>OX451740.1:1210310288-1211670484 GCA_948472305.1 Vicia faba | reverse complement strand
TTGCTATCATGGTCTATACGATGACCCACGCCTGTCCCGTTTAACATCCTAACACAAGGTTGTTCACCAAATTCAATGGTGAAACAACACTGTTAAAAGGGTTAAAAACATGAGAAATATCTTTGAGTAAAATATTGTAGATAGCTCTTAGTTACTTGATCAAAAGCTTGCAAAACATCCTTGCTATCTTCAAACACACTTCACAAACACAATTTTAAAACCCTACTTTCAAACATTGAAAACCTTTCAAAAAGACAAAAACACCTTTGTATACATTCAAACAAGAATCATTACAAAGGTTGCCACAACGATGGCCTCTTTTCAAAACATCTTTCAAGACCACACACAAAGCACCATTTCAAACAATTGAAAAGCGCCATTTCCAACAATTGAAAAGCAAATCAAGTGATCTAAACAAGTAACTAAGAGCCCATGTAAAATCATGGATGAAAAGGGTTCTAGCACCTTCCCTTTTCATAATCTACTCCCCGAACCCAAGAAAACATCTCAAAGGTCTTTCATGTGCTTTTTGACCTTTCCTTAGGATAAGATAAAAAGTCGGTGGCGACTCTTGCTAAACCGAAACATTTGCGAACACAAACGTAAAACCTCAAGTCAGTTCTCCCACCGTATCACAGAACTGGCGACTCTGCTGGGGAACTATTTAAAAGTGGAGTAACCTTAGGGCTTAGATCACCCTTTGCATGCTTAACTTGTTTGCATTGATTGCTTTACATTTGGTTCTCTTGTTTGGGTTTAAATCCTCCACCCGAATTTAGGAAACATTCATAGGTAAATAGCAATACGTTGTGGAAACTGTGCGGGGTATACCGACATGGTTGAAGCAATAGCTATATTAGTGCGACATATTTGTGAGTACCGGTAGCCTTTGAGTCAATCAAAGAGAATACGGGGCCGCTGAGTGATATCATGAAGCACTAATGAACTCTTAGAACCTTACTTGACCATCTTGGCCTTTTTTAGGGGTAGTGAGATGACCGGCTTTGGTGAAGTCCGAAGTTGGTAGATACTCGATACTACACTCATTGAGGGTTGTTTTCTTGGAATATTATAGTCTCCAGTTAAGTGGATAAATCAAAACAATGAACATAGAAAATAATCCAGTGATATTGAGCTCCTTAGAACCCGGTTACTATTTATAGGACAAGTTTGAGCCAACTAACTTCGAGAGGGTACTTACCTATGAAACCTCATGCAAGCCTGAAACTAGGATCTTGTGTGACTTGCTTGTACATATGTTTGTGCATACATTATGAACATCATAAAGCATCATTTGCATCCACTAACCATTTCAAGGGTTTAGATCTGCATCTTTGTTCCTGTTTTGTAGGCAGTGGAATCTCTTCGCATGAAAACAATTCAATTCAACCTTGTGAGAATCTCTCCTCAACTCAAGGAGCTTACTTCCAAGATTCCAGAGAATTCTCTCTTCAGTGAAAGACATGGTTGACTTCTCAACTTGGTCAACTCCAACATTGAAGAAGACATGGTGAAAGTTCTTTTCCAGTTCTTTGACCCCCTACACCACTGTTTCACATTCCCTGATTACCAACTAGTACCTACTTTGGAGGAATTTTCTCAACTCCTGAAAATTCCTATTCTTCATCAACTACCCTACAACGGTATGGAAAAAGAACCAAAGCCTGAAGATGTTGCTCAAGCATTACACTTGCAACCATCTGATATCAATGGTCATTGGGAAACCAGAAGTGGTGTCAAGGGTTTCTTGGAAAAGTTCTTGTTTGAGAAGGCACAGGACTGCTGGAATTATCTAGATCTATAAGCTTTTGAAGAGATTGTGGCACTCCTCATCTATAGGTTGGTCTTGTTCCCAAACCCTGACCAACTTATAGATGTGAATGCTGTCAAGATTTTCATATCTCGGAATCCTATGCCTACATTGCTTGGGAACATACTACACTCATTTTACACACGAACAATGAGGAAAAGAGGTGTTCTCATATGCTGTACTCCTCTCCTAACAAGGTGGTTTATTTGTCACCTTCCACAATCCGTTTTAAATAATGAGCAGGGTTTAAGGTGGTCACAACGGTTGATGACCCTCACACATTCTGATTTTCATTGGTGTTCTCGGTCCAGAGAAAATGTCATCATCATTGATCGTTGTGGGGAATTCCCTAATGTCCCACTACTTGGAATTAGGGGAGGCATTACCTACAACCCCTGTTTAGCTCTAAGACAATTTGGATATGCTCGGAGGGATGGCCCTCATGACATGCTGATTCCTGACTTGGTTTTTGACTTCGACAATGATGCACAAGGACTTCGACAAAGATTCATCAGAGCTTGGAGGATGCCCAACAAAGTGGATAGTAAGACACTGGGGCACAAGAATTCCATCCCCCTTGAGCCTTATCTCAAGTGGGTATGAACCCGCGCCCAGAATATTATGATGCCATACCCTCACATTCTCCCCGTGATCAAACAGCCTGTTATGGAAGGAGAGGTTCCATACACCCTCCTACATCCTGACATGCCGACATCATTGGAAGAATTGCAAAAGAGTTGGATCCAACTCAAAGAAGAACGAAATACTTTTGAAGCCAGCTTCTATGCCAGTGAGAAGAAGGTTTTGGAGCTTACTCGCCGACTTCATGAGGAGGAAACTCTCAACACTTACATCGCACCAAAGAGGATGCGCAATGTCTTTTTACATTAAGAATTTTGTAATATTTTGCCCATGGGGCATTTATGTACTAACAAATTTCTTCTTAATATGACATGTGTTCTTTTTGTTTGCAACAAATTTGAATTTATGAATCCTTGAATGCATTACATGAATAACATATCATTCATCATATGCATAAACAGGTCTTCACACCAGGTTTCCTTATCTTTCTGCTATTTATTTCAGCAAGATGGATTTGGAGCAGACGGTTAAGGATCTGCAAGCACAGAACTCTCAATTCCAGCAACTCCTCATGACCTTAGCAAAGGGTAAAGAGGACCTTAAAGCACTGTTGGAGAAAGATAAAGAGAAAAAGAAGAAAAGGCCCAATGTGGTCATTATGGGAAGGAGGTTTGAAAGCAATGCTAGAAAAGTTCTCTAGTTCCCCTCAACGTCTGATGAAGGGGCTGGTAAAGGAAAAGGAACTGCAATGCCTTATGAATCTGAAGTTGAAGGAGAAGAAGAGGAAGAGGAAGAATATATAAAAAAATATTACATTTTATTTTTATTATTATTTATACTAAAAAACACCTTTTTTAAATATATTTCATTTTTGTACATATTAATATATTTTTGTATATAAATAATATATGACATTTATCTTCTTAAAATAAATTAGGGTTTACCCTAAAATAAATAAAATTAATCTTTTTTTATTTTTATTTATTTCTTTATATTTCTTTACATTGAGAATATTTTTACATACATAAAAACCTCTTTTATACATAACGCATTTTATTCTATATTTATTTATTTAGTTTTTTTTAAATATTGTACATTTAAATATTGATGCATTTGAGATTCAATTTGATTGTAATAACTTAGGGTTTAAATTTCTTGCAAAATAATCCCCTATTCAAAATTGTACCCCCATCCCCATAATCATGTTGTAATAGCTTAGAATTTAAATTCTCGCACTTAAAAGCTTTCAATTATGCCATGATTAGAGAATTAGGGTTTGTATGCAAAAATCAAATTAACAAATAGTTTGACCTAATCAAAGACAAAAATGCATGAAAAACAAACACAATGCACACTTGCACCCCTAGGGTTACAATCCACTTGTTGCCTTCAAAAATGGGCCATGGTATGCATGTTAAGTACTTTGGCAAAACAAAAACAAAACAAAAGATCATAGTCCCTCGATGACGCTATCTGAGTTGCCTAAACAAAAATGATCAAGTCCCTTAAGAAAATTGCCAAAAATACTTGACACAATTGTTATCCTGGTCTATACGATGACCCGCGCCTGCCCCGTTTAACATCCTAACACAAGGTTGTTCACCAAATTCAATGGTGAAACAACACTGTTAAATGGGTTAAAAACATGAGAAAGATCTTTGAGTAAAATAGGGTAGATAGATCTTACTTACTTGATCAAAAGCTTGCAAAACATCCTTGCTATCTTCAAACACACTTCACAAACATAATTTCAAAACCCTACTTTCAAACATTGAAAACCTTTCAAAAAGACAAAAACACCTTTGTATACATTCAAATAAGAATCATTACAAAGGTTTCCACAATGATGGCCTCTTTTCAAAACATCTTTCAAGACCACACACAAAGCACCATTTCAAACAATTGAAAAGCAAAGCAAGTGATCTAAACAAGTAACTAAGAGCCCATGTAAAATCATGGATGAAAAGGGTGCTAGCACCTTCCCTTTTCATAATCTACTCCCCGAACCCAAGAAAACATCTCAAAGGTCTTTCATGTGCTTTTTGACCTTTCCTTAGGATAAGATAAAAAGTTGGTGGCGACTCTTGCTAAACCGAAACATTTGCGAACACAAATGTAAAACCTCAAGTCAGTTCTCCCACCGTATCACAGAACTGGAGACTCTGCTGGGGAACTATTTAAAAGTGGAGTAACCTTAGGTCTTAGATAACCCTTTGCATGCTTAACTTGTTTGCTTTGATTACTTTACATTTGGTTCTCTTGTTTGGGTTTAAATCCTCCACCCGAATTTGGGAAACATTCATAGGTAAATAGCAATACATTGTGGAAACTGTGCAGGGTATACCGACATGGTTGAAGCAATAGCTATATTAGTGCGACATATTTGTGACTACCGGAAGCCTTTGAGTCAATCAAAGAGAATACGGGGTCGCAGAGTGATATCATGAAGCACTAATGGACTCTTAGAACCTTACTTGACCATCTTGGACTTTTTTAGGGGTAGTGAGATGACCGGCTTTGGTGCATCCGAAGTTGGTAGATACTCGATACTACACTCATTGAGGGTTGTTTTCTTGGAATATTTTGGTCTCCAGTTAAGTGGCTAAATCAAAACAATGAACATAGAAAATAATCCAGTGATATTGAGCTCCTTAGAACCCGGTTACTATTTATAGGACAGGTTTGAGCCAACTAACTTCGAGAGAGTACTTACCTATGAAACCTCATGCAAGCCTGAAACTAGGATCTTGTGTGACTTGCTTGTACATATGTTTGTGCATACATCATGAACATCATAAAGCATCATTTGCATCCACTAACCATTTCAAGGGTTTAGATCTTCCTCTTTGTTCCTGTTTTGTAGGTCATGGAATCTCTTCGAATGAAAACAATTCAAATCAACCTTGTGAGAATCCCTCCTCAACTCAAGGAGCTTACTTCCAAGATTCCATAGAATTCTCTCTTCAGTGAAAGACATGGTAGACTTCTCAACTTGGTCAACTCCAACATTGAAGAAGACATGGTGAAAGTTCTTTTCCAGTTCTTTGACCCCCTACACCACTGTTTCACATTCTCTGATTACCAACTAGTACCTACTTTGGAGGAATTTTCTCAACTCCTGAAAATTCCTATTCTTCATCAACTACCCTACAACGGTACGGAAAAAGAACCAAAGCCTGAAGATGTTGCTCAAGCATTACACTTGCAACCATCTGATATCAATGGTCATTGGGAAACCAGAAGTGGTGTCAAGGGTTTCTTGGAAAAGTTCCTGTTTGAGAAGGCAAAAGACTGCTGGAATTCTCTAGATCTATAAGCTTTTGAAGAGATTGTGGCACTCCTCATCTATGGGTTGGTCTTGTTCCCAAACCCTGACCAACTTATAGATGTGAATGCTGTCAAAATTTTCATATCTCGGAATCTTGTGCCTACATTGCTTGGGAACATCCTACACTCATTTTACACACGAACAATGAGGAAAAGAGGTGTTCTCATATGCTGTACTCCTCTCCTAACAAGGTGGTTTATTTGTCACCTTCCACAATCAGTTTTGAATAATGAGCAGGGTCTAAGGTGGTCACAACGGTTGATGACCCTCACACATTCTGATTTTCATTGGTGTTCTCGGTCCAGAGAAAATGTCATCATCATTGATCGTTATGGGGAATTCCCTAATGTCCCACTACTTGGCATTAGGGGAGGCATTACCTACAACCCCTTTTTAGCTCTAAGACAGTTTGGATATGCTCGGAGGGATGGCCCTCATGACATGCTGATTCCTGACTTGGTTTTTGACTTCGACAACGATGCACAAGGACTTCGACAAAGATTCATCAGAGCTTGGAGGATGCCCAACAAAGTGGATAGTAAGACACTGGGGCACAAGAATTCCATCCCCCTTGAGCTTTATCTCAAGTGGGTACGAACCCGCGCCCAGAATATTATGATGCCATACCCTCACATTCTCCCCGTGATCAAAGAGCCTGTTATAGAAGGAGAGGTTCCATACACCCTCCTACATCCTGACATGTCGACATCATTGGAAGAATTGAAAAAGAGTTGGATCCAACTCAAAGAAGAACGAAATACTTTTGAAGCCAGCTTCTATGCCAGTGAGAAGAAGGTTTTGGATCTTACCCGCCGACTTCATGAGGAGGAAACTCTCAACACTTACATCGCACCAAAGAGGATGCGCAATGTCTTTTTACATTAAGAATTTTGTAATATTTTGCCCATGGGGCATTTGTGTACTAACAAATTTCTTCTTAATATGACATGTGTTCTTTTTGTTTGCAACAAATTTGAATTTATGAATCCTTGAATGCATTACATGAATAACATATCATTCATCATATGCATAAACAGGTCTTCACACCAGGTTTCCTTATCTTTCTGCTGTTTATTTCAGCAAGATGGATTTGGAGCAGACGGTTAAGGATCTGCAAGCACAGAACTCTCAATTCCAGCAACTCCTCATGACCTTAGCAAAGGGTCAAGAGGACCTTAAAGCACTGTTGGAGAAAGATAAAGAGAAAAAGAAGAAAAGGCCCGGTGTGGTCATTATGGGAAGGAGGTTTGAAAGCAATGCTAGAAAATTTCTCTAGTTCCCCTCAACGTCTGATGAAGGGGCTGGTAAAGGAAAAAGAACTGCAGTGCCTTCTGAATCTGAAGTTGAAGGAGAAGAAGAGGAAGAATATACAAAAAAATATTACATTTTATTTTTATTATTATTTATACTAAAAAACACCTTTTTTAAATATATTTCATTTTTGTACATAATAATATATTTTTGTATATAAATAATATATGACATTTATCTTCTTAAAAGAAATTAGGGTTTACCCTAAAATAAATAAAATTAATCTTTTTTTAATTTTATTTATTTCTTTATATTTCTTTACATTGAGAATATTTTTACATACATAAAAACCTCTTTTTTACATAATGCATTTTATTCAATATTTATTTATTTTGTTTATTTAAATATTGTACATTTAAATATTGATGCATTTGAAATTCAATTTGGTTGTAATAACTTAGGGTTTAAATTTCTTGCAAAATAGTCCCCTGTTTAAAATTGTACCCCCATCCTCATAATCATGTTGTAATAGCTTAGAATTTAAATTCTCGCACTTAAAAGCTTTCAATTATGCCATGATTAGAGAATTAGGGTTTGTATGCAAAAATCAAATTAACAAATAGTTTGACCTAATCAAAGACAAAAATGCATGAAAAACAAACACAATGCACACCTGCACCCCTAGGGTTACAATCCACTTGTTGCCTTCAAAAATGGGCCATGGTATGCATGTTAAGTACTTTGGCAAAACAAAAACAAAACAAAAGATCATAGTCCCTCGATGACGCTATCTGAGTTGTCTAAACAAAAATGATCAAGTCCCTTAAGAAAATTGCTAAAAATACTTGACACAATTGCTATCATGGTCTATACGATGACCCGCGCCTGTCCCGTTTAACATCCTAACACAAGGTTGTTCACCAAATTCAATGGTGAAACAACACTGTTAAAAGGGTTAAAAACATGAGAAAGATCTTTGAGTAAAATAGGGTAGATAGCCATTAGTTACTTGATCAAAAGCTTGCAAAACATCCTTGCTATCTTCAAACACACTTCACAAACACAATTTCAAAACCCTACTTTCAAACATTGAAAACCTTTCAAAAAGACAAAAACACCTTTGTATACATTCAAACAAGAATCATTACAAAGGTTGCCACAACGATGGCCTCTTTTCAAAACATCTTTCAAGACCACACACAAAGCACCATTTCAAACAATTGAGAAGCGCCATTTCAAACAATTGAAAAGCAAAGCAAGTGATCTAAACAAGTAACTAAGAGCCCATGTAAAATCATGGATGAAAAGGGTGCTAGAACCTTCCCTTTTCATAATCTACTCCCCGAACCCAAGAAAACATCTCAAAGGTCTTTCATGTGCTTTTTGACCTTTCCTTAGGATAAGATAAAAAGTCGGTGGCGACTCTTGCTAAACCGAAACATTTGCGAACACAAACGTAAAACCTCAAGTCAGTTCTCCCACCGTATCACAGAACTGGCGACTCTGCTGGGGAACTATTTAAAAGTGGAGTAAACTTAGGGCTTAGATCACCCTTTGCATGCTTAACTTGTTTGCTTTGATTGCTTTACATTTGGTTCTCTTGTTTGGGTTTAAATCCTCCACCCGAATTTGGGAAACATTCATAGGTAAATAGCAATACGTTGTGGAAACTGTGCAGGGTATACCGACATGGTTGAAGCAATAGCTATATTAGTGCGACATATTTGTGAGTATCAGTAGCCTTTGAGTCAATCAAAGAGAATACGGGGCCGCTGAGTGATATCATGAAGCACTAATGAACTCTTAGAACCTTACTTGACCATCTTGGCCTTTTTTAGGGGTAGTGAGATGACCGGCTTTGGTGCAGTCCGAAGTTGGTAGATACTCGATACTACACTCATTGAGGGTTGTTTTCTTGGAATATTTTGGTCGCCAATTAAGTGGCTAAATAAAAACAATGAACATAGAAAATAATTCAGTGATATTGAGCTCCTTAGAACCCGGTTACTATTTATAGGACAGGTTTGAGCCAACTAACTTCGAGAGGGTACTTACCTATGAAACCTCATGCAAGCCTGAAACTAGGATCTTGTGTGACTTGCTTGTACATATGTTTGTGCATACATCATGAACATCATAAAGCATCATTTGCATCCACTAACCATTTCAAGGGTTTAGATCTTCATCTTTGTTCCTGTTTTGTAGGTTATGGAATCTCTTCGCATGAAAACAATTCAAGTCAACCTTGTTAGAATCCCTCCTCAACTCAAGGAGCTTACTTCCAAGATTCCAGAGAATTCTCTCTTCAGTGAAAGACATGGTAGACTTCTCAACTTGGTTAACTCCAACATTGAAGAAGACATGGTGAAAGTTCTTTTCCAGTTCTTTGACCCCCTACACCACTGTTTCACATTCCCTGATTACCAACTAGTACCTACTTCGGAGGAATTTTCTCAACTCCTAAAAATTCCTATTCTTCATCAACTACCCTACAACGGTACGGAAAAAGAACCAAAGCCTGAAGATGTTGCTCAAGCATTACACTTGCAACCATCTGATATCAATGGTCATTGGGAAACCAGAAGTGGTGTCAAGGGTTTCTTGGAAAAGTTCCTGTTTGAGAAGGCACAAGACTGGTGGAATTCTCTAGATCTATAAGCTTTTGAAGAGATTGTGGCACTCCTCATCTATGGGTTGGTCTTGTTCCCAAACCCTGACCAACTTATAGATGTGAATGCTGTCAAGATTTTCATATCTCGGAATTTTGTGCCTACATTGCTTGGGAACATCCTACACTCATTTTACACACGAACAATGAGGAAAAGAGGTGTTCTCATATGCTGTACTCCTCTCCTAACAAGGTGGTTTATTTGTCACCTTCCACAATCAGTTTTGAATAATGAGCAGGGTTTAAGGTGGTCACAACGGTTGATGACCCTCACACATTCTAATTTTCATTGGTGTTCTCGGTCCAGAGAAAATGTCATCATCATTGATCGTTATGGGGAATTCCCTAATGTCCCACTACTTGGCATTAGGGGAGGCATTACCTACAACCCTTGTTTAGCTCTAAGACAGTTTGGATATGCTCGGAGGGATGGCCCTCATGACATGCTGATTCCTGACTTGGTTTTTGACTTCGACAACGATGCACAAGGACTTCGACAAAGATTCATCAGAGCTTGGAGGATGCCCAACAAAGTGGATAGTAAGACACTAGGGCACAAGAATTCCTTCCCCCTTGAGCCTTATCTCAAGTGGGTACGAACCCGCGCCCAGAATCTTATGATGTCATACCCTCACATTCTCCCCGTGATCAAAGAGCCTGTTATGGAAGGAGAGGTTCCATACACCCTCCTACATCCTGACATGCCGACATCATTGGAAGAATTGCAAAAGAGTTGGATCCAACTCAAAGAAGAACGAAATACTTTTGAAGCCAGCTTCTATGCCAGTGAGAAGAAGGTTTTGAAGCTTACCCGCCGACTTCATGAGGAGGAAACTCTCAACACTTACATCGCACCAAAGAGGATGCGCAATGTCTTTTTACATTAAGAATTTTGTAATATTTTGCCCATGGGGCATTTATGTACTAACAAATTTATTCTTAATATGACATGTGTTCTTTTTGTTTGCAACAAATTTGAATTTCTGAATCCTTGAATGCATTACATGAATAACATATCATTCATCATATGCATAAACAGGTCTTCACGCCAGGTTTCCTTATCTTTCTGCTATTTATTTCAGCAATATGGATTTGGAGCAGACGGTTAAGGATCTGCAAGCACAGAACTCTCAATTCCAGCAACTCCTCATGACCTTAGCAAAGGGTAAAGAGGACCTTAAAGCACTGTTGGAGAAAGATAAAGAGAAAAAAGAAGAAAAGGCCCGGTGTGGTCATTATGGGAAGGAGGTTTGAAAGCAATGCTAGAAAAGTTCTCTAGTTCCCCTCAACGTCTGATGAAGGGGCTGGTAAAGGAAAAGGAACTGCAATGCCTTCTTAATCTGAAGTTGAAGGAGAAGAAGAGGAAGAGGAAGAATATACAAAAAAATATTACATTTTATTTTTATTATTATTTATACTAAAAAACACCTTTTTTAAATATATTTCATTTTTGTACATATTAATATATTTTTGTATATAAATAATATATGACATTTATCTTCTTAAAAGAAATTAGGGTTTACCCTAAAATAAATAAAATTAATCTTTTTTTATTTTTATTTATTTCTTTATATTTCTTTACATTGAGAATATTTTTACATACATAAAAACCTCTTTTTTACATAACGCATTTTATTCTATATTTATTTATTTTGTTTATTTAAATATTGTACATTTAAATATTGATGTATTTGAGATTCAATTTGGTTGTAATAACTTAGGGTTTAAATTTCTTGCAAAATAATCCCCTATTCAAAATTGTACCCCCATCCCCATAATCATGTTGTAATATCTTAGAATTTAAATTCTCGCACTTAAAAGCTTTCAATTATGCCATGATTAGAGAATTAGGGTTTGTATGCAAAAATCAAATTAACAAATAGTTTGACCTAATCAAAGACAAAAATGCATGAAAAACAAACACAATGCACACTTGCACCCCTAGGGTTACAATCCACTTGTTGCCTTCAAAAATGGGCCATGGTATGCATGTTAAGTACTTTGGCAAAACAAAAACAAAACAAAAGATCATAGTCCCTCGATGACGCTATCTGAGTTTCCTAAACAAAAATGATCAAGTCCCTTAAGAAAATTGCCAAAAATACTTGACACAATTTCTATCATGGTCTATACGATGACCCGCACCTGTCCCGTTTAACATCCTAACACAAGGTTGTTCACCAAATTCAATGGTGAAACAACACTGTTAAAAGGGTTAAAAACATGAGAAAGATCTTTGAGTAAAATAGGGTAGATAGCTCTTAGTTACTTGATCAAAAGGTTGCAAAACATCCTTGCTATCTTCAAACACACTTCACAAACACAATTTCAAAACCCTACTTTCAAACATTGAAAACCTTTCAAAAAGACAAAAACACCTTTGTATACATTCAAACAAGAATAATTACAAAGGTTTTCACAACGATGGCCTCTTTTCAAAACATCTTTCAAGACCACACACAAAGCACCATTTCAAACAATTGAAAAGCACCATTTCAAACAATTGAAAAGCAAAGCAAGTGATCTAAACAAGTAACTAAGAGCCCATGGAAAACCATGGATGAAAAGGGTGCTAGAACCTTCCCATTTCATAATCTACTCTCCGAACCCAAGAAAACATCTCAAAAGTCTTTCCTGTGCTTTTTGACCTTTCCTTAAGATAAAATAAAAAGTTGGTGGCGACTCTTGCTAAATCGAAACATTTGCGAACACAAACGCAAAACCTCAAGTCAGTTCTCCCACCGTATCACAATGAGCAAGTACCTAAGAGACCGTAGAAAACTACGGATAGAAAGGGTGCTAATACCTTCCCTTTCTATAATCTACCCACTGTATCACAGAACTGGCGACTCTACTAGGGAGTTAATAAGTGGGGTATACCTTAGGATTAGTTCATCATATTGTTTTCTATTGTTTGATTTGATTGCTTTATCTTTGTGGGTTTTGTATCGGAGTTACTATAGATCCTAACCCGGATCTGGGGAACACCTTTTAGGTAAGTAGCAATAAACTGTGAGGGAACTGTACGGCGTAGACCGATATGGTTGACGCAGTAGCTACGTTGATGTGGCACATTAGTTGGTACCGGTATCCCTTGTGGAGGAACAAGGAGAATATGGGGCTGCTATACGGGTCGTTAAGCATCAACTGACCTTAGAACCTAAAATTGACCAACTTGGCCATAGGAAGTAATGAGATAGCCAGTCTCGGTGTAGAGCTGGGAACTGGTTGATACTCGATGCTACACTCATTGAGACCATACTCTCGAGATAGTTCCGGCCGCAAGAAAAGATTGCATGAGCTGAAACCATGACCGATGGAGGATGGTCAATGATATTGAGAGCCTCTAGAACCCGGTTACTATTATTAGGACAGGTTGAATCAACTGAACTTCAAGAGGGTAATACATAGACCCCATGCAAGCCTAAACCTAAGGCTGTTTGTGTGACTTGTGTGCTTTCAACTTGAACTACTTGCCTATTTTTATTATCTGACAACATGAATTCCTTGCAGGTTTTGTTTACAGTTCTTATCCAATAACTTGGATTTCTTTCCGGATTTATTTGTTTACATCACCTCGCACTTTTGCTTAAACGCATGGCATATACATCATAACATCATGCCTTAACATTCCCTTAACCATTTCAAGGATCTCAAGGGTTTGTGATGCAGGTTATGGTAAATCAAACGTCTAGCAAGGGGCAAAGGGGATTTATTTTCCTCTAGCCAATGTCGTCTAGAGATCAAAACACAATAACTTGAGTTAGTAGCTATGACCCACTCGATATGGTGATCTTGACTCTTGAAAAAGGACTCTCAATGACACGAAGTTTCTTCAATCAAGCTGCAATCAAATTCTAACAGTTTCTTGTTTACCCCGCGAGATCCTTGAAAACATTGCATACATATATCATACATATCATTGCATAACAGGTCTTCTAGTACAGGTTTCTCATGTTCTCGCTGTTTATTTCAGCAATGGATCTCAAACAAGACAACAAAGATCTTCATACTCAAGAAGCTCAGTTCAGGGAAATATTCCTAAACCTATCCAAGGAGAAGGAAGAGTTGAAAACACTCCTCGTTGGGAATTTGGTCAAGAAAAATCCTAAAGACAATAAGGACGAACGGCTGGGACAACTGCAAGCTGAGGTAGGTGCAATGAGAACCCAGATGCTAGGGCAGATGGCTCTCATCCAGAGCCTAGCCCGGGAACAAGAAGAGTTGAGAACCATTATCAACCATCTTCATCAAGACAGATACAACAGTATGAAGCAAACAGTCGAGGTCGGGGACCAAGTCATTGATCAGCCTCCAAGAAGACAAGGGTTTGGTTTGGTGAAGAATGGACCTCTCCAAGTTGCCACTACCTCACGGGTCCAACAGCAACCTCGCTAAAAACCACGAGTTAATCAGAGTAAACCAGATACGCCCAAGAGGCAGTTTACCAAGCTCAACATGCCGTTGTCTCAAACTTTACAACACATGTGGAGGATGAATATGGTGACGTTGATAGGACCTCATCCGAATCCCAAGACTTATTCACCTAACTACAATCCTGATGCAAGGTGTGCATACCATTCCAACAGCCGGGGCATGATACTGACGACTGTTGGAAGTTGAAATACAAAATTCAAGACCTGATTGATGAAGGAGCTTTAGAATTTACACAATATGGTCAACTGGAATGTTTCTGTCAATCCTCTAAGGCTCACCATTTGAAGTGACAAGTTCTGACAAGAGAGGCTTTTGTTCATTAGAATTTTAATTTGTAATTTTCTTTTGATTGTTAGAATATTTATTCATGTCAAACTTTGTTACTTTATCAATGCATTGCATATGTCTGTTTTGAATCAATCCATTCGTATTCACTATATTTAAATTGCTTTCCTTTTTGTGATGTTCAATTCTCGATTAAAAAACTCTAAACCTTTAGAGAGAGGATGATGAAAATGATATCAAAATCTCTACAATATGCTTTTGAACAGACCCCGCTGACGATGTACAGGCGTTGTTTCAAATCCTAAATAGTGGAGTTATAAGGAAGATAATCCCTAGTCAACCCCTTTGAGCCAAAAAAGTAGGAGTTTTTCTTTTCACACAAATTAAAACCCTTAATCATAACCTGGGGGCAGGGTCATTTTCTCAGTTAATCCAGGTGTATAATGAATGGCATCAAAGACGTCCTTCTAAAACAAAAGACGGTGATGATTCCGCATAATTATCCAAGCAGCCAGTCATTATCTCTCGAAATAAAAGCCCATTAAGTCAAAACCTATGAAGGAGACTTAAGAAAAAACGGGGGCATCCCGCTGACTGTAATCACAAAAAGAAATAGTTTAGGCAAAAAACAGAGATAATAAAATCAAAAGGAAAGAAGTCCTACAAACCCTAAGCAAAAAAGGAAATGACTGCTTATTCAAAATAATCTGGTAGTACCTGAACCATCACTGGAATATCAGAGCAAAGACTCAAACGGGATCTAAATGCACAATTAACTGAGTATAGGATCGAAGAACATCATGAAGAACGGGTGGGTACAAATAAATTTTGAGCCTTTATCCTTTGTTTCTTGAACCGTGAACCAGGCCACGTTATAACCCTTAAAAGTCCTAGCTGAAGCATGGGTTAGTTCGAAAGAATACTGTTACAAAAGGTATCCTGACTCCTGTAGGACTTGGTGTAAATCCTAAGTTGACATCACATTTTACAAAATTTACCTGTTTTACTGAAAAATGCATTTTCAAAAATTTCAAGACAGACATAAGCTTTGCATTCTTGAAATAACATTGTTTGCATATGACTATTTGTTCAACAGCAGAGAAATTCACGCGACGAATATCTAGTGAACAAAAACCTTCTCAATAAAAAGGATCACCTCAAGTGGAAAAAACACTTCCAACCGAGGGGCACGACATGCTCATTGTCCATCATCTGGGGTATTCAAGTCAAGATTCAAGGAATCTCTCCAAGATGCCAAATAGCCAGGGACAAATCTCCATCTGAATCACTTGGGCGTTGGACATGAATTCCAGCAACGAATCTTGCATAATCAAACGAACATCTTCTGGTAGTGTGGCAACACAACACTACCGATAGTGACAAATCCCTACACCCTGAGAGCATGGACATAGTCAGAAAATATTGTACATGAACAAAGACCCGCTAGGTTGACTGGCCTAGGCAAAAATAAGGGCATCCCGGCGAACCAAAAGGGTTCGGGCAAAAATTAGGGATAAAAAATGAAAAATCTGTACACCCGGCAAGTCGAAAACCCGAAAGGGCGGCTTGGGCAAAAAAGGGTATCCCGGTGAACTGAAATATGAAAAGACAGTCCAGGAAAAAGTTAGGGATTAAAGCGTACGACTATGTCCCGTCATCTCGTCACTTGCCTACCAGAAGAAGACTTGTCATTTCAATCGAAAGTTACCAAGCACCTCATAAATTGGGATAACACTCGATCCACAAGGCCGTCGCAGGCACTTTCTCTAGTAGAAATAGGGGCAGAAAAGTCTCGATGCAAAGTCATCATCATATCCTCAGCATGCGTCCCAGTAACATTCACTCCCCACAGAGTAAGAAAAAGACAGTGATGTTAGCGGTCCCGAACAAGACACCACTCTCCCCAGCTGAGGCTCACAACTGCGAATGAATCGGTAAGATTCTCCCCAAGCAGAGTTTATCTATCACCAGCACTGGAAGATTATCCCCAGTGGAGTCTGGAATATTATCCCCAGTAGAGTCTAGAAGATCATCCCCAGTGGAGTTTATTTCTTTCACAAACATAAACTTTATCCCCGACATAGTTCGTCATCGCCAGCCATGATAATTCATCCCCAGCTGAGGATGTTCCTCCAAATCAATAATTCCTATAGCAGAGTATCTCTTCCCCCCAGAACCATTCTCTCACCAATATATTCTCTAGCAGGATTATTCTCCCCAATCATCTTCGTTCGTTATCCCCAGCGAACGAAACTCTTTCATTCTTCAGTAGCAATCCGAGATTTATTTTCCCCAACTAGAGAATATCATAAAAACATTGCATATCCATACATCATGACATGCGCATACGCATCATATAGCACAATCTCATTTATTTTGAGAATATCATTGCTTGATACATGTCATGCATTACACACGACTAACATTTACCTTTCAGGAAAGATACAATCAAATTCTCACTAAGTTCAAGCTATGAAGCCCGGATCCGACCGGATAGTATCTTGATTTCTACATCATATTGTGAAGCCCGAGGAACGACCGAATAACAGTATCAGACTTCCGCGAAGCCTGGATTCGACCAGATAGTGGTATATCTTAAACACAAGCCGTGAAGCCCGGATTACGACCAAATAATAGCTCAGAAAGTACCATGAAGCCTGGATTCGACCAGATAGTGGTATATCTTTAATACAAGTTATGAAGCCCGGGTTTGACCGGATAGTATCTTGATTTCCCCAAACGCCATTAAGCCTGGATTCGACCAGATAATGGTATATTATATCGTGAAGCCTGGATTACGACCAGATAGCGGTAAGGAACACTGTGAAGCCTGTATTTTGACTAGATAATAGTGAGGGACACTGTGAAGCTTGGATTTCGACCAAATAGCAGTTTACCCATCCAATTACTATGAAGCCCGGATTCGACCAGATATTAGTAGGCCCAAAAAATCAAAGGGGAGCCTGAAGGCGACCGGATAACTACTTGATTTTCTACTGAAGCCTGGATTTTGACCAGATAAGAAGTAAGGTATTGTGAATCCTGGTGTTGTACCCCAAAATTTTCCCTCCCATATTCATCAACATTTCCCATCACAAGACTCTTGGAACTCAAGATCAAGCTAGGGTTTGCTCTACTCAAGACACCTCCTTGCACTGTTGACCTAAATTAGGGTTTGAGTTTGCACAGGGATATTTTGACCTACGATGCCCAAAGTGACTTTCATACTCCATGTTGGACCCACAAGTTTTTCCATACCAAGTTTTAAGCCTTGATTCAAATTTTTGCCCAGTCAATTGGACAGTTGACCTAGAAATCAGTTGTATTGGGAAAAAGTAAACTTTGGCCAATTGACAATCAAACCTCATGAATTTTGAACCACATCAACATAATGAACTCATATGAATCATTTGATCAAGTTTGGATCATAATTCCACAAGAAATTTGATCAGATCACCAAAAGGGCAAAATGGTCATTTTTAGGGTTTTGATTGTACAAAGGCAATTTTTTACTGTTTGACCTAGCCAATGGCAAATCAAGCTCAACCATGGACTCAAGGACTTAATGACATTGTATTAACCCATTCAACAAGTTCAAAAGATCTCAAATGCATAGGATTGACAGATGAATTTATCAGTCAACTGATCAAAATTTGACGGTACACTGAAAAGTCAAACTTTGACTTTTTGGTCAAAATCAAGTGCCAAAAGTTATTTTTCATCAAGACATGTCAAATTATGAAAATTGTTCATCAAGAAACCCAAAAATGCAAATTAGGGTTTAAAATGAAAAATTTCATAACTTAGAATTTTTCTAAGTTATAAAATTTTCTTATTTTTTCCTAAATTAGTCCCATTTTTTCACCAAGATGCAAATGGATTCAAACAAAACTTGCAACATGAAAGTTGTAGTCCATAATAAAGTCTACAACTTTGATTCACAAATATTTCTCAAAAGAAGCTTGTATCTCAAGTTATGATTTTTGGAACAAGGGTATCTAAAACTTTTAACTTAGAGAAATTTTGCCCTAGTTTAGGCAGGATTTTGACCCATCTTCTTGGCCATTTTTCACATAGTTCCACTTGGATTTTCAAGTTTCATTTCAAACATGGATTATAGTACATGTTCCAATATTTCCAAATTGTCTAAGAACTCCTCAAACACCCTTGTGGTTAGAGAGAATCGAATGCTTGAAGTTGGCAAAAACTTACTTTGATCCATGGCCAATACATGTTCATACCAATTTGCAAATCTGATCTAGCTAGCTTGGTTCACAATTACAGGCCTCAAAACCAGTTTGTACTCCATAATTTAATGCATATCCATTGAGCTAAGGTATTGTCTTGGTCATTAGGGTATTATACACTAGATTAAGCCTTAAGTGGAAAAAGTAACAATGCCATTTTTGCTTAAACTTCACTTTATGTCAAAACAAGATCCTTGAGGCATGGGGCCATATCTCTGAGGCAAGATCAAATCTACCAATTCCAGTAACCAAGGGCAAAGTATGCAGCATAATATAGGACTTGTACAGGCCTGCATTGAAAACATACACACTCTTGCTTCAAAAAGAAGAAAACTTGCAAAACACAAGCCATCCTTCACATCTGATAAAACCAACCTACACAAACATTGCAAACAAGTTTGATACCTTCTAACAAGCCAGAAACATGACCCCTTTGCCTCTCAAAACTCCTAGTGCACAAATTCCCCATTTTCTTGCAAAACAGGGCCAGTTCTGTATTTTGCAAGCCATCTTCAAATTCCATCGTGCGTTTTGCCCAAACATACTTCAAACACCTTCCAACCAACCCACCTGAACTATTCCAGACCTTCATTGCTAGCTGTAACACCATTAACACATATTGCCATTTTTGTTTCAAAGCTTTGCAGGTTGAGTTCTGTAGCACGATTCAGGCTACTTCAAAACAAGTCAAGCATTGGGAAAGCTTCATTGGACATCAGGCAAGCTCAAAAGAACCTCAAGCACTCTTGGAAGTTGCTGCATTGTCCAGCTCGAAGTTAACTGAAACAGGTATTTCATGAACTTCTATCTCTCTATTTAGGAATAGTTAGACCTAGGTTTGTGAATGAAAGATGTTGTATTCATAGCCCTGAAGCCATACATATGCTTAGTTTTCATTTCTATTAATCGTGCTAGGAGAATTTCATCCATGAACTTTCTGAAAAAACTAGGTTAGAAATTAGGGCCAGAGAAATTCTCTTTGGTCTTTGAGAATTAGCTTAAGTTTTTTATATGGTTGGATTCGTTGCTTGATGCTCTACAAGTTTCATGTTATGAGTTTTGTCAAAAAATTAAGGAATCAGGAGATATCATTTTCTGTACAAAGCGCGCGTGTTTCATTTCTAAGGAAGAAGATGAAGTCTGATTGGGCTGGGCCTGATCATTTTTGCTTCTAACACCCCATTTTTCAATTTACACCCCTCTGGCCCATTTATTTGTATATTTGTCATTTTGATATTTTTAATTTTTATTCTGACTTCATTATTTTAAGTCCAAATATAAAAATGCCAAAAATAATTATTTTTATATTTTTTTTCATATTTATTTGATATTTATTTTCATTTTACTAGTATAAATATGTGAATAATTTATATTCTTTTTATTAAAACTTAAATAATAATGTAAAAAAATATGTTTATATTTATTTATTATTTTTATACACACCTTAGAAACATTTTCTTGAAATATACACATTTTTTTGTAAATAATTAATTTTTATTTTTATACATTTAATATGTTTAATATATATTTATATACATATTTTATTAAATAATTAGGATAAAAAACACAAAAAATAATACATTTTGTTTTCATTAATATTTCATACTAAAATTACTTTTTTTTCAATATACTTATATTTTTTGTATAAATTAATACATTATTGTATATAAATAATAAATAATACAAATTATTTAAGAAATTAGGGTTTTTGCCCTAAATAATAAATAATTGAAATTGACTTTTTTTATTATTTATACTTCACATTTAAAAATACTTTTTACATACATAAAAATCTTTTTTTGCATAATACATTTTATTTGATATTTATTTAATTGTATTTATTTAAATATTGTATTATGCCTTGTGCATTCGATTTGGTTGTAATAATTTAGAATTTAATTTATTGCAAAGTAATCCCCAATTCAAATTTGTATCCCCCTCCCTATATCATGTTGTAATAGTGTAGGATTTAAATTCTCGCACCTTTATGCTTTCAATTATGCCATGTTTAGACTTAGGGTTTGTATGCAAAATAAAATCAACAATTAGCTTAACCTAATCCAAAGATAACAATGCATGAAAAACAAACACAACGCACACTTGCACCCCTAGGGTTACAATCCACTTGTTGCCTTCAAAAATGGGTCATGGTTGCATGTCAAGTACTTTGGCAAAACAAAAACAAAACAAAAGATCATAGTCCCTCGATGACGCTATCTGGGTTTCCTAAACAAAATGATCAAGTCCCTCAAGAAAATTGCCAAAAATACTTGACACTATTGCTATCATGGTCTATACGATGACCCGCGTCTGTCCCGTTTAAACATCCTAACACAAGGTTGTTCACCAAATACAATGGTGAAGCAACACTGTTAAAAGGGATAAAAACATAAGAAAGATCTTTGAGTAAAATAGGGTAGACAACTCTTAGTTACTTGATCAAAATCTTGCAAAACATCCTTACTATTTTTCAAAACACACTCCACAACACAATTTCAAAACCCTACTTTCAAACATTGGAAACTTTTTCAAAAGACAAAAACACCTTTGTATACATTCAAACAAGAATCATTACAAAGGTTGCCAAAATGATGGCCTCTTTTCAAAACATCTTTCAAATCCACACACAAAGCACCATTTCAAACAATTGAAAAGCAAAGCAAGTGATCTAAAGCAAATAACTAAGAGCCCATGGATAACCATGGATAGAAAGGGTGCTAATACCTTCCCTTTCTATAATCTACTCCCCGAACTCAAGAAAATATCTCAAAGGTATTTCCTGTGCTTTTTGACCTTTCCTTAGGATAAAATAAAAAATCGGTGGCGACTCTTGCTAAACTGAAACATTTGCAAACACAAACGTAAAATCCCAAGTCAGTTCTCCCACCGTATCACAGAACTGGCGACTCTGCTGGGGATTTTTGAAAGTGGAGTAACCTTAGGGATTAGATCACCTTTTTTCATGATTATTGTTTGCTTTGATTGCTTTACATTTTGGTTCTCTTGTTTGGGCTTGAAATCCTCCACCCGGATTTGGGAAACAATTATAGGTAAATAGCAATACATTATGGAAATTGTGCAGGGTATACCGACATGGTTGAAGCAATAGCTATATTAGTGCGGCATATTTGTGAGTACCGGTAGCCTTTGAGTCAATCAAAGAGAATACGGGGTCGCTGATTGATGTCATGAAGCACTAATGAACTCTTAGAACCTTACTTGACTATCTTCGCCTTTTATTAGGAGTAGTGAGATGACCGGTTTTGGTGCAGTCCGAAGTTGGTAGATACTCGATACTACACTCATTGAGGGTTGTTTTCTTGGAATATTTTGGTTGCTAGGTAAGTGGCTAAACCAAAACAATGAATATAGAAAGCAATCCAGTGATATTGAGCTCCTTAGAACCCGGTTACTATTTATAGGATAGGTTTGAGCCAACTAAACTCAAGAGGGTATTTTACCTATGAAACCTCATGCAAGCCTGAAACTGGGGTTTTGTGTGACTTGCTTGTACATGTGCTTGTGCATACATCATGAACATCATAAAGCATCATATGCATCCACTAACCATTTCGAGGGTTTGGATCTTCATCTTTGTTCTTGTTTTGTAGGTCATGGAATCTCTTCGTGGGAAAACAATTCAAGTCAACCTTGTGAGAATCCCTCCTCAACTCAAGGAGCTTACTTCTAGGATTCTAGAGAATTCTCTATTCAGTGAAAGGCATGGTAGACTCCTCCACTTGGTCAACACCAACATTGAAGAAGACATGGTGAAAGTTCTCTTCCAGTTATTTGACCCCCTACACCACTGTTTCACATTCCCTGATTACCAGTTGGTGCCTACTTTGGAGGAATTTTCTCAACTCTTGAGAATTCCTATTTTTCATCAACTACCCTACAACGGTACAGAAAAAGAACCAAAGCCTGAAGATGTTGCTCAAGCATTACACTTGCAACCATCTGACATCAAGGGGCATTGGGAAACCAGGAGTGGTGTCAAGGGCTTCTTGGCAAAGTTTCTGTTTGAGAAGGCACAAGACTGCTGGAATTCTCTTGATCTACAAGGTTTTGAAGAAATTGTGGCACTCCTTATCTATGGGTTGGTCTTGTTCCCAAACCCTGACCAACTTATAGATGTAAATGCTGTCAAGATTTTCATATCCAGGAATCCTATACCAACATTGCTTGGGGACATCCTACACTCATTTTACACACGAACAATGAGGAAAAGAGGTGTTCTCATGTGTTGTACTCCTCTCCTAGCAAGGTGGTTTATTTGTCACCTTCCACAATCAGTTTTGAAGAATGGGCAGGGTTTAAGGTGGTCATAACGATTGATGACCCTCACACATTCTGATGTACATTGGTGTTCTCGGTCCAGAGAAAATGTCATCATCATTGATCATTATGGGGAATTCCCTAATGTCCCACTACTTGGCATCAGGGGAGGCATTTCCTACAACCCCTGTCTAGCTTTGAGGCAATTTGGATATGCTCGGAGGGATGGCCTTCATGACATGCTGATTCCTGACCTAGTTTTTGACTTCGACAATGATGCGCAAGGACTTCGACAAAGGTTCATCAGAGCTTGGAGGGTGCCCAACAAAGTGGACAGTAAGACACTGGGGCACAAGAATTCCATCCCCCTTGAGCCTTATCTCAAGTGGGTACGAACCCGCTCCCAGAATCTTATGATGCCATACCCTCACATTATCCCCTTGATCAAAGAGCCTGTTATGGAAGGAGAGGTTCCATACACCATCCTATATCCTGACATGCCAACATCATGGGAAGAAATGCAAAAGAGTTGGATTCAACTCAAGGAAGAACGGGATACTTTTGAAGTCAGCTTCTATGCCAGTGAGAAGAAGGTTTTGGAGCTTACCCGCCGACTTCATGAGGAGGAAACTCTCAACACTTACATCGCACCAAAGAGGATGCGCAATGTCTTTTTACATTAAGAATTTTGTAATATTTTGCCCATGGGGCACTTATGTACTAACAATTTCTTCTTAATATGACGGGCGTTTCTTTTTTGTTTGCAACAAATTTAAATTTCTGAATCCTTGAATGCATTACATGAATAACATACCATTCATCATATGCATAAACAGGTCTTCACACCAGGTTTCCTTATCTTTCTGTTGTTTATTTCAGCAAGATGGATTTGGAGCAGACGGTAAAGGATCTTCAGGCACAAAATTCACAATTCCAGCAACTCCTCATGACCTTGGCAAAGGGTCAAGAGGATCTCAAAGCTCTGTTGGAGAAGAATAAAGAGAAAAAGAAAAAGAGACCTGGAGTAGCCACTTTGGGAAGGAGATTTGAGCATCAGGCTAGGAGAGTTCTTGAGTTCCCCTCGACGTCTGACGAAGGGGCTGGTAAAGGGAAAGGGACTGTTGTACCTTCTGAATCCGAGGTTGAAGAGGAGGAGGAGGAAGAAGACGAAGACTACTCCGAACAACAGTATCCACCAGCAGATGATAAATATAAGAATCTTGAGGATAGACTGGAAGCCATGGAGTTGCAGAGGGTACCCGTTTGGATTTTGAAAACTAGGACTGGTATATGGGATTGTTATCCCTCCCAAGTTCAAGGTTCCAACATTTGCCAAGTACGACGGTCTGTCTTGCCCAAAGATGCACCTGAGATCGTATGTCAGAAAAATCCAACCCCACTCAACTGATAAAGACCTCTGGGTACACTTTTTCCAAGACAGTTTGTCTGGCACGCAGTTGGACTGGTTTTATCAGCTCGAGAGATCAGAGGTTCACAATTGGGAAGACTTAGCAGCTGATTTTTACCGTCAGTATCTACAACGCTAATTTGGTGCCCACTCGTACTCAGTTACAGTATGGGGATGGCTTTCAATGAAGGGTTTAAAGAGTACGCCCAGAAGTGGTGTGATCTGGCTGGAAGGGTGCAGTCGTCGTTGTCAGATAGGGAGTTAATTGACATGTTTCTGAGGACCCTGTCTGGCCCCTTCTTCAATCATCTAATCAGAAGCTCTTCCGCGGGATTTACTGAACTAATTTTGACCGGCGAAAGGGTTGAGGCCGGTATTAAAAGTGGAAAGATTCAAAAGGATGCTTCCGCATCCACAGCTGTTAAGAAACCCTTCCCGGCTAAGAAGGAAGCATCTGCTGTGTATTCTCAGAAGGGTCAGGGAAGGATCGAGCGTCGGCCGACTGTAGGGGCTGTGATGATTCAAAACTCGTCGAATGATCAACCTCGTAGCAATCAGTCGAGACCTAATCAACAACGGGTAGAAAGGCCACAACGGCAGTTCACCCGCATCAACATGACGCCCACTCAGGTACTTCCCCATTTATTGAAGCTGAATCTCACCAGTTTGAAGGAAGCGCCAAAGAACCCTAACACCTCCTCTCCATACTACCACTCCAATGCCAAGTGTGCTTACCATTCCGATAGTGCTGGGCACGATACCAATAATTATTGGGCGCTTAAGAACAAAATCCAGGACTTGATTGATGCCAAAGAGGTAGAATTTGATGCGCCTGAGAAGCCCAATGTTATATCTGCTCTGATGCCCAAGCATGGTAATAATGTTCATGCTGTTATGGAGGACCTCCATGTTACTGATGTTGTTGATCTGTTGACGCCGTTACTTGTAATTAAAGAGAATTTGTTGAGAGCCGGGATCTTTTCTGGTTGTGGTAAAGACTACTATTTTTGTCTGAACATACGAGGTGATTGCCCAATGTTGAAGTCAGGTGTCCAACGCCTGATAGATACCCAAGAGATACTTTTCCAGAAAACCTCTGTTGATACCTTCAATCCTGTTACTCCTGCTACTGTTTCTACTTCAACCAACGATATTGCAATTATAACCATTTCTGACAATCCTCCCAAGGCTTGCAAAAGGTCTGTCAGGATTACACCCAACTCTGAATGTGTACCATTAAAGATCACCATGTCGGGACATGTCCCGTACCAATCCAGCAAAACGATACCATGGAACTATGGGGGAGAAATCTTCTACCATGGTATCAAACAAATCGAAACAGTCCAAGAGATTTCTGAAGAAGAAATCCCTGATATAGGGAACATTGCGGGTACAAGCAAGATAACCCGCAGCGGACGGATCATTTCTCCGGAGATTGCTCCCCCTTGAGCAATTTTCGGACCCTTGAAAGCTTCTGTACCTGTTGGACCATCTGTGCAAGGCCCATTAATTGAAGAATTGGATACTCCTGAAGTAAGACCATCTGCTGATACTACGAACAAGGGTAAGGGGATACTGGAAGTGCCTGTCATGACGAAGGCTCATGTTGTGGTTATCCCCGAAACCACTCAGAAAGAAATGGATGAAATCTTGAAAATAATCAGAAAAAGTGACTACGACGTTGTGGAACAGTTAGGGCAGACCCCTTCTAAAATTTCAATGTTAGCTCTCCTGCTCTGTTCTGAGGCCCATGCTAAGGCCCTAATTAAATTCTTGAAGGTGGCACATATACCCCAAGAGAATTCGGCTGACCAGTTTCAGGAATGTGTGGCCAGTCTTACTGCCGATAATGGCCTTGGCTTTTCCGATGCTGACTTGACTCCCAAAGGAAGGAAACACAATGACGCGTTACATGTCTCAATTGAATGTAGGGGAACCACCCTCGCCCATGTCTTAGTTGATACTGGTTCTTCCCTGAATGTGCTGCCAAAGAAGGCCTTAGACTGTTTGGACTGCGAAGGATTGACCCTCAAACCTAGCAACATCGTTATTAGGGCTTTTGATGGTTCTAAAATAATGGTTCATGGAGAGGTTGATATTCCTATCAAAGTAGGCACAGAAGTTTTCAACTCCAACTTCTACGTGATGGACATTCGTCCGTCATATTCGTGTTTGTTAGGAAGACCATGGATCCATTATGTCAGGGCAGTTACCTCTTCTTTGCACCAAATGCTGAAATATCCTGTTAAGGGTAAGATTATAACAGTGCACGGCGAGGAAGAGTACATGATAAGTCGTCTCAATTCCTTCCGTTATGTGGAGTTGGATGGCGAGTTCATCGAAACGCCTTTCCAACATTTTGAGGAAGTATCTCCTGAGGTAGCAGTTGCGAAGACAATGGTTGAAGTGCCTACTGTTCCCAAGCATGTATCTAGAATGGCATCTCTTAAGGACGTAGAGGTTGTGGTTAAAGAAGGGAAGAGTACAGTATGGGGGTGATTGCCTGATTTTCCCCATAATACAGACAAGTTTGGGTTAGGGTTCACTGCTGCAGGACAAAAGGATATGCGACGCTCCAAGGCTGGAGGGCCACCCGTCAAGATCTCACACCATGGAATCAATGTTATAGAAGATGAAGATGAAGAGAGCCACTTTGAGGATTGGATATTTCCGACCGTCGAAGGGGGTTTGAAAAAATGGGAAGCAAAGGATTTTGTTCCCATCACCTTTATCAACCAGTAATTTTATCTTTGAACAAATTCCATTTTATGGTCTGTAATAACTGAAACAATTCGCACTATTTTCACCTCGTGCCTTGCCCGGGGCACGTAGGTCCATTTGTAAGGGCTTGATTTTCTTCATAATCATATTCCATGTTTTAATGAATCATTGGACGTTTTTCATCTATAAACTGTTGTGATCATTTTCTTTCCTTTTGCATTCTTGTTTGTTTAAGGATGGCTATCCCTTACACACACCCACACTCACAAATGCAGGTACCCATCCACTCCGGATTCCATGGGTGACTATTCTGCTTTAGCCTTCGATAACTCTGAAGACTTGGTCAATCATGCGGAGTACGAAGTTGACGAAGACTGTGAAGTGCCGGGAGAGTTAGCTAGACTTCTACAACAAGAAGAAAGGACCATTCTGCCTCATGAAGAGTTGCTAGAAACCATCAACTTGGGGACAGAGGAAGACAGGAAAGAAGTAAAAGTGGGTGCCAACCTGGAACCAGGTGTCAAGGAGCACTTAGTGCAGTTGTTGAACGAATATGTTGAAATCTTCGCCTGGTCTTATGAAGACATGCCAGGACTAGACACAGATATTGTGGTTCACCGTCTCCCTACAAGAGAGGATTGTCCACCGGTCAAGCAAAAGGTCCACCGAATGAGGCCTGACATGTCTGAGAAGATTAAGGCTGAAGTGATGAAGCAATTCAACGCTGGCTTTCTGGCTGTTACCTCCTATCCACAATGGATTGCTAACATTGTACCCGTGCCTAAGAAGTACGGCAAAGTCAGAATGTGTGTGGAATATCGGGATTTAAACAGGGCTATCCCCAAGGATGATATTCCACTGCCACATATCGACATTTTGGTTGACAATACAGCTCAGCACAAAGTATTTTCTTTCATGGACGGATTCTCGGGCTATAACCAGATGAAAATGGCACCCGAGGACATGGAGAAAACTACTTTTGTCACGTAATGGGGTACCTTCTGCTACAAAGTGATGCCATTCGGACTGAAGAATACAGGGACAACCTATCAACGCGCCATGGTAGCTTTGTTTCATGATATGATACATCATGAGATCGAAGTTTATGTAGACGACATGATAGCCCGATCACAGACGGAAGAAGAACACCTTAATCATTTGCAGAAGCTGTTTGCCAGGTTGAAGGAGTATAAGCTCAGACCAAACCCAAGCAAGTTCACTTTTGGAGTTAGGTCTGGTAAACTTCTGGGATTTATTGTCAGCAACAAAGACATTGAGGTTGATCCAGCTAAAGTAGAGGCTATACAAGAAATGCCTGCCCCCCGCACTGAAAAATAGGTTAGGGGATTCTTGGGACGCTTAAACTATATTGCGAGGTTCATCTCTCACCTGACATCTACCTGTGAGCCAATCTTCAAACTGTTTAAGAAAGATCAGGTAGTTGAATGGAACAATGATTGTCAAGTTTCTTTTGATAAGATCAAGGAGTACTTACTAGAACCTCTTATTCTGATGCCACCCGTCGAAGGAAGGTCGTTAATCATGTATCTGACTGTTTTGGATAACTCAATGGGGTGCGTGCTGGGCCAACATGACGAGTCTGGCCGAAAAGAGCATGTCATTTATCACCTTAGCAAAAAGTTTACCGACTGTGAGACTCGCTACTCACTGCTCAAGAAAACTTGTTGCGCTTTCGTATGGGCTGCTCTCCGGCTAAGGCAGTATATGTTGACTCATACCACTTTGCTAATTTCCAAGATGGATCCGATCAAGTATATCTTCGAGAAGCCTGCTTTATCTGGAAGAATCGCTAGATGGCAGATGATCCTGACTGAGTATGACATCCAGTATACTACCCAAAAATCTATAAAGGGGAGTGTACTAGCTGACCATCTAGCTCATCAAGCCGTCGAAGATTACCAATCTATGAGATTCGACTTCCCTGACGAGGACATCATGACATTGGACAACATTAAAGGTAACAGACCGTATGACGTACCTGAACAAGGATCCCAATGGACCCTGTACTTTGATGGTGCTTCAAATGCACTTGGCAACGGTATTGGTGCGGTACTCATTTCTCCGGAAGGTTTCCATACACCCTTCACTGCCCGACTTTGCTTCAGTTGTACCAACAACATGGCTGAATATGAAGCTTGCATCTTTGGTCTCAAGGCTGCTATAGACTTGGGAATCAAATCTTTGGTCGTATTTGGGGACTCGGCTTTGGTCATCAGTCAAGTCAAAGGAGAGTGGGACACTAAACATCCTAACCTTATACCATACAAGGAACATGTCTTGACGTTATTGCCTCATTTCGAGCAGATCACTTTCGAGCACTTCCCGCGAGAAGAAAATCAGCTAGCAGATGCCCTGGCTACAATGTCTTCCATGTTTAGACTCAACTGGGAAAACGAGGCTCCCCAAATTACCATCGAGCGAATGGACAAACCTGCGCATTGTCATGAGATTAATACCGAAGAAGTAGCGGAACAACCCTGGTTTCATGAAATCAAAAGGTATCTCCAGACCAGAGAATACCCTGAAGGAGCTTTCGTCAATGACAAAAAGTTCTTAAGGAGATTTGCTGCTAAGTTCTTCCTAAGCAATGGCATCCTTTATAAGCGCAACCATGATTGTGTTCTACTTCGTTGTGTAGACAAAGTTGAAGCGGAGTTGATCATGATTGAGATACACAGTGGCACATTCGGCACCCACTTAAGCGGACATACGATGGCTAAGAAGATTCTAAGGGCAGGCTACTACTGGTCTACCATGTAAGCTGATTGTCATCAACATTCCCGTACCAGCCACAAATGCCAAGTCTACACCGACAAGGTACATATTCCTCCTGTTCCTCTCAACGTTCTAACAGCTCCTTGGCCATTCGCAATGTGGGCTATTGACATGATTGGAGAGATCAAGCCTATGGCATCCAATGGACATCGCTTCATCTTGGTCGCTATTGATTATTTCACCAAATGGGTCGAGGCAGCTTCCTACGCCTCAGTTACAAAGAATGTGGTTGCCCGCTTTATCAAGTAGAACCTCATATGCCGGTACGGTGTCCCCGACAGGATCATCACAGACAACGGTACAAATTTGAACAACATTATGATCACCGCTCTATGCGAGCAGTTCAAGATTTATCATCATAATTCATCTCCCTATCGGCCGAAGATGAACGGTGTTGTTGAACCCGTGAACAAAAATATCAAGAAGATCATTCAAAAGATGACAGTCACCTATAAGGACTGGCATGAGATGTTACCGTTTTCTCTACATGGATATCGTACCACGGCACGTACTTCAACAGGGGCAACCCCATTTTCTTTGGTGTATGGCATGGAAGCTGTTTTGCCCATGGAAGTTCAGATTCCTTCCTTAAGGATTATGAAGGACGCTGGTTTGAGTGAAGACGATTGGATTCAAACCCGGCTTGATCAACTTAATTTGATCGACGAGAAGCGACTTACTGCTGTTTGTCATGGTCAGACGTATCAAAAACGAATGATCAAGGCTTTCAACAAGAAAGTCAGACGTCAAGTATATCAAGTCGGAGATCTTGTAATCAAGCGGATCATCTTACCGCGAAGTGATCCCAGGGGCAAGTGGACTTCTACTTACGAAGGACCATTTGTGATCAAGAGCATCTTTTCTGGTGGGGCAATGATTTTGACCACCATGGACGGCGACGACTTGTCGCACCCTGCTAACGCAGACATAGTCAAAAGATACTACACATAAAATGACCCGACAAGTTGAAAACACGAAAGGGCGACTTGCGCAAAAATGGGCATCCCGGTGAATTGAAAACCCGAAAGGGCGGTTCAGGAAAAAATTAGGGATAAAACAAAAAAATATGTACACCCGGTAAGTTGAAAACCCGAAAGGGCGACTTGGGTAAAAAAGGGTTTCCCGGTCGATCGAAAACCCGAAAGGGCGGTCCAGGAAAAAGTTAGGGAATTAAAGCGTATGACTATGTCTCGTCGGATCACTTTAAGAACAATCTCTTCACCAACAAGCTCCAAGCTTCTGACCAATCCAGTCATCGGCGGACGAAGTAACGAATGGACAGATACTCAGAATTGTGAAGGCTATAGCAGAATGGGAACCCCATGGAATTGTTACACATAGCCATCTTTCTTTTTGTACAAATTTTTTCTTAATTTTTACGGCAACATTCACTTAATAGGATGTTTGTCTCCCATGTATAAAGATACTTACAAAAATTAATACAAATATACTTCAGAGTGCAGAAATTTGCTTGCCTTTCTTTTTCTTTTTTACACTTATGTTTTATTTGAAAACGCCCAATGTGTTGTTAAATAGGCATATGCATTTGAATATAATCACTGCTTACAAATAAAATGAAATTGGGAAAGGATAATTACTGATAGGTTGAATGTGTAGGAAGATATCTTTATGCCATTCAAGAAGAAATCCCCTGCATTACTTTGTTCAGATCCTCAACAAAGCTAAAACCTCGGAGTACATGTCCCCAGCGGAGTTGAGCTTCAAAATCCCCCGGCGGAGCCAGTACATTCCAAACTGGATTCCCCAGCCGAGTTAAGTTTCAGAGTTCCCATCAAAGTTCAAACTCCCGATTCCCAGCGGAACTAGAATATCCTAAACCTTCTTCCCCAACGAAGTCAAGTTTCCAACTATCAACCCCGGTGGGAACTGTTCAACTTCCCCCAATTTCCCCAGCAGGCTATCTTAAAAGTTTGAAAATGAAGCAGATAGTAGTTAACTTCTTGGATTATCCCCAACTAGGATGCTTCCCCAGTAGTTTGACATACAACCCAAAGCTTTTGATTTCACCGGCCGAGTATACATTCTCCCCACAGAGTTATCTCCCAGCAAGATCGAAGATTCTTGGTCTCATTTCTCCAAGCAGAAGCCTCCTAGGTCTTAACTCCCCGGTAGAGATTTTCAGAGTTTTCCTACATCCCAGGAAAGTCATGAAAGATTCTCACAATCCCCGCAGGAGTTGTCAAAGGCCTTGTTAATCCCCACAAGTCGTCGAGGACCCTCAATCTCCAGCAGAGGTCCCAGGATTTCTCATTCTCAACAATCAAGAGATTTAATCCCCAAGCAGTCAGCAAGGATTTCTCATCTTCAGTAATCAAAGATTTTTGGAATCCCCAGCTTCGGTCAAGGATTTATTTTCCCTGGCAGCAGTCAAAGATTTCATTATCTCCAGCTTCGATCAAGGATTTATCTTCCTCAGCAAGACAGCTACTCAGCTTACATGCATAACCATTACATTCATATATCATAAACATGGATTACAGTTCATTGCATCATACATATCAAGCAATATAACTTCGTGTTTTAGCTAACGTTTTACCCTTTTTAGGATAAGTTTAAAAGGCTATCATTAACAATTATTCAGATACATTATGGATACACCCCAGACACGGCGGTCATTCTATTACTCATTCAGAACTTCAAGTCAAAATACAGTATGGATACACCCCAGACACGGCGGTCATTCTACTACTCATTCAAACTTCAGCAATCAGATACATACTAGATACGCTTCAGACACGGCGGCCATTCTATCTCTCATTCAGATTCAACTATAAACTACAAGTTCAGATACGCTCCAAATACGGATGCCGTTCTGGCCTTTACACCAGCAGTTTGATTCCCCCAATGCAGTCGCCACGGAAGTCATTATGTCACTTATTCAGATCCCAGTTATAGTAGGGATACACTCCAGACACGGAGGTCATTCTACTACTCGTACAGATCTCAACTTCAGATACAGTCCAGATACGCTCCAGACATGGTTGCCATTTTGTCACTCATTCAGATTTTATCCCCAGCACACAGTTGCTCCATACACAGATGTTTCTCTATTACCCAGATACAATACAGATACACTCCAGACACGGCAGTCATTTTGGTATTCATTCAAAGTTCAAATACAGTTACAGCTCAGATACGCGCCAGACACGGACGCCATTCTTTTGCTCATACAGACTCAATCTCCAGATACAATTCAAATGCATTCCAAACACAAATATCATTTTGATGTTCATTCTTTTGACCTACAACGTTGCAAATCAACAAACATTCTTGGATGGCATCTTTAATCCCATCCCCATCAAGATTCTACCATCTCCAAATGTCATCTTTAAGCCCATTTCCTCAGCTATATTTTTGACGAGTGCAAATTTACGGGCACTCTAGTGTCCAATCCTCTTTTACCTTCGAGTCACGAAAGGAAAACTTGCCAATCTAACTCTTCAGGTTCAAGAAGATTGAACAGGGGCAACTGTTGTATCCCAAAATTTGCCCTCCCATATTCATCAACATTTCCCATCACAAGACTCTTGGAACTCAAGATCAAGCTAGGGTTTGCTCTGCTCAAGACACCTCCTTGCACTATTGACCTAAATTAGGGTTTGAGTTTGCACAGGGATATTTTGACCTACAATGCCCAAAGTGACTTTCATACTCCATGTTGAACCCACAAGTTTGTCCATACCAAGTTTTAAGCCTTGATTCAAATTTTTGCCCAGTCAATGGACAGTTGACCTAGAAATCAACTATATTGGGAAAAAGTCAACTTTGGCCAATTGACAGTCAAACCTCATGAATTTTGACCCACATCAACATAATGAACTCATATGAATCATTTGATCAAGTTTGGATCATAATTCCACAAGAAATTTGATCAGATCACCAAAAGGGCAAAATGGTCATTTTAGGGTTTTGACTGTACAAAGGCAATTTTTGACTGTTTGACCTAGCCAATGGCAAATCAAGCTCAACCATGGACTCAAGGACTTAATGACATTGTCTTGACCCATTCAACAAGTTCAAAAGATCTCAAATGCATAGGATTGACAGATGAATTTTTCAGTCAACTGATCAAAATTTGACTGTACACTGAAAAGTCAAACTTTGACTTTTTGGTCAAAATCAAGTGACAAGAGTTATTTTTCATCAAGAGATGTCAAATTATGAAACTTGTTCATCAAGAAACCCAAAAATGCAAATTAGGGTTTAAAATGAAAATTTTCATAACTTAGAATTTTTCGAAGTTATAAAATTTTCTTATTTTTTCCTAACTTTGTCCCATTTTTTCACCAAGATTCAAATGGATTCAAACAAAACTTGCAACATGAAAGTTGTAGTCCATCACAAATTCTACAACTTTTATTCACAAAGTTTTCTCAAAAGAAGCTTGTATCTCAAGTTATGATTTTTGGAACAAGGGTATCTAAAACTTTTAACTTAGAGAAATTTTGCCCTAGTTTAGGCAGGATTTTGACCCATCTTATTGGCCATTTTTCACATAGTTCCACTTGGAGTTTCAAGTTGCATTTCAAATATGGATTATAGTACATGTTCCAAGCTTTCCAAATTGTCCAAGAACTCCTCAAACACCCTTGTGGTTAGAGAGAATCGAATGCTTGAAGTTGGCAAAAACTCATTTTGATCCATGGCCAATACATGTTCATACCAATTTGCAAATCTGATCTAGCTAGCTCGGTTCACAATTACAGGCCTCAAAACCAGTTTGTACTCCATAATTTAATGCATACCCATTGAGCTAAGGTATTGTCTTGGTCATTAGGGTATTATACACTAGATTAAGCCTTAAGTGGAAAAAGTAACAATGCCATTTTTGCTTAAACTTCACTTTATGTCAAAACAAGATCCTTGAGGCATGGGGCCATATCTCTGAGGCAAGATCAAATCTACCAATTCCAGTAACCAAGGGCAAAGTATGCAGCATAATATAGGACTTGTACAGGCCTGCATTGAAAACATACACACTCTTGCTTCAAAAATAAGAAAACTTGCAAAACACAAGCCATCCTTCACATCTGATAAAACTAATTGTTGTACCCCAAAATTTTCCCTCTCATTTCACCAACATTTTCGCATCACAAGACTCTTGGAACTCAAGATCAAGCTAGGGTTTGCTCTGCTCAAGACACCCCCTTGCACTGTTGACCTAAATTAGGGTTTGAGTTTGCACAGGGATTTTTTGACCTACAATGCCCAAAGTGACTTTCTTACTTCATGTTGGACTCACAAGTTTTTCCATACCAAGTCTCAAGCCTTGATTCAAATTTTTGCCCAATCAATTGGACAGTTGACCTAGAAATCAGCTGTATTAGGGAAAAAGTCAATTGTGGCCAATTGACAGTCAAACCTCATGAAATTTGACCCACATCAAAATTATGAACTCATATGAACCATTTGATCAATTTTGGATCACAATTCCACAAGAAATTTGGTCAGATCACCAAAAGGGCAAAATGGTCATTTTTAGGGTTTTGACTGCACAAAGGCAATTTTTGACTGTTTGACCTAGCCAATGGCAAATCAAGCTCACATGTGGAATCAAGGACTCAATGACATTGTCTTGACCCATTCAACAAGTTCAAAAGATCTCAAATGCATAGGATTGACAAATGAATTTTTCAGTCAACTGATCAAAATTTGACTGTACACTGAAAAGTCAAACTTTGACTTTTTGGTCAAAATCAAGTGCTAAGAGTTATTTTTCATCAAGACATGTCAAATTATGAAACTTGTTCATCGAGAAACCCAAAAATGAAAATTAGGGTTTAAATTGGAAAATTTTCATAACTTAGAAATTTTCTAAGTTATGAAATTTTCTTATTTTTTCCTAACTTTGTCCCATTTTTTCACCAAGATGAAAATGGATTAAAACAAAACTTGAAACATGAAATTTGTAGTCCATCACAAAGTCTACAACTTTGATTCATAAATTTTTCTCAAAAGAAGCTTGTATCTCAAGTTATTATTTTTGGAACAAGGGTACCTAAAACTTTTAACTTAGAGAAATTTTGCCCTAATTTAGGCAGGATTTTAACCCATCTTCTTGGCCATTTTTCACATAGTTACACTTGGAGTTTCAAGTTGCATTTCAAAGATGTATTATAGTACATGTTTCAAGATTTCCAAATTGTCTAAGAACTCCTCAAACACCCTTGTGGTTAGAGAGAATTGAATGCTTGAAGTTGGTAAAAACTCACTCTTGTCCATGGCCAATACATGTTCATACCAATTTGCAAATCTGATCTAGCTAGCTTGGTTCACAATTACAGGCCTCAAAACCAGTTTGTACTCCATAATTTAATGCATATCCATTGAGTTAAGGTATTGTCTTGGTCATTAGGGCATTGTACACAAGATTAAGCCCTAAATGGTAAAAGGTATATTGCCATTTTTGCAAAAGGTTACTTTATGTCAAAACACTAAGCCTTGAGCCTTGAACAAAATCTGATACTGCAAACCAAATCCATGAATTAGAGGGGCCAAGAGTGTTGTGTGCAGGGTTATAGGAGGGCATGTACAAAGCTATAACATCACTTCCACTTTTTTGCTTCAAGTAGAAGAAACTGGTAAAACAGAAGCAATCTCTCACATCTGTAAAAACCAACTTCACAAACATTGCAAACAAGTTTCATACCTCCTAACAAGCCAGAAACACGACCCCTTTGCCTCTCAAACTCCCTTGTACACAGAATCATTGTTTTTCTGCAAAACAGGGCAAGTTCTGCAAACTTCAAGCCATAACCAAATTTCATCGTGCGTTTTGTCCAAAGATACTTTAAACACCTTCCAACCAACATACCTAAGCTATCCAGATCATCCATTGCTAGCTATAACACCCTTAACACACTTTGCCATTTTTGTTTCAAAGCTTTGCAGTTTGAGTTCTTTGGCACGATTCAAGCTATTTGAAAACAAGCCAAGCATTGGAAAAGCTTCCTAGGACCTCAGGCAAGCTCAAAAGAAGCTCAAACACCATTGAAGGTTGTTGCATTGGCCAGCTCGAAGTCAACTGAAACAGGTATTTCATGGACTTCTATCTCTCTATTTAGGAATAGTTAGACTTAGGTTTGTGAATGAAATATGTTGTACTCATAGCCCCGAAGCCATACATATGCTTAGTTTTCATTTACATTAATCGTGCTAGGAGAATTTCACCCATGAACTTTCTGAAAAAACTAGGTTAGAAATTAGGGCCAGAGAAATTCTCTCTGGTCTTTGAGAGTTAGCTTAAGTTTTTATATGGTTGAATTCGTTATTTGATGCTCTACAAGTTTCATGTTATGAGTTTTGTCAAAAAAAAAATCAAAGAATCAGAAGATAGCGTTTTCTGTACAAGGCGCGTGTGTTTCAATTTCAGAGGAAGAAGATGAAGTGAGTCTGGGCTGGGCCTGGTTGTTTTACTTCTAACACCCCATTTTTTCAGTTTACACCCCCTGGCCCATTTATTTGAATATTTGTCATTTTGATATTTTTATTTTTTATTCTGACTTTATTATTCTTTGTCCAAATATAAAAAATGCCAAAAAATTATTTTCTATATTTTTCATATATATTTGATTTTTATTTTTATTTTACTAGTATAAATATGTAAATAAACTATATTCTTTTTTTATTAAAACACAAAAATAATACAAAAAATATACTTATCTTCATTTATTATTTTTATTTACATTTGAAAATATTTTCTTGAAATACACACATTTTTGTAAATAATTAATAATTATTTTTATATATTTAATATGTTTAATATATATATATATATATATATAATTAGGTCAAAAATACAAAAAAGGAATACATTTTCATTTTATTAATATTTTACACTAAAAATATCATTTTTACAATATACTTTTATTTTTTGTATAAATTAATATATTATTAATAAATAATACTATTTATTTAAGAATTAGGGTTTTTGCCCTAAAATAACAAAATGATTAAAATTGATTTTTTTCATTATTTATATTTCACATTAAAAAATACTTTTTTTACATACATAAAAACCTTTTGCATAATACATTTTATTTAACATTTATTTATTGTATTGTATTCAATTATTGTACATTTAAATATTGCCTATATATTCGATTTGGTTGTAATAATTTAGAATTTAATTTCTTGTCAAATACCCCCAATTCAAATTTGTACCCCATCCCTATATCATGTTGTAATAGTGTAGCATTTAAATTCTCGCATATTTAAAAGCTTCCAATTATGCCATGCTTAGACTTAGGGTTTGTATGCAAATAAAATCAACAACTAGCTTGACCTAATCCAAGATAAACATGCATGAAAAACAAACACAATGCACACTTGCACCCCTAGGGTTTCAATCCACTTGTTGCCTTCAAAAATGGGCCATGATTGCATGTCAAGTACTTTGGCAAAACAAAAACAAAACAAAAGATCATAATCCCTCGATGACGCTATCTGAGTTGCCTAAACAAAATGATCAAGTCCCTCAAGAAAATTACCAAAATACATGACACAATTGCTATCATGGTCTATACGATGACCCGCGCCTGTCCCGTTTAACATCCTAACACAAGGTTGTTCACCAAATACAATGGTGAAACAACACTGTTAAAAGGGTTAAAAACATAAGAAAGATCTTAGAGTAAAATAGGGTAGATAGCTCTTAGTTACTTGATCAAACTTGCAAAAACATCCTTGCTATCTTCAAAACACGCTTCACAACACAAATCCAAAACCCTACTTTCAAACATTGAAAACTTTTCAAAAGACAAAAACACCTTTGTATACATTCATACAAGAATCATTACAAAGGTTGCCACAACGATGGCTTCTTTTCAAAACATCTTTCAAAAACCACACACAAAGCACCATTTCAAACAATTGAAAAGCACCATTTCAAACAATAGAAAAGCAAAGTAAGTGATCTAAGCAAGTAACTAAGAGCCCATGGATAACCATGGATAGAAAGGGTGCTAATACCTTCCCTTTCTATAATCTACTCCCCGAACCCAAGAAAACATCTCAAAGGTCTTTCTTGTGCTTTTTGACCTTTCCTTAGGATAAAATAAAAATTCGATGGCGACTCTTGCTAAACCGAAACATTTACGAACACAAACGCAAAATCCCAAGTCAGTTCTCCCACCGTATCACAGAACTGGCGACTCTGCTGGGGAGAATTCTAAAAGTGGAGTAACCTTAGGGCTTAGATCACCCTTTGCATGATTATTGTTTGCCTTGCTTGCTTTACATTTTGGTTCTCTTGTTTGGGCTTGAAATCTTCCACTCGGATTTGGGAAACATTCATAGGTAAATAGCAATACATTGTGGAAACTGTGCAGGGTATACCGACACGGTTGGAGCAATAGCTATATTAGTGTGACATATTTGTGAGTATCGGTAGCCTTTGAGTCAATCAAAGAGAATACGGGGCCGCTGAGTGATGTCATGAAGCACTAATGAACTCTTAGAACCTTACTTGACCATCTTGGCCTTTTATTAGGGGTAGTGAGATGACCGGCTTTGGTGCAGTCTGAAATTGGTAGATACTCGATACTACACTCATTGAGGGTTGTTTTCTTGGAATATTTTGGTCTCTAGTTAAGTGGCTAAACCAAAACAATGAACATAGAAAACAATCCAATGATATTGAGCTCCTTAGGACCCGGTTACTATTTATAGGACAGGTTTGAGCCAACTAAACTCAAGAGGGTACTTACCTATGAAACCTCATGCAAGCCTGAAACTAGGGTTTTGTGTGATTTGCTTGTACATGTGCTTGTGCATACATCATAAACATCATAAAGCATCATATGCATCCACTAACCATTTCAATGGTTTGGATCTTCATCTTTGTTCTTGTTTTGTAGGTCATGGAATCTCTTCGCAGGAAAACAATTCAAGTCAACCTTGTGAGAATCCCTCCTCAACTGAAGGAGCTTACTTCCAGGATTCCAGAGAATTCTCTCTTCAGTGAAAGACATGGTAGACTCCTCAACTTGGTCAACACCAACATTGAAGAAGACATGCTGAAAGTTCTCTTCCAGTTCTTGGACCCCCTACACCACTGTTTCACATTCCCTGATTACCAGTTGGTGCCTACTTTGGAAGAATTTTCTCAACTCCTGAGAATTCCTATTCTTAATCAACTACCCTACAATGGTACAGAAAAAGAACCAAAGCCTGAAGATGTTGCTCAAGCATTACACTTGCAACCATCTGACATCAAGGGGCATTGGGAAACCAGAAGTGGTGTCAAGGGCTTCTTGGCAAAGGTTATGTTCGAGAAGGCACAAGACTGCTGGAATTCTCTTGATCTACAAGCCTTTGAAGAGATTGTGGCACTCCTCATCTATAGGTTGGTCTTGTTCCCAAACCCTGATCGGCTTATAGATGTGAATGCTGTCAAAATATTCATATCCAGGAATCCTATACCTACATTGCTTGGGGATATCCTACACTCATTTTACACACGAACAATGAGGAAAAGAGGTGTTCTCATGTGCTGTACTCCTCTCCTAGCAAGGTGGTTTATTTCTCACCTTCCACAATCAGTTTTAAAGAATGGGCAGGGTTTAAGGTGGTCACAACGATTGATGACCCTCACACATTCTGATGTACATTGGTGTTCTCGATCCAGAGAAAATGTCATCATAATTGATCGTTGTGGGGAATTCCCTAATGTCCCACTACTTGGCATTAGGGGAGGCATCACCCACAACCCCTGTCTAGCTTTGAGACAATTTGGATATGCTCATAGGGATGGCCCTCATGACATATTGATTCCGGACTTAGTTTTAGACTTCGACAACGATGCACAAGGACTTCGACAAAGGTTCATCAGAGCTTGGAGGATGCCTAACAAGGTGGATAGTAAGACACTGGGGCACAAGAATTCCATCCCCCTTGAGCCTTACCTCAAGTGGGTACGAACCCGCTCCCAGAATATTATGATGCCGTACCCTCACATTATCCCCTTGATCAAAGAGCCTGTTATGGAAGGAGAGGTTCCATACACCATCCTACATCCTGACATGCCAACATCATGGGAAGAAATGAAAAAGAGTTGGATCCAACTCAAGGAAGAAAGGGATACTTTTAAAGCCATCTTCTATGCCAGTGAGAACAAGGTTTTAGAGCTTACCCGCCGACTTCACGAGGAGGAAACTCTCAACACTTACATCGCACCAAAGAGGATGCGCAATGTCTTTTTACATTAAGAACTTTGTAATATTTCGCCCATGGGGCACTTATGTACTATCAAATTTCTTCTTAATATGACGTGCGTTCTTTTTCTTTGCAACAAATTTGAATTTTTGAACCCTTGAATGCATTACATGAATAACATACCATTTATCATATGCATAAACAGGTCTTCACGCTAGGTTTCCTAATCTTTCTGCTGTTTATTTCAGCAAGATGGATTTGGAGCAAACAGTAAAGGATCTGCAGGCACAAAATTCACAGTTCCAGCAACTCCTCGTGACCTTGGCAAAGGGTCAAGAGGACCTCAAAGTTTTGTTGGAGAAGAATAAAGAGAAAAAGAAAATGAGACCTGGAGTAGCCACTTTGGGAAGAAGATTTGAGCATCAGGCCAGGAGAGTTCTCGAGTTCCCCTCAACATCTGACGAAGGGGTCGGTAAAGGGAAAGGGATTGTTGTGCCTTCTGAATCCGAGGTTGAAGAGGAGGAAGAGGAAGAAGACGAAGACTACTCCGAACAACAATATCCACCAGCGGATGATAAATATAAGAACCTTGAAGATAGACTGGCAGCTATGGAGTTGCACAGGGTACCCAGATTGGATTTTGAGGAACTAGGGATGGTAGCTGGGATTGTTATCCCCCCCAAGTTCAAGGTGCCAACGTTTGCCAAGTATGATGGTCTGTCATGCCCAAAGATGCACCTGAGGTCGTATGTCAGAAAAATACAACTCCACTCATGCGATAAAGACCTCTGGGTACACTTTTTCCAAGACAGCTTGTCTGGTACGCAGTTAGACTGGTATTATCAACTCGAGAGATCAGAGGTTCATAATTGGGAAGACTTGGCAGCTGCTTTTTATCGTCAGTATCAATACAATGATGATTTGGCGCCCACTCGTACTCAGTTACAAAGTATGGGGATGGCTTCCAGTAAAGGGTTTAAAGAGTACGCCCAGAAGTGGCGTGATCTGGTGGGAAGGGTGCAACCACCATTATCAGATAGGGAGTTAGTTGACATGTTTCTGGGGACCCTGTCTGGCCCCTTCTTCAACCATCTAATCGGAAGTTCTTCCGCGGGATTTACTAAACTGATTTTGATCGGCGAAACGGTTGAGGCCGATATTAAGAGTGGAAAGATTCAAAGGGATGCTTCCGCATCCACGGCTGTTAAGAAACCCTTCCCAGCCAAGAAGGAAGCATCTATTGTGTATTCTCAGAAGGGACAGGGAAGAACTGAGCATCGGCCGACTGTAGGGGCTGTGATGATTCAAAACTCGTCAAATGATCAACCTCGTAGCAATCAGTCGAGACCTAATCAACAACGGGTAGAAAGGCCACAACGGCAGTTCACTCGCATCAACATGACGCCCGCTCAAGTACTTCCCCATTTGTTGAAGCTGAATTTGACCAGTTTGAAGGAAGCACCAAAGAACCCTAACACCTCCTCTCCATACTACCACTCCAATGCCAAGTGTGCCTACCATTCCGACAGTGTTGGGCACGATACCAATAATTGCTAGGCACTTAAGAACAAAATCCAGGATCTTATTGATGCTAAGGAAGTAGAATGTGATGCTCCTAAGAAGCCCAATGTTATATCTACTCTGATGCCCAAGCATGGCCACAATATTCATGCTGTTATGGAGGACACTCATGTTATTGATGTTGTTGACCTGCTGACACCGTTAATTGTGATTAAGGAAAATTTGTTGAGAGCCGGGATCTTTCCTAGTTGTGGTAAAGACTGATATTTTTATTTGAACATACGAGGTGATTGCCCAATGTTGAAGTCAGGTGTCCAACGCCTGATGGATACCCAAGAGATACTTTTCCAGAAAACCCCTGTTGATACCTTCAATCCTGTTACTCCTGATACTTTTGCTACCTCAACCAACGATATTGCAATCATAACCATTTCCGACAATCCTCCCAAGGCTTGCAAAAGGCCTGTCAGGATTACACCCAACTCTGAATGTGTACCATTAAAGATCACCATGCCGGGACCTGTCCCGTACCAATCTAGCAAAACGATACCATGGAACTATGGGGGAGAAATCTTCTACCATGGTATCAAACAAATCGAAACAGTCCAAGAGATTTCTGAAGAAGAAAGCCCTGATGTAGGGAACATCGCGGGTACAAGCAAGATAACCCGCAGTGGCCAAATATTTTCTCGGGAGATTGCTCCCCCTCGAGCAATTTTCGGACCCTTGAAAGCTTCTGCACCTGTTGGACCATCTGTGCAAGGCCCAATGATTGAAGAACTGGATACTCCTGTAGTAAGACCATCTGCTGAAACTACCGACAAGGGTAAGGGGATATTGGAAGTGCCTGTCAGGACGAAGGCTCATGTTGTGGTTATCCCTGAAACCACTCTGAAAGAAATGGATGAAATCTTGAAAATAATCAGAAAAAGTGACAACGACGTTGTGGAACAGTTAGGGCAGACCCCTTCTAAAATTTCAATGTTAGCTCTCCTGCTCTGTTCTGAGGCCCATGCTAAGGCCCTAATCAAATTCTTGAAGGCGACACATGTTCCCCAAGAGACTTCGGCTGACCAGTTCCAAGAATGTGTGGCCAGTCTTACTGTTGATAATAGCCTTGGCTTTTCTAATGCTGACTTAACTCCCAAAGGAAGGAAACACAACGACGCGTTACATGTTTCAGTTGAATGTCGAGGAACCACTCTCGCCCATGTCTTAGTTGATACTGGTTCTTCCTTGAACGTGCTGCCAAAGAAAGCCTTAGACCGTTTGGACTGCGAAGGGCTGACTCTCAAGCCTAGTAACATCATTGTTAGGGCTTTTGATGGTTCCAAAAGAATGGTTCATAGAGAGGTTGACATTCCTATCAAAGTAGGCACAAAAGTTTTCAACTCCACCTTCTACGTGATGGACATCCGTCCGTCATATTCATGTTTTCTAGGAAGGCCGTGGATCCATTATGTCGGGGCAGTTACCTCCTCTTTGCACCAGATGCTGAAATATCATGTTAAGGGTAAGATTATAACGGTGCACGGCGAGGAAGAGTACATGATAAGTCATCTCAATTCCTTTCTCTATGTGGAGTTGGATGGCGAGTTCATTGAAATGCCTTTCCAGCATTTCGAGGAAGTGTCTCCTAAGGTAGCAGTTGCGAAGACAATGGTTGAGGTGCTTATCATTCCCAAGCATGTATCTAGGATGGCATCTTTCAAGGACGCAGAAGCAGTGATCAAAGAAGGGAAGAGTACAGTATGGGGACAATTGCCTGACTTTCCCCATAAGACAGACAAGTTTGGGTTAGGGTTTACTGTTGCAGGACAAAAGGCTATGCGTCGCTCCAAGATCGGAGGACCACCCGTCAAGATCTCACACCATGGAATCAATGCTGTAGAAGATGAAGATGAAGAGAGCCACTTTGAAGATTGGATCTTTCCGACCATCAAAGGGGGTTTGAACAATTGGGAAGCAAAGGATTTTGTTCCTATCACCTTTATCAACCAATAATTTTATCTTTTGAACAATTTCCCATTTATGGTCTGTAATAACTAAAACAATTCGCTCACTATTTTCACCTCATGCCTTGCCCGGGGCATGTAGGTCCATTTGTAAGGGTTTGATTTTCTTCATAATCATATGCCGTGTTTTTAATGAATCATTGGACGTTTTTCATCTATAAACTGTTGTGTTCATTTTCCTTCCTTTTGCATTTTTGCTTGTTTAAGGATGGCTATCCCTTACACACACACACACTCACAAATGCAGGTACCCATCCACTCCGGATTCCCTGGGTGACTATTCTGCTTTAGCCTTTGATAACTCTGAAGATTTGGTCAATCATGCTGAGTACGAAGTTGACGAAGATTGTGAAGTGTCGGGAGAGTTAGCCAGACTTCTACAACAAGAAGAGAGGGCCATTCTGCCTCATGAAGAGTTGCTAGAAACCATCAACTTGGGGACAGAGGAAGACAGGAAGGAAGTAAAAATGGGTGCCAACCGGGAACCAAATGTTAAGGAGCGCTTAGTGCAATTGTTGAACGAATATGTTAAAATCTTCGCCTGGTCTTATGAAGACATGCCAGGGTTAGACACAGATATCGTGGTTCACCGTCTCCCTACAAGAGAAGATTGTCCACCGATCAAGCAAAAGGTGCGCCGAATGAGGCCTGACATGTCTAAGAAAATCAAGGCTGAAGTAATGAAGCAATTCAATGCTGGCTTTCTGGTTGTTACCTCCTATCCACAATGGGTGGCTAACATCGTGCCCGTACCTAAGAAGGAAGGCAAAGTCAGAATGTGTGTGGACTATCGGGATTTGAACATGGCTAGCCCCAAAGATGATTTCCCGCTACCGCATATCGACATCTTGGTTGACAACACAGCTCAACACAAGGTTTTTTCCTTCATGGATGGATTCTCGGGATACAACCAGATCAAAATGTCCCCCGAGGACATGGAGAAAACTACCTTTGTCACGCAATGGGGTACCTTCTGCTACAAAGTGATGTCGTTCGGACTGAAGAACGCAGGGGAAACCTATCAATGCGCCATGTTAGCTTTATTTAATTATATGATACATCATGAGATCGAAGTTTACGTAGACGACATGATAGCTCGATCACAGACAGAAGAAGAACACCTTGGTCATTTGCAAAATCTATTTTCCAGGTTGAAGGAGTATAAACTCAGACTGAACCCAAGCAATTGCACTTTTGGAGTTAGGTTTGGTAAACTTTTGGGATTTATTGTCAGCAACAAAGGCATTGAGGTTGATCCAGCTAAAGTGAAGGCTATACAAGAAATGCCTACCCCCCGTACTGAAAAGGAGGTTAGAGGATTCTTGGGACGCTTGAACTATATCGCAAGATTCATCTTTCACCTGACATCTACCTGTGAACCGATCTTCAAACTGTTAAAGAAAGATCGGGTGGTTGAATGGAACAATGATTGTCAAGTTGCTTTTGATAAGATCAAGGAGTATTTACTAGAACCTCCTATTCTGATGCCACCCGTCGAAGGAAGGTCGTTAATCATGTATCTGACTGTATTGGATAACTCAATGGGGTGCGTACTGGGCCAACATGACGAGTCTGGCCGAAAAGAGCATGCCATTTATTACCTTAGCAAAAAGTTTACCGACTGTGAGACTCGTTACTCACTGCTCGAGAAAACTTGCTGCGCTTTGGTATGGGCTGCTCGCCGGCTAAGGCAGTATATGTTGACTCATACCACTCTGCTGATTTCCAAAATGGATCCGATCAAGTATGTCTTCGAGAAGCCTGCTTTATCGGGAAGAATCGCTAGATGGCAAATGATCCTGACTGAGTATGACATCCAGTATACTACCCAAAAGGTTATAAAAGGGAGTGTACTAGCTGACCATCTAGCTCATCAAGCCGTCGGAGATTACCAATCTATGAGATTCAACTTCCCTGACGAGGACATCATGACATTGGACAACATTGAAGGTAACGGACCGTATGACGGACCTGAACAAGGATCCCGGTGGACCCTGTACTTTAATGGTGCTTCAAATGCACTTGGAAACGGTATTGGTGTGGTACTCATTTCTCCGGAAGGCTGCCATACACCCTTCACTGCCCAACATTGCTTCAGCTGTACCAACAACATGGCTGAATATGAAGCTTGCATCTTTGGTCTCAAGGCTGCTATAGACTTGGGAATCAAATCTTTGGTCGTATTTGGGGACTCTACTTTGGTTATCAGTCAAGTCAAAGGAGAGTGGGACACCAAACATCCTAATCTTATCCCATACAAAGAACATGTCTTGACATTGTTGCCTCATTTCGAGCAGATTACCTTCGAGCATTTCCCGCGAGAAGAAAATCAGTTAGCCGATGCTCTGGCTACAATGTCTTCCATGTTTAAACTCAATTGGGATAACGAGGCTCCCCAAATCACCATCGAACGAATGGACGAACCTGCTCACTGTCATGAGATTAATACCGAAGAAGTAGTGGAACAACCCTGGTTTCATGAAATCAAAAGGTATCTCCAGACTAGAGAATACCCTGAAGAAGCTTCCGTCAATGACAGAAAGTTCTTAAGGAGATTTGCTGCCAAGTTCTTCCTAAGCAATGGCATCCTTTATAAGCGCGGCCATGATTTTGTTTTACTTTGTTGTGTGGACAAAGCTGAAGCAGAGTTGATCATGACCGAGATACACAGTGGCACATTTGGCACCCACTTGAGCGGACATACGATGGCTAAGAAGATTCTAAGGGCAGGCTACTACTGGTCTACCTTGGAAGCTGATTGTCACCAACATTCCCGTACCTGCCACAAATGCCAAGTCTACGCCGACAAGGTACATATTCCTCATGTTCCTCTCAATGTTCTGACAGCTCCTTGGCCATTCACAGTGTGGGGCATTGACATGATTGGAGAGATCAAACCTACGGCATCCAATGGACATCACTTCATCCTGGTGGCTATTGATTACTTCACCAAATGGGTCGAGGCAGCTTCCTTTGCCTCAGTTACAAAGAATGTGGTTGCCCGTTTCATCAAGCAGAACCTCATATGCCGGTACGGTATCCCCGAAAGGATCATCACAGACAACGGTACGAATTTAAACAATACTATGATCACCGCTCTATGCGAACAGTTCAAGATTTATCATCACAATTCATCTCCCTATCGGCCGAAGATGAACGGTGTTGTTGAAGCCACGAACAAAAATATCAAGAAGATCATTCAGAAGATGACAGTCACCTACAAGGACTGGCATGAGATGTTACCGTTTGCTCTGCATGGATATCGTACCACGGCACGTACTTCAATAGGGGCAACCCCATTTTCTTTGGTGTATGGCATGGAAGATGTGCTACCCATGGAAGTTCAGATTCCTTCCTTAAGGACTATGAAGGACGCTGGTTTAAGCGAAGACGATTGGATTCAGACCTGGCTTGATCAACTTAATTTGATCGACGAGAAGCGACTTACTGCTGTCTGTCATGGTCAGACGTATCAAAAACGCATGATCAAGGCTTTCAACAAGAAAGTCAGACGTCAGGTATATCAAGTCGGAGATCTTGTAATCAAGCGGATCATCTTGCCGCAAAGTGATCCCAGGGGCAAGTGGACTCCTACTTACGAAGGACCATTTGTGATCAAGAGCATCTTTTCTGGTGGGGCAATGATTCTGACCATCATGGACGGCGACGACTTGCCGCACCCTACAAACGCAGACATAGTCAAAAGATACTACGCATAAAACGACCCGACAAGTTGAAAACCCGAAAGGGCGACTTGGGAAAAAATGGGCATCCCGGTGAATCGAAAACCCGAAAGGGCGGTTCAGGCAAGAATTAGGGATAAAACAAAAAAATCTCTGTACACCCGGAAAGTTGAAAACCCGAAAGGGCGACTTGGGCAAAAAAGGGTTTCTCGGTGGATCGAAAACCCGAGAGGGCGGTCCAGGCAAAAGTTAGGGAATTAAAGCGTATGACTATGTCTCGACGGATCACTTTAAGAATAATCTCTTCACCAACAAGCTCCAAGCTTCTGATCAATCCAGTCATCAGCGGGCGAAGCAGTGAATGGACTAAATATTCAGAGTTGTGAAGGCTATAGCAGAATGGGAATCCCATGGAATTATTACACATAGCCATCTTTCTTTTGTATAAAAATTTTCAATTTTTACAACGACATTCTCTTACTAGGATGTTTGTTTCCTGTGTACAAAGATATTCACAAAAGTTAATAACAAAAATACTTCAAAGTGCGGAAATTTTGTTGCCTCTCTTTTCTTTTTACACTTATGTTTTATTTGAAAACGTCCAATGTTTTGTTAAATAGGCATATGCATTTGAATATAATCACTGCTTACAGATAAAACGAAATTGAAAAAGGATAATTACTGATAGGATTGAAGGAGTAGGAAGAAATCTTTATGCCATTCCAGAAGAAATCCCCTACGATACATCATTCAGATCCTCAACAAGGCTAAATTTGGAGTATATTTCCCCAGCGAAGTTAAGCTTCAAGATCCGCAGCGGAACCAGTGCAGTCTAAAACTTGATTCCCCAACTGAGTAAAGTTTCAAAATTTCCATCAGAGTTAAAGCTTCGAGATCCCCAATGGAGCTCGAAAACCCTGAAAAATCCTATCCCCAGTGGAGCCAGAATAGTGAACATTCTCCCTACAGAGTTGTTTCCCAGCAGATTGAAGATTCTCAGTCTCATTTCTCCAGCAGAAGTCTCCCAGGTTTTAACTCCCCAGTGGAGATTTTCAGAGTTTTCCTTATTCCCCAAGCAGTCAGCAGTCAGCAAGGATTTCTCATCTCCAGTAATCAAAGATTTTTTGGAATCCCCAGCTTTGGTCAAGGATTTACTTTCCCCGACAGCAATCAAAGATTTCATTATCTCCAGTTATCAAGGATTTATTTTCCTCAGCAAGACAGCTACTCAACTTACATGCACATCCATCACATTCATATGTCATAAACATTGATGAAACACGATTCATTGCATCTTACATTTCATGCAACATGACTTTGTGTTTTAGCTAACATTTTACCCTTTTCAGGATAAGATTAAAAGGCTATTATCAACAATTTTCCTGATACAGTATGGATACACCCCAGACACGGTGGTCATTCTATTACTCATCCACAATTTCAAGTCAAAATACAGTACAGATACACCCCAGACACGACGGTCATTCTACTACTCATTCCGACTTTAGCAATTAGATACAGACTAGATATGCTCCAGACACGGTTGCCATTCTATCTCTCATTCAGATTTGACTATCAACTACAAGTTCAGGTACGCTCCAAACAAGGATACCGTTTTGTCCTTTACACCAGCAGTTTGATCCTCCTAGTGCAGTCACCACAGAGGTCATTCTGTCACTTATTCAGATCCCGGTTACAGTACGGATACACCCCAGACACGGCGGTCATTCTACTACTCATACAGATCTCAACTTCAGATACAGTCCAGATATGCTCCAGACACGACTGCCATTCTGTCACTCATTCACAGTTTATCCCCAGCACACAGTTGCTCCATACGCAGATGTTTCTCTATTACCTAGATACAACACAGATACACTCCAGACACGGCAGTCATTCTGATATTCATTCAAAATTCAAATACAGTTACAGCTCATATACGCGCCAGACACGGACTCCATTCTTTTTCTCATACAAACTCAGTCTCCAGAGGCAGTTCAATGGCATTCCAGACACGAATACCATTTTGATGCTCATTCTTCTAACCTACAACATTGCAATTCAACAAAGATTCTTGGATGGAATCTTTAAGCCCATCTCCAGCAAGATTCTTCCATCTCCAAATGGCATCTTTAAGCCGATTCCCGCATCTATGTTTTGACGAGTGCAAATTTACGGGCACTCTAGTGTCTAATCCTCTTTTACCTTCGAGTCGCGAAAGGCAAACTTTCCAATCTAACTCTTCAGGTTCAAGAAGATTGAACAGGGGAAACTATTGTACCCCAAAATTTTCCCTCTCATTTCACCAACATTTTCTCATCACAATACTCTTGGAACTCAAGATCAAGCTAGGGTTTGCTCTGCTCAAGACACCCCCTTGCACTGTTGACCTAAATTAGGGTTTGAGTTTGCAGAGGGATATTTTTACCTACAATGCTCAAAGTGACTTTCTTACTTCATGTTGGACTCACAAGTTTGTCCATACCAAGTCTCAAGCCTTGATTCAAATTTTTGCCCAATCAATTGGGCAGTTGACCTAGAAATCAGTTGTATTAGGGAAAAGTCAATTGTGGCCAATTGACAGTCAAACCTCATGAAATTTGACCCACATCAACATTATGAACTCATATGAACCATTTTATCAAGTTTGGATCACAATTCCACAAGAAATTTGGTCAGATCACCAAAAGGGCAAAATGGTCATTTTTAGGGTTTTGACTACACAAAGGCAATTTTTGACTGTTTGACCTAGCCAATGGCAAATCAAGCTCACATGTGGACTCAAGGACTCAATGACATTGTCTTGACCCATTCAACAAGTTCAAAAGATCTCAAATGCATAGGATTGACAGATGAATTTTTCAGTGAACTGATCAAAATTTGACTGTACACTGAAAAGTCAAACTTTGACTTTTTGGTCAAAATCAAGTTCCAAGAGTTATTTTTCATCAAGACATGTAAAATTATGAAACTTGTTCATGAAGAAACCCAAAAATGCAAATTAGGGTCTAAAATGGAAAATTTTCATAACTTAGAAATTTTCTAAGTTATGAAATTTTCTTATTTTTGCCTAACTTTGTCTCATTTTCTCACCAAGATGAAAATGGATTAAAACAAAACTTGCAACATGAAACTTGTAGTCCATCACAAAGTCTACAACTTTTATTCACAAAGTTTTCTCAAAAGAAGCTTGTATCTCAAGTTATGATTTTTGGAACAAGGGTACCTAAAACTTTTAACTTAGAAATTTTGCCCTAATTTAGGCAGGATTTTGACCCATCTTCTTGGCCATTTTTCACATAGTTCCACTTGGAGTTTCAAGTTTCATTTCAAAGATGGATTATAGTACATGTTATAAGCTTTCCAAATTGTCCAAGAACTCCTCAAACACCCTTGTGGTTAGAGAGAATCGAATGCTTGAAGTTGGTAAAAACTCACTCTTGTCCATGGCCAATACATGTTCATACCAATTTGCAAATCTGATCTAGCTAGCTTGGTTCACAATTACAGGCCTCAAAACCAGTTTGTACTCCATAATTTAATGCATATCCATTGAGTTAAGGTATTGTCTTGGTCATTAGGGCATTGTACACATGATTAAGCCCTAAATGGTAAAAGGTATATTGCCATTTTTGCAAAAGGTTACTTTATGTCAAAACACTAAGCCTTAAGCCTTGAACAAAATCTGATACTGCAAACCAAATCCATGAATTAGAGGGGCCAAGAGTGTTGTGTGAAGGGTGGTAGGAGATCCTGTACAAAGCTATAACATCACTTCCACTTTTTTGCTTCAAGTAGAAGAAACTGGCAAAACAGAAGCAATCTCTCACATCTGTAAAAACCAACTTACACAAACATTGCAAACAAGTTTCATACCTCCTAACAAGCCAGAAACATGACCCATTTTCCTCTCAAACTCCCTGTACACAGAATCACTGTTTTTCTGCAAAACAGGGCAAGTTCTGCAAACTTCAAGCCATAACCAAATTCCATCGTGCGTTTTGTCCAAAGATACTTCAAACACCTTCCAACCAACATACATAAGCTATCCAAATCATCCATTGCTAGCTGTAACACCCTTAACACACTTTGCCATTTTTATTTCAAAGCTTTGCAGGTTGAGTTCTTTGGCACGATTCAAGCTATTTCAAAACAAGCCAAGCATTGGAAAAGCTTCCTTGGACCTCAGGCAAGCTCAAAAGAAGCTCAAACACCATTGAAGGTTGCTGCATTGGCCAGCTCGAAGTCAACTGAAACAGGTATTTCATGGACTTCTATCTCTCTATTTAGGAATAGTTAGGCTTAGGTTTGTGAATGAAATATGTTGTACTCATAGCCCTGAAGCCATACATATGCTTAGTTTTCATTTACATTAATCGTGCTAGGAGAATTTCACCCATGAACTTTCTGAAAAAACTAGGTTAGAAATTAGGGCCAGAGAAATTCTCTCTGGTCTTTGAGAGTTAGCTTAAGTTTTTTATATGGTTGAATTCGTTATTTGATGCTCTACAAGTTTCATGTTATGAGTTTTATTAAAAAATCAAAAAATCAGGAGATAGCGTTTTCTGTACAAGGCGCGCGTGTTTCTAGTTCAGAGGAAGAAGATGAAGTGAGTCTGGGCTGGGCCTGGTTGTTTTACTTCTAACACCCCATTTGTTCAGTTTACACCCCCTGGCCCATTTATTTGAATATTTGTCATTTTGATATTTTTATTTTTTATTCTGACTTTATTAATCTTTGTCCAAATATAAAAAATGCCAAAAAATTATTTTCTATATTTTTCATATTTATATGATATTTATTTTTATTTTACTAGTATAAATATGTAAATAAACTATATTCTTTTTTTATTAAAACACAAAAATAATACAAAAAATATACTTATCTTCATTTATTATTTTTATTTACATTTGAAAATATTTTCTTGAAATACACACATTTTTGTAAATAATTAATAATTATTTTTATATATTTAATATATACTTACATACTTTATTTTATTAAATAATTAGGTCAAAAATACAAAAAAGGAATACATTTTCATTTTACTAAAATTTTACACTAAAAATATCATTTTTACAATATACTTTTATTTTTTGTATAAATTAATATATTATTAATAAATAATACTATTTATTTAAGAATTAGGGTTTTTGCCCTAAAATAACAAAATGATTAAAATTGATTTTTTTCATTATTTATATTTCACATTAAAAAATACTTTTTTTTTACATACATAAAAACCTTTTGCATAATACATTTTATTTAACATTTATTTATTGTATTGTATTCAATTATTGTACATTTAAATATTGCCTATATATTCAATTTGGTTGTAATAATTTAGAATTTAGTTTCTTGTCAAATACCCCCAATTCAAATTTGTACCCCCTCCCTATATCATGTTGTATTAGTGTAGCATTTAAATTCTCGTATATTTAAAAGCTTCCAATTATGCCATGCTTAGACTTAGGGTTTATATGCAAATAAAATCAACAACTAGCTTGACCTAATCCAAGATAAACATGCATGAAAAACAAACACAATGCACACTTGCACCCCTAGGGTTTCAATCCACTGTTGCCTTCAAAAATGGGCCATGATTGCATGTCAGTTACTTTGTCAAAACAAAAACAAAACAAAAGATTATAGTCCCTCGATGACGCTATCTGTGTTGCCTAAACAAAATGATCAAGTCCCTCAAGAAAATTACCAAAATACTTGACACAATTGCTATCATGGTCTATACGATGACCCGCGCCTGTCCCGTTTAACATCCTAACACAAGGTTGTTCACCAAATACAATGGTGAAACAACACTGTTAAAAGGGTTAAAAATATAAGAAAGATCTTTGAGTAAAATAGGGTAGATAGCTCTTAGTTACTTGATCAAACTTGTAAAAATATCCTTGCTATCTTCAAAACACGCTTCACAACACAATTCCAAAACCCTACTTTCAAACATTGAAAACTTTTCAAAAGACAAAAACACATTTTTATACATTCATACAAGAATCATTACAAAGGTTGCCACAACGATGGCTTCTTTTCAAAACATCTTTCAAAAACCACACACAAAGCACCATTTCAAACAATTGAAAAGTACCATTTCAAACAATTGAAAAGCAAAGCAAGTGATCTAAGCAAGTAATTAAGAGCCCATGGATAACCATGGATAGAAAGGGTTCTAATACCTTCCCTTTCTATAATCTACTCCCCGAACCCAAGAAAACATCTCAAAGGTCTTTCCTGTGCTTTTTGACCTTTCCTTAGGATAAAATAAAAAGTCGGTGGCGACTCTTGCTAAACCGAAACATTTGCGAACACAAACGCAAAATCTCAAGTCAGTTCTCCCACCGTATCACACCAACCTACACAAACATTGCAAACAAGTTTGATACCTTCTAACAAGCCAGAAACACGACCCCTTTTCCTCTCAAAACTCCTAGAGCACAAATTCCCCATTTTCTTGCAAAATAGGGCCAGTTCTGCATTTTGCAAGCCGTCTTCAAATTCCATCGTGTGTTTTGCCTAAATATACTTCAAACACCTTCCAACCAACCCACCTGAACTATTCCAGACCTTCATTGTTAGCTGTAACACCATTAACACATATTGCCATTTTTATTTCAAAGCTTTGCAGGTTGAGTTCTGTAGCACGATTCAGGCTACTTCAAAACAAGCCAAGCATTGGGAAAGCTTCATTGGACATTAGGCAAGCTCAAAAGAACCTCAAGCACTCTTGGAAGTTGCTACATTGTCCAGCTCGAAGTCAACTGAAACAGGTATTTCATGAACTTCTATCTCTCTATTTAGGAATAGTTAGACTTAGGTTTGTGAATGAAAGATGTTGTATTCATAGCCCTGAAGCCATACATATGCTTAGTTTTCATTTCTATTAATCGTGCTAGGAGAATTTCATCCATGAACTTTCTGAAAAAACTAGGTTAGAAATTAGGGCCAGAGAAATTCTCTTTGGTCTTTGAGAATTAGCTTAAGTTTTTTATAGAGTTGGATTCGTTGCTTGATGCTCTACAAGTTTCATGTTATGAGTTTTGTCAAAAAATCAAGGAATCAGGAGATAGCATTTTCTGTACAAAGCGTGCGTGTTTCAGTTCTGAGGAAGAAGATGAAGTCTGATTGGGCTGGGCCTGGTCATTTTTGCTTCTAACACTCTATTTTTCAGTTTACACCCCCATGGCCCATTTATTTGTATATTTGTCATTTTGATATTTTTATTTTTTATTCTGACTTTATTATTTTATTTCCAAATATAAAAATGCCAAAAAAATTATTTTTATATTTTTTCATATTTATTTGATATTTATTTTCATTTTACTAGTATAAATATGTGAATAATTTATATTCTTTTTATTAAAACTTAAAGAATAATGTAAAAAAATATGTTTATATTTATTTATTATTTTTATACACACCTTAGAAACATTTTCTTGAAATATACACATTTTTTTGTAAATAATTAATTTTTATTTTTATACATTTAATATGTTTAATATATATTTATATACATATATACATATTTTATTAAATAATTAGGACAAAAAATAATACATTTTGTTTTCATTAATATTTCATACTAAAAATACTTTTTTTTCAATATACTTATATTTTTTGTATAAATTAATACATTATTGTATATAAATAATAAATAATACAAATTATTTAAGAAATTAGGGTTTTTGCCCTAAATAATAAATAATTGAAATTGACTTTTTTTATTATCTATACTTCACATTTAAAAATACTTTTTACATACATAAAAACATTTTTTTGCATAATACATTTTATTTGATATTTATTTAATTGTATTTATTTAAATATTGTATTATGCCTTGTGCATTCGATTTGGTTGTAATAATTTAGAATTTAATTTATTGCAAAATAATCCCCAATTCAAATTTGTATCCCCCTCCCTATATCATGTTGTAATAGTGTAGGATTTAAATTCTCGCACCTTTATGCTTTCAATTATGCCATGTTTAGACTTAGGGTTTGTATGCAAAATAAAATCAACAATTAGCTTGACCTAATCCAAAGATAACAATGCATGAAAAACAAACACAATGCACACTTGCACCCCTAGGGTTACAATCCACTTGTTTCCTTCAAAAATTGGCCATGGTTGCATGCCAAGTACTTTGGCAAAACAAAAACAAAACAAAAGATCATAGTCCCTCGACAACGCTATATGGGTTGCCTAAACAAAATGATCAAGTCCCTCAAGAAAATTGCCAAAAATACTTGACACTATTGCTATCATAGTCTATACGATGACACGCGCCTGTCCCGTTTAAACATCCTAACACAAGGTTGTTCACCAAATACAATGGTGAAGAAACACTGTTAAAAGGGTTAAAAACATAAGAAAGATCTTTGAGTAAAATAGGGTAGACAACTCTTAGTTACTTGATCAAAATCTTGCAAAACATCCTTACTATTTTTCAAAACACACTCCACAACACAATTTCAAAACCCTACTTTCAAACATTGGAAACTTTTTCAAAAGACAAAAACACCTTTGTATACATTCAAACAAGAATCATTACAAAGGTTGCCAAAATGATGGCCTCTTTTCAAAACATCTTTCAAATCCACACACAAAGCACAATTTCAAACAATTGAAAAGCAAAGCAAGTGATCTAAAGCAAGTAACTAAGAGCCCATGGATAACCATGGATAGAAAGGGTGTTAATACCTTCCCTTTCTATAATCTACTCCCCGAACTCAAGAAAATATCTCAAAGGTCTTTCCTGTGCTTTTTTACCTTTCCGTAGGATAAAATAAAAAGTCGGTGGTGACTCTTGCTAAACCGAAACATTTGCGAACACAAACGCAAAATCCCAAGTCAGTTCTCCCACCATATCACACCTGGATTTCGACCAGATGGCAATACAAGACCATGAAGCCTGGATTCGACCAGATAATGGTATATTATATCGTGAAGCCTGGATTACGACTAGATAGCGGTAAGAGACACTGAAGCCTGGATTACGACCAGATAACAGTGAGGGACACTGTGAAGCTTGGATTTTGACCAAATAGCAGTTCACCCGGCCAATTACTATGAAGCTCGGATTCGACCGAATATTATTAGGCCCAACAGTCAAAGGGAAGCCCGGAGGTGACCGGATAACCACTTGATTTTCTTCTGAAGCCTTGATTTTGACCAGATAAGAAGTAAGGTATTGTGAAGCCTGGATTTTGACCAGATAGCAATACAAGACACCATGAAGCCTGGATTCGACCAAATAATGGTATAAAGCATCATGAAGCCTGGATTACCCTATTAATGTAATTGCTCACAAGTTGTAATAGTTTAAATTAGGAATTTTACTTTCATTTATCGCTTTTGTTTTTAAGGGTTTGTTTTTTGCTATGTAAATAGCCTTATAATAGCGTAGTTTACTTTCCGCACTTTAATTTCCGCAAAATATTAAATGTTAGATGTATGAATAATTAGGGTTGCATGACAAGAATGTATGTAAACTTTAAAACAGTTAGCAAACCCTAAATATGCAAAGATAAATAATCTGAAATTATATCACTCGCACATGCGCACTCCTAGGGTACACTCCCACTTGGTTGCCTTCGGTAAACGGTCATTAGGTATAGGATATTTTAGTGATCGCTCTCTTGTCTAAATAAAGATAAAAGTCCCGTACATAAAAGTTTCCTCGGAATGGTTGCCTCAGATATTGTTGCCTCGAATAATTGATCAAAGACATTAGGGTTACTACTAAGACGTCCTAACATTGCTTTAGTGATCGTACATCCCTTTTCGAATTGACCCTTAAAACTCCAACGACGGTGCTACCTACTCACTAATAGTAGGATAGCGTTGTCTAAAGGAAACGAACATAGAAACATTATTTTTCTCGAGTAGGTAGATTAGTTCTTAAGTACTTGCTCAATCTAAACAAACTTTTTCACACTTACACTCCTTTCAAACAAAGTTTTCAAAACAACTTCGTAACACTCTTGAAGATAGAAGCAAGGGTTAAATCAAAGTCAAACAAAAACCTTTTCAAATCAAACACACACAAGCAATTTTGAAAATGATGAGCAAGTACCTAAGAGCCCATAGAAAACTACGGATAGAAAGGGTGCTAATACCTTCCCTTTCTATAACCTACCCACTGCATCACACATCCCTTCGGGCGTAACCAAACTGTCTTAAAGCTAAGCACGGGTTGTAGGTGATGCCTCCCCTAATGCCAAGTACAGGGACATTAGGGAATTCCCCATAACGGTCAACAATGATAACATTCTCTTTGGATCGGGAGCACTAGTGAATATCTGAATGTTTGAGCGTCATCAACCTTTGTGACCACCTTGAACTTTGCTCATTCTTTAAGACCGATTGGGGAAGATGAGAAATAAACCATCTTGCCATGAGAGGAGTGCAACACATAAGGATACCTATTTTCCTCATTGTGCGGGTGTGAAAAGAGTGTAGGATATCCCCTAGCAATGTAGGCACCGGATTGCATGACATGAAGATTTTGACGGTGCTCACATCTATGAGTTTGTCAGGATTGGGAAATAAGACCATCCCATAGATAAGAAGAGCCACAATTTCCTCAAAGGCTTGCAAGTCTAAGGAATTCCAACAGCTTTGGGCTTTCTCAAATAGGAACTTTGCTAAGAAGCCTTTGACACCACTCCTTGTTTCCCAATGAGTTGTGACATCAGATGAGTGCAAGTGCAGAGCTTGAGCAATCTCTTCTGGCTTTGGATCTCTTTCCGTACCGTTGAAAGGTAGTTGATTGAGAATGGGAATCCTCAAGAGTTGAGAGAATTCTTCCAAAGTAGGCACAAGCTGATCGTCGGGAAATGTGAAGCAATGGTGCAAAGGATCAAAGAACTGGAAGAGCACCTTCATCATATCCTCATTTGTGTTGGAGGTGACCAAGTTGAGTAGACGACCATGTCTCTCGGTGAATGGAGAGTTCTCATGGATCATTGAAGCTAGCTCCTTTAGTTGTGGAGGAATTCTTACAAGGTTGACTTGGATAGTTTTCCTGCGAAGCGAATCCATATCCTACAAAACAAGAACAAAGATGAATCTCCAAAATCCTTGAAATGGTTAGTAGATGTATATGATGTTCATGATGTCCATGATGTTATGTACAAGTATGCATACACAAGCAAGACAAACAAGTTCTTAGTTTAGGCTTGCATGGGTTTTTATAGGTAAGTACCCTCTTAAAGTTTAGTTGGCTTAAGCCTGTCCTAGTAATAGTAATCGGGTTCTAAGGAACTCAATATCACCGGATTGTTTCCTTGGTCATTGTTTCAGCTCAACCCTTTTTAATGGCGACCGAAATATCCCAAGAAACCAAACCTCAATGAGTGTAGTATCGAGTATCTACCAACTTCGAACTGTACCAAAGCCGGTCATCTCACTACATCCTAAAGGCCAAGTTGGTCAAGTAAAGGGTTCTAGAAGTTTATTAGTGCTTCATGACATCACTCAGCGGCCCCGTATTATCTTTGATTAACCCAAAGGCTACCGGTACCCACAAATATGTCACACTAATATAGCTATTGCTTAGACCATGTCGGTATACCCCGCATAGTTTCCATAACGTATTACTATTTACCTATAATGTATCCCAAATCCGGGTAGAGGATTTCAAACCCAAACAAAGAACCATAATGTAAAGCATACAAGTCAAACAATGTAAGCAAACAAATGTGATCTAGCATTAAGGTAACCCCACTTTTATAATTATCCCCAGCAGAGTCGCCAGTTCTGTGATACGGTGGAAGAACTGACTTGAGGGTTTTGTGTTTTATCGTAAATGTTGCGGTTAGCAAGAGTCACCATCGACTTTTCTTTTATCCAAAAGGAAAGGTGAAAAAGCACAGGAAAGACCTTTGAGATTGTTTCTTGAGTTCGGGGGCTAGATTATGAAAAGGGAAGGTGTTAGCACCCTTTTCATCCATGGCTTTCTATGGGCTCTTAGTTACTTGCTAGATCACTTGCTTTTTGTTTTGAAATCATGCTTTATGTGGTTTTGAAAATATTTTTGTAAAATGGGCCATTGTTTAGGCAATCTTTGTAATGATTCTCGTTCGTAAGAATGTATACAAAGATGTTTGTCTTTTTGAAAATGTTTCAATGTTTATAAGATGTTTTGAAATGTGTGTGTTTTGAAAATAGCAAGGATAGTTGTTTGAAATGGAACAAGTAACTAGAAGTAATCTACCTACTCAAATGTCTTTCTTGTTCATTTTCTTTTCCTTTGATATTGTTGTCTTACCATTGACTTGGTAAGCAACCCTATCTTTGGATGTAAACGGGACGGGCGTGGGTCATCGTATAACCATGATTAGCAATGTTGCAAAGTATCTTAGCATTTTTTAGGGACCAAGATCATTTTGTAAGGCAACTTAGAATAGCGTCATCGAGGGACTATGATCTTATATTTGTTTATTTTTTCCAAGATACTTTGCATGCATAATATGGTCATTTTTATATAAGGCAACCAAGTGGAGAAACCCTAAGGATGCTTGTGTGCAAGTGTGTTATTTTCATGCTTGATTTTGTCTTGGATTAGGGTTTTCTATTTGATTTGTTTTGATCTCGCCATACAAACCCTAATTACTAGCATGGTATATAAAAGCGGTAAATTGCGTAATTTAAAGATTACTATTGTTGTACCCCAAAATTTGCCCTCCCATTTCCTCAACATTTTCTCATCACAAGACCCTTGGAACTCAAGATCCAGTTAGGGTTTCCTCTGCTCAAGACTTCTCCTTGCACTATGGACCCAAATTAGGGTTTGTGTTTGCACAAAGATATTTTGACCTAAAATGCCTAAGATGAATTTCATGCTTCATGTTGGACTCCCAAGTTTATCCATACCAAGTTTCAAGTCTTGATTCCAAATTTTGCCCAGTCAATTGGACAGTTGACCTAGAAATCAACTGTATTGGGGAAAAAGTCAACTATGGCCAATTGACAGTCAAATCTCATTAAAATTGACCCACATCAACATTATGAACTCACATGGACCATTTGATCAAGTTTGGATCACAATTCCACAAGAAATTTGATCAGATCACCAAAAGGGCAAAATGGTCATTTTTAGGGTTTTGACTACACAAAGGCAATTTTTGACTGTTTGACCTAGCCAATGGCAAACCAAGATCACATATGGACTCAAGGACCCCATGGAATTGTCTTGACATACTCAACAAGTTCAAAAGATCCCAAATGCACAAGATTGACAGTTGAATTTCCTAGTCAATTGATCAATTTTGACTGTATACTGAAAAGTCAAACTTTGACTTTTTGGTCAAAATCAAGTGTCAAGATTCATTTTTCATCAAAACATGCCAAATCATGAAACTTGTTCATCAAGAAATCAAGATTTGCAAATTAGGGTTTGAAATGAAGATTTTTCATAACTTAGAATTTTTCTAAGTTATGAAAAACCCTAATTTTTTCCTTACTTTGTCCCACTTTCTCACCAAGATTCATTTGGATTCAAGCAAAAGTCAAAACATGAAAGTTGTAGCCTATTGCAAAATATACAACTTTGATTCACAAAGTTTCCTCAAAAGAAGCTTGTAGCTCAAGTTACAATTTTTGGAACAAGGGTACCAAACCATTCTTAACTTAGAGAAAATTTGACCTATTTTAGGCAAGGTTTTTACCTAACTTCAAGACCATTTTTCACATGCTTCCACTTGGAATTTCAATTTTCATTTCAAAGATGGATTTTAGCACACATTCCAAGCTTTCCAAAATGTCCAAGAACTCATCAAACAACCTCATGGTTAGGGAGAATCGAATTTGGAAAGTTGGAAAAAATTCACTTTGTTCATGACCAAGTTACATGTCCATAACCTTGCATTTTTGAATTCAGCATGCCTTAAGCTAGATTACAGGTCTTTTATCTCATCTACACTCCATAATTTAATGTCAATCCTTTGTGCCAAGGTGTTGTTTTGTGTGTTCAAACATTGTATACAAAACTAAGCCATAAATAGAAAAAGCAAATTAGTCATTCTTGAAAAGTAGGACTTTGTGTCAAATGCAAATCCAAGCAAGTACAGTTCAAATCTCCTTGGCACAAGTTTATGGGCTAACTGCACTGATCAAGGCCAAGGTTTTCAGCACATTAGGGGGGCCTCTACCTGTCTAAAAACTCAAGTGGACATTTGTTGCTTAAAGTTGAAGAAAGTTAGCATAACATAACACAACTTTCACCTCAGCTAACACAAGCTTAAGCAAAGACTTTGTACACTTTCTAAACATCCTAACTGAGCTAGAACACGAGTCAACCACCTCCATTTCCTTCTAAAACACAGAATCACCCTCAAACTGCCCAAACAGAGCATTTGCTGCAGATTGAGTTCCATAGCTCAATCCTTTCATGCATTCTTGCTAAAATCACTTCAAACACATCCCACAACATCCCTTGAAGCTATTCCAAACCTCAAACACGACCTGTAACACTCCCATTCAACATCACCATTTTCATTTTTCTGTTTTGCAGGTGGAGTTCTATAACTCGATTCAGCTAGTTTCAAAGCAAAGTAAAACTTGGAATAGCATCCCTAGACATCAAGGAAGCTGTACCAATCATCACCTTGCACTGAAAGCACCTCTATCATCAGATACGATTCCAACTGAACAGGTAAGTTCATGAACTCGTATCTCTCTATCCAGGCATTGTTAGCTTTAGGTTTGTGAAGAAAATATGTCACATTCATAGCCCTGAACATGCCCATGTAATTAGTTTTCATTTATATTATGTGTGTTGTGAGAATTTAATGTCTGAACATGGAATAAAAACTAGTTCAGGAATTAGGGGAGAAGAAATTCTCCCTCATCTTAGAGAGTTAAGTCAAGTTCTTTATATGTCTGGATTCGTCTCTTAATGCTCTACATTTTTCATGTTGTGAGTTTTGCTTGAAAGTCCAGGAATTGGAAGATAGAAAACGCGTGTTTTGTTTGAACAAGAATGCTGGAGGTTGAAGATGACAGGATCTTTGGGCTGGGCCTGTTTGACTTTTCTTTTCACACCATGTTTTTACTTTTACACCCCCTAGGCCCATTTTGCTTATTTTTATGATTTTTTGACTTTTTCTTTTTTGTTTTGACTTATTTATTTTTTCTTATAATATTAAAAATATAAAAAATATTTTTTACACCAATTTCATATTTATTAGGCATTTAAATAATATTTGTACATAAATAAACAAAATATACTTTTTACTTAAAATACTAAAATAATGAAAACACTTTTATTTTTTCCATTTTTATTTTATTTTATCTTCTGAAAATATTTTATATAAAATATACTTTTTTTTCATAAATATTAAATATTATTATTTTGTATATAGTATATATTTAATAAATAATACAAATACATACATATTTATTAGTATATTTAGGTTAAAAATACAAAATATATACATTTTTATTAATATTTAACATTAAAAAATACCTTTTTGACAAATATACTTCATTTTTATTTTATTTTTGTATATATTAAATAATTAATACCTTTTATTAAATAAATTAGGGTTTTGCCCTAAATACACAAAAAATCCAAAAAAATTAATACTTTTTATTTTGTTTATTTAACATATAAAAATACCTTTTTTCATACATATAAAGAACATTTTTTGCATCTTGCATATTTATTCCATTCTATTTAATTGTTGTATATTAATTACCTTGTATAAATCCAAATTGATGTAATAGTCTAAGGTTAAATTCCTTGTCAAAATACCCCCTGTGATACGGTGGGAGAACTGACTAGTGTTTTGCGTTCATATTCGCACTTGTGCGGTTGAGCAAGAGTCGCCACCGACTTTTTATTTTATCCTAAGGAAAGGTTAAAAAGCACAGCAAAAACCTTTTGAGATGTTTTCTTGGGTTCGGGGGGTAGATTATGAAAAGGGAAGGTATTAGCATCCTTTTCATCCATGGTTATCCATGGGCTCTTAGTTACTTGGTTTTTTAGATCACTTGCCTTGATTTTCGATTGCTTGAAAATGGTGTGTGTGTGTGTGTGTGTGTTTGTTTTTGAAAATGTTTTGGAAGAGATGCCTTGTCTTAGGCGACCAATGTATTTGACTCGTGTTTGAGTGTTTTACAAAAGTGTGGATCTTTTCGAAAAGATGTTTCAAATGTTTTTGAGAGTTTGTTTGAAAGTGTTGTGGATTGTGTTTTTTTGAAAAGAAGGCAAGTGTTTTTGCAAGTTGATCTCAAAGTAACTAAGAGTTTTGTCTACCCTATTGTACTCAAAGGTTTTTGTTATGTTTTAACCCCTTTTAACAATTTTGTTCCACCATTGAAATTGGTGGGCAATCTTGCGTTTAGGAAGTTTATGCGGGACGGGCGCGGGTCATCGTATGGACCATGAATGCAATGGTGCCAAGTGTCTTTGGCAATTTGCTTTGAGGGACTTGATCATTTGTTTAGGCAACATTTTGAGGGACTTATGATCATTTGATTTTGTTTTGCCAAAGATTCTCGACGTGCAAGCATGGCCCATTTTGGAAGGCAACATGTGGGATTACCCTAGAGGGTGCAAGTGTGATTGTGTATTGATTTCATGTATTTGTCTTGTATTAGGTTATCTAGCATTTGATTTTATGTACATGCAAACCCTAGGTCTAACCATGGTATAATTGAAAGCGGTAAATTGCGAAAATGTAAAATCTACGCTATTACAAAATAGTATCCGGGAGTGGGGGTACAAATTTATGAATGGGGATGAGACTTATAGTATCCAATAAGTTACAACCAAATCGAATTTGCGATTAAATGTAAATATCGAATATACAAATATAAGATAAACAAATGTGTATAGGGCAATGTGAATGTATTTGTATTGTGTAAGTGTGAGATGTATATGTATATGTGATTATTTACAGGTGCGACAATGTGAATGTTGATATGTATTGAGTATTGTGTACAGGTGCGGAATGTGAATTTAAGAAAGTAATGTTAGGTATTTGTTTTGACCTAAAGAAATGTTTATTTAGTTAATTAATGATCTTGCATTTTTTAATATGTACAAAAAGAAATGTTTTAATCAAATGCCTTAAATTCTAATTAGATTATGTATAAAATGTATCATTGTTTATTATATACAAAAAGTGTTTTAATTAAGTGGTTTAAGAATTTAATATTAGAAAAAATGTATTTATCTATTATGTACAAAGATATATTTTAATTAAAAAAGGTATTTTCAATTTTAATTATATGATAAAAAATGTATTTTATTATTTATATACAAATATATACTTAAAATAAAAAAGATATTTTCAATTTTAACTATATTGTATGATATGTACAAAATTATATTTAAATTAAGTGTTTTAAAATTTATGTACAAAGAAAGGTATTTTCTTAAAAGAAAAGAAAAAGTTTTTACATTTTTATTGTATTGTATAAAAATGTATTTCAATTATTAAAAAGATATTTTTGATGTCAATAAATAATAAAGAAAAAGGGTTTTGTTAATTTAAATGTAAAAAGGAAAATGATGTTTTGTTTTTTAAACATTTGGAAATCAAAACAAAAAAATCAGGAATGGGCTTTAGACAGGGAATGGGAAGAGGCCCATTTGCTTGAAACGATTTTTAGGGTTCAATGTTTTGTTATGCAGTTGAGAATGTGCTTAGGGTTTGTAGCGCCGTTTTGGGGGTTTCGTCTTCTTCGCTTTCCTCATGCATGTCCCCGTATCTCCTCAGTCCAAGGCCACCAGCTTCCCCATTTCCCCTTTCTTCCAATGACAGCGTCAAAGCGACAGCAATAGGTAACCGTTTTGATTTGTTAGCGTTTGCATTTCGTAATTGTCTAATCCATTGATTTTAACTTCGTTTGTATTGTTGTCAAGGTATTATGAAAAAGGGAAAGGGAGAAACTACCTGGAGAAGGAGGAAGGAAAGTGAGGCGAGCTAGGAGGCCGGGACGGCGAGGAGAACGGCGGAGGCGTGCTTTGAGACCCTGGTATTTCTGTATTTTCTTGCGCTTTATGATGTTCTGAACTGAAAGCTTGATATAGTCTTCTTTTCTTCTTCTCCTTTTCGCCACTGTATACTTGTTGCTTTTGATGCTTCCCTGAGTTTGATAGTTTATGTTGGCCACTGATGCGTTTACTGAGGCTTGCCTGTTACTTTTCCTCTTCTTCTGACTTATGTTGCCTTGGGCTTGCTTTGAGTGGCCTACTGCTTTTCCTCTTCTCTTACAGTTGCCCTAAACTTGCCTTCTTGTGTTGCTTTATTGCTTTTCCTCTTATTCTGACTTGTGTTGCCTCTGAGTTTGGTGTGCTTGAAATTTTATTGTTGCTTCTGTGAGTTGCCTTGGTTGCCTTATTCTGCTTGCTTACTTAGAACGTGCTTCGGAAACACCCTATGATGATGTACATCTGAGGGTTTGTGGGTTTGGTTACCTTTGATTTTCTCCTTCTCTTTTGCCTTAACACATTCGTATGCCTGCCTTGAATGTTTGTTGCCTATGATGAAGAGTTTCTGAGGCCTAGGGTTTAGTTGCCTTTGTTGCCTTGAACTTGCCTGTGGGAATATTTATTGCTTGCCCAATGAAGAACTTAGGGTTCTGAGGGCCTGAGTTTGTGATTGGTACATGCTTGGATTGAATGGTTTAGGTGTTGGGGTTTGGAAATTGATAACTGGTTAATGCTGCTGAGGTGAGCTTGAGCTTGTGTTTTTATCAGTTTAGGCTTGACAGTTATGGCTTTGCAGGTTTGTGTGTTGACAGTAGGTAAGGGTTTGTGAGGTTTCAGGCTAGAGGCCTAGCAGGTTTGGTAGTTCAGTTTTATTTTGCAAAATGGTAAGGCTTTGAGCTTTTTGGTTTGTGACCTAGCAGGTTATCGTTTTTGAGGTGTTTATGGTTTTATGCAGTTTGTGCTAATGCAGGTTGTGGTTAGGCTTCAAGCTTAGCAGTTTGTATCTTTTTTCTTTTTGTATTGGTTTCTTTTCTTAACTTTGGTGAAAGCTCTTTTTTTTTGTATATTTTCTTATGCCCTGGTGAAAGTTCTGCCTTGCCTAAAGCCTGAACCCTGCTTCTTATCTCTCCACCCTTCTCTCTCAGTACAGTTGGATATGTTATAATATGTTTCTTTTCTGTACTTTTTCTGAAAGGGCTATCCTGATGGGAAATGATGAAAATGAGTTGCTTGCATATCATACTTTCCTCTGCATTCTTTATCTCTTCTTTGACAGCTTTTGTACTTTTATCTTCTTTGATATCTTTACCAAATCCTCTTCTTGACAGCTTTGAGTAGATTCTTTGGTATTTTGACAGTAAATTGCACTTTTTGGCCTTTTTGACATAAAGTAGGAAATTGGATTTTTCAGTTCGGTTGAACTTGAACTATGCAGTTTGACATTTTGAATTTATGCACTTGACATTTTGCATTCATGATTAAATGAATAAAATTCTTCCCTCTTTGTGAACCGGGAGAAATCTCGTGATTCGCGGAGAGGGTTAACTGATCCCAATCAGTGGCCCTTAATGATGAATTTCTTCTGTTGTTTATTATTTTATCTGCTTTTTGACTTTTCTCTTTTCTTTTGCAGGTGAAAAATGGAGCACCGGAGCGAAGTGAAGAATGAAGAATTAGGGACTTAGAAAATATTTAGAAAAAATAGGATAGTTTTTATTTTCAATTTAATTATTGTAAACTATTATTATTTTAAATACTTCGTAAATAAATACTTGTATCCAAATAATAATTGTAACAAATATTAAATATGAAATAAAAATTCTATTGATTCATTTAATTCTTTTCAATTCCTTTTCAATTATTTACTTATTATTCATGGTTCCTTAAATTAAAATAAATGAAAATTAAATTCCAGATATTTAATTCTTAGAACCATAAATAATCAACTAAACATTGATTCTTCGTTGATCAAAATAAATGAACTTGACGTCTCCATCATCCAAAGCAACGCACAGTCGAACGCAATAACTGGTCAGACGCAATCCTTTCTTACTGATTTCTTACCAAGCACTGTAAATCCAAACTGCATATTTCTTTTGACTGGCTCAAACAAAACAACGTGAATTCAAACCAACTGCCTCTTTTATTGATTAAATCAAAATAATGTGAATTCAACCCGAATCTCGGAATATCTTGCAAAGTGCTGTGGAATTTCAACCTTTCTGAGAATATGCCCGTAAAACCTTAATTCCTGATTAAATGCCAACGAACATTCGCCTGATCGCAATTGAGCCAGAATCAACAAAAACCCTAAGCCAATTATTTGAAGCAATCCAGAGTCCTAAAAATCAATAAAACCCTAATTTTTGTTTGACTGACGAGAAAAGTCCGTTTTTCCGATTCTTGAGCCAGTTTGAAAAGTCAGGAAATGCCTGAAGCTGAGATTTCTTGTGGAAAAAATGCGAGGGCAAATTTTGGGGTACAACAGTTGCCCCTGTTCAATCTTCTTGAACCTGAAGAGTTAGATTGGCAATTTTGCCTTTCGCGACTTGAAGGTAAAAGAAGATTGGACACTAAAGTGCCCAGAAAATTTGCACTCGGCGACATAATGGTAGAGGTGAATGGGCTTAAAGATGCCATTTGGTGATGGGCTTAAAGATGCCATCTGGTGCGATAGAATCTTGTCGGGGAATGGGCTTAGAGATGCCATTTGGTGATGGGCTTAAAGATGCCATCTGGTGACTGCTGGTAGGAGGATGGGCTTATAGATGCCATCTGGACATGTTGAACTGTATGTCAAGAGTGAGTGGGCAAGTATCAGAAGGGCATCCATGTTTTGGAACATCTCTGAATTAGGGGTCCGAATAAGCAACCGATTGACGTCCATGTCTGGAGAATCCGTAAACTATCTGAGATTGAATAAGCAATAGAGCAATGTCCATTGTCGGGAAGCGTCTGTAAACTGTTTTCAAAAGTTGAGAAGAGTCTGAACAAGTTGGTAGATTGACATCCGTTGTAGGGAAGAATCTGTAAACTGTTTTCAGAAGTCTTGAAGTTGAAGAGGAACCGGTGTAGGGTTTCCTGATGATGCGTCTGAATGGATCTGGAATAAGTATCAGAATGTCGCTGTGTCCGGGCCACATCTGAACTATTTTTGGATGAATCTCGGAAGATGATCTGTGTCTGTCGACTGATCTTACCTGAAAAAGTGAAGGGTTAGTTGTATGCAATGTCATGATGCATGATGCAATGTATGTGACATCAATGTTTATGATACGAATGTGATGAATGCGCATGTAAGCTTGATGAGCTATCTTGCTGAGGATAAATGAATCTTGGACGGCTGAAGATAAAAGAATCTTGACCGCTGCCGGGAAAATAATTCCTTGGCCGTTGCTGGGGGAAGAGAATTCCTGATGACCTCTACTGGGGAGTTCCAAACTAGTAGACTCATGCTGGGGATGTAAGATTGAGAATCTTCAGCTTGGTGGGAAGTAACTCTGGCGACTTCACTAGGGAACTCAAGATTTTCCCTCCCAAAACTCTGTGGGGAGAAGGTTCAATGGTCTGGCTCCGCTGAGGATTGATAATTTGAAGTTTTAGCTTTGCTGGGGATAAATGAAGCTTGACTCTGAGTGGAGTTAGCTGGTGAAGAATCTGAACAAGCGATAGGTTAACATCCGTTTACTTGGAGAACCCGTGAACTGTTTTCAGAAATCTTGCAGTTGAATCAGCAATAGAGTCGCGTCCGTTGTTGGGAAGCGTCTGTAAACTGTTTTCGACGGTTGAGAAGAGTCTGAACAAGTTGGTAGATTAACATCCGTTGTTGGGAAGAATCCGTAAACTGTTTTCAGAAGTCTTGAAGAGGAACCGGTGTAGGGTTTCCTGATGATGAGCTCGTGTAAAACTGCATCGGGTTTTGAACACTTTTGACATTCGAATGCCCCAAGTGGTGATGTAGATAATTTCCTGGCTTATTACAGGTGTTGGTCTACAATCGGTCGTTCACAGATGTTTTCCTGGGTTGTTACAGGTGTTGATCTGGAATTCTTCAGACATGCCCTGGCTGGATACAGGAATCGAATCTGGAAAGGTGATAGTTGATAGATATGCCCTGGCTGGATACAGGAATCGAATCTTCAAACTCTTCAGACGTGCCCTGGCTAGATACAGGAATCGAGTCTGGAAATATGGTCAACAGATATGCCCTGGCTGGATACAGGAGTCGAATCTGGAATTGTAATAGTTGATAGACATGCCCTGGCTGGATACAGGAATCGAATCTTCAAACTCTTGAGACGTGCCCTGGCTAGATACAGGAATCGAGTCTGGAAATGTAATAGTTGACTTGTTGAACACTTTTGACATTCGAATGCCCCAAGTGGTGAAGAAGGAGTCTTGAATCAGATTACTCTGCATATTGAGAGATTTCTTGAAATCTTGACTGGACTGCCCCAGGTTAATTGAATTTTGAAAGATCTGTTGGACCTTGACTGGACTACCCCAGGTTAATTGAATTTTGACATGTCATGCCCCTTGTTGATAGGAGATTTGCAATGGAAGTGTTATCCTCTTGAAGTGATTTTTACTTACTGAGAGAGTTTTCGTTCCTCCGAACATTCACTGTATGAATTTCTTCGCTGTCAAACAAAAGGGTCAAATGCAGACAGTGATATTCGAATAATGCAAAGTTTATGTTTGTCTCAAAATTTTGAAAAATGCGTTTTTAGCAGAAAACTTTTTGTAAGACAAGTTAACACAAGATTTAGAGCAAAGCCCTACAGGAGTCAGGATACCTTTTGTGACAGTATGCTTTCGAACTAACCCATGCTTCAATTAGGACTTTTAAAGGGTTGTAACGGCCTGGTTCACGATTTAAGAAACAAAGGATATAGGCTCAAAGTATATTTGTGTTAGAACAATGTTTGAATCTACTACCCTATATTTGAGTTTTGATGATAACAAAGTGAAAAGATATAGTATTTATAAGTTTCATGAATGAACTATCTGCTGCCTAAAACTATTATGTTCTGACTTGCAGATACTCTGATTGATATAGACAAGATCTCATTTATTCAGCATCAGAATTTGATTTCATACACCAGCATCAGAAGTTGCTACATCAGAACGTCAAAATCAGATGATCAACTCACGTACATGCTGAAGCTTGATGAACAGAACTGCGCTCAAACACTCTGATACAGAAACACAATAGTTCATCAGCAGCGAAGCAGAATCAGAATGAGCCAAGCCAGAACTTTCATTAAGGAAGCAACGGTACTGTGCATTGAAAGCTAATTAATTCCAACGGCCTCATTCCAGACAAGATCTGCTCAAAAAAGGAAAGCTTGTTATTAGCATTGAATCAAGAATATTGCATCCAACGTTCATCATCTCAAGTGCTATATAAACAAGGCTTTGAAGATTGAAATGGTTAATGCTCTCCAAATCTCTACACGCACAAAAGCTGAACCATAATCTTCGTTCTACTAGTTTTGCTAAACCACACACTCTGATACTTCATTACTGTTTAGCAATCTAGTTTCTAAGCTTCATTTTGTGTATACATCACAGTTGTGATAAAGTTTTGTAGAAAACATCCACACACATAGTTTTATTTCTTTGTAAGAAAGTGTTGCCTTGACAAACCGGGTTGTGGTTTGAATCAAGAAGGCTTTAGCAGTTGTTAAAGCAGTCTGTAATATTCAGTTGAATATAGTGGATTAAGACCTCGTTGGAGAGAGGCGAAATCACCTTGACGGGTGGACTGGAGTAGTTTAAGATCAAACGAACCAGGATAAAAATATCTTATCAATTGCTTTAGATTTCAGTTTTACAATTCAACCCTTTCACCACTTCAATTGGCATCAGAGCGCCTGGTTCTGAGCTAAAACACTTAACCGTGTCAGTACAAGATCCAGCGTCAGAAAAACACAATGGCAGGAAACAATTCTCACATCAGCAATGACAACAATGAGGACAGAGACAGATTCAGTGGCAAACCTCCAGTCTTTGATGGAGAAAACTTTGATTACTGGAAAGACAGAATTGAAAGCTTCTTTCTAGCACATGATGTTGATCTGTGGGATATGGTGACAGATGGATACACGCACCCTGTGAATGCAAGTGGTCAGAAGATTGATAGAAAATCAATGTCTGATCAACAAAAGCGTGACTTCAAGAATCACCACAAGGCCAGAACCATCCTCCTCAGTGCCATCTCCTATACTGAGTATGAAAAGATCTCCAACAGAGACACAGCAAAAAATATCTTTGATTCTCTCAGAATGACGCATGAGGGCAACGTTCAGGTCAAAGAAACAAAAGCTCTGGCGCTCATTCAGAAGTATGAGGCGTTCAAAATGGAAGAATCTGAATCCATTGAAACTATGTTCTCTAGATTTCAGATTCTGGTAGCTGGTCTCAAAGTTCTGGACAAAGGATACTCTACTGCTGACCATGTCAAGAAAATAATCAGAAGTTTACCCAAGCAGTGGAGGCCTATGGTTACTGCTCTGAAGCTAGCTAAAGATCTCAACAAAATGACTCTGGAGGAACTTATAAGCTCCCTCAGAAGTCATGAGATAGAGCTAGAAGCTGATGAGCCTCAGAAGCAAGGTAAGCCTTTAGCATTAAAATCTAACAGAAAATTTGAGTCTAAAGTTTTGCAGGCAGTTGAAGAAACATCTGATGGATCCTCATCAGAAGAAGACGAACTTTCCCTTCTCTCCAGAAGAGTAAATCAACTATGGAAGCAAAGACAAAGGAAGTTCAGGAATCCCATAAGATCTGATCAGAACGAGTCTTCTTCCAGATACAGAAGGACAGATTCTTCCTCTGGATACAGAAGATCTGAAGGCTCCTCCAGTAGCAAAAAGCCAAACACAAAAGACATCATCTGCTATGAGTGCAATGAGCAAGGACACTACAAGAGTGACTGCCCAAAGCTTCAGAGGGAAAAGCCCAAAAAGAAGTTTGGAAGAGAGAAGAAGAAAAGTCTCATGGCTACATGGGATGACTCTGACTCGTCTGAAGCTGACTCAGAATCAGATGATGAAAGGGCAAACATAGCTCTCATGGCAAACATTTCAGAAGATAGTGAAGCTTCTGAATCAGACTCAGAATCAGACACAGAAGAGGTATTTCCTAACTTCGTTGTTAACTTTACAAAGGCTGAACTTGCTGAAAGCCTTAATGAGATTCTGGAACGTTATCAGCAGATTAGAGCTAAATTCAGAGACCTGAAAAGGAATCTTGAATCTGACTCTAATAAGTCTGAGAGTCTCAAATTGGAAAATTCTGAGCTGAGAGATAAGATTTCAAAATTAGAAAACACTTTACAAAACTCTCAGAAGGAACCAATTTCTGAAACTCCCAGCAACGCTGATGAGATCATCAAGGAGTATGATCACAGTTTCCAGAAGTTCCTAGCTAAAAGCATAGATAGAAGCAGAATGGCTTCAATGATCTATGGAGTTAGCAGAAACGGCAGGAAAGGAATAGGATACCAAGGTAAGGTTCCTACACCAAAGAATGTCATGGACTTAACCATTAAACACACTCCTTTAAATTCACACTTTGTGTATGGTCACACACATGATATCAAATATACTAGCAGTAAGCACTTTGTGAAACCAAAATTCAACCAGAGTTTTGGTAAAACTAACAAGTCAGGACCCAAGAAAATCTGGGTACCTAAGGATAAAATAATACATGTTGCAGATATCTTTAGCAGCAAGTCAGAAACACCAGTCATGGTACCTGGACTCTGGCTGCTCACGACACATGACGGGAAGAAGGCATATGTTCCAAAGCCTGGAACTTAAGCCTGGAGGCCACGTTGGCTTTGGAGGCAATCAGAGGGGAAAGATAATTGGCTCTGGAACTGTAGGTAATGGAAATCTTCCCTCTATTAATAATGTTCTGCTAGTAGATGGATTGATGCATAATCTGTTATCCATAAGTCAATTAAGTGATAACGGTTATGATATAATCTTTAATCAAAAATCATGTAAAGCTGTTAGTCAGAAAGATGGGACTATCCTGTTTAATGGTAAGAGGAAAAACAACATTTACAAAATTAAACTTTCTGAACTAAAGAGTCAGAATGTAAAATGTCTTCTGTCTGTTAACAACGAGCAATGGATCTGGCACAGAAGATTGGGGCATGTTAGTATGAGAAGAATATATCAGATTAACAAACTCAATCTGGTCAGAGGACTTCCTAATTTGAAGTTCAATTCAGATGCTCTGTGTGAAGCATGTCAGAAAGGCAAATTTGCAAAACCTTCTTTTAAATCCAAAAATGTTGTTTCCACCTCTAAGCCATTAGAACTTCTGCACATTGACTTATTTGGACCAGTTAAAACTGCTTCAGTCATTGGTAAGAAGTATGGGTTAGTAATCGTAGATGACTATAGCAGATGGACATGGGTAAAGTTCTTAAGACACAAGGACGAGTCACACTCTGTGTTTGTTACCTTCTGTAACCAAGTTCAGAATGAAAAGGATCTTAGAATCGTTAAAGTCAGAAGTGATCATGGTGGAGAATTTGAAAATAAAGATTTTGAGTCATTCTTTAATGACAAAGGCATTCTGCATGATTTCTCTTGTCCTAGAACTCCCCAACAAAATGGAGTTGTAGAACGAAAGAACAGAACATTGCAAGAAATGGCCAGAACCATGATCAATGAGACAAACGTTGCTAAGACTTTCTGGGCAGAGGCAATAAACACAGCGTGCTACATTCAGAATAGAATCTCAATAAGACCTATTCTGGAAAAGACTCCATATGAATTGTGGAAGAACAGAAAGCCCAACATTTCATATTTTCATCCATTTGGATGTACTTGCTTTATATTAAATACAAAGAATTATCTGAACAAGTTTGACTCTAAGGCACAGAAGTGTATTATGTTAGGATACTCTGAACGCTCAAGAGGGTACAGAGTATACAATACAGAAACACAGATTGTGGAAGAATCAATCAGTGTTCGTTTTGATGACAAGCTTGACTCTGAAAAGTCAAAGCAGAATGAAACTTTTGCAGGTATAGAAATTGAATTTGCAGGTTCTGAAGACAAGTCATCAGAAGCTCTCAACACAGACATTCCTTCAACATCTGAAAGGAGCACTGCTAGAAATCCTACAACAGCTGCTGATCAACCTCAGAAGAGATTACCCAGAAGCAGCTTGGATCACCCAGAAGAGACTATCCTAGGAAGAAAGGAAGATCCAATCAGAACAAGAGCAAGCTTCAGAAACTCTGAAGAAACTCTTATGGGACTTGTGTCTCTGATTGAACCTTCTTCTATTGATGAAGCACTTCTGGATAATGACTGGATTCTGGCAATGCAAGAAGAGCTGAATCAATTCACCAGAAACGACGTATGGGATCTCGTTCCCAGACCAAAAGGATTCAACGTCATTGGAACAAGATGGGTGTTCAGAAACAAGCTAAATGAACAAGGTGAAGTCATCAGAAACAAGGCACGACTGGTTGCACAAGGTTATAGTCAGCAAGAGGGGATAGACTATACAGAAACCTTTGCCCCAGTCGCCAGGTTAGAATCTATCAGACTTTTAATTTCATTTGCTGTTAATAGAGGCATCACTCTGTATCAGATGGATGTCAAAAGTGCATTCTTAAATGGTTATATAGAAGAAGAAGTTTATGTTCATCAACCCCCAGGTTTTGAAAATACAAAACATCCAGAACATGTTTTCAAACTAAAGAAGTCACTGTATGGTCTGAAACAAGCTCCCAGAGCTTGGTATGAAAGGCTAAGTAACTTTCTGCTTGAAAATGAATTCACCAGAGGGAAAGTGGACACTACTCTATTCTGTAAATCAGTTAAGAGTGACATCTTAGTCTGTCAAATTTATGTTGATGATATTATTTTTGGTTCTACTAATCCTTCTCTTGGAAGAAAATTTGCTAAGTGTATGCAGGCAGAATTTGAGATGAGCCTCATGGGGGAACTGAAATTCTTTCTAGGAATTCAGATCAATCAAACTCCAGAAGGAACTTACATTCATCAGAGCAAATACATCAGAGATCTTCTGAAGAAATTTGACCTCTCAGAATGTAAGCCATCAAAGATTCCAATGCATCCCACGTGCATTCTGGAAAGAGAAGAGGTAAGAAAAAGCGTAGAACAGAAAGTCTACAGAGGTATGATTGGTTCTCTCCTCTATCTGACTGCTTCAAGACCTGACATATTATTCAGTGTTTGCATCTGTGCTAGATTCCAATCAGATCCTAGAAAATCTCACTTAACAGCTGTTAAGCGAATTTTCAAGTATCTGAATGGTACTACTAATCTGGGTTTGTTTTATAGAAAATCTAGTGATTACAGCTTAGTAGGCTACTGTGATGCTGATTTTGCTAGAGACAGAGTGGAACGTAAAAGTACTTCTGGAAGCTGCCAGTTTCTGGGAGAAAATCTGATCTCTTGGTCCAGCAAAAGGCAATCAACAATTGCTCTGTCAACAGCAGAAGCTGAGTACATAGCAGCAGCAGGATGTAGCACACAAATGCTCTGGATGAAAAGTCAGCTTGAAGACTTCCAGATTTTTGAGAGTAACATTCCTATACTTTGTGATAATACTTCTGCTATTTGCTTAAGTAAAAATCCTATTTTACATTCTAGGGCTAAGCATATAGAAATAAAACATCACTTCATTAGGGACTATATTCAGAAAGGTATTTTGAACTTAAAATTCATAGATACAGACCATCAATGGGCTGATATCTTTACTAAACCCCTTTCAGAAGATAGGTTTAATTTCATTCTGAAACATCTCAGCATGAAAGTGTGCCCAGAGTGAAAATGTTTTAATTCCATATATTTACTTTCAGAATGTAATTATTTTGCTGTGAACTTCTGATCAATCTCCTTTCAGAAAGATAGAACATGCAGATTGTATCAGATGCAAGTCTAAAGATCTGAGAGTCTAAGGTCAAAAGACAGACGTGCTGATCACTACATCAAACAAGTGTCATCCAATCATCAGCATATCTCTGAAGCATAACGCGTGCATGCTTCTGAGAAGGCAAAGCGCTGATTGGGTGCATTGAGACACATGTCTGGTAACCGTTTTTAAGTATCTTTCTCAAATCCCCCAAAATTAGCAAGCATTTAATGAAAAGTAATCATGCTTTTAAATGGCAATCATGATTTTTATCTCTCTTAAAAACGTTTATCTTTTCAAAATAATTTTGAAAACTCTATTTAAGCACATTAATCTCTCATTCTTATTCTTTACGCTTTCTCACTATCACTCAAGCATTTTCTGCATATTTCTGAGTTCACCTCTTGCAAACCTTTTTCTTCAATTCATTCTCAAAACCTTTTTAGTGTGAACAATGGCATCCTCCAGCAGCGTTTCTGCAGGTAATCAGAAGAAAGCAACTTCTGAGCAATATCAAGTGCCGCTCAGAACTCTCCTCACTCCGGTGAAGAACCTTGAAGTGCTCTCTGAGTTAATCATTGATTTTGAAAGCTTGAAGGAAAATGGCTTTGACCTAACTGAAGAAATTAGGGCTCAAAAGTGGGAAAGGTATTTCGATAGGTTGGTTGGACCAACATTCCCAGCGCTGGTCAAGGAATTTTGGATTCACGCCAAGGTTTCAAAACATCTAGTCATCTCCTCTGTTATGGGGAAGAAGATTGTGATTTCTGAAGATCTCATTGCAAGGCTAATCGGTCAAAGTGGTGGTGGCGTCCGTTGTGTGGACATGGCTGAAAGATGTGCTGATACAGGTGTGGTAGCTAACAGGATTTTCACTCTTGGGATGCCCAGCAGCAAGATTAAAGATCTGAAGGATCACTGCAGAGTATGGGCTAAGATTATTCTGGGATGCTTCACCCACAGGAAACCAACAAGTTCTCCTGATTATATAAATGTGGATCAGCAGTTTCTGATCTACTTTATTGATCAGAAGATAAAGATCAATCTGGCTCACTTCCTGTTCAACCATCTCAAAACCAGTGTGAAAGAAACAAGGGAAGAAGAAAGAACCAAGAGGGACTGGATACCGTTTGGAAGGCTTATATCAGATATTCTGACAGAGAATAGGCTGATTGAACATCTGATAGAAGCTCAGGAGCTGAGCACTATTGAACCAACAATTGGGAAACCTCTGAACGCAAAGAATCTGAAAAAGATGAAGCTGATAGAGAATATTCAGAAGGAACCCAGAGCTACTTCCACTGCTGATATCTCCAGCAGAAGAGTGCCTCTGAGTGATTTTCCGGTATTTTCTGAAATGGAATCCAAACCAGAGATGTTTCTCAGGTACCCAGATGCGTACAAGGCAGATGATACAGATCCAAAGCTGAACATCAGAGATCTACATCAACCCCAACCAGAAGTGACTTTGAAGAAGACAAAGAAGAGGAAAGCGCCATCAGAAGGATCATCTCAGCAGACTCCAAAGAAAAGAGGTATTTCATCTGCTGCCCCTATTTCAAAATCTTTTACTATTCCAGCATCTATCCCTCCTCAAACCTCTCATAGAATATCAATTCCCATCCCTACCATTGATGAAACCATACAAGAAGAAGACCCTTCTGAGGCATTAAAACTCAGAAGACCTAGAACCAAACAACCAACAATTTCAACAACAACAACAGCACTTGACCAAGTGCTGGCTGATATTGAGCGTCAACATGCCTCTGCTCAACCAAACTCTGAACCACAAAATGTTCCTCCTCCACAACCAGAACAACAACAACAACAACCAGAACCAGAACCACAACAACAACCACTCTCAGAAGAACCTCTGAACCCTGAGCAATCAGAGATTCCACCTCCCTCTCCCCAACCAGAAATTAATCCACCTTCACCACAAACAGAGTTTCACCACTCTGAAACCCCTTCTCCTCATCAATCTGACCCTCACTCACCTCAACCATCACCGCTGGCAATCCAGTTGCCATGTGGAACCACTGTTTTCATGCCCCAGTTACCATCCTCATCAGAATCAACACCACCAAAAACTCCCAAAACACCACCCACTCCAATCGAAATATCTGACTCTGATACCCCTCCTCCAAAACAAACAGCCTCTCAGAAAACCTCTGAAAACCCCAGCAGGACTTTCATTGACTTAACCAGTCTTGACCGTCTTGCTGATCTAAAACACAAAATTGCCATCCCAAAACCAAAGCAACCAGATGTTGGCTCTGGTATTTTGAATTTTGAAACAGGTGTGCTGCAATGGATTGCTTCTTTGAAGCAAGTCTGTCCTGGGATGATTGACCCAGCTGCTTCTGATCAGCTCTGGTCACAGTTCAGACTATGGGTACGTGCTGAAGCCCTCAAGTTGCAGGATATCAACTATGAGCAGGCACAACAAAATTTCAGCAAACTTCTGAATGAAGTTGGAAGTATGCTTCTGAAAGAGGACGTGCTCCCTCTGGACAGTGAACCTTGGTCTGAGAAACAGCAAGCTGCAAAGGTACAGGACAAGACCATTCCATCAGAAGAAGACAAGACCTTTCAGGCTAAAGAAAATCAAGCAGAGGATGTCGCTGAAAGTTCTCAGAAGCTTCCTGCTTCTGATGCTTCTCAAGCTGCCTTGGACAGGCAGACTCTGGAAGAACTAAGGCTGAATGACATACGTCTGCAGCAGCGGATGGATGAAAACGATCAGAAGATGAAAGCAAGAATGGATGTGCAGGACAGCAAGATTGACTCTGTTGTCAGCATGGTTCATAAACAGAATGAGACTTCTGAAAAGATTCAAGCCATGCTGGAGAGCCTGTTCACACGCTTGCCTCCTCAACCTTAAATCTGTTTTCATGCATGACCTTTTTCATGTTTTCTTGATTTTCTGATGTACTGTTTTGATTATGTTTTGTAATATTTTCTTGCTCTGATTCTGAACTATCTTAATATAATCAGTTTTTCTGATCTTAATTGTTTTAGCACATCACCAACACTTTTTGATTGCTGACAAAAAGGGGGAGAACAAGAATGATATTTAAATCAATAACGGCTAACTAGACAGAAATTCTCAAACATTCTAACTCTATTACTTGAAATGTTTTTTCTGTTTTGTTTAAAGTCTACAGGCACAAGGAAGCTCCTGGACACTCTGAAGATTAGAAGCTCTGATCAATATGAAGTTGCTCTGATCAATATGAAGTTCTGATCCAAAGCAAAGCTCTGACAAGAAAAGCTCTGAAGCTCTGCTCTGACATAAAGCTTCTGATAAGTCAAAGACTCTGATAATCTGATGTTCAAAGAAAGAAAAAGATCTGATCCTGAAGAACACGTATAATCAAAGGGAAGTAATCAACTCAGGGGGAGTATCTCTTAACTCTGACTTCTCCGTACTTCTTACTCTGATACATTTTCCAGATACCTTTTCACGTTATTTTTCATTTAAAATATCTAGTTTTTGTCATCATCAAAAAGGGGGAGATTGTTAGAACAATGTTTGAATCTACTACCCTATATTTGAGTTTTGATGATAACAAAGTGAAAAGATATAGTATTTATAAGTTTCATGAATGAACTATCTGCTGCCTAAAACTATTATGTTCTGACTTGCAGATACTCTGATTGATATAGACAAGATCTCATTTATTCAGCATCAGAATTTGATTTCATACACCAGCATCAGAAGTTGCTACATCAGAACGTCAAAATCAGATGATCAACTCACGTACATGCTGAAGCTTGATGAACAGAACTGCGCTCAAACACTCTGATACAGAAACACAATAGTTCATCAGCAGCGAAGCAGAATCAGAATGAGCCAAGCCAGAACTTGCATTAAGGAAGCAACGGTACTGTGCATTGAAAGCTAATTAATTCCAACGGCCTCATTCCAGACAAGATCTGCTCAAAAAAGGAAAGCTTGTTATTAGCATTGAATCAAGAATATTGCATCCAACGTTCATCATCTCAAGTGCTATATAAACAAGGCTTTGAAGATTGAAATGGTTAATGCTCTCCAAATCTCTACACGCACAAAAGCTGAACCATAATCTTCGTTCTACCAGTTTTGCTAAACCACACACTCTGATACTTCATTACTGTTTAGCAATCTAGTTTCTAAGCTTCATTTTGTGTATACATCACAGTTGTGATAAAGTTTTGTAGAAAACATCCACACACATAGTTTTATTTCTTTGTAAGAAAGTGTTGCCTTGACAAACCGGGTTGTGGTTTGAATCAAGAAGGCTTTAGCAGTTGTTAAAGCAGTCTGTAATATTCAGTTGAATATAGTGGATTAAGACCTCGTTGGAGAGAGGCGAAATCACCTTGACGGGTGGACTGGAGTAGTTTGAGATCAAACGAACCAGGATAAAAATATCTTGTCAATTGCTTTAGATTTCAGTTTTACAATTCAACCCCCCCTTCTTGTGTTTTTCACCACTTCAATTTGTACCTACCCACTCTTCGTGATGTCCTTCAACCTAAGCTCAGTTAATCGTGCGTCACACTCTATTTTGAGTTTCGGACGACTTTTGGGCGATGGTTCACCAGTTGAATTCGAGGAGACAGTCATCATCTCATTTTTTCTTTTGCAACATTTTTCATTTTGTTGAGGATTTTGTAATGACCTCACTATTTTGATTTTGATTTGTTATCCCTAACTTTTGCCTGACTGTTACCGTTTTCCGGGATTACTGTCAGCGGGATGCCCCAGCTTTCTTAAGCCTCCTTTATAGGTTTTGGCTCGGCGGGCTTTTCTCTTTTGAGAGATTGACTGTCTATGTGATAGGGAACCACCCTTGTCTTTTGATTCCAACGGAATGCTTTCTCTTTTTGACATCGTTCACTGTATTACGAACTGAGAGTTTGCGACTTCAATGCGCGTTTTCTCTTGAATTAACTGAGATACTACCCTGCCCCGGGTTTATATCAAAGGTTTTGATCGTTGATAACAGAAAACTCCTACTTCTTTGGCTCGAAGGGGTTGACTAGGGATTAACTTCCTTATAACTCCAGTATTTGGGAATTGAAAGAAATGCATGTACATCATCAGCAAGGTCTGTTCAAAAGCATACTGTATAAGATCATGGTATTGTTTCGTCATCCTCCCTCTAAAGGCTTACAGCTTTTTATCAAGAGTCAAATATCATAAAGAAAAGCATAAGAGTAGTGAAACGAATGGATGAATTCAAGACAAACATATGCAATGCATTAATGAAAACAGAGTTTAACATCAATAGATAATTGTTTGACAGCAAAAGAAATTACAATTTTGAAAATTCAAAAAGAAGCAAAAGTCTTTCAGCTTGAGCTTCGTCACTTCAAGTGGAGAACCCCTTAACGGAAGATCTTCATCTCGCCGTCTGGCATGAATTCCAGTACCCCAATGTCGATCAGATCTTGAATCTTGTTCTTCAAGGCCCAACAGTCGTTGGTGTCGTGTCCCGGGCTGTAGGAGTGGTAAACACAGAATGCATCGGGATGATAGTTAGGAGAGGAGGTATTGAGCTTCTGAGGAGGGTCCTTTACGGTGAGCAAGTTGACCTCCAACAGACGCTTCAGTATAAAGAATGATGGTATTTCAGTCTCCGTGAACTATCTTCCCGACGTCTCTTGCTTACGCCGATTACCCCGTTGACGCTGACGAGGTTGTTGATGGGTTTGTGACCCTGAAGCGAGCAAAGGAGCTTTCCCCTTGTCTTCTTGAGTGGATGGAGGCTGAGCGGTGACTTGCTCTTCAACCTCAGATGTTTGCCCCAGTTGGTTGTTTGGAAGCAGTTGGCGGACAAGAACTCTGAGTTCCTCTTGTCTTTGAGATAGGTCTTGGATGAGAGCCATCTGGCCCACCAACTGTCCCATCATTTGGGTCCTCAAGGTTGTCAGATCAAACTGCAGCTCCGCAAGCTGGTCACTCCTGGTATTGTTGGAATTCTCCAAGCCCTTGGTGAGGAGAGCTTTCATCTCATCTTGCCCCAGAGACAAGTTCAGGAACATCTCCTGCAGCTGAGCAGTCTGGTCTTGGATGTCTTTGACAGACCTTTCTAGAGCCATCTCTTGCTGAAATAAACAGCAGGAGAGTAAGGAAACCTGAAAAAGGAAAGATTGTCAAAATGCAATGCATGATATGTGGATGCATGCTTTCAAGGATCTCTTGGGGTAAACACAAGAAAATGTTAGAGGTTGAACTCTGCTCTTGGATTGGAGATCTCTGCACCGGTGGACGTCCTTCCACGAGAATCAAGCTCACCATGTCGAGTGGGTCATAGCCACTGATTCAAGTTGTTGTTCTTGAACTTTGATTGGAGAGCTTTGTATCGGTGGATGTCTTTCCACTAGAATCAAGCTCACCATGTCGAGTGGGTCATAGCCACTGATTCAAGTTGTTGTTCTTGAACTTTGATTGGAGAGCTTTGTATCGGTGGATGTCTTTCCACTAGAATCAAGCTCACCATGTCGAGTGGGTCATAGCCACTGATTCAAGTTGTTGCACTTGATCTTTGACTGGAGAACTTTGTTTAGAGGAGAAAACCTCTTGCCCCTTGGTAGATGTCTGGTTCAACGTAACCCTGCATCAAAAGAACCCTCGAGATCCTTGAAATGGTTATTGAAAATGCTATGGTATGATGTCATGATGTTATGTACATGTATGCACAAGCAAGTGAGTGTATATACAGACAGACATATTCACACAAAGCAAACAAGTCCTTAGGTTTGGGCTTGCATGAGGTTCAGGTACTACCCTCTTTCAGTTCGTTGGTTAAAACCTGTCCTATCAAAAGTAATCGGGTTCTAGAGGATCTCAAATCATTGGCTACCCTCAATCGGTCATAACTCCAGCATCGCAATCTTTTCTCGCGGCCGGAACCATCGCGAGAGTTTAGCCTCAATGAGTGTAGCATACTGCTACTGTTCTAATGGCCAAGTTGGGTCAATTTAGGGTTCTAAGGTCGGTTGGTGCTTAATGACTCCTTGGAAGACCCATATTCTCCCCGTTTCAACACGAGGGATATCGGTACAGACCAAGGCGCCACACCAACGTAGCCACTGCTTCACCCATGTCGGTATACCCCGGACAGGTCCCTCGCAGATTATGCTACCTAAAAAAAGGTTTCCCCCAGATCCGGGTTAGGATCTATGAAACTCCGATACAAAAGCCCACAAATGTAAAGCAAACAAAGCAATCAATTGAAAATAAAGGTGATCTAAACCCTAAGGTAACCCCACTTTAAAATTACTTCCCCAGCAGAGTCGCCAGTTCTGTGATACGGTGGGAGAACTGACTAGTGTTTTGCGTTCATATTCGCACTTGTGCGGTTGAGCAAGAGTCGCCACCGACTTTTTATTTTATCCTAAGGAAAGGTTAAAAAGCACAGCAAAAACCTTTTGAGATGTTTTCTTGGGTTCGGGGGGTAGATTATGAAAAGGGAAGGTATTAGCACCCTTTTCATCCATGGTTATCCATGGGCTCTTAGTTACTTGGTTTTTTAGATCACTTGCCTTGATTTTCGATTGCTTGAAAATGGTGTGTGTGTGTGTGTGTGTGTGTGTTTGTTTTTGAAAATGTTTTGGAAGAGATGCCTTGTCTTAGGCGACCAATGTATTTGACTCGTGTTTGAGTGTTTTACAAAAGTGTGGATCTTTTCGAAAAGATGTTTCAAATGTTTTTGAGAGTTTGTTTGAAAGTGTTGTGGATTGTGTTTTTTTGAAAAGAAGGCAAGTGTTTTTGCAAGTTGATCTCAAAGTAACTAAGAGTTTTGTCTATCCTATTGTACTCAAAGGTTTTTGTTATGTTTTAACCCCTTTTAACAATTTTGTTCCACCATTGAAATTGGTGGGCAATCTTGCGTTTAGGAAGTTTATGCGGGACGGGCGCGGGTCATCGTATGGACCATGAATGCAATGGTGCCAAGTGTCTTTGGCAATTTGCTTTGAGGGACTTGATCATTTGTTTAGGCAACATTTTGAGGGACTTATGATCATTTGATTTTGTTTTGCCAAAGATTCTCGACGTGCAAGCATGGCCCATTTTGGAAGGCAACATGTGGGATTACCCTAGAGGGTGCAAGTGTAATTGTGTATTGATTTCATGTATTTGTCTTGTATTAGGTTATCTAGCGTTTGATTTTATGTACATGCAAACCCTAGGTCTAACCATGGTATAATTGAAAGCGGTAAATTGCGAAAATGTAAAATCTACGCTATTACAAAATAGTATCCGGGAGTGGGGGTACAAATTTATGAATGGGGATGAGACTTATAGTATCCAATAAGTTACAACCAAATCGAATTTGCGATCAAATGTAAATATCGAATATACAAATATAAGATAAACAAATGTGTATAGGGCAATGTGAATGTATTTGTATTGTGTAAGTGTGAGATGTATATGTATATGTGATTATTTACAGGTGCGACAATGTGAATGTTGATATGTATTGAGTATTGTGTACAGGTGCGGAATGTGAATTTAAGAAAGTAAGGTTAGGTATTTGTTTTGACCTAAAGAAATGTTTATTTAGTTAATTAATGATCTTGCATTTTTTAATATGTACAAAAAGAAATGTTTTAATCAAATGTCTTAAATTCTAATTAGATTATGTATAAAATGTATCATTGTTTATTATATACAAAAAGTGTTTTAATTAAGTGTTTAAGAATTTAATATTAGAAAAAATGTATTTATCTATTATGTACAAAGATATATTTTAATTAAAAAATGTATTTTCAATTTTAATTATATGATAAAAAATGTATTTTATGTAATCTCAAGCCTCAACTCAACTTTAGTTTTGATGAAAGACAAACAAGCTAGTTTGATGAAAGACAAACAAGCATTATGGAAAGAAGGAAAAGAAGTGGAAATCATCTTAAAGCATCATTCACTCAAAGCTTCAAGGAACTTGGCAAGCAATCAAGTATATCAATTCTCAATTAAACTACATTGATTAGAAATGCTCAAAAATGATATACACACTTGCCACATCACTTCAATTATATTTCAAAACAAATTTTAAGTTTTTCTCTGCTGTAAATCGATTAACACCTTGTGTAAATCGATTTACACATGCTTTTTCAAAAAATTGTTTGCTCCTGCCAGCAATCGATTTACAGGTTGTGTAAATCGATTGATCACAGAACAAACTGATTTTTTAACACTTGTAAATCGATTGACACTACATGCTAATAGATTTACACTTCAAACTTTTTGAAATTCTGAACGTTACAAACACGTGCAATCGATTTGCATGTTATGTTAATCGATTTGCACATTGAAAATTTTGAAAAATCTGAAATGGTTTCAAGATATCCTTCATACCTTTTCTCCAATGGTTGCATGATCAAACATTGCATCTTGTCAAGTTTTACAAACAGAAAAGTGTCCTTTTGGAAAGGTATCTTGATTACTATATATTACAAAATATTTCAAATCATAAACAACTCTTCTCTTGCAATAAAATCTGAACTTTGTAAAATATTCAAACTTCATATTTCTTAACTTTTAAGAACAAAGATTTTCTGCACTTTCACACATATAAAGAACAGAAATCTTTGAGCATTATCTAACCATTGTGTTACAGTTTGAATTGCTTACAAGAGAAGAAAGAAGAAACTTCAAAGAAGTCACTCTAAGTGATCAACATCTTTCAAGAAATCATACTTCATAAAAACATACAAAGTGTAACTTATTTCCAGGATTGTTGGAATTAAGTATTAGATTACTTTTGTTCCTTGTTGTCCATTATTGGAAACAAGAGGTATCTTTTGAGAGGATTGTTCTCATTAGACTTATTGGAAATCCAAGAGGGTGTTCTTGGTTATTTGTTAGGTTCTTTAGTGGATAAGACTAGGAAGAGTCTTGTAAAAGTTCTAACAATATAGTAAAATCTCTTGCGTGTTTGCAAGGGGACTGGACGTACTTCCGGGTTGTGGAAGGAACCAGGATAATTCTCCGTGTCTCTTTACTTTCTGCACTTTACAGTTTTCAAAGCACTAAATCAAAACCAGAAAGTATAAAATAAGTCAAAAATCGACCATCACCTAATTCACCCCCCCCCCCTCTTAGGCGCAATCTTAATCTTACAATTGGTATCAGAGCCTGGTTATAGGTAACCTGCTCCTAGAGATCCAGAATGGCTTCCGCAAATCATCAACCAGTTTTCAGAGATGGTGGTAGTAACAACAAGCCTCCTCTATTTTGTGGTGAATATTTTGACTTTTGGAAAATACGCATGAAGGCGCATTTAGAAGCACAAGGAGAGGAAGTATGGGATGCTGTTGAAAATGGTCCATTTATCCCAATAACGGTAATCAATGGCGTTGGGTCTGCAAAGCCCAAAACTGTATGGGACGACGATGACAAAAAGAAAGTTCTCTATGACAAAAAGGCAATAAACCTTCTTCAAGGTGCTCTCAGTATGGACGAATTCTTTCGTGTCTCAAACTGCAAAACAGCAAAGGAAATTTGGGATACCTTGGTTCAAACTCATGAAGGAACGGCTGAAGTAAAAAGATCAAGGCTAAATACCTTGAGTCAAGAATATGAACTATTTCGAATGCAGCCCGGAGAATCCATTCTTGACTTACAAAAGAGATTTGTGCATTTGACAAATCACTTAATTGCTCTTGGTAAAACCCTGCCAAATGATGAACTCAACTTGAAAATCCTTAGATCATTGACTAGGGAATGGCAACCAAAGGTAACGGCAATCTCGGAAAAGAAGAGTCTCTCCGCAATGACTTCCGCTACATTATTCGGCAAACTTCAAGAATACGAAACGGAACTCGGTAGACTTGAAAAACATGAGAATCTAGAAAAGAAGTCCAAAAACATTGCCTTAAAAATTGATTCAAAAGAAGTGGTAAAAGAAGACAATCCGGAAGAAGATGAAAATTTCATGCTTCTAGTGAAAAGACTTGGAAAGTTTTTTGGCAGAAATGACAAAGGCGGATCTCATGCATATAAGAGAAAGCACTTCAAGAAAAGAGAAGCCTCCACATCAACTCAAGATGTCTCATGTTATGAATGTGGAAAGCAAGGACACATCAAGCCAAATTGTCCAAATCTCCCAAAGAAAAATGGATTCAAAGGAAAGGACTCAAAACAAAAGAAAGCCTACATAGCATGGGAAGATAATGATATGAGCAGTTCATCGGAATCGGAAAGCGACGAATGTGCAAACTTAGCCTTAATGGCATCGCATCACTCCGACAATGAAGAAGAGGTTAGTAATGAATTTAATCTTTTTGATGATGATGTTCAAGGTGCAATTGATGAACTCTTGAAAGAATGCAAAAGTTTATACAAAAAGGTGTCAAAACAAGAAAAAGAACTTCTAAGTTGTCTAGAAAAAATTGACACCATGACTAAAGATTTTGATCTTCAAAAACAAAATTTTATAAAAGAAAAGGAAAACTTTGCATGCTCCAAGTGTGAATCAAATGTCTTTCAAATTGTTCAATTGAAAAGAGTCATTGAACGATATGAAAAAGGACAAATAGGATTGGAAGGATTACTAAGCCAACAACGTTATCCTAATGATAAAAGAGGTCTTGGTTATGTGAATACTAAGAAACCAAGTAACAATCCCACTGTTTTTGTAAAGGCTAGTAATAGTTCCAATCCCAAGAAAGTAGAAAAGAAGCAAGTTGTTCATAATCATCAAAAGAAAAAGGCTAATGTATCTAAAAGAAAACAAATTCCTAGATACAAGAGCAAATTTGTTCCAAACTGTTTTTACTGTGGTATTATTGGACACACACCAAATGCATGCTATATTAGAAATTTCAGTATGGCTAGTGGACATTATGCATGGGTGAAAAAGGGAACTAACTATGAAGGACCCAAGGCAACTTGGGTACCTAACAAGAAATAATTTGTTTTTGTAGGTATGCTTGAAATCCACTTCAAATGTTTGGTATCTTGACAGTGGATGTTCAAAGCATATGACAGGAGATGTACACCAATTTTCATATCTAGTACATAAAGCCAAAGGGTATGTCACCTATGGAGACAACACCAAAGGAAAGATTCTTGGCGTTGGAATAGTTGGCACACCTCCATCCATTCAAATTGAGGATGTTCTCTATGTTGAAGGATTAAAGCACAACCTTCTTAGCATAAGCCAACTTTGCGATAGAGGGTTCAAGATCAAATTCAACAAAGAAGAATGCCTTATTATGGATGAGGCAACCAATGAGGTAAAACTCAAAGGTATAAGATCTAACAATATTTTTGTGATTACTCTAGATGATTTGTCTATGAAGGTACAATGTCTTATGGTAAACAACAATGACGCTTGGTTATGGCATAAGAGGATTGCTCACATTCACATGGAGCACTTGAACAAATTGGTTAAGCATGACTTAGTTATTGGTCTACCAAAGATGAAGTTCATCAAAGACAAATTATGTAGTGCATGCCAAAAGGGCAAACAGACCAAATCAACTTTCAAACCAAAGAATGTGGTTTCAACAACAAGACCACTTCAATTGTTGCACATGGATCTTTTTGGTCCATCTAGAACAAGAAGCTTCGGAGGTAACATTTATGCATTAGTTATTGTAGATGATTTTTCCCGTTTCACTTGGACTTTGTTTTTAGTACACAAGAATGAAGCATTCAAGGCATTCAAGAGATATGCAAAACAAGTTCAAAATGAGAAGTCATCAAAGATAACATCAATCCGAAGTGATCACGGTGGAGAGTTCCAAAACAGTCTATTTGAAGAATTTTGTGAAGAAAATGGGATCTTCCACAATTTTTCAGCACCAAGAACTCCACAACAAAATGGAGTAGTTGAAAGGAAAAATAGGTCTTTGGTGGAACTTGCTAGAACCATGCTAAGTGACTCAAGTTTGCCTAAATATTTTTGGGCGGATGCGGTAAGCACGGCATGTTATGTAAGCAATCGCGTGATCATAAGACCTATTCTAAAGAAAACTCCATATGAGATCTACAAAGGAAGAAAACCAAATATCTCTCACTTTCATATTTTCGGGTGCAAATGTTTTGTCCTTAACAACGACAAAGACAATCTCGGTAAGTTCGATGAAAAATCGGATGAAGGTATCTTTCTTGGTTACTCCCTTTCTAGCAAAGCTTTTAGAATTTACAATAAAAGAACTTTAACTATAGAAGAATCAATGCATGTTTCTTTTGATGAATCTAACACCTCCAAGGAGGAAGTTGCTATGTGTGATGATGATGATTCTATAGATTTATCTCATGAGATTTCCTGCGGAGATGGCAAAATTGTCAATCCGGAACAAACACATGAACTTTCACATCAAAATGAAAATGGTGATGATCTTCCTCAAGAATGGAGAACTCATCGTGATCATCCAATTGACAATATAATTGGAGATATTAGCAAAGGAGTATCTACTCGACTAAATCTTAAGGATGCATGCTTAAATATGGCGTTTGTATCTCAAGTTGAACCTACTAAAGTGGCTCAAGCACTAGAAGATGATCAATGGATCCTTGCCATGCAAGAAGAGTTAAACCAATTCGAGCGGAATGAAGTTTGGGAACTTGTTCCTAATCCAGGAAATAAACGTATCATTGGAACCAAATGGGTTTTCAAAAACAAGATGGATGAAAATGGAATAATCACTCGAAACAAGGCAAGACTAGTTGCTCAAGGATACAACCAAGAGGAAGGAATTGATTTTGAAGAAACTTTTGCTCCGGTAGCACGTTTGGAAGCAATAAGACTATTACTTGCATATGCATGCTCATTGGACTTTGAACTTTTTCAAATGGATGTAAAAAGCGCATTTCTCAACGGATTCATAAATGAAGAAGTCTATGTAAAGCAACCTCCCGGATTTGAAGACTTCAAACATCCTAATCATGTCTTCAAACTGAAGAAAGCTCTCTATGGGCTGAAGCAAGCACCAAGGGCTTGGTATGATAGACTAAGCGCATTCCTATGTGAAAAAGGGTTTGTAAAGGGTAAAGTTGATACCACTCTCTTCATAAAAAATGTTAATCATCATACCTTACTTGTACAAATCTATGTAGATGATATTGTTTTCGGTTCAACTAACCAAAATATGTGCAAGGAATTCTCGTCCATGATGCAAGGAGAGTTTGAGATGTCTATGATGGGAAGATTGAATTTCTTTCTTGGTCTTCAAATTAAGCAACTCAAACATGGTATCTTCGTAAACCAATCAAAATATTGCAAAGACCTTATAAAGAAGTTTGAGATGGAAAGTAGCAAAGAAAGTGCAATTCCTATGGGATCCGGCACCTATCTTGACCCAGATGAATCAGGAAATTCTATTGACATAACTAAGTATCGTGGAATGATTGGCTCACTCCTTTATTTAACAGCAAGTAGACCTGACATTATGTTCAGCGTTTGCCTATGTGCAAGATATCAAGCCAATCCTAAAGAGTCTCACCTTGCAGCAGTCAAGCGCATAATAAAATATCTCAAAGGAACAACCAACGTCGGATTATGGTATCCAAAAGGTAGTATGTGCAATCTAGTTGGTTATTCTGATGCTGACTATGCAGGTTGCAAAACTGATCGCAAAAGTACAAGTGGAACATGTCACATTCTTGGAAATGCCTTGGTTTCATGGTCATGCAAAAAGCAAGCAAGCGTAGCTCTCAGCACTGCCGAAGCAGAATACATTGCGGCTGGAAGTGGATGCGCTCAAATTCTTTGGCTAAAACAACAATTACTTGACTATGGAGTAAACCTTGGATGCATTCCTCTTCGATGTGATAACACAAGCGCGATCAATATTACGAAAAATCCAGTTATGCATTCCCGGACGAAACACATTGACATCAGACATCATTTCATCCGAGACCATGTACTCAAAGGAGATGTCGAGATCACATTTGTGGACACTCAAAATCAACTCGCGGACATCTTCACAAAACCACTTGCAAAGGATGCATTTTTCAAAATTCGTCGTGAACTTGGAATCCTCGATGAACAAGATATTTAAGGTGCACTCAATCCTTGACTATACCTTAATGTACATATATATGTGGTTAGACATTGTTTCAAATGTTAAAAATAATGATGTTTTAAATTTTCTCTTTAAGTAAATCGATTTACACCATATGTCAATCGATTTACTACTGAAGCAAATCATTTTTTTTTATAAAATCTTGTGTGTAAATCGATTTACACAATATGTAAATCGATTTACCACTGAACGAAAATTACTTTTTATGAAAATGTTCTGTGTAAATCGATTTAACCAAGGGGTAAATCGATTTACCACAGAATCTGAAGCATTTTTTGTATTTTCTCTATGCAATTTATTTTGTTTTAACATATGATACCTATATGCAATTTGTGTTTTTCATTCATGTTCCTATACATTTCTTTCTGGTATACTTTCTTGTTGCATCTTTTCCTTCTTTTTGATAATGTCAAAGGGGGAGAAGGATGTAATAGCACTTTATGGTTGTTTGTTTTCATTGTCTTTACAGAGCAAACTTTCAAAGCTTTTTCTCCATAGGGGGAGAAATCTTCTCAGGGGGAGAAAACACCTTTTGCTCAAATTCTGATCAACACATAAAGGAAAATGGTTTGTCATCATCAAAAAGGGGGAGAATGTAATCTCAAGCCTCAACTCAACTTTAGTTTTGATGAAAGACAAACAAGCTAGTTTGATGAAAGACAAACAAGCATTATGGAAAGAAGGAAAAGAAGTGGAAATCATCTTAAAGCATCATTCACTCAAAGCTTCAAGGAACTTGGCAAGCAATCAAGTATATCAATTCTCAATTAAACTACATTGATTAGAAATGCTCAAAAATGATATACACACTTGCCACATCACTTCAATTATATTTCAAAACAAATTTTAAGTTTTTCTCTGCTGTAAATCGATTAACACCTTGTGTAAATCGATTTACACATGCTTTTTCAAAAAACTGTTTGCTCCTGCCAGCAATCGATTTACAGGTTGTGTAAATCGATTGATCACAGAACAAACTGATTTTTTAACACTTGTAAATCGATTGACACTACATGCTAATCGATTTACACTTCAAACTTTTTGAAATTCTGAACGTTACAAACACGTGCAATCGATTTGCATGTTATGTTAATCGATTTGCACATTGAAAATTTTGAAAAATCTGAAATGGTTTCAAGATATCCTTCATACCTTTTCTCCAATGGTTGCATGATCAAACATTACATCTTGTCAAGTTTTACAAACAGAAAAGTGTCCTTTTGGAAAGGTATCTTGATTACTATATATTACAAAATATTTCAAATCATAAACAACTCTTCTCTTGCAATAAAATCTGAACTTTGTAAAATATTCAAACTTCATATTTCTTAACTTTTAAGAACAAAGATTTTCTGCACTTTCACACATATAAAGAACAGAAATCTTTGAGCATTATCTAACCATTGTGTTACAGTTTGAATTGCTTACAAGAGAAGAAAGAAGAAACTTCAAAGAAGTCACTCTAAGTGATCAACATCTTTCAAGAAATCATACTTCATAAAAACATACAAAGTGTAACTTATTTCCAGGATTGTTGGAATTAAGTATTAGATTACTTTTGTTCCTTGTTGTCCATTATTGGAAACAAGAGGTATCTTTTGAGAGGATTGTTCTCATTAGACTTATTGGAAATCCAAGAGGGTGTTCTTGGTTATTTGTTAGGTTCTTTAGTGGATAAGACTAGGAAGAGTCTTGTAAAAGTTCTAACAATATAGTAAAATCTCTTGCGTGTTTGCAAGGGGACTGGACGTACTTCCGGGTTGTGGAAGGAACCAGGATAATTCTCCGTGTCTCTTTACTTTCTGCACTTTACAGTTTTCAAAGCACTAAATCAAAACCAGAAAGTATAAAATAAGTCAAAAATCGACCATCACCTAATTCACCCCCCCCCCCCCTCTTAGGCGCAATCTTAATCTTACATTTTATTATTTATATACAAATATATACTTAAAAGAAAAAAGATATTTTCAATTTTAACTATATTGTATGATATGTACAAAATTATATTTAAATTAAGTGTTTAAAAATTTATGTACAAAGAAAGGTATTTTCTTAAAAGAAAAGAAAAAGTTTTTACATTTTTATTGTATTGTATAAAAATGTATTTCAATTATTAAAAAGATATTTTTGATGTCAATAAATAATAAAGAAAAAGGGTTTTGTTAATTTAAATGTAAAAAGGAAAATGATGTTTTGTTTTTTAAACATTTGGAAATCAAAACAAAAAAATCAGGAATGGGCTTTAGACAGGGAATGGGACGAGGCCCATTTGCTTGAAACGATTTTTAGGGTTCAATGTTTTGTTATGCAGTTGAGAATGTGCTTAGGGTTTGTAGCGCCGTTTTGGGGGTTTCGTCTTCTTCGCTTTCCTCATGCATGTCCCTGTATCTCCTCAGCCCAAGGCCACCAGCTTCCCCATTTCCCCTTTCTTCCAACGACAGCGTCAAAGCGACAGCAATAGGTAACCGTTTTGATTTGTTAGCGTTTGCATTTCGTAATTGTCTAATCCATTGATTTTAACTTCGTTTGTATTGTTGTCAAGGTATTATGAAAAAGGGAAAGGGAGAAACTACCTGGAGAAGGAGGAAGGAAAGTGAGGCGAGCTAGGAGGCCGGGACGGCGAGGAGAACGGCGGAGGCGCGCTTTGAGACCCTGGTATTTCTGTATTTTCTTGCGCTTTATGATGTTCTGAACTGAAAGCTTGATATAGTCTTCTTTTCTTCTTCTCCTTTTCGCCACTGTATACTTGTTGCTTTTGATGCTTCCCTGAGTTTGATAGTTTATGTTTTGCCACTGATGCGTTTACTGAGGCTTGCCTGTTACTTTTCCTCTTCTTCTGACTTATGTTGCCTTGGGCTTGCTTTGAGTGGCCTACTGCTTTTCCTCTTCTCTTACAGTTGCCCTGAACTTGCCTTCTTGTGTTGCTTTATTGATTTTCCTCTTATTCTGACTTGTGTTGCCTCTGAGTTTGGTGTGCTTGAAATGTTATTGTTGCTTCTGTGAGTTGCCTTGGTTGCCTTATTCTGCTTGCTTACTTAGAACGTGCTTCGGAAACACCCTATGATGATGTACATCTGAGGGTTTGTGGGTTTGGTTACCTTTGATTTTCTCCTTCTCTTTTGCCTTAACACATTCGTATGCCTGCCTTGAATGTTTGTTGCCTATGATGAAGAGTTTTTGAGGCCTAGGGTTTAGTTGCCTTGAACTTGCCTGTGGGAATATTTATTGCTTGCCCAATGAAGAACTTAGGGTTCTGAGGGCCTGAGTTTGTGATTGGTACATGCTTGGATTGAATGGTTTAGGTGTTGGGGTTTGGAAATTGATAACTGGTTAATGCTGCTGAGGTGAGCTTGAGCTTGTGTTTTTATCAGTTTAGGCTTGACAGTTATGGCTTTGCAGGTTTGTGTGTTGACAGTAGGTAAGGGTTTGTGAGGTTTCAGGCTGGAGGCCTAGCAGGTTTGGTAGTTCAGTTTTTTTTTTGCAAAATGGTAAGGCTTTGAGCTTTTTGGTTTGTGACCTAGCAGGTTATCGTTTTTGAGGTGTTTATGGTTTTATGCAGTTTGTGCTAATGCAGGTTGTGGTTAGGCTTCAAGCTTAGCAGTTTGTATCTTTTTTCTTTTTGTATTGGTTTCTCTTCTTAACTTTGGTGAAAGCTCTTTTTTTTGTATATTTTCTTATGCCCTGGTGAAAGTTCTGCCTTGCCTAAAGCCTGAACCCTGCTTCTTATCTCTCCACCCTTCTCTCTCAGTACAGTTGGATATGTTATAATATGTTTCTTTTCTGTACTTTTTCTGAAAGGGCTATCCTGATGGGAAATGATGAAAATGAGTTGCTTGCATATCATACTTTCCTCTGCATTCTTTATCTCTTCTTTGACAGCTTTTGTACTTTTATCTTCTTTGATATCTTTACCAAATCCTCTTCTTGACATCTTTGAGTAGATTCTTTGGTATTTTGACAGTAAATTGCACTTTTTGGCCTTTTTGACATAAAGTAGGAAATTGGATTTTTCAGTTCGGTTGAACTTGAACTATGCAGTTTGACATTTTGAATTTATGCACTTGACATTTTGCATTCATGATTAAATGAATAAAATTCTTCCCTCTTTGTGAACCAGGAGAAATCCCGTGATTTGCGGAGAGGGTTAACTGATCCCAATCAGTGGCCCTTAATGATGAATTTCTTCTGTTGTTTATTATTTTATCTGCTTTTTGACTTTTCTCTTTTCTTTTGCAGGTGAAAAATGGAGCACCGGAGCGAAGTGAAGAATGAAGAATTAGGGACTTAGAAAATATTTAGAAAAAATAGGATAGTTTTTATTTTCAATTTAATTATTGTAAACTATTATTATTTTAAATACTTCGTAAATAAATACTTGTATCCAAATAATAATTGTAACAAATATTAAATATGAAATAAAAATTCTATTGATTCATTTAATTCTTTTCAATTCCTTTTCAATTATTTACTTATTATTCATGGTTCCTTAAATTAAAATAAATGAAAATTAAATTCCAGATATTTAATTCTTAGAACCATAAATAATCAACTAAACATTGATTCTTCGTTGATCAAAATAAATGAACTTGACGTCTCCATCATCCAAAGCAACGCACAGTCGAACGCAATAACTGGTCAGACGCAATCCTTTCTTACTGATTTCTTACCAAGCACTGTAAATCCAAACTGCATATTTCTTTTGACTGGCTCAAACAAAACAACGTGAATTCAAACCAACTGCCTCTTTTATTGATTAAATCAAAATAATGCGAATTCAACCCGAATCTCGGAATATCTTGCAAAGTGCTGTGGAATTTCAACCTTTCTGAGAATATGCCCGTAAAACCTTAATTCCTGATTAAATGCCAACGAACATTCGCCTGATCGCAATTGAGCCAGAATCAACCAAAACTCTAAGCCAATTATTTGAAGCAATCCAGAGTCCTAAAAATCAATAAAACCCTAATTTTTGTTTGACTGACGAGAAAATTCCGTTTGTCCGATTCTTGAGCCAGTTTGAAAAGTCAGGAAATGCCTGAAACTGAGATTTCTTGTGGAAAAAATGCGAGGGAAAATTTTGGGGTACAACACCCCCCATTTGAACATTTGTACCCCCCTTCCCATATGTTGTGTTGTAATAGTTTAGGGCTTTATTTTTCGCACTTTAACGCTTTCTAAATATACCATGTTAGAATTAGGGTTTGTATGCGAATCAAAAACAACAAAAATAGTTTGACCTAATTCCAAGATAAAAGCATGAAAATGGACAAACACCAATCACACTTGCACCCCCCTAGGATTACTCCACTTGTTGCCTTCAAATAATGGGCCATGTTGCATGCTAGGTATCCTTGGGAAAAACAAAACAAAATTCAAATGATCATAGTCCCTCGATGACGCTTTCAAAGTTGCCTAAAATGATCAAGTCCCTTAAAGGAAAAATTGCCCAAAGATACTTGGCACCATTGCAATCATGGTCTAAACCATGACCCGCGCCCGTCCCGTTCACATCCTAACACAAGATTGTCCACAAAATACAATGGTGGAACAAAATTGTTAAAAGGGTTAAAACATAGCAAAGATCTTTGAGAAATTTAGAGTAGACAAACTCTTGGTTACTTGCTAAACTTGCAAAACAAAAACACTTGCCTATCTTTTCAAAATCACCTCACAACACTTTCAAAACAAACTTTCAAAAACAAATGAAAACTTTTTCAAAAGATATACACCTTTGTATACATCCCAACATGGATCATTACAAAGGTTGCCACCACATTGGCTTCTTTTCAAAACATTTTCAAAACCACACACAAAGCACCATTTCAAACAATTGAAAATTAAGGCAAGTTGATCTAAGCAAGTAACTAAGAGCCCATGGATAACCATGGATAGAAAGGGTGCTAATACCTTCCCTTTCTATAATCTACTCCCCGAACCCAAGAAAACATCTCAAAGGTTTTTGCTGTGCTTTTTAACCTTTCCTTAGGATAAAATAAAAAGTCGGTGGCGACTCTTGCTCAACCGAAACATTTGCGAAAACAAACGCAAAACCATAGTCAGTTCTCCCACCGTATCACAGAACTGGCGACTCTGCTGGGGACAAATTTAAAAGTGGAGTAACCTTAGGGCTTAGATCACCCTCTTGCATGACTAATTGTTTGTCTTGATTGCTTTATATCTTGGCTCTCTTGTTTGGGTTTGCAATCCTACACCCGGATTTTGGGAAACATTCATAGATAGTAATACGTTGTGGAAAATGTGCGGGGTATACCGACACGGTCAAAGCAATAGCTATATTAGTGCGACATATTTGTGAGTACCGGTAACCCTTGAGTTCAATCAAGGAGAGTACGGGGCCGCTGAGTGATGTCACTAAGCACTAATGACCTAGAACCTTACTTGACCATCTTGGCCTTACAATAGGAGTAGTGAGGTGACCGGCTTTGGTGCAATCCGAAGTTGGTAGATACTCGATACTACACTCATTGAGGGTTGTTTTCTTGGAATATTTTGGTCGCTAGTTAAGTGGCTAAACCAAAACAATGAACAATGAAAACAATCCAGTGATATTGAGCTCCTTAGAACCCGGTTACTATTTATAGGACAGGTTTTTAAGCCAACTACACTCAAGAGGGTACTTACCTATGAAACCCCATGCAAGCCTGAAACTAGGGTTTGGTGTGATTTGCTTGTACATATGTTTGTGCATACATCATAAACATCATAAAGCATCATATGCATTCACTAACCATTTCAAGGGTTTAGATCTTCATCTTTGTTCTTGTTTTGTAGGTCATGGAAATTCCTCGCAGAAAAACCATCCAAGTCAACCTTGTGAGAATCTCTCCTCAACTCAAGGAGCTCACCTCAAGAATTCCGGAAAGCTCATCCTTTAGTGAAAGACATGGTAGACTGCTCAGCTTAGTCAGCACCAACATTGAAGAAGACATGATGAAAGTGTTATTCCAGTTCTTTGACCCTCTTCACCACTGTTTCACTTTCCCTGACTATCAGTTGGTACCCACTTTGGAGGAATTTTCTCAACTCCTGAGAATTCCTATCCTCAATCAACTACCTTTCAACAGTACGGAAAAGGAACCAAAGCCGGAAGATGTTGCTCGAGCATTACATCTACAGCCTTCTGACATCAAGGGGCATTGGGAAACTAGAAGCGGTGTCAAAGGCTTCTTAGCAAAATTCTTGTTTGAGAAGGCACAAGAGTGTTGGAATTCATTGGACCTACAAGCCTTTGAAGAAATTGTGGCACTCCTTATCTATGGGTTGGTCTTGTTCCCAAATCCTGACCAACTTGTAGAGGTCAACACCGTCAAAATATTCTTATCCAGAAATCCAATACCAACATTGCTTGGGGACATTATTCACTCATTTTACACACGAACAATGAGAAAGAGGGGTGTTCTCATGTGCTGTACTCCTCTCCTTGCAAGGTGGTTTATTTCGCACCTTCCACAATCTGTCTTGAAGAATGACCAAGGCTCAAGGTGGTCCCAACGGTTGATGACTCTTACTCACTCTGATGTACATTGGTGTTCTCGGTCCAGAGAAAATGTCATCATCGTCGACCGTTACGGAGAGTTTCCTAATGTTCCTTTACTTGGAATCAGAGGAGGTATCACCTACAACCCTTTCCTGGCTTTGAGGCAATTTGGATATGCACGAAGAGATGGTCCTCACGACATGTTGATCCCTGACCTAGTTTTTGACTTCGACAACGATGCGCAAGGACTTCGCCAAAGATTCATCAAAGCTTGGGGGAGGCCCAACAAGGTTGATAGCAAGACACTGGGACACAAGAACTCCATCCCTCTTGAGCCTTACCTCAAGTGGGTACGAGCCTGAGCCCAGAGTCTAATGATGCCTTATCCTCATGTTCTCCCTGTTATTAAAGAGCCCGTCAAGGAAGGAGAGGTTCCCTACACCATCCTACATCCTGACATGCCTACATCGTGGGAGGAGATGCAGAAGAGTTAGATCCAACTCAAGGAGGAACGGAACACTTTTGAAGCCAGCTTCTACGCCAGCGAGAAGAAGGTTTTAGAGCTCACCCGCCGACTCCATGAGCAAGAGGCCCTCAACACCTACATTGCGCCAAAGAGGATGCGCAACGTCTTTTTACCCTGAGGAGTTGTTTTTGTAATATTTGGCCCATGGGGCATTTATGTACTAACAAATTGCTTCTTATTAATATGACGTGCGTTCTTTTTTGTCTACAACAATTGTGAATATCCAAAACCCTTGAATGCATTGCATAGATAGCATCTCATGCATCATGTGCATAACAGGTACTCCTTTTTCTACAGGTTGCATAATCCTCTTCGCTGTTTATTTTGGAACAGTCATCATGAATCCAGATTCATCCAGTGAGCAAGCAATCAAGGCCCTTCAGGCCCAAAGTGCCCAGTTTCAAGAGATGGTCCTAAGCCTGGCCCAAGGTCAGCAAGAGTTGAAGGCTCTGCTCCTAAAGAAGAAGAAGAAGAAGAGAACTGCATTATTCAACACTGGACGCAGGTTTGGGAACACACTCCATAATGAGGCTGATCCAACTACTTCCTCTGCAGAGAAAGACAGTCCCCAAGGGGGAGGAGCTCCTAGTCCAGCAGTCTCTGACAACGAGACGGATTACAATGACGAACAATACCCACCTGCTGCTGACATATACAAGCAATTATAGGACCGCTTGAGCGCCATGGAGATTCAGAATGTGCCGGGGCTGGATTTCGGAGATTTGGGCTTATCTTCTGGGGTAGTAATCCCACACAAGTTTAAGGCGCCTGCCTTTGCCAAATATGACGGGGCTTCCTGTCCAAAGCTGCATCTAAGGTCGTACGTAAGGAAGATCCAACCTTACACGGCAGATAAAAATCTTTGGATCCACTTCTTCCAAGATAGCCTTTCGGGTTCACAGCTTGAGTGGTTCTATCAACTAGATGGAACTAGTATCCGACATTGGGAAGATTTGGCGACCGCATTTTATAGACAATATCAATACAATTCTGACCTCGCTCCTACGCGTACCCAACTTCAGGGTATGTCTCTAGGAACGGGCGAAGGGTTCAAAGAATATGCGCAAAAATGGAGAGATTTGGCTGGCAGGGTGCAGCCTCCATTGACTGATCATGAGCTGGTTGACATGTTTCTAGGGACCTTGTCTGGTCCATTCTTCAATCATTTGGTTGGTAATTCCTCCGCTGGGTTTACGGATTTGATCCTGACGGGTGAAAGAATTGAAGCTGGCATCAGATCAGGAAAGATACAAAAAGCTGCCTCCGCAAATACTGAGAATAGGCCTTTCAAGAAGGAAGCAAGTGCAGTCTATGGTCCTAGAAGACAAGTCAAGCCAGAAAACCGCCAAGCCGTCAATGCCTTGGTCATTTCAAAGCCTGTCGCTGCTCCTCAGCAGTACAACCAACAAAGAGGTGAAAGGCCCAAGAGGCAGTATACTCGGTTGAGTATGACCTTGTCACAAATCTTACCGCAACTGTTATCAACCAACTTGGTGACCATCAAAGAAGCACCGAAGGTCGTGAATACTGCATCTCCTAAGTATAACCCAAATGCCCGTTGTGCTTATCATTCTGATAGCCCCGGGCATACTACTGACGATTGCTGGGCCCTGAGAAATAAGGTGCAAGACCTTATCGACGCGAAGGAAATTCAGTTTGAGGCGCCTGAGAGGCCAAATGTTGTAACTGCTCCTATGCCCCAGCATAGGGTAAATGCCATTGAGGAAGATTTGTATGCTGTTTCGGTGAATGATGTTGCTACCCCTCTGTCGACTGTTAAGAGGAACTTACTACTAGCCGGTTTATTTCCGGGTTGTAGCAAGGGTTGCCTCCTGTGTGCTGTTATCCCTACCGGTTGTCCGCTGCTGAAATCAGGCATCCAAGGCCTGATGGATAGCAAAGAAATTATGTTCAAGAAAACTGTTGTTCCGTTTGTTTCCGCTGAAGAAGTATCTGTCGTCACAATTTTCAACAATCCTACCAAGGCTCTCCCGAAGAAGCCAGTCCAAATTATGTTTGTTGCACCCATTACCATTACTGTTCCGGGGCCTCTCCCCTATGAATCTGATAAGGCTGTCCCATGGCATTATGGGGCAGACGTGTATGTGCTTGGAGTGAAGCAGGAGTTCAACACCGGTACCAGTATCAGTAACATCACTGGTCCCGCCAAGATTACTCGCAGTGGCAGGCTCTTCTCGCCTGACATTGCACCACCAGTTATCCGAAAGCCTCTTATCATCACACCCGCAAGTGTGCATGTTCCAAATCAAGTTCCTGTGTCTACTACTGCCGCCGAGTCCTCTGATGCTCGGGGCGAAGAAGTTGCTACCGATTTGCCTGCCAGGACGGAGGCACCAAAAAAGACTGTTGTTGAAGCCTCCCAACAAGAGATGGAGGAAATCCTTAAAATCATTAAAAAGAGTGACTTCAATGTTGTTGAACAGCTGGGGCATACCCCCTCCAAAATCTCTATGCTATCTTTGCTTCTGTGCTCAGAGGCCCATGCGAAGGCCCTGATTTCATTTCTAAAAACGGCCCATGTTCCGCAGGAGACCTCTGCAGATCAATTCACTGACTGTGTGGCTAATTTGACAGCTGACAATGGCTTGGGTTTCTCAGATGCAGACCTTACCGCCAAAGGGAAAAATCACAATGATGCCCTGCATGTCTCTATAGAGTGCAGGGGCACTACTCTCGCACACGTGTTGGTGGATACCGGTTCTTCCCTGAATGTATTGCCCAAGAAGGCATTGGATCGCTTGGATTGTGAGGGCCTGGAATTGAAACCTAGTAACATCATTGTTAGAGCCTTCGACGGTTCTAAGAGGATGGTGCACGGTGAGGTAGACATTCCTATTTGTGTGGGTTCCCAAGTCTTCGACTCAACGTTCTATGTAATGGATATCCACCCATCTTATTCCTGTTTGTTGGGTCGACCCTGGATTCACAAGGCTGGGGCGGTAACATCCACTCTACACCAAAAGCTCAAATACCCTGTCAAAGGGAAGATTGTTACTGTGCAGGGTGAGGAGGAATACATGGTAAGTCACTTGAATTCATTCCGGTATATCGAGATGGACGGGGAGTTTATTGAAACCCCCTTTCAGCATTTTGAGGAAGTACCTCCAACGTTGGCGTCGGCTGAAACAGTGGTTGAAGAAGACTTTCCATTGAAGATGGCTTCCCTGAAGGATGCCCGGGCAGTGATCGAGAAAGGCAAGTGCGCAAACTGGGGTCAGCTTCCTGACTTCACTCAAAAGAACGACAAGTTTGGGTTGGGCTTCACTGCAGAGGCTCAGAGGGTTGTGCGCAAAGAAAGGATCAGAAAGGCTCCAGTGTTCATAACCAATCCAAGGGTGAATGCTATCGAGGAGGACGTAGAGGAAGCAGAGTTTGACAGTTGGATCTATCCAACCACCAACAACGGACCAAGCAACTGGACGGCAAAGGATTTTACACCTATTACATTTGTCACGCAATAATTAACTCTTTTGATTTTCAATTTGTAACAGACAATATGTTGAAACTTTTATTGGCTCGGTGTCCTACCCGGGGCACCGTAGCTCCATTTATGAGGGCTTTTTGTATGACATTTCCATATATCATTAATTAAAACATTGGACGTTTGTTGCATTTCAAATCTTGCGCTCTTTTTTTCTTTTTGTGTTATATATTGCAAAACAGCTATATTTACACACACGCACTTATACAGGTTTCAATCCACTCTGGATCTCACTGGTAACGGCCCTGCTACCACCAGTTATGACTTCGAGAATCCGATCAACTTGGCCGAAGACGAAGGTGAAGATGATTGCGAAGTGCCTGGTGAACTCGCAAGACTGCTACTCCAGGAAGAGAGGGCCATTCAGCCGCATGAAGAGTCCGTGGAAACAGTGAACCTCGATACCGAGACAGATAGAAAAGAAGTCAAGATTGGTGCCAATCTAGAGCTCAGCGTGAAGCAACGATTGATCCCGATGCTGCATGATTACATGGAAATATTTGCTTGGTCTTACGAAGACATGCCTGGTTTGGATGCCGACATTGTAGTTCATCACCTGCCTACCAAGGAAGACTGCCCTCCGGTAAAGCAAAAGGTCCACCGTATGCGTCCAGAGATGTCCGAAAAGATCAAAGCTGAGGTCATGAAGAAATTCGATACCGGGTTTCTAGCAGTGACTTCTTACCCTCAGTCGGTTGCCAACGTGGTGCCAGTGCCGAAGAAGGACGGTAAGGTCAGAATGTGTGTTGACTACAGGGATTTGAATAGGGCCAGCCCCAAAGATGATTTCCCTCTGCCTCACATCGACGTTCTTGTTGACAATACTTCTCAACACAAGGTGTTCTCTTTCATGGACGGTTTTTCAGGGTATAATCAGATCAAGATGGCTCCGGAAGATATGGAAAAGACTACCTTTGTGACTCAGTGGGGCACCTTCTGCTACAAGGTTATGCCATTCGGGTTGAAAAATGTTGGGGCAACCTACCAACGTGCCATGGTTGCTTTATTTCGTGATATGATCCATCATGAGATTGAGGTATATGTTGATGACATGATTGCAAGGTCCCAAACTAAGGAGGAACACCTTGACCATCTGCGGAAGCTGTTTGATCGATTGAAGTTATACAAGCTGAGGTTGAATCCCAACAAATGCACCTTTGGGGTGAGGTTCGGAAAATTGCTAGGTTTCATTGTAAGCGATAAAGGTATTCAGGTGGACCCTGCCAAGGTAAAAGCCATACAAGAGATGCCGACTCCCAAGACAGAGAAAGAAGTCCGAGGTTTTCTGGGATGACTAAATTACATTGCCCGATTCATCTCACATCTAACTGCTACCTGTGAGCCAATCTTCAAATTACTGAAGAAAGATCAAGTAGTACGTTGGAACGATGAATGTCAGGCCGCTTTTGAAAATATAAAAGAGTATCTCCAAGAGCCACCCATTCTTATGCCACCAGTGGAAGGGAGACCTTTAATAGTATACTTGACAGTGCTTGACAATTCAATGGGGTGTGTGCTGGGGCAGCATGACGTGTCTGGCCGAAAAGAGCATGCTATTTATTACCTGAGCAAAAAGTTTACCGACTGTGAGTCTCGTTACTCACTGCTTGAGAAAACTTGCTGCGCTCTGGTATGGGCTGCTCGCCGGCTGAGACAGTATATGCTGACTCACACCACTCTGTTGATTTCAAAGATGGATCCCATCAAGTACATATTCGAAAAGCCTGCTCTGTCTGGAAGAATAGCGAGATGGCAAATGATCTTGACAGAATATGATATCCAGTACACAACTCATAAAGCAATCAAGGGAAGTGTATTGGCAGATCATTTGGCACACCAACCTGTGGATGATTACCAATCATTGAACTTTGAATTTCCGGACGAAGATATCATGGTAGTAACTGACTGTGAAGTACCTGGACCGGATGAAGGACCTGAGGAAGGATCCCGATGGTCTATGCATTTCGACGGAGCCTCCAATGCTTTGGGCAACGGTATCGGCGCTGTAATCATATCCCCCAAAGGAACTCATACTCCACTCACCGCCCGGCTGTGCTTCAACTGCACCAACAACATGGCAGAATATGAGGCATGTATCATGGGTCTTCAAGCTGCAATCGACTTAAGGATCAAGTTTCTGAGTGTCTTCAGAGATTCCGCTCTTGTGATCAATCAGATCAAAGGCGAGTGGGATACGAAACACCCGAATCTTATTCCTTACAAGGAGTATGTGTTGACTTTGCTTCCCCACTTTGAAGAGATAAATTTTGAACACTTCCCAAGAGAGGAGAATCAGCTAGCGGACGCACTAGCTACGATGTCTTCAATGTTCAAAGTCAAATGGGACAATGAAGCTCCCCGGATCATTATCTGGAAGTTGGACGAACCTGCATACTACTGCGATCTTGAGGTCGAAGAGGTAATCGAGAAACCCTGGTATCATGAGGTGAAGAGATAATTGGAAGCTCAGGAATACCCTGAAGGTGCATCTGTCAACGACAAGAAGTTCATGAGAAGGTTTGCGGCAAAATTCTTCCTCAGCAACGGCATTCTCTACAAACGGAATCATGATTCAACTCTACTGCGTTGTGTGGATAAAGCTGAAGCAGAGAGAATCATGGTAGAACTACATGAAGGTACATTCAGAACACATTCCAGTGGACATACCATGGCAAAGAAAATCCTTCGGGCAGGATATTTCTGGTCCACAATGGAAGCCGACTGTTACCAACATTCTCGAACTTGTCATAAATGCCAGATCTATGCTGATAAGGTGCATATCCCTCTGGTTCCTCTGAACGTCCTGACGGCACCTTGGCCTTTTGCAATGTGGGGCATCGATATGATCGGTGAGATTCGACCAACGGCATCCAACAGGCATCGTTTCATCCTAGTAGCAATTGATTATTTCACGAAGTGGGTTGAGGCGGCTTCCTACGCCACCGTAACCAAGAGTGTCGTTGCATGTTTCATTCGGCATAACCTGATCTGCCGGTACGGCGTCCCGGAAAGGATCATTACGGACAATGGTACCAATCTTAACAACAAGATGATCACTGAGCTCTGCGAGAAATTCAAGATACAGCACCACAACTCTTCTCCTTACCGACCGAAGATGAATGGGGCTGTAGAAGCAGCAAATAAGAATATCAAAAAGATTGTGCAGAAGATGACAGTGACCTACAAAGATTTGCACGAGATGTTACCGTTTTCTCTTCATGGGTACCGTACCTCAGCAAGGACGTCAATTGGGGCAACACCCTTTTCCTTGGTCTATGGCATGGAGGCAGTCTTGTCAATTGAAGTCCAGATACCCTCTCTCCGGATAATGAAGGATGAAGACTTGAACGAAGATGATTGGATCCAGACTCGACTTGATCAATTAAACCTGATTGACGAAAAGAGACTCACCGCTATCTGTCATGGTCAGACGTACCAAAAATGAATGATCAGGGCATTTAACAAGAAAGTCAGACCACAAGAGTATCAAGTTGGGGACCTGGTAATCAAACGCATCATCCTTCCTCAAAGTGATCCCCGGGGAAAATGGACCCCAACATACGAAGGGCCATTTGTGGTTAAACATGTGTTCTCAGGAGGAGCCATGATTCTAACCACCATGGATGGTGACGACCTTCCTCACCCCGCCAATGCAGACATAGTAAAAAGATACTACGCATGAATAAAAGACCCGCTAGGTTGACATACCTAGGCAAAAATAAGGGCTTCCCGGCGAACCAAAAGGGTTCGGGCAAAAATAAGGGATGAAATGAAAAAATCTGTACACCCGGCAAGTCGAAAACCTGAAAAGGCGGCTTGGGCAAAAATGGGTATCCCGGTGGACTGAAAACCCGAAAGGGCGGTCCAGGCAAAAGTTAGGGATAAAGCGTAACACTATGTCTCATTAGGGTCACTTTGCATCCAGAATTTGGCATCAATTATCTGGCTCTGACTTCGGCATCGATCAATCAGCTTCATCTTCAACTAAGCAGCAAAGTGATGAGACACTTGAAGACATAAAGGCGATAACAGAGTCGGAACCCAGTGGGAATATTGTGAACATAGCTGTTTTGTTTCCTTTTCAAAATTGTATAAACTTTATGTTATTCGGCGGCGTTATCTTACTAGGACGTCAGCCTCTTGTACAAAAAACGCCTATTTACAGGAAAATTTCAAAATCAATACAGATTCAGTTTTTCCAAACAAATTGCCAATTGTTTTTCCTTTTTTCTGTTTTGTCTTGCAAAGAACGTCCAATGTTCATCTTTGATATATGCATTTGACATTAAATTGCTAATTCATAAATATTTGCATATGAAACAAAAGACTAATTACAGGTGACATCAGAAACAGGGGCAATGTAAAGTTGTCTGATGCAGTCTGGTTGCTTTGTCCGCCGAAGTACCAAGGTAGGTTCAACTGAAGAATGTGACCAAATTATCTCAACTCCCCGCAGAGTAAGATAGGATTCAGCAATACTTTCCCCAAGTAGAGTTGGTTCCCTATCAATCCTGAAAAGGCACAATATTCCCTAGCAAGTCAGCAATACTCTCCTCCAACAGAGTTAGTCTACGGTCAGCATGAAGGAAGTTGTGTATCCCCAGGAGAGATCAACATTCCCCAGTGGAGTATAGGCATTCATCAGCAAGCATCCCCGGCAGTCTTGACCTAAGATTATTCCCCGGCGGAATATCAACACCCCAGTGCCATTCCAAAGGTTTCCCCAGGAAAGGGGAATTCTTATCCCCAGCAAGTCTTGAAGCTTATCCCCAGTAGATTCTGGAAGCTTATCCCCTGCAGAGTACGAACGTCTCTCCCGAGCTTTATTCAAAGTTATTCCTCACAAGGGCTTATAACTGGGTTATCCTCAGCCAATTGCCACAGAAGATCGCCCTCGGTGAAGTTCTTCCTATCCCCAGCGAAGTTCATCAAAATTCCCCAACATAACTTATCAACAAAATCCCCAGAGAAGTTTATCTTTGTTATCCCCAGCGGAGTTTATCATTGTTATCCCCAGCGGAGTCCATCATTGAAATCCTCAGTGGAGCTCTCGTCAACTTCAGCGAAGTATCTCTTCCCACAGAGTAATTACCCTCAGAGTAATCTCTCCAACAAGTTTATTACCCAACGGAGTCATCTTCTCCTACCGATGTATTCTTGCAACCATCATCCCCAGCGGAAGCGAAGAACTCTACTCTTCAACGTCAGCACAGGATTTAATTCCACGGCCGATCGTCAAGGATTTATTTTCCTAGACGAAAATACATTCATAAACATTTCGCATTTCATACATCTTGCTTACATACATGATAAAGTGCATACGACACTATCTCATTTTGAACGTCATGACACCATGCATGTCATACATCATGACATTGCATACAACTGATGTTTTGCCTTTTCAGGAAAAAGACAACTACCTTCAACTGTCACAGTTTCCAGATTCGATTCATGTATCTAGCCAGGGAACATCTGTGAGTGATCAGTTTCCGGATTCGATTCCTGTATCTAGCCAGGGCACATCTGAAGAGTTTGAAGATTCGATTCCTGTATCCAGCCAGGGCATATCTATCATCTACCACAATTCCAGATTCGATTCCTGTATCCAGCCAGGGCATATCTGTTGACAACAATTCCAAATTCGATTCCTGTATCCAGCCAGGGCACATCTGAAGAGTTTGAAGATTCGATTCCTGTATCCAGCCAGGGCATATCTATCAACTGTCACAATTCCGGACTTGATTCCTGTATCTAGCCAGGGCACGTCTGAAGAGTTTGAAGATTCGATTCATGTATCCAGCCAGGGCATATTTATCAACTGTCACCATTCCGGATTCGATTCCTGTATCTAGCCAGGGCACATCTGAAGAGTTTGAAGATTCAATTCCTGTATCCAGCCAGGGCATATCTATTGACGACTAATTCCAGATTCAATACCTGTATCCAGCCAGGGCACATCTGTGAGCAACCGATTGTAGATTCGACACATAAGACCGATTGGGGAAGATGAGAAATAAACCATCTTGCCAGGAGAGGAGTGCAACACATAAGGATACCTATTTTCCTCATTGTGCGGGTGTGAAAAGAGTGTAGGATATCCCCTAGCAATGTAGGCACCGGATTGCGTGACATGAAGATTTTGACGGTGCTCACATCTATGAGTTTGTCAGGATTGGGAAATAAGACCATCCCATAGATAAGAAGAGCCACAATTTCCTCAAAGGCTTGCAAGTCTAAGGAATTCCAACAACTTTGGGCTTTCTCAAATAGGAACTTTGCTAAGAAGCCTTTGACACCACTCCTTGTTTCCCAATGAGTTGTGACATCAGATGAGTGCAAGTGCAGAGCTTGAGCAATCTCTTCTGGCTTTGGATCTCTTTCCGTACCGTTGAAAGGTAGTTGATTGAGAATGGGAATCCTCAAGAGTTGAGAGAATTCTTCCAAAGTAGGCACAAGCTGATCGTCGGGAAATGTGAAGCAATGGTGCAAAGGATCAAAGAACTGGAAGAGCACCTTCATCATATCCTCATTTGTGTTGGAGGTGACCAAGTTGAGTAGATGACCATGTCTCTCGGTGAATGGAGAGTTCTCATGGATCATTGAAGCTAGCTCCTTTAGTTGTGGAGGAATTCTTACAAGGTTGACTTGGATAGTTTTCCTGCGAAGCGAATCCATATCCTACAAAACAAGAACAAAGATGAATCTCCAAAATCCTTGAAATGGTTAGTAGATGTATATGATGTTCATGATGTCCATGATGTTATGTACAAGTATGCATACACAAGAAAGACAAACAAGTTCTTAGTTTAGGCTTGCATGGGTTTTTATAGGTAAGTACCCTCTTAAAGTTTAGTTGGCTTAAGCCTGTCCTAGTAATAGTAATCGGGTTCTAAGGAGCTCAATATCACCGGATTGTTTCCTTGGTCATTGTTTCAGCTCAACCCTTTTAATGGCGACCGAAATATCCCAAGAAACCAAACCTCAATGAGTGTAGTATCGAGTATCTACCAACTTCGAACTGTACCAAAGCCGGTCATCTCACTACATCCTAAAGGCCAAGTTGGTCAAGTAAAGGGTTCTAGAAGTTTATTAGTGCTTCATGACATCACTCAGCGGCCCCGTATTCTCTTTTATTAACTCAAAGGCTACCGGTACCCACAAATATGTCACACTAATATAGCTATTGCTTAGACCATGTCGGTATACCCCGCATAGTTTCCACAACGTATTACTATTTACCTATAATGTATCCCAAATCCGGGTAGAGGATTTCAAACCCAAACAAAGAACCATAATGTAAAGCATACAAGTCAAACAATGTAAGCAAACAAATGTGATCTAGCATTAAGGTAACCCCACTTTTATAATTATCCCCAGCAGAGTCGCCAGTTCTGTGATACGGTGGAAGAACTGACTTGAGGGTTTTGTGTTTTATCGCAAATGTTGCGGTTAGCAAGAGTCACCACCGACTTTTCATTTATCCAAAAGGAAAGGTGAAAAAGCACAGGAAAGACCTTTGAGATTGTTTCTTGAGTTCGGGGGGTAGATTATGAAAAGGGAAGGTGTTAGTACCCTTTTCATCCATGGTTTTATATGGGCTCTTAGTTACTTGCTAGATCACTTGCTTTTTGTTTTGAAATCATGCTTTATGTGGTTTTGAAAATATTTTTGTAAAATGGGCCATTGTTTAGGCAATCTTTGTAATGATTCTCGTTCGTAAGAATGTATACAAAGATGTTTGTCTTTTTGAAAATGTTTCAATGTTTATAAGATGTTTTGAAATGTGTGTGTTTTGAAAATAGCAAGGATAGTTGTTTGAAATGGAACAAGTAACTAGAAGTAATCTACCTACTCAAATGTCTTTCTTGTTCATTTTCTTTTCCTTTGATATTGTTGTCTTACCATTGACTTGGTAAGCAACCCTATCTTTGGATGTAAACGGGACGGGCGTGGGTCATCGTATAACCATGATTAGCAATGTTGCAAAGTATCTTAGCATTTTTGAGGGACCAAGATCATTTTGTAAGGCAACTTAGAATAGCGTCATCGAGGGACTATGATCTTATATTTGTTTATTTTTTCCAAGATACTTTGCATGCGTAATATGGTCATTTTTATATAAGGCAACCAAGTGGAGAAACCCTAAGGATGCTTGTGTGCAAGTGTGTTATTTTCATGCTTGATTTTGTCTTGGATTAGGGTTTTCTATTTGATTTGTTTTGATCTCGCCATACAAACCCTAATTACTAGCATGGTATATAAAAGCGGTAAATTGCGTAATTTAAAGATTACTATTGTTGTACCCCAAAATTTGCCCTCCCATTTCCTCAACATTTTCTCATCACAAGACCCTTGGAGCTCAAGATCCAGTTAGGGTTTCCTCTACTCAAGACTTCTCCTTGCACTGTGGACCCAAATTAGGGTTTGTGTTTGCACAAAGATATTTTGATCTAAAATGCCTAAGATGACTTTCATGCTTCATTTTGGACTCCCAAGTTTATCCATACCAAGTTTCAAGTCTTGATTCCAAATTTTTCCCAGTCAATTGGACAGTTGACCTAGAAATCAGCTGTATTGGGGAAAAAGTCAACTGTGGCCAATTGACAGTCAAATCTCATGAAAATTGACCCACATCAACATTATGAACTCACATGGACCATTTGATCAAGTTTGGATCACAATTCCACAAGAAATTTGATCAGATCACCAAAAGGGCAAAATGGTCATTTTTAGGGTTTTTACTGCACAAAGGTAATTTTTGACTGTTTGACCTAGCCAATGGCAAACCAAGCTCACATATGGACTCAAGGACCCCATGGAATTGTCTTGACATACTCAACAAGTTCAAAAGATCCCAAATGCACAAGATTGACAGTTGAATTTCCCAGTCAATTGATCAATTTTGATTGTATACTGAAAAGTCAAACTTTGACTTTTTGGTCAAAATCAAGTGTCAAGATTCATTTTTCATCAAAACATGCCAAATCATGAAACTTGTTCATCAAGAAATCAAGATTTTCAAATTAGGGTTTGAAATAAAGATTTTTCATAACTTAGAATTTTTCTAAGTTATGAAAAACCCTAATTTTTTCCTAACTTTGTCCCACTTTCTCACCAAGATTCATTTGGATTCAAGCAAAAGTCAAAACATGAAAGTTGTAGCCTATTGCAAAATCTACAACTTTGATTCAAAAAGTTTCCTCAAAATAAGCTTGTAGCTCAAGTTACAATTTTTGGAACAAGGGTACCAAACCATTCTTAACTTAGAGAAAATTTGACCTATTTTAGGCAAGGTTTTTACCTAACTTCAAGACCATTTTTCACATGCTTCCACTTGGAATTTCAATTTGCATTTCAAATATGGATTTTATTACACATTCCAAGCTTTCCAAAATGTCCAAGAACTCATCAAACAACCTCATGGTTAGGGAGAATCGAATTTGGCAAGTTGGAAAAAACTCACTTTGTTCATGACCAAGTTACATGTCCATAACCTTGCATTTTTGAATTCAGCATGCCTTAAGCTAGATTACAGGTCTTTTATCTCATCTACACTCCATAATTTAATTCCAATCCTTTGTGCCAAGGTGTTTTTTTGTGTGTTCAAACATTGTATACAAAACTAAGCCATAAATAGAAAAAGCAAATTAGCCATTCTTGAAAAGTAAGACTTTATGTCAAATGCAAATCCAAGCAAGTAAAGTTCAAATCTCCTTGGCACAAGTTTATGGGCTAATTGCACTGATCAAGGCCAAGGTTTGCAGCACATTAGGGGGGCCTCTACCTTTCTAAAAACTCAAGTGGACATTTGTTGCTTAAAGTTGAAGAAAGCTAGCATAACATAACACAACTTTCACCTCAGCTAACACAAGCTTAAGCAAAGACTTTGTACACTTTCTAAACATCCTAACTGATCTAGAACACGAGTCAACCACCTCCATTGCCTTCTAAAACACAGAATCACCCTCAAACTGCCCAAACAGAGCATCTGCTGCAGATTGAGTTCCATAGCTCAATCCTTTCATGCATTCTTGCTAAAATCACTTCAAACACATCCCACAACATCCCTTGAAGCTATTCCAAACCTCAAACACGACCTGTAACACTCCCATTCTACATTACCATTTTCATTTTTCTGTTTTGCAGGTGGAGTTCTATAACTCGATTCAGCTAGTTTCAAAGCAAAGTAAAACTTGGAATAGCATCCCTGGACATCAAGGAAGTTGTACCAATCATCACCTTGCACTGAAAGTACCTCTATCATCAGATACGATTCCAACTGAACAGGTAAGTTCATGAACTCGTATCTCTCTATCCAGGCATTGTTAGCTTTAGATTTGTGAAGAAAATATGTCACATTCATAGCCCTGAACATGCCCATGTAATTAGTTTTCATTTATATTATGTGTGCTGTGAGAATTTAATGTCTGAACATGGAATAAAAACTAGGTCAGGAATTGGGGGAGAAGAAATTCTCCCTCATCTTAGAGAGTTAAGTCAAGTTCTTTATATGTCTGGATTCGTCTCTTAATGCTCTATATTTTTCATGTTGTGAGTTTTGCTTGAAAGTCCAGGAATTGGAAGATAGAAAACGCGTATTTTGTTTGAACAAGAATGCTGGAGGTTGAAGATGACAGGATCTTTGGGCTGGGCCTGTTTGACTTTTCTTTTCACACCATGTTTTTACTTTTACACCCCCTAGGCCCATTTTGCTTATTTTTATGATTTTTTGACTTTTTCTTTTTTGTTCTGACTTATTTATTTTTTCTTATAATATTAAAAATATAAAAAATATTTTTTACACCATTTTCATATTTATTAGGCATTTAAATAATATTTGTACATAAATAAACAAAATATACTTTTTACTTAAAATACTAAAATAATGAAAACACTTTTATTTTTTCCATTTTTATTTTATTTTATCTTCTGAAAATATTTTATATAAAATATACTTTTTTTTCATAAATATTAAATATTATTATTTTGTATATAGTATATATTTAATAAATAATACAAATACATACATATTTATTAGTATATTTAGTTAAAAATACAAATTATATACATTTTTATTTTTATTATTATTTAACATTAAAAAATACCTTTTTGACAAATATACTTCATTTTTATTTTATTTTTGTATATAATAAATAAATATTGTACATATTAAATAATTAATACCTTTTATTAAATAAATTAGGGTTTTGCCCTAAATACACAAAAAATCCAAAAAAATTAATACTTTTTATTTTGTTTATTTAACATATAAAAATACCTTTTTTCATACATATAAAGAACATTTTTTGCATCTTGCATATTTATTCCATTCTATTTAATTGTTGTATATTAATTACCTTGTATAAATCCAAATTGATGTAATAGTCTAGGGTTAAATTCCTTGTCAAAATACCCCCCATTTGAACATTTGTACCCCCTTCCCATATGTTGTGTTGTAATAGTTTAGGGCTTTATTTTTCGCACTTTAACGCTTTCTAAATATACCATGTTAGAATTAGGGTTTGTATGCGAATCAAAAACAACAAAAATAGTTTGACCTAATTCCAAGATAAAAGCATGAAAATGGACAAACACCAATCACACTTGCACCCCCCTAGGATTACTCCACTTGTTGCCTTCAAATAATTGGCCATGTTGCATGCTAGGTATCCTTGGGAAAAACAAAACAAAATTCAAATGATCATAGTCCCTCGATGACGCTTTCAAAGTTGCCTAAAATGATCAAGTCCCTTAAAGGAAAAATTGCCCAAAGATACTTGGCACCATTGCAATCATGGTCTAAACGATGACCCGCGCCCGTCCCGTTCACATCCTAACACAAGATTGTCCATCAAATACAATGGTGGAACAAAATTGTTAAAAGGGTTAAAACATAGCAAAGATCTTTGAGAAATTTAGAGTAGACAAACTCTTGGTTACTTGCTAAACTTGCAAAACAAAAACACTTGCCTATCTTTTCAAAATCACCTCACAACACTTTCAAAACAAACTTTCAAAAACAAATGAAAACCTTTTCAAAAGACATACACCTTTGTATACATCCCAACATGGATCATTACAAAGGTTGCCACCACATTGGCTTCTTTTCAAAACATTTTCAAAACCACACACAAAGCACCATTTCAAACAATTGAAAATTAAGGCAAGTTGATCTAAGCAAGTAACTAAGAGCCCATGGATAACCATGGATAGAAAGGGTGCTAATACCTTCCCTTTCTATAATCTACTCCCCGAACCCAAGAAAACATCTTAAAGGTTTTTGTTGTGCTTTTTAACCTTTCCTTAGGATAAAATAAAAAGTCGGTGGCGACTCTTGCTCAACCGAAACATTTGCGAAAACAAACGCAAAACCATAGTCAGTTCTCCCACCGTATCACAACTATGCTATTACAACATTTTATATGAGGGGGGAATACAAATTATGAATGGGGATTTGCAATAATGTAAACCTAATTAAGCTATTACAACCAAATCGAATTTGTACAAGTATTTGAATAAACAATATACCATATAATTTAAATATGCAATGATATATATATATATATATATATATATATATATATATATATATATATATATATATATATATATATATATATATATATATATATATATATATATATATATATATATATATATATATATATATATATATATATATATATATATATATATATATGCAAGAAAAAGGTTTTTGCTTTGTTTTTCATATGCAAAAGAGTTTTGACCTAATCCTAATGATTTAAGAAAAGGAAAATATTTCTTGAAAATGTGGTTAACCCTAATTTCTAATTTTAAAAGAAAATAAAATTCTTTAAGTATTAATTTTGTGTATTTTTTGTCTTAAAATAATAAATAGTATTTATGAAAATATTTAGTCTTTTTAATATGTTAAAATAAATATTTATAAGTGTGAGAAGAAAAAAAATAATTAACTTAATTCTATTTTTTACTTACAAGTTTATTAGGAAAAAAAATGTTAATACATAACTAAAAAATATATTTTTTATGGGAAAATAAAATAAAATAAACAAAATATAATATTTATCATTTTTACATTTTTTATGATTTTTAATAAGTTAAGAAAAATATATTTAATGAAAATAAAATAACATAAAATAAATAAATGAAAATAGTTGGGCCAGGGGTGCCCTGAGTAATCAGGAGGTAGCATGTTAGAAAAAAAACACAAGGCCCAAATGTTGAAGCCCACGCTGCAAACAGCCAAAAAAATGGATGAAAAATGTGAAAAATGCAAAAAGGCAGCGCCAAGGCTCGAACATGTGACCTTAAGCATTTTAGCGTGCTGCCTTACCACTGGGGTGGCTGTACATCTGTTAGTTTAAATGAAACAAGAAAAATATAACATATAAAGTCTCATTGCCCTGTACTTCATCTTCTTCCTCAAGCTGGCCAGGACCTCTGTATCTTTCTCATTTCTTCATGAAAATGGAAACTTCCAACATGAAAATGATAGTACTTTTTCCCACGATTTCAACCATGTAAATCATGTAAACTAACAATCAAAGATCAAAGAGAATTTAAAAGGCCCTAATTTCAAACCTAATTTTTACATAAATTTGAATTCTAAAATTCTATATACAAAATGAATATAAATGAAATTTATGAACATGGTTGGTTTTAGCACAAGGATTCTACATTTTATCTTCACAAATCGTGACCAATAGATTCCTGTATGAAGAGATAGAAGTTGGAGTTCTTACCTCTTTCAGCTCAGATCGTAAATGGAGTTTGAGTGAGATTTATGAAGGCCTGGAGATTCCTTTAGCTTGCCTGAACCTCCTTGAGTGTGTTCCAATCCTTACCTTGCTTTGAAAGTGCCTAGATCTCTCTGTCCAAGTCAACCTGCAAGCTTGAAAAACAAAAATGGAAGATGGAGAAGGAGGTGTTACAGTGAAGGGATGATGGTCTGGAACACTTAGATATGAGGTAGGTTAAGTGTTTGAGTGATTAGAACTTGAAACGCACGAGTAAATTTCTGGATTGCTATGCTTGGTTTCAAACTGCATGTTTTTGACAGGTTTTTGGTGATAGGGAATTTTGGAGAGTTTCCGGCCTTGAGCAATCATGTTCTAAGTTGTAATGTGTTTGCGTATAAGTATAGAGAATGTTTTTCATCCACTCCACAACAGATTTCTCAGTTATAGCCTTTTTGGACTCTTACTTGCTTTTTAAGAAAGGTGAAGAGACCACTCTCTACATGCTCGTACAGGCCTGCTTGGAGTTGGTACAAGTTCTAGGCAACTTGTTTTTGGTTTATAGGACTTGTGTGTGCAGAGAAAACAGGTCCAATGCTCAAGAAGTGAAAAGTTGTAAAAGTTATGCTTTTCCAAAATGGCAATGGCAACTTTGTGCCATTTATGGAATTAAAGCTTGGACAAAGACTCTTGTGCTTGGATTAAGGATTTATCATCTGTGTAAGAATTAAATTATGAAGTGAGGAACAATTTTGAGACCTGTAAAGCAAGGATTAGGCAGCATAGGTTCAGATTTGAATTTTGTTCTTCATGAAATGGCTTGAAATTAAAGTGAGAAATTGCCAAATTCATCTCTTCGATTCTCCCTACTCAAAAATGATCTTAAGGTGTTCTTGGATATTTTGGAAATCTTGCAATGTGCTCTATAACTTATCTTTGAAATGAATTTCAAGATTCCTCTTGTAACTAGATGAAAATTTTCCATGAAGTTAGGTCAAAAACCTGCCTAAATTAGGGCAAAAATTTCACTAAGTTATTTTAGTTCATGGGCATGTATTAACAAAATTATATCTTGAGATCTGTTGTACCCCAAAATTTGCCCTCCCATATTCTCCAAGATTTGGCAAGATCAAGCTTCAAATGGATTAAGGATTGCACATTTCAAACACCCTCCCAACACAGTCAAAATTAGGGTTTTGGTTCTTACAAGGAAGTTGAGGTTTCCAAGGGTCCAATCAAGTCCCATATGCCTATATACATTATCAAACATCCATATGTCAAGTTTCAAGACTCACAGCACCAAGTTGCACAGTCAAAAACCCTAATTGCTTCACAGTCAACTGTAGGGGTAAAATGGTCATTTGACAGTCAAAAGTAAAAAAAATTGGTCAAAATCTTACTTTGAAGCCACAATCATCATTTGATCAAGTCTTGATCATGATTCCACAAGCATAGCTCAAAAATCATCAAGATGCAAAAGTTTCTATTTTTGGACAGTTGAAAAAGTCAACTGTAACTTGACCAGGGCATAACTTTTTCATGGTTCATCAGAAAAATCACATCCAATTCTCATTTTGAAGGGGATGACATTTCCTACAACTCATCTTCACACTCCAAGTCCAAGAAATGCTCTCACAAAAAGTTATCAATTTCTACATTATAGGTCATTTTCAAAAGTCAACAAAAAGGCACTTTAAGTCAAAGACCATAACTTGAGATTGGTGAATCAAAATGACATGGGACCAAAGGCATTGGTTATAGGCCTTCAAGAACTTTCCAAAATGTCCAAGAACATGTTCATAGCTTCAAAATGGAGCAAGATATGCCTTGTAGAAGTTGGGAAATATTTGGGAACTTTCAAAAGTCAACTTTGCCTAAAACACTTCATTTTTGCTAATGGGCCTCAAATTCCTTCTTGAATCTTTACCCAAGGCTTATGCACGACCCATTGAACTTAAAATGATTTATTTTATTATTTTTAATTAATTAATTGAGTTTTTATTAAATATTAATTCATTTAATTCATTTTAATTGTAGGAAAATTCAAAAGATATGATTTTTAAATCATTTGTGAAGCAAATAAAGCTAGGGCAAGCTGGCAATTCGTGTACATATCAAAGACCTCAAAATCTCCATAATTGGCAAGGTTTTATCAAAGAAAAAGATTGAAAAAGATTTGATTGGCAATCACACATTCAAACCATAATGCCATGGATTGTTGGGCCAAGATTTACCCTAATTCTATTGTGCTATATGTACTGAAGCTTAACCTAAAACCCTACACGTGAAAAAAGCTGCTGAAACCATAGAACCAAAATTCAAAAAAGTCAAGAAAAGTGTGAAACTGAAATCTCACTTGCAGCATAATTCAAAGCCTAAAAAAGATTCAAACGTATTGCTGACATTGCCAGGAAGGTGTTGCCATCAAGAACAAGCCCTAACGCCATCAGAATCGTTCACAACAAGTCACTCGGTTGGCATTATTTTCCAAAATTGCATATCATTATTCATGCGTTTTTAACCATTTTTTTGGATTGATTTATGTTAATAGGGACCTCCTGAAGCGATTGGTATAATCCAATTTGCTTATAGCATTCTGAATCAAAAACCACCATGAAAGAACATTAGGGTTTCGAAGCTGTTAATTTAGGGCTTTGCACATACAGAACAATTGGACTTTGAAACGTGCATGGTTGAATTCGTCAAGGCCAGACGAATTCAACCCAACCCTCGCGCTCAATTTATATTACATACAGGCCTAATCGCTATTTTTGGTCGTTTCATTTTGTGGGGGTTCAAAACCCCCGCTAATTGCTTTCTTTTTACAGGGTTCAGGATGAAGACGAAGGACGTGGCAACATGTGGTTGGGACATTCAAATCTACACGCGTTTTTTCTGAATTCCAGCATAGTTATTATTATTAATATATATTGTTTGTTGGTTATTATTATTACAAATACAACGCGATGGTGGAGTGGCTGGAGATGTGGCTTGCAATCGTTGGGACCTGGGTTCGATTCCCAGGTCCCCCATATAATTGTTAATATTTTTCATAACGTGTTCCAATGCAGCATTCATCCAAAGTTCCACCATAGGCCTCATGTACCAGCGTTCCATGTGTTCCCATCAGCCATCCAAAGGCCAGGAGAGGAGGAATACCATATTCCTCAGTCAATGCACGTACAGGCAACCCGGAAAGTCAACCAGGCTTAGAGTCTTCTTGGGCCAGAATTGCTTCACAAAAACCTCCCCTTGGGCCAACATACCCCCTTGGTTTGCAATTTTATTTTCTTTTCTTTTAATTCCTTTAATTTTTATTATTATAATTAATTCACAAATTAATTTTTCCTAATAAAATCAGAAAGCAAAATTGTAAATATATTTTATTATTTATTAAATTCATTAACTATTATTTTTTGTAAATAAATACTAATAATTAACTTAGCTTAATTTAGGTTTTAATTTTAACCTTTTTCTCAATAAATAAAAATTATATAGAATTAGGTTTTGACATTTTTAATCATTTTCTTATTATCATCATTATTAATTATTATTATTTTTGTACATACAAATGTAAATTAATTAATTAGTTTAAATTAGGTTAAATTTAACATTTTTTATAATAATTAAAATAAACTTAGAACTAGGGTTTTCTTGACCTTTAATTTATTTTATTTTCATTAAATACAAAAAAACATAAAAAAACATCTTTCTTGTAAATAATTAATTAAGTAATTAGGTTTAATTTTAATTTAAATTCAAGCAAAAGGACCAAAAACTCATAATTTTCTCAAGGGTCAAAAACCCTAGGACGTTCCAATTTAATTTCTATTCGCACGTTATATTTATTTTGATTATTATGTAACTGTTTCCGGAATGTAATAGTAGTTAGGTTTATTGCTTTCTTTACTTTCCGCACTTTATCAAAACGGGTCTTTGTTTTTTGGCGATGTATAGACCCGCGCCTTGTAATAGCGTAGCTTTTACCTTTCCGTATTTTATTTTCCGCACTCCTAATTGCTAAATTACATGAAAGAATGTATGACAAATTAAAAACAACTCGTAGCTCACAAATGCATGATCAAAGATAAACATAAACTGAAGTGAACACACAAGCACATGCCACTTCTAGGGTACGCCTCACTCGTTTCCTCGAACGTGGTCATCAAGTATAAGGTGTCTTAGAGGTCGCCCTCCTGTCTAAAGATCCAGTCGCCTCGAAACGGTTGCCTCGGATAAAAGGATCTAGGACATTAGGGTTACTTCTAAGGTGTCCTACTATTGCTTCGGTGACCACACTGTCCCTCAATCGAATTGACCCAAACACCTCCAACGGTGGTGCTACCTACCTCTCAATGGTGGGATGGCACTATCTTAAGGACTCTTACACAGCCTAATTCCTTAGGGTAGGTAGATGACTCATGGGTACTTGCTCTCTAAAAAACAAACAAAACAATCTTTTCACACTGACACTTTCAAAAGTTTTCAAAACAAATTTTGCAAACACTCTTGAGGACAGATACAAGAGTCACTTAGAAATCTTTTAAACGAAACTTTTTTCAAACCCACTCACATTTGAAAAGCAAACATCTTTTGAAAAACATAAGAGCAAGTACCTAAGAGCCCGTGGATAACCACGGATAGAAAGGGTGCTAACACCTTCCCTTTCTATAAATCTACCTCCCGAACCGAGAAACATTCTCGAAAAGGAATTTTGCTGTGCTTTTGTCCTTTCCATGTTGGAGAACATAAAAGGCGGTGGCGACTCTTGCTTACCGCGACATTTCGCGAAACCAGCTAAAAACAGTCAGTTCTATTTCCACCGATCACAGAACTGGCGACTCTGCTGGGGAAACTTAAAGTGAGGTGTACCTTAGGATAGATCATACTTATGTTTTCAATTGCCTGTTTTGATTGCTTTAATATTGTGGGCCTGTTTTGGGAGTTCTATAGATCCTAACCCGGATCTGGAGGATACCTCTTAGAAAGTAGCAACAAAACTGTGAGGGAACTGTGCGGGGTATACCGACACGGTTGAAGCAGTTTGCTACGTTAATGTGGCACTTTCGTGAGTACCGGTAACCCTTGAGTCAAGTCAAGGAGAGTACGGGGCCGCCGCGTGGTGTCGTGAAGCATCAACTGACCTTAGGAACCTTACTTGACCATCCTGGCCTCTTTAGGGGTAGTGAGATAACTGACTTTGGTGCAGTATGAAGTTGGTTGATACTCGATACTACACTCATTGAGGGTTGTTTTCTTGGATATTTTGATCGCCAGTTCAGTGGCTAAATCAAAACGATGAACACAGAAAACAACCCAATGATATTGAGCTCCTTAGAACCCGGTTACTTTTGGTAGGACAGGTTTTGAGCCAACCAACTTCAAGAGGGTATTACCCCAAACTTCATGCTGGCCTAAACTCTAAGGGCTGTCTTGTGTGACTTGTGTGCCTTACCATGTTTGCTTTTTGTGGATACTTGTGGTGTGTTTTTATCATAACATCATAACATCATACAGCATCATACGCATCCACTAACCACTTCAGGGGTTCGAATCTTCATCTTTGTTCTTGTTTTGTAGGACATGGAAACTGTTGTACCCCAAAAGTTTCCCTCCCATATTCTTCAAAGTTTTGACAGGCATCATCTAGATTTGCTCAAGTCTCCTCAAGGGTTGCACAGTCAAACCATCCTCCTAAGCCAGTCAAATTAGGGTTTTGGTTATTGCAAGGAAGTTGAGGTTTTCAAGGGCTCAATCAAGTCACATATGCCTATACATATTGTCAAGCATCTACATGCCAAGTTTCAAGGCTCACAAGGTCAAGTTGCACAGTCAAAAACCCTAATTGCTTCACAATCAACTGTAGGGGCAAAAGGGTCATTTGGCAGTCAAAGGTCAAAATTTTTGGTCAACATCTTATTTTGGAGCCACAATCATCATTTGGTCAAATCTTGACCATGATTTCACAAGAATGGCTCAAAAATCATCAGGATGCAAAAGTTTCTATTTTTGGACAGTTGAAAAGTCAACTGTAACTTGACCAAGGCATAACTTTTTCATGGTTCATCAGCAAAATCCCATCCAATGCTCATTTTGAAGGGGAGGACATTTCCTACAACTCATCTTCACATTCCAAGTCCAAGAAATTCTATCACAAAAAGTTATCAATTTCAACATTATAGGTCATTTTCAAAAGTCAACAAAAAGGCATTTTAAGTCAAAGACCATAACTTGAGATTGGTAAATCAAAATTACATGGGACCAAAGACATTGGTTAGAGGACTTCAAGTCCTTTCCAAAATGTCCAAGAACATGTTCATATGATCAAAATTGAGCAAGATATGCATTGGAGAAGTTGGGAAATTTTGTGAAATGGCCAAAGTCAACTATCCTTGAAACATCATTTTTTGATAAAAGGGCCCACTTTTTCCACTTGGTTCAGCCTTGTCATGCCACCCACGTGTCCCATGATCAATTTCAAGATTAAACATTAATTTTTCTATTTTTATTTAATTTTATTTGATTTAATTCATTTAAATCCATAAAATTCAAATAAAAATCAAAAAAATTAATTAAGGGATATCTTGTGGTTTGAATGACCTTGATGCATCATAATACACATGCCAAATTCGTTCCAAGTCTATTATGAGCATGAAATTCAAATTTTGAACAAAAATGGCAAGTTTCTTTAATGGTGGTTATGAGAAAATCCAAAGCTTAATGGCAATGGTTAAAAGCTCCTAAATGTGACTTATTCTCACTCATTACTATATATATACAAGCCTTGCAAGCCTCATTCACAACCTAGAGTGTGCACAAACGGCCAGAGCAAAATCCAAAAAGTGTCAAAAAAAAGTGTGAGATCAAAAGGAGTGTTGCAAGTATTTTCAGGCCAAAAGGAGAACGTGACTCTCTTCTTTGCCATACTCTAAAGCTAAAGCAACCCTTGCCACGTCCTAAGGTCCATCATACCGCGCTGTAAGTTTTCCCAGGTCCCCTCAAAATCCCATATTATTTTTTCTTACGTATTTGTATGCAGGCTTCAAAGAAGGCTTATCATGCGCCTCACAAATCCAAAGCGCCAGGTGGCTACAGGCATGCATCCAAAGGCCATGAAGTGATCCTCACCATGCACTCAGTCAACCAACAAACACTTGATCCAAGGAGTCAACGTGGCTGGATGAGTAATGGGCCTCAGATTCCAATTTTCACCTCCATATTGGGCCCAGACCCCCTCCCTTGGTTTATTCTTTTTCTTTTCCTTTTTATATTTTCTAATTTAGTTATTAACCTTTTTTTAATTATTATTATTATCACCAAAATTAATTATTTAACCCTTTCACAATAAAAAATCAAAAAAAAAAAAAGAACTAATATTATTATTATTATTAATTTCATTTTACTTTTGTAAATAAATACTAATAAATTGAATTAGTTTTAATTAGGCAACTTTAACCTTTTTTTCTTAATAACTAAAATAAATTTAGAATTAGGTTTTTATTAACTTTTAATTTTATTTCCTTTTATTTTATTTCATTAAAAACATAAAAAATACAAAAACATTTTTCTTTTAATAAATTAAATAATTAGTTTTAATTCCATTTCATTAAAAAAAAGACAAAATTCAATTTCTTTTCTCAAAAGGGTCAAAACCCTTAGAACATTCCCGATTAATTTTTATTCGCGCATAGTTTATTATTATGTAATTGCTTTCAAGATTGTAATAGTAATTAGGTTTATTGTTTTTATTTACTTTCCGTACTTATTTACCAAAAATGGGTCTTTGTATTTTTGGCGATGTATAGACCCGCGCCTTGTAATAGCGTAGGATTTATGTTTCCGCAATTTACTTTCCGCACCCCTAACTGTTAAATGCATGAAAGAATGTATGTAAATAAAATGAATCCGTAGCTCACAAATAACATGTACAAAGACAATTAACTGAAAACAATACACAAAGCACATGCCACCCTAGGGTACGCCTCACTGGTTGCCTCGAACGTGGTCATCAAGTATAGGGTGTCTTAGAGGTCGCCCTCCTGTCTAAAGATCCAGTCTCCTCGAAACGGTTGCCTCGGATAAAAGGATCTAGGACGTTAGGGTTACTTCTAAGATGTCCTACCATTGCTTAGGTGACCACATTGTCCCGATAATCGAATTAACCCGAACACCTCCAATGATGGTGCTACCTACCTCTCAATGGTGGGATAGCACTGTCTAAAGGACTCTTACACAGCCTAATTCTTTAGAGTAGGTAGATTCTCATGGGTACTTGCTCTTTTCAAACAAACAAAACAACTTTTCACACCTCACACTTTCAAAAAGTTTTCAAACAAAACACTTCATACACTCTTGAGGACTGATACAAGAGTTACTTAGAAGTTTTCCAAATGAACTTTTTCAAAACCCACACACACTTGAAAAGCAAACAATTTTTGAAAACATAAGAGCAAGTACCTAAGAGCCCGTGGATAACCACGGATAGAAAGGGTGCTAACACCTTCCCTTTCTATAAATCTACCTCCCGAACCGAGAAACATTCTCAAAGAAGGAATTTTGCTGTGCTTTTGTCCTTTCCATGTTGGAGAACATAAAAGACGGTGGCGACTCTTGCTTACCGCGACATTTCGCGAAACCAGCTAAAAAACAGTCAGTTCTATTTCCACCGATCACAGAACTGGCGACTCTGCTGGGGATACTTAATAAGTGGGTGTACCTTAGGAATAGTTCATCATCATGTTTTCAATTGCTTGTTTGTTTGCTTTAATATTGTGGGCCTGTTTTGGGAGTTTCATAGATCCTAACCCGGATCTGGGGGATACCTTCTTAGAAAGTATCAACAAACTGTGAGGGAACTGTGTGGGGTATACCGACACGGTTGAAGCAGTTTGCTACGTTGATGTGGCACTTTGGTGAGTACCGGTAACCCTTGAGTCAAGTCAAGGAGAGTAAGGGGCCGCCGCGTGGTTTCGTGAAGCATCTACTGACCTTAGGAACCTTACTTGAACCATCTTGGCCTCTTTAGGGGTAGTGAGATGATCGACTTTGGTGCAGTCCAAAGTTGGTTGATACTCGATACTACACTCATTGAGGGTTGTTTTCTTGGAATATTTTGATCGCCAGTCCAGTGGCTAAATCAAAACAATGATCAAGAAAACATCCCAATGATATTGAGATCCTTAGAACCCGGTTACTTTTGATAGGACAGGTTTTTGAGCCCACCAACTTCAAGAGGGTAGTACCCCAAACTTCATGTTGGCCTGAACTCTAAGGGCTTTGGTGTGACTTGTGTGCCTTCAAACTTGAATTACTTGCACACTTGTTATCTAACAACACGAGTTCCTTGCAGGTTTTGTTTACAGTCCTTAATTGGGACTCATTACAGGGCCTACTTACATCACTCCATGCATAGCATAACATCATACCATTGCATACATCCTGCATAAAGATTAATCTATTTCAAGGATCTCAAGGGCTTGTGATGCAGGTCATGATGAATCAAATGTCTAGCAAGGGGCAAAGGGGATTTATTTTCCCCTAGCCAAGGTTGATAACTTGAGTCAGGGGCTATGACCCACTCGATATGGTGAGCCTTGACTCTTGAAGAAGGACTCTCAACAATATGCAGTTCCTTCAATTAAGCCACCGGATTCGAATTCTAACGAGCTTCTCTGTTTACCCTGCGAGACCCTTGAAAACATTGCATGCATATCATACATATCATTGCATAACAGGTACCCTTGTTACAGGTCACTTACCTTCTTCGCTGTTTATTTCAGCAATGGCTTTCCAACAAGATAACCAGGGTCTTCATGCTCAAGAGACTCAGTTCAGGGAGATCTTCCTAAGCCTATACAAGGGGCAGGAAGAGTTGAGGACACTCTTCATGGGGAATTTGGCCAAGAAAAGTCCCGAAGATGACAAGGACGAACGGCTGAAACGTCTGCAAGCTGAAGTAGATACAATGAGAACCCAGATGTTGGGGCAAATGGCTCTCATCCAAGGCTTAGCTCGGGAGCAAGAAGAGTTGAGGGCCATGATCAGTCAGCTTCATCAAGACAGATACAACATGAAGCAACCAGTCCAAGTTAGGGACCAGGTCATTGATCAACTTCCAAGAGGACAAGAGTCTGGTATGGTGAAGAATAGACCTCTCCAAATTGCTACCACTTCACAGGTCCAACCAAAATCTCGCCCAGAGCAACAGGTTGATCAGAGTAAACCAGACAAGCCCAGGAGGCAATTTACCCAGCTCAACATGTCGCTGTCCCAAGCTTTGCAACACCTGTTGAAGTTGAATCTGGTGACGTTGATAGGACCTCACCCTCATCCTAAGACTTCTTCACCCAACTATAATCCTGGGGCCAGGTGCGCATACCATTCTAACAGCCCGGGGCATGATACTGACGACTGTTGGAAGTTGAGGTACAAGATCCAAAACCTGATCGATGAAGGAGCAGTGGAATTCACCCAAGATGGTCAGGTTGAGTTCTTCTACTATCCCTGCGAGATTCACCATTTGAAATGATAAGCCCTGAGACTAGAAGACTTTTGTTCTTTCGAATGTTCAAGTTGTATTTTTCTTTGATTGTTCAAACAATTATTGTCATAACAAACTTTATTACTTTATCAATGCATCGCATATGTCTGTTTTGAATCAATATATTCGCATTCGCTATATTCAAACTGCTTTCATTTTTTGATGTCAACTCTCAATTAATAATTCTAAGCCTCTTGAGGGAGGATGACGAAAACGATACCACGACATTTACAGTATGCTTTTGAATAGACCCCGCTGATGAGGTACAGGCATTGTTTCAATTCCTAAACACTGGAGTTATAAGGAAGATAATCCCTCGTCAACCCCTCTGAGCCAAAGAAGTAGGAGTTTTTCTTTTCGAAAATTAAAACCCTTAATCATAACCCGGGGCAGGGTAGTCTTCTCAGTTGATCCAAGTGCACAATGAATGGCACCAAAGGAGTCCTTCCAAAACGAAAGACAGTGATGGTTCCGAATAATCATAAAGACAGACAGTCATCATTTCTCAAAACTAAAGCCCAATAAGTCAAAACCTATGAAGGAGACTTGCAAAAAGGGGGCATCCCGCTGACTGTAATCACAAAAGAAACGATTCAGGCAAAAAATAGGGATAACAAAATCAAAAAGGAAAGAGGTCCTACAAACCCTCAACAAAAAATGGTTGCCTATTCAAAATGAACTGTCAATATCCGAACCATCATTGGAATATCAGGAGAAAGACTCAAACAAGGTCTAAGACACGATTAGCTGAGTTTAGGTTTGAAGAACATCATGAAGAGCGGGTGGGTACAAATAAAATTTGAGCCTTTAGCCTTTGTTTCTTAAACCGTTGAACTAGGCCACGTTATAACCCTTAAAAGTCCTAGCTGAAGCAGGGGTTGGTTCGAAAGCATACTGTTACGAAAGGTATCCTGACTCCTTAAGGTTTGCTATAAAATACTGAGTTGACATCACATTTTACAAAAATCACTTGTTTTTATGAAAAAGGGCATTTTCAAAAAAACTTCAAGACAGACATAAGCTTTGCATTTTTGAAATAATAGTTTGCATACGACTTTTTGTTCGAACAGCAGAGAAATTCGCACGACGAATATCTAAGTGAACAAAAGTACTTCCAATCAAGGGGCATGGCATGATCATTGTCCATCACCTGGGGCAGTTAAGTCAAGATTCGGAGAATCTCTCAAAAGGCCAACCAGCTTGGGGCAAATCTCCGTCTGAGTCACTTGGGGCATTGGACGATCAAACGAAGATCTTCTGGTGGCACGACAACACAATGCTACTAACAATGGCACTTCCCTACATCCTGAGAGCGTGGACATAGTCGAAAAAATACTGCGCATAATCAAAGACCTGCTAGGTTGACACACCTAGGCAAAAAGAAAGGGCTTCCCGGCGAACCAAAAGGGTTCGGGCTAAAATAAGGGATGAAAATGAAAAAATCTTTACACCCGGCAAGTCGAAAACCTGAAAAGGCGGCTTGGGCAAAAATGGGTATCCCGTTGGATTGAAAACCCGAAAGGGCGGTCCAGGCAAAAGTTAGGGATCAAAGCGTACGACTATGTCCCGTTATCTTGTCACTTGCCTACCAGAAGAAGATTTGTCAAATCGGCAGTCCTCAAGCACCTCTACAGGCACCTTCTCCCACAGAAGATGGGGCAATAAGAGTTGCCCAAACTGTACAGCTGCTTTCCTCCAGGTACCAAGGTAAGTTCGGCTAAAGAACGACCAGGATACCTTCACTCCCCGCATAGTAAGACAAGATTCAACAATACTCTCCTCAAGCAGAGTTGGTCTCTCCTCATCCCTGAAAAGGCACAGTATCTCCAGCAAGTCAGCAACACTCTCCCCAAGCAGAGTTAGTCTACCTTCAACCTTAAGGAAATTGGGTATCCCCAGAAGATCTCAATATTCCCCAGCGGAGTATGCAGATGTGCCTAAGCAAGCATCCCCGACAGTCTTAATCTAAGATTGTTCCCCGGTGGAATACCAAACACCCCAGTGGAGCCACTTCCCCAGTACAGTCTCAAAAGTCTCCCCAGGAAAGTTGAATCAATCTCCCCAGTAGACTCTGGAAGCTTATCCCCAGTAGATTCTGGAAGCTTATCCCCTGCAGAGCACGAACGCGTCTCCCGGGCTTTATTCAAAGGTTATTCTCCACCAGAGCTTATAATTGGGTTATCCTCAGCTAATTGCCACGGAAAGATCGTCCTCGACGAAGTTCTTCCTATCCCCCAGTGGAGTTCATCAAATCTTCCAACATAACTCATCAACGGTATCCCCAGCGGAGTTATCATCAAACCTCAGCGAAGTATCTCTCCCCACAGAGTATTTCCCCGCAGAGTAATCTCTCCAACAAGTTTATTCCCCAACGGAGTCATCTTCTCCTACCGGTTTATTCTTGCAACCATCATCCCCAGCGGAAATGAAGAACTCTACTCTTCAAACATCAGCCCAGGATTCAACTTCCCGGCATTCATCAAGGATTTATTTTCCTAGACGAAAATGCATTCATAAACATCACATTGACATATGTATATACGCATCATAACACACCATCTCATTTATTTTTGAGAACATCATGACATCATGCATTTCATACATCATGACATTGCATACAACTGACGTCTTGCCTTTTCAGGGAAAAGGTCAATCCCAAAGATGATTACTATCAACTGTCGCAATTCCAGATTCGATTCCTGTATCCAGCCAGGGCATATCTGTGAGTATATTCGACACCTGTATCCATCCAGGGCATATCTACATTAAAGAGATTGAAGAAATAGCTTGGAAATGCTCCAGAGATGGATGATGTTCTTTTGCTTATTCAGATTTATCTCCAGAGATAGCTTGGAAATGCTCCAGATATGGACGTTATTCTTTTGCTTATTCAAAGTTTCAGATATAGCTGAGAAATGCTCCAGATATGGCTGCTGTTCTTTTGCTTATTCAGATTTTCTCTTCAGAGATAGCTTAGAAATGCTCCAGAGACGGATGTTATTCTTTTGGTTATTCAAGAGTTTCTTTTCAGATATAGCTTGGAAATGCTCCAGAGATGGATGCTGTTCTTTTGCTTATTCAGATTTTCTCTTCAGAGATGGCTTAGAAATGCTCCAGAGATGGACGTTATTCTTTTGCTTATTCAAGAGTTTCCTTTCAGATATAGCTTGGAAATGCTCCAGATATGGATGCTATTCTTTTGCTTATTCAGATTTTCTCTTCAGAGATGGCGTAGAAATGCTCCAGAGATGGATGCTATTCTTTTGCTTATTCAAAGTTTCAGATATAACTGGGAAATGCTCCAGATATGGATGTTGTTCTTTTGCTTATTCAAGAGTTTCCTTTCAGATATAGCTGGGAAATGCTCCAGAGATGGACGCTATTCTGTTGCTTATTCAGAGTTGCTTGTTCAGAAATAGTTCAGATATGCTCCAGAACCGGACGCTATTCTGTTGCTTATTCAGGGCTTCTTTTCAGAGATAACTTAGAGATGCTCTAACCACGGATGCTATTCTATTGTTTATTCAGAGATTCTTTCTAGAGATGGTTCAGATGCGATCCAGACATGGCTACATTCTGATACTTATTCCAGACTCCCTTCTAGAGATAGCTTAGAAATGCTCCGGACACGGATGCTATTCTATTTGCTTATTCCAGATTCCCTTCTAGAGATGGTTCAGATGCGACCCAGACATGGCGACATTTTGATACTTATTCAGATTTCCTTTCAGATATAACTTAGAGATGCTCCTGACCCGGATGCTATTCTTTTGCTTATTCAGATTTTCTCTCCAGTAATAGCTCAGAGATGCTCTGGACCCGGCTGTTATTCTATTGCTTATTCAGAGATTCCTTTCAGAGATGGCCTAGAGATGCTCCAGATCCAGATGATATTCTATTGCTTATTCAGATTTCCTTCTAGAGATAGTTCAGATGCAACCCAGGCATGGCGACATTCTGATACTTATTCCAGATTCCGTCCAGAGATAGTTCAGATGCAACCCAGACATGGCGACATTTTGATACTTATTCAGATTTCCTTTCAGATATAGCTTAGAGATGCTCCTGACCCGGATGTTATTCTACTGCTTATTCAGATTTCTCTCCGGAGATGGCCTAGAGATGCTCCAGATCCGGATGCTATTCTATTTCTCATTCAGATTCAAACTTCTAAAGACAACTTAGAGATGCTCCATCCCGGATGCTATTCTATTGTTCAGTCCAGATACGATCCAGATTCGGATGACATTTTGCCACTCATTCAGATGCAGTATGGATATACCCCAGACCCGGCGGTCATTCTACTACTCGTTCAGACGTCAGCAATTAGATATAGACCAGATATGCCCCAGACACGGAAGCTATTTTATTTCTTATTCAGATTCAACTATCCATTACAGTTCCAAATGGCATCTACAAGCCCATTCCCGACAAGGTTCTGTCACACTTCCAGATGGCATCTATAAGCCCATCCTCCTATCCATCATCTCTCCAAATGGCATCTATAAGCCCATTCCCGCCATCACACTGCTGATATTCTACTATGTGAGTGCAAATTTCTGGACACTCTAGTGTTCAATCATCTTCCACCTTCGGATCACGAAAGGCACACAAGCCAATCTACATCCTCAGGTCTAAGAAGATTGAACAAGGGCAACTGTTGTACCCCAAAATTTGCCCTCCCATATTCTTCAAAGATTTGACAGGCATCATCTAGATTTGCTCAAGTCTCCTCAAGGGTTGCATAGTCAAACCATCCTCCTAAGCCAGTCAAATTAGGGTTTTGGTTCTTGCAAGGAAGTTGAGGTTTTCAAGGGCTCAATCAAGTCACATATGCCTATACATATTGTCAAGCATCTACATGCCAAGTTTCAAGGCTCACAAGGTCAAGTTGCACAGTCAAAAACCCTAATTGCTTCACAATCAACTGTAGGGGCAAAAGGGTCATTTGGCAGTCAAAAATTTTGGTCAACATCTTATTTTGAAGCCACAATCATCATTTGGTCAAATCTTGACCATGATTTCACAAGAATGGCTCAAAAATCATCAGGATGCAAAAGTTTCTATTTTTTGACAGCTGAAAAGTCAACTGTAACTTGACCAAGGCATAACTTTTTCATGGTTCATCAGAAAAATCCCATCCAATTCTCATTTTGAAGGGTAGGACATTTCCTACAACTCATCTTCACATTACAAGTCCAAGAAATGCTCTCACAAAAAGTTATCAATTTCAACATTATAGGTCATTTTCAAAAGTCAACAAAAAGGCATTTCAAGTCAAAGACCATAAATTGAGATTGGTAAATCAAAATGACATGGGACCAAAGGCATTGGTTAGAGGACTTCAAGACCTTTCCAAAATGTCCAAGAACATGTTCATATGATCAAAATTTAGCAAGTTATGCATTGGAGAAGTTGGGAAATTTTTGTGAAATGGCCAAAGTCAACTATCCTTGAAACTTCAATTTTTGACAAAAGGGCCCACTTTTTCCACTTGGTTCAGCCTTGTCATGCCACCCACGTGTCCCATGATCAATTTCAAGATTAAACATTAATTTTTCTATTTTTATTTAATTTTATTTGATTTAATTCATTTAAATCCATAAAATTCAAATAAAAATCAAAAAAATTAATTAAGGGATATCTTGTGGTTTGAATGACCTTGATGCATCATAATGCACATGCCAAATTAGTTCCGAGTCTATTATGAGCATGAAATTCAAATTTTGAACAAAAATGGCAAGTTTCTTTAATGGTGGTTATGAGAAAATCCAAAGCTTAATGGCAATGGTTAAAAGCTCCTAAATGTGACTTATTCTCACTCATTACTATATATATACAAGCCTTGCAAGCCTCATTCACAACCTAGAGTGTGCACAAACAGCCAGAGTAAAATCCAAAAAGTGTCAAAAAAAGTGTGAGATCAAAAGGAGTGTTACAAGTATTTTCAGGCCAAAAGGAGAACGTGACTCTCTTCTTTGCCATACTCTGAAGCTAAAGCAACCCTTGCCACGTCCTAAGGTCCATCATACCGCGCTGTAAGTTTTCCCAGGTCCCCTCAAAATCCCATATTATTTTTTCTTACGTATTTGTGTGCAGGCTTCAAAGAAGGCTTATCATGCGCCTCACAAATCCAAAGCGCCAGGTGGCTACAGGCATGCATCCAAAGGCCATGAAGTGATCCTCACCATGCACTCAGTCAACCAACAAACACTTGATCCAAGGAGTCAACGTGGCTGGATGAGTAATGGGCCTCAGATTCCAATTTTCACCTCCATATTGGGCCCAGACCCCCTCCATTGGTTTATTCTTTTTCTTTTCCTTTTTATATTTTCTAATTTAGTTATTAACCTTTTTTTAATTATTATTATTATCACCAAAATTAATTATTTAACCCTTTCACAATAAAAAAAAAAAAAAAGAACTAATATTATTATTATTATTAATTTCATTTTACTTTTGTAAATAAATACTAATAAATTGAATTAGTTTTAATTAGGCAACTTTAACCTTTTTTTCTTAATAACTAAAATAAATTTAGAATTAGGTTTTTATTAACTTTTAATTTTATTTCATTTTATTTTATTTCATTAAAAACATAAAAAATACAAAAACATTTTTCTTTTAATAAATTAAATAATTAGTTTTAATTCCATTTCATTAAAAAAAAGACAAAATTCAATTTCTTTTCTCAAAAGGGTCAAAACCCTTAGAACATTCCCGATTAATTTTTATTCGCGCATAGTTTATTATTATGTAATTGCTTTCAAGATTGTAATAGTAATTAGGTTTATTGTTTTTATTTACTTTTTGTACTTATTTACCAAAAATGGGTCTTTGTATTTTTGGCGATGTATAGACCCGCGCCTTGTAATAGCGTTGGATTTATGTTTCCGCAATTTACTTTCCGCACCCCTAACTGTTAAATGCATGAAAGAATGTATGTAAATAAAATCAATATGTAGCTCACAAATAACATGTACAAAGACAATTAACTGAAAACATTACACAAAGCACATGCCACCCCTAGGGTACGCCTCACTGGTTGCCTCGAACGTGGTCATCAAGTATAGGGTGTGTGATCGGTGGATCCGGAACTGACTATTTAACGCTGGTTCGCGAAATGTCGCGGTAAGCAAGAGTCGCCACCGTCTTTTATTTTCTCCAAATGGAAAGGACAAAAGCACAGAAAAATTCCTTATTGAGATTAGTTCTCGGTTCGGGAGGTAGATTTATAGAAAGGGAAGGTGTTAGCACCCTTTCTATCCATGGTTATCCATGGGATCTTAGATACTTGCTCACTTGTGTTTTCAAAATGTTTGTTTGCTTTTCAAGGTGAGTGGGTTTGAAAAAGTTTCTTTGAAAGTTTCAGATCGACTCTTGTATCAGTCCTCAAGAGTGTTTGAAAAGTTGTTTTGAAAGCTTTTTGAAAAGTGTCGGTGTGAAAAGAGTTTTTGATTTGTTTTGAATTAGAGCAAGTATCTACGAGTTATCTACCCACCCTAAGGAATTAGGCTGTGTAAATGTCCTTAAGGTAGTGCCATCCCACCATTGAGAGGTAGGTAGCACCACCGTTGGAGGTGTTCGGGTCAATTCGAGGGTTAGGGACAGTGTGGTTACCGAGCAATAGTAAGATACCTTAGAAGCTACCCTTATGCCATTGATCTTTTTATTCTGAGGCAACTGTTTCGAGGCAACTTGTTTCGAGGCAACCGTTTCGAGGCAACTAGATCAATGGAACATAAGGACTCACTAAGACGTCCTGTACTCGACGACCACGTTTCGAGGGGCAAGGCAACAGTGTGATCACCAGAGCAACAATAGGACACCTTAGAAGCTACCCTTATGCCATGTTCATGGACATAAGGACTTACTAAGACGTCTTGTACTCGACGACCACGTTTCGAGGGGCAAGGCAACAGTGAGGCGTACTCTAAGAGTGGTGTGTGAATTGTGTGTCATTTTCAGTTATTATTTGTCTTGTCATGCATTGGATGAGCTACGCTTTGATTTTATTTGGGCATTCATTCTTTCATGTGATTAGCAGTTAAAAGGGTGCGGAAAATAAAAATGCGGAAAATAAAGGTCCTACGCTATTACAAGGCGCGGGTCTACATCGCCAAATTAAACCAAGACCCGATTTGAATAAAAGTGCGGAAAGTAAATGTCCTAATTATCTATTACAAGGCTTTGGGGCAAATACATTATATCCACAAAAGAAATAAAAATAAATGCGAAAAGAAATAAGAATCGAGAGTGCGAGGGCGTTGGACCCTTTAAAGAAATTAAATAGAAATTATAAATTAATTAATGATTAAATAAAGAAAAGAGATTATTTTTATGTTTTTTTGGTATTTTATGAAATAAAGAAAGTTAATTGAAATTAGAAATTAAAATAAAAGCCTAGTTCTAAATTTGTTTTTAATAAAAAAAAAGTTTAAGTTTTAACCTAATTTATCCTAATTAATTAAATGCCATATTTATTTACAAAATTAATTAATAATAATAATAAGGAGAAAAAGTTATTTATTGAGAAAAGAATAAAGATACTAATAACCTAATTTTTATGTTTTTTTATAATTATTTTAGAAAAAAGACATTAAAGTTAAAAACCTAAATTTAAACTAATTGTTTTATTGGAATTTATTTACAAAAACTATTTAAAGAATTAAAAAAATTAAATAAAACATATTTTTATTTTTTAATGATTTCTGATTTTTTTGGTTTTGTGTTATTATTAAGATTAATTTTGGTGAATTAAATAAAACAAAAGAAAAACAATTAAAATAAAAAGAAAAATGGAAAAATGAAAGGTGATGCAAACCATGGGGGTGTTGACCCAATTTAGGAGGGAGCACGAAGTTGCGGCAGAAGCGGATCTGGAAGCGGCGGTTGAGTCCGCGGTTGCGCGGCGGAACTGCGATTTGGACGCTTCTCGTTCTTCTGTTTCTGATTCAGAGAGCCAAATTCCAGTCCTGATCTTCACAAAGAATTTTATGGATAAAGTTCAAACAATCAAAAAGAAAATTAAATAGAATAAATGAAATTGAAAATGTTAGAATTTTGTGTTGCTTTATCATGACTCAATGATGTTGTTGTGGTGCTGTCAAGAGGATGATGATTTGTGGTTGCATCAGTTTTGAGCTTGTGTCAACGGTATGAACATGAGCTTGTGTAAGGTTTCTGTTTTGGTTGATGAGATTTTTGTTAAAGTTGGTTCATGGGAAATTGCACGTGAAAAGTGAATTTACAGTGCAACAAGAAGAAAAGTGGGGGTTTCCATCGAGTGGCCTCCATACAGGATTTTGTATAAGAGAATATGAGGTTTTTTTTTGTGGAATTTTTTGTTTTTTCGTTTTAGAGAGTTTTCTAGGTTGTGTTCCTTTTTTTTGATCACTTGCATATGCATTATGTAATGTATTTCAATTGGAATTAAGGGCCTTGAAGCCTTGCATTCATACATAAGATTTTGCCATAAACCTCCATTAACAAACTTTCCATCTTTGTACCAATTTTGAATTCTTGCTTGATTAGGCCTTGAAACAAATTTGGGATGTTGTATAATGATGATTCAAAGCTAATCAAGACCAAATATGCCCCTTAATTAACCTTCTTGATTTTTATTTGATTTTAAAGGATTTAAAATGAATTAAATCCAATAAAATCAAATAAAAATGAAAAAATTAATTTTAAAATTTGAAATAAAATGTGGGACACGTGGGAAGCATGGCCAAGCTGATTCAAATGAAAAAAGTGGGCCCCTTTTGTCAAAAATGAAATTTCAAGGATAAATGATTTTGGCCATTTCACAAAAATTTCCCAACTTCTCCAATGCATATCTTGCTCAATTTTGAAGTTATGAACATGTTCTTGGACATTTTGGAAAGGTTTTGAAGTCCTCTAACCAATGTCTTTGGTACCATGTCATTTTGATTTACCAATATCAAGTTATGGTCTTTGACTTAAAGTGCCTTTTTGTTTACTTTTGAAAATGATCTATAATGTTGAAATTGATAACTTTTTGTGAGAGCATTTCTTGGACTTGGAATGTGAAGATGAGTTGTAGGAAATTTCTTCCCCTTCAAAATGAGCATTGGATGGGATTTTTCTGATGAACCATGAAAAAGTTATGCCTTGTTCAAGGTACAGTTGACTTTTCAACTGTCCAAAAATAGAAACTTTTGACACCTTGATGATTTTTGAGCCATGCTTGAGGAATCATGATCAAGATTTGACCAAATGATGATTGTGGCTTCAAAATAAGATGTTGACCAAAAATTTTGACTTTTGACTTCCAAATGACCATTTTGCCCCTGCAGTTGATTGTGAAGCAATTAGGGTTTTTGACTGTGCAAGTTGACCTTGTGAGCCTTGAAACTTGACATGTAGGTGCTTGACAATGTTTATAGGCATGTGGGACTTGATTGGACCGTTGAAAACCTCAACTTCCTTGAAGGAACCAAAACCTTAATTTTGACTGGCTTAGGAGGATGGTTGACTGTGCAATCCTTGGAGTAGCCTTGACCCATTTGAGGTGATGCTTGGCAAAACTTTTGAAGAATATGGGAGGGCAAATTTTGGGGTACAACAGGGTGTCTTAGAGGTCGCCCTCCTGTCTAAAGATCCAGTCGCCTCGAAACGGTTGCCTCGGATAAAAGGATCTAGGACGTTAGGGTTACTTCTAAGATGTCCTACCATTGCTTAGGTGACCACATTGTCCCGATAATCGAATTGACCCGAACACCTCCAACGATGGTGCTACCTACCTCTCAAGGGTGGGATAGCACTGTCTAAAGGACTCTTACACAGCCTAATTCCTTAGAGTAGGTAGATTCTCATGGGTACTTGCTCTTTTCAAACAAACAAAACAACTTTTCACACCTCACATTTTCAAAAAGTTTTCAAACAAAACACTTCATACACTCTTGAGGACTGATACAAGAGTTACTTAGAAATTTTCCAAACGAACTTTTTCAAAACCCACACACACTTGAAAAGCAAACAATTTTTGAAAACATAAGAGAAAGTACCTAAGAGCCCGTGGATAACCACGGATAGAAAGGGTGCTAACACCTTCCCTTTCTATAAATCTACCTCCCGAACCGAGAAACATTCTCAAAGAAGGAATTTTGTTGTGCTTTTGTCCTTTCCATGTTGGAGAACATAAAATACGGTGGCGACTCTTACTTACCGCGACATTTCGCGAAACCAGCTAAAAAATAGTCAGTTCTATTTCCACCAATCACAGAAACTATCCGTAGAAAGATAATTCAGATCAACCTTGTAAGGATCCCTCCTCAGCTTAAGGAGCTTACATCCAGGATTCCCGAGAGCTCTTCTTTCAGTGAGAAACATGGCAGACTCATCAGCTTGGTCAACACCAACATTGAGGAAGATATGATAAAGGTCCTCTTCCAGTTTTTTGACCCTTTGCACCACTGCTTTACTTTCCCGGATTATCAACTGGTGCCTACCTTGGAAGAGTTCTCCCAGTTTCTGAAGATCCCTATCCTTAGTCAACTACCCTACAACGGTACGGAAAGGGAACCAAAGCTTGAAGAGGTTGCTAAAGCATTACGCCTACAACCATCTGACATCAAGGGACATTGGGAAGTTAGAAGTGGTATCAAAGGATTCTTGGCAAAGTGCCTGTTTGAGAAGGCCCAAGAATGTTGGAATTCCCTTGACCTACAAGCCTTTGAAGAAGTTGTGGCTCTCCTTGTCTATGGGTTGGTGTTGTTCCCGAATCCCGATCAGCTTATAGATATCAATGCTGTCAAGATCTTCATGTCCAGGAATCCTATACCTACGTTGCTTGGGGACATCCTTCACTCATGTTACACTCGAACCATGAGAAAAAGAGGTGTTCTTATATGCTGCACTCCTCTCCTGGCAAGGTGGTTTATTTCGCACCTTCCACAATCAGTTTTGAAGAACGAGCGGGGTTTGAGATGGTCACAGTGATTAATGACTCTTACGCATGCTGATATACATTGGTGTTCTCGGTCCAGAGAAGATGTCACTTTCATTGATCGTTGCGGGGAATTTCCTAATGTTCCTTTACTTGGAATCATAGGAGGTATTACTTACAACCCATGTCTGGCTTTGAGACAGTTTGGATATGCTCGGAGGGATGGCCCTCATGATATGTTGATTCCTGACATAGTTTTTGACTTCGACAACGATGTACAAGGACTTCGCCAGAGGTTTATCAGAGCTTGGAGGATGCCCAACAGGGTAGATAGCAAGACACTGGGGCACAAGAACTCCATCCCTTTGGAGCCTTATCTCAAATGGGTACGAACCCGCTCCCAGAAGCTGGTGATGCCATATCCTCATGTTCTCCCTGTGATCAAAGAGCTAGTGTTAGAATGAGAGGTCCCGTACACCATTCAACATCTGGACATGCCAACATCTTGGGAAGAAATGCAAAAGAGCTGGATCCAGCTTAAGGAAGAACGGAATTCTCTTGAAGCCAACTTGCATGCCAGTGAGAAAAAGGTCTTGGAGCTCACCCGCCTACTGCACGAGGAAAAGACTCTCAATACTTACATAGCTCCAAAGAGGATGCGCAATGTCTTTTGGGATTAAATTACTTTGTAATGTTTTGCCCATGAGGCCTTGATGTACTGAACAGATTATTTCTTAATGATAACGTGTGTCCCTTTTTGTCTACAACAAATTTTAACTTTCGAACCCTTGAATGCATTGCATAAACAGCATATCATGCATCATGTGCATAGCAGGTACTCTTTTTTACAGGTTGCTTAATCTTCTTCGTTGTTTATTTCAGCAGTCTCATCATGAATCCTGAATCATCTACTGAGCAATCCATCAAGGCGCTCCAGGCCCAAAACGCCCAGTTCTAAGAGTTGATCATGAGTTTAGCCCAAGGTCAAGAGGAATTGAAGGCTCTGCTGGTAAAGAAGAAGAAGAAGAGAATTGTACTATTCAACACTGGATGGAGGTTTGGCAATACACTACGTAATGAGGCTGATCAAGCTGCTTCCTCTGTACGCAAAGACAGTCCCCAAGGGGGAAGGGTTCCTAGTCATGTGGTCTCTGACAACAAGACAGATTTCAATGATGAGCAGTACCCTCCCGCTGAAGACAGGTACAAGCAGTTAGAGGATCGTCTGAGTGCCATGGAAATTCAACAGGTGCCTGGGTTGGATTTTGGAGATCTGGGTTTATCTTCTGGGGTGGTGATCCCACAAAAGTTCAAGGCACCCTCTTTTGTGAAGTATGACGGGGCTTTCTGCCCTAAACTGCATCTCAGATCCTATGTGCGGAAGATCCAGCCGTATACTGCAGACAAGAACTTATGGATCCATTTCTTCCAGGAGAGTCTTTCAGGGACTCATCTCGAATGGTTCTATCAGCTGGATGGAACCAACATTCGTAACTGGGAGGACTTGGCTACTGCTTTTTATAAGCAGTATCAGTACAATGCCGACCTCGCTCCTACACGTACCCAACTCCAGGGTATGTCGCTAGGATCGGGAGAAGGTTTTAAAGAGTACGCGCAAAAGTGGAGAGACCTGGCTGGCAGGGTGCAGCCGCCGTTGACTGGCCGTGAACTCGTGGACATGTTCTTAGGGACCCTGTCTGGGCCGTTCTTCAACCACCTGATTGGTAATTCTTCTATAGGATTTACAGATCTCATTCTGACTGGTGAGAGGATAGAAGCTGGTATGAAGTCGGGGAAGATACAGAAAGGTGAATCCTCAAATTCTGAAAAGAAGCCTTTCAAGAAGGAAGCTAGTGCTGTGTATGGTCCCAGAAGACAAAATAAACCAGAACGCCGCCAAGCTGTCAACGCGGTGGTGATTTCAAAGCCTGTTGCCGCTCCTCGGCAACCTAACCAACCAAGGGGTGAGAGACCCAGAAGAGAATACACTCGGCTTAGTATGACCTTGTCTCAGATCTTGCCGCAACTGCTGTCAACCAACCTGGTAACTGTCAGAGAAGCTCCGAAGGTGGTAAACACAACCTCTCCGAAGTACAATCCCAACGCCCGCTGTGCTTATCACTCTGATAGCCCGGGCATTCTACTGATGATTGCTGGGCCCTGAGGAATAAGGTTCAGGACCTTATCGATGCTAAGGAAATACAGTTTGAGGCGCCCGAAAGGCCCAATGTTGTGACTGCTCCCATGCCCCAACATGGAGTAAATGCTATTGAGGAAGACCTGTATGTAGTCTCTGTGGATGAGATTGTTACTCCATTATTGACCGTCAAGAGGAACCTGTTGCTAGCCGGTTTATTTCCGGGTTGTAGCAAAGGTTGCCTTCTATGTGTTGTTTCACCTGCTGGTTGTCCGTTGCTGAAGTCAGGCATCCAAAACCTGATGGATAGCAAGGAGATCTTGTTCAAGAAGACTGTTGTTCCTATTATCCCTACTGAAGAAGTGTCCGTTGTCACCATTTTCAACAATCCTACCAAGGCTCCCCCGAGGAAGCTCGTCAAAATCATGTTTGTTGCACCTATCATCATTACTGTTCCGGGGCCCCTCCTCTATAAATCTGACAAGGCTGTCCCGTGGCACTATGGGGCAGATGTGTATGTGCTCGGAGTAAAGCAAGAGTTCAACACCAGTACCGGCATCAGTAACATCACCGGTCCTGCTAAAGTTATTCGCAGTGGCAGGCTCTTCTCGCCTGACATTGCGCCACCAGCCATCCGAAGACCTCTTATCATCACGCCTACAAGTGCGCCTGTTTCCCCTCCTGATCAAGTTTCTACCCCTGCTGCCGAGTCATATGACACTCGGGGCAAGGGGATGGCTACCGATATGCCTACCCAGATGGAGGCACCAAAGACTGTTAATGGTGAAGCCTCCCAGCAAGAGATGGAAGAAATTCTCAAGATTATCAAGAAGAGTGATTTCAACGTTGTTGAGCAGCTGGGGAACACCCCCTCTAAGATCTCTATGCTATCACTGTTGTTGTGCTCAGAGGCCCATGCCAAGGCCCTGATTTCCTTCCTGAAGACGGCCCATGTGCCACAAGAAACGTCTGCTGATCAATTTATTGATTGTGTGGCCAACTTAACCGCTGACAATGGGTTGGGTTTCTCTGATGCTGATCTGACCGCTAAGGGAAAGAACCATAATGATGCCCTGCATGTCTCCATTGAATGCAGGGGCACTACTCTTGCTCATGTGTTGGTAGACACCGGTTCTTCGTTGAACGTATTGCCCAATAAGGCCTTAGACAGGTTGGATTGTGAGGGTTTGGAGTTGAAGCCTAGTAACATCGTTGTTCGAGCCTTTGACGGGTCGAAGAGGATGGTACATGGTGAAGTAGATATTCCGATCCGGGTTGGTTCTCAAGTATTTGATTCCATTCTATGTGATGGACATCCGACCATCCTATTCTTGTTTGCTGGGTCGTCCTTGGATCCACAAGGCTGGAGTTGTGACCTCCACTCTACATCAAAAGCTTAAGTACCCGGTCAGAGGGAAGATTGTTACGGTGCAGGGGGAGGAAGAATACATGGTTAGCCATCTTAACTCGTTCCGGTATATAGAGATGGACGGGGAGTTCATTGAGACCCCCTTTCAACACTTTGAAGAGGTGCCTCTAACATTGGCGTCAGCAGAGACAGTGACTGAAGAAGACTCTCCTTTGAAGATGGCTTCATTGAAGGACGCCCGGGCTGTGGTTGAGAAGGGTGAGTGCGCAAACTGGGGCAGACTTCCTGATTTTACTCCAAAGACTGACAAGTTTGGGCTGAGTTTCACTGCAGAGGCTCAGAAGGCTGTGCGTAAAGCAAGGATTGGAAGACCTCCCGTATTCATCACCAACCCGGGAGTGAATGCTATTGAAGGCGATGCGGAGGAATCTGAATTTGATAGCTGGATCTACCCAACGACCGACGGTGGACTGAACAATTGGACTGCCAAAGATTTCATACCTGTTACTTTTGTTACTCAGTAATGAACTCCTTTGTTTTTAAATTTGTAACGAACAATAATTTGAAACTTTATGGCCCGGTGTCTTACCCGGGGCACCGTGGCTTCATTTATGAGGGCTTATTACTTGTCATTTCCATATATCATGAATAAAAACATTGGACGTTTTTCGCATTTCGAATCTTGTGCTCCCTTTCTTTCTTTATATATTGCAAAACAACTATATTTACACACACTCACTTATACAGGTTCCAATCCACTCTGGATCTCACTGGTAACGACTCTGCTACTTCCAGTTATGACTTCGAAAATCCGATCAACTTAGCCGAAGACGAAGGTGAAGATGATTGTGAAGTGCCTGGCGAGCTTGCAAGACTGTTACTCCAGGAAGAGAGGGCCATTCAGCCACATGAAGAGCCAGTGGAAATGGTAAACCTGGGTACTGAGACAGACAGAAAGGAAGTTAAGATTGGTGCCAATCTAGAGCTCAACGTGAAACAACGGTTGATTCAGATGTTGCATGATTATGTGGAAATCTTCATCTGGTCTTACGAAGACATGCCTGGGTTGGATACCGACATTGTGGTTCATCACCTGCCTACCAAGGAAGACTGCCCTCCGGTTAAACAGAAGGTCCGCCGTATGCGTCCAGAGATGTCCGAGAAAATCAAAGCCGAGGTTATGAAACAATTTGATGCTGGGTTTCTAGCAGTGACTTCTTACCCCCAGTGGGTTGCCAACGTGGTTCCAGTGCCGAAGAAGGATGGTAAGGTCCGAATGTGTGTTGACTATAGGGATTTGAACAGGGCCAGCCCTAAGGATGATTTCCCTCTGCCTCATATCGATGTTCTGGTTGACAATACTGCTCAGCACAAGGTGTTCTCCTTCATGGACGGCTTTTCAGGTTATAATCAAATCAAGATGGCTCCTGAAGATATGGAAAAGACTACCTTTGTTACTCAGTGGGGCACCTTCTGCTACAAGGTCATGCCTTTTGGGTTGAAAAATGATGGGGCAACCTACCAACGTGCCATGGTTGCTTTATTTCATGACATGGTCCACCATGAGATTGAAGTATACGTCGATGATATGATTGCAAGGTCTCAAACTGAGGAGGAGCACCTGGACCATCTACAGAAGCTGTTTGACCGTTTGAAGTTGTACAAGTTGAGGTTGAACCCAAACAAGTGCACCTTCGGGGTGAGATCTGGAAAATTGCTAGGCTTCGTCGTGAGTGACAGAGGTATTCAAGTGGACCCTGCCAAGGTGAAAGCTATACAAGAGATACCAGTTCCCAAGACAGAGAAAGAAGTCAGAGGCTTTCTAGGACGACTGAACTACATTGCTCGATTCATCTCGCACCTAACTGCTACCTGTGAACCAATCTTCAAGCTACTGAAGAAAGATCAAGTAGTACGTTGGAACGATGAATGTCAGGCCGCTTTCGACAGAATCAAGGAGTATCTCCAAGAACCACCCATTCTTATGCCACCGGTTGAAGGGAGACCTCTAATACTATACTTGACATTACTCGACAGCTCAATGGGGTGTGTGCTGGGGCAGCATGACGAGTCTGGTCGAAAAGAGCATGCCACTTATTACCTTAGCAAAAAGTTTACCGACTGTGAGACCCGATACTCACTGCTCGAGAAAACTTGCTGCGCTTTGGTATGGGCTGCTCGCCGGCTAAGACAGTATATGTTGACTCACACTACTTTGTTGATTTCAAAAATGGATCCGATAAAGTACATATTCGAAAAACCCGCCCTATCTGGAAGAATAGCGAGATGGCAAATGATCTTGACAGAATACGACATCCAGTACACGACTCAGAAAGCAATCAAGGGAAGTGTATTGGCCGACCATTTGGCACACCAGGCAGTGGACGATTACCAGTCAATGAACTTTGAATTTCCCGACGAGAACATCATGGTAGTGACTGATTGTGAAGTACCTGGACCGGATGAAGGACCTGAGGAAGGATCCTGATGGTCTATGCACTTTGACGGAGCCTCAAACGCTTTGGGTAACGGTATCGGTGCTGTGATCATATCCCCTAAAGGCACTCATACTCCACTCACTGCCCGGCTATGTTTCAACTGCACCAACAACATGGCAGAGTATGAGGCATGCATCATGGGTCTTCAAGCTGCAATTGACTTAAGGATCAAGTTTCTGAGTGTCTTCGGAGATTCCTCTCTTGTGATCAATCAGATCAAAGGCGAGTGGGATACGAAACACCCAAATCTCATTCCTTACAAAGAGTGTGTATTGACGTTGATCCCCCATTTCACGGAGATAACTTTTGAACACTTCCCAAGAGAGGAGAATCAGTTAGAGGACGCGCTGGCTACGATGTCTTCTATGTTCAAAGTCAAATGGGACAACGAAGCTCCCCGGATCATTATTTGGAAATTGGATGAACCTGCATATTGCTGTGATCTTGAGGCTGAGGTGTTAACTGAAAAACCCTGGTATCATGAGGTGAAGAGGTATCTGGAAGCTCAAGAATACCCCGAAGGCGCATCTATTAATGACAAGAAGTTCCTGAGAAGGTTCGCGGCAAAGTTCTTCCTCAGCAACGGCATTCTCTACAAACGAAACCATGATTCAACTTTACTGCGTTGTGTGGATAAGACTGAAGCAGAAAGAATCATGGCAGAGCTGCATGAAGGTACCTTCGGAACGCATTCCAGTGGACATACTATGGCAAAGAAAATCCTTCGGGCAGGATATTTCTGGTCCATAATGGAAGCCGACTGTTACCAACATTCTCGGACGTGTCACAAATGCCAGATCTATACTGATAAGGTGCACGTTCCTCCAGTCCCACTGAATGTGTTGACTGCACCTTGGCCTTTTGCAATGTGGGGCATTGATATGATCGGCGAGATCAAACCTACGGCATCCAACGGGCATCGCTTCATCCTGGTGGCGATCGATTACTTTACAAAGTGGGTTGAAGCAGCCTCCTATGCCACAGTAACCAAGAACGTCGTGGCACAGTTCATTCGGCATAACCTGATCTGTCGATACAGCGTCCCGGAAAGGATCATTACGACAATGGTACCAATCTTAATAACAAGATGATCACTGAGCTCTGCGAGCAATTCAAGATACAGCACCACAACTCTTCTCCTTACCGGCCGAAGATGAATGGGGCTGTCGAAGCGGCAAATAAGAATATCAAAAAGATTATGCAGAAGATGACAGTGACCTATAAAGATTGGCACGAGATGTTATCGTTCGCTCTTCATGGGTACCGTACCTCAGCAAGAACGTCAACCGGGGCAACTCCCTTTTCCTTGGTCTATGGCATGGAGGCAGTCTTGCCGATTGAAGTCCAGATACCCTCTCTCCGGATAATGAAGGATGCAGGCTTGAGCGAAGATGACTGGATCCAGACTCGACTTGATCAGTTAAACCTAATTGACGAAAAGAGACTCACTGCTATTTGTCATGGTCAAACGTATCAAAAACGGATGATCAGGGCATTTAACAAGAAAGTCATACCACAAGAGTATCAAGTTGGGGACCTGGTAATCAAGCGCATCATTCTTCCTCAAAATGATCCCAGGGGCAAATGGACCCCCACATACGAAGGGCCATTTGTGGTTAAACATATCTTCTCGGGAGGAGCTATGATTCTAACCACCATGGATGGTGACGACCTTCCTCACCCCGCCAATGCAGACATAGTAAAAAGATACTACGCATGAATTAAAGACCCGCTAGGTTGACACACCTAGGCAAAATTAAGGGCTTCCCGGCAAACCAAAAGGGTTCGGGCAAAAATAAGGGATGAAAAATGAAAAAAAATTTGTACACCCGGCAAGTCGAAAACCTGAAAAGGCGGCTTGGGCAAAAATGGGTATCCCGGTGGACTGAAAACCCGAAAGGGCGGTCCAGGCAAAAGTTAGGGATTAAAGCGTAATACTATGTCTCATTGAATCACCTTGCATCCAGAATCCGGAATCAAATATCAGGTTCAGACGGCATCGATCAGTCAGCTTCATCTTCAACTAAGCAGCCAAGTGATGAGATGCTTGAAGACATAAAGGCGATAGCAGAGTTGGAACCCAGTGGGATTATTCCTTTCACATAGCTGTTTTGTTTTCCTTTTCACAAAATTTGTATAAACTCTATATTATTCGGCGGCGTTCTCTTATTAGGACGTCAGCCTCTTATACATAAACGCCTATTTACAGGCAAATTTCAAAATCAATACAAGTTCATCTTTTTCAGATAAATTGCCAATTATTTTCCTTTTTCTGTTTTGTTTTGAAAAGAACGTCCAATGTTCATTTTTGATATATGCATTTGACACTAATTGCTAACTCATAAATATTTGCATGCGAAACAAAGGACTAATTACAGGTGACATTAGAAACAAGGGCAATAATGAATTGTCTAAGCAATCTAGTTGCTATGTCCACCAAGGTACCAAGGTAAGTTCGGCTGAAGAATGTAACCCAGATACCTTCACTCCCCGCCGAGTAAGATAAGACTCAGCAATACTCTCCCAAGCAGTTAGTCTCCAATCAACCCTAACAAGGCACAGTATCTCCAGCAAGACAGCAACACTCTCCCTGAGCAGAGTTAGTCTATTGTCAGCCTTAAGGAAGTTGGATTATCCCCAGAAGATCTCAATATTCCCCAGCGGAGTATACAGACATTCCTAACAAGCATCCCCAGAAATCTTGATCTAAGATTGTTACCCGGCGGAATACCGGACATCCCCAGTGGAGCCACTTTCCCAGTACAGTCCAAGGTTTCCCCAAGAAACTTAAATCAATCTCCCCAGTAAAGTCTGGAAGCTTATCCCCAGTAGATTTTGGAAGCTTATCCCCTGCAGAGTACGAACGCATCTCCCCGGCTCTATTCAGAAAGTTATTCCCTACCAGAGCTTATAACTGGGTTATCCTCAGCCAATTACAACGGAAAGATCGTCCCCGACGAAGTTCTTCCTATCCCCCAGCGGAGTTCATCAAATCTTCCAACAGAGCTTATCAACGGATTCCCCAGCGGAGTTATCATCAAAACCTCAGCAAAGTATCTCTTCCCACAGAGTATTCCCCGCAGAATAATCTCTCCAACAAGTTTATTCCCCCAACGGAGTCATCTTCTCCTACCGGTTTATTCTTACAACCATCTTCCCCAGCGGAAACGAAGAACTCTCCTCTTCAAACATCAGCCCAGGATTCAACAAGCTCCCGGCATTTGTCAAGGATTTATTTTCCTAGACGAAAATATATTCATAAACATCACATTATCATACACCATGACGCATGCATATACGCATCATAAACACACAATCTCATTTATTCTTGAGAACATCATGACATTATTTCATACATCATAGCATTGCATACAACTAATGTTTTGCCTTTTCAGGAAAAAGGTCAATACAAAGATGATTACTATCAACTGTCGTAATTCCAGATTCGATACCTGTATCTAGCCAGGGCATGTCTGTTGACGACTAATTCCATATTCGATTCCTGTATCCAGCCAGGGCACGTCTGAAGAGTTTGAAGATTCGATTCCTGTATCCAGCCAGGGCATATCTGTTGACGACTAATTCCAGATTCGATTCCTGTATCCAGCCAGGGCACGTCTGAAGAGTTTGAAGATTCGATTCCTGTATCCAGCCATGGCATATTTGTTGACGACTAATTCCAGATTCGATTCCTGTATCCAGCCAGGGCACGTCTGAAGAGTTTGAAGATTCGATTCCTGTATCCATCCAGGGCATATCTGTTGATGACTAATTCCAGATTCGATTCCTGTATCCAGCCAGGGCACGTATGAAGAGTTTGAAGATTCGATTCCTGTATCCAGCCAAGGCATATCTGTTAACGACTAATTCCAGATTCAATTCCTGTATCCAGCCAGGGCACGTCTGAAGAGTTTGAAGATTCGATTCCTGTATCCAGCCAGGGCATATCTATTGACGACTAATTCCAGATTCGATTCCTGTATCCAGCCAGGGCACGTCTGAAGAGTTTGAAGATTCGATTCCTGTATCCAGCCAGGGCATATCTGTTGACGACTAATTCCAGATTCGATTCCTGTATCTAGCCAGGGCACATCTGTGAGTAACTGATTGTAGACTTGATACCTGTATCCAGCCAGGGCATATCTACATGAAGAGTTTAGAGATTCGATACCTGTATCCAGCCAGGCACATCTGCATAAAGAGTTTGAAGATCAACCCCTGTAACAGGCCAGGTAATTATTTTTCTTTCTCAGGTACGTAAGTTCTCGCTAAGGAATCTCTTACGCGATCGACACCTAGATGGCATCTATAAGCCCATCCACATACCAACAGTCCCCAAATGGCATCTATAAGCCCATTCCCGACAAGGCTCCGTCACAGCTCCAGATGGCATCTATAAGCCCATCCTCCTATCTGTCATCTCTCCAAATGGCATCTATAAGCCCATTCCCGCCATCACGCTGCTGATACTCTATTAGGTGAGTGCAAATTTTTGGGCACTTTAGTGTTCAATCATCTTCCACCTTCGGATCACGAAAGGCACGCAAGCCAATCTACATCCTCAGGTCTAAGAAGATTGAACAGGGGCAACTGTTGTACCCCAAAATTTGCCCTCCCATATTCTCCAAGATTTGGCAAGATCAAGCTTCAAATGGATTAAGGATTGCATATTTCAAACACCCTCCCAACACAGTCAAAATTAGGGTTTTGGTTCTTACAAGGAAGTTGAGGTTTCCAATTGTCCAATCAAGTCCCATATGCCTATATACATTGTCAAACATCCATATGTCAAGTTTCAAGACTCACAGCACCAAGTTGCACAGTCAAAAACCCTAATTGCTTCACAGTCAACTGCAGGGGTAAAATGGTCATTTGACAGTCAAAAGTCAAAAATTTTGGTCAACATCTTATTTTGAAGCCACAATCATCATTTGATCAAGTCTTGATCATGATTCCACAAGCATAGCTCAAAAATCATCAAGATGCAAAAGTTTCTATTTTTGGACAGTTGAAAAAGTCAACTGTAACTTGACCAGGGCATAACTTTTTCATGGTTCATCAGCAAAATCCCATCCAATTCTCATTTTGAAGGGGATGAAATTTCCTACAACTCATCTTCACACTCCAAGTCCAAGAAATGCTCTCACAAAAAGTTGTCAATTTCTATATTATAGGTCATTTTCAAAAGTCAACAAAAAGGCACTTTAAGTCAAAGATCATAACTTGAGATTTGTGAATCAAAATGACATGGGACCAAAGGCATTGGTTAGAGGACTTCAAGACCTTTCCAAAATGTCCAAGAACATGTTCATAGCTTCAAAATTGAGCAAGATATGCCTTGGAGAAGTTGGGAAATTTTTGGGAACTTTCAAAAGTCAACTTTGCCCAAAACACTTCATTTTTGCTAATGGGCCTCAAATTCGTTCTTGAATCTTTACCCAAGGCTTATGCACGACCCATTGAACTTAAAATGATTTATTTTCTTATTTTTAATTAATTAATTGAGTTTTTATTAAATATTAATTCATTTAATTGATTTTAATTGTAGGAAAATTCAAAAGATATGATTTTTAAATCATTTGTGAAGCAAATAAAGCTAGGGCAAGCTGGAAATTCGTGTACATATCAAAGACCTCAAAATCTACATAATTGGCAAGGTTTTATCAAAGAAAAAGATTGAAAAATATTTGATTGGCAATCACACATTCAAACCATAATGCCATGGATTGTTGGGCCAAGATTTACCCTAATTCTATTGTGCTATATGTACTGAAGCTTAACCTAAAACCCTACACATGAAAAAAGCTGCTGAAACCATAGAACCAAAATTCAAAAAAGTCAAGAAAAATGTGAAACTGAAATCTCACTTGCAGCATAATTCAAAGCCTAAAAAAGATTCAAACGTATTGCTGACATTGCCAGGAACCTGTTGCCATCAAGAACAAGCCCTAACGCCATCAGAATCGTTCACAATAAGTCACTCGGTTGGCATTATTTTCCAAAATTGCATATCATTATTCATGTGTTTTTAAACATTTTTTTGGATTGATTTATGTTAATAGGGACCTCCTGAAGCGATTGGTATAATCCAATTTGGTTATAGCATTCTGAATCGAAAACCACCATGGAAGAACATTAGGGTTTCGAAGCTGTTAATTTAGGGCTTTGCACATACAGAATAATTGGACTTTGAAACGTGCATGGTTGAATTCGTCAAGGCCAGACGAATTCAACACAACCCTCGCGCTCAATTTATATTACATACAGGCCTAATCTCTATTTTTGGTCGTTTCATTTTGTGGGGGTTCAAAACCCCCCGCTAATTGCTTTCTTTTTACAGGGTTCAGGATGAAGACGAAGGACGTGGCAACATGTGGTTGGGACATTCAAATCTACGCGCGTTTTTTCTGAATTCCAGCATAGTTATTATTATTAATATATATTGTTTGTTGGTTATTATTATTACAAATACAACTCGATGGTGGAGTGGCTGGAGACGTGGCTTGCAATCGTTGGGACCTGGGTTCGATTCCCAGGTCCCCCATATAATTGTTAATATTTTTCATAACGTGTTCCAATGCAGCATTCATCCAAAGTTCCACCATAGGCCTCATGTACCAGCGTGCCATGTGTTCCCATCAGCCATCCAAAGGCCAGGAGAGGAGGAATACCATATTCCTCAGTCAATGCACGTACAGGCAACCAGGAAAGTCAACCAGGCTTAGAGTCTTCTTGGGCCAGAATTGCTTCACAAAAACCTCCCCTTGGGCCAACATACCCCCTTAGTTTGCAATTTTATTTTCTTTTCTTTTAATTCCTTTAATTTTTATTATTATAATTAATTCACAAATTAATTTTTCCTAATAAAATCAGAAAGCAAAATTGTAAATATATTTTATTATTTATTAAATTCATTAACTATTATTTTTTGTAAATAAATACTAATAATTAACTTAGCTTAATTTAGGTTTTAATTTTAACCTTTTTCTCAATAAATAAAAATTATATAGAATTAGGTTTTGACATTTTTTATCATTTTCTTATTATCATCATTATTAATTATTATTATTTTTGTACATACAAATGTAAATTAATTAATTAGTTTAAATTAGGTTAAATTTAACATTTTTTATAATAATTAAAATAAACTTAGAACTAGGGTTTTCTTGACCTTTAATTTATTTTATTTTCATTAAATACAAAAAAAAACATAAAAAAAAACATCTTTCCTGTAAATAATTAATTAAGTAATTAGGTTTAATTTTAATTTAAATTCAAGCAAAATGACCAAAAACTCATAATTTTCTCAAGGGTCAAAAACCCTAGGACGTTCCAATTTAATTTCTATTCGCACGTTATATTTATTTTAATTATTATGTAACTGTTTCCGGAATGTAATAGTAGTTAGGTTTATTGCTTTCTTTACTTTCCGCACTTTATCAAAACGGGTCTTTGTTTTTTGGCGATGTATAGACCCGCGCCTTGTAATAGCGTAGCTTTTACCTTTCCGTATTTTATTTTCCGCACTCCTAATTGCTAAATTGCATGAAAGAATGTATGACAAATTAAAAACAACTCGTAGCTCACAAATGCATGATCAAAGATAAACATAAACTGAAGTGAACACACAAGCACATGCCACTTCTAGGGTACGCCTCACTCGTTGCCTCGAACGTGGTCGTCAAGTATAGGGTGTCTTAGAGGTCGCCCTCCTGTCTAAAGATCCAGTCGCCTTGAAACGGTTGCCTCGGATAAAAGGATCTAGGACATTAGGGTTACTTCTAAGGTGTCCTACTATTGCTTCGGTGACCACACTGTCCCTCAATCGAATTGACCCAAACATCTCCAACGGTGGTGCTACCTACCTCTCAATGGTGGGATGGCACTATCTTAAGGACTCTTACACAGCCTAATTCCTTAGGGTAGGTAGATGACTCATGGGTACTTGCTCTCTAAAAAACAAACAAAACAATCTTTTCACACTGACACTTTCAAAAGTTTTCAAAACAAATTTTTCAAACACTCTTGAGGACAGATACAAGAGTCACTTAGAAATCTTTTAAACGAAACTTTTTTCAAACCCACTCACATTTGAAAAGCAAACATCTTTTGAAAAACATAAGAGCAAGTACCTAAGAGTCCGTGGATAACCACGGATAGAAAGGGTGCTAACACCTTCCCTTTCTATAAATCTACCTCCCGAACCGAGAAACATTCTCGAAAAGGAATTTTGCTATGCTTTTGTCCTTTCCATGTTGGAGAACATAAAAGACGGTGGCGACTCTTGCTTACCGCGACATTTCGCGAAACCAGCTAAAAACAGTCAGTTATATTTCCACCGATCACAAGATCCAAGCATCTTTAGGGAAAATGTGTGAAGAAAAGTTGTATATTTAATGGATATCTACAAATTTCATGTTGGGAACTTTCTTTGAATCACATTGTATCATGGTGAAAAAATAGCTTAAAGTTGAGAAAAAATAAGAAATTTTCTATACTTAGAAAAATTTCTAAGTTAAGAAAAATTCAAATTTCAAAACCAAATCTTCAATCTTTGATTTCTTGATGAAATTTTTTCACATTTTGACATGTTTTGATGAATTGTGGTCCTTGACACTTGATTTTGACCAAAAAGTCAAAGTTTGACTTTTCAGTATATAGTTGACTTTTGATCAGTTGACTGCAAATTTCATCTGTCAATCCAATGAAATTGCAATGTTTTGAACCATGTTATTAGGTCAAGATGATACAATTGACCCCTTGAAAGCATGCTTCAAATCAATTGGTCATTTGCTATGTCAAAAATCAGAAATTGCCCTTTCTCAGTCAAAACCCTAATTTTGACCATTTTGCCCTTTTGATGATTTGATCAAATTTCTTGAGGAATTGTGGTCCAAACTTGATCAAATGATACATATGAGTCCAAAATGTTTATGTGGATCAAAAATTATGAAGTTTGACTGCAAATTGGCCATGGTTGACTTTTTCCCCAATACAACTGACTTTTAGGTCAACTATCCAATTGATTGATAAAAAATGTGGTTCAAGGCTTGAAACTTGTCATGAGTAATTTTAGGGGTCCATAATGATGTTTGAAAGCCATATGAAGCATTGATAGTCCAAAAATATTTGTACAATCTCAAACCCTAATTTTGGGTGATCAGTGCATGATGAGAGGTCTTGAGCTGGTCAAACCCTAATCCAATCTTGAGTCAAAGAGATCTTGTGAGAATAATCTTGATAAATGAGAGGACAAATTTTGGGGTACAACAGCAGGTTTTGAAAAAATTGATCACCGGAGAAGACGGTCGGAGCTAGGGCTCCGACGTCTCTCCGGCCCACTGGTTGTTTAACCTAGGTGCAACACATGTTCATTCGTCCGTTCAAAATCATAGGGACCCCACTAACACGCGTGTGTTCAATTTTGTTTGACTTCTAATTTTTGAATTAAGTTTTATATTATATTGAATGATGTTGATTATACTAATGCATAACAACAAGTGTCTCAGTGGTAAGAGTGATGGTTATTATGCGTGAGGGCGTGGGTTTGATCCCAGATTTTGTCAATTTATTTTGTTTTTCAGGATCTACACGCAGATTTATAACAAAAGGATTCATTCATATTCTCAAACACAAACAACACTATGGCCTGATAGAAAGAGAGTGCAGCAATGAGGCTGGGGGTGTGGGTTCAACTCCTATCCCATGCATTTTGTTTTCTTATTTTACTAACCTTATTTTCATTCCATTTTCTTAATTAATTTTCACTCTATTTTATTAATTTACTTTCTAATTAACCACTAATAAACCTTAAAAAAATTTCAAATTAGGATTAGGGTTTTTAGTTAATAATTAATTTTTTTTCATATTTTTATTTATTAAGTTAATTAGTTTTCTTAATATTAAAATAAATTAGAATTTAGGTTTTTATTACTATTATCACTTAAATTATTTTCTACTAAAAAATACAAAAAACATTAAAACATTTTTTCTAACATATTTTCTTATTTCTTTGCTATTTAAATTCCTAGAACAAGTGTATAGGTCGTACTCTCAATTGTAATAGCATAGATTTATATTCTCGCATTTTTCTAATTATATAACTACTCACAGGATGTAATAGCTTAGGTTTAATTTTCCGCACTTTATATTTCGTACATTATATTTTTTACTGTTAGTAATTAGGGTTTGTATGGCAAGACTAAAAGCGAACATAGAAATCCTTATTTTCAAGATAAGATAATTGAAACTAATACACTTCGCACACTTCACCTCTAGGGTAACCTCTCTTGCTGCCTTACGATATGATTGGTCACATCCCTTAAAAGTGGGGATACTTTAGAAAAAGACCCTCGATCAAATCATCATGGTCCCTTTCGAATAAAGATCATAGTCCCTCGATGTCCCTCGGGTTGCCTACAAAATGATCTAGTTCCTCGATGACCCTACGAGCAAAATGATGATAGTCCCTCCGATACAATTGCTAAAGTATCCTTACATGTTGCCTTCGATGACCATACAATGACCCTATGCTTGTCCCTTTACATCCAATAGATAGGATTACCTACAAACTAATGGTATGGATAATACTATCTCCAAAGGAGAAAGAAAATAACAAAAAAATACCTTAGTGGGTAGGACTCTTAAATGCTTGCTCACAAACAAAACATTTTTCACACTACACTTTCAAAACAAACATTTCCAAAAATACTTTGTATACATTCTTGAGGACTGATACAAGAATTATTACAAAGTTAGCCTTACATTGGAATTTCAAAATATTTTCGAATAAGTCACAAATACGCAAAGTAAGTTTTCAAAAGTGAGTTAAGCAATTAAGAGTCCGTAGATAACTACGGATGAAAAGGATGCTAACACCTTCCCTTTTCATAACCTACTCCCCGAACTCAAAATCTATCAAAGGTCTTTCCTATTCTTTTCACCTTTCCTAAAATATTATATAATGTAAAAGTTGGTGGCGACTCTTGCTAACCACAACATTTGCGATAAAACAAAAAAGTCAGTTCTCCCATCGTATGACACATAGAATGGGGTAAAAGTTTTCTTTTGGTTGGGGATAAGCTTGTTAAAATCTTAAGATCAGATCGTAATAAGGTTCGTGGGCATAACCTGTTAAAAGCTCAAAGTCTATAGTGAAACTCTCAAGAAGACTTCTTGGGGACAGGACTAGACCGACATTCAGTCAAACCTGTATAAATCTCTACTGCAACCTCTCTAACTATATCTCTTTATTTTCTGCAATTTACTTTTCTATATTTTATTTCCACTGTGATTACTCACTTAAAATTTACTAATACAATTTTAATCAAGAAAGATTAAATTAATCATGAATTTTAAATACCACAATTCACCTCTTATTGTGCTTGAGGTCACTTGTCCAACAATTATGTCGTAAATTATATATCTCTGTAACCATTTTGTTCTTACATGCCTCATGCTTGAGGGACAGTGGACCATTATATTATAACTCAATCTAATTAGGTATCAATGAAAATGATCTATTAGCTACCCATCCCACAAATGGGATATATGTGACCAAAAAGAGGGCGAGTGAAGTTAAACGTGTGCAATAAGTGGGAGCAAGCTTGCCACGTTCCCCTACATGTTTAAATATGACACATTAAACATATTTTAACAACCATCAAAACTATCCTTGTTGGAGACTAATAGTTCCATATCTCATCGACTAAACCACATTTCCTATATTGAAGGATGTGTCATCCACAATGTTCCCTAACAATTCAAGTAAGACTATATGTAGCCATTTTATAGGAAAAAAGGTCGATATTTCTCAAGGGATAATTGAGACTATATATACTCGTCTAAAGAGTTAGGCTTACTATCAATTATTCACATATGAGAAACTTAAAGCTCTTTCTTTGACTTATTGAAGGCATATCATATCTATTATTCTCACTAAAAGTACAATTCTAAATCATTAAAATTAAATAATAAAATACAACTTAATATAAACAGACGAGTTTTTGGATATATTCGAGGTGAGTATTAATATCTCTATTACCCAACCAATCTATATATTTTGTAATTATAAAAAATACAAACTGAGACTCAAAATCAATGTTTTCTTCGTCAAACTTAAACAAATTCAAATGAATATTATAGGATACAAGTTTTGTTTTCATGATTGATCTAACTTCTACACACTTGAAAAAACATATTGTCCTTGACCTAAAAAAGCATGTTGTCTAATGTAAAATCACGTAAAGAGAAATGATATTCTTACACCTTAATGTTACACTACACCGTATTTCAGTGTTCACCAATACGGTGAAGAATGAAATATTAAAATATTAAAACATTTTTTAAATATTAATATTAATTTTTTTTAGATTAAGAGATACCAATATACAATTATGTGATTAATCAACTTCATAACTTTATTAACCAATATTTCATATTTTATTAACCTATTTTTTTATTAAAAAATATTTTTAATATTTGTGCGTTATTAACCAACTTCATCACTTTCTTAACCAATTTTTTATATTTTATTAACCAACTTTGTTTTACCTTAAAAATTATTTTTAATATCCGAGAGTTTATTAACCAACTCCATCACTTTATTAACCAACTTTTTACTTTTCATTAACCAACTTTATTTTTCTACTAAATTATTTTTAATATTTGGGCGTTTATTAACCAACTTCATCACTTCATTGACCAGCTTTTTATATTTCATTAACCAACTTTATTTTACCATTAAAAGTCATTGTCCATATACTATTCAGGATCACTATTCAATGACATTATTCACGTTATTGTTCATAAATATATTTTTTATTTTATAAAACAATGTTCACTATATAAATACGGTGAACAGTGTTTGATGTAAGTATTTGGTGTACACTTTGGTGTAAGAATAGCATACTTGTTATGTAAATGTCATTCAGATAATAAGGTATTGATTATTTTTATATGCGCATATTTTGTTAGGATATTCGTATTTGACTGTTTATGTCATACTATTGACTATATATAGACTCTGTTTTTATAGTCTTTTATAAAGTATCAAAAACTAGTAAGGAAATATATAAAAAAAAACTTTATTCTTGAAAGGGTTAAATATATTTTGGTTCCTCTAAATATAGCAGATTTCGTTTTTAGTCCCTCTAAATATTTTCTTGAAAGAATGGTCCCTTCAAAATTTTCCATCCATGCAATTGGTCCTTGACGTTAAATTGAGTTAACGGTCGCTAACATTAAAGCATACGTGTAAGTTAAATTTATTTAACTTTATTTTATTGTAATTAAAATATACAATAATAATTATGATGTGGTATATGGTTCCAAATATAATGCCTGACCCCAATTTGTGTAACATAGGTTTCTTCTTCATTTCTGTCGCCTCCCTCAATTGTTATCTTCTTCATCACAAAATCAAATCTCACATGTTTCATCTATTCTCTTATAATACATGGGGTATTCTAAGTCAAGCTCATTTAAAGGTGTTTCTTTTTCATCTTCTTTGGTGAAATCTCGAGCTTTCCGTCTATGTGGTTGCAAAGGTCGAACAGTCTCTTATCAATGCAAGAATGGACCCAATAAAGGGATACTATTTTGGAGATGTCTATTTTGGAATAGCGATGAAACTTTTGATTTGTTTATTTGGGATGAAGACCTTGGAGATAAATCTGGAAATCAAGATGAGAGCATGTTCAATGCAGAGTTTGAAGTTATGGAAGCAAGGAAATATTTGAAAGAGTTGTATGAGGATACAAAGAAGAAGAAAAAAAATTTGATGAACAAACTCAAAGCAGAGGAATATTCTGGAAAAAATTAAAATGTTTTGTTTTGCTATTTCTTTATTTTTCAATGTATGTTTGGTGTTGAAGAATGGTTTATTAGTATACAATGAAATGTACCTTGACTCAATTGTTAATGTATCACTATTGTTAATGAACAAATATTGTTAATGTATTAGTATTATTAATGAGTTTAATGAATCATTACCAATTATTATTTATTATTTATTGAATCATTATCAGTTATTGTTTAATGAGTTTAATATATCAGTATTGTTAATGGCTAAATTGTTATTGTGTCATTATTGTATATTTGGTTAATGAATATTAGGAAAATTTCTTCAATTTGCAAATCATATCTTAACATAGCAAAAGAGTACACATTTTAATAGAAGTTGTCCACTCAAAATAAAAGAGTACATATGTTAACAGACCTTGTCAAACAATATATAGGTTTGATGTTATACACAAAACAAAAGAGTACACTCAAAACAAAGAAGTATATTGGTTTGATATTACATTAACATGCTTGTCCAAAAAGAGTGCATAATGCACTTACCCAAAAAAAGATTACATAATGAACTAAAAAATATAATATTTCATCATATTGTTTCACTGAGTCAAGCTTTTTCTGATGGTCTTCCAAGACTTTTTTCCCTTATCACTGCAAACTTTTATGTCCTCTTTAGGAATCACAAATGGATCCTCATTATGCTTCTCTGGCCTCACAATGTCAAGTGTTTTCAATAGCATCAGTCAATCACTCTTCCTTTTTGGAGTTCCAACATGCTTGACTTTTTTCCCTTTTGATATCAATGTCTTCACCTGTCATGACAACAACTATCATTGTAAAAAACCAATTGACCACAAACTTAATACCAATTAATTCAAGCATGTATTATTGAACTTACATGGTCATTCATAGTTGGCTTTGGAGACTTGGGCAGTTTTAGATGCACACTAAAAAAATTTCTGACAGTTCTTGCAGTTTGTGGTGCATCACTTGGACTTATATGAGCAGTTTCATGTGCATTACTTTGACTAACATGGACAATTTGTGGTGCATTACCTGGACTTACATGAGCATTTTGTTGTGCATGTTTTTTAACAGGAGTAGTGTCAACACTGAGTGGTTCAATGTCCGATATGTCATCATCATTCAGAAGTGCAACCAATGCATTAGATTTTATCCCATAATACATCCTCAGTGCCTCATTAGAACTTAAAGATACCTATGTTGCATTTGGCCTGACAGGTTGAGTAGAAGCCTATTAATTTTGAGTAGAAGGTTGATCAGGTTGTGCAGAAGCCTCATTAGCACGAGTTGATGTCTTCATTTTTTTACTTGTTCCTGCCTTCTTGGAAGTCCCTTTTAGCCTGCCCTGTTGATACAAGTATAAATAATGAATACACAATTTGACACATAAAGAATCAAATCAAAGATACATAAAGTTGATAGAAAATTTACTAACCCTTTTACTTGGTCCTGTAGTCACAGTTGTAGTTTGGCTTACTTTAGTGGTTATTTTAACACTTCTTGGTAGTTCACCAGGAACAAATGCAAGTTGCTTATTCTTCTTACATGTTCAAGTGTTGTCCTCATGCACTAAACATGTTTTGCACTTGTGGCTTGGGTTAGTTTTGTGCCATCTTGTTTGTGAAGCCTCATCTGGTTCCCTTCTTCTGAGTTTTTTAGGCCTATCAGGACCCCTCTTGTAAAGTGGGGGCAAAATATATGGAACATCAGTCTTGGATCATTTGTTTTGTCCATTGATGGGTGTCACAACCATATTGTAGTATTTTAAGTATGTGTTCCTATGATAGCACCTACTTACATACTTGATGAGATCATCAACTTTCTTATGGATGACAGCCACAATATGTTTGCACGGGATACCAACTGAGTCCCAAAATTTATATGAACAACTCTCTTTAATCAAGTCTACAACAAAACTATCTATGAACATTACATGTGTCACCTGAAAGGTTAATTGGCCTGCATATGTTGACAACCAACTAGCACTTTTTTCTATCTCCCTATCCAACCTCCTAAGTGGTTTTGACATTATTACACCCTTGTAATTTTTTATCTTTTCCCTAAGTGTTGCAAAAGTACCCATTTGGTAGTTCCTAATCCATTCAAACATGTTTATAATGGATTTGTCTCTTTGCATGAGTATAATATACAAAAGACCCATTTGTATAAAACACAACCTTGAATTTACCCATCTTGTAAACAGGGTAAATTTGACCACACACAAGTAGAAACCCTATCATTAAAAGTCAACACTACAATACAACTAAGTGGTCCACACATAATGCAATATAACTTTGTTTGGCAAGTGGGTACAATAAACAATTTAAGAAAGAGTATAACACAATTGTCTTAGTCTTGGGACCAAACCTTTCGAACAACAACTACATAGTGATTAAGAATACAATTAGCACTTCAAATAGCAGTTATGTGAACGAAAACGATGATGAACAAGTTGTGTCTTCAACTCATCTTCAATCGACAATGATGAATTTCTCACTCTTTAAGTGTTTCAGACAAAATGGATTTACTTTTGCTATTTTAGAGTTTTTTTTTTTCAATTTGAAAAGAGGAATTTAAAGTTGAAACGATTTCTAATGATTTAAGTTATTAAATACCACATCATAATTATTATAATATATTTTAATCACAATAAAATAAAGTTAAATTACACATATATTTTTACGTCAGTATTATTAGCTCAATTTAATCTCAGAGAACAATTATATGAAAATATTTAAAAAAACTAAAAACAAAATCTATTATATTTAAAAATAACTAAAAACATATCTAAGTGTTCTTAAAATATTGTGGATATGAAATACTCTCCATCACATGTTATAAGTCTATCTGTTGCTCTTGCATGCATTTTCAATGAAATGAAATTGTTTCCTGAAATAAAAGTGATAAACTTATTTTATCACAAAAAGTTAACATCACACGTCAATCAGTATATTCTACGATTTTGATATTTTCTTTTCTTTCTCTTTCAATTAAAAAAAAAATTGAATTAAATGCATCTTCCAGTGCGTCAATTTTCACTATGTCTAAATAGGACATATCTAAATATGCGTATTTATATATATGTTAAAAATGGTAAGTAAGTAGTATGTACTAGTAGCGAAGTAGATTAGCAAGACTCAACCGACACTACAGTATGAGTTGGAGTGTGTCATTCTCAATCTCACTTCTATGGATATGTATCTTCTCTTCTTTTTCTTCTTCTTCACTGGCTTCTGCTGTTACATTGAGTGGTGGATGCAATAAACCTCCGATTCTATTCGTGTTCGGCGATTCAAACTCGGACACGGGTGGACTCGTATCCGGACTCGGTTTCCCTGTAAATCTTCCCAATGGTCGGACTTTCTTTGGCAGATCTACTGGTCGCTTGTCCGATGGACGACTAGTCATTGATTTTCTTTGTAAGTTTTTTCTTCTTCCAATTACTAACATTTCTATTTCAAATCTTATCACTTCACTTTTCACATCAAAATCGGAGCTATGTTCTTTGCATCTTCCCTTTGTATGATGTGGGTTTCGTATATGGGCCCCGAGTTTTGGATCTTGTTTTTGAACTCATTTCTTACAACAGTAATAAATCATTAATCTTTCTTTTTTTCTCAATTCTTTTAGTTTGGTCTTTTTATATTATTTATTGATTTATAATTGCCACATCAGCTGGCTTATATCCAAATTACAATGTCCATATAATGCTAATTTAATTACAGAATAGGAGCCCATTACAGTTACAAAAAAAGTGATGTTATACATAGAGGATTATTACTTACAGTTATTTAACCTTAAATCTGAAACCAATTTTCTTCCAACCTTTGGCAGGTCAAAGTTTGAATACAAGAATTTTGACCCCATACTTGGACTCCTTGTCTGGATCAGGATTCACAAATGGAGCAAACTTTGCAGTGGTAGGATCCTCTACCCTCCCAAAATATGTTCCTTTCGCGTTAAATATTCAGGTCATGCAGTTTCAGCATTTCAAAGCTCGTAGCCTTCAACTTGCTTCCTCAGGTAGATAGATTTTCTTACTGTCCTAGCTTCAAATATTTGATTCCTACATTCCTTTTTCTCTAGTATGTAGTGATGTGACTCAGATACTGTATTTGTTCTGATTTCCAACCGGATTAATGATATAAAATTACTGTTATCCGGAACATGTAACTATTGTAGCACTGCAAACTTATAGGTACAAAAAATATGATCAACGAAGAAGGCTTCCGCGGTGCACTTTACTTGATTGATATTGGGCAAAATGACCTTGCTGATTCATTTACCAAAAATCTATCATATGCGCAAGTCGTCAAGAAGATCCCAACAGTTATCGCTGAAATTGAGAATGCTGTTAAGGTTGGTCTAGTGTTCTTCATAAAATGTTGACTGAACTTGCTCATCCCATTTATATCTTCTTTTTTGCTTAGGATTCTACAAGCATGAATTTTTCATGTATTACTCGTGTTACTAAATCTGAAACTGGATAAATATTATTGCACTTTCTTCAGCTTAGAAGAACAATGTGCTTCATTATATATGTTTGTATCTATTCTCGTACGTCAGTTACTGCTTCACTTAATTCAAATCATCGACATGTGCATCTTTGTTCAAAAAATCAGGATTAGACTATTGTTTCTCTATTGGTTTAATTGTTCTTCAGGGAATTTGATGTTTGGTTCATCTATCTTTATGCAGAGTCTGTATAATGAAGGTGGCAGGAAATTTTGGCTTCACAATACCGGACCGTTTGGCTGTCTTCCTAAATTAATCGCACTGTCTGACAAGAAAGACCTCGATTCATTTGGATGTCTTTCTAGTTACAATTATGCTGCAAGATTGTTTAACGAAGCGCTGTATCATTCGAGTCAGAAACTAAGAACTGAGTTGAAGGATGCTACCTTAGTTTATGTTGATATTTATGCCATTAAGAATGATCTCATCGCAAATGCCACCAAATACGGTAATCCAAACAAACACTTTCTTCTCATTAAGTATTGATTATTATTCAGCTCGTTGAAAATAGTATAACATCATGCTTGTTTTAGTTCAAGTTTCCACTTGACTGAGGACACGTAAAAATGCTTTTCAATATTGTCGAATGTTATTATTGTCATGACTGATGTAGTTTGTTGATACATTATCAAATAGGTTTCTCGAATCCGTTGATGGTGTGCTGCGGCTACGGAGGACCACCTTATAATTTCAATGTAAGAGTGACATGTGGTCAACCTGGTTATCAGGTTTGTGATGAAGGATCTCGCCATGTGAGTTGGGATGGAATCCATTACACCGAGGCTGCAAATACATGGATAGCTTCTAAAATACTTTCGACGGCTTATTCCACGCCACGGACGCCTTTTGGTTTCTTCTGCAGCCACTGATATCTGATGGTGATTAAATTAATGCACATTACAAGGGTGCAAAACAGTGAACATAGGTTTAGTTCATTTGTTGTTGTATTACTATCTGTGTAGTTCTCCAAGAACTTGGTTCTGTCATTTGGTCATGCTCATGCTGAAGCTCTAAAAAACCAGGGGCATGCATGTGTGTAACTGAAGCCTTGCTCATGTTGTAAAAGACAGTAGTGTATCTTTATTATATCTCAAAGGGTTATTTGATGTTGTATTATGTAAACTTTAAGCTATGGCATTAATATTAATTTATTATGAACAATATGTGAAAGCAAAAATTTACTGATCAAGGTTAATAAAACCAGGATTGGATCCCATATCTGAGCTTAAACTGTTTACACATTCATCAAAAAATTAACAAGTGGGATTAAAGGTAGAAATGATGAATAAGTAAAGGATTAGTATTTTATTAAAAAAGTAGTGGAATGAAAGTTGAAATGAGAATGTTTCGTAGGGATTAAAAACGTGTTTAGTTCTATATTTCTCTTAGGTTTTCAACATTTCATTATAATAATGCAAATTTATGCTATCAACATTAGAAATGAGTAACTGTTAAAATTAATGTGTTGTAACCACCACTATCTTTAGGAAGCATTATGAGAGAATTGTAATCATCACGTTATAATAATTGTCTTTATTTAGATTTATGGTAGAGTTGTATCATTAAAATTGAGAGAACCAAAGAGTCCTCATTTTGATTAGCAACCTATTTGTATTCTCTATCAATTTCATTCAAGCCTATATAAGGGCTTTGTAATGTTAAGATTAAGAGTAAGAAGTGTTTGGTGAATTAAAAAAGAAGCAGAGTTTTTCAATGGTCATCCACCAGTAGAAGTATAGTACAAAAAGTGACGAAAAGTAGTTTTCTCTGCAGAATCCTGCAACACTATAATTCTTCACATACCACCTCTAGAATACCGCCAACAGAGTGGTATCAGAGCTGCAGATCCTTGCAGCTGCAGCAAAAATAACAACAGTTATGGCTTCCACAAACAACCCTTCTGTAACTTACAGCAATGTCAAAGTTCCTCTATTTGAAGGAGAGAACTATGATTTTTGGACTGTTAAAATGGAGACTCTATTCACATCTTTGGATGTTCTAGAGTATGTCAAAAACGGCTATGAAGAACCGGCGCCAACAGAGGCTGAAAAATCAAAAGAAAAGGCTGAAGAATTAAGCCAACGGCTTGAAGAATTGAAGAAGAAGAAGATCACAGATGCTGGAGTTCTCGGGATGATTCAAAGAGGGGCCTCTCTATCCATCTTCCCAAGGATTATGAGAGCTAAAACATCGAAAGAAGCCTGGAGTATCCTACAACAAGAGTTCGAAGGAGACTCAAAGGTGCGAACGGTGAAGCTTCAATCTCTTAAGAGAGATTATGAAAATGAAAGGATGAAGGAGAATGAGATCCTGAACGAATACTTCAACAGACTCTCCGAGTTGGTGAATCAGATGAAGTCACATGGTGATACGATGGAAGATCGTAGAATTGTTGACAAAATTCTGATCAGTTTGACAACAAGATTTGACCCAATGGTGGGGGTAATAGAAGAAACCAAGGATCTATCAACCTTGACTGTTCAATGGTTGATTGAGTCTTTGAGATCCTACGAGCAAAGGATGTTACGACATTCTGAAAAATCAATTGAGAGTGCCTTTCAATCTAAACTCAACATTCAGCCCAACAATAGTGAAAATAAGCCCCAAATACAAACTAGAGGTGGCAGATTTGGAAGAGGCAGAGGCAGAGGTCGAAACTCACGTGGCAGATCTGGAAGAAGCGCAAATGGCAGAAGATGGAATGGAGCATCAAACAAATGGTGCAAAATTTGTAACAGCGGTACTCATGACGAGAAGGATTGTTGGAACAAAGGTAAAACGCAATGCCACAATTGCAAGAGATTCGGGCACCTTCAAAAGAATTGTCGTCTTGAAAATCAACAACATGCTTCGTACGCAGAAGGAGAATCTGATGAAGGAAATTTATTTTTTGCTTGTCAAAAAGCATTGCACGAAGAAGGTAAAAATGTATGGTATTTAGACAGTGGCTGTAGCAACCATATGACCGGACAGAAGGAAGCATTTATAAACATTGATTCTTCATTTGGCTCAAAAGTTAAATTGGGCAATGGAGAACATGTCGTAGTGAAAGGGAAAGGAAGCATTGGATTCACCACAAAGTAAGGAAGCAAATTCATACATGACACGCTCTATGTACCGGAATTAGACGAAAATTTGCTTAGCATTGGACAACTTCTGGAGCACGGCTATCCTCTAAACTTTGAGAATAACGAGTGCAGAATTTTTGACTCAGAAAGAAGAAGTGTTGTCGTTGTGAAGATGACTAGCAACAGGAGCTTTCCACTATCTTTTAACTATGAGAAAAATGTAAGCATGATGGCCAGAGAAGAGAATGACTCGTGTTTATGGCACAGGAGACTTGGGCATTTGAATTACGAAAGCCTCAAGTTACTCTATCAAAAGAAGATGGTGTATGGGCTGCCAAGAATCGAAGAAAAATCTGGTGTGTGCGAAGGTTGTGTGCTTGGCAAACACCACCGGCAACCATTTCTAAAGGAAGGTGCATGGAGAGCTAAACAAGTGTTGGAACTTGTACACACAGATGTGTGTGGCCCTATGAATACTTTGTCTCATGGTAAAAATAGGTACTTTTTCTTGTTTATTGATGACTTTACCCGCATGACTTGGGTATATTTCATGAGACAAAAATCTGAAGCGTTTGTAATCTTTAAGAAATTTAAAGCATTAATCGAAAAACAAAGTGGCAGATTTATAAAGATGCTGAGAAGTGATCGAGGGAAGGAGTACACCTCAAATGAATTTCATAAATTTTATGAAGATGAAGGTGTTGAAAGACAGCTCACTGTTGGATATACACCTCAGCAAAATGGTGTATCTGAAAGAAAGAACCAAATCGTGATGGAGATGGCGAAGTCTATGCTACTTGAGAAAGGTTTGCCTAAAACCTTTTGGCCCGAGGCTGTTAACACTGCTGTGTATTTGATGAACAGGTGTCCAACAAAGGCCGTGTGAAAAAAGACTCCATTTGAAGCCTGGAGTGGAAGAACACCGTCGGTGAACCATCTTAAAAATTTTGGGTGTGTTTGCTATGCTCAAATTCCTAAACAAAAGAGGACAAATCTAGAAGAAACAAGTGAAAGATGTGTCTTTATTGGATATAGTTCCATGTCAAAGGGCTATAAACTTTACAACTTGAAGACAAACAAGGTGATCATTAGCCGGGATGTTGTATTTGATGAGAACACTTCTTGGAATTGGGAAGAAGACAAAATGAAGGAGAAAACAGTCCCTGAAATCATATTACAACAACAAAACCCAACAATTGATAATGAGCGACCAGATCCATGTACACCAAGTTCCTCATCCTCTCCAAGTTCACAAATTTCAAGTTCATCATCTCCCAGCTCAACTCCAATAAAATTGAAGGACTTGAGTGATATTTATGCAAGATGCAACTATTGTGTTGTGGAACCAGAAAATTTTGATGAAGCAATCAAAGAAGATGCTTGGAGGAATGCGATGCAAGAAGAAATAAATGCCATTGAGAAAAACAAAACATGGCAGTTAGTTGAAAAGCCAAATGACAAAGAAACTACTGGAGTAAAGTGGGTGTACAAATTGAAGCATAATCCAGATGGGTCAATTCAAAGAGCCAGAGCTAGATTGGTAGTAAAAGGCTATGCACAACAGCCTGGAATTGACTATAGTGAAACTTTTGCCCCAGTTGCAAGATTGGATACTGTACGGACAATTATTGCATTAGCAGCTCAGAAAGGGTGGAACTTGTACCAACTTGATGTGAAGTCAGCTTTCCTGAATGGAGAATTAAAAGAAGAGGTATATGTGCAGCAACCTCAAGGCTTTGTGACTAAAGGACAAGAGGAAAAAGTTTACAAGTTGAAGAAAGCTCTCTATGGATTGAAACAAGCCCCGAGAGCATGGTATAGTGAAATTGACAGCTACTTCATTCAACAAGGATTTGAAAGAAGTCAAAGTGACCATACCTTGTATGTAAAGCATCAAGGTAAATATGATATCCTTCTTGTTGCCCTTTATGTTGATGATTTGGTGTATACGAGTAACAACAAGAAAATGGTTGAAAATTTTAAAATAGAAATGATGAAAAAATATGAGATGAGTGATCTTGGCTTGCTGCATCATTTTCTTGGTATTGAGGTTTACCAAGATGAATATGGAGTTTTTATTTGTCAAAAGAGATATGCTGAAAATATTTTGAAAAAGTTTGGCATGAATGGATGCAAACCTGTTGATATTCCTTTATTGGTGAATGAAAAATTAAAGAAGGAAGATGGTGGAAGATTAGTAGATGCAAGTATGTATAGAAGTTTGGTTGGAAGCTTGTTTTATCTTACAGCTTCAAGACCCGATTTAATGTTTGCTGCTAGTTTACTCTCAAGGTTTATGAGTAAACCGAGTCACTTACACCTTGGAGCAGCAAAAAGAGTTCTAAGGTATGTCATGGGAACCCTGGAACATGGAATCAGGTTTAAAAAGAATTTTAAACTTGAAGTTAAAGGCTACTGTGACAGTGATTGGGCTGGAAGTGTTGATGACATGAAAAGCATTTCCGGTTATGTGTTCAGCCTGGGTTCAAGAGTAATTTCTTGGTGTTTGAAGAAACAAGATACTGTAGCGCAATCTTCAGCTGAAGCAGGATTTTTGGCAGCTGGTTTGGCTACACAACAATCATTGTGGTTGAGAAGAATACTTGAAGATATCGGAGAAAAGCAAGAAGAAAGTCTGCTGCTTCACTGTGACAATAAATCAGCAATAGCCATGGCGAAGAATCCAGTTTTCCACAGTCGAACAAGACATATTAATATAAAGCACCACTTCATTCGAAGTGTGATCGAAGATGGTGATGTGCAGTTAGTGTTCTGCAATTCACAAGAGCAGCTTGCAGACATTTTTACTAAAGCACTACCAAGAGGAAGATTTCAGCAACTTAGAGAAGCAATGGGAGTTAAAGAGCAACACATTAAAGGGGAGTGTTAAAATTAATGTGTTGTAACCACCACTATCTTTAGGAAGCATTATGAGAGAATTGTAACCATCACATTATAATAATTGTCTTTATTTAGATTTATGGTATAGTTGTATCATTAAAATTGAGAGAACCAAAGAGTCCTCATCTTGATTAGCAACCTATTTGTATTCTCTATCAGTTTCATTCAAGCATATATAAGGGCTTTGTAATGCTAAGATTAATAGTAAGAAGTGTTTGGTGAATTAAAAAAGAAGCAGAGTTTTTCAATGGTCATCCACCAGTAAAAATATAGTACAAAAAATGACGAAAAATAATTTTCTCTGCAGAATCCTGCAACACTATAATTCTTCACATACCGCCTCTAGAATACCGCCAACACTAACTAATAGGATTTGAATCTTCTCAACTAACAAAGCAATGTCACAATAAGAAGAATAAAAGAATTGAAAATGAGCTTATGAGTTCTAAACAAATAAAGGCCATTGGATTTTATTCAAGGTTGCTTTTATAATTATTTATAGATAAAAGATATAAAAATTAATAATTAATAGAAATGAGAATTGATCAAATTTAAATTAATAAAATTGGATCACAAAATTATTCAAATGTAAATGATTAAGTCTGGATAATAAATTGAAGACATGATGAATTCTATAGTTTCTTTAAACTATAATTATCGATAAAGACAATATAAAAATTAATATAGTGATAGAGTTTCAAATAACTAAGCTTTTTATAATGATCTATAATATATTTTTTAAAGCATCATTATCCTTGAAGAAAATAAAAACTGATATATTATTTTTAATTAAGATATAAATTATTGATGTTTTTTTAATATCTAAAGTCACACGTATATTAGTTGACAATAGATCCAACAAACTTGCAGTATATTCTTCTATTTTAAACTTTAAGGTAAAGTAATCAAAATCAGACTGGTTATTAAATCGGCATATTCAGAGAGTTAAAATTTAAAGATTGGATTGGAGTTTAATCTGGATTGAACTATTAATATTAAAAATATTTAATATTTATAATTTTAAGACATTGAAAATTTAGCTTTACATATAAATCATAAGTTAACATATATAAATAAAAATTACTTAATTTAAACATATATAAATAAAAAATTACTTAATAAAATTAATTTTAAATCTAAAATGGTGATGTTACATACAAACCAATCCATCATATGGTATGGTTCTATTACAAAGAAAGATTCAAGTCTAAGCGATTTTATCACTTGTTTTCTCTTTCTCTTCATTTTGATCCACCAATGAATCTGCTGCTGCAAAAGTTGTTGCAGCTGCTTCTTGTACACATTCTTTCTCTACTATCATCAAACCCTCTTTTTCTTTCTCTGTAGACGGACCAGCTTCAGCATCATGATGAGTAACTGATATATAAGAGAGTTTCAAATTCAAATTTATTAACATTTTATTTATAAATTTAATGAAAATATATCGACAGCATAAAACTGTTTTATACCATCAATAAAATCATAATGGTTAATTTTTATAGAAGTTTGACTTTTTTTTTTTAAATCATATATAAAATATTTCTTTTTGATATACTTACCGTATAAAATATTGTCGTATCAACAAATCAACAATGAGAGTGCTTATTGAGTTGAATGAACCAAAACTATATATATTATTTACTAGCGACAACATAGGTCAATACCGCGTTTGGTTAGAGGCTATTAGGTTGACAAATATACCCCCGTGAGAGTGGAAAAAACTAATGAAAAAAATGGATAGAATGGTGAGTTCGGAAGATTAATAACGCGTCTTTCGTCATACCCATTACGCATAAGATTGCCTAATATTTGCATCATCTTGTAGGTAGATAGTTCCACTCAAGAGGATAGTTTAGGTATAGTGTAGGTCACCATACCTTACATGGACCCCCATAAAAATTAATTACTCACTCCGTTTCTTTTAAGTGTCAATTTTTAAATAAAAAAATTTGTTTTTTTAAGTGTCAAATTTTAAAATTTAAAATAGTATTGATTGTAGTTTTGTTAAAATTAGTCTTAATTATTATTATATATATAGAGAGAGAGAGAAAAATTAAATAAACTATTAAAAAATTAAGAACATTATAAAAAAAGAAATATTCGTTGTTTATAAGTAACAATAATAATTAGTTATGTTGCTATATGTAAGCAGTTTAAAAATGACAATTAAACCGTTTAAAAATGACAATTAAAAAAGAGTCGAAGGAGTACCAATTAAACTTAAGCATTAATCAATTATTAGTGTAAAATACAATATCATTATCAGATTGAAATCAGTACAGTTTTTCATCGATTAATTTAATACTATTGCATTAGTAGAGACCAACTTCAAATCTGTACTACTAAACAAAACCAATGACAATATTTAAAAAGATTTGAACCCGTTTTAATAGGGTTGGTTGTCTTAGTGTGTTTGGTTTGAATTTTGGAAGACGGAAAAGCAATTTTTATAGATGTACAATTGATTTTAAGTGATTTTGAGATGTTTGGTTATAAAAGTAGAATTGATTCTTTCTCTAAAATTGATTCTACTTGGAATTAGAATTTATAACTTCAGCTTGCAAAATTAATTCTAGATGATTTTTATATTGAAATTTATTATTCAACTCACTTTTACATTAATATATTCAAACATAAATTAACTCTTCTAAATTCAATTATGATAAAATTCATTCTACCAAACACAATTTTATTAGAATCAATTATGTCCATTACCAATTCAAAGATGCCATTACGTGAGTTGATTAAATAGTTAATTAAAGGTGGCTTTGAATGATAATAATGGTGAGTAAGAATGGACACTATATTCTTCAAGGAATTGTCAGATTTGTCCTAGCACGTGATATAGGTTTGGAGTTTGGACAGAAGCAACGACAACCCATGATGCTGATAGATGTGGTCCCTAATGGAATGGAACCAATGATGATATGATCCACGTAACAACACCATCATCATCTTCTATTTTTCTACAAAATTGTAGAATAGAGTAAGTGATAGAACTATGAGTTTTGCTTTTGTTCAAGTTACTCTCATGTTTTAGCTAAAATTCTCTAGCTAGAGTAACGATGGATCTAAGTTCTGAATAAACATAACTCTTATTTGAAGTAAATTCAAGCTTCTTCTCTAGTCAAATGATCACTGCATAATATTTCTTTGTGAAGCAATTATTCATGAAATAATTGGTTTATATATTTACAATTGGTACATTATATGATAATGCATGGCATAATCACCATGACTAACATAGATCTATGAATACATATATCTACGAATCCTTCAACTACCCTTTAAATGCGGATTATACACACAGTTACTGACATTAAAAGGCAATAGAAAGCAGAAAAACCAGAGATCAATTAGCGACTGAATCACCAAATTTAGAAGGGAAGGGGATGAAAAAGTTATGACTGTAAACTTTATACACTCAACCACTTTTCACAATATCATTATCATGATGCATTGAAAATTTTAGATTGCAAGTAATGAAATGGTAAAACGGGTAATAGCAATGTTTTGATCACAAATAAGATCAAACAAATTGTTCGATGTTTTAGCTCTGTACCAAAAAAAAAAGCAAATTTAAATGCGGATTATACACGCAGTTACCAATATTAAAAGGCAATAGAAAGCAGAAAGACCAGAGATCAATTCGCGACTGAATCACCAAATTCAGCATATTGAGCCATGAGTGGTTGCCAGCCTGACTGCCGATGAACTATCCATTTTTATGGAGATCTCAAAGAAAGTTTTTTAAAGCACATGTTCTTTATCACCATACCTGCTTCATACCTAGAGAAAAAGAATTGACTCATTAGAACACTGAGACACCTTTTAGAAAATGAATAGTTTATTATTTGTCAATTAATATGTTCTAAATATAAATATTCTTACCAGCATTGTGTACCCATTATTGCTGATTTTCCAGCAGGGGTTGTTAAAAAAATTTGAATTTCATCCCAAATATCTTTTGAATGCTGTTAAGGATCTCCACCAAAAGGATTTACACATTCCCAAAGTTCATCATTCTTACCAAGATACAGCGTCACAGCATCTAAATTCTGATTCACACAAAGACTGCGGTACACATGACAACATCATCATCATCTTGTGCAAAGCCCTAAACAGTTGAGATTTGAATCAAAACATATTATTAACCACTTTGAACGTAATAATTTCTCATCAGTATTACTTAGTCTAACAAAACCCTAAATAAATAAATCTCAGATAGGTCATAACTGAAGTCTAATTTCAATTTAGGTTAAAATAGATTATATTTATCGGTTGGAACATGTCTCATGGGAATTCCGATGATGAAGAGAGCACACTGTACAGATTCAGGAATTTTAGATGCGTTGCCAAAGGGAAGGATGGAACGGGACCATGGTAGTTCATTTGAGCAAGTGCTGAAATGATACTATGTGCAATATTGCAATTTTCAGAAATAGGACAGTTTTCCATATTGCAATAGAAAACTATCATGTCCCCAAGAATTGTGATCCTACTTTCGCAACACCTGCTCCAACTTCACCCAAGGATGCTGAACCCACTACATACTTTCGCAACACCTGTTCCAACTCCACCTATGCGGTGATGATGGAGAAGGTGGTCAGATCTAGACACTGTAGTGGGTTTTGTATTCTGAACCCTAAACCCTAACAAAACAATAGGTTTTATATAAATGATATGAAACTAGGCAAACACCCATGTCCTGACTGTGTAGAAAGATTTGAATTTTAATAAACGGAATTTCTTAGTACTTTCTTAACGGTTGAAAAACACTTCTAAAAACTTAAATAATATTTTAGATATGTATATCTGAACAAATTTTTAAAATATATATGAAATTCTCATTTTTGCACGCTATTAAATTTTAAACGTTCAGTGAAGGTTTCAGTTATGCACATCTGAATCCACCTTAGAGGTGTTTCGGATGTGTATATCTGAAACTCCCATTGAACCAGAGCGAATGGAGGCAGAAAGCAGAATAGTGGTGGGTGGTAAAAAAATTATTAAACGTACTGAAAATAAACACAATAATTTGATATGTAACTCGTTTGATTTATATAGAGAAATCGAAAACCGAAATGATACGAAAATAAAGTGATTAGAAATACCGGAAATGTAATACATAAGTTGTTCATAATGTACAGAATGACATACAATTACATCAAAAAATACAAAATAAAGCATACTCTACTATGTATGCCAAATCCTAACCCCCTGGCCCCTCTTCTGCCTACTGTAACTCGCTGCACTCGATGCCTCCTTAACCATCCTCTCTACGATGGCCATCGCCTCATCACCGTTCGTCTGAATAATTTCTTGGTCCAAGGTCTCATGCACAATCAAGTGTATCCTCTGATATATCAGTAAGAGATCAGTGGCATGGTTATCTTGAGCTTGCTGGTTCTCAATGATCTCCTCATGAGCTAGTCTAGGTGGACGTCCAGGAGCATCAAGTGTCATGATAAGATGTGACACTTGGAAGAACAATATCATGTATTCCTCTACACAATGTCAAGCGATGGATGTCGGCATCATCATATACGCCTCTGGCACCATATAAGTCCCCCATTCCTGAAAAATGTCATCGAGATCCCGACGGACAATACGATCGGAAGCAGCCTCAATCAGAGATATAAGAATGGATTTCACATATCCAAACTGTTGGATGCATCACTCTGGAAGATATCTCACCATCATGTTGGCCTCACATGCCAGCCAACCTGAATATAACAAGATGCACTCGAACGGTCTCCACATAATGTCATCATAAGTCGTTCGATCTAGATGCACTCGGAACATCGACGCAACGTTATTCCCCCTCTATAGGATATACCTGGCAGCCCTCGGCATGTCCTCAGTATACTCCCTATCATAAGCTCATCCATGAATGCAGTGAAAATGCGAAATAATTCATCCCTGAAACACAAATAACATATATGTAAGAAAAAAATATTATTAAATTAAATATAATAGTTGGAATGAAAATGTACTGTGAGTAGGGTGCAAGAGCCTGTAAGTTGCCTCGTCCTCCCTTTACAAGCATCATTAAGATTTTGGTATAGATATACCAAACAATCAGCCCCTAGTTCCACTCATTAACAGTGTTCAAATCTATAAAGTACTTGAGAAGTGCCACATCAACGTATGTAGCCCTTTTATCCATAAAAACGAACGTGTCAACCAATAACAAAAAGAACACCTCAACGCACACTAGCGATGGTACTGAACAAATAAATCATCTCCCTCGGCCTCGGCAACTGAATCTGATACTAAGTGTTCTTCATATGTGTTGCTCAAGAAAGAGAACTTGACATGTGCCCCATTAGTTGAGTCACACAGCTCAAATGCCTTATCTGGCGAAGCCCTCAAATAATCAATCATCATTTCAATCGCTTCACCACAAGTGATCTTTGAATGGTTAAGTAACCTCCCTCTGATAGGAAGGTGTAGCAGACATGATACATCGTCGAGTATTATAGTCATCTCTCCAACCGAAAAGTGGAAAGGCAACGTCTCTTTGTGTCACCTCTCGACGAATGCCCCCAGTATTCCGTGGCTAATGGTAACGTAACTGAAACAATAAAGTCTGGCCAGTCCTAAACCATTAATTGTGTTTCTAAACCAGACCTCATCAGGATGAAATAGTTTAAATATTTTCCTCGCATGGTTCACAAACTTTATGATACACCATTCCTCGCCCTCCCAAACATGCCAAACGACATGTTCATTATAACAGGTCAAAAGGGAGGTGTCATAGGTCCCTCTCGGATACCCCTAGTTTGGCTCACCCACTGCAGCTGGTGAATCATCCTCTTCGGGTTCCTGTGCCCGAACAACCTCCTCCTCCACCTTTGGTGTCTGTTCATAATCCCGACACGATAACTCGTGAGATAGCCGACTCCTTGGAGCTGAAGTGGATCCTCCTGCCACATCCTCCATGCAACTCGTCCTTGTTCTCGAGTCCTAGTAGACTGTAGTGCTCTCTCGCTCCGAGTCGAGATTGTCTGGGTAGGTCTACCAAGTCTCATTCTGTTTGGAACTTTAGCCATTAACCTGAAACAATAGTAACTAATCAATGAAGGTGCAATACATGATAAATATTTTTAAAAAATCAGTTCAGGCCTAAAATCAGATGTGTATATCCAAAATATCTCATAGGTGATTTTAGATATGCACATTCAAAAACCCATGCGAATTGCCATTTTTAGCAGTTGCATTTTCTTGCCCTAACTGCTCCAAAAACTTGAAATACACACCCAAACAACCACATTTTTCAAATTAAACTTCAAACAACTAAATTTAAATTATTTAAGTAACATTTTTTGCAATTGCAAAGTATAAAAAAAGATTCAGATTCAGAGAAACTTATACAAATTGGGAGTTTTGAAGTGTTGTTGAAATGGGTTGACAATGTAAGTTGTTTTTGAACTTTTTTGCTCAAAGATTGCTCAAAATATTTGGAAAAGAGAGAGTTAGAATAAAGAGTGTGAGAATGGATAAAGATGGAAATGAGTTTCTGTTTGTGTCTATAACCGAGTGGTTTAAATATGCATATCTGAATCAGCCACGTTAAAAAATTAAAGAAAAAATTATTTCGGATATGCATATCTGAATCAGCCTCTCAAAATATGAAAGGTAGTTCATTCGGATATGCATATCTGAAACTTAGGCGCATTTGAGGAATTTCGCCAGGGACTCCTAAGAAAGTGTAAGGGTGCATAAATATATTCTCTTAGTAAATGCATTAAATTGTGATGATTAAATTTTAGAGATTTCAAGCAAGTTTAGTTTTTTTTTTGGCAAAATACTCATTTTGGTCCCTTAACTATACCCTTGGGTTCACATTGGTCCCTTAACTTTTTTTCGTGTCATTTTGGTCCCTTAACTTTCAAAAAGTTTCATTTTAGTCCTTTTTTGTCTAATTAGCGACGGAAAAACTTTGAAATACGTCGCTAAATTTGTCGCTAATTAGACAAAAAGGACTAAAATGAAACATTTTGAAAGTTAAGGGACCAAAATGACCCGGAAAAAAATTAAGGGACCAATGTGAACCCAAGGGTATAGTTAAGGGACCAAAATGAGTATTTTGCCTTTTTTTTTGTTTCAAATTAATGGGATACACGTGCGTTCGCATGAGTACCAGTGTGTTACGCACATTTTTGTTTTCAAAATGTAATAAAATATAAATAAAAAAATAAATTTGTTTTACCAATATAGTTTATTATTTTTAAAATAAAATATATTTTTAAAATAAAAACAAAATTGATTTATCAATATTATTTTACATATGTGTGTACCATATCAGTACTCGTGTGTTCGTACGGGTAGTAGTGTGGTATGTGTAACGCCCCGAATTTAATTAATTATTTAATTAAATTAATTAAAGATTTAATTATTGGAAATGGTCGAAGTTAGAATCTGTCGGTATTATTTTAAGAGGCGTGATCAGATTAACATGTTGATTTGAGATGTTAAGTGAAATAGTCAGTTTAATCAGAGAAATAATATTAGCAATAACATTATTATATTGGATTGTTATTGAGTTGATTAAGTGGTGGAAAATAGTATTATGATAATACTATTATTATTTCTTATGGGCTTAATTTAAAATGTTGTTGGTAGTAAAATGTGTGGTGTGAATATTAGGCCCAATAGAATTAATAATAGAAATTATATGTTAAAGTTGAATAAGAAGGAATTAGGTTTCTTTTTGTCAAGTAGAAGAGAGAATAAGAAGTGGCTGTAAGGAAGAATAAGGGTTTTAGAGAAAGAGAAAAGAAAAGGATGCAGTACATGGAGGAGAGAAGAAGAATGAAGGTTTCGAGCTATGGTAGCAGCGGATTGCAATCGGAATAATAGAGCGATCTCCAATCCAAGGTAAGGGTGGAGTTTCTTATCCTATAATGGGGTTTATGAGAATTTGTATGTGGAATTTAGGGTGTAAATTTATTATTGTTTGTGTTTATTCATGGCAATTGATGTTAGAAAATTAATTACTGATGAATATTGGTGAAACTTTCGTATTCTTGTGTGTTGTTGATTGATTGTTCCGTTGAAAATATATGGATACGAAGGAAACTGGAGAAGTAACAGAGAATCATAGAATGGGGGTTTGATGCCGATCGTTAGTAGGTAGGGGAAGTGCCTGTGACGACCGTCACAAGCTGGCAGGGAAAGCATAACGGCCGTTATGGCCTGGGGAGAGGAAGTTGTGCCGACCGGCACAAGTGAGGAAGTGGAGGGAAAGTGCCCCTTTGGCATTTGGCACATGCTTCTGTCTCTGTTTTTTTGTTTCCCTGTTTCTCTGTTTTACTGTGGCACTATACTATATAATTTTTAGATGGTATCAGTGTGGAGTTTATTAAATATAAAAGCAGTTAGGGAATAAATTAAACTATTCTTATCTTATCAGTAGTATGCTATAGCAGAAGCAACTTTAATAGAAGCACCTATATGTCAGTAATCTTAATTTATCAATTCAACATAATTTTAACAGTCTGTAGTAATAAGACAGAGTTATAAATAATTAGTAAAGTTGCAATAACTGTTTTGGAGGATTAACTAAATAGCAGAAGAGAATATATTGCCAAGTAGTATATGTTGTAAGTGAATTACAGGAAACAAGTGACACTCATTTGGCAAAGAGAGATTAGTAGTGGTATAAATAAATAGTAGTAATAATAGTATATAAAACAATACCGATTAGCCGAATTTGTAGATTTGAGTGGTAAAAGTAGTTAACCGAAATTAGTTGAAATTGTCGGAATAAGTCGTATATACATATAGATATTTTTAGTTGGTTTCTTTTGGTTAGAATTATGTAGAATAAAGTTGATTTGCAGGTGAATTCGAAATAAGTTGAATGGTTCTGGTTTATGGAATTGTGTTGTTGGTTATTGTTGTGAATAAGTCGTTGCCGAATACATTGTTGTTGTTGAATATGTTGTTGTTTATATGTTGTGATTGATAAGTTGATTAAGTTGTAGGCTTATGCCAACGTTGTCGAATACATTGTTGTTGTTGAATATATTGTTGTTTATATGTTGTGATTGATAAGTGGATTAAGTTGTAGGCCTATGGCCAGTGTTGAAGCGATGATGAGTGCCTCTAATTATTGGTAAAGCGACGATATAGGCTTATGCCTTTGTGACGGTTATTGTTGTTGTTGTATGTGATTATTGCATTCATTGAGTCACATACATTTGCATTATTAAGTTGGCCTAGATTGGCATCACGTTGGCCTGGATTGGCAAAATATTAAGTTGAAGGCTTATGCCTTGTTGATGCCTCTATTAATTGGCAGTTATTAAGTTGGGAGTTCTGCTTCGTTTCTAAGTTGGGAGTTCTGCTCAATTTCTAAGTTGGGAGTTCTGCTCCGTTTCTAAGTTGGGAGTTCTGCTCCAATGGTACCACTTGCATATGCATTGTAATTGAGTCGCATTTGATGTTGCATCTTGAGTTGTGGTGAAGATAGATTTGTTGTTGACTTATGGTAACAAGTATTATCGAAAAGATGTGAAATTAATAGTTATGTTGTGTTGATGTTTTGTTGCGATTAGGTTGTTTATAAGTTGTGAAGTAGTGATTTTATATTCTTGAATTCTAATATATGATTTATCATACGCTCACTTATACGATTTGAGAATCTCACCCCTTATTGTTTGAATGTTACCCTTATGTTGGTAACGTGCAGGTAATCCAGAGTGAAGGCGGTTTACCTTCAGTATGTCGAGTCAGTGTCATTGCTCTGATACGTAACACTCGGGGGGATGAACGCTTAATGCTTAGTTATTGATTATTTATTATTGTTGTTGAATCTTTAAGTTGTTTGCATGAAGTAATTGTTGTCTTGAAGTTGTTTCAGTTTTATGAAAGAGGTTAATGATTTGGAGTTGAGTATGTGATTGTGCTGCTTATTAATAAAAAGTTGTTTGATGTTAAAGAATAAATCAAGCTGTTATCAGTTCATCCGAGTTAAGTGTTATATATCTATTTTATATGTGATTAAATGAAGTTTGATTTTAAGTTGAAAAATGTAGCATCCTATTTATGTTGAACTCTGATTTTATCATTATCCGCTGGGTAGAAATGGGGTGTTACATAAGTGGTATCAGAGCAGGTCGGTCCGTCCGACCAAGTTGTTTAATATCGTTTATTCCTTAGTGCGTGATAAGTGTGTGAAACACTGACGGTGCTTGTTGTTTTTCTAATCGAGTTGTATGCAGGAAGTTGGTTGAAGATAAGTGGGGGAGAAGCTTTGCTTCTCGGATATGTTCAATTGAAAGGTGTTGGTTCAGTGTGCTGCCGACGATGACAATGTAAGAATTGTTGGATTATTTTTGTTCCCGAATTTGAAGGTAACTTGGATTCAAGGTCTTTTTGTCAGTCGAGTTAGAGCGCCTTGAGAAGAATTGATCAGACATTGTTAGTGCTTACTTCTCGAAGAATGAAGAGCGATGTAATATTTGTTGATTTACGAAGCAAGTGTAAGATGTCGATGTTTGAACAATGATGGAGTAATAAAGTTGCTATAACTTTTGTCTTGGTATCACATAAGTGATTGTCGGAAGTAGTTGATGTTGATAAGTATTTGTGAATCGCGAGTCCGAGTCGAAACTTGAAGAAGTGAGTAACGTTGCGGAAAAAATTGTTACCCTGGTGTTTTGGAACCTGAACTTTGGCGAAGGAATGCATCTCTCGAGTTATAAGAAGTTTGGGAGCACGAGATATGTTAAGAGTTGTTTGGAATATGTCTAGGTTGAAGACAAATGAGTTTCGGAGTGGAATTTCCGTAAGCGAATCGCAGGAAACTGCATAATTGTTGTGGGACTTCGAAAATTCATAATTAGAGTTTCGGGCATCCGATTTGAGTTCTGTTTGAAGCGTTGGAAAGATAACAAAATGAGCTTAATTTTAAAAATGTCTCTAGTAGCTATAATAGATTCATTTATCACGTGGTGATATTATAAGTAAGTGCAGTTTGTTGTTACACTTATCTTTGGGACTACACTTGTTCTTCAGTGTTGTACGGAACGCCAGCGTCCGAGTTGGGTGAATTAAAGAAGCAATTGGAATATTTATTTAAAGTAACTTGTGAAATTTAAGGTATCATTTGGAAAGCTTTGGTGTTATTAATTAGAACGAAAGACGATAGTGCAAAGTTGTGTGGAATTTACGGTGTCGAAAAGGCGGAAGATTTGTGCTAAGTTGTCAGGATGTATGTTATAATTTTGGGAGAAGAGTTCTCTTGAGTAATTTGATTTCCAAGTGAAAGTGTATGTAGACCCATTCAAGGTGGATGCAGTTCTAAGTTGGAGAAAGACGAAGTCTGTTATAGAGGTTATTATCTTGTTGAGCTTAGATGATTACTATCATAGTTGTTTGAGGTGTAGATATATATGAAATGTTGTTAGAATCATTTATGTAGATAAAGACTAAGACTAGAGTGAAAGGATTTGTAATGTATTGATATGCCAACGGATCTCAAGTTAGAAAATGATTGATCATTGTGGGATGGTGGGTGAATGAGGATTAGACATGTTGTGTTTTATAAAACTTGAATATGAGTTTTAAGGAAATGCTATTATAGTTTGGTACGATGATTTATACTCCCTTATGGTTGTCAAATACTAATTGACAAATTGAGGAACTGATCACCGTCAATTTATTGTTGATAGTAGACGAGGCCATGTTGGATGATATAGATTTGTTGTGCTTTCTTAATGGTGTGTAAAGTGGTTGATGTTATATCGTGGAACAAGTCGGAGTATCGAGTTATATGCAAGCTAATGTTGCAAATGTGAAAGATTGAGAATATCAAGTGAACAATGGTTTTATGGTAGATGTTGAGGAAAGTCCGAAACTAGATTGAAACTTGTAAACCATATGTTTGACGGAAATTATCGTGGTTGTTAGTTGATGGTGAGTTGTGTGTATAATTATTGAGTTATACAATTAGGTTGATATTGTGATGATTTGGTTCCCGTTGTCATGATGTTGTTGTTAGTTATCGTAAGTAAAGGAATAATATTTCAGAATATGACGAAGTTGATTATGTTGGCTATGTTAATGTCACTATAAGAGTGATACGACGATGTGAATATTTTTTTTGATATTTTGTTGATAATTGGCATACAGGAATGAAATTGTGTATGTGTTTAGAGGTTGAAAAAGGTGTTAAGATGATATTGAGATGATGTATATTCAAGTATAAGTGTGTTATAGTTGTTGCTACTTAAAATGTTGGTATGTAAGATTGTGGTGGAGTAGTTGAGATGCTAGTAACGATTATGTCGCGAAGTGTTGAATGATGGTCATGTGTGTAATCGATTTGAATTGTGTTGAGTTATTGTTATGTTGGTCAAGTAGTGGTCGAAGTGTTGCCAAACGCGACTTAGGGATCAAAAAGTTGGATATGAACTTCGCGTTAAGGGTGGTAGTATCGAGTAGATTTTCGAGGACGAAAATATCCTAAATGGAGGAGAGTTGTAACGCCCCGAATTTAATTAATTATTTAATTAAATTAATTAAAGATTTAATTATTGGAGACAGTCGAAGTTAGGATTTGTCGGTATTATTTTAAGAGGCGTGATCAAATTAATATGTTGATTTGAGATGTTAAGTGAAATAGTCGGTTTAATCGAAGAAATAATATTAGAAATAATATTATTATATTGGATTATTATTGAGTTGATTAAGTGGTGGAAAATAGTATTATAATAATAAAATTATTATTTCTTATGGGCTTAATTTAAAGTGTTGTTGGTAGTAAAATGTGTGGTGTGAATATTAGGCCCAATAGAATTAATAATAGAAATTATATGTTAAAGTTGAATAAGAAGGAATTAGGTTCTTTTTTGTCAAGTAGAAGAGAGAATAAGAAGTGGTTGTAAGGAAGAATAAGGGTTTTAGAGAAAGAGAAAAGAAAAGGATGCAGTACATGGAGAAGAAAAGAAGAATGAAGGTTTGGAGCTATGGCAGCAGCGGGTTGCAATCGGAATAATAGAGCGATCTCCAATCCAAGGTAAGGGTGGAGTTTCTTATCCTATAACGGGGTTTATGAGAATTTGTATGTGGAATTTAGGGTATAAATTTATTATTGTTTGTGTTTATTCATGGCAATTGATGTTAGAAAATTAATTAATGATGAATATTGGTGAAACTTTCGTATTCTTGTGTGTTGTTGATTGATTGTTCTATTGAAAATATATGGATACGAAGGAAATTAGAGAAGTAACAGAGAATCATAGAATGGGGGTTTGATGTCGATCTTTAGTATGTGGGGGGAAGTGCCTGTGACGACCATCACAAGCTGGCAGAGAAAGCATAACGGCCGTTATAGCCTGGGGAGAGGAAGTTGTACCGACCGACACAAGTAAGGAAGTGGAGGGAAAGTGCCCATTTGACACTTGGCACTTGCTTCTATATCTGTTTTTCTGTTTCTCAATTTTTCTGTGGCACTATACTATATAATTTTTATATGGTATCAGTGTGGAGTTTATTAAATAAAAAAGCAGTTAGGGAATAAATTAAACTATTCTTATCTTATCAGTAGTATGCTATAACAGAAGCAACTTTAATAGAAGCACCTATATGTCAGTAATCTTAATTTAGCAATTCAACATAATTTTAACAGTCTGTAGTAATAAGACAGAGTTAGAAATAATTAGTAAAGTTGTAGTAACTGTTTTGGAGGATTAACTAAATAGCAGAAGAGAATATATTGCCAAGTAGTATATGTTGTAAGTGAATTACAGGAAACAAGTTACACTCATTTGGCAGAGAGAGATTAGTAGTGGTATAAATAAATAGTAGTAATAACAGTATATAAAACAATACCGATGAGCCGAATTTGTAGATTTGAGCGGTAAAAGTAGTTAACCGAAATTAGTTGAAATTGTCGGAATAAGTCGTATATACATATAGATATTTTTAGTTGGTTTGTTTTGGTTATAATTATGTAGAATAAAGTTGATTTGCAGGTGAAGTCGAAATAAGTTGAATGGTTCCGTTTTATGGAATTGTGTTGTTGGTTATTGCTATAAATAAGTCGTTGTCGAATACATTGTTGTTGTTGAATATGTTGTTATTTATATGTTGTGATTGATAAGTTGATTAAGTGTAGGCTTATGCCAACATTGTCGAATACATTGTTGTTGTTGAATATGTTGTTGTTTATATGTTGTGATTGATAAGTGCATTAAGTTGTAGGCTTATGTCTAGTGTTGAAGCGACGATGAGTGCCACTAATTATTGGTAAAACAACGATATAGGCTTATGCCTTTGTGACAGTGATTGTTGTTGTTGTATGTGATTGTTGCATTCATTGAGTCACATATATTTGCATTATTAAGTTGACCCGGATTGGCACCACGTTGGCCTGGATTGGCAAAATATTAAGTTGAAGGCTTATGCCTTGTTGATGCCTCTATTAATTGGCAGTTATTAAGTTGGAAGTTCTGCTCCGTTTCTAAGTTGGGAGTTCTGCTCTGTTTCTAAGTTGGGAGTTCTGCTCCAATGGTACTGTTGTACCCCAAAATTTGCCCTCTCATTTTATCAACATTTCTCATCACAAGGCTCTTGGAACTAAAGATCAAGTTAGGGTTTGCTCTGCTCAAGACACCTCCTTGCACTGTTGACCTAAATTAGGGTTTGAGTTTGCACAGAGATTTTTTGACCTTCAATGCCCAAAGTGAATTTAATACTTCATGTTGGACTCATAATTTTGTCCATACCACGTTTCAAGCCTTGAATCAAATTTTTGCCTAGTCAATTGGACATTTGACCTAGAAATCAACTGTATTGGGAAAAAGTCAACTGTGGCCAATTTACAGTCAAACCTCATGAATTTTGACCCACATCAACATTATGAACTCATATGAACCATGTGATCAAGTTTAGATCACAATTCCATAAGAAATTTGATCAGATCACCAAAAGGGCAAAATGGTCATTTTTAGGGTTTTGACTGTACAAAGGCAATTTTTGATTGTTTGACCTAGCCAATGGAAAATCAAGCTCAACCATGGACTCAAGGACTCAATGACATCATCTTTATCTATTCAACAAGTTCAAAAGATCTCAAATGCATGGGATTGACAGATGAATTTTTCAGTCAACTGATCAAAATTTGACTGTACACTGAAAAGTCAAACTTTGACTTTTTGGTCAAAATCAAGTGCCAAGGGTCATTTTTCATCAAGATGTGTCAAATTATGAAACTTATTCATCAAGAAACCCAAAATTGCAAATTAGGGTTTGAAATTAAAAAAATTTCATAACTTAGAATTTTTCTAAGTTATGAAATTTTCTTAATTTTTCCTAACTTTGTCCCACATTTTCACCAAGATGCAAATGGATTCAAATAAAACTTACAACATGAAAGTTGTAGTCCTCCACAAAGTCTACAACTTTTATTTACAAAGTTTTCTCAAAAGAAGCTTAGATCTCAAGTTATGAGTTTTGGAACAAGGGTCCCTAAAACTTTTAACTTAGAGAAATTTTGCCCTACTTTAGGCAGGATTTTTCCCTATCTTCTTGACCATTTTTCACATAGTTACACTTGGACTATCAATTTGCATTTCAAATATGGATTATAGTTCTTGTTGCAAGCTTTCCAAATTATCCAAGAACTCCTCAAACACATTTATGGTTAGGGAGAATCGAATGCTTGAAGTTGGCAAAAACTCACTTTGTATCCATGGCCAATACATGTTCACTCAAGTGGCATTTTCAAACCAGCATGCTTTGTACTAGTTTGCAGGCCTCTAAACCAATTCACACTCCTTAATTAAATGCAAATCCATCAGTCTAAGCATTTGTTTTAGCCATTTGGGAATTGTACACAAAACTAAGCCTTAATTAGAAAAAGGTACATTTCCATTTTGAAAAAGGTATACTTTATGTCAAAACATGATCTTTGAAGCATAGGGCCAAGATATCATAAGCAAAATCAAATCCACAAATTGCAAGTATCAAGAGGATTGTATGCAGCATGTTATATGGCTTGTACATGCCTGTGATACCAACTAACACATTCTTGCTTCACAAAGAAGAAACTTGTCAAAATCCTCCCAACTTGAAAACCAGCCATTGTGAGCTTACACAAACATTACAAACATATTTCACACAACCCTTTGAGCCAAAAACACGAGTACTTGAGCCTCAAAACCTCCCATAGCCAGAAATCACTCTTCTTTGGCAAAACAGGGCAGGTGTTGCAACTTGAGTGCTCCAGCTCATTTGGCTCGTGCGTTTTGCTCCTTTTTGCTTCCAACACCTTCCATTCAACTCACTCAAGCTATCCCAAACCTCCATTGCCAACTGTAACTCCATTTATAGTGTTCACCATTTTCATTTCAAGCTTGTGCAGGTTGAGTTCTAGAAGCTGATTCAGGGACATTCAAGGCAAGCTAGCTATTGGAAAAGATCAAGTGAAGTTCAGGAAAGCTACCAGACACCTCAAAACTTGTTGAGAAGCTCTGCATTGTCCTACACGAATCCTACTGAAACAGGTTTTTCATCACTTTCTATCTCTCTATTTAGGAACATTTAGCTTTAGGTTTGTGAATAAAAACTGTAGTGTTCATTACTAGGAAGCCATACATATGCTCAGATTTCATTTATATTAAGTGTGCTAGGAGAATTTCATCCATGAACATGCTGAAAAAACTAGGTCATATTTTAGGGCCAGAGAAATTCTCTCTGGTCTTTGAGAGTTAAGATTAATGCTTTATATGGTTAGAATCGTATTGAAATTCTCTACAAGTTTTGTGTTATGTGTTTTTGCAATGGAGCTCGTATGCAGGATATCCATTTTGAACCAGGCGCGCGTGCGTTTCTGTCTAGAGGAAGAAGATGAAGTTGGCTTGGGCTGGGTCTGGCCAATTTTGCTTCTAACACCCTTTTTTTCAGTTTCACACCCCCTGGTCCAATTTCTTATATTTTTGCATTTTTGAATTTTTATTTTCTTTTCTGACTTTGTTATTTTATTTCCAAACATAAAAAATGCTTAAAAAATATTTTCATAATTTTTTACATTTATTTGGCATTTTATTTTGATTTTTTTTAACAATTAAAGGCCTTTAAATACTTTTATAATTTATTTAAAACTTGAAAATAATGTAAATGATACTTTTATTTTAATTTCTTATTTTTATTCATACTGAAAATATTATTTAAAATATAATTTATTTTTGTACATATTTTATTTTATATTATATATATATATATATATATATATATATATATATATATATATATATATATATATATATATATATATATATATATATATATATATATATATATATATATATATATATATATATATACTTTTATTTTATTAAATACTTAGAATAAAAATACAAAAATATTACATTTTTATTTTTATTATTATTTATACTAAAAAACACTTTTTTTCAATATATTATTTTTTTGTACATATTAATATATTTCTTGTATATAAATAATATATAATATTTATTTTCTTAAAGAAATTAGGGTTTACCCTAAAAATAAATAAAATTAATCTTTTTTATTTTATTTCTTTATACTTTTTTTACATTAAAAAATACTTTTGCATACATGAACAAATAAAAATTCTTTTTTGCATAATACATTTTATTTAATATTTATTTATCTTGTTTAATTAAACATTGCCCATTTATTTATTTGCACAAAGAATTCAATTTGGATGTAATAGTAAATTAGGGTTTATAATTTCTTGTCAAATATCCCCTCACTCAAAATTGTACCCCCATCCCCATAATCATGTTGTAATAGCTTAGAACTTTAAATTCTCGCATCTTACACTTTCAAATATGCCATGATTAGAGAATTAGGGTTTGTATGCAAAATCAAAATCAACAAATAGTTTGACCTAATCAAAGACAAAAATGCATGAAAAATAAAACACAATGCACACTTACATCCCTAGGGTTACAATCCACTTGTTGCCTTCAAAAATAGGCCATGGTATGCATGTTGGGTACTTTGGCCAAACAAAAACAAAACAAAAGATCATAGTCTCTCGATGATGCTATCTTGGTTGCCTAAACAAAAATGATCAAGTCCCTCAAGAAAATTGCCAAAGATACTTGACACAATTGCTATCATGGTCTATACGATGACCCGCGCCTGTTCCGTTTAACATCCTAACACAAGGTTGTTCACCAAATGCAATGGTGAAACAACACTGTTAGAAGGGTTAAAAACATAAGAAATATCTTTGAGTAAAATAGGGTAGATAGCTCTTAGTTACTTGATCAAAAGCTTACAAAACATCCTTGCTATTTTCAAACACACTTCACAACACAATTTCCAAATCAAACTTTCAAAAACATTGAAATCTTTTCAAAAGACAAAAACACCTTCGTATACATTCAAATAAGAATCATTACAAAGGTTGCCACAACGATGGCCTCTTTTCAAAACATCTCTCAAAACCACACACAAAGCACCATTTCAAACAATTGAAAAGCAAAGCAAGTGATCTAAACAAGTAACTAAGAGCCCATGGATAACCATGGATGAAAAGGGTGCTTGCACCTTCCCTTTTCATAATCTACTCCCCGAACCCAAGAAAACATCTCAAAGGTCTTTCCTGTGCTTTTTGACCTTTCCTTTGGATAAAATAAAAAGTCGGTGGCGACTCTTGCTAAACCGAAACATTTGCGAACACAAAACGCAAAACCTCAAGTCAGTTCTCTCACCGTATCACAGAACTGGAAACTCTGCTGGGGATTACTTTAAAAGTGGAGTAACCTTAGGGTTTAGATCACCTTTTGCATGCTTATCTTGATTGCTTTGATTGCTTTACATTTGGTTCTCTTGTTTGGGCTTGAAATCCTCTACCCGGATTTGGGAAACATTCATAGGTAAATAGCAATACGCTGTGGAAACTGTGCGGGGTATACCGACATGGTTGAAGCAATAGCTATATTAGTGCGACATATTTGTGAGTACCGGTAGCCTTTGAGTGAATCAAAGAGAATACGGGGCCGCTGAGTGATGTCATGAAGCACTAATGAACTCTTAGAACCTTACTTGACCATCTTGGCCTTATTAGGGGTAGCGAGATGACCGGCTTTGGTGCAGTCCGAAGTTGGTAGATACTCGATACTACACTCATTGAGGGTTGTTTTCTTGAAATATTTTGGTCGCCAGTTAAGTGGCTAAACCAAAACAATGAACACGGAAAATAATCCAGTGATATTGAGCTCCTTAGAACCCAGTTACTATAGGACAGGTTAAGCCAACTAACTTCAAGAGGGTACTTACCTATGAAACCTCATGCAAGCCTGAAACTAGGATCTTGTGTGACTTGTTTGTACATGTGCTTGTGCATACATCATGAACATCATAAAGCATCATATGCATCCTCTAACCATTTCAAGGGTTTGGATCTTCATCTTTGTTCTTGTTTTGTAGGTCATGGAATCTCTTCACAGGAAAACAATTCAAGTCAACCTTATGAGAATCCCTCCTCAGCTCAAGGAGCTTGCTTCCAAGATTCCAGAGAATTCTCTTTTCAGTGAAAGACATGGTAGACTTCTCAACTTGGTCAACTCCAACATTGAAGAAGACATGGTGAAAGTTCTCTTCCAGTTCTTTGACCCCCTACACCACTATTTTAGATTCCCTGATTACCAACTAGTACCTACTTTGGAGGAATTTTCTCAACTACTGAGAATTCCTATTCTTCATCAACTACCCTACAACGGTACGGAAAAAGAACCAAAGCCTGAAGATGTTGCTCAAGCATTACACTTGCAACCATCTGATATCAAAGGTCATTGAGAAACCAGAAGTGGTGTCAAGGGTTTCTTGGCAAAGTTTCTGTTGGAGAAGGCACAAGACTGCTGGAATTCTCTAGATCTACAAGCTTTTGAGGAGATTGTAGCACTTCTCATCTATGGGTTGGTCTTGTTCCCAAACCCTGATCAGCTTATAGATGTGAACGCTGTCAAGATTTTCATATCTCGGAATCCTGTGCCTACATTGCTTGGGGACATCCTACACTCATTTTACACACGAACAATGAGGAAAAGAGGTGTTCTCATGTGCTGTACTCCTCTTCTAGCAAGGTGGTTTATTTCTCACCTTCCCTAATCAGTTCTGAAGAATGAACAGGGTTTAAGGTGGTCACAACGGTTGATGACTCTCACACATTCTGATGTTCATTGGTGTTCTCGGTCCAGAGAAAATGTCATCATCATTGATCATTGTGGGGAATTCCCTAATGTCCCACTACTTGGCATTAGGGGAGGCATTACCTACAACCCCTATTTGGCTTTGAGACAATTTGGATATGCTCGGAGGGAAGGCCCTCATGATATGCTGATTCCTGATCTAGTTTTTGACTTCGACAACGATGCGCAAGGACTTCGACAAAGGTTTATCAGAGTTTGGAGGATGCCCAACAAAGTGGATAGTAAGACACTGGGGCACAAGAATTCCATCCCTCTTAAGCCTTATCTCATGTGGGTACGAATCCGCGCCCAAAATCTTATGATGCCATACCCTCACATTCTCCCCGTGATCAAAGAGCCTGTTATGGAAGGAGAGGTTCCATACACCCTCCTACATCCTGACATGCCGACATCATTGGAAGAATTACAAAAGAGTTGGATCCAACTCAAAGAAGAACGAAATACTTTTGAAGCCAGCTTTTATGCCAGTGAGAAGAAGGTTTTGGAGCTTACCCGTCGACTTCATGAAGAGGAGACTCTCAACACTTACATCGCACCAAAGAGGATGTGCAATGTCTTTTTACATTGAGAATTTTGTAATATTTTGCCCATGGGGCATTTATGTACTAACAAATTTCTTAATATGACGTGTGTTCTTTTTGTTTACAACAAATTTGAATTTCTGAATCCTTGAATGCATTACATGAATAACATATCATTCATCATATTCATAAACATGTCTTCACACCAGGTTTCCTTATCTCTCTGCTGTTTATTTCAGCAAGATGAATTTGGAGCAGACGGTTAAGGATCTGCAAGCACAAAATTCGCAATTCCAGCAAATCCTCATGACCTTAGCAAAGGGTCAAGAGGACCTTAAAGCACTATTGGAGAAAGATAAAGAGAAAAAGAAGAAGAGGACCGGTATGTATGGGAAGAAGGTTTGAAAACCAGGCTAGAAAGGTTCTCGAGTTCCCCTCAACGTCTGATGAAGGGGATGGTAAAGGAAAAGGAAATGTGATGCCTTCTGAATCTAAAGTTGAAGAAGAATAAGAGGAAGAGGATGAAGATTACTTCGAACAACAATATCCCCCGACGGATGATAAGTATAAAAATCTTAAGGATCGGTTGGCAACCATGGAGTTGTAAAGGGTACCTGGTTTAGATTTCAAAGAGCTAGGGTTGGTCGCTGGGATCGTCATTCCTCCCAAGTTCAAAGTTCCTACATTTTCTAAGTATGACAGTTTGTCCTATCCAAAGATGCGTCTGAGATCCTACGTCAGAAAGATCCAACCCCACTCATCTGATAAGGATCTTTGGGTCCATTTTTTCCAAGATAGTTTGTCAGGCATACAATTGTACTGGTTCTATCAACTTGAGAGGTCTGAGGTTCATAACTGGGAAGATTTAGCTGCTGCTTTCTACCGACAATACCAATACAATGCTGATTTAGCGCCTACTCGTACTCAGCTACGGAGTATGGGTATGGCTTCTAATGAGGGATTTAAAGAGTATGCCCAAAATTGGCGGGATTTGGCTGGAAGGGTGCAGCCACCATTGTCGAATAGAGAGTTGGTTGACATGTTTCTAGGGACCCTGTCTGGCCCTTTCTTCAATCATTTAATCGGGAGTTCGTCTGCAGGATTCACCGAATTAATTCTGACCGATGAAAGGGTCAAGGCCGGCATTAAAAATGGTAAGATTCATAAAGATGCCTCCGCTTCCGCTGCTATTAAGAAGACCTTCCCAGCTAAAAAGGAAGTTTCTACTGTTCACAATCAGAGAAATCAAGGAAGAATAGAGCGCCGACCAACGGTGGGGGCTGTGATGATCCAAAACTCTTCAACCGATCAACCTCGCAGCAATCAACCAAGATCTGATCAACAAAGGGTAGAAAGGCCACAACGGCAGTTCACCCGAATCAACATGACACGAACTCAAGTCCTTCCTCATCTGTTAAAGCTGAATCTCACCAACTTGAAGGAAGCACCGAAGAACCCCAATACCTCTTCTCCATATTATCACTCCAATACAAAATGTGCATACCACTCTGACAGTGTAGGCCATGATACAAACAACGGTTGGGCTCTAAAAAACAAAATCCAAGACTTGATTGACGCCAAGGAGGTAGAATTCGATGCGCCCGAAAAGCCGAATGTGATTTCTGCCCCAATGCCCAAGCAAGGTCATAATGTCCATGCCGTTATGGAAGATCTTCATGTTACCAATGTTGCTGACCTTTTGACTCTGTTACCTGTGATTAAAGTGAATTTGATGAGAGTCGTGATATTCCCAGGCTGTGGAAAAGACTACTACTTTTGTTCAAACCTGCAAACTGACTGCCCACTGTTGAAATTAGGCATCCAACGCCTGATGGATACCCAAGATATCCTCTTTCAAAAGACTCATGTTGATACTATCACCCATGTTACTCCTGCTACCTTTGATACTCCAACAAATGACATTGCTATAATAACCATCTTCGACGATCTTTCCAAGACCTGCAAAAGGCCTGTTAAGATCACGCCTGATCCTAAGTTTGTGCCGTTGAAAATCACCATGCCAGGGCATGTCCCGTATAAATCTAACAAAACGATACCATGGAACTACGGAGGAGAAATCTTCTACCATGGTATCAAGCAGATTGAATCAGTCCGAGAGAATTTCGATGATAAAACCCCTGATATAGGGAATATTGCGGGAACCAGCAAGATAACTCGCAGCGGAAGGATCTTCTCTCTGGAGATTGCTCCCCCACGGGCAGTCTTCGGACCCTCGAGAGTTTCTGAGCCTGTCAAGCCATTTGTGCAAAGCCCGATAATTGAAGAAATTGATGTACCTGAAGTTAGACCCTCTGATGTTGCTACCGACAAAGGTAAGGGGATACTAGAAGCGCCTGTCAGGATGAAGGCTCAGACTGTGGTAATCCCTGAGACCACCCAGAAAGAGATGGAAGAAATGTTAAAAATAATCAAGAGGAGCGACTACGACGTCATGGAGCAGCTAGGGCAGACCCCTTCAAAGATCTCCATGTTGGCTCTCCTACTCTGCTCTGAGGCTCATACCAAGGCCTTAATCAAATTTATAAAGATGGCACACGTGCCTCAAGAAACTTCGGCTGACCAGTTTCAAGAGTGCATGGCTAGCCTTACTGCTGATAATGGTCTTGGTTTTTCCGATGCTAATTTGACTCCTAAGGGAAGAAAACACAACGACGCGCTACATGTCTCAGTAGAGTGCAGGGGAACCACACTTTCCCATGTCCTGGTGGATACCGGTTCATATTTGAATGTGATACCGAAAAAGGCGTTGGATAGATTGGACTGCTAAGGTTTAACTCTAAAGCCCATTAAAATCGTTGTTAGAGCCTTCGACGGTTCTAAGAGGATGGTTCACGGAGAAGTGGACATCCCAATCAAGGTAGGCACAGAAATTTTCAACTCTACCTTTTATGTGATGGACATTCGTCCTTCATATTCTTGCTTATTGGGAAGGTCGTGGATCCATAATGCTGGGGCAGTCACCTCCTCTCAGCACCAAATGCTAAAATATCCAGTTCATGGAAAGATCATAACGGTTCACGGTGAGGAAGAGTACATGATAAGTCACCTCAACTCCTTCCGCTATGTGAAGTTGGATGGCGAGTTCATAGAAACTCCTTTCCAACATTTTGAAGAGGTTTCTCCTGAGGTCGCAGTTGCAAAGACAATGACTGAGGTGCCCATCATTTCCAAGCCTGTGCCTAGGATGGCATCCCTCAAAGATGCAGAGGCTGTAATCAAATAAGGAAGGAGTACAGTGTGGGGGCAACTGCCTGATTTTCCTCACAAGACGGACAAGTTCGGACTAGGTTTTACTGCTGCTGGCCAGAAAGCTATGCGACGCTCCAGGGCTGGAGGACCACCCATAAAAATCACTTACCATGAATTAATGCCTTAGAAGATGATGATGAAGAAGACAACTTTGAAGATTGGATCTTTCCAACCGTCGAAGGGGGATTAAGCAACTGGGAAGCGAAAGACTTCGTTCCCATCACTTTCATCAACTAGTAATTTATCTTTGAACAATTTCCTATTTTGGTCTGTAATAATTAAACAATTCGTACACTATTTTCACCTTATGCCTTACCCGGGGCATATAGGTCCGTTTGTAAGGGCTTGATTTCTTCATTATCATATGCCATGTTTAATGAATCATTGGACGTTTTCATCTATAAACTGTTGTGTTCATTTTCTTTCCTTTTACATTTTGTTTTGTTTAAGGATGGTTATCCCTTACACACACCCACACTCACAAAATGCAGGTACCCATCCACTCCGGATTCCATGGGTGACTATTCTGCTTTAGCCTTCGGTATCTCTTAAGATTTGGTCAATCATGCCGAGTACGAAGGTGATGAAGACTGTGAAGTGCCTGGAGAGTTAGCCAGACTTATGCAACAAGAGGAAAGGACTATTCTGCCCTATGAAGAGTTTCTAGAGACAATCAACTTGGGAACAGAGGAAGACGAGAAAGAGGTAAAAGTGGGTGCCTACCTGGAGCCAAGTGTCAAAGAGCACTTAGTGCAGTTGTTGAATGAATATGTTGAAATCTTCGCCTGGTCCTATGAAGACATGCGGGGACTAGATACAGATATCGTGGTTCACCGTCTCCCTACAAGAGAAGATTATCCACCGATCAAACAAAAGGTCCGCCGAATGAGGCCCGACATGTCTGAAAAGATCAAAGCTGAGGTGATGAAGCAATTCAATGCTGGCTTTCTGGCTGTTACTTCCTATCCATAATGGGTTGCTAACATTGTGCCCGTGCCTAAGAAGGACGGTAAAGTCAGAATGTGTGTGGACTATAGGGACCTAAACAGGGCTAGCCCTAAAGATGATTTTCCACTGCCACACATCGACATCTTGGTTGACAACACAACTTAACACAAGGTATTTTCCTTCATGGATGGATTCTCGGGATACAACCAGATCAAAATGGCCCTCGAAGACATGGAGAAAACTACTTTTGTCACGCAGTGGGGTACCTTCTGCTACAAAGTGATGCCATTCGGACTGAAGAATGCCGGGGCAACCTATCAACGCGCCATGGTAGCTTTGTTTCATGACATGATACATCATGAGATTGAAGTCTACGTAGACGACAAGATAGCCCATTCACAGACAGAAGAAGAACACCTTGATCATCTGCAAAAGTTGTTTGTCAGGTTGAAGGAGTATAAGCTCAGACTGAACCATAGCAAGTGCACTTTTGGAGTCAGGTCTGGTAAACTTTTGGGATTTATCGTCAGCAACAAAGGCATTAAGGTTGATCCCGCTAAAGTTAAAGCTATACAAGAAATGCCCGCCCCCGCACTGAAAAGGAGGTTAGAGGTTTCTTAGGACGCCTAAACTATATTGCGAGGTTCATCTCTCACCTAACATCTACCTGTGAGCCAATCTTCAAGCTGTTGAAGAAAGATCAGGTGGTTGAATGGAACGATGATTGTCAAGTTGCTTTTGATAAAATCAAGGAGTATTTACTGGAACCTCCTATTTTGATGCCACCCGTCGAAGGAAGGTCGTTAATCATGTATCTGACTGTTTTGGATAACTCAATGGGGTGTGTACTGGGCCAACATGACGAGTCTGGCCGAAAAGAGCATGCCATTTATTACCTTAGCAAAAAGTTTACCGACTGTGAGACTTGCTACTTGTGATCGGTGGGAATAGAACTGACTGTTTTGGAATGCTGGTTCGTGTTTGCGTTTGTTTTCGCAAAATGTCGCGGTAAGAAAGAGTCGCCACCGTCTTTTATTTTATCCAACAAGGAAAGGACAAAAGCACTGAAAAATTCCTTTTTGAGATGTTTCTCGGGTTCGGGAGGTAGATTATAGAAAGGGAAGGTGTTAGCACCCTTTCTATCAGTGGTTATCCACGGGCTCTTAGGTACTTGCTCACTATGTTTTCAAAAGTTTGCTTTTCTTTGTGTTTGTGGGTTTGAAAAGAGTTTTTGTTTTGAAGAGAGTGTAAGTGCAAAAAGTTTTGTTTTGTTTTAAAAGGAGCAAGTACTTAAGAACCTCTACCTACTCCAAAAGGAATTAAACTGTGCAAATGTCCTTTAGACAATGCTATCCCACTATTGAGGAGTAGGTAGCACAGTCGTTGGATTTTTCAGGTCAATTCGATTTAAGGGACGTGTGGCCACTAAAGCAATGTTAGGACGCCTTAGCGGTAACCCTAATGTCTTAGATCATTTTTCCGAGGCAACCGTTTCGAGGCAACTTATGATCTTTGGACAAAAGGACGACCTCTAAAACTTCATATACTCAATGACGACGTTTGAGGCAACCAAGTGAGGCGTACCCTAAGAGTGGCATGTGCGAGTGTGTCAATTTTCAGTTTATATTATCTTTGTACATGTTATGGCGAGCTCCGGTTGATTTTAAATTAAAGGTTAATCTTGTCATGCATAGCCTATTATTCAAACATCTAGCAGTTAATGGTTGCGGAAAATAAATTGCGGAAAATAAAACTAAGCTATTACAAGGCGTCGGGTATTTACATCGCCAAAAACAAACCTTTAAAATTAAATGCGAAAAAGTAAATAAAAGCGGTAAATAAAATCCTAAGTTAAAGCTGTTACATCCTCGGAGCAATTACAATTATATGGATCAAAAATAATATGCGCGCGAGAAAATTGAATCGGAACGTCCTAGGGTTTTGACCCTTTTTCAAATAAAACATATTTTTTGTTATTTTTTGAATTAGAAATTAAGTCTAAATTAGTAATGGAATTAATTAATAAAAAAAAGAAAATATTTTTGACTTTTATTTTAATTAAGGAAATAAAATAAGAATGGCAAAAACAAAAAAAACCTAATTCTAAATCAATTTTAATTTATTGCAAAATATATTATCATTAAATCTATTTAAACTAAATAAATAAATTAATGGTTTATTTACAAAAATAAAATAGTGAAATTAATAAATATTATTTTTTGTGATTTCTGGTTTTTATATAAAAAAGGGTTAATTTGTTAATTGGTTTAAAAAAATAAAAATAACGCAAATTAAACAAAAGAAATATAGAAAAGAGAAAGAATAAACCAAAGGGGGGTTTGGGCCTAGAAGGGAGATTGATTCAGCACTTCCAGGCCCAGATTCAATCAGCCTTGTTTGACTTTCAGATTGCCTGGGCGTTTGTTGACCAAGGTTCATGGTGAACCTCCATCCTTAGCCATTGGATCTGCCTTGGTAACCACGTAGCCTTTGAGATCTGGAGGTATATGGTGCTCCCTGCCTGAAGTGCTGCATGTGAACGCCTGAAATAAAATGATAACAAAGTTTTGGGGGACCTGGGATTCGAACCCAGGTCCCATTGGACAATTCAACCGATGCGCTACCAACTGAGCCATGATGTTAACCTGTTAGTGGAATGAGACGCAAATAATATATTCAAAACCAACAATTATTCCCTGCAAAAAATATAAAAAAACGCGCTATGATTCAAATTGGCCAATCACACCCAGCCACGTAATCGTCTTCTTCATATCACCCTGGTTCGTTTACCTGCGGATTTTGTTCCACAGGAAGATTCGTAGCATCTCTCAAAAATCCATCATAGGTCATAAAAATACAAGCTATGACCATCATTGGATTCGTCTCTCTCCCCTGAACTCATCCATGGCCATTATTGGCCTTAATTTGACCTGTATGAAGAGTGCCCAAAAATAAGAACAAGAACCCTAGGTTCTAGATATGGGGTTAGAGGTCACGAAAATAAAATCAAACAATGCAGTTTGCTTAGGAATTTAATGGTCAGTATGAATATGTGAGAAATTTGGCACAAGGATGCAGGAAAACTGAGTTACGATTCCATGTGCAGAGCAATGTTCTTGGAGACTTACAGTGCATTATAGGCGATGAAAAGGCTTCCTTTTGATGGGTATAGCTCCACTGGATGGCAAGGAAGAGAGCTGCATTTTGCTTTTGGTCTGAATTCACCTCTAAACCAAAATTCGATCACCACTTTTTCAAGGTTTTTTGCAAAACTGTTCTGGCCGTTTCCACAGAGTTTTTGTGTGTTTTTTTCCGTCCTTTTTTCTTTGTGAGCATGAGGTTTATATAGACAAAGGAATTTAGGTCAACATTTGTGTATCAAATCTTGGTCCATTATGATGAAGAGATTTGATTTGATTTCTTCATAAAGACTTGCTATATCTGATTCAATCACGTGCCAATCTATTTTCATGCGTTACTGCCAGCCTGTCATGAGTTGTTTGGGCTCCAATATGATGGAAATCAAAAGCTGACCTGCCCCTTCAGATCCACTTCCCTTCGAATTTGCTCTCTTTGATAGCTTCAAAGTCCCAAATCGAATTACTCCAACTTCAATTGCATAGCCCCTTCAATTGAGCCTCCCTCTGCTTCGATTGCTTGATTCGAAAAGGATCACCCTGGTCGAATCAGCTCTTGTAGGGTTGGGAGAAAACAAGGCAAGAATATGGCCTTTAATTCAAATAATTGAGTCCACAATCAGCATTTAATTATTTCTATATTTGCAAGGGACACATGCCATTGTGAACTTTGGGTGAACCTGGACAAGTTAGGATATGTGTTTTTGCTTAGTCATGCCAGCCTACTTCATTCCTTCGAATCTGCCTTCTTTGCCAGCTTCAAAGTCCAATTCGAATCTATTTAGAACATTCCCTGTTAGACAACTTCGACCAGCCCTTGGCCTTGTGATGAGTCTAAGTTCTGATTCGAAGTGTCCAAAACTTCCTTCATCAGAGCATCTTAGATTAAGAGAAACTCTGCACTGAAATTCCATTGGAAGGTCATTTCGTTCTGATGTTCTTATTAAGGGACACTCTGAAGTTCCAGTTGAAGGACCTTTTGAAATGCCAATTGAAGGGTATTTGTCCATATACCAATCAAAGGGTACTTGTTAAAATTCCAATCGAAAGACACTGCTATAATACCAATCGAAAGATACTTGTTATCCTGCCAATCGAAGGACACTGTTACAATGCCAGTTGAAAGGTACTTGTTAACATGCCAAATGAAGGACACTGTTACAGTGCCAATCGAAGGACACTTCTATAATGCCAATCGAAAGGTGCTTATTAAAATGCCAATCGAAGACTTGCGAACCAAATCATGATCGAAGGGTTCCAAACACCTAATCGAAGCTTACTAATCAAAGCCCGATCGAAGAGTGCCAAATTCCAAATTGAAGACTGGTGAGTCAAGCCTGTATCGAAGGATTTTGGATACCCAATCAAAAACTTTTCCCAGATGCCAATCAAAAGACACTTCGTTCATCTTCAAAAAAACTTTATTTTCATTAGGCAAGTGTTTGTGACCAACCATGTAAGGGAAGACCTTTGAAAACATGAGAGGGAAAATTTTGGGGTACAACACTACTCACTGCTCGAGAAAACTTGTTGCGCTTTGATATGGGCTGCTCGCCGGCTAAGGCAGTATATGTTGACTCATACCACTTTGATGATTTCTAAGATGGATCCAATTAAGTATATCTTCGAGAAGCCTGCTTTATCTGGAAGAATCACTAGATGGAAATGATCCTGAAACAATATCATATCCGGTATACTACCCAAAAAGCTATAAAGGGGAGTGTACTAGCTGACCATCTAGCTCATCAAGCCGTCGAAGATTACCAATCTATGAGATTCGACTTCCCTGACGAGGACATCATGACTTTGGACAACATTGAAGGTAACAGACCGTATGACAGACCTAAACAAGGATCCCGATGGACCCTGTACTTTGATGGTGCTTCAAATGCACTTGGCAACGATATTGGTGCGACACTTATTTCTCCGGAAGGTTGCTGTTGTACCCCAAAACTTTCCCTCCCTTTTTGACAAGAAATCACAACCCCAGGGTTTTCTCCGATTTTTAAGATTGGCTCGAGAATCGGTCAAACAGACTTTTCTTTATCAGTCAATCCAGAATTAGGGTTTTCTCTGATTTATTAAGATTGACTCAGGAATCGATCAGGCAGATCTTTCTTTGGCAGTAATCCAGGATTAGGGTTTTCGCTCTCATTTCTCAGAAGAAATTGAATCCTCAGCAATTCAGTTAAATGTTACATTATCTTTACGCTTGTTCAAGATTACTGGTTGTTTCTCAAAACCTAATTATCTGGGATAAGAGCTGAGACTTTTGTTTGGAACTTTAAGGCATCTGCTTGATTAGTGGAGTGAAAGGTTTACCGTTTAATTGGAATGCTTTGTTTGTTTAACTGTACAACACACATGTTAATTGGAATACTATACGTATTGTGATTGATGTAAGGTTGCGAGACTGCAAAGTTTGTTGATTATTTATTTCATCTGGATTAGAATTATTGAGACACAGTTTCAATTATTTTAATTTAAGAGTCTTAAATAATTAAATAAACAATGCAAGGAATGATTGGAAGATATTTGACAAAGACTTTTTTATTTATTTCAAATGTTGTTACAAATTTTATTCGAATATTGTAAGATTACAACTAATAGTATTTACAATAATATTTGTTTACAATAAATGGAAAAATAAATCTAATCTCCTAAGATCTTTGACTTCTACTTCTACTGCTTCCTCTATCATCCAACTGGTACTTACCTGCAAAAGACAGAAGAAAAAGAAATCAGCACAATTAACAGAAAAGAATTTTCAAGCAGATAAAAAAGAAAAATCATCATTAAAACTTGCTGGCCGGAATCAGAATGCTATTGGATTCATCATGTTTTTACTTTTTCTCTTTGCAAATCACAAGAAGATTTCTCTTCTTGGTTCACAAAGAGAAAGGTAAAAAAATAAATTGCAAGAATACAATTAACTCAAAATGCAAAAACCTAGGCAAATTGCAAGGCAAAGCAAAGGGTACTACAAACTGAGTTTCAAACTGCATTAGTCAACCAACAGCAAGGCAAACATGAGAAAGCATGGCAAGCTAACTACAAATGCTCTAACCAAGCTGAATGACAAACTAAGTTGCTAAGCTGTCAAGGCAAAGTATAAAGCAGAAAATATGCAAAATGTCAAAGTAAGCAAGTACAGAAAGTACACAATGCAGAGATAAACCAAGTTACAAGCCAAAGGGACTTGTCAATTTCATCATCATTTTATGGCCAGCAAGCTTTTCAGAATTATAATATAATAAGCAATTAAAAAATGCTTATGAAGAGAGAGAAAGGGAGAATCTTAGAAAAAAGTTTGCAGTTTTGGCAAAAGGCAGGTTTTTCAGGTGATAAAAGAAACAGAAAAGATATAAAAGAGCAAGCCTGCATAACAGTCCAAAAAAAGGAGAAAATATTGCATAACCTCCAAACTGAAAATCAAAAACAAAAACCACAAACTTGCTTCCCACATCAAGCAAGCCAAAACTTCCAAACCTGCATCACAAACTTGCAGTGTCCAACTATAACTCAAACAAGCACAAGCCTGTTTCCAAAAACCCAGACCTCCAAACCTGCATTACAAGTCTGTAAAACTGCAAACCAACTTAACCTGCATAACCTTCAGGCCTGCCTTACAAAATTACAAACCTTTAGGCATGCCTTACAAAATTAAAAACCTGCAAGCCAAACTCACAAACTTGCATAAACTGTAAACTTCTCAAAAGCTCAAACCTGCAGGCCTGCTTCCAAAACTGCAGAATACTTACCAAAACTGCAAAGCTAAAGCTACAACAGCTAAGACCTGTCAAAACTAAACTGAAACACGTAGCCTGTAACAAAATCACCAAGTTTTTCCAAAGCAAGCAACAAGTTTCAGGTTGTCCATCAACAAAAATCAAAATAAAATAGTTTCAGAGGTGATCATCATCAACATAACAAAGAAGAGGAAGAGGTTCAGAAGTGAAAAAAAGAAGCAAAATAGTTTCAGATCTTTCATCATCAACAAACACTCAGAGAAAGGAAGAGATCCAGAAACAAACAAAGAACAAAAGAAGTTTCAGAATTTCCTTCATCATTAACAAACACAAAGAGGAAGAGATTTAGAAGCCCACAAAAGTTTCAGAAACGTGATCATCATCAACAAAAACACAACCAATTTCAGATTTTGTACATCATCACTAACAAAGCAGCGAACTCAAAGCAAAACTACATAAGCCGGTCTTCAGAAGGTAAAGATCATCATCAAATCATCAAGGTCAACAAAGAAAGAGGAAGAATCTTAGAAGCAAAACAACATAGGGTTCTCAGAACAAAATCATCATCAAACATCAATAAAAGTCCAAACAACATAGGGTTCTCAGAACAAAATTATCATCAAACGTTCAAAGAAACAGAGATACCAGAAGCAAGCAATCATCATTTCTCCTCCGCTCCGGCCACCAAGGAGGCGCCACTAAGCCCTCTCCCTCCCTCCATTTTCCTCTCCGTCTTCCTCAAGGTAATTTTTCCTCGAAACCCTTACTGCGTAAAACGTCATAGGTTAAAGAGATTAAAACTGAAAATATGAACATACAAACAAAATGAACAAAGCTTTAAAACAAGCGAAGGGGAAAGATAACAACTCGCACCTTTCAAAACACCAAGCTTGGACCACTGTGAGAGGACGAAAGAATGAGAGGGGGCGGCGCTCCAGTAGCCGGGCTTAGGAAGAGTATCAGAAGCTCATAGGCTTGAGAAAGACAAAGAGAAACGAAGAAGATGAGAGGAGCGGCGCCGTTGAAGCCAAAGACTGCAAAACCCTAATTTTGAGTACATGAAACATCAACACTAACAAATGTTGTACACAACTTCATTCTGGGCCTGTGCGCCCCAATTGTTTAAGCCCAGCATTCTCTAAGCGTGAACACACACCCCTTTCCTTCCTAAACCTTATTCTTCTCCTTTCTTTGTTTTGGGCCTGCTCCTTCATACTAACTCTAGGCCCATCATCTTTTTAATCTTATCTTTGTTAAACTAGTACTTTTCTTTTATTTTCATTTTAAGTAATTTGATCTTTTTTTATTTTGTTAATAATTACTTTAATTTTCTTAACATAATTTTAATTTTCTTTACTAATTAATATTTTACATTTAATAAAATACAATAATAATAAAGATTTTATTTTCGTTTTCTTTAAAAAATACAAAAATGATAGAAACAATAATTTAAATGATTTTTCTTTCTTTAAAGCTTTACTTTTCATAATTAATAAAAACACAAAATAATAATAATACCTTAATCTTCGCTAGGTTAAATTTTTATTTGTTCATTTGTAAATAAAATACATGCATCTCATAGTTACTGATTTTTCATAATTCGTTATGATTTTTTACATTAAATTGCGTCTATTCAATTTGGTTGTAATATATATACTTGGACATTGTTATTCTGATAAGACTCATCCCCATTTGTAAATATTTATACCCCCATCCCCGAATACTGTTTTGTAATAATTTAGACTTTAAATTCCCGCAATTTATTGCTTTCAATATACTGTATAGTAATTAGGGTTTGTATGCGAAGATTCAAAATCAATCGCTAGATGACCTAATACAAGATAAATGCATGAAAATCAATACACAATTCACACTTACACCTCTAGGGTAACCTCACTTGTTGCTTCGGAAAATGCAATCGTGTCCCTCGAGTACGAGACACTCTAGCAAATGCCCCTTTGATAAACAAAGATCGTAGTCCCTCGATGACCCTCGATGTTGCCTTTGATAAAACGATCTCGTCCCTTACAAAATTGCTAGAGCGTCTCACAAGTTGCTTTCATTGATTGTATACGATGACCCGCGCCTGTCCCGTTTAACATCCTAACGCAAGGTTGTTCACCAAATACAATGGTGAAATAACACTGTTAAAAGGGTTAAAAACATAAGAAAGATCTTTGAGTAAAATAGGGTAGACAACTCTTAGTTACTTGATCAAAAATCTTGCAAAACATCCTTGCCATTTTCAAATACACTTCACAACACAACTTCAAAACAATTTCAAAACATTGAAATATCTTTTCAAAAAGACAAACACCTTTGTATATATTCAAACAAGAATTATTACAAAGGTTGCCTAGAGAAGGCTTCTTTTTCAAAGCATTTTCAAAAAACCACACACAAAGCACTTTTTCAAACATTTGAAAAGCAAAGGCAAGTGATCTAAAACAAGTAACTAAGAGCCCATGGAAAACCATGGATTAAAAGGGTGCTAGCACCTTCCCTTTTCATAATCTACCCCCCGAACCCAAGAAAACATCTCAAAGGTCTTTCCTGTGCTTTTTGACCTTTCCTTTGGATAAAATAAAAAGTCGGTGGCGACTCTTGCTAAACCGAACAAGTGCGAATACAAACGCAAAATCCCAAGTCAATTCTCCCACCGTATCACAGAACTGACGACTCTGCTGGGTAATCAAGTTTTAAAATTGGGGTTACCTTAGGGTTTTAGATCACCTTTACATGCTTACCTTAATTGCTTTGATTGCTTTACTTTTTGGGTTCCTTGTTTGGGTTTGTTTTAAATCCTACAACCGGATTTAAGGGCACCTTTTAGGTAAGTAGCAATAAACTGTGAGGGAACTGTGCGGGGTATACTGATATGGTTAAAGTAGTAGCTACGTTAGTGTGACATATTTGTAGGTACCGGTAGCCTTTGAGTCAATCAAAGAGAATACGGGGCTGCTGAGTGATGTCATGAAGCACTAACGAACTCTTAGAACCTTACTTGACCATCTTATCCTTTTTAGGAGTAGTGAGATGACCGACTTTGGTGCAGTCCGAAGTTGGTGGATACTCAATACTACACTCATTAAGGATTGTTTTCTTGGAATATTTTGGTCGCCAGTAAAGTGGCTAAACTGAAACCATGAACACAGAAAATAATCCAGTGATATTGAGCTCTTTAGAACCCGGTTTCTATTTCTAGGACAAGTTAAGCCAACTAACTTCAAGAGGGTACTTACCTACAAACCCCATGCAAGCCTAAAACCTAAGGATTTGTCTGCTTTGTGTGAATGTGATTATCTGTATATACACTTGCTTACTTTTGCATACCTGTACATAACATCATAACATCATACCATAGCATTTTCAATAACCATTTCAAGGATCTCGAGGGTCTTTGATGCAGGGTCACGTTGAACCAGACGTCTACCAAGGGGAAAGAGGATTCATTCTCCTCTAAACAAACACCGTCAAAGATCAATTACAACAACTTGAATCAAGGGCTATGACCCACTTGACATGGTGAGCTTGATTCTCGTGGAAAGACATCCACCAATACAAAGTTCTCCAATCAAAGATGTTGATCGAAGTTCAATCTCTAACATTTTCTTGCGTTTACCCCGCGAGATCCTTGAAAACATGCATCCACATAACATGCATCCACATAACATGCATCCACATAACATGCATCCACATCATGACAGGTTTTCCCTTTCAGGTTTCCTTATTCTCCTACTGTTTATTTCAGTAGAGATGGCTCTAGAGAGGACTATCGAAGATATCCAGGCTCAAAACACTCAACTTCAAGAAATGTTCTTGAACCTGTCCCAGGGGCAAGAAGAGGTGAAAGCTCTCCTCACAAGGGGCATGGTCCTAGGGAATCCAGGCGGCGTCAGGAATGATGAATTGGAAGAGCTACAAATTGAGTTGGCAACAATAAAGATCCAGATGATGGGACAATTGGTGGGCCAGATGGCTCTCATTCAAGACCTGGCTCAAAGACAAGAGGAGCTCAGGGTCCTCGTCAGCAAACTGCTTCAAGATAACCAAATGGGGAAACCAACTAGGGTTGAAGATCAAGTCATCATTCAACCTCCTTTGAGACAAGAAGACAAGGGAAAAGATCCTCAACTTGCTTCAGGGTCACAAGCCCAGCAACAACCGCGCCAGCGCCAACAGGGTAATCGGCATAAGCAAAATACGTCTGGAAGACAGTTCACTGAGACCGACATACCATCATCTCTAATACTGGAATGCTTGTTGGAGGTCAATCTGACTGCTTTAAGGGATCCTATTCGGAATCCCAATACCTCTTCTCCTAGCTATCACCCTGATGCATTTTGTGTATACCACTCCTATAGTCCTGGACATGACACCGACGACTGTTGGGCTTTGAAAAACAAGATCCAAGACTTGATCGACAATGGAGTGCTGAAATTCATGCCGGATGGTGAGATGAAAATTTTTCGCTGAGGGTTCTCCACCTGAAATGACAAGTTCAAACTAAGAGACTTTTGTTTCATTTGGATTTTCAAGTTGTAATTTCTTTTGTTATTCAAACAATTATCTGTTGATGTCAAACTCTTTTTCATTAATGCATTGCATATGTTTGTCCTGAATTCATCCAATCGTTTTCACTATTCTTGAATTATGCTTTCTAATTTCTTTATGATGTTTAACTCTTGATGAAAGTTACAAGTCTTTAGAGGGAGGATGACGAAACAATGCCATAATCTCCTACAATATGCTTTTGGACAGACCTTGCTGACGATGTACAGGCGTTTCTTTCAAACCCTAAACACTAGAGTTATAAGGAAGATAATCCCCAGTCAACCCCTTCGAGCCAAAGAAGTTAGGAGTTTTATGTTTTAAACACGAATTGAAACCTTTAAACCTGGGGCAGGGTAGTCTCTCAGTTAATTCAAAAGATGCGCATTGAAGTCGCAAACTCTCAGTTCGTAATACAACGAATGACATCAAAAACATTCCTTTGGAACCAAAAGACAGTGATGGTTCCTTATCTAATAGGCAGTCATTATCTCTCAAAAGAGAAAAGCCCACTGAGCCAAAACCTACAAAGGAGGCTTAAGAAAGCAAGGGGCATCCCGCTGACTGTAATCTCGAAAACAGGAACAGTCAAGAAAAAGTTAGGGATAATGAATCAAAAGAAAGAGGTCGTTATAAATCTTCAACAACATGAAAAATGTTGCAAAAATGACTGCCTTCCAACAATTTCAGCTTGTGTGGACCATCACCAAAACGTCATTCCAAATTCGAATAGAGTTCGATGCACAATTAACTGAGTTTAGGATTGAGGAACATCATGAAGAGAGGGTGGGTACACATATACTTTGGGCCTTTATCCTTTGTTTCTTAAACCGTGAACCAAGCCATGTTATAACCCTTCAAAAGTCCTAATTGAAGCATGGGTTAGTTCGAAAGCATACTGTTACAAAAGGTATCCTGACTCCTGTAAGGCTTTACCCTAAATCTTGTGTTGAATTTGTCTTATAAAAAGTTTTCTGCTAAAAAACGCATTTTTTCAAAACTTCGAGACAAGCATAAACTTTGCATTATTTGAATATCGTTGTTTGCACATGGTTATTTGTTTGACAACGAAGAAATTCATACAGTGAATGTTTGGAGGAACGAAAGCTCTCTCAGTGAGTAAAATCACTTCAAGTGGGATGACACTCCCGTGGCAAAAATCTCCTATCAGCAAAAGGGGACTTGATATGGTATTGTCCAGTAAACCTGGGACAGTCCAGTCAAGATTTCAACAAATCTTTCAAAATCCATTAAACCTGGGGCAGTCCAGTCAAGATTTCAAGAAATCTCTCAATTACAGATTAATGGGGCAAGTCTCCCTCACCATCACTTGGGGCATTTAAACGTCAATCTCAACAAAGGGTTACGTACAGTCCAAGTTTCCTGGCAGTGCCACAAACATTTGATACTAGGGGCAGTGACGAATCTCTCCAAAGTCCTTATGAAAAGGAATTCAAGCATCCTCGAGAAGTTCATCACCTCTCTAGCAGACCAGCAATCATGGGTTTATTTCCCCAACACTTGTCAAGGATTTATTCTCCAAAACAAATTACATTTCAATAACATTCATAATACACACAGAATGATCGGTCGTCAAAATTCCTTCATCACCTGTTGGAAGTTACGGTCGTCAAAAATTCCTTCATCACCTGTTGGAAGTTACAGTTGCCAGAGATTCCTCCATCATCCGGTTGAGTCAAAATTAATCCAAGACCCTCTCTGTTTTGGTCAGATCAACACTAAGATCTCCCTAATTCTTATGCCAGTGGAAGATATTCCGGGTTTTTGATATTTTAGATAAATCTCTCAGCGATTTATTTTGATTATATTCACTACCAGAGATGGAGAATCCAACTCTTTTCTCCTTCATCAGCTCGGAAATTATTTTCCCCAGCGAAAGGTCGTCTTGAAAAACATTACACCTCCGTGCATCAGGACATCATGCAACGCGATCTCATTTATTTTGAGAACATCATTGTTTGATATATGCCACTAACCTTTACCTCTCAGGAAAGGTACAATCAAATTCAAGCGACAAAGCTTTTCTTCAGTCGAATTACGGACAAGTTCCTAAATTTCGACAAAGCTTTTACTCCAGTTGAATTCCGGACAAGTTCCTAAATCTCAAACGGAAACAACTCACCAGCAGAATAATGGACAAATGAAGCTCCTAAAATTCTGTTTCTCTCAAGAATGAAGATTCTCATCCTTGAAACCTCAGAAGATTGGTATACTCCCAAGCTCCTGATACCCTTAACAGAATGAAGATTCTCATCCTTGAAACCTCAAGATATTGGTATACTCCCAAGCTCCTGATACCGTTAACAGAATGAAGATTCTCATCCTTGAAACCTCAAGAGATTGGTATACTCCCAAGCTCCTGATACCCTTAACAGAATGAAGATTCTCATCCTTGAAACCTCAGAATATTGGTATACTCCCAAGCTCCTGATACCGTTAACAGAATGAAGATTCTCATCCTTGAAACCTCAAGAGATTGGTATACTCCCAAGCTCCTGATACCGTTAACAGAATGAAGATTCTCATCCTTGAAACCCCAGTAGATTGGCATACACCCAACCTTCTGACCCAAACGCCTGAATGAAGATTCTCATTTTTGCTTCCCTAGTAGATTGGCATACTCCCAACCTCCTGATATTCCCGACAGAATGAAGATTCTCATTCTCGAAAGGGAATAAGTTTTTCCAGAATCCTGAGTTTTTACTCTCCAATAAAATAGCCACTCCGCAACAGTATGGCTATTCCCCACAGAGTTCTTACTCCCCAACAAAATCAAGACTCTCATCCTTGATTCTCCGGAGCTTTCTTTACTCTCACCATGAATTTGTCAGAATTTAAAATCCCCTGCAGATCGAAGATTCTCGTTCTTGGCTCCTCAACACTAATTTCCCAAGCAGAATGAAGACTCTCGTTCTCAATTCCTCACTGAGTTTTTCAGATATTCCCCGGCGAAGATCTCCTCAAAACAGGAATCCCCAGTAGATTGGCATACAACCCAAACTCCTGATTTCCCCAACAGTGGTCCCAGGACTTCTCATTTTCAACGATCAAAGGATTTTCAATCCCCAGCGGCAGTCAAGGATTTATTTTCCCCGATAGCGATCAAATATTTTATTATCTCCAGCCATCTAGGATTTATCCTCCTCAGCAAGACGGATGATCAACTTACATGCGCATTCATTACATTCATATATCATAAGCATTGATATAACACATACATTGCATCATACATCATAACTTTGTGTTTCAGCTAATATTTCATCCGTCGCAGGATAAGTTTAGCAAGTTTCAAATTTCAAGGATTTCTGAAAACAGTTCACGGATGCCTCCCGACACGGATGCTAATATATTTCTTATTCAGATCCCCAGCTCAGAGATGTTCCAAACACGGATACTTTTCTGATACTCATTCTTTCACCTACAACATACAGTTCAACAAACATTCTCGGATGGCATCTTTAAGCCCATATCCGATAAGATTCTGTCACATCTCCAAATGGCATCTTTAATCCCATTCCCTCAACTATGCTTTGACGAGTGCAAATTTATGGGCACTCTAGTGTCCAATAATCTTTTACCTTCGAGTCGCGAACAACAAAATTGTCAATCTAACTCTCCAGGTTCAAGAAGATTGAACATGGGAAACTGTTGTACCCCAAATATTTCCCTCCCTTTTTCACAAGAAATCATAACCCTAGGGTTTTCTCCGATTTTTAAGATTGGCTCGAGAATCAGTCAAACAGACTTTTCTTTATCAGTCAATCCAGAATTAGGGTTTTCTCTGATTTGTTAAGATTGACTCAGGAATCGATCAGGCAGATCTTTCTTTGGCAGTAATCCAGGATTAGGGTTTTCGCTCGCATTTCTCAGAAGAAACTGAATCCTCAGCAATATAGTTAAATGTTACATTATCTTTACGCTTGTTCAAGATTACTGGTTGTTTCTCAAAACCTAATTATCTGGGATAAGAGCTGAGACTTTTGTTTGGAACTTTAAGGCATCTGCTTGATTAGTGGAGTGAAAGGTTTACCGTTTAATTGGAATGCTTTGTTTGTTTAACTGTACAACACACATGTTAATTGGAATACTATACGTATTGTGATTGATGTAAGGTTGCGAGACTGCAAAGTTTGTTGATTATTTATTTCATCTGGATTAGAATTATTGAGACACAGTTTCAATTATTTTAATTTAAGAGTCTTAAATAATTAAATAAACAATGCAAGGAATGATTGGAAGATATTTGACAAAGACTTTTTTATTTATTTCAAATGTTGTTACAAATTTTATTCGAATATTGTAAGATTACAACTTATAGTATTTACAATAATATTTGTTTACAATAAATGGAAAAATAAATCTAATCTCCTAAGATCTTTGACTTCTACTTCTACTGCTTCCTCTATCATCCAACTGGTACTTACCTGCAAAAGACAGAAGAAAAAGAAATCAGCACAATTAACAGAAAAGAATTTTCAAGCAGATAAAAAAGAAAAATCATCATTAAAACTTGCTGCCCGGAATCAGAATGCTATTGGATTCATCATGTTTTTACTTTTTCTCTTTGCAAATCACAAGAAGATTTCTCTTCTTGGTTCACAAATAGAAAGGTAAAAAAATAAATTGCAAGAATACAATTAACTCAAAATGCAAAAACCTAGGCAAATTGCAAGGCAAAGCAAAGGGTACTACAAACTGAGTTTCAAACTGCATTAGTCAACCAACAGCAAGGCAAACATGAGAAAGCATGGCAAGCTAACTACAAATGCACTAACCAAGCTGAATGACAAACTAAGTTGCTAAGCTGTCAAGGCAAAGTACAAAGCAGAAAATATGCAAAATGTCAAAGTAAGCAAGTACAGAAAGTACACAATGCAGAGATAAACCAAGTTACAAGCCAAAGGGACTTGTCAATTTCATCATCATTTTATGGCCAACAAGCTTTTCAGAATTATAATATAATAAGCAATTAAAAAATGCTTATGAAGAGAGAGAAAGGGAGAATCTTAGAAAAAAGTTTGCAGTTTTGGCAAAAGGCAGGTTTTTCAGGTGATAAAAGAAACAGAAAAGATATAAAAGAGCAAGCCTGCATAACAGTCCAAAAAAAGGAGAAAATATTGCATAACCTCCAAACTGAAAATCAAAAACAAAAACCACAAACTTGCTTCCCACATCAAGCAAGCCAAAACTTCCAAACCTGCATCACAAACTTGCAGTGTCCAACTATAACTCAAACAAGCACAAGCCTGTTTCCAAAAACCCAGACCTCCAAACCTACATTACAAGTCTGTAAAACTGCAAACCAACTTAACCTGCATAACCTTCAGGCCTGCCTTACAAAATTACAAACCTTTAGGCATGCCTTAAAAAATTACAAACCTGCAAGCCAAACTCACAAACTTGCATAAACTGTAAACTTCTCAAAAGCTCAAACCTGCAGGCCTGCTTCCAAAACTGCAGAATACTTACCAAAACTGCAAAGCTAAAGCTACAACAGCTAAGACCTGTCAAAACTAAACTGAAACACGTAGCCTGTAACAAAATCACCAAGTTTTTCCAAAGCAAGCAACAAGTTTCAGGTTGTCCATCAACAAAAATCAAAATAAAATAGTTTCAGAGGTGATCATCATCAACATAACAAAGAAGAGGAAGAGGTTCAGAAGTGAAAAAAAGAAGCAAAATAGTTTCAGATCTTTCATCATCAACAAACACTCAGAGAAAGGAAGAGATCCAGAAACAAACAAAGAACAAAAGAAGTTTCAGAATTTCCTTCATCATTAACAAACACAAAGAGGAAGAGATTTAGAAGCCCACAAAAGTTTCAGAAACGTGATCATCATCAACAAAAACACAACCAATTTCAGATTTTGTACATCATCACTAACAAAGCAGCGAACTCAAAGCAAAACTACATAAGCCAGTCTTCAGAAGGTAAAGATCATCATCAAATCATCAAGGTCAACAAAGAAAGAGGAAGAATCTTAGAAGCAAAACAACATAGGGTTCTCAGAACAAAATCATCATCAAACATCAATAAAAGTCCAAACAACATAGGGTTCTCAGAACAAAATTATCATCAAACGTTCAAAGAAACAGAGATACCAGAAGCAAGCAATCATCATTTCTCCTCCGCTCCGGCCACCAAGGAGGCGCCACTAAGCCCTCTCCCTCCCTCCATTTTCCTCTCCGTCTTCCTCAAGGTAATTTTTCCTCGAAACCCTTACTGCGTAAAACGTCATAGGTTAAAGAGATTAAAACTGAAAATATGAACATACAAACAAAATGAACAAAGCTTTAAAACAAGCGAAGGGGAAAGATAACAACTCGCACCTTTCAAAACACCAAGCTTGGACCACTGTGAGAGGACGAAAGAATGAGAGGGGGCGGCGCTCCAGTAGCCGGGCTTAGGAAGAGTATCAGAAGCTCATAGGCTTGAGAAAGACAAAGAGAAACGAAGAAGATGAGAGGAGCGGCGCCGTTGAAGCCAAAGACTGCAAAACCCTAATTTTGAGTACATGAAACATCAACACTAACAAATGTTGTACACAACTTCATTCTGGGCCTGTGCGCCCCAATTGTTTAAGCCCAGCATTCTCTAAGCGTGAACACACACCCCTTTCCTTCCTAAACCTTATTCTTCTCCTTTCTTTGTTTTGGGCCTGCTCCTTCATACTAACTCTAGGCCCATCATCTTTTTAATCTTATCTTTGTTAAACTAGTACTTTTCTTTTATTTTCATTTTAAGTAATTTGATCTTTTTTTATTTTGTTAATAATTACTTTAATTTTCTTAACATAATTTTAATTTTCTTTACTAATTAATATTTTACATTTAATAAAATACAATAATAATAAAGATTTTATTTTCGTTTTCTTTAAAAAATACAAAAATGATAGAAACAATAATTTAAATGATTTTTCTTTCTTTAAAGCTTTACTTTTCATAATTAATAAAAACACAAAATAATAATAATACCTTAATCTTCGCTAGGTTAAATTTTTATTTGTTCATTTGTAAATAAAATACATGCATCTCATAGTTACTGATTTTTCATAATTCGTTATGATTTTTTACATTAAATTGCGTCGATTCAATTTGGTTGTAATATATATACTTGGACATTGTTATTCTGATAAGACTCATCCCCATTTGTAAATATTTATACCCCCATCCCCGAATACTGTTTTGTAATAATTTAGACTTTAAATTCCCGCAATTTATTGCTTTCAATATACTGTATAGTAATTAGGGTTTGTATGCGAAGATTCAAAATCAATCGCTAGATGACCTAATACAAGATAAATGCATGAAAATCAATACACAATTAGGGATAAACAAAAAATCTGTACACCCGGCAAGTTGAAAACCCTAAAGGGCGACTTGGGCAAAAAAGTGTTTCCCGGTGGATCAAAAACCCGAAAGGGCGGTCCAGGCAAAATTTAGGGAATTAAAGCGTATGACTATGTCTCGTCGGATCACTTTAAGGACAATCTCTTCACCAACAAGCTCCAAGCTTCTGATCTATCCAATCATCTGCGGACGAAGCAACGAATGGGAAAGATACTCAGAGTTGTGAAGGCTATAACAGAATGGGAACCCCATGGAATTGTTACACATAGCCATCTTTCTTTTGTATAAATTTTTTCTCAATTTTACGGCAACATCCTCTTACTAGGACGTCTGTCTCCTTTGTACAAAGATACTTACAAAAGTTAATACAAAGATACTTCAAAGTGCAGAAATTTGCTTGCCTTTCTTTTCTTTTTACACTTATGTTTTATTTGAAAACGTCCAATGGTTTGTTAAATAGACATATGCATTTGAGTATAATCACTACTTACAAATAAAACGAATTGAGAAAGGATAATTACTGGTAGGTTGAAAGTGTAGGAAGATGACTTTAGGCTATTCCAGAAGAAATCCCCTACAGTATGTCATTCAGATCCTCAACAAAGCTAAAACCTTGGAGTATTTATCTCCAACGGAGTTAAATTTCAAGATCCCCAGCGGAGCCAGAGTATTCTAAACTTTATTCCTCAGCGGAATTAAATTTCAAAATTTCCATCAGAGTTAAGTCTCTAAACTCCCGATCCTCAGTGGAGCTCGAAAACCCTGAAATACATATCCCCAACGGAGCTAGAATACTCTAAACGTTCTTCCCCAGCGGAGTCAAATTTCCAACTATCAATCCCCAGCGGAGCTAGAATACTCTAAACCTTCTTCCCCAGCGGAGTCAAATTTCCAACTATCAATCCCCAGCGGAGCTAGAATACTCTAAACCTTCTTCCCCAGCGGAGTCAAATTTCCAACTATCAATCCCCAACGGAAACCATTCAGTTTTCCCCAATTTCCCCAGCAGGTTATCTTAAAAGTCTGAGAATCAACCAGATAACAGTTAATTTTTTGTCTTATCCCCAGCTAGGACAATTCTCCAGTAGATTGACATACAACCCAAGCTCCTGATTTCCCAAGTAGAATAAACACTCTCCCCACAGAGTTATTTCCCAACAGAACAAAGATTCTGGTTCCTGTTTCTCCATTTGAAGCCTCCCAGGTTTTAATTCCCCAGTAGAGATTGTCGGATTTTTCCTTATTTCCCCAGGAAAGTCATGAAGAATTCTCACATCCCCACAAAAGTTGTCAAAGCTCTTGTTAATCCCCACGAGTCACCAAGGATTTTCAATCCCCAGTAGTGGTCCCAGGATTTCTCATCTTCAACAATCCAAGATTTTTGGAATCCCCAACATCGGTCAAGGATTTACTTCCCTGGCAGCAGTCAAAATTTCATTATCTCCAGCTATCAAGGATTTATTTTCCTCAGCAAGACAACTAATCAGCTTACATGCGCATACATTACATTCATATATCATAAACATTGATGGAACACGTTTCATTGCATCATACATATCATGCAACATAACTTTGTGCTTTAGCTAACATTCTACCCTTTTCAGGATAAGATTAAAGAGCTATCATTAACAACTATTCAAAGATTTCAGATACAATATGGATACACCCCCAGACACGGTGGTCATTCTATTACTCATTCAAAATTTCAAGTCAAGATACAGTATGGATACACCCCAGACGTGGCGGTCATTCTACTACTCATCCAGACTCCAGCAATCAGATACAGACTAGATACGCTCCAGATACGGTGGCCATTCTATTTCTCATTCAGATTCAACTATCAACTTCAAGTTCAGATACACTCCAGACACGAAAGTCATTCTGTCACTTGTCCGGATCCCAATTACAGTACGGATACACTCCAAACACGGAAGTCATTCTGCTACTCATACAGATCTCAACTTCAGATACAGTCCAGATACGCTCCAGATACGATTGCCAATCTGCCACTCATTCGGAATTTATCCCCGGCACATAGTTGCTCCATACATAGATGTGTCTCTGTTACCCATTCAGAATACATATACACTCTAGACACGACAATCATTCTGATATTCATTCAAGAATCAAATACAATTATAGCTCAGATACGCTCTAGACACAGACTCTATTCCCTTGCTCATACAAACCCAATCTCCAGATACAACTCAGATACGTTCCAAATACGGATACCATTCTGATGTTCATTCTACTGATTTTCAACAAACAAGTCTTGTATGGCATCTTTAAGCCCATCTCCAGCAAGATTCTACCATCACCAAATGGCATCTTTAAGCCCATTCCCTCAGATACATTTTGACGAGTGCAAATTTACGGGCACTCTAGTGTCCAATCCTCTTTTACCTTCGAGTCGCGAAAGGCAAACTTGCCAATATAACTCTTCAGGTTCAAGAAGATTGAACAGGGGAAATTGTTGTACCCCAAAATTTGCCCTATCATTTTATCAACATTTCTCATCACAAGGCTCTTGGAACTCAAGATCAAGTTAGGGTTTGCTCTGCTCAATACACCTCCTTGCACTGTTGACCTAAATTAGGGTTTGAGTTTGCACAGATATTTTTTGACCTTCAATGCCCAAAGTTAATTTCATACTTCATGTTGGACTCATAATTTTATCCATACCAAGTTTCAAGCCTTGAATCAAATTTTTGCCCAGTCAATTGGACAGTTGTCCTAGAAATCAGCTGTATTGGGGAAAAAGTCAACTGTGGCCAATTTACAGTCAAACCTCATGAATTTTGACCCACATCAACATTATGAACTCATATGAACCATGTGATCAAGTTTGGATCACAATTCCATAAGAAATTTGATCAGATCACCAAAAGGGCAAAATGATCATTTTTAGGGTTTTGACTGTACAAAGACAATTTTTGATTGTTTGACCTAGCCAATGGCAAATCAAGCTCAACCATGGACTCAAGGACTCAATGAAATCATCTTTACCTATTCAAAAAGTTCAAAAGATTTCAAATGCATGGGATTGACAGATGAATTTTTCAGTCAACTGATCAAAATTTGACTGTACACTGAAAAGTCAAACTTTGACTTTTTGGTCAAAATCAAGTGTCAAAGGTCATTTTTCATCAAGATGTGTCAAATTATGAAACTTATTCACCAAGAAACCCAAAATTGCAAATTAGGGTTTGAAATTGAAAAAATTTCATAACTTAGAATTTTTCTAAGTTATGAAATTTTCTTAATTTTTCCTAACTTTGTCCCACATTTTCACCAAGATGCAAATGGATTCAAACAAAACTTACAACATGAAAGTTGTAGTCCTACACAAAGTCTACAACTTTGTTTCACAAAGTTTTCTCAAAAGATGCTTGGATATCAAGTTATGAGTTTTGGAACAAGGGTCCCTAAAACTTTTAACTTAGAGAAATTTTGCCCTAGTTTAGGCAGGATTTTTCCCTATCTTCTTGACCATTTTTCACAAAGTTCCAATTTGATTCTCAAGTTTCATTTCAAATATGGATTATAGTGCTTGTTGAAAGCTTTCCAAATTGTCCAAGAACTCCTCAAACACATTTGTGGTTAGGGAGAATCGAATGCTTGAAGTTGGCAAAAACTCACTTTGTATCCATCGCCAATACATGTTCACTCAAGTGGCATTTTCAAACCAGCATGCTTTGTACTAGTTTGCAGGCCTCTAAACCAATTCACACTCATTAATTAAATGTAAACCCATCAGTCTAAGCATTTGTTTTGGCCATTTGGGCATTGTACACAAAACTAAGCCTTAATTAGAAAAAGGTACATTTCCATTTTGAAAAATGTATGCTTTATGTCAAAACATGATCTTTGAAGCATAGGGCCAAGATCTCAGAAGCCAAATCAAATCCACAAATTGCAAGTATCAAGAGGATTGTATGCATCATGTTATATGGCTTGTACAGGTCTGTGATACCAACTAACACATTCTTGCTTCACAAAGAAGAAACTTGTCAAAATCCTCCCAACTTGAAAACCAGCCATTGTGAGCTTACACAAACATTACAAACATATTTCACACAACCCTTTGAGCCAAAAAGCACGAGTACTTGAGCCTCAAAACCTCCCATAGCCAGAAATCACTCTTCTTTGGCAAAACAGGACAGGTGCTGCAACTTGAGTGCTCCAACTTATTTGGCTCGTGCATTTTGCTCCTTTTTTCTTCCAACACCTTCTATTCAACTCACTCAAGCTATCCTAAACCTCCATTTCCAACTGTAACTCCATTTACAGTGTTCACCATTTTCATTTCAAGCTTGTGCAGGTTGAGTTCTAGAAGCTGATTCAGGGACATTCAAGGCAAGCTAGCTATTGGAAAAGATCAAGTGAAGTTCAGGCAAGCTACCAGACACCTCAAAACTAGTTGAGAAGCTCTGCATTGTCCTACACGAATCCAACTGAAATAGGTTTTTCATCACTTTCTATCTCTCTATTTAGGAACATTTAGCTTTAGGTTTGTGAATAAAAAATGTAGTGTTCATTACTAGGAAGCCATACATATGCCCAGCTTTCATTTATAGTAAGTGTGCTAGGAGAATTTCATCCATGAACATGCTGAAAAAACTAGGTCAGATTTTAGGGCCAGAGAAATTCTCTCTGGTCTTTGAGAGTTAAGATTAATGCTTTATATGGTTAGAATCGTATTGAAATTCTCTACAAGTTTTGTGTTATGTGTTTTTGCAATGGAGCTCGTATGCAGGATATCCATTTTGAACCAGGCGCGCGTGCGTTTCTGTCTAGAAGAAGAAGATGAAGTTGGCTTGGGCTGGGCCTGACCAGTTTTGCTTCTAACACCCTTTTTTTCAGTTTCACACCCCTTGGCCCAATTTCTTATATTTTTGCATTTTTGAATTTTTGTTTTCTTTTCTGACTTTGTTATTTTATTTCCAAACATAAAAAATGCTTAAAAAATATTTTCATAATTTTTTACATTTATTTGGCATTTTATTTTGATTTTTTTTAACAATTAAAGGCCTTTAAATACTTTTATAATTTATTTAAAACTTGAAAATAATGTAAATGATACTTTTATTTTTATTTCTTATTTTTATTCACACTGAAAATATTATTTAAAATATAATTTATTTTTGTACATATTTTATTTTATATATATATATATATATATATATATATATATATATATATATATATATATATATATATATATATATATATATATATATATATATATATATATATATATATATAATATATATATATATATATATATAATATATATATATATATATATAATATATATATATATATATATATATATATATATATATATATATATATATATATATATATATATATATATATATATATATATATATATATATATATATATATATATATATATATATATATATATATATATATATATATATATATATATATATATATATATATATATATATATATATATATATATATATATATATATATATATATAATATATTATATATATATATATATATATATATATATATATATATATACTTTTATTTTATTAAATACTTAGAATAAAAATACAAAAATATTACATTTTTATTTTTATTATTATTTATACTAAAAAACACTTTTTTTCAATATATTTTATTTTTGTACATATTAATATATTTCTTGTATATAAATAATATATAATATTTATTTTCTTATAGAAATTAGGGTTTACCCTAAAAATAAATAAAATTAATCTTTTTTATTTTATTTCTTTATACTTTTTTTACATTAAAAAATACTTTTGCATACATGAACAAATAAAAATTCTTTTTTGCATAATACATTTTATTTAATATTTATTTATCTTGTTTAATTAAATATTGCCCATTTATTTATTTGCACAAAGAATTCAATTTGGATGTAATAGTAAATTAGGTGTTATAATTTCTTGTCAAATATCCCCTCACTCAAAATTGTACCCCATCCCCATAATCATGTTGTAATAGCTTAGAACTTTAAATTCTCGCATCTTACGCTTTCAAATATGCCATGATTAGAGAATTAGGGTTTGTATGCAAAATCAAAATCAACAAATAGTTTGACCTAATCAAAGATAAAAATTCATGAAAAATCAAACACAATGCACACTTGCACCCCTAGGGTTACAATCCACTTGTTGCCTTCAAAAATGGGCCATGGTATGCATGTTGGGTACTTTTGCCAAACAAAAACAAAACAAAATATCATAGTCCCTCGATGACGCTATCTTGGTTGCCTAAACAAAAATGATCAAGTCCCTCAAGAAAATTGCCAAAGATACTTGACACAATTGCTATCATGGTTTATACGATGACCCGCGCCTGTCCCGTTTAACATCCTAACAAAAGGTTGTTCACCAAATGCAATGGTGAAACAACACTGTTAAAAGGGTTAAAAACATAAGAAAGATCTTTGAGTAAAATAGGCTAGATAGCGCTTAGTTACTTGATCAAAAGCTTGCAAAACATCCTTGCTATTTTCAAACACACTTCACAACACAATTTCCAAATCAAACTTTCAAAAACATTGAAATATTTTCAAAATACAAAAACACCTTTGTATACATTCAAATAAGAATCATTACAAAGGTTTCCACAATGATGGCCTCTTTTCAAAAAATATCTCAAAACCATACACAAAGCACCATTTCAAACAATTGAAAAGCAAAGCAAGTGATCTAAACAAGTAACTAAGAGCCCATGGATAACCATGGATGAAAAGGGTGCTTGCACCTTCCCTTTTCATAATCTACTCCCCGAACCCAAGAAAACATCTCAAAGGTCTTTCCTGTGCTTTTTGACCTTTCCTTTGGATAAAATAAAAAGTCGGTGGCGACTCTTGCTAAACCGAAACATTTGCGAACACAAAACGCAAAACCTCAAGTCAGTTCTCCCACCGTATTATAGGTACCACATGCATATGCATTGTAATTGAGTCGCATTTGATGTTGCATCTTGAGTTGTGGTGAAGATAGATTTGTTGTTGTTTTATGTTGTTGACTTGTGGTAATAAGTATTATCGAAAAGTTGTGAATTTAATAGTTATGTCATGTTGATGTTTTGTTGCGATTAGGTTATTTATAAGTTGTGAAGTAGTGATTTTATATTCCTGAATTCTAATATATGATTTATCATGCACTCACTTATACGATTTGAGAATCTCACCTCTTACTGTTTGAATGTTACCCTTATGTTGGTAACGTGCAGGTAATCCAGAGTGAAGGCGGTTTACCTTCAGTATGTCGAGTCGGTGTCATTACTCTGATACGTAACACTCGGGGGGATGAACGCTTAATGCTTAGTTATTGATTATTTATTACTGTTGCTGAATCTTTAAGTTGTTTACATGAAGTAATGGTTGTCTTGAAGTTGTTTCAGTTTTATGAAAGAGGTTAATGATTTGGAGTTAAGTATGTGATTCTGCTGCTTATTAATAAAAAGTTGTTTGATGTTAAAGAATAAATCAAGTTGTTATCGGTTCATCCGAGTTAAGTGTAATGTATCTATTTTATATGTGATTAAATGAAGTTTGATTTTAAGTTGAAAAATGTAGCATCCTATTTATGTTGAACTTTGATTTTATCATTATCCGCTGGATAGAAATGGGGTGTTACAGTATGCACACTTTTATTTTCAAAATATAATAAAAATAAAATATAAAATAAATAAAATTATTTAACCAACAAAATTTATTATTTTTAAAAAATAATAATAATTTGATACTTATAATTTTTCTATATATAAAAATATATAAATGAGCAATATATATATATTTTTAAATATAAATATTATTTTTGTTTTATCATTATTTGCATAACTTTATGTGAACTTTTTTAGCAATAACCATGTTTTGAAAAAAAATACACAAAAAACCATGTTTTGGAGAAAATTATGCAAATAACCATATTTTAGAATACTCTTAAACAGAAGAGCCAACTCAGATGGTGCGTGCTCTTAATTGTTGGCCTTATGCGACATCTCACTTGGCGCGTACACTTACTTTATGCCATGTGAGATGGCACATACACTATAATATGGATAGGAGACGCCATCTGAGATGGCTCTACATGCAAGTGTATTTTCTATAAATAAAACACCTATTTCTCCATCGTTCTTCACACTTTCTCACATTCTCTTCTCATTTTCTCTCTATTTTTTGCATCATGACATCTCCCATGATTTTCACCAGAGATGGATATGTTATTTTCTCGTCCACCAAACCTCTGATGAAAATGAAATTTTGGCACATTCATTCCATGAAGCATCTGAAGAGAGAGTGATGCGATGGCTAGTGGGAGATATCGAAGTTGGGGAAAAAATTATAAGGATCCAGAGAAGAAGAACAACTACCTCACATGCAATTGGAATACCTCAATCTTAGTTGAAGGGAGTCAAAACAGACAGAGACGTAATAATGATGATGCATGGCTCAAATGAAATTGTTTTGACGGTTGTAATTTCTTAGATGTTTTATCGTGTTATTGATGTTATATTTACGTGTTGTATTTTATCGTAATGGTGGTGATGAGTTTTTATTTGTTGTTTGTGTATTGTTTGTTGTAACAAATGCTCTTAATGAAAAAAAGTTACGTTTAGATCTTAAAATAGTGCAGATAGTTCGCATACAATTTTTATGTTGTCGAGCTTGTAGCATGAGTGGGACAATTTTTTCAATTGTGTCCGACTTGACGGCATAAACCACACTTTCTTTCTAGCTTGTCAAGGGAGTCCATTTCAGTTGTGATACGCTTGCTTTTGGGACAACCGTTTTTATTCCTTTGCATTTGATTGTTGTGTCATACTATTTCCCATTCCTATGCAGGCCAATAATCAGGTTTCGCTACCACTGGAAAGCCATTGTTGTATACACTAAGCAAAGTTTTAGACTTGTAAATGGGATATAGAAGTAGTAATGCATCTTGTTGAGTATATGTACATGCTGCAATGACATGAGAGCAAGACATACAAAAGGCTCGAAACTTTCCATAATCGCACCAACGAGATGGTAGTATAACCCTATACTCTTGTCTTGGCAGCCCCTCGTTGTGGTCGATTGTCTCTTTGAGAATGAAGTTTTGGCTATGTCGGTCGAACTTTATAATAAGACGGGTGTTGGATTTGGCACCTTCTGCCATAATATATTTCATGTAGCTTTAACTCCATAGTTGTTCCGATTGTAAGACTGCATTCCATATTTCACCTCTTTTTGCAAACAACGAAGCCATCCTAAAATATGTTGGTTTCACCAAAGCGGTTACTGGAAAGTTTCGTATGCCTTTAAATACACCATTCATTGATTCAATAATATTTGTTGTCATGTGGCCCCATCATTGTCCATTATCGTATGACCTTGTCCATTTCTCCACTGGAATATTATCAATCCACCTACCTGCATCCGTATTTGATAATCTGATCTCGTTGCGATAGTGTTTGAACAAGGGTTGTGTTAATGCATACCACGCATTAATAACTATTTTCCTAAGAGCCTTTTCTTTGATATCCCTCATGAAATTTTATACGATATCTCTAATGCAGTAGACATGCATAAAAGAAGGGCCATACCAACCATTTATAGGATTATTGTATGCACTCTCAATAGATGCATGTCTGTCAAAGATCAAACATAGACCATGTTGTGGAGCCACGTGTGTTCGAAGATTCTTGAGAAATAAACTCCAAGCACCACCCATCTCTCCCTCGACTAGAGAAAATGCAATTGAGAAAATTTTGTTATTGCCATCTTGTGCAACTGACATCAGTAGCGTGCCTTTGTATTTCCTGTACAAACATGTTCCATCTATCTGAATAATAGGTTTGCAAGATGCAAACCCCGTGATGAAAGGTTGAAAAGCCCACAACAGTCAACTGAATATTCCCTTTCCGTTGATAGAAGTATCATCTGGGTAATACATCGATAATGTTTCCATAATATAAACAGTTTCAAGAGCACACGCCTTGGTCTTTGCTAACCATGTCTTTCTGTATGACATAGTATAATTGTATAATATAGTGATGTGAGAGATTATGGTTTTCACCTTCAATGATGGATCATTGCTGACGAGAGGTAGGATTTATTGACATATTATATCATAATTTAGTTTACAGTGATCTTGTGATTGAGTAGAATTAACGCTCATGTGGGTGGACATAGAACCTATCACCTAACAATCACTTCTCCACTTGTATGATGCAGTGAGCCTGAACAAACAATCTGGATGAAAACACTTGAGCTTGTACCTTTTTGGATTTAACCAATATAATTTAAAATCGATATAGTTTAACATGTGAAACTTTTTTATAACTCGCATACAATCTTCTCTTGAACGAAATTTGTCTTTCTCTTTTAAATTTTCATCTGACTGCATATACAGGTTGAAAAAAGCATCTGATGATGGTTCATCTCCACCCATGTTGAAGATTTTCATGTGTGAATATGGTGTGTAGATTTCATTTGAAGGTATTTCAGGTAGCGCATCATCTTCAGAATCATCGTTGACCATGTTGTCAAACTCTAACTCTTCATCTTCCTCTTCTTCGTCAACGACATCTACTTCTGCTTGTTTGTCTTCGAGAGGATCAACCACTTATAATTGAGTTGGTTATGATAGTTAAGGCTCCTGCAGCATAATGTACAACTCAACTGAGTCGTACCCAAAATACTCATGACTAGAAAACATATTTTGAAGGTCATTGTCATCTTAAACCTCTACCTCATAAAATATTATTTGGTTCTCACAAAAAAAAACTGGATTTTGGTAGAAGATGTGTCACACTGGACCTCTTCAAGTTTGAGCTCCAGTCATTTTTTGAAATACAAAAAAATTGGCTTTTCTATTTAACAAAATCAGATGTTATCAATGTTTCTAAATAAAAACTAGAGACATCACAATTGTACGTCTCTCCATTAAAATATGCACGAATAACATATTGTGTTGTAGAGGACATTGTGTTTACGTGTTTGAGTGTTTGAGTATGTGAGAATTTGTTTAAGTGGTGATAACATAAGATGCATGCAAGAGAATAAATAACATGCAGATGAGACGGACAAGACAAATTTGATCTACTAATGAGGCGCCAATTGGGATGGCAAATCCTCATTTAATTGGCCTAAGGTGCCAACTGGGATGTCGCGTACCTTATAGGCCTGTCACGTAGCATGCATGTCTTCCACCTACACTACTCCTGCCACCTACACTTGCATCTATGTTGCCACCCATGTTGCCAACCTACGCCTGGCCCACGCCATTTTGAATGACGCATGCACTATAAAGTGCATAGAGGCGCCAACCCACTTGGCGCATTGGTGACACGTGTTCTGCATGCATAAAACCCCCAACCACCTCATTAACTCATCTCTATAACAATTCGCCTATAAATATGGCATCTCAGACACTTGTTTTGCATCACCAATCCTCCCTCTCTCTGATACAAACTCTTTCAATGTCTTATACAATTTCAAATATGGTTCTTCTCATAATGGACGATTCTCACAGAGGAACAAGACAAAACATTGTCGCATCTGTAAGTTTTTATCATTTTATATATTCTTTTATCCTATATATATATATATATATATATATATATATTATAAATTAATCATTTTAGTCATTTTATAAACTCTTACACTGTTTACATTTTAAATTTAGGATACTAAAATATTTAGATGCCGCTCACACAACTAAATTGCTTCGGACCCGTTTATCGTTCCATATATAGAATATGTTGATTTTGGAAATGTTATAAAAATCTCTAACTGTCCGATTGATTCCAAATTTATTCTTGCAATATTAGAAAGGTGGAGATCTGAGACACACACATTTCATCTACCAATAGGTGAATGTACCATCACACTAGAGGATGGGTACATGTTATTGGATCTCCCTATCGATGGTAAGGCGGTGAATGGGTCGGTTAAACAACCCAATTCTATATGCAAGGAATTGTTGGGAAAATAAATGGTAGAAGCAACTGGTGCTAGGGGCTAAGGTATATTACTAATCATACTTAAAAATCATTATGAGACTCTTGAGTTGAATGAAAATTCGACCGACGAGGCAAAAATAATTAAATCTAGAAATTATATTATGATACTATTTAGAAGCCTGTTATTTCCCGAAAGTACACAAAATAGCGTAAATTTTATGTATTTACGTTTGCTTAGGAACTTTGATAAAACAAGAAATTATAGTTGAGGTTCCGCTATTTTAGCCCAGCTATACAATTCATTATGTAAAAATGCAACAAATGACAAATGTACTTTTTATGAATGCGCTTTCTTGCTCCAAGCATGGAGTTGGTGGAGAATGGAGTCCCTAAAGCCCGTTAACAACAATGCATTCATTTTCCCCTATGCAACAAAGTAAGTCAATAGATTAAATAATTTATTATTCATCCTCTCGCCAAATAGATGTATAAATTAATCATTTTTTTTCATTCCTTTAGGTACTGTGTAAGGGGTATGGATTACAACAAGAATCCAAGATTCAATGTCGCTCTATACCGTAATCTTTTGGATCATCTTTGCCTGGATGATGTACGTGGTACCTCTAAACTTTTCTATATTTAAATTATTTATTTTTAACGTTTTCATTATTCTGATTAATTTTTATCCATAGTTTATCTGGAGAATATATTTGGGTTTGGACCATGAACCCAACCCCGAGGATGCAGCAGTTTGGACTGCAAAGAGTGCAATAATACATTTCAACATTATGGAGATGCACCACAGCGACTGGTCAAGATGAAGTTTGGAATGCATCAAGAAATACCATGTCGTTGTACCCCAAAATTTGTTCTCCCATTTCTTCAAAACATTCTCCTAGGGTTCTCAAATGCTAAAGGATGCTTAAGAACGGATCAGACAAATGCTCCTCCTAAGCAATGGGTCCAAAACTAGGGTTTTATATTTCATAAAGACATTTGGGTTTATAAGGTCTCAAATGGAATTCATGGCCTCTTATATGTCTCAAAGAATGCTCATACCAAGTTTTATGCCTTGCATCACAAATTCGCTCAGTCAATTGCTCAGATGATTGAAAATCAACTATACTGGGTAATAAAATCAATTATGGTCAACATACAGTCAAAATTCAAGATTTTTGGTCAACATCAAGATTTTGAAGTCACATTCACCATTTCATAAAGGTTTTATCATTATTCCTCAAGAAAGGCCCTCAAGTCATCAAAAGTCAAAAGTTGCCAAATTAGGGTTTCCTTAGGAGAAGTCAACTAAATTTTGACCAAGCATAACTTTCACATGCTTCATCAGTTTCTCCCCAACCAAGGCTCATTTTGAAGAAAAATAAATTTCTACAACTTGTTAACTCTAAGCTCAAGTCCAAAAAAATGCTTCATTTGAGAGATATGAGCCAATATGTTACAGGTCATTCAAAAGTCAACAAAAAGACACTTTTTGTCAAGGCAACTTACAACAAGATAAAGTCTTCAAATACAAAACTGATAAAAAGAGAGATTCTAGAGGACATCTTAAGATTTCCAAAAAGTCTAATATCACCTTCAAAAGATGAAAATTTAGAGAATTATAACCAGTGCAAGATTGGAAATTTTGAGCAAATGCATGAAGTTCAAATTGAGCAAACTTGATATTTTGGGGTATTGGGCCATTGTTTCAGAGTCCAAACGTGCTATATACTCCTTATAAACCTCAAATATTGTTCATGCAACCCATGACCTATTTTTATTTTAATTATTTTTATTTATTCATTAATATTTCAAAAATAAATAAGATAAAATATCAATGCAAATGAGGCAATATTCTTGGTAACAGGGGCAAATGAGGTTACTTCAACCCACTTTATGAAGTAATCAATGGAGACTAGGATGAAGAGATGTCCGTTGGAAGAAGTAGGTTTAATCTCTCCAATCATATCAATGCCTCACATTGCGAACGACCAAGGAGCACATGTACTTTGTCAACGCAGATCTGGCACTTGTGACAAGTTCTTAAGTGATGATAACAGTCAGTTTCCATAGTCAACCAATAATAACCCTCTATCAGAATCTTATTATCCATAGTATGTCCACCAGAATGAGTACCAAAGGTACCTTCGTGCATATCGTCCATAATCTTCTCTGCCTCTTTCTTGTCCATACAACGTAGCAGAGTCAAACCATGGTTGTGCCTGTACAGAATTTCGTTACTCAGGAAGAACTTAGCTGAGAATCTCTGTAGGAATTTCTTGTCATTGATATATGCCCCTTCAGGATACTCTTGAGCCTCAATATATCTTTTCACTTCATGAAACCAAGGTTTCTCTTCTAATCTATCAGTGTCAACTTCGTAATAATGTGCAGGTTCGTCTAGCCTTTCAATGGTGATTCTGGGAGCCTCGTTGTCCCATCTGACTTTGAACATAGATGTGATACGGTGGCAGAACCGATGGTTAATATTGGTTTTGCATTTTGTATTCATAATATGCGGTAAGTAAGAGTCGCCATAGACTTTTCTTTTATCCAATAAGGAAAGGGTGAAAAGAACAGAAAAATACCTTTTTTCGAGGTTTCTGAGTAAGGGGGTAGATTATGGAAAGGGGAGGTGTTAGCACCCTTTCCATCCATGGTTTTCATGGGCTCTTAGGTACTTGCTCATTTTTTAAATTGCTTGTGTTTCTGTGTTTTGAAAAGCTTTGAAAAATGACTTAGTGTGGTGATTCACTTTATGATAACCCTTGCATCAATCCTCAAGAGTGTGATAAATCATTTTGAAAACTTTTGTTTGAAAAGTATTTGAAAGTGTGGTGTGAAAATTTATTTGAGCAAGTACCTAACAGTTATCTACCTACTCGAAAAAAGAAGACTATTTTTTTCCTCCTACCCTTTAGACCGTGTTATCCTACTATTAGTGAGTAGGTAACCCTAGTCGTTGGATGTTGAGGGACTATCGAAAGGGACGTGATGGTCATTGAAGGCAACATGTAAGGATACCTTAGCATTTCGAAGGGACTATCATCATAAGATCATTTCTCGTAGGCAACTCGAGGGACATTTAGGGACTATGATCTTTATGATGACATTAAATTGAGGATCTTTGCTAAGAGTATCCCTACGTTCGAGGGACATGACCATTGTTTCTGAGGAAACCAAGTGGGCTATACCCTAAGGGTGCATGTGTGTAATAGTGTGCTTCTTTCAGGTATTTTATCTTTGATATTAGTGATCTAAGATTGATTGATTAAGCATACACGCCTAGGTTGCTAGCAATTATATACAAGCATATAAAATATAAATGCAAGAAATAGAGGTCCTACGCTTTTACAAGGCTTTGGTGTAGATACATAAGGAATTGACTGAAAATGTAAAATACAGAAATTAAAACCCTAATTAAGCTATTACAAATCGGGCGCAGTTACATAATAAAGTAACCATATGAAAAGTAATGACGCTCAAAAAATTAAGACGGGAACAAGTTCTAAACCCTAATGTGATCGGTGGAAGAGAAGTGACTGTTTTGGAATTCTGGTTTGTGTTTTGCGTTTGTTTTCGCAAAATGTCGCGGTAAGCAAGAGTCGCCACCGTCTTTTATTTTATCCAACAAGGAAAGGAAAAAAGCACAGAAAAATTCCTTTTTTGAGATGTTTCTCGGGTCCAAGGGGTAGATTATAGAAAGGGAAGGTGTTAGGACCCTTTCTATCCGTGGTTATCCACGGGCTCTTAGGTACTTGCTCATAGTGTTTTCAAAATTTGCTTTTCTTTATGTTTGTGGGTTTGAAGAGAGTTTTTGTTTGAAAGGGTGTAAGTGCAAAAAGTTTTATTTTGTTTTGAGAGAGCAAGTACTTAAGAACCATTTACCTACTCGAAAAGGGAATTAATCTGTGCTAGTGTCCTTTAGATAATGCTATCCCACTATTGATGAGTAAGTAACATCGTCGTTGGAGTTTTAAGGGTCAATTCGATTAAGGGACGTGTGGTCACTAAAGCAATGTTAGGATGCCTTAGCGGTAACCCTAATGTCTTAGATCATTTTTCCGAGGCAACCGTTTCGAGGCAACTATGATCTTTGGATAAGAGGGCGACCTCTAAAACTTCCTATACTCAATGACCACGTTCGAAGGCAACCAAGTGAGGTGTACCCTAAGAGTGCGCATGTGCGAGTGTGTTATTTCCGTTAATTTTATCTTTGTAGATGTCATGGGTGAGCTATGTTGATTTTAAGTTCATACATTCGATCTTGTCATGCATTCCCTATTATCAAACATCTAGCAGTTTATAGTTTACGGAATTTTAAATTGCGGAAATTAAATCTAAACTATTACAAGGCGTCGGGTATTTACATCGCCAAAAACAACCCTTTAATTTAAAATGCGGAAAGTAAATAAAGCGATAAATAATTAAAGTCCTAATTAAAAGCTATTAAATTCCAGAAGCAAGTACAATAATATGAAAATATGGATCGCGTGCGAGAAAATTAAATCGGGCACATTTTTTAGGGTTTTGACCCTTTTTGAAAAGAAAACATTTTTTTGGTTTATTTTTGAATTAAATGGAATTAAATCTAAGTTAACCATTAAATAAATAAATAAATAAATTAATTAATTAATGAAAATATTTTTGGATTTTTGGATATTTAAAGAAAATAAAATAAAATTGATTAAAGGTTAGTAAAAACCTAATTTTTCTACAATAATTTTATTTATTGCAAAAAATATTAAAAGTTAAACCTAATTAAACTAAATTAATTGAGTTAATTTATTTACAAAATAAAAGTGATGAATTTAATTTTAATAAATAAAATATATTTTTGTATTTTTGATTTTATGAGGAAAATAATTTAATTGGTTAGTGATTTAATAAAAATAATTAATAAAACAAATAAATAAAAGAAATATAAAAAGAAAAAGAAATAAACCAAAGGGGGTTTGGGCCAGATTTGGAGGGTGAAATAGAAATTCAGAGGCCATTTGTGAGCAAGCCTCGTTGACTTTCCAGACTCTCCACACATGCGCTGACTTGGGTGTATGATGGATCTCCCATCTGGGCCATCAGATTTGGCCTGGAGGCCATCTGACGCTTGAGATCTTAGGGAGTATGATGCAATACAAGGCATGAGAGATGATGGATCATCTGCAAGAAAATAATAGCAAATATGTTGGGGACCTGGGATTCGAACCCAGGTCCCAATGGACTATGCACTAACATGTTTACCAACTCAACCAACGTGCCTGATTGTTATAATGTTAGATAGCAATTAATATAAGGACAAACAAATACTATGCTGGAAAATAAAAGAAAACGCGCGAGATTTGAAATTATTCAATAAAGAAGAGACACGTCTTCATCTTCTTCAACGAAACCTGGTTATTTACCTACGGATTTTTATCCGCAGCTAAATCCCTAGGTCCATCCTAAAATGAGTTCTAGGCCATGGAAATTAACTCCAAGACCACAGCTATGTTCGTCTTCCTCTTCTGATTCCATCCATGTCCATGGTTGGTCTTGATTTTACCTGAAATTGAAATGCCTAAAAAACAAGAAACCCAAACCCTAGTTTTGAGTATGGCTTTACAGGCTACAAAAACTCAATCAAATATTGCAGATAGTTTGGAAATCATACAAAGATCAAGAATATGTCCATGATTTATCAAAAAGATGCAAGAATCTAAGGTTACGATTTCAAATGCAGGGTCGTGTTTAAGGAGACTTACAGCGTGATTGATGAGGTTTCAGAGCTTGTAAAGGATTGCTTTAGACTCAATGGATATCCAGCAAGAGGATAGCATGGAGATTTTGCTTTGAACCGACCTCTAGATGTGATTTCAGTTTTCAACTTTTTTGCCTTTTTTTCAAGTTCTGTTCTTCTGATTGTGCAGCTTCTAGGTCATTATTTTCATGCCTTTGCATTGTACAAGTATAAGGGAATGAATTAGGTTTAGTTTTGGGCTTTGAATCCATGAGCATTGATGATTTAGGATTTGCTTTGATCCTCCATGAACAAGCTTCCAAATTTGTCAAAAAATCCAATATTTGTTCATGATATGGCTTGATTCGAGTTTGATCTTGTCCATGATGATAATAAAGACATGTATCACTCAAAAAGATACCAAGTGATTAAGATTTGGATTTTATTTGAATTTAAATTGATTAAAAATGAATTAATTCTATAAAAATCAAATAAAATAGAAAAATTAATGAATGGACATAAAACTGAAGATAGGACACGTTTGTAGTGTGACAAGATCAAATCAAGTGGAAAAAAGTGGGCCCATTTGACAAAATGTGAAGTTTTGGGGATAATTGACTTTTGGCAATTATGTAAAAATGCCCAACTTCAACAATGCATAACTTCTTCAATTTTGAACTTTTGGAAGTGTTCTTGGACTTTTTAGAAACCTTGAGATGTCTTCTAACCAACCCTTTTGGTATCATCTCATTTTGATATTCCATGCTCAAGTTATAAGCTTTGTAAAAAAAGGTGTTTTTGTTGACTTTGAAAAATGACCTATAATGTCCAAATTTGTAACTTCTCGTGAGTGCATTTCTTGATATTGGGGTGTGAAGATGGATTGTAGGAAATTACATCCTCTTCAAAATGAGATTTGGATGGGTCATTTCTAATAAAGTATGATAAAGTTATGCTTGGTCAAAGTTGAGTTGACTTTTCCTACAAAACCCTAATTTAACAACTTTTGAATCTTGATGAATCTTGAGCAATCCTTGATGAATCATGATCAACCCTTGATCAAATGATGAATTATACTTAAAAATTAGAATGTTGACAAAAAATCTTAAGGTTTGACTATTTGTAGGTCACAGTTGACTTTTGCCCTAGCATAGTCGATTTTTGGGCCTCTTGAGCAATTGACTGACCAAACTTCCTCTGCAAGGCTTGAAATTTTACATGGATGAACTTGAGAACATATTAGTACATTGGGGAGCACTTTGGGTCTTTTTGATGTAAAGACCTTGATGCAACACAAAACCCTAATTTGAGTTTGACTGCCTTAGGAGATGACTTGATTGTCCAACTCTTGAGCAACCTCGAGCCATTTGGAGATTATTCTTGACATGTCTTGAGAAATATGGGAGGGCAAATTTTTGGGTACAACAGCTGCCCCTGTTCAATCCTCTTAAACCTGAGTATGTAGATTTGCTTTCGGGCCTTTCGTGATCCAAAGGTGGAAGATGATTAAACACTAGAGTGCCCAGAAATTTGCACTCGCATGTTGTGGTATCAGCATTGTGATGTCGGGAATGGGATTATAGATGCCATTTGGAGACTGTTGGTAGGTGGTCTGAGCTTCAACTAGAATACGAATCAGGGAGATCTTGTCGGCGATCTGACTGAACCAAAGGAGGTCTTGTCTTCTTTGACTGGATTGACATCAGAAAAATCTTTAGGAATCGATTTAACTGGACCAGGGGAAGTTTTATCTCTTTTGACTGGATTGGTGTCAGAAAAATCTTTAGGAATCAATTTAACTGGTTTTGTCTCTTTTGACTGGATTGGCGTCAGAAAAATCTTTAGGAATCGATTTAACTGGTTTTGTCTCTTTTGACTGGATTGGCGTCAGAAAAATCTTTAGGAATCGATTTAACTGGTTTTGTCTCTTTTGACTGCATTCGCATCAGAAAAATATTTAGGAATCGATTTAACTAGTTTTGTCTCCTTTGACTGTGTTCGCATCAGAAAAATCTTTAGGAATAGATTTAACTGGTTTTGTCTCCTTTGACTGGGTTGGCCTCAGAAAAATCTTTAGGAATCGATTTAACTGATTTTGTCTCGATTGACTGAATTGGCCTCAGAAAAATCATTAGGAATCGATTTAACTGGTTTTGTCTCCATTGACTGAATTGGCCTCAGAAAAATCTTTAGGAATCGATTTAACTGATTTTGTCTCCATTGACTGAATTGGCCTCAGAAAAATCTTTAGGAATCGATTTAACTGATTTTGTCTCCATTGACTGAATTGGCCTCAGAAAAATCTTTAGGAATCAATTTAACTAATTTTGTCTCCATTGACTGAATTGGCCTCAGAAAAATCTTTAGGAAACAATTTAACTGGTTTTGTCTCCTTTGACTGAATTGGCCTCAGAAAAATCTTTAGGAATCGATTTAACTAGTTTTGTCTCCATTGACTGCGTTCGCATCAGAAAAATCTTTAGGAATCGATTTAACTGGTTTTGTCTCCTTTGACTGCGTTCGCATCAGAAAAATCTTTAGGAATCGATTTAACTGGTTTTGTCTCCTTTGACTGGGTTGAGAACTTAATTGCATCTTTCCTGAAAGGTAAAGGTCAGTCATAATCAATGCATGATATGGATCAAGCAATGATGTTCTCAACATAAATGAGATTGTATGGTATGATGTGTTTATGCATGTATCATGATATATGGAAATGTGATGTTTTAGCTGGGGAAAATAAATCCCAGATAGCTGTTGGAGAATAGAGTTGAATTATTCGTTTCCGCTGGGGATGATGAACAAAGATGATAAACTTGCAAGAGAGGATAACTCCGTTGGGGAATAAACTGATGAGGAGATTACTCCGAGGGGAATTACTCTGTGGGGAAGAGATGTTCTGCTGAGGATGTCACTGATAAACTCTACTGGGGATTCCGCTGATAAGCTCCGCTGGAGATTTCAACGATGAACTCCGCTGGGGATGGATTACCATTGCTGGTGATATTAAATCTGTTGAGGATTGAATACCTGCTTGTGAAAGGAAAGAACTTCGCTGTGGATGATCTTTCAGTTGCAACCTGCTAGGGATAATCTTGTTAGACTTTTATGGAGATAATCCTCTGAATTTGGCTGGGGAGATTTATTTGTGCTCTGCAGGGGATAAGCTTCCAGAGCCTACTGGGGACGATGATTCGACTCCGTTGGGGAGGCTTTTTTCTTTTCTTTTTTTTTTTGGACCGTGCTGGGAAAATATTGATTCCACTGGGGTATCTTATGTTCTTCCGGGGAACATTCTTATACTCCGTTGAGGAATATTAAGACCGCCGGGGACAATCTTATACTTGCTGAGGAATATTCTTACACCCTGCTGGGGAATATTAAGACCCTTTTAGTGCTGATGGTAGATAAACCTGCTTGGGGAGAGTATTGCTGATTTGTTCGTAATTGCAAGTCTCGGCTGGGAGAGCTATCATTATTGCCTTACTCTGCAGGGAGAGAAAGTATCTTAGCCACATTCTTCAGCTGAATCTACCTTTGTACCTGATGGACAGAGCAACTATACAGTTTGGACAATTCTTACTGCCCCTGTTTCTGATATTACCAGTAATTCACCGTCCATTTCGCATGTAAGTATTTATGATCAGCAATTAATGTCAAATGCATATATCAAAAATGAACCTTGGACGTTCTTTGCAAATCAAAACGGATAAAGGAAAAACAGTTTGAAATTTTTTTGAAAATGAATTGTATTGATTTTGAAGTTTGGCCTGCAAATAGGCGTTTGTGTACAAGAGGCTGACGTCCTAGTAAGAGAACTCCATCGAACAAATAGAATTTATACAATTTGTGAAAAGAAAACAAAACATCTATGCGAATGATCCCACTGGGTTCCAACTCTGCTATTGCCTTTATATCCTCGAGCATCTCATCACTTTGCTACTGGTTGAAGATGAATCAGATTGATTAGTGCCGTCCGAATTTGATAGTCGATACCGAAGTCTAGATGCAAGATGATCCAATGAGACATAGTGTTAAGCTTATCCCTAATTTTTGCCTGGACCGCCCTTTCGGGTTTTCAGTCCACCGGGATACCCTTTTTTGTCCAAGCCGCCTTTTCAGGTTTTCAACTTGCCAGGTGTACAATTTTTTTTATTTTCATCCCTTATTTTTGCCCGAACCTTTTTGGTTCGCCGGGAAGCCCTTATTTTTTCCTAAGCCAGTCAACCTAACGGGTCTTTGATTATGCGTAGTATCTTTTTACTATGTCTGCATTGACGGGGTGAGGAAGGTCGTCACCATCCATGGTGGTTAGAATCATAGCTCCTCTTGAGGAAATGTTCTTAACCACAAATGGCCCTTCGTAAGTAGGGGTCCATTTTCCCCTGGGATCACCTTGAGGTAGAATAATGCGCTTGATTACCAGATCCCCAACTTGATACTCTTGTCGTCTGACTTTCTTGTTAAATGCCTTGATCATCAGTTTTTTGTACGTTTGACCATGACAAATAGTAGTAGGTCTCTTTTCGTCGATTAGATTCAGTTGATAAAGTCGGGTATGGATCCAGTCATCTTCGCTCAAACCTGCATCCTTCATGATCCGGAGAGAGGGTATCTGACCTTCAATGGGCAGAACTGCCTCTATGCCATATATTAAGGAATAGGGTGTTGCCCCTGTTGACGTCCGTGCTGAGGTATGGTACCCATGAAGAGAAAATGGTAACATCTTGTGCCAGTCTTTGTATGTCACTGTCATCTTCTTCACAATCTTCTTAATATTCTTATTAGCCGCTTCTACAGCCCCATTCATCTTCGGCCGGTAGGGAGAAGAGTTATGATGCTGTATCTTGAATTGCTCGCAGAGCTCAGTGATCATCTTGTTGTTGAGATTGGTACCATTGTCTGTAATGATCCTCTCTGGTACACCGTATCGACAAATCAGATTGTCCCGAATGAACCGTGCCACGACATTCTTGATTACAGTAGCAAAGGAAGCTGCTTCAACCCACTTCGTAAAGTAATCAATTGCTACCAGGATGAAACGATGTCCGTTGAATGCCGTAGGTCTGATCTCGGCGATCATATCAATGCCCCACATTGCAAAAGGCCAAGGTGCCGCCAAGACGTTCAGAGGAACTGGAGGTATGTACACCTTATCAGCATAGACTTGGCACTTGTGACATGTCCGAGAATGCTGATAACAGTCAGCTTCCATTGTGGACAAGTAATATCCTGCCCGTAGGATCTTCTTTGCCATGGTATGTCCACTGGAATGAGTTCCGAAAGCACCTTCATGTAGCTCTGCCATGATCCTTTCTGCTTCATTCTTATCCACACAACGCAGTAAGGTTGAATCATGGTTACGCTTGCAAAGGATGCCATTGTTGATGAAGAACTTCGCCGCGAACCTTCTTAGAAACTTTTTATCATTAACAGATGCACCCTCGAGGTACTCCTGAGCCTCAAGGTACCTTTTCACCTCATGGAACCAGGGTTTATCTGCTACCTCTTCAGTCTCAATATCACAGCAATGTGAAGGTTCGTCCAGTCTTTCAATGATAATCCGGGGAGCCTCGTTGTCCCAATTAACCTTGAACATAGAAGACATCGTAGCCAACGTGTCCGCCAACTGATTCTCCTGTCTAGGGAAATGTTCAAAGGTTATCTCCTCGAAATGGGAAAGCAACGTCAATACACACTCCTTGTAAGGAATAAGATTTGGGTGTTTCGTATCCCACTCGCCTTTGATCTGACTGATCACGAGAGCGGAATCTCCGAAGACACTAAGAAACTTAATCCTTAGGTCAATTGCTGCTCGAAGACCCATGATGCACGCTTCATACTCCGCCATGTTGTTGGTGCAGTTGAAACATAGTCGGGCGGTGAACGAAGTATGAGAGCCTTTAGGAGATATGATCACAGTGCCAATGCCATTACCCAAAGCGTTCGAAGCTCCATCAAAGAACATAGACCATCGGGATTGATCCGCTGTCGCGCGCGGGTCAAAAACGAGTTAAATTGCAAAATTGTAGTAACGACGGTAACGGTAACTCGTGTATCGTCTCTCAAGGACTCTTGGGTTTTACTAACTAAAAACGAAATTGGGGGGGTTTGGTTTGGTCGAAAAATGATTATCAAAAGTGATTATGAAAATAAGCTATTTTGAAAAAGTGATTATGAAAATAAGTCAATCTACCGATTTAGTTCCTACCAATCATCGATTATTAAAATCTCACTATCCTAAGCGGATTCCTTTCCCGTTCGATTACAATATAATCAACAAGCGCAACAATATTATACAAATTATATTTTCCGTTTGCCGAATTAAGCATTCGGTTAAGCGATAAACGGTTTAACGATTAAGCATACGAGAAACACGCAGATAAATTGAAAAACATAGATCAATCGAACCAAACAATATATATTATGAATATCAAATTAAGCAAAAGATAAACAAAATATATAATTGAAGGAAAAGGAATTTTATTGCAAAACTTATAATAATCTCATAGTTTCGGAACCTGAATTCGGTAGATCAACCAAAAGTGATTAGTTCTCCATGGCCATTCGTACAAGCTTACAATCAAAATCGTCAATGGAAGATAGATGCTACAGTGCCGCGGCTGCTACCCTAAGGGGAAAGAGTACAACCCATTTTACAATCCAACTGGGTCAAACATACGACCCAGGCCCAAAACTAATTGACCCGAAACTTAACTAAAACTAGTGCTGCAACTTCAACGAATTTTCTGGCCCTTCTACAATCCGATTCTGACTTCGACTCCAACATAATAATTGTAGCTCTTTCTCTTAGCTTTCCATCGATTATTAGAACGCCTCAATCGGACTTCTGGAACTCCAGTTATGCTCGTTTCCGTGCAGACGCTAAAGCTGAAAATTAAATACGAAAATCAAATAACAATAAAAATAAATTAAAATATAAAAACATTATAAAATACAAAAATAAGACAAGCAAACCATAGAAATGTATAAGTACAACCTTAGAGTAATGTGCATCAAAATGTACTGATCAAATTCCCCCACACTTGAACTTTTGCACTCCGAGCAAAATGAAAAACAAAACAAAGAAAGCACAAATACATCAACAGTTACTTATCCTAGGCTACAAATCTTCTTCGGGTAAGTTTGCATCAACAGGTACTAATCTCGCACACTAAGGACATCATAAGAACACTAGCCACAGATATGCATACATAAGCCTCCTAAATACACAAACCAATTTCAAATCATATTATTATACCATAGCCTAACTTACTCATCCTTTTTGCTCTTTTTCATTCAGGCGCAATCACATTAAGCCCGTTATCTCCACACACTTATAGCAGGACGACCGGTTAGTGACTCTGATCCTTTTGCACGGGGTTCCGGTACTTACGTGGCATAACCCTTTGTTTACTCAGATGTAGTTGTGGGGGATCGGACCGTAATCCTCCCTACCAAGTTCAGCACCAGAAACCGCTGAACCAACTAACAAAGAGTTTTGAAAACTTTTTTTTTTTGAAGATTACACAATCGTTGGGTTAAGTGACCGGGTGAGGGTCACCAAACTTAGAAGGTGTATTCTCTTTTTCTTTTCTCTCTTTTTTTTTCTTTTCGGAACATTCACTTATATTCATCGGTTTTCCTGCGTAAAGTGTGTGAGAGATGGTGTCGACTGCTGAAATAAACTACTCAAGAGCTGTCAAAGAATGAGAAATTAAGGCTAAAACATAATAACAAATTCAAATCAATTTCCATATGTAGGAGACTTATGGTGTTAGAACGATACCGATCTTGAGAATTTTTCCCACGTCTCCGCAAACCCGACTCAAATCAGTCTATAGCCTAAAACTTTCAAGAAGATACATTTTTTTTATTGGTTGAAATTAAAAAAAAAACTAACAAACAAAAACAAATAAGACACACGATTTCCTCCCCCACACTTAAACTAAGCATTGCCCTCAATGAAAGGACATTACTGATAAAGTAGAGAGAAGGAAAGAAGGACTCCCTGATCAAGTTGCGGTGTAGTTAGGTGCTTCCAAAGAAAGCTCCTCTATGCTGACATTTTCAGGCACCGAACTTTCATGGAATAACTTCAGCCGCTGCCCGTTAACCTTGAAGATTTTGTCAGTACCTGCACTTTTTATTTCTACTGCACCATGAGGGAAAACATTAGTAACAACAAAGGGGCCAATCCATTTGGATCGAAGTTTCCCAGCCATAAGCTTAAGGCGGGAGTTAAACAGTAAGACCTGTTGGCCCACAGAAAATTCCTTCCTAGAAATCATTTTATCATGGAAGTGCTTAGTTTTCTCTTTATAAATCCTAGAGCTCTCATAAGCCTCTAATCTAAGCTCTTCCAACTGTTGTAATTGGAGTTTTCTTTCAATACCTTCTTGTTGCATCTCCAAATTACAACTTTTCACCGCCCAAAAAGCACGGTGTTCTATCTCAACAGGAAGATGACATGCCTTACCAAAAACAAGTCGATAAGGAGACATCCCAATGGGTGTCTTGAAAGCTGTCCTTTGAGCCCAAAGTGCGTCTTCTAGACGACGGCTCCAATCTTTCTTGTTTGGCTGCACCATTTTCTCTAAAACCTGTTTGATCTCCCTGTTTGAGATCTCAGCTTGCCTATTAGTTTGTGGGTGATATGCAGTAGAGACTCTGCACAACTCCATACTTTCGGAGTAAAGCTTCCATGGTGCAGTTACAGAAATGAGTGCCTTGGTCACTTATGATGGCTCGCGGTATTCCAAACCTGCAAAAGATATTAGACCTGACAAAATCTGCAACAACTCGAGAATCATTAGCCCTAGTGGGGATAGCTTCCACCCACTTTGAAACATAATCAACAGCAAGTAAAATGTAAAGGAAACCAAATGATACAGGAAAAGGACCCATGAAATCGATTCCCCATACATCAAATACCTCACAGAAAAGCATCGGCTGCTGAGGCATTTCACTCTTGCGAGTGATGTTTGTACCTGCTATCTGGAACTCTTTATAAGTGCGGTAAGTCTCAAAAGCATCCTTAAAAATAGTTGGCCAATAGAAACCTGAATCAAGGACTTTTCTCGCAGTCCTTTGAGGACCGAAGTGTCCGCCGACTTGAGACGCATGAGAAAATTTCAAAATAGATTTAATCTCATTGTCGGGGACACATCTCCTGATTACCTGATCACTACCAAACTTCCATAGATATGGATCATCCCAAACATAATACTTGGCATCACTCTTGAGTTTGTGAACCTGTGCTCTCGATGCACCTGTGGGAAAAACACCAGCAACAAGAAAATTAACAATGTCAGCAAACCAAGGTGTAATCCCGTGCAAAAGAAACAACTGCTCATCAGGAAAGTCATCCTGAATAGGAAAAGGGTCTTCATCTCTCTCTATCCTGCTTAAGTGGTCAGCCACTAGGTTCTCGGCTCCACTTTTGTCTTTAATCTCGACATTAAACTCCTGGAGCAACAACATCCACCGAATCAATCTCGGTTTTGCATTCGGCTTCTTCAGCAAGTACTTTAAAGCTGCATGGTCAGTAAAAACAACAACCTTGGAACCTAGCAAATAAGATCTGAATTTGTCAAGAGCAAAAACAATAGCTAGTAGTTCTTTTTCAGTGGTAGTGTAATTTGACTGTGCAGAATCTAAAGTCCTAGAAGCATAGTAAATAACATGGGCAGCCTTGTCAACTCTTTGTGCAAGGACAGCCCCAACAACATAATTCGAAGCATCACACATAAGCTCAAAAGGAAGTGTCCAGTCAGGGGGCTGAATGATGGGAGTGGAGGTCAATGCTTTCTTCAAGAAGTCAAACGCTTGTTTGCATTTGTCATCAAAATTGAAAGTGACGTCATTCTTTAACAAGTTCGACAGTGGAAGAGCTATCTTGCTGAAATCCTTGATGAAACACCTGTAAAAACCTGCATGACCAAGAAAAGAACGAATCTCGCGAATGTAAGAAGGGTAAGGCAGTGTAGAAATCACATCAATCTTAGCAGGGTCAACATAAATTCCTTTTTCAGAAATAATGTGACCAAGGACAATTCCCTGCTCAACCATAAAATGACACTTTTCATAATTCAACACAAGGTTAGTCTCGATGCATCTTTCTAAAATCAAGCTTAAACTGTTCAAGCATACATCAAAAGAAGAACCATAGACAGTAAAGTCATCCATAAACACTTCCATGCAATTTTCAATAAAATTAGAGAAAATACTCATCATGCATCGTTGGAAAGTGCCAGGAGCATTGCAAAGGCCAAAAGGCATCTTCCTGTAAGCAAATGTACCGAATGGGCACGTGAAAGTGGTTTTTTCTTGATCTTCAGGTGCAATATGAATCTGAAAGTAACCTAAAAAACCATAAAGAAAACAGTAATGTGATTTACCAGCTATCCGTTCAAGCATCTGGTCAATGAATGGCAAAGGAAAGTGATCCTTTCTAGTAGCCTGGTTCAGTCTCCTGTAATCAATACAAACTCTCCAGCTGTTCTGGACTCTAGTGGGAACAAGTTCATTCTTTTCATTTTTTACCACTGTGAGTCCAGATTTCTTAGGTACAACCTGCACTGGACTTACCCACTTACTGTCAGAGATAGGATAAATGATACCTGCTTGCAAGAGTTTGGTTACCTCTTTCTTTACAACATCAAGAATCAAAGGATTAAGCCTCCTTTGGGGCTGCCTTACTGTTTTCGCTCCATCCTCAAGTAAAATCATGTGCATGCACATCGAAGGACTAATACCTGGAAGGTCGGCTAATGTCCACCCGGTTGCTTTCTTGTGCCTCTTCAATACCTGCAAAATTCTGTCTTCTTGATTGAAATCAAGGTTAGAAGAGATAATAACAGGAAGTTTTTCATTATGCTCCAAGTAAGCATATTTCAGGTTCCCAGAGAGCTCTTTTAGCTCTAAGGACGGGGGCTGCTCGATGGATGGAATGCTTGGGGCAGCCGGGATGTCAAGAGCATCGACGACAAAAACAGCCTCATCGGTAACAACTTCACCTGTAGGAAATGTATCAGGCTGCAAGGAAGCATCAATCTCAGCACAAAGAACACAAACGTTAGTGTCAGTGCAATCAGGACATGAATAAGTATCATCAAAATCAGAGAGAGATGGAAAATCAAGTGCAAATAATTCAGAACAACTATCATCAACTAGTTCAGAAATCAACTCAATGTGAAAAACGGAATGCTCCTCCAAGGGATGTTTCATGGCGTCAAAAATGTTGAATTTTGCGACAATGTCACCAAATTCCATGGACATGGTTCCATCGTCAACATCAATCTTCGTTTTTGCCGTTTTCATGAACGGTCTGCCTAAAATTATGGGAGCTCTGGTTGTCTTGGTTTCGCCTTCCATGTCTAGAATATAAAAATCTGCAGGAAAAATCAAATCGTTAACTTGAACAAGGACATCTTCGACAACCCCGACGGGTCGAGCGTTGCTCCTGTTTTCCAATTGAATGATTAAACCCGTATGCTGCAAAGGGCCAAGACAAAGGTTATTATAAACAGAAGTAGGCATAACATTAATGCCCTCTCCCAAATCAAGCATGCAATTCTCAAATTTACTATCCCCGATGGTACAAGGAATAGCAAATGTTCCCGAATCCTTCTGCTTTTGTGGCAGCACCTAAGTAATGAGGGCTGAAACATTTTGCTCACTTACAACCTTGTCAGATGATTGTTTGGGCTGAATAAAGGCAGAAATATTTCGTCCTAAGTTCACTCTTTCACTTCCCTTAATCCTCCTCTTGTTAGTACACAAATCTTTCAGAAACTTTGCATACTTAGGAACCTGTTTTATAACATCAAGTAGCGGAATACTTACCGCCACCTTTCGAAACACATCCAAAATCTCTCTTTCTTTGTCTCCCTCGTCAATTCTTTTATTTTTCAGAACTCTATGTGGGAAGGGGACTGGTGGCACATACTCCTTTTCTCTAATTTTTTCAGTTTCGACCATAACAGAAGAAGGAGAAGAAAGTGCAGCAGGGGAAGGTTCAGATGGAGAAAGTTCATAAGTTACCTCAATGACTTTTTTATTTTTTTCAGGGGCTGGTTCTGTAACTTTTCCGGATCTCAAATAAATAGCGCTCACATTAGCATTACCATTCGGATTGACAACAGTTTGTGCTGGAAGTTGGTTCGAACCTTGAGCTTGCATATTATTTATTTGAGTAGCAAGTTGTCCCATATGTGTGGTCAAGGTCTGAATGCTAGTGTCGGTTCTTTGTTGGAACTGAAGGTTGTTCACAGCCATTTGTTTAACAAGATCTTCCAAGGATGGTCTGGAAGTAGTAGCTGGAGGGGTGTGATGTGGCTGGGGTAGTGGAACGGTGAGTTGTTGTTGTGAGGGCTGCAGATTTCCATATCGAAGGTTGGGATGATTCCTCCAATTGGGGTGATATTTGTTGGTGGACAAGTCAGGGGTGTTGTTGTACCTGTTCTGGTTGTAAAGGTTGGCTGCATAAGCTTGAGGCAGCTTGGTAACAGTATCATCTTTCAGAAGAGGACAAGTATCAGTGGGATGATCATGAGCTGTACAAATGCCACATACAGTTGCTGTTTAAGGTTTCGCTACTGCAAGTTGTTTGACTAAAGCGGTCAGCTCATCAATTCTGGTTTCTAAAGCTCTGTTCGAGGAACCTTGAATTTGATGTACACCCTTGGTCTGGACAGAATTGGTTCGAGTGGTGAACTGCTGGGAATTTAAGGACATATTTTCAATGAGGGCCCTGGCAGCAGCTGGATTTTTGTCAACAAGCGCTCCACCACTAGCAGCATCAAGGATGTTTATATCCATAGGTAACAACCCCTCATAAAAGTACTGAATGAGAAGTTTCTCGGTAATCTGATGTTGAGGGCAGCTTGAAACTAACTTCTTGAACCTATCCCAGTACTCAGCCAATGAATCGTTATCTTGTCTAATGCCACAAATCTCTTTTCGGATTGAAGCAGCTCTAGAGGCAGGAAAATATCTCTCCAAGAACACTCTTTTCAGAGCATTCCAGCTTGTGATTGAATTCGGTTCGAGATCATATATCCAATCCTTCGTTGCACCCTGCAAAGAAAAAGGAAAAGCACGAAGTTTAATATGATCTTCAGTGATCCCTTCAGGCTTCAATGGTGTAGAGCACACCACCTGGAATTCCTTCAAATGTTTGTGCGGATCCTCACCTGCAAGACCATTAAACTTTGGCAACAAGTGTATTAAACCCGATTCTAATTCAAAAGGAACAACAACAACATCATATTCAATACACAAGCCATTATAATTCACATCAGGGGCTGCAAGTTGTCTTAGAGTTCTATTGTCAGCCATTTCAAAAGCACATTCAGAATCAGAAGCAAACAAGTTATGCAAACAGTCGGACTCAGAATCAGACTCAACTATGGTCGGTGAAGGTGAACTATTGCTAGCCTGGCCTGCTCTATGAAGTGTGTGCAAGGTTCTTTCTACCTCAGGATCAAAAGCAACAAGTTCAGGACAAGAAGACCTAGTAGCCAGGACTAGTGCACAACAATGCAACAACAATCGTGAAAATGCCAACTATGTCCCTAAAACAAACAAAATGAAGCAAATCGATTAAAAACAATTCAAAAAAATAAACTGACACCGAAAATAATCAAATGACGTAAAAATAGAATTTTGATAATTTTTTTGACTCTATGAAAACAGAAAATAAATCTTTAAAAATAGTAAAAAGACTTTTTTCGCGATTCGAAAAATTTGTCACTTAACTACTTTGTAGTAAGTGATTTTTGATCAGGGAATTTTTTCACACCTAATTGTCGGGACAGAATTTCAAAACGGTGCAATTTTTCCGAAAACCGACTTTTCGACTCAAAAGGCGTTATGGCTGAAACCGCGAGGAACCTATGGCCAAAACGCACAAACACTACACTTAAGACTCTAATATCAGTTAATATTCACAAGACTCCCCAGTAACGGTGCCAATTTGATCCACTGTCGTGCGCGGGTCAAAAACGAGTTAAATTGCAAACTGTAGTAACGACGGTAACGGTAACTCGTGTATCGTCTCTCAAGGACTCTTGGGTTTTACTAACTAAAAACGAAATTGGGGGGGGGGGGGGGTTGGTTTGGTCTAAAAAATGATTATCAAAAGTGATTATGAAAATAAGCTGTTTTGAAAAAGTGATTATGAAAATAAGTCAATCTACCGATTCAGTTCCTACCAATCATCGATTATTAAAATCTCACTATCCTAAGCGGATTTCTTTCCTGTTCGATTACAATATAATCAACAAGCGCAACAATATTATACGAATTATATTTTCCGTTTGCCGAATTAAGCATTCGGTTAAGCGATAAACGGTTTAACGATTAAGCATACGATAAACACACAGATAAATTGAAAAACATAGATCAATCGAACCAAACAATATATATTACGAATATCAAATTAAGCAAAAGATAAACAAAATATATAATTGAAGGAAAAGGAATTTTATTGCAAAACTTATAATAATCTCATAGTTTCGGAACCTGAATTCGGTAGATCAACCAAAAGTGATTAGTTCTCCATGGCCATTCGTACAAGCTTACAATCAAAATCGTCAATGGAAGATAGATGCTACAGTGCCGCGGCTGCTACTCTAAGGGGAAAGAGTACAACCCGTTTTACAATCCAACTGGGTCAAACATACGACCCAGGCCCAAAACTAATTGACCCGAAACTTAACTAAAACTAGTGCTGCAACTTCAACGAATTTTCTGGCCCTTCTACAGTCCGATTCTGACTTCGACTCCAACATAAGAATTGTAGCTCTTTCTCTTAGCTTTCCGTCAATTATTAGAACGCCTCAATTGGACTTCTGGAACTCCAGTTATGATTGTTTCCGTACAGACGCTAAAGCTGAAAATTAAATACGAAAATCAAATAACAATAAAAATAAATTAAAATATAAAAACATTATAAAATACAAAAATAAGACAAGAAAACCATGGAAATGTATAAGTACAACCGTAGAGTAATGTGCATCAAAATGCACTGATCAGGGATCCTTCCTCAGGTCCTTCATCCGGTCCAGGTGTCTCACAATCAGTTATTAGCATGATATTCTCGTCCGGATATTCAAAGTTCATAGACTGGTAATCATCTACTGCCTGATGTGCCAAATGGTCTACCAACACACTTCCCTTGATTGCCTTTTGGGTCGTATACTGGATGTCATACTTAGTCAAGATCATCTACCATCTCGCTATTCTTCCAGACAAGGCAGGCTTCTCGAAGATATACTTGATTGGATCCATCTTTGATATCAAAATAGTAGTGTGGGTCAGCATATACTGTCTCAGCCTACGAGCAGCCCATGCCAAAGCGCAGCAAGTTTTCTCGAGCAGTGAGTATCGGGTCTCACAGTCGGTAAACTTTTTGCTAAGGTATTAAATAGCATGCTCTTTTCGGCCAGACTCATCATGCTGACCCAACACACACCCCATTGAGTTATCGAATACTGTCAAGTATAAGATCAAAGGTCTCCCTTCAATTGGTGGCATTAGAATAGGTGGCTCTTGGAGATACTCTTTGATCCTTTCGAAATCGGCCTGGCATTCATCGTTCCAACGTACTACTTGATCTTTCTTCAGCAGCTTGAAGATTGGCTCACAAGTAGCAGTCAGGTGCGAGATGAATCGGGCAATGTAGTTCAGACGTCCCAGGAAGCCTCTGACTTCTTTCTCTGTTCTGGGAGCTGGCATCTCCTGTATGGCCTTTACTTTGGCAGGATCCACTTGAATACCTTTGTCGCTTACAACGAAACCCAGCAGCTTACCAGATCTCACCCCGAAGGTGCACTTGTTCAGGTTCAACCTCAGCTTGTACAACTTCAACCTGTCAAACAGCTTTTGCAGATGGTCAAGGTGTTCCTCCTCAGTCTGAGACCTTGCAATCATATCGTCGACGTATACTTCAATCTCATGATGGATCATGTCACGAAACAAAGCAACCATGGCACACTGATACGTTGCCCCAACGTTCTTTAACCCAAAAGGCATGACCTTGTAGCAAAAGGTACCCCATTGAGTAACAAAGGTTGTCTTCTCCATGTCTTCAGGAGCCATCTTGATCTGATTATATCCGGAGAAACCATCCATAAGGGAGAATACCTTGTGTTGAGCAGTTTTGTCAACCAGAACGTCAATGTGAGGCAGAGGGAAGTCATCCTTGGGGCTTGCCCTGTTCAAATCCCTGTAGTTAACACACATTCGAACCTTACCATCCTTCTTCGGCACAGGAACTACATTGGCCACCCACTGAGGGTAAGAAGTAACTGCTAGAAAACCGGTGTCAAATTGTTTCATAACCTCAACCTTGATTTTCTCAGACATCTCTGGGCGCATTCGGTGGACCTTTTGTTTTACTGAAGGACAGTCTTCCTTGGTAGGCAGGCGATGAACCACAATATCAGTATCCAAACCAGGCATATATTCGTAAGACCAGGCAAAGATCTCAACATAGTCATGGAGCATCTGAATCAACCGTTGCTTCACACTAGCTTCCAGATTGGCACCGATCTTAACTTCCTTCTTGTCTATCTCATTACCCAGATTCACTGATTCCACCGGCTCTTCGTGCGGCTGAATAACCATCTCTTCCTGGAGTAGCAGTCTTGAAAGTTCACCAGGCACTTCGTAATCATCTTCACCTTCGTCTTCGGCTAAGTTGATCGGATTTTCGAAGTCATAATTGGCAGTAGCAGAGTTGTTATCAGTGCGACCCAGAGTGGATGTGGACCTGTATATGTGAGTGTGTGTAAAATAGCTGTTTTACAATATATATAATAAAGAAAAACAAGGAGCGCAAAATTTGAAATGCAAGAACGTCCAATGCTTTTATTAATGATATATGAAAATGACACACATAAAGCCCTCACAAATGAAGCCACGGTGCCCCGGGTAAGACACCAGGCCATAAAGTTTAAAACATTGTCTGTTACAAATTCAAAACAAAAAGTTTCATTACTGGATGATAACAGAAACGGGCATAGAATCCTTCGCTGTCCAGTTGCTTAATCCACCATTGGCAGTCGGGTAGATCCAGCTGTCAATGTCAAACTCTTCATCATTGTCATCCTTGATAGCATTCACCCCAGCATCTTGTTTAGGCTTTTCTGGTGCTCCAAACTCAATCTCTTTCGCATCAATCAAGTCTTGTACCTTGTTCTTCAAAACCTAACAATCATCTGTATTATGCCCTGGGCTATCAGAGTGAAAAGCACAACGGGCATTAGGGTTGTACTTCGGTGATGTTATATTTGGATTCTTTGGGGCTTCCTTTGGAATCACCAGGTTGGTCTTCAGCAACTGTGGCAGAATCTGAGATAAGGTCACGCTGAGATGGGTAAATTGCCTTCGAGGTCTCTCGTCCTTTTGTTGATTATTGTTCTGAGGAGCACCAGCAGGTTTTGAAATAACAACCGCATTAACAACTTGGCGGTGTTCAGATCTATTCTGTCTTCTCGCACTGTAGACAACACTAAACTCTTTCTTAAAGGGCTTCTTCTCAGAGCTCGATGAGGCACCCTTCTGTATCTTACCAGCCTTAATACCATCCTCAATCCTCTCACCAGTCAAGATTATCTCTGTAAACCCAGCCGAAGAGCTTCCAATCAGATGGTTGAAGAATGGACCAGACAAGGTCCCCAGAAACATGTCAACAAGCTCCTGATCAGCTAAGGGTGGTTGTACTCTTCCGGCGAGGTCCCTCCACTTCTGAGCATAATCTTTGAATCCTTCACCTGTTCCCATTGACATACCCTAGAGTTGGGTACGCGTAGGAGCGAGGTCGGAGTTGTACTAATACTGCCTGTAGAATGCAGTAGCCAAATCTTCCCAACTACGGATACTGGCTCCGTCTAACTGATAGAACCACTCAAGCTGAGTCCCTGAGAGACTGTCTTGAAAAAAATGGATCCATAGGTTCTTATCAGCGGTGTACGGATGAATCTTCCTCACATATGATCGGAGATGCAACTTCGGACAAGAAACTCCGTCATACTTAGCAAAGGCCGGTGCTTTGAATTTATGGGGAATTACTACCCCAGATGATAGACCTAGATCACAAAAGTTCATACCAGGCACCTTCTGAACTTCCATAGCACTCAACCGGTCTTCCAGTTGCTTGTATCTATCCTCGGCAGGAGGATATTGTTCTTCATCATAGTCCGTCTCGTTGTCGGAGACCACAGGGCTAGGAGCCCTCCTTTCCTCTTGTCTATCTTTCCCTCCAGATGAGGTGGTCTGATCAACTTCATTCTGTAGCCTGTTTCCAAACTTGTGCCCTGTGTTAAACAGGATTTTCCTCTTCTTCTTCCTCTTTTTCTTCTTCTTCTCTTTCATAATCAAGGTCTTCAGGTCTTGCTGACCCTTAGCTAGATTCATGAACAACTCTTGGAATTGGGCATTCTTGGCCTGAAGGGCCTTGATAGCTTGCTCAGTTGACGGTTCAGCAGACATGATGAGTGCTGAAATAAACAACGAAGAAGATAAGAGACCTGTAATGGGTACCTGTTATGAAGTGCATGAGATGAAATGCGTATGATTTATGATTTCAAAGACAATCGGGAGATTCAAATTTGTAAACAAGAAATGAAACACATTTTATTAGATAGACTTCAAAATTCAAATTGTTCAACTGATGCCATTAAGGCATTTACAAGAATGGAAATACTTAAAAGTAAATAAAAACTGGAAAGGAAACATCAAAGGTCAATCAATGCTCTCATGGTCTCTTCTTATCAGTGCGGACATAGTCGTTGAGAATCCGCTCGTTCTCCAACTGTCTAGTCAACCTCTGGATCTTCTGCTCTTGCTCGTTGAACTTCTCTCGGTAGGAATCCTGTTCCTCCCTCAGTTGCATCCAAGACCTTTTCAGTGCCCCAATGTCAGTGGGCATATGAGGATGGAGGATGGTTGGAAGAACCCCTTCTTCATTAGCAATTTCAACAATGATAGGCCGAATAGCTTCATATGGCATACCCAGCTTCTGGGCACGGATACGGACCCATCTGAGATATGGCTCCATCAGAATTGAAGTCTTTGGACCCAGCTCGTGTGGATCAGATCTATGAACTCTATCCCAGGCCTTTATGAATCTGCGACGTTGTTCGTCGCTATCCCCTTGAAAATCAAAGATGATACTAGGCATTAGCATCTCATGAGGTCCTTCTCTTCTGGCACGCCCAAACTGACATAGATCTAAGCATGGGTTATAAGAAATTCCTCCATGGGTTCCTAACAGTGGAACATTGGGGTACTCCCCACAGCGATCAATGATAGCCTCCTCATCCATACCCTTGAGAGTCCAGATAATGTCATTATGAGAAAGAGACATAACCCTATAAGCCCAACCCATGCCTTCTTTATTCTTCAGCACTGACTTGGGAAGGTGCGAAATAAACCACCTTGCCAATAAAGGGGCACAACACATCAAGGTTCCCCGCTTTCGGGCCCTACGAGCATAAAGCTGATGAAGAATGTCACCCAGGAGAGTGGGCACAAGATTGCAAGAGATGAATATTTTTACCGCATTAACATCAACAAAGGAGTCAGAGTTCGGAAACATAACCAAACCATATATCAGAAGAGACAGAATATCCTCGAATGCCTGGAAGTCTAGACTATCCCAGAAGTAATTAGCCTTACCAACCAAGAACTTAGTCAGAAATCCCTTTGCTCCCCTTCTAGTCTCCCAATTAGCCATTACCTCTTCTTTGGTCAAATGAAGGGCTGCAACAATCTCTTCGGGCCTAAGAATCTTTTCCCAACAAGTAAACGGGGTCTGCTCCAGAATGGAGATACCGAGAAGATCAGAGAATTATTCTAAGGTGGGAACCAGCTGGTAGTCTTGGAAAGTGAAACAATGGTACAATGGATCATAGAACTGGACTAGGACACTCATCATCTGCTCGTCCAATTTGGAGGTGGCCAAACTGAGAAGATAACCATGTCTTTTGAGGAAGGAAGTAGTATCAGGCATCTTTGCAATCAGATCCATAAGCAAGGTGGGAACTTGGACAAACTTAATCTGGATGGTATTCCTACGCATGGGCATCATGATGACCTATAAAATAGAACAAAGATGAATCCCTCCTGTCTTTGAAATAGGTTAGTCTTATGCAAGATGTATGCAATGTTATGATGTCATGATGTCATGATAGTAAGCACACCACAAGTATCCACAAAAGCAAACATGGTAAATGCACACAAGTCACACAGAGAGCCCTTATATTTCAGGCTGGCAAGGAGGTTAGGTACTACCCTCTTTCAGTTCAGTTGGTTTGAACATGTCCTAAAAATAGTAACCGGGTTCTAGAGGATCTCAATATCACTGACTACCCTCCATCAGTCATAATTCCAGTTTAGCAACCTTTTCTTGCGGCCAGAATCACCGCGAGAGTTTAGTCTCAATGAGTGTAGCATACTGCTACTGTTCTATGGCCAAGTTGGTCAATTTAAAGGTTCTAAGGTCAGTTGGTGCTTAATAACCCCTTAGATGACCCATATTCTCCTCGTTCCAACACAAGGGATATCAGTACAATCTAAAGTGGCACACCAACGTAGCTACTGCTTCAACCGTATCGGTCTATGCCATACAGTTCCCTCACAGTTTATTGCTACTTACCTAAAGGGTATCCCCAGATCCGGGTTAGGATCTATAGTAACTCCGATACAAGCCCACAAATATAAATCATACAAAGCAAGCAATTGAAAACATAATGATCTAATCCTAAGGTACACCTCACTTATAAAAAAAAGCATCCCCAGCAGAGTCGCCAGTTCTGTGATCGGTGGGAAGAGAACTGACTGTTTTGGAATGCTGGTTTGCGTTTTGCGTTTGTTTTCGCAAAATGTCGCAGTAAGCAAGAGGCGCCACCGTCTTTTATTTTATCCAACAAGGAAAGGAAAAAAGCACAGAAAAATTCCTTTTTTGAGATATTTCTCGGGTCCGGGGGGTAGATTATAAAAAGGGAAGGTGTTAGGACCCTTTCTATCCGTGGTTATCCACGGGCTCTTAGGTACTTGCTCATAGTGTTTTCAAAATTTGCTTTTCTTTGTGTTTGTGGGTTTGAAGAGAGTTTTTGTTTGAAAGCGTGTAAGTGCGAAAAGTTTTATTTTGTTTTGAGAGAGCAAGTACTTAAGAACCATCTACCTACTCGAAAAGGGAATTAATTTGTGCTAGTGTCCTTTAGACAATGCTATCCCACTATTGATGAGTAAGTAACATCGTCGTTGGAGTTTTAAGGGTCAATTCGATTAAGGGACGTGTGGTCACTAAAGCAATGTTAGGATGCCTTAGCGGTAACCCTAATGTCTTAGATCATTTTTCCGAGGCAACCGTTTTGAGGCAACTATGATCTTTGGATAAGAGGGCGACCTCTAAAACTTCCTATACTCAACGACCACATTCGAAGGCAACCAAGTGAGGTGTACCCTAAGAGTGCGCATGTGCGAGTGTGTTATTTCGGTTAATTTTATCTTTGTACATGTCATGGGTGAGCTATGTTGATTTTAAGTTCATACATTCGATCTTGTCATGCATTCCCTATTATCAAACATCTAGCAGTTTATAGTTTGTGGAATTTTAAATTGCGGAAATTAAATCTAAACTATTACAAGGCATCGAGTATTTACATCGCCAAAAACAACCCTTTAATTTAAAATGCGGAAAGTAAATAAAGCGATAAATAATTAAAGTCCTAATTAAAAGCTATTACATTCCGGAAGCAAGTACAATAATATGAAAATATGGATCGCGTGCGAGAAAATTAAATCGAGCGCATTTTTTAGGGTTTTGACCCTTTTTGAAAAGAAAACATTTTTTTTTTTGGTTTATTTTTGAATAAAATGGAATTAAATCTAAGTTAACCATTAAATAAATAAATAAATAAATAAATTAATGAAAATATTTTTGGATTTTTGGATATTTAAAGAAAATAAAATAAAATTGATTAAAGGTTAGTAAAAACCTAATTTTTCTACATTAATTTTATTTATTGCAAAAAATATTAAAAGTTAAACCTAATTAAACTAAATTAATTGAGTTAATTTATTTACAAAATGAAAGTGATGAATTTAATTTTAATAAATAAAATATATTTTTGTATTTTTGATTTTATGAGGAAAATAATTTAATTGGTTAGTGATTTAATAAAAATAATTAATAAAACAAATAAATAAAAGAAATATAAAAAGAAAAAGAAATAAACCAAAGGGGGTTTGGGCCAGATTTGGAGGGTGAAATAGCAATTCAGAGGTCCATTTGTGAGCAAGCCTCGTTGACTTTCCAGACTCTCCACACATGCGCTGACTTGGGTGTATGATGGATCTCCCATCTGGGCCCTCAGATTTGGCCTGGAGGCCATCTGGCGCTTGAGATTTGAGGGAGTATGATGCACTACAAGGCATGAGAGATGCTGGATCATCTGCAAGAAAATAATAGCAAATATGTTGGGGACCTGGGATTCGAACTCAGGTCCCAATGGACTATGCACTAACGTGTTTACCAACTCAACCAACGCGCCTGATTGTTATAATGTTAGATAGCAATTAATATAAGGACAAACAAATACTATGCTGGAAAATAAAAGAAAAAGCGCGAGATTTAATATTATCCAATAAAGAAGAGACACGTCTTCATCTTCTTCAACGAAACCTGGTTATTTACCTGCGGATTTTTATCCGCAGCTAAATCTCTAGGTCCATCCTAAAATGAGTTCTAGGCCATGGAAATTAATTCCAAGACCACAGCTATGTTCGTCTTCCTCTCCTGATTCCATCCATGTCCATGGTTGGTCCTGATTTTACCTGAAATTGAAACGCCTAAAAAACAAGAAACCCAAACCCTAGTTTCGGGTATGGCTTTACAGGCTACAAAAACTCAATCAAATATTGCAGATAGTTTGGAAATCATACAAAGATCAAGAATATGTCCATGATTTATCAAAAAGATGCAAGAATCCAAGGTTACGATTTCAAATGCAGGGTCGTGTTTAAGGAGACTTACAGCGTGATTGATGAGGTTTCAGAGCTTGTAAAGGATTGCTTTAGACTCAATGGATATCCAACAAGAGGATAGCGTGGAGATTTTGCTTTGAACCGACCTCTAGATGTGATTTCAGTTTTCAACTTTTTTGCCTTTTTTTCAAGTTCTGTTCTTCTGATTGTGCAGCTTCTAGGTCATTATTTTCGTGCCTTTGCATTGTACAAGTATAAGGGAATGAATTAGGTTTAGTTTTGGGCTTTGAATCCATGAGCATTGATGATTTAGGAGTTGCTTTGATCCTCCATGAACAAGCTTCCAAATTTGTCAAAAAATCCAATATTTGTTCATGATATGGCTTGATTCGAGTTTGATCTTGTCCATGATGATAATAAAGACCTGTATCACTCAAAAAGATACCAAGTGATTAAGATTTCGATTTTATTTCGATTTAAATTGATTAAAAATGAATTAATTTAATAAAAATCAAATAAAATAGAAAAATTAATGAATGGACATAAAACTGAAGATAGGACACGTGTGTAGTGTGGAAAGATCAAATCAAGTGGAAAAAAGTGGGCCCATTTGACAAAATGTGAAGTTTTGGGGATAGTTGACTTTTGGCAATTTTGGAAAAATGCCCAACTTCAACAATGCATAACTTCTTCAATTTTGAACTTTTGGAAGTGTTCTTGGACTTTTTAGAAACCTTGAGATGTCTTTTAACCAACCCTTTTAGTATCATCTCATTTTGATATTCCATGATCAAGTTATAAGCTTTGGAAAAAAAGGTGTTTTTGTTGACTTTCAAAAATGACCTATAATGTCCGAATTTGTAACCTCTCGTGAGTGCATTTCTTGATCTTGGGGTGTGAATACGGATTGTAGGAAATTACATCCTCTTCAAAATGAGCTTTGGATGGGTCATTTATCATAAAGTATGAGAAAGTTATGCTTGGTCAAAGTTGAGTTGACTTTTCCTACAAAACCCTAATTTAGCAACTTTTGAATCTTGATGAATCTTGAGCAATCCTTGATGAATCATGATCAACCCTTGATCAAATGATGAATTATCCTTCAAAATGAGAACGTTTAAAAAAAATCTTAAGGTTTGACTATTTGTAGGTCACAGTTGACTTTTGCCCTAGCACAGTCGATTTTTGGGCCTCTTGAGCAATTGACTGACCAAACTTCCTCTGCAAGGCTTGAAATTTTACATGGATGAACTTGAGAACATATTAGGACATTGGGGAGAACTTTGGGCCTTTTGGATGTAAAGACCTTGATGCAACACAAAACCCTAATTTGAGTTTGACTGCCTTAGGAGATGACTTGACTGTCCAACTCTTGAGCAACCTCGAGCCATTTGGAGATTATTCTTGACATGTCTTGAGAAATATGGGAGGGCAAATTTTGGGGTACAACACCTAAGAATCTAATTTCTCATTGAAGATTTTTTTGATGTTTTATGAAAACAATTAAAAGTTGAACCTAATTTCTAACTAATTTCAAATTAAAGAAAAAAAGGTTAAAGTTTAATTAAATTAATTTGCAAAATTAATTTTATTAAGAAAAATTATAAATCCTAATTTTTATGATTTTTTCTGATTTTTTATGATTTTATTGGAAAAATGAATGAATAGAAAATATAAACTACTTAACAAAAACTAAAATTAAATAAAGGGAAGAAAAATAGGCCTGGATCGAAGAGGCTTGGGTTGCCCTTCGATCCAGGGGTCTGATCGAAGGCCTTGTTCGAGGGTCTGGGGGTGCTAGATCTGCAAGGAAATACGTTAGAAATTGCATATGCAAGGCTTGGGATTCGAAGAAGCTTGGGTTGCCCTTCGATCCAGGGGACTGATCGAAGGTGCCTGCAGGACTGCATGTCCGGGGCGTTCGATATGGATATGACATCCTTCAATCTGGAATTCTGCAAGGAAGTTTGTTAGAAAAAACACAAAATATATGACCTGGGTATCGAACCCAGGTCCTTTTCGCTACAGCACATCTTCCTCACCAACCTGGTCGAAAGATATTTATTGGTACAAACAAATCTGCAAAGTTACGTTAGAAGCAAAAACAAAGTATTTAACTTAAATATCAAGTCTGCATGCTCAGTGGCCCTCTATGGTGTTAACCCATCGAAAACTAATTACAGCTGTACAAATCGAAGGTAAGCTCAGATCGTGCCTTTTTGCTCACATGTAACACACTCAAACAAACATGAATATTAGCAGCAATATGTATATATGTTCAACATGAATTTAAATAATACTTAACAATTTTGAGATCAAAGGAAAAATTACCAACAGGGGGGTTGTATGAGGGATGCTTCTGCGTGAACCCCAAGAACACGATTCAAATGGTAGTCTGGACGGAGACTGCGTGCAAAATCAGCTTTGAGTTTGACAATCTTTGGCAACTTTGTGGAATCTCGTAGGGCAGGAAGCACTTTCTTCTAAGGCAACCTCTGTACGTTTTTTCGTCCTTTTTTCTGTGAGAGCATGAGGTTTATATAGACAAAGGGATTTAGGTCAATATTTTTATATCAAATCTTGGCCCATTATGATGACGATATTTGATTTGATCTCTTCATAAAGACTTGCTATATTTGATTCAATCACGTGCCAATCTGTTTTCATGCGTTACTGCCAGCATGTTATGAGCTGTTTGGGCCTCCAACATGATGAAAATCGAAAGTTGACCTACCCCTGCAGGTCCACTTCCCTTCGAATTTGCTTTCTTTGATGGCTTCAAAGTCCAATTCGAATTACTCCAGCTTCGATTGCATATCCCCTTAGATTGCCTCCCTCTGCTTCGATTGCTTGATTCGAAAAGAATCCCCTGGTCGAATCAGCTCTTGTAGAGTTGTGAACAAACAAGGTAAGAATTTGGCCTGGATAGGTTAGGATATGTGTTTTTGCTTAGTCATGCCATCCTACTTCATTTCTTCGAATCTGCTTTCTTTGCCAGCTTCAAAGTCCCATTCGATCCAATCAAGACGTTCCCTAGTAGAACCTTATTCTCCTTAATGGTTCTGAGTCGAATTGTGCCATCTTCAATACTAGGGCTCCTTCGATTGAACCACCCTTTGCTTCGATTTCCTGTCCTTTTGAAGAAAAGTCCCTATTAGGCAACTTCGAAAAGCTTTTTCCCTTGTGACGAGTCTAAGTTCTGATTCGAAGTATTCAGAACTTCCTTCATCAGAGCATCTTAGATTAAGGTAAACTCTATACTGAAATGCCACTCGAAGGTCATTTCATTCTGATGTTCTGATTGAGGGAAACTCTAAAGTTCTAGTCGAAGGACCTTTTGGAATGCTAATCGAAGGGCCTTGTCCATACCAATCGAAGGGCCTTTATTAAAATGCCAATTGAAGGCCACTACTAAAATACCAATCGAAAGATACTTGTTAAACTACCAATCGAAGGCCACTGCTACAACGCCAATCGAAAGATACTTGTTAAACTACCAATCGAAGGCCACTTCTACAATGCCAATCGAAATATACTTGTTAAACTGCCCAATCGAAGAGCCTTGTTAACAGGCCAATCGAAGGACCTTTGTCCATGCCAATCGAAGGGCTCTATGTAGACACCCATCAAAAGGCATTTTAGAGATGTCAATCGAAAGGCATTTTGGAGATGCCAATCGAAGGAAACTTAGAAACATCACTCACCAATTTTCCTTTTCTTTGGGCAAAGGTTTATGACCAACCATGTAGGGGGAAATCTTGGGAAAGATGAGAGGACAGATTTTGGGGTACAACAATAGACGACATGGTAGCTAATGTGTCTGCCAACTAATTATCTTTTCTTGGGATGTGCTCAAAAGTGATCTCCTCGAAATACGGAATTAAGATCAACACATGCTCTCGACACGAAATGAGATTTGGATGCTTAGTATCACATTCTCCCTTAATTTGACTGATTACCAGGGCTGAGTCTCCATATACGCTCAAGAACTTGATTCTCAGGTCAATAGAAACTTTAATACCCATGATGCACACTTCGTATTCAGCCATATTGTTGGTACAGTTGAAACATAATCGAGCAGTGAAGGGTGTATGGAAACCCTGAGGAGATATAATTACAACACCAATTTTGTTGCCAAGTGCATTAGAGGCTCCATCGAAAACCATAGTCCATCGGGATCCTGGCTCAGGTCCTTCATACGGTCCAGGTTCTTCATAATTTGTAACTTACATAATGTTCTCGTCTGGGAATTCGAAGTTCATAGATTGGTAGTCGTCTACGGCTTGATGAGCCAAATGATCTGCTAGTACACTTCCTTTGATTACTTTCTGAGTGGTATGCTGAATGTCGTATTCTATCAAGACCATTTTCAATATAGCTATTCTTCCAGAGAGAGCGGGTTTCTCGATATATATATATATATATATATATATCTTTAATGGGATCTATTTTAGAGATCAACAAGGTAGTACGAGTCAACACATACTGTCTTAGTTGGCAAGGAGCACATGCCAAAGCGCAACAAGTTTTCTCAAGCGATGAATATCTTGTTTCACAGTCGGTAAATTTTTTTCTAAGGTAGTATATTGCATGCTCTTTTCGACCAGACTCGTCATGTTGGCCCCGTACACACCCTCATTGAGTTCTCTAACACTGTTAGGTATATGATCAGAGGTCTTCCTTCAATTGGTGGCATTAGAATTGGAGGTTCTTGTAGGTACTCCTTGATTTTTTCAAAGGCTATATGACAATCGTCGTTCCATTTCATTACCTGATCTTTCTTCAGCAACTTGAAGTTTGGTTCACAAGTGGCGGTCAGATGAGAAATAAATATGGCAATGTAATTCAGTCGTCCCAATAAACCTATAACTTCCTTCTCGGTACGGGGAGGAGGCATTTCTTGAATATCTTTAACCTTGGCAGGATCAACCTCAATACCTTTACTGTTGATAACAAAACCCAAGAGTTTACCATATCTCACCCCAAAGGTGCACTTGTTCGGATTCATCCTCAGCTTATACTTCTTCAGTCTTTTAAAGAACTTATGTAGATAGTCCAAATGCTCTTCTTCAGTCTGTGATATGGCTATCATATCATCGACATATACCTCTATCTCATGATGAATCATGTCATGGAACAAAGCTACCATAACACGTTGATATGTTGTGCCAGCATTCTTCAACCCAAAAGGCGTAACCTTGTAACAGAAAGTGCCCCACTGTGTAAAAAAAGTAGTCTTTTCCATGTCTTCGGATGCCATCTTGATTTGATTATACCCTGAGAAACCATCCATGAAGGAGAATACCTTATGTTGAGTGGTGTTGTCGACCAAAACATCAATATGTGGAAGCGGGGAGTTATCTTTAGGGTTAGACCTGTTCAGATCTCTGGAATCTACACACATACGCACTTTGCCATCTTTCTTTGGTACTAGAACAACATTTGCAACCCATTGAGGATATGATGTCACTGTTAAGAAACCTGTGTTGAATTGTTTCATAACTTCAGCCTTGATCTTCTCTGATATCTCGGGACGCATACGACAAACCTTCTATTTTATTGGAGCACAACCCTTTTTCATCGGTAGACGGTGAACCACAATATCGGTATCAAGCCCTGACATGTCTTCGTATGACCAAGCAAGGATCTCAACATATTTATGCAATATCTATATCAACTTGTTCTTGACACCATCCTCTAAGTTGGCGCCTATCTTGACCTCTTTTCTTTCTATTTTAGAACCCAAGTTTACCGCTTCAACTGGCTCTTCATGTGGTTGAATAACTTTTTCTTCTTGCACTAACAGTATGACAAGTTCTCTTGGTATCTCACAATCTTCCTAACCATCATTCTCGGTTTGGTAGATCAGATTTTCAAAGTCATAAGTGGCAATAGCAGAATCGTTATCAACGAGATCCAGAGTGGACGTGGATCTGTAATATATTGTATGTGTGTGTAAGAACACATAGCCATTTAAAAGTGATAAAAGTGAAAAGAAAGAAAGAGAGCACAAAATTTGAATGCAAAACATCCAATGCTTTTATTAAATGAAAATATGTTTATAAAATGACAACCCTTAAGAAACGAACCGTTGTGCCCCGGGTAAGGCATAAGGATTAAAGTCATTATTCAAATATTATAAAGCCAAAACTTGAAAGCAACAAAAAAATAAACATAGCTATTACTCATGAATAAAGGAGATAGAGATAACGTCCTCAACCTTCCAGTTGCTGAGCCCATTCCCAATGGTAGGAAAGATCCAGCTATCAAGGTCATAATCACTGTCAACATCTTCTATTACGTTGACTCTGTTGTTGCTGATGCCGAATGGTGGCCTTTCAGCTCGAGTGTGACGAACAACCCTTTGACCCTCTACAATGAAACCCAAACCAAACTTGTCATATTTATAGGGGATGTCAGGAAACTGACCCCAAATAGTACAACCACCTTCTTCTATAGTAGCGTTAGCATCTTTGAATAAAGTCATCCTGGGCAGAACTCTAGTGGCTTTGGGAATGGAAGAGACACCTTCAAGTGAGGCATGAGGGATGACTTCAAAAGTTTGATAGGGAGTATCGATGAATTCTCTGTCCATCTCTACATATCGGAAAGAATTCAAGTGGCTAACCATATACTCTTCTTCACTTCAGACAGTAACAATCTTTCCGTTCACAGGTGTTGTACCCCAAAATTTGCCCTCTCATGGTTTCCAAGGTCTTCCCCTACATGGTTGGTCACAAACCTTTGCCTAAAGAAAAGGGAAATTTTTGAGTGAGGTTTTTTAAGTTTCCTTCGATTGGCATCTCTAAAATGCCTTTCGATTGGCATCTCCAAAACGCCTTTCGATTGGAATCTACATAGCGCCCTTCGATTGGCATGGACAAAGGTCCTTTGATTGGCCTATTAACAAGGCCTTTCAATTGGCATTTTAACAAGTACCTTTTGATTGTCCTTGTAACAAGATCCTTTGATTGGAATTTCGATAAGGCCTTCGATTGGTATGGACAAAGGCCCTTCGATTGGCATTCCAAAAGGTCCTTCGACTGGAACTTCAAAGGTCCTTCGACTGGAACTTCAGATTGTCCTTCGACTGGAACTTCAGAGTTTCCCTCAATCAAAACATCAGAATGAAATGACCTTCAAATGGAATTTCAGTGCAGAGTTTATCTTAATCTAAGATGCTCTGATGAAGGAAGTTCTGAACACTTAGAATCATAACATAGACTCATCACAAGGCCAAGGGCTGGTCGAAGTTGCCTAATAGGGAATGTTCTGAATAGATTCGAATTGAACTTTGAAGCTGGAAAAGAAATCCATTCGAAGGAAGTAACAATGACTCATTCAAAGAACATGTAAAGGCCCATTCGAAGAAGCATTCAAAAGGTCCACTCGAAGGAGGCCATCAGAGCCATTCGAAGAAGGCCATCAACCCATTCGAAAGAGAGCATTCATAGGCTAGTTACATATTATGCCAAATTCAAAATATAGACAAGATCCCTTAACTTTGGACAAGGTTACATTTTGGTATTAATGGCATTCAAATGGTCGTTACCAACATTACTTCTCTTGTCCCCTCCCTCCTACTCTATATAAGCAGCAAGCTTGCAAGCAAAAAAGGAGAGGACGAAAAGATTGGAGAGACGCTGCCCACAAAATCCATCAAAGGTTGTCAAAATTTTCATAAGTAATCCAAGGCATAGCAACCCTTCAACAAAAGTATCCATGCCCAGAAGTCCCAGATCGAAGGTGCCCACATCTAGAAAGTGCCCAAATCGAAGGTTCCAACTACTGGTAAGAGAGGGTGAATTGTCAAACTTTGTATTTGCATAACACGTCCATATTTGTTGTTCCATTCAATTTGTCATCCTAGACAGAATCAAAGGGATTGGGTTTAGCACCCAGATCATGTTTTTCGTTTGCTAACACTTGCTGCAGATATAGCCTGAAAAGACCCAGCGCGCGCAGGATCGAAGGACCTGGGTTTCGATACCCAGGTCCTGCGTTTTATTTTGCTAACATACTTTTGCAGATCCAGAACCCCAGATCGAAAGAGTCATTTCCTTCTTGGATCGAAAGACGTGGTCTTCCAGGTCGAAGGAGCCATAGCCTTCTGGATCGAAGCTGCCCATTGTCCTCCTGAATCGAAGAAGGTAGACCCCTTCCTGGATCGAAAGACGTAGACTTCTGGATTGAAGAAGCCATAGCCTTCTGGATCGAAGGAGACACCTCCTTCCTGGATCGAAAGACGTCTCCTTCCTGGATCGAAGGATATCCATCTCTCCCTGCAATCGAAGGGTGCCCCCCCCCTTTTGTATTTTTTTTCATTCCATTAATGACCTTTTTTATTTAAATTAACCTTAAATAAAAAATCACAAAAAAGACATTAGGCTAGTATTTTTCCTAATTAAGTTAATTTTGTAAACAAAATAATTAATTATTTTAACATATTTTTCTTAAAATTGAAATTAAATAGACTTAGGCTTTATTTTCTTTTATACCAAAAACAACAAAAATATTTTCTTTTTACGTTTTCAGACATATTTTCAACTTTGCACGCGCTTATTTAATTTCGTATTTTGACTATTATTGTATCTGTTTACTGGGTGTAATAGATAAAAATTATGATATTTACTACTTTATCCCCCTTTAACCTTGTATAATGTAAATCCCCTCCCTGAAGCATTGTAATAGCGTAGATTTAAATTCATGCACTTTAATATTATGCAATATGTTATCTGCTAGTAACTAGGTTTGTATGACAAGACTGAAATCAAACATTAACAAACTTAACAAAAAGACAAAAAATAACTGAATTGAACACACTTGCACATATACACCTCTAAGGTACGCCCACTTTAGTTACCTTTAAAAAATAGTCATGGGGAAGGAATGCTTTAGAAAAGACCCGTAAAATCAATAGACCATAGTCCCTCGATGACCCTACAGTTGCCTTCTCGGTAAATGATCTAGTCCCTAAAACAGAATTGCTAAAGCATCTCCATAAGTTGCCTTTATGACTGTAACGTCCCTTCGATTGTCCCTCAACATCCAACAATAGGGCTACCTAGTCACTAATAGTAGAATAGCACTATCTAAAGGAAAAGAGGAAAAGAACAACTTTTTCGAATACAAAAGTAGATAGCTGTTAGAAGTTTGCTCAAACTATTTTTGCACTTACACACAAAAACTACTTTTTCAAAAGACATTTCAAAACACTTTGTATATTTTCTCCACTATTCCGAGAAACATTACAAAGTTCGTCGTACTAAGACATATTAAAAACATTGTCAAATACAAAGCACAAAGGCATTTTAAAAAAAGAGCAAACCTCTAAGAGCCCGTGGAAAACCACAGATGGAAAGGGTGTTAATACCTTTCCTTTCCATAATCTACCTCCTTACTCAAAAAATCTCGAAAAAGGTTTTTTTTCTGTTCTTTTCACTCTTTCCTTTGTTGGATAAAAGAAAAGTCGGTGACGACTCTTGCTTACCATAACATTTGCAAACAAAAAACACAAACCAATATATAATAGTCGGTTCTGCCACCGTATCACAGAACTGGTGACTCTGTTGGGGAAATACAAAAAGTAGGGTTACCTTAGAGTTATTTCTTTATTTAAATGCTTTGTGTGCTTTGATTTCTTTACTTTTGAGGGCTTTATTTGGGTTACTATAGATCCTACACCCAGATCTGGGGAACTTTTTAGGTAAGTAGCAAATAGATCGTGGAAATTGTGCAGGATATACCGACACGATTGAAGCGATGGCTATGTTAATGCGACACTTTGGTTAGTATCGGTAGCCCTTAAGTTGATCAAGGAGAATACGGGGCCACTGTGTGGTGTCATAAAGCGCCAACTGACCTTAGAACATTTAAATGAACAACTTGGCCATTAGGACGTAGTGAGATGGCCGTCTTTGGTGTATTCCCAAAGTCGGCAGATACTCGATGCTACACTCATTGAGATTTGACTCATGAGTTTTGTTTGGTTGCGAGTCATTTGCCTATCAAACAAAGCTTGTGGGAAAGATCAGTGATATTGATATCCCTTAGAACCCTATTACTATTTATAGGACATGTTTAACTAATCCAACTTCAAGAGGGTACTACCTTAAAACCCATGCAAGCCTAAACCTAAGGCTGTTTGTGTGACTTGTGTGCTTTCAACTTGAACTACTTGCAGGGTTTTATTATCTGACAACATGATTTCCTTGCAGGATTTGTTTACAGTCATTATCAAATAACTTGGATTTCTTGCAGGGTTTACTTGCTTACATCACCTTACACTTTTGCTTAACGCATAGCATACACATCATAGCATCATGCCACATTATTTCCTTAACCATTTCAAGGATCTCAAGGGTTTATGATGTGAGTTATGATAAATCAGGCGTCTAGCAAGGGGCAAGGGGATTTATTTTCCTCTAGCCAATGTCGTCAAAAGATCAAAACTCAACAACTTGAGTCAGGGGCTATGACCCACTTGATATGGTGAGCTTGACTCTTGTAGAATGACCTTCAATGATACGAAGTTCTTCAATCAAAGCTGTAAACTTCAACTGCTAACATCTTATTATTTACCCCGCGAGTCCTTGAAAACATTGCATACGCATATCATACATGTTATTGCATAAACAGGTTTCAAAGCAGGGTTCTCATCTTGTTCGCTATTTATTTCAGCAAGTAAAGAAATGGCTCTTGAACAAATAATCAAAGACCTTTCAGGCTCAAAATGCTCAGTTCCAATAAATGTTCCTGACTCTAACCCAGGGGCAAGAAGACCTGAAAGCTCTGATCATTAAAAAGAAGGCTAAGAAGGAAAAGAAACCAGTTTGTGTTTTGAGTGTGGGAAGAAGAAGACCAGCTAACCGAGCTCTAGATTTCACAACCCCATCAAAGGGAGGGGATAATCAAGAGGAAAATTATGAGGAATCAGAGGAAGAAGACAATAATCCAGCATCTGAAGAAGATGAACCTGACTACTCTGAGGAGAAATATCCTCCTACTGACAATAAATACAAATGGATGGAGGATCGGCTCAATGCCATGGAGATTCAAAGGGTGCCCAGTCTGGATTTCGAAGAATTAGGTTTGGTTCCAGGGATGGTAATCCCACCAAAATTCAAAGTCCCTATCTTTGCAAAATATGATGGTGTTTCCTGTCCCAAGCTTCACTTGAGGTCATATGTCAGAAAGATCCAGCCTCACACTGCTGACCAGAAGCTATGGGTCCATTTCTTCCAAGAAAGTTTGGCTGACACTCAACTGGATTGGTTCTATCAGCTAGAAGGAACTGACATCCATACCTGGGAAGACTTGGCTGTTGCTTTCTACAAGTAGTACCAATACAACACTGACCTGGAACCAACCCGAGTGCAATTGCAAAATATGTCCATGAGCTCAAGAGAAGGGTTCAAGGAATATGCGTAAAAATGGAGGGATCTAGCTGGTAGGGTACAACCTCCTCTGACTGACCAAAAATGGTGGACATGTTCATGGGTACTCTGACAGGCCCATTCTTCAATTTGATGATTGGAAGTTCCTCGTCCAGTTTTACAAAAATGGTTCTGACTGGGGACAGGATTGAAAGCGGTATCAAGAGTGGGAAGATTCCAATGGCAGCATCCTCTAATGTTGAGAGGAAGCCATCTGGTGGTAGAAAATAAACTAATGTTTTCTATGGTCAAAGCCGCCATAATAAAAATAACCACCATCAGTTCGTGGGAGCAGTTTTAATGTCTGATCCTACGCCCGTTCAACATCAACAGGAAAATAGGCGTAGGATAAAATATAAAGAGAGGCAGTACACTGGTATTAATATGCCTTTGTCTCAAGCATTACAACAATTTCTAAAAGCGGAGCTGATTACACTAAAGGATCCTCCTCAAAAACCTGATACCTCTTCTCCTAAGTACAATCCTAATGTAAAATGTGCTTATCATTCTGATAGCCCTGGGCACGACATCGACATCTGTTGGACTTTGAAGAACAAGATTCAGGGTTTGATCGACAGCAAGGAGATCAAATTTGACTCTCCTAAGACCCCAGTGTGACCACTGCTCCCATGCCAAATCATGGCCAAAATTGAGAGCGTTTATTGCATTTGAATTATCAGTTGTAATTCCTTTGTTGCTTAAAACATTTGTCTTTATGTCAAACTTTGGTTATTCATATTAATACATTACATATGTTTGTCTTGAATTATTTCATTTGTATTCATTATATTCAAACTATGTTTTCATTTCCTTTTTGTGATATTCAAACTCCTGGTAAAAAAGCTCTAAGCCTTTAGAGGGAGGATGACGAGAACGATACCACAATCTCTACAGTATGCTTTTGAACAGATCCCGCTGAGGATGTACAGGCATTGTTTCAAATCCTAAATAGTAGAGTTATAAGGAAGATAATCTCTAGTCAACCCCTTTGAGCCTAAGAAGTAGGAGTTTTCTTTTCACACAAATTAAAACCCTTAATCATAACCTGGGACATGGTAGTTTCTCAGTTAATTCAGATGCGCATTCAGTCGCAATCTTCCACTTCATACATAATGAATGGAATCAAAGGCGTCCATCCAAATTAAAAGACAGTGATGGTTCTGCATAATCGTCAAGACATGCAGTCATTATCTCTCAAAATAAAATCCCGCTAAGTCAAAACCTATGAAGGAGACTTAAGAAAAAACTAGTGGCATCCCACTGACGGTAATCACAAAAGAACCAGTTCAGGAAAAAAACAGGGATGGTAAAATCAAAAAAAGAAAGAGGTCCTACAAATCCTCAACAAAAAGAAAAGGTTACAAAAATGACTTCCTTCTCAAACAAACGTTCAATTTCTGAACCATCACCAGAATATCAAGGATAAGATGCCAAATTGAACTAGGATTTGAAATGCACAATTAACTGAGTATAGGGCTGAAGAACATCACGAAGAACGGATGGGCACAAATAAATTTTGAGTCTTTATCCTTTGTTTCTTAAACCGTGAACCATGCCACGCTATAACCCTTAAAAGTCTTAGCTAAAGCATAGGTCAGCTCGAGAGCATACTGTTACAAAGGTATCCTGACTCCTGTAAGGTTTGCTATAAATCATGAGTTGATATCACATTCTTGCAAATTTTGTTTTACTACAAAAAATGCATTTTCAAAAAATTTCAAGACAAACATAAGCTTTGCATTCTTAAAATACCATTATTTGCATATGACTATTTGTTCAACAACAGAGAAATTCACAGAAGAATATTCAATGAACAGAAATCCTCTCAATGAGCAGAATTACCTCATATGGAAAGATATTCCAGTGATAGGCCTTTCATAATCAAGGGGCATGACATGGTGTCCCGCTGATCTGGGGCAGTCAAGTCAAGGTTTAAGGAATCCCTCAAAAATTCCAAATAGCCAGGGGCAGAACTCCATTTGGATCACTTGGGGCATTGGACATGAATTCCAGCAATGAATCCTATACGATCAAACAAACACCTTCTGGCAGTGTGACAATACTCACTACTATGGACAATGACAATTCTCCACACCCGATGAACGTGGACATAGTTATAAAATACTACGCATGAAAAAGACCCGCTAGGTTGACTGGCCTAGGCAAAAATAAGGGCATCTCGGCGAACCAAAACGGTTCAGGCAAAAATTAGGGATAAAAACAAAAAAAAATCTGTACACCTGACAAGTCGAAAACCTGAAAAGGTGGTTTGAGCAAAAAAGGGTATCCCGGTGGACTGAAAATCTGAAAAGACAGTTCAGGAAAAAGTTAGGGATTAAAGCGTACGACTATGTCTAATCATCTCGTCGTCTTGTCATTTGTTTATCAATAGAAGACTTATCACCCTGATCAACATTTACCAAGCACCCTAGGAGTTGGGATAACACTTAAACCATCCACAAAGTATCCTCAGGTACTTTCTCCAGCAGGTATAGAGGCAGGGGCATCTTACTAAAAAGTCGCCGCCATATCCTCAACTTACAACTTAGTGATGTCAGGTGTTCTTATATCCCCGACAGAACATGAATTCCAACTACTACTCTGACATCAGGTTTTCCCCAGTAGAGTTTATTTCTCTAGCTGAAGAAGTTCATCCCCCAGCGAAATTCGTTCTCCAGATTGGTGAAGCCTCCCAATAGAACTCTTCCCCACGTCGAAATCATTCTCAAACAGCAGTCGAAGATCCTCGACAGAGGAAGGGAATCGCCAACAAAACTATCTCCATTCATTATCCCCAGCAGAAATTGAAGAATCACTTTCTTCACTCACCAACAGCAGTCCGAGATTCAGCTTCCCAGTACTCTCCAGCAACAATTATGGATTCATTTTCCCTAGTTCAACAATACAATAATGGAATGATTGACACATTTATACATTGCATTCATACATCATTTTACAGATGTCATAACATACGCAGTACAAATGCATATATTACAATCTCATTTATTTTGAGAGCATCATTTACACTTCATACATCATGACTTTGCATCCAGCTAACCTTGTATCTTTTCAGGTAAAAGTATATAAACAGGAAAATATCATCAACTACTTACATGACCAGACAAATTTCTGGTACCCTGTTGAGGTAGTAATCGTCCAAGATTCCTTCATCGTCAGCTGAGGTAGAAATCGTCAAAGATTCCTTCATCATCCACTGAGGTAGAAATCGTTAAATATTCCTTCATCACCTGCTGAAGTAGCAATCTTCGAATATTCTTTCATTGTCCATCGAGGTAGCAATCATCCAAGATTCCTCCATCACCTGCTGAGGTAGTAATCGTTCAAGATTCCTTCACTATCTGTTAAGGTAGCAATCGTCAAAGATTTCTTCATTATCCATTGAGGTAGCAATCACCCAAGATTCCTTCACTATCTATTGATGTGGCAATCATCAAAGATTCCTTCATTATTCACTGAGGTAGCAATCGTTAAAAATTCCTATATCACCTGCTGAAGTAGCAATCATCGAAGATTCCTTCATTGTCCATTGAGGTAGCAATCATCTAAGATTCCTTCATCACCTGCTGAGGTAGTAATCGTTCAAGATTCCTTCACTATATGTTGAGGTAGAAATCGTCCAAGATTCCTTCATTATCCATTGAGGTAGAAATTGTCCAAGATTCCTTCACTATCTGTTGAGATAGCAATCGTTAAAGATTCCTTCATTATCCATTGAGGTAGCAATCGTCCAAGATTCCTTCATTATCCATTGAGGTAGCAATCGTCCAAGATTCCTTCACCATCTGTTGAGGTAGCAATCGTCAAAGATTCCTTCATTATTCATTAAGGTAGCAATCGCCCAAGATTCCTTCACTATCTGTTGAGGTAGAAATCGTCAAAGATTCCTTCATTATCCATTGAGGTAGAAATCGTCCAAGATTCCTTCATCATTTGTTGAGATAGAAATCGTCCAAGATTCCTTCACTATCTGTTGAGGTAGAAATCATCCAAGATTCCTTCATTATCCATTGAGGTAGCAATCGTCCAAGATTCCTTCACTATCTATTAAGGTAGCAATCGTCAAATATTCCTTCATTATCCATTGAGGTAGCAATCATCCAAGATTCCTTCGTCATCTGTTGAGGTAGCAATCGTCCAAGATTCCTTCACTATCTGTTGAGGTAACAATTGTCCAAGATTCCTTCATTATCCATTGAGGTAGCAATCGTCCAAGATTCCTTCACTATCTGTTGAGGCAGAAATCGTCAAAGATTCCTTCCTCATCTATTAAGGTATCAATCATCAAAGATTCCTTCACCATCTATTGAGGCATTCCCCAATGAATTCCTCCTCAGACAACATTAGCATAAATACCTAAAAAGAGAATACTTATGAAGTCAACATCTATTTTGGATGACATCTTTAAGCCCATCGCTGATGACTCTCCGTCATACTCCTTGGATGGCATCTTTAAGACCATCTCCGACAGTCTCCTATCATCTTTTCCAAATGGAATCTATAAGCCCATTCCTGATATTACCTACACAGTCAAGTATCATTTCAGACGAGTGCAAATTTCTAGGCACTCTAGTGTTTAATCATCTTCCACCTTCAAATCACGAAAGGCAGACAAGCCAATCTACATCCTCAGGTTTAAGAAGATTGAACAGGGGTAGCTGTTGTACCCCAAAATTTTTCCTCTCATGGTTTCCAAGGTCTTCCCCTACATGGTTGGTCACAAACCTTTGCCTAAAGAAAAGGAAAATTTGTGAGTGAGGTCTTTTAAGTTTCCTTCGATGAGTGTTGTACCCCAAAATTTTCCCTCCCATATTCTTCAAGATTTGCCAAAAGCATGCTTCAAAATATCCCAAGGGTTGCACTGTTCAAGGGCCTCCTAACAGTCAAAAACTAGGGTTTTGGTTCTGTCAAAGAAATTGAAGTTTTCAAGGGTCCAATCAAGTCCCACATGCCTACAAACATGGTCAAGCATCCATATGCCAAGTTTCAAGACTTACAACACAAAATTGCACAGTCAAAAACCCTAATTGCTCAACAGTCAACTGCAGGGGCAAAATGGTCATTTGACAGTCAAAAGTTCAAATTTTTGGTCAACATCTTATTTTGAAGCCACAAACCTCATTTGATCAATTCTTGATCATGATTTTCAAGGCATGGCTCAAAAAGTCTCAAGATGCAAAAGTTTCTATATTTGGACAGTTGAAAAAGTCAACTGTAACTTGACCAAGGCATAACTTCCACATGGTTTATCAGAAAAATTCCATCCAAAGCTCATTTTGAAGAGAATGACATTTCCTACAACTCATCTTCACACTTCAAGTCCAATAAATGCTCTCACAAAAAGTTATCAATCTCAACATTATAGGTCATTTTCAAAAGTCAACAAAAAGGCACTTTAAGTCAAAGACCATAACTTGGGATTGTTAAATCAAAATGACATGGGACCAAAGGCATTGGTTAGAGGACTTCGAGACCTTTCCAAAATGTCCAAGAACATGATCGAAGCTTAAAAATTGAGCAAGATATGCCTTGTGGAAGTTGGGAAATTTTTGGGAATTTTGAAAAGTCAACTTTGCTTCAAATGCATCAAAATTGCTAATGGGCCACATTTTCTTCCAAGAATCATCATCCAAGAGCTATGCACGACCATTTGACCCAAAGGGGATTTATTTCATCATTTTTTATTATTTATTTGAATTTTTATCACCATTAATTCATTTAATTAAATAAAATATGACAAAAATACTCAAGCATGCATTTTAAATCTTTTTATGCAGCTAATAGGTCTATCATAACTCCAAGATTTCGTGCACACTCAATTTGGAAAGATTTGGCCATGATTGATATCAAAAGGGCATGGAAAAGATTGAAAAAGATCCATGGAAATCAAATCCCAAAAACATTGAATGCAAAGGTTTTTGGTTGAAATTTCTACCCTAATTCATTCCTCACATAAGTATAAACCCAACCCTAATGCTCAGAACCTGAAAGCGGCGCCCAAGAAGAAGAAAGAACTTTGCATTTTTGTCAAAAAAATTCAAAACTGAAGACACAGTTTCAGTGCGTTTCAAGGAAAGATAACCATTCCAATAGCTTGCCAAGGCATCAAGGAAACTTCCTGAATCAAAACCACAGCTTCTAACCTCAGGAATTGGTATATAGAAGTCAAACTTTCTCAAACTTTTTGCATATTCGTGTCTCATGATTCATGTCGTATTTTTGATTTCTAATACTGGATTCATACTAATTTGATCATTATAAAGCTAATAGTGTTATTCAATTGAGTTTTTAAGGCCTGTGCACGAATCCCCCATGGGAGCCCTTTAGGGTTGCAGAGATGTTAAAAGAGGGCTTTGTTCCTCTGGAAAAATTAGGCTATAAGACCGGTACCATTGAATTCACGACCTTCATACGAACACAACAACCACATCGCGCCCTTTTTATATGCTTGTATGGCCTAATCGCTATTTTCCAGGTCCAGGGTTAGTGGGGGTTTAAAACCCCCGCTATTTGATTCTAGTTGCAGGTATAACATGGAGAAGAAGCATGCGTGGCTAGAGTTCATTGGGCTATTCAAAGTTGGCGCGCGTTTTTATTTGTTCAGACCACTAACTTTTATCTTTTCTTATAATAATTGCATTCCATTAGGCTTATGAATGAACGCGCTGGCACAGTTGGTGGAGAGGAACGTTTGCAAGCATTGGGACCTGGGTTCGATTCCCAGGTCCCCCATATTTCTTTCTATTTTTCCTCATAACGTGATTAGGTACCCAGCATGTCCAGAAGTCCACCATACACTCAATGCCATAGCTTGCCCAATGTCCCAGGCGATGATTTACCTCCAAAATTGGGGTCAACACCCCCCATTGGTTTGCATTTTATTTTCTTTCTTTTTCATTTTTTCTATTTATTTGTTTTATTTATTTTAGTTAATTCATCAAAATTAATTTTCATAAAATATAAAAATCAGAAAGACAAAAAATAAAAATATATTTTATTTAATAGTTTTTTTTTGTAAATAAATTTTGTTAAGCTAATTTAGTTTTAATTCTAGGTTTAATTCAATGTTTTTTTAATAAATTAAAAAATATAGAGATTAGGGTTTTAATGCTTTTATTCTTTTTCTTTTCTTTTTACCATTATTAAGTATTAATTATTTTTATAAATAAATATGCCATGTAAATAATTAATGTAAATTAGGGCACAATTTAAACATTTTTTCAATAAATTAAAAATAGTTTAGAATTAGGGTTTTAATTAACTTTTAAATTCCATTTAATTTTTTTATTAAATTTCATAAATACAAAAACTCCAAAAATATTTTCTTTTTCTCATTTAATAATTAATTTCATAATTTCAATTTAATTTCTTTAAAAGGGTCCAACGCCCTCGCTTTCGATTATAATTTCGTCTCGCGCACTTATTTTATTTAATTTTTTATAAATTTCATGTAATTACCCCAAAGCCTTGTAATAGATTAATTAGGGCATTTATTTTTCGCATTTTATTTTATTTCAAATCGGGTCTTGGATTAATTTGGCGATGTAGACCCGCGCCTTTGTAATAGCGTAGGACTTTTACCTTCTCGCATCTTTTAACTGTTAATAACTTGCATGAAAGAATGAATGCCAAAAATAAAAACAAAGCGTAGGTCACTAATGCATGAACAAGACAAACATAATTGAAAATGACACACAATTCACACACCACCCCTAGGGTACGTCTCACTGTTGCCTTGCCCCTCGAAAAGTGGTCGTCGAGTAGAGGACGTTTTAGTAAGTCCTCATGTCCATGAACATGGCATGAGGGTAGCTTCTAAGGTGTCTTCCTATTGCTCTGGTGACCACACTGTCCCGAACCCTCGAATTGACCCGAACACCTCCAACGGTGGTGCTACCTACCTCTCAATGGTGGGATGGCACTATCTTAAGGACATTTACACAGACGAATTCCTTAGCGTAGGTAGATGACTCGTAGATACTTGCTCTAAATTTAAAACAAATCAAAAATCTTTTTTTCACACCGACACTTTGCAAAAGCTTTCAAAAACAACTTTTCAAACACTCTTGAGGACTGATACAAGAGTCGATCTGAAACTTTCAAAGAAACTTTTTCAAACCCACAGTTGAAAAGCAAACAAACATTTTGGAAACACAAATGAGCAAGTATCTAAGAGCCCATGGATAACCATGGATAGAAAGGGTGCTAACACCTTCCCTTTCTATAAATCTACCTCCCGAACCGAGAGCAATCTCAATAAGGAATTTTTCTGTGCTTTTGTCCTTTCCATTTGGAGAAAATAAAAGACGGTGGCGACTCTTGCTTCCGCGACATTTCGCGAACCAGCGTTAAACAGTCAGTTCCAGATCCACCGATCACAGAACTGGCGACTCTGCTGGGGACATCTTAAAAGTGAGGTGTACCTTAGGATTAGTTCATAAGTGTGTTTTCAATTGTTTTGACTTGTTTGCTTTAAAATTGTGGGTTGCATGGGAGTTACATAGATCCTAACCCGGATCTGGGGATACCCTGTTTAGGTAGCATAAGCTGTGAGGGACCTGTCCGGCGTAGACCGACATGGGTGAAGCAGTGGCTACGTTGGTGTGGCACCTTGGTCTGTACCGATATCCCTTGTGTTGCAACGAGGAGAATATGGGTCTTCTGAGGAGTCATTAAGCACCAACAGACCTTAGAACCCTAAATGACACAACTTGACCAATAGAACAGTAGCAGTATGCTACGCCCATTGAGGCTAAACTCTCGTGATGGTTCTGGCTGCAAGAAAAGATTGCGATGCTGGAGTTATGACCGATTGAGGGTAGTCAATGATATTGGGATCCTCTAAGAACCCGGTTACTTTTGATAGGACAAGTATAAACCAACCAACTGAAAGAGGGTAATACCTAGACCTCAGGCTGGCCTAAACTCTAAGGGTTTCTCTTGTGTGACTTGTGTGCCTTCCAACTTGACTACTTGCATGCTTGTTATCTGACACTTGAGTTTCTTGCAGGTTTTGTTTATAGTCCTTAATTGGGACTCATGACAGGTTTTACTTAAGTTTCTTGCAGGTTTTGTTTACAGTCCTTAATTGGGACTCATAACAGGGTTTACCTACATTACCCCATGCATAGCATAACATCATACCATTGCATACATCCTGCATAAGGACTAACCCATTTCAAGGATCTCAAGGGCTTGTGATGCAGGTCATGATGAACCAGAATGCTCAGCAAGGGGCAAAGGGGATTTATTTTCTCCTAGCCAGGTTGAGGACTTGAGTCAGAGGCTATGACCCACTTGATATGGTGAGCTTTGACTCTTGAAGAAGGTTCCCCTAGCCAAGGTTGTTTGGAAATCAAAACAAACCTGATGACTTGAGTCAGGGGCTATGAACCACTGGATATGGTGAGCCTTTGACCCTTGAAGAAGGACTCTCAACAACGTGCAGTTCCTTCAATCAAGCTATCGGATCCCAACTCTAACGATTTTCTTGTTTATCCTGCGAGATCCTTGAAAATATTGCATGCATACATACATATCATGGCATTACAGGAACTCCTTTGACAGGTCACTTACCTTTCTCGCTGTCTATTTTAGCAATGGCTTCCCAACAATACAACCAGGACTTCCATGCTCAAGAGACTCGGTTCGGGGAAATCCTCCTGAATCTATCCAAGGGGCAGGAGGAGTTGAGGGCACTTCTCATGGGGACTTTGGTCAGGAACAGTGCTGAGGATGAACGGCTGAAACACCTGCAAGCTGAAATGGATGCAATGAAAGCCCAGATGCTGGGGCAGGTGACTGCCATTCAAGGTTTAGCTCAAAGACAAGAAGAGCTCGGAGTTATCGTCAACCAACTGCTTCGGGGTAACCAATTGGGGCAAACATCTAAGGTTGAAGGGCCAGTCATCATTCAACCACCTTTGAGGCAAGAGGATAAGAGAGCTCCTCAAATGGCTTCAGTGTCACAAACTCAGCAGCAACTTCACCAGCTTCAGCCAGACAAGCCCAGGAGGCAATTCACCCAGCTCAACATGTCGTTGTTTCAAGCTTTACAACGCCTGTTGAGATTGAATCTGATCACATTGAGGGCTCATCCCCAGAACCCCAACACAGTATCTCCTACCTATCATCCCAATAAAAGGTGTGCCTACCACTCTGCCAGTCCAGGACATGATACAAATGAGTGTTGGGCTCTGAAGAACAAGATTCAGGACCTGATTGATGAAGGAGCATTGGAGTTTACACAAGATGGTCAGACTGAGTTTTTCTACCATCCCTCCAAGGCTCACCATTTGAGGTAACAAGTCCTGAGATGAGAAGACTTTTGTCCATTAGAACTTTCAAGTTGTAATTTTCTTTTGATTGTTCAAACAATTATCATGTCAAACGCTGTTATTTTATTGATGCATCGCATACGTCTGTTTTGAAGCAATATATTCGTATTCACTATATGCAAATTATTTCCATATTTTTTCTGGTGATCAACGCTCGATTAATAATGCTAAGCCTCTTGAGGGAGGATGACGAAAACGATACCACGATCTACAGTATGCTTTTGAACAGACCCTGCTGATGAGGTACAAGCATTGTTTCAATTCCTAAACACTGGAGTTATAAGGAAGATAATCCCTAGTCAACCCCTCTGAGCCAAAGAAGTAGGAGTTTTTCTTTTCGAAATTTAAAACCCTTAATCATAACCTGGGGCAGGGTAGTCTCTCAGTTGATCCAAGTGCATAACGAATGGCACCAAAGAGGTCCTTACAAAACAAAAGACAGTGATGGTTCCGAACAATCATACAGACAGGCAGTCATTACTTCTCAAAATAAAAACCCATTAAGTCAAAACCTATGAAGGAGACTTACAAAACTGGGGCATCCCGCTGACTGTAATTCCAAAAAGAAACAGTTCAGGCAAAAAACAGGGATAATGAAAGAGAAAGAAAGAGGTCTTACAAACCCTAAACCAAACAAAAATGACTGCCTATTCAAAATAATCTGTCAATATCCGAACCATCATTGGGACATTAGGACAAAGACTCAAACAAGATCTAAATGCACGATCAACTGAGTTTAGGTTTGGAGAACATCACGAAGAGTGAGTGGGTATAAATAATTTGAGCCTTTATCCTTTGTTTCTTAAACCATGAACCAGGCCACGTTATAACCCTTAAAAGTCCTAGCTGAAGCATGGGCTAGTTCAAAAGCATACTGTTGCGAAATGTATCCTGACTCCTTAAGGCTCGCAACAAAATAACGAGTTGGCATCACAGTTTACAAAACTTGCTTGTTTTACTAAAAAATGCATTTTCAAAATCTTCAAGACAGACATAAGCTTTACATTTTTAACATAGCTTTGTTTGCATATGACTTTTTGTTTGAACAGTATAGAAATTCGCACGACGAATGCCTAATGAACATAAGCACTTCCAATCAAGGGGAATGATATGATCATGGTCTATTATCTGGGGCAGTCCAATCAAGATTCGGAGAATCTCTCAAAGGCCAAATAGCCTGGGGAAAATCTCCGCCTGAGTCACTTAGGGCATGCCAACAACGAATCTTGCCTGATCAAACACCTTCTGGTGGCATGACAAAACACTTCTAACAGGGGCAACTTCCTACATTCTGAAAGCACGGACATAGTCGAAAAAAATACGCATAATCAAAGACTCGCTGGGTTGACGTACCTAGGCAAAAATAAGGGATGAAATGAAAAATCTGTACACCCGGCAAGTCGAAAACCTGAAAAGGCGGCTTGGGCAAAAATGGGTATCCCAATGGACTGAAAACCCGAAAGGGCGGTCCAGGCAAAAGTTAGGGATCAAAGCATACGACTATGTCCTGGCATCTCGTCACTTGCCTACCAGAAGAAGAGTTGTCAATCGGCAGTCATCAAGCACCTCTACAGGTCTTCCTCTCCCACCTCAGAAACAGGGGCAATGATGAGTTGTCCAAGCGATCTAATTGCTCTGTCCACCAAGGTATCAAGGTGAGTTCAGCTGAAGAACATAACCAGTATATCTCAACTCCCCAGAGAGTGAGCCAGCAAGTCAATACACTCTCCCCAAGCAGAGTTATCCTATCATCCTCAAGGAAGTTGGGTATCCCCCGCAGATCTCAACATTCCCCAGCACAAGATACGAATATTCTTAACAAGCATCCCCGACAGTCTTGGTCTAAGACTGTTCCCCGGCGGTATACCAGACATTCAGTGGAGTCACTTCCAGTACATCTCAAAATTTCCCCAGGAGAGTCCAATCCAGATTTCCCCAGGAAAATTTGAATCCATCTCCTCCAGCAGGAAGCTTATCCCCAGTAGATTCTGGAAGCTTATCCCCTACAGAGCACGAACGCGTCTCCCGGCTTTATTCAAAGGTTATTTCCCTACCAGGATATAACTGGGTTATCCTCAGCCAAAAGCCATGGAAAGATCGCCGTCGACGAAGTCTTCCTATCCCCCAGCGGAGTCTATTAGCACTTCCAACGTAACAATGGTATCCCCAGCAAAGTTACCATCAACATCCCAGCAAAGTACCTCTCTCCCCACCAAGTATTGTTCCCCAGCGAGATCGCTAGAATAATTTTCTCCCCGCAGAGTAATCCATTCACCAAGTTTATTCCCTAACGGAGTCATCTTCTCCTATCGGTATTCTTGCAACTATCATCCCCAGCGGAAACAACAAAGCGCTATTCTCCAACATCAGCCCAGGATGTGACTTCCCGGCGCCCGTCAAGGATTTACTTTCCTGGACGAAAACATACATTCATAAACATCGCACTTCCATACATTATAGCATGCATATATGCATCATATATTACAAATCTCATTTAGGTTGAGAACATCATTGCTTGATCCATATCATGCATTGCATATGACTGACCTTTACCTTTCAGGAAAGATCCAGTTAAGTTCTCAGCTATATTTCAAGACCTTGTCCGGTTCAGTTAAATCGACCCTAAGATTTTCCTGATTCTTATCCAGTCAAAGGCCTTCTCCGGTTCAGTCAGATCGACCCTAAGATCTCCCTGATTCTTATCCCAGTAGAAGACATCCAAGGTTCTCTCAGCGTTCCTGTTGAGGTAGTAGTCGCCCAAGATTCTCTCATCGTTACTGTTGAGGTTGAAGTCGCCTATGATTCTCTCAGCGTTACTATTGAGATTGAAGTCGCCTATGATTCTCTCATCGTTACTGTTGAGGTTGAAGTCGCCTATGATTCTCTCAGCGTTACTGTTGAGATTGAAGTCGCCTATGATTCTCTCATCGTTACTGTTGAGGTTGAAGTCGCCTATGATTCTCTCATCGTTACTGTTGAGGTTGAAGTCACCCAAGATTCTCTCAGCGTTACTGTTGAGGTTGAAGTCGCCCAAGATTCTCTCAGCGTTACTGTTGAGGTTGAAGTCGCCTATGATTCTCTCAGCGTTACTGTTGAGGTTGAAGTCGCCCAAGATTCTCTCAGCGTTACTGTTGAGGTTGAAGTCGCCCAAGATTCTCTCATCGTTACTGTTGAGGTTGAAGTCGCTTATGATTTTCTCATCGTTACTGTTGAGGTTGAAGTCGCTTATGATTTTCTCATCGTTACTGTTGAGGTTGAAGTCGCCCAAGATTCTCTCAGCGTTACTGTTGAGGTTGAAGTCGCCCAAGATTCTCTCATCGTTACTGTTGAGGTTGAAGTCGCTTATGATTTTCTCATCGTTACTGTTGAGGTTGAAGTCACCCAAGATTCTCTCAGCGTTCCTGTTGAGGTAGTAATCACCCCAGATTCTCTCAGCGTTCCTGTTGAGGTAGTAATCGTTCAAGGTTCTCTCAGCGTTCCTGTTGAGGTAGTAACTATCCCTGGTTCATTCATCACCTTTTGAAGCTCCAGATTCAATTCCTGTAACCAGTTAGGGCGCATCTATACAAAGATTGAAGACCAACTCCTGTAACAGGTCAGGTAATCATTTTCTTTTTCAGGTATGCAAGTTCTCGCTAAGGAATCTCTTACGCGATCGACACCCCGATGGCATCTATAAGCCCATCCACCTATCCATCACCTCTCAAACATGGCATCTGTAAGCCCATCTTCCTATCCATCAATCTCCAAATGGCATCTGTAAGCCCATTCCCATCATCACACTACTATGTGAGCGCAAATTTCTGGGCACTCTAGTGTTCAATCATCTTCCACCTTCGGATTACGAAAGGCACGTCAGCCAATCTACATCCTCAGGTTTAAGAAGATTGAACAGGGGCAACTGTTGTACCCCAAAATTTGCCCTCCCATATTCTTCAAGATTTGCCAAAAGCATGCTTCAAAATATCCCAAGGGTTGCACAGTTCAAGGGCCTCCTAACAGTCAAAAACTAGGGTTTTGGTTCTGTCAAAGAAATTGAAGTTTTCAAGGGTCCAATCAAGTCCCACATGCCTACAAACATGCTCAAGCATACATATGCCAAGTTTCAAGACTTACAGCACAAAAATGCACAGTCAAAAACCCTAATTGCTCAACAGTCAACTGCAGGGGCAAAATGGTCATTTGACAGTCAAAAGTTCAAATTTTTGGTCAACATCTTATTTTGAAGCCACAAACATCATTTGATCAATTCTTGATCATGATTTTCAAGGCATGGCTCAAAAAGTCTCAAGATGCAAAAGTTTCCATATTTGGATAGTTGAAAAAGTCAACTGTAACTTGTCCAAGGCATAACTTCCACATGGTTTATCAGAAAAATTCCATCCAAAGCTCATTTTGAAGAGAATGACATTTCCTACAACTCCTCTTCACACTTCAAGTCCAAGAAATGCTCTCACAAAAAGTTATCAATCTCAACATTATAGGTCATTTTCAAAAGTCAACAAAAAGGCACTTTAAGTCAAAGACCATAACTTGATATTGGTAAATCAAAATGACATGGGACCAAAGGAATTGGTTAGAGGACTTCGAGACTTTTCCAAAATGTCCAAGAACATGATCAAATCTTAAAAATTGAGCAAGATATGCCTTGTGGAAGTTGGGAAATTTTTGGGAATTTTGAAAAGTCAACTTTGCTTCAAATGCATCAAAATTGCTAATGGGCCACATTTTCTTCCAAGAATCATCATCCAAGAGCTATGCACGACCATTTGACCCAAAGGGTATTTATTTCATCATTTTTTATTATTTATTTGAGTTTTTATCACCATTAATTCATTTAATTAAATAAAATATGACAAAAATACTCAAGCATGCATTTTAAATCTTTTTATGCAGCTAATAGGTCTATCATAACTCCAAGATTTCGTGCACACTCAATTTGGAAAGATTTGGCCATGATTGATATCAAAAGGGCATGGAAAAGATTGAAAAAGATCCATGGAAATCAAATCCCAAAAACATTGAATGCAAAGGTTTTTGGTTGAAATTTCTACCCTAATTCATTCCTCACATAAGTATAAACCCAACCCTAATGCTCAGAACCTGAAAGCGGCGCCCAAGAAGAAGAAAGAACTTTGCATTTTTGTCAAAAAAATTCAAAACTGAAGACACAGTTTCAGTGCGTTTCAAGGCAAGATAACCATTCCAATAGCTTGCCAAGGCATCAAGGAAACTTCCTGAATCAAAACCACAACTTCTAACCTCAGGAATTGGTATATAGAAGTCAAACTTTCTCAAACTTTTTGCATATTCGTGTCTCATGATTCATGTCGTATTTTTGATTTCTAATACTGGATTCATACTAATTTGATCATTATAAAGCTAACAGTGTTATTCAATTGAGTTTTTAAGGCCTGTGCACGAATCCCCCATGGGAGCCCTTTAGGGTTGCAGAGATGTTAAAAGAGGGCTTTGTTCCTCTGGAAAAATTAGGCTATAAGACCGGTACCATTGAATTCACGACCTTCATACGAACACAACAACCACATCGCGCCCTTTTTATATGCTTGTATGGCCTAATCGCTATTTTCCAGGTCCAGGGTTAGTGGGGGTTTAAAACCCCCGCTATTTGATTCTAGTTGCAGGTATAACATGGAGAAGAAGCATGCGTGGCTAGAGTTCATTGGGCTATTCAAAGTTGGCGCACATTTTTATTTGTTCAGACCACTAACTTTTATCTTTTCTTATAATAATTGCATTCCATTAGGCTTATGAATGAACGCGCTGGCACAGTTGGTGGAGAGGAACGTTTGCAAGCATTGGGACCTGGGTTCGATTCCCAGGTCCCCCATATTTCTTTCTATTTTTCCTCATAACGTGATTAGGTACCCAACATGTCCAGAAGTCCACCATACACTCAATGCCATAGCTTGCCCAATGTCCCAGGCGATGAATCTAAGGGGCAGGATGAAAGGTCCATCATACATCTCAGTCAACCATGCACACGTGACCATCAAAAGTCAACCAAGGGCTTGAATTCATTGGGCCTGATTGCTGATTTACCTCCAAAATTGGGGTCAACACCCCCCATTGGTTTGCATTTTATTTTCTTTCTTTTTCATTTTTTCTATTTATTTGTTTTATTTATTTTAGTTAATTCATCAAAATTAATTTTCATAAAATATAAAAATCAGAAAGACAAAAAATAAAAATATATTTTATTTAATAGTTTTTTTTTGTAAATAAATTTTGTTAAGCTAATTTAGTTTTAATTCTAGGTTTAATTCAATGTTTTTTTTAATAAATTAAAAAATATAGAGATTAGGGTTTTAATGCTTTTACTCTTTTTCTTTTCTTTTTACCATTATTAAGTATTAATTATTTTTATAAATAAATATGCCATGTAAATAATTAATGTAAATTAGGGCACAATTTAAACATTTTTTCAATAAATTAAAAATAGTTTAGAATTAGGGTTTTAATTAACTTTTAAATTCCATTTAATTTTTTTTATTAAATTTCATAAATACAAAAACTCCAAAAATAATTTCTTTTTCTCATTTAATAATTAATTTCATAATTTCAATTTAATTTCTTTAAAAGGGTCCAACGCCCTCGCTTTCGATTATAATTTCGTCTCGCGCACTTATTTTATTTCTTTTTTTATAAATTTCATGTAATTACCCCAAAGCCTTGTAATAGATTAATTAGGGCATTTATTTTTCGCATTTTATTTTATTTCAAATCGGGTCTTGGATTAATTTGGCGATGTAGACCCGCGCCTTTGTAATAGCGTAGGACTTTTACCTTCTCGCATCTTTTAACTGTTAATAACTTGCATGGAAGAATGAATGCCAAAAATAAAAACAAAGCGTAGGTCACTAATGCATGAACAAGACAAACATAATTGAAAATGACACACAATTCACACACCACCCCTAGGGTACGTCTCACTGTTGCCTTGCCCCTCGAAAAGTGGTCGTCGAGTAGAGGACGTTTTAGTAAGTCCTCATATCCATGAACATGGCATGAGGGTAGCTTCTAAGGTGTCTTCCTATTGCTCTGGTGACCACACTGTCCCGAACCCTCAAATTGGAAGACACCTTAGAAGCTACCCTCATGCCATGTTCATGGACATGAGGACTTACTAAAACGTCCTCTACTCGACGACCACTTTTCGAGGGGTAAGGCAACAGTGAGACGTACCCTAGGGGTGGTGTGTGATTTGTGTGTCATTTTCAGTTATATTTGTCTTGTTCATGCATTGTGATCTACGTTTTGTTTTTATTTTTGGCATTCATTCTTTCATGCAAGTTATTAACAGTTAAAAGATGCGAGAAGGTAAAAGTCCTACGCTATTACAAAGGCGCGGGTCTACATCGCCAAATTAATCCAAGACCCGATTTGAATAAACTAAAATGCGGAAGGATAAATGCCCTAATTAATCTATTACAAGGCTTTGGGGTAATTACATGAAATTTATAAAAAAAGAAATAAAATAAGTGCGCGAGACGAAATTATAATCGAAAGCGAGGGCGTTGGACCCTTTTAAAGAAATTAAATTGAAATTATGAAATTAATTATTAAATGAGAAAAAGAAATTATTTTTGGAGTTTTTGTATTTATGAAATTTAATAAAAAAAATTAAATGGAATTTAAAAGTTAATTAAAACCCTAATTCTAAACTATTTTTAATTTATTGAAAAAATGTTTAAATTGTGCCCTAATTTACATTAATTATTTACATGGCATATTTATTTATAAAAATAATTAATACTTAATAATGGTAAAAAGAAAAGAAAAAGAATAAAAGCATTAAAACCCTAATCTCTATATTTTTTAATTTATTAAAAAAAACATTGAATTAAACCTAGAATTAAAACTAAATTAGCTTAACAAAATTTATTTACAAAAAAAAACTATTAAATAAAATATATTTTTATTTTTTGTCTTTCTGATTTTTATATTTTATGAAAATTAATTTTGATGAATTAACTAAAATAAATAAAACAAATAAATAGAAAAAATGAAAAAGAAAGAAAATAAAATGCAAACCAATGGGGGGTGTTGACCCCAATTTTGGAGGTAAATCAGCAATCAGGCCCAATGAATTCAAGCCTTTGGTTGACTTTTCTGGGATGCGTGTGGGGAGTTTGACTGATGTCCATGGTGGACTCCAGATCCTGACCTTCAGATCCATCTCCTGAGACGTGTGGCAAGCTTCAGCGCTGGATGTTTGGTGGACTTCTGGACATGTTGAGTACCTAATCACGTTGCAAGAAAAAATAGAAAGAAATATGGGGGACCTGGGGATCGAACCCAGGTCCCAAGGCTTGCCAACAACACTTTCCACCAACTGAGCTGCTTAGCAACTTTGTCATTATGGTGGACAACAATTAATATAATAAAAATAAGGGTTAGTGACGTAAAACACAAAAACGCGCGCCAAGCTTTTGAATTAGCCAACCGTGTGTGTGATCGGTGGATCTGGAACTGACTGTTTAATGCTGGTTCGCGAAATGTCGCGGAAGCAAGAGTCGCCACCGTCTTTTATTTTCTCCAAATGGAAAGGACAAAAGCACAGAAAAATTCCTTATAGAGATTGCTCTCGGTTCGGGAGGTAGATTATAGAAAGGGAAGGTATTAGCACCCTTTCTATCCATGGTTATCCATGGGCTCTTAGGTACTTGCTCAATGTGTTTTCAAAATTGTTTGTTTGCTTTTCAATGTGGGTTTAAAAAAAGTTTCTTTGAAAAATTTCAGATCGACTCGTACGTCAGAGTGTTTGAAAAATTTGCTTTGAAAGCTTTTGAAAAGTGTTGGTGTGAAAAGATTTCAGTTTGTTTTGAAGAGAGCAAGTATCCTTGAGAACCTACCTACCCTAAGGAATTCGTCTGTGTAAATGTCCTTTAAAGTAGTGCCATCCCACCATTGAGAGGTAGGTATCACCACCGTTGGAGGTGTTCGGGTCAATTCGAGGTTCGGGACATGGTGATCACCAGAGCAATGGGAAGACACCTTAGAAGCTACCCTCATGCCAGGTTCCCGGATCATGAGGACTTACTAAGGCGTCCTCTACTCGACGATCACCTTTCGAAAGGCAACAGTGAGGCGTACCCTAGGGGTGGTGTGTGCGAATTTGTGTGTCATGTTTCAGTTATTTGTCTTGTCATGTTTGTCGTGTTCTACGCTTGATTTTAGTTAGGGCCATTCATTCTTGCATGCTTTGTTTAACAGTTATAAAGTTTGCGAAAAAATAAATCTAAGGCTATTACAAATGGCGCGGGTCCACATCGCCAAAATTAAACCGGACCCGATTTGACTGAAAAATAAATAAAGCGAATAAATAAAAGTGCGAGAAATTTAAATTACAATGCTTTGGGAGAATTACATTAATATTATAATAAGCGATAAAGTAAATGCGCGAAATAAAATAATTAAAACCATGGGCGTTGGACCCTTTTACAAAAAATTAAAGTTGATGAGAATTAAAATTAAAAATTAAATGTTTTTGGTATTTTGTGTTTTTTAGATTTAAAAGAAAAAAAGAAGGAATTAATTATAATCGACTAACCCTAATTCTATTGTTTTTTAAGTTTATTGTGAAAAAGATTGAATTTTTAACCTAATTTAAATCTAAGTTATTTATATACATTTAATTAAAAAAAAAATAATAATAATATTGTGAGAAAAAGGAAAAATTACAAAGATATAAAAATTATTAATTAACCTAATTCTATATTTTGGGATTTTTATTAAAAGGAATTAAAGTTAAAAAAAAACCTAATTACACTAAATAATTTACATACAATTTATTTATGGACATAATAAAATAAAAATTATATTTTTTTGGCATTTTTGATTTTTTATGATGTTTTTGTATTTTGATTAAAAATTAAATAAACAAGAATTAAAATAAACATAACAATTAAAATAATAAATAAAAAGATATAAGAAAACTAAATAAAATTGGCAAACCAGGGTGGGGTGTAGCCCCAAATGTGAGGTTCAGGCCTAGCAATTCAGGCCCAGTAAGCTGGAAATTTGTTGACCTTTCTGGATCCTATGTGATGCGCTTGACCAGGTGTAGCGTGTCCCTTGAATCTATGCCTTTGGTTTGATCGTTTAGGACGCGTGGATGGTGATTTCTGGGCGTGCATGATGATCTTGCAATGGAAGTGCTGCATAGGAATTAGTTTTGAAAAATAATATGAAGCTTACACAGACCTGGGACTCGAACCCAGGTCTTAGACAATGCAAGCTTAACACCTGTGCCACTGAACCAAACGCTTTTGCTTTAACATATAATATCAGATAAATATAATAAATAAAACATGGTGTTAGTGGATGATCTGGCGCGAATTTTCAAACGCGCCTATCACATTTTGACACGGAGCCGTCTTCCCCCTTTTTCTGAAACATGAACTCAAAGGCTACGGTTCTTCATGCGTGGGCTTAGGCACCTTTAGAAGAAATAGCGAATAGCGCTATGTAGCTCATAAATTGTTCGCGAAGGTTGATTCATGTTCGTCTCAATGTACTGAATTCAATGGTCATGGTCTGAAGCTTCAATTTTTCTTCTTTGCAAAAACCCCAATTTTAAAACCTGCAAACCCTAATATCCAAACATGGCATAATCTCGTATGGTCAATAAAAACGCAATTAAAAGTAATGGTTAGCTTGGAAACTTCAATATGAACAAGAATCAATCAACAAAAATGCAAAAAGACGCATGATTTATGATATGCGATTTCAAAAGTTTCTCTTCACAGTTTGAGTTCTAACTACCGATTCTTTGCGTTTTGGTGGTTGATATCGATTGGAATCTATTCAGGAGTGCCTCAGGAAGCTATTGGTATAAGAATTAGGGCTTAAAACCACTTGTAACCTTGAAATCAGTTTTGTGTTTTATGGAAAAAAAGTCAAGTTTGCAAAGTAGTTTTCAGCGCAGCTTTTAGTCTTTAGGCATTAGGTTTGTGATCTTGATCATATAGTGAACATATTAGGTCAACAAAACTTGACAAAATCCAAAGCATTCAATGATTTCAATCTTTGATTTTGGAAGATCTTTTTTGAATCTTTTTTCATGTATATTTGGTTCAATCATGCTCCAATCACACCAAAACTTGCCATATTTAATTGTACACGAAATCTTGAGAATAGAATGTGCACAAAAAGATTTTTTAGGTCAAGCTTTATATTTTTCATGTATTAAAATAATTTAAATGAATTAATATTAATATAAATTCAAATAAAATAATTAAAAAATGAGAAAATACTTCCCTTTGGGCCTAATGGTCGTGCATAGGCTTGGCATGAAGAAACTTGGAAGAAAAATAGGCCCATTTGCATTTTTAAGTCATTTGAACCATTGTTGACTTTTCAAAATTCCCAAAAATTTCCCAACTTCCACAAGGCATAACTTGCTCAAGTTTTAAGCTTTTCACATGTTCTTGGACATTTTGGAAAGGTCTTTGAGTCCTTTAACCAATGCCTTTGGTCCCATGTCATTTTGATTTACCAATCTCAAGTTATGGCCTTTGACTTAAAGTCCCTTTTTGTTGACTTTTGAAAATGACCTATAATGTTGAAATTGATAACTTTTTGTGAGAGCATTTCTTGGACTTGGAATATGAAGATGAATTGTAGGAAATGTCTTTCTCTTCAAAATGAGCTTTGGATGGAATTTTTCTGATAATCCATGTGAAAGTTATGCCCTGGTCAATTTCAGTTGACTTTTTCAGCTGTCCAAATATAGTAACTTTTGCATCTTGATGATTTTCTGAGCCAAATTTTGAGAATCATGATCAAGCATTGATCAAATGATGTTTGTGGCTTCAAAATGATATGTTGACCAAAAATTTGAACTTTTGACTGCCAAATGACCATTTTGCCCCTACAGTTGACTGTAGTGCAATTTAGGGTTTTGACTGTGCAATTTTGAGCTGAATGCCTTGAAACTTGATATGAGGATCCTTGACCATATTTGTAGGCATATGAGACTTGATTGGGTCTTTGGAAACTTCCAATTCTTGATCAGAACACAAACCCTAGTTTTGACTGTATAGGAGACAGTTGAGCTGCATAACCCTTGGGGAATTTTGTGACCTTGATTTGACAAATCTTGAAGAATATGGGAGGGCAAATTTTGGGGTACAACAGTTGCCCCTGTTCAATCTTCTTAGACCTGAGGATGCAGATTGGCTGATGTGCCTTTCGTAATCCGAAGGTAAAAGATGATTGGACACTAGAGTGCCCAGAAATTTGCGCTCACATAGTGGCAGTGATGGGGGAATGGGCTTATAGATGCCATTTAGAGGTTGATGAAATAGGATGATGGGCTTATAGATGCCATCTGGATGTTGATCGCGTAAGAGATTCCTTAGCGAGAACCTGCATACCTACAAAAGAAACATGAGTACCTGACACGTTGCAGGAGTTGATTTCAGATGCTTGGTATAGATATGTCCCGACTGGTTACAGGAGCTGAATCTGGAGCTTCAAAAGATGATGAATGAACCAGGGATGGTTACTGCCTTAGCATGCATGGTAAGGGACCTTGGGTGATTTTAATTTCAACAACGTTCGTTGAGAAAATCTTGGTGGGACCTACCATCTTCGCAGTGTTGGGAAGAAAACCATAGGTAATTATAATCTGAAAGGGAAATGTCACCTCTCTCACCGTCGGAGAGGGAACCATAAGAAAAGGAATTATCCCCTCACACGCCGTTGGAGAGGGAAACATCTGAAAAAGGGATTACTACCTCACACACCGTCGGAGAGGGAACCATAGGAGAATATCACCTCACACTCATCGTCGGAGAGGGAAACATCTAAAAAGGACTTCTGGAAGCAGTATCAGAACGTCACCATATCTGGTTTACATCTGAAACTATATCTGGAAGGAAATCTGGAAGCAGTATCAGAACGTCACCATCGCTGGGTTTACATCTGAAACTATATCTAGAAGGAAATCTGGAAGCAGTATCAGAACGTCACCATCGCTGGGTTTACATCTGAAACTATATCTAGAAGGAAATCTGGAAGCAGTATCAGAACGTCACCATCGCTGGGTTTACATCTGAAACTATATCTAGAAGGAATTCTGGAAGCAGTATCAGAATGTCACCATCGCTGGGTTTACATCTGAAACTATATCTAGAAGGAATTCTGGAAGCAGTATCAGAACGTCACCATCGCTGGGTTTACATCTGAAACTATATCTAGAAGGAAATCTGGAAGCAGTATCAGAACGTCACCATCGCTGGGTTTACATCTGAAACTATATCTAGAAGGAATTCTGGAAGCAGTATCAGAACGTCACCATCGCTGGGTTTACATCTGAAACTATATCTAGAAGGAATTCTGGAAGCAGTATCAGAACGTCACCATCGCTGGGTTTACATCTGAAACCATATCTAGAAGGAAATCTGGAAGCAGTATCAGAACGTCACCATCGCTGGGTTTACATCTGAAACTATATCTAGACAGAATTGCGATAGTTTGATAGTAGTCATTTGTATTGATCTTTTTCCTGAAAAGGCAAAACATAATTGTATGCAAAATCATGATGCATGAACTGTATGTCTTCAAGATCAATGAGATTCGTGTAATATGATGCATATGCATGCTATAATGATGTATGTGACGTTTTATGAACATATGTTTTCGTCTCAGGAAAATAAATCCTTGACGGGTGCCGGGAAGTCGTATCCTGGGCTGACGTTGAAGAAGAGCTTTTGCTTCTGCTGGGGATGATAGCTGCAAGTATACCGATAGGAGAAGACAACTCCGTTGAGGAATAAACTTGGCAAATGGAAGATTCTGCGGGGAGAAAAGATATTCTAGCGACCATGCTGGGAAGAAATACTCTGTGGGGAGATGCTTTTGCTGAATTGTTGAGGATGACTCGCTGAGGATACCTTGCTGTATTGGAAGTATGAATGGACTTCGCTGGGGATAAGAAGATTCTGTCGACGACGCTCTTTCCGTGGCTTTTGGCTGAGGATAACCCAGTTATATCCTGTTAAGGAAATAACTCTTTTAATCAAGCCGGACGACGCGTTCGTGCCCTGCTAGGGGATAAGCTTCCAGAATCTACTGGGGATAAGCTTACTGCTTGGGGATATGAATTCCAAATTTCCTGGGGAACTGGATTGGACTCTCCCGGGGAAGTATTGAACTGTATTGGTTAAGTTCTTCAACGGAACCTACCCTGATACCTTGGAGGATAGAACAATCAGATTGCTTAGACCACTCTTTATTGCCCCTGTTTCTAAGGGAGAGGCGCTTGTGGGATACTGATAGTTGTTGATGGACAAACCTTCTTCTGGTAGACAGATGGCAGGACATAGTCGTACGCTTTAATCCCTAACTTTTGCTTGGACCGCCCTTTCGGGTTTTCAGTCCACCGGGATACCCATTTTTGCTCAAGCCGCCTTTGCAGGTTTTCGACTTGCCGGGTGTACAGCTTTTTTCATTTCATCCCTTCATTTTGCCCGAACCTTTTTGGTTCGCCGGGAAGCCCTTATTTTTGCCTAGGTATGTCAACCTAGCGGGTCTTTGATTTTGCGTAGTATTTTTTCGACTATGTCCACGTTCAGGGAATGTGGGGAGTTGCCCCTGTTGGAAGTATTTTGCCACGCCACCAGAAGATGTTTGATCAGGAAAGATTCGTTGTTTGGAGTGCCCTAAGTGACTCAGGCGGAGACTTGCCCCAGGCTATTTTGGCCTTTGAGAGATTCTCCGAATCTTGACTTGATTGCCCCAGATGATGGACCATGACCATGCCCTGCCCCTTGATTGGAGGTGCTTTTGTTCATTAGGCTTTCGTCGTGCGAACTTCTATGTTGTTCAAACAAAAAGTCATATGCAAACAAAGTTATGTTAAAAATGCAAAGCTTATGTCTGTCTTGAAGATTTTGAAAATGCATTCTTTTTCATAAAACAAATGAATGTTTGTAAAACGTGATGTCAACTCTGTATTTACCGTAGGCCTTAAGGAGTCAGGATACCTTTCGTACAGTATGCTTTCGAACTAACCCATGCTTCAGCTAGGACTTTTGAGGGTTATAACGTGGCCTGGTTCACGGTTTAAGAAACAAAGGATAAAGGCTCAAATTATTTGTACCCACCCGCTCTTCGTGATGTTCTCCAAACCTAAGCTCAGTTGATCATACGTTAGACCTTGTTTGAGTCTTTGCTCTGATTTTCCGGTGATGGTTCGGATATTGATGATTTATTTTGAATAGGCAGTCATTCCTTTCGTTGAGGGTTCGTATGACCTCTTTCTCTTTGATTTTTGTTATCCCTATTTTTTTTGCCTGAACTGTTTCCTTTTTGGAATTACAGTCAGCGGGATGCCCCAGTTTCACAAGTCTCTTTTCATAGGTTTAGACTTTTTGGGCTTTTCATTTATGAATTTTGATGATGACTGCCTGTCCTTTTGATTGTTCTGAACCATCACTGTCTTTCTTCGTTTTGTAAAGATCTCTTCGGTGCCATTTGTTATGCACTTGGATCAACTGAGAAACTACCCTGCCCCGGGTTATGATTAAGGGTTTTGATTTTCGAAAATAAAAACTCCTACTTCTTTGGCTCAGAGGGTTTGACGAGGGATTATCATCCTTATTACTCCAGTGTTTAGGAATTGAAACAATGCCTGTACCTCATCAGCGGGGTCTATTCAAAAGCATACTGTAGATTATGGTATCGTTTTCGTCATCCTCCCTCCAGAGGCTTAGAATTATTAACCGAGAGTTGACATCAGAAAAAATATGAAAAGATATTTGAACATAATGAAAATAATTGTATTAATTTCCAAAACAGACATATGCAATGCATTAATAGAATAAAAGAGTTTGCTATGACATTAATTGTTCGTATAAGCAAAGAAAAGTACAACTCAAAAATTCAAATAAACAAAAGGTCTTCAATGATTGGGTGACGGAGCAGTGATTACGTTCGGAGTCTCTGGCACTTCAAACTGAATCTCTCCAGCGTCGATCATATCTTGAATCTTATTCTTGAGAGGCCAGCAATTGTCTGTAGTATGCCCCGGGCTATCTGAATGATATGCGCACCTATCATTGGGATGATAGTTGGGTGCAGAAGTGTTCGGATTCCGGAGAGGAGCCCTTAAGGTGATCAGCCCTGCCTTCAACATTTGTTGCAGTGCTTGATCCAACGACATGTTGAGTTTGGTATACTGCCGTTTCTCCTTGCGCTGCTGCCCCTGTCCTTGTTGAGCAGGTCCAGGGCTGGAGATCTGGATTGCCCCGGTCTCATGACGGCTCTTTTTACCGTGCACAGCATTGGATTCTTTCTTCCCCTGATGAGGCTTCTTATTAGAGTGTGCAGCTTCTTGAATTTTCCCAGACCGGATACCAGCTTCAATTCGCTCTCCAGTCAAGATAAGATCTGTGAATCCAGCAGACGAATTCCCAATCAGGTGGTTATAAAATGGACCAGACAAGGTCCCCAAGAACATGTCCACAAGTTCCCGATCAGTCAGAGGTGGTTGTACCCTTCCAGCAAGATCCCTCCATTTCTGCGCATATTCTTTAAAACCTTCACTTGACCCTAACGACATACCCTGGAGTTGGGTACGCGTAGGAGCAAGGTTGGCATTATATTGATACTGCTTATAGAAAGCAGTAGCCAACTCCTCCCAGTTACGAACTTTGGTCCCATCCAGCTGATAGAACCATTCGAGATGAGTCCCTGAAAGACTCTCCTGGAAGAAGTGGATCCATAAATTCTTGTCCACCGTATATGGCTGAATCTTCCGAACATAGGACCTCAGATGCAGCTTGGGGCAAGATGCCCCGTCATACTTAGTAAAGGATGGTGCTTTGAACTTCCGGGGAATAACCACACCAGTTGACAGACCCAAATCTCCAAGATCCAGCCCAGGTGCCTGTTGCACCTCCATAGCCTTCATCCTATCCTCCAACTGTTTGTACTTGTCCTCAGCCGGAGGGTACTGTTCATCGTCGAAATCTGTCTCATTGTCGGAGACCACTGGACTAGGCACCTCTCTCTCATGGTGACTGCTTTCCCTCACAGATGGGGTTGTCCTCTCAGTTTCAGTTTGCGGTGTATTCCCAGATCTGCGTCTAGGGTTGAACAAAACAGTCCTCTTCTTCTTCTTGTCCTTCTTCAAGAGCAGAGCCTTCAGATCTTGTTGCCCCTGAGTCAAATTCATGATCAGCTCTTGGAACTGGGCGTTCTGAGCCTGGAGGTCCTTGATAGTCTGCTCGGCTGATGATTCGGGATTCATGGCGATCGGCTGAAATAAACAGCGGAGAAGGGTAAGCAACCTGTCTAAGGGATACCTGCAATGCAATGAGATGTATGATATGCATGCAATGTTTTCAAGGACCTCGCGGGGTAAACAGAAAATTTGTTAGCATTTGGAACCGGTAGCTTGACTGAAGGCACTGCATATTGTTGAGAGTCCTTCTTCAAGGGTCAAAGGCTCACCATATCCAGTGGGTCATAGCCCCTGACAACCTTGGCTAGAGGAAAATAAATCCTCTTTGCCCCTGGCTAGACAGTTGGTTCATCATGACCTGCATCACAAGCCCTTGAGATCCTTGAAATGGGTTAGGATGTATGCAATGGTATGCAATGGTATGATGTCATGCTATGCATGGGGTGATGTAGGTAAACCCTGTTATGAGTCCCACTTAAGGACTATAAACAGACCCTGCAAGAAATTCAGTATACTTTGTTATGAGTCCCAATTAAGGACTATAAACAAAACCTGCAAGAAATTTGGTAAACCTTGTTATGAGTCCTAGTTAAGGACTATAAACAACACCTGCAAGAAATTTGGTAAACCCTGTCATGAGTCCTAGTTAAGGACTATAAACAAGACCTGCAAGAAACTTAGTACCCTGTTATGAGTCCCAATTAAGGACTATAAACAAGACCTGCAAGAAACTTAGTACCCTGTTATGAGTCCCAATTAAGGACTATAAACAAGGCCTGCAAGAAACCTAAGTAAAACCTGTCATGAGTCCCAATTAAGGACTATAAACAGAACCTGCAAGTGGTTAGTACACCCTGTTATAAGTCCCAATTAAGGACTATGAACAAAACCTGCAAGACATCAAGGGTCAGATAACAAGCATGCAAGTAGTCAAGTACGAAGGCACGCAAGTCACACAAAAGAGCCCTTAGGGTTTAGGCCAGCATGAGGTCCAGGTATTACCCTCTTGAAGTTGGTAGGTTCAACCTGTCCTAATCAAAGTAACCGGGTTCTAAGGTTCCCAATATCACGGGATTGCTTTCATTGTTCATCGTTTCGATTTAGCCACTGAACTGGCGACCGAAATATTCCAGGAAAGCAACCCTCAATTGAGCGTAGTATCGAGTATCAACCAACCTCAGACTGCACCAAAGTCGGTTATCTCACTACCCTAAAGAGGCCAAGATAGTTCAATTAAGGTTCCTAAGGTCTGTTGATGCTTCACGACACCACGCGGAGGCCCCGTACTCTCCTTGACTGAACTCAAGGGTTACCGGTACACGCCAAAGTGCCACATCAACGTAGCAGACTGTTTCAACCATGTCGGTATACCCCGCACAGTTCCCTCACAGCCTTGTTGCTACTTTCTAAGAAAGGTATCCCCCAGATCCGGGTTTAGGATCTATAGAACTCCCAAGCAACCCACAATTTTAAAGCACACAATGAAAACAATTGAAAACACAGTTATGAACTAGCCCTAAGGTACACCTCACTTTAAGTTTATGTCCCCAGCAGAGTCGCCAGTTCTGTGATCGGTGGATCTGGAACTGACTGTTTAATGCTGGTTCGCGAAATGTCGCGGAAGCAAGAGTCGCCACCGTCTTTTATTTTCTCCAAATGGAAAGGACAAAAGCACAGAAAAATTCCTTATAGAGATTGCTCTCGGTTCGGGAGGTAGATTATAGAAAGGGAAGGTATTAGCACCCTTTCTATCCATGGTTATCCATGGGCTCTTAGGTACTTGCTCAATGTGTTTTCAAAATTGTTTGTTTGCTTTTCAATGTGGGTTTAAAAAAAGTTTCTTTGAAAAATTTCAGATCGACTCGTACGTCAGAGTGTTTGAAAAATTTGCTTTGAAAGCTTTTGAAAAGTGTTGGTGTGAAAAGATTTCAGTTTGTTTTGAAGAGAGCAAGTATCCTTGAGAACCTACCTACCCTAAGGAATTCGTCTGTGTAAATGTCCTTTAAAGTAGTGCCATCCCACCATTGAGAGGTAGGTATCACCACCGTTGGAGGTGTTCGGGTCAATTCGAGGTTCGGGACATGGTGATCACCAGAGCAATGGGAAGACACCTTAGAAGCTACCCTCATGCCAGGTTCCCGGATCATGAGGACTTACTAAGGCGTCCTCTACTCGACGATCACCTTTCGAAAGGCAACAGTGAGGCGTACCCTAGGGGTGGTGTGTGCGAATTTGTGTGTCATGTTTCAGTTATTTGTCTTGTCATGTTTGTCGTGTTCTACGCTTGATTTTAGTTAGGGCCATTCATTCTTGCATGCTTTGTTTAACAGTTATAAAGTTTGCGAAAAAATAAATCTAAGGCTATTACAAATGGCGCGGGTCCACATCGCCAAAATTAAACCGGACCCGATTTGACTGAAAAATAAATAAAGCGAATAAATAAAAGTGCGAGAAATTTAAATTACAATGCTTTGGGAGAATTACATTAATATTATAATAAGCGATAAAGTAAATGCGCGAAATAAAATAATTAAAACCATGGGCGTTGGACCCTTTTACAAAAAATTAAAGTTGATGAGAATTAAAATTAAAAATTAAATGTTTTTGGTATTTTGTGTTTTTTAGATTTAAAAGAAAAAAAGAAGGAATTAATTATAATCGACTAACCCTAATTCTATTGTTTTTTAAGTTTATTGTGAAAAAGATTGAATTTTTAACCTAATTTAAATCTAAGTTATTTATATACATTTAATTAAAAAAAAAAAATAAATAAATAATATTGTGAGAAAAAGGAAAAATTACAAAGATATAAAAATTATTAATTAACCTAATTCTATATTTTGGGATTTTTATTAAAAGGAATTAAAGTTTAAAAAAAACCTAATTACACTAAATAATTTACATACAATTTATTTATGGACATAATAAAATAAAAATTATATTTTTTTGGCATTTTTGATTTTTTATGATGTTTTTGTATTTTGATTAAAAATTAAATAAACAAGAATTAAAATAAACATAACAATTAAAATAATAAATAAAAAGATATAAGAAAACTAAATAAAATTGGCAAACCAGGGTGGGGTGTAGCCCCAAATGTGAGGTTCAGGCCTAGCAATTCAGGCCCAGTAAGCTGGAAATTTGTTGACCTTTCTGGATCCTATGTGATGCGCTTGACCAGGTGTAGCGTGTCCCTTGAATCTATGCCTTTGGTTTGATCGTTTAGGACGCGTGGATGGTGATTTCTGGGCGTGCATGATGATCTTGCAATGGAAGTGCTGCATAGGAATTAGTTTTGAAAAATAATATGAAGCTTACACAGACCTGGGACTCGAACCCAGGTCTTAGACAATGCAAGCTTAACACCTGTGCCACTGAACCAAACGCTTTTGCTTTAACATATAATATCAGATAAATATAATAAATAAAACATGGTGTTAGTGGATGATCTGGCGCGAATTTTCAAACGCGCCTATCACATTTTGACACGGAGCCGTCTTCCCCCTTTTTCTGAAACATGAACTCAAAGGCTACGGTTCTTCATGCGTGGGCTTAGGCACCTTTAGAAGAAATAGCGAATAGCGCTATGTAGCTTATAAATTGTTCGCGAAGGTTGATTCATGTTCGTCTCAATGTACTGAATTCAATGGTCATGGTCTGAAGCTTCAATTTTTCTTCTTTGCAAAAACCCCAATTTTAAAACCTGCAAACCCTAATATCCAAACATGGCATAATCTCGTATGGTCAATAAAAACGCAATTAAAAGTAATGGTTAGCTTGGAAACTTCAATATGAACAAGAATCAATCAACAAAAATGCAAAAAGACGCATGATTTATGATATGCGATTTCAAAAGTTTCTCTTTACAGTTTGAGTTCTAACTACCGATTCTTTGCGTTTTGGTGGTTGATATCGATTGGAATCTATTCAGGAGTGCCTCAGGAAGCTATTGGTATAAGAATTAGGGCTTAAAACCACTTGTAACCTTGAAATCAGTTTTGTGTTTTATGGAAAAAAAGTCAAGTTTGCAAAGTAGTTTTCAGCGCAGCTTTTAGTCTTTAGGCATTAGGTTTGTGATCTTGATCATATAGTGAACATATTAGGTCAACAAAACTTGACAAAATCCAAAGCATTCAATGATTTCAATCTTTGATTTTGGAAGATCTTTTTTGAATCTTTTTTCATGTATATTTGGTTCAATCATGCTCCAATCACACCAAAACTTGCCATATTTAATTGTACACGAAATCTTGAGAATAGAATGTGCACAAAAAGATTTTTTAGGTCAAGCTTTATATTTTTCATGTATTAAAATAATTTAAATGAATTAATATTAATATAAATTCAAATAAAATAATTAAAAAATGAGAAAATACTTCCCTTTGGGCCTAATGGTCGTGCATAGGCTTGGCATGAAGAAACTTGGAAGAAAAATAGGCCCATTTGCATTTTTAAGTCATTTGAACCATTGTTGACTTTTCAAAATTCCCAAAAATTTCCCAACTTCCACAAGGCATAACTTGCTCAAGTTTTAAGCTTTTCACATGTTCTTGGACATTTTGGAAAGGTCTTTGAGTCCTTTAACCAATGCCTTTGGTCCCATGTCATTTTGATTTACCAATCTCAAGTTATGGCCTTTGACTTAAAGTCCCTTTTTGTTGACTTTTGAAAATGACCTATAATGTTGAAATTGATAACTTTTTGTGAGAGCATTTCTTGGACTTGGAATATGAAGATGAATTGTAGGAAATGTCTTTCTCTTCAAAATGAGCTTTGGATGGAATTTTTCTGATAATCCATGTGAAAGTTATGCCCTGGTCAATTTCAGTTGACTTTTTCAGCTGTCCAAATATAGTAACTTTTGCATCTTGATGATTTTCTGAGCCAAATTTTGAGAATCATGATCAAGCAATGATCAAATGATGTTTGTGGCTTCAAAATGATATGTTGACCAAAAATTTGAACTTTTGACTGCCAAATGACCATTTTGCCCCTACAGTTGACTGTAGTGCAATTTAGGGTTTTGACTGTGCAATTTTGAGCTGAATGCCTTGAAACTTGATATGAGGATCCTTGACCATATTTGTAGGCATATGAGACTTGATTGGGTCTTTGGAAACTTCCAATTCTTGATCAGAACACAAACCCTAGTTTTGACTGTATAGGAGACAGTTGAGCTGCATAACCCTTGGGGAATTTTGTGACCTTGATTTGACAAATCTTGAAGAATATGGGAGGGCAAATTTTGGGGTACAACAGTGTGCTTACAACTCATCTTCTTCTCCACTCGTTCTTTTCTTTAGCCTGAAAAATACATCAAATAGCGGGGGTTTTGAACCCCCACTAACCACAGTATAGGAAAATAGCGATTAGCTCCGGGATAATGATAAATTGGGCACGAGGTATGAGAATGATTCGTTGGAATGTCACGAATCCAATGGCGTTAGTCTCATGATCTATTTTTTCTATATGTAAAAGTCCCCAATTTCACATCTTTGAAAACCTAGAAAGCTTCCATGGTAGATTCACATACTGGCCTTAAAAACTCAATTGAATGGCATGGTTAGCTTTAGAATGATTAAACTAGTACAAATCAAGCATTAGAAATCAAAAATATGGCATGAATTATGAGACACGATTATGCAAAAAGTTTGAGGAAGTTTGACTTTATTCTACCACTTCTTGATGCGTGGGGACTGGAAAAGAATTCAGTTATGTCCAGGAAGACCTCAGCAAGCTTTTTGAATCGTTTGTATGCTTTGAATCACCCTGTAATGCAGTTTTCAGTTTTGAACTTTTTTGCCAAAAATGCAAAGTGTGTATTCAGGTTTGGGCGCAGCTTCCAGGTTTTTAGTATTAGGGTTGTGTTCTGGCTTTTATGAGGAATGAATTAGGTTTGTAAAATAAGTCCAAAACCTTTGTAATCAATGCTTTTGAGATTTGATTTTCATGTAATCTTTTCCAATCTTTTCCATGCCCTTTTGATACCAATCATGGCCAAATCTTTCCATATTGAGTGTGCACGAAATCTTGGAGTTATGATAGACCTATTAGCTGCATAAAAAGATTTAAAATGCATGCTTGAGTATTTTTGTCATATTTTATTTAATTAAATGAATTAATGGTGATAAAAATTCAAATAAATAATAAAAAATGATGAAATAACTCCCCTTTGGGTCAATGGGTCGTGCATAACTTTTGGATAATGATTCTTGGAAGAAATTGTGGCCCATTGGCAATTTTGAGGCATTTGAAGCAAAGTTGACTTTTCAAAATTCCCAAAAATTTCCCCACTTCCACAAGGCATATCTTGCTCAATTTTTAAGCTTTGATCATGTTGTTGGACATTTTGGAAAGGTCTTGAAGTCCTCTAACCAATGCCTTTGGTCCCATGTCATTTTGATTTACCAATCTCAAGTTATGGTCTTTGACTTAAAGTGCCTTTTTGTTGACTTTTGAAAATGACCTATAATGTTGAGATTGATAACTTTTTGTGAGAGAATTTCTTGGACTTGAAGTGTGAAGAGGAGTTGTAGGAAATGTCATTCTCTTCAAAATGAGCTTTGGATGGAATTTTTCTGATAAACCATGTGGAAGTTATGCCTTGGACAAGTTACAGTTGACTTTTTCAACTGTCCAAATATGGAAACTTTTGCATCTTGAGACTTTTTGAGCCATGCCTTGAAAATCATGATCAAGAATTGATCAAATGATGTTTGTGGCTTCAAAATAAGATGTTGAGCAAAAAATTGAACTTTTGACTGTCAAATGACCATTTTGCCCCTGCAGTTGACTGTTGAGCAATTAGGGTTTTTGACTGTGCAATTTTGTGCTGTAAGTCTTGAAACTTGGCATATGGATGCTTGACCATGTTTGTAGGCATGTGGGACTTGATTGGACCCTTGAAAACTTCAATTTCTTTGACATAACCAAAACCCTAGTTTTTGACTGTTAGGAGGCCCTTGAACTGTGCAACCCTTGGGATATTTTGAAGCATGCTTTTGGCAAATCTTGAAGAATATGGGAGGGCAAATTTTGGGGTACAACAATGAGCATCTCCAAAATTCATTTCAATTGGCATCTCCAAAATTCCTTTCGATTTGCATCTACATAACGCCCTTCGATTTGCATGGACAAAGGTCCTTCAATTGGCCTGTTAACAAGGCTTTTCGATTGGAATTTTAACAAGTACCTTTCGATTATCCTTGTAACAAGATCCTTCGATTGGCATTTCAATAAGGCTTTCGATTGTTATCGACAAAGTCCCTTTGGTTGGCATTCCAAAAGGTCCTTCGATTAGAACTTCAAAGGTCCTTCGACTGGAACTTCAGAGTGTCCTTCGACTGGAACTTCAGAGTTTCCCTAAATCAAAACATCATAATGAAATGACCTTCGAATGGAATTTCAGTGCAGAGTTTGTCTTAATCTAAGATGCTCTGATAAAGGAAGTTCTGAACAGTTCGAATCAGAACTTAGACTCATCACAAGGCCAAGGGCTGATCGAAGTTGCCTAATAGGGAATGTTCTGAATAGATTCGAATTGGACTTTGAAGCTGGAAAAGAAAGCCATTCGAAGGAAGTAAAAATAACTCATTCAAAGAACATATAAAGGCCCATTCAAAGAAGCATTCAAAAGGTCCACTCGAAGGAGGCCATCAGATCCATTCAAAGGAGGCCATCAACCCATTCGAAAGAGAGCATTCGAAGGCCAGTTACATATTATGCCAAATTCAAAAAATAGACAAGATCCCTTAACTTTGGCCAAGGTTAAATTTTGGTATTCATGGCATTCAAATGAACGTTACCAACATTACTTATCTTGTCCACTCCCTCCTACTCTATATAAGCAGCATGCTTGCAAGCAAAAAAGGAGAGGACGAAAAGATTGGAGAGACGTTGCCCACAAAATCCATCAAAGGTTGTCAAAATTTTCATAAGTAATCCAAGCCAAAGAAACCCTTCAACAAAAGTATCCACACCCAGAAGTCCCAAATCGAAGGTTCCCACATCCAGAAAGTTCCCAAATCGAAGGTTCCAACTACTGGTAAGAGAGGGTGAATTGTCAAACTTTGTATTTGTATAACACATCCATATTTGTTATTCCATTCGATTTGTCATCCTAGACAGAATCAAAGGGCTTGGGTTTGGCACCCAGGTCATGTTTTTCGTTTGCTAACACTTGCTGCAGATATAGTCTGAAAAGACACAACGCACGCATGATCGAAGGACCTAGGTTTCGATACCCAGGTCATGCATTTTATTTTGCTAACATACTTTTGTAGATCCAGCACCCCAGATCGAAAGAGCCATTGCCTTCCTGGATCGAAAGACGTAGTCTTCCAAGTCGAAGGAGCCATATCCTTCTGGATCGAAGCTATCCATTGTCCTCCTGAATTGAAGAAGGTAGCTCCCTTCCTGGATCGAAAGACGTAGCCTTCTGGATCAAAGAAGCCATAGCCTTACGGATCGAAAGAGACACTTCCTTCCTGGATCGAAAGACGTCTCCTTCCTGGATCGAAGGATATCCATCTCTCCTTGCAATCGAAGGGTGCCCCCCCCCCCCCCCCCCCCCCTTTTGTATTTTTTTTCATTCCATTATTGACCTTTTTATTTAAATTAACCTTAAATCAAAAATCACAAAAAAGACATTAGGCTAGTATTTTTCCTAATTAAGTTAATTTTGTAAAAAAATTAATTAATTAATTATTTTAACATCTTTTTCTTAAAATTGAAATTAAATAGACTTATTTTCTTTTATACCAAAAACAACAAAAAGATTTTATTTTTACGTTTTCAGTTGTATTTTCAACTTTGCGCTCGCTTATTTAATTTCGTATTTTTACTATTATTGTATCTGCTTAATGAGTGTAATAGATAAAAATTAGGATATTTACTGCTTTACCCCCCTTTATCCTTGTATAATGTAAATCCCCTCCCCAAAGCATTGTAATAGTGTAGATTTAAATTCCCGCACTTTAATAATATGCAATATATTATCTGCTAGTAACTAGATTTGTATGACAAGACTGAAATCAAACGTTAGCAAACTTAACAAAAAGACAATAAATAACTGAATTGAACACACTTGCACATATACACCTCTAAGGTACGCCCACTTTGGTTTCCTTTAAAAAATAGTCATGGGGTAGGAATGCTTTAGCAAAGACTCGTAAAATCAAAAGATCATAGTCCCTCGATGACCTAACAGTTGCCATCTCGGTAAATGATCTAGTCCCTAAAACATAATTGCTAAAGCATCTCCATAAGTTGCCTTCGTGACTGTAACGTCCCTTCGATTGTCCCTCAACATCCAACGATAGGGCTACCTACTCACTAATAGTAGGATAACACTGTCTAAAGGAAAAGAGGAAAAAAAATAACATTTTTGAGTACAAACGTAGATAGCTGTTAGAAGTTTACTCAAACTATTTTTGCACTTACACACAAAAACTACTTTTTCAAAAGACATTTCAAAACACTTTGTATATTTTCTCCACTATTCCGAGAAACATTACAAAGTTCGCCGTACTAAGGCATTTTCAAAACATTGTCAAACACAAAGCACGAAGGCATTTAAAAAAAAGAGCAAACCTCTAAGAGCCCGTGGAAAACCACGGATGGAAAGGGTGCTAATACCTTCCCTTTCCATAATCTACCCCCTTACTCAGAAAATCTCGAAAAAGGTCTTTTTCTGTTCTTTTCACCCTTTCCTTTGTTGGATAAAATAAAAGTCGGTGGCGACTCTTACTTACCGTAACATTTGCAAATAAAAAACGCAAACCAGTATATAACAGTCGGTTCTGCCACTGTATCACAATAGGATACTTTAATTTCTGATGTAGGGTCGAGGTGATAATGCTTGCCCCATGGATCCAGTGGCATCCCAGTAAGCAAGAATAAGTTGGTCGAATGTCTATTACATATAAGGTGGATTCAAAGATATACGAACCCACCTTGATCGAAAGATCCACTTCCTCGTGTACCATCCTTTTGGATCCATCAAAGACTCGAACTACAATATCACTGGGTTTCAATACGACCCATTTGCAATCAAGTCCGTCAAGAGCACCTTTTGGTAGGAAATTCAACGAGGAACCAATATCAATCAATACACGAGCTAAAGTAGTTCCCTTGCATTCAATGGAGACATACAGAGATTTGTTGTAGTTTCTTCCCTCAGGAGTCAGATCAGCATCAGAAAAACCTAACCCATCATTGCTCGTTAAGCTGGAAATATAACTACCAAATTTATCGGCAAATATCTCTTGTGGTACATGAGAAGTCTTCAAAAATTTCACTATAGCTTGTGCGTGGGCTTCAGAAAACAATAGTAGGGATAACATGGAGATTTTGGATGGGGTCTGCCCCAGTAGTTTAACAATTTTATAATCACTTTTGCGGATGATTTTCAATACCTCTTTCAACTCTTGTCTAGAGGTGTCTTCAACCGTAGCTTCCTTAGGTGCCTCCGTCTGGACAGGCTCTGTTATTTTCTCTTTTCCTCGATCCTCCGCAGTTGACTCGGTGGTTGTAACTCTAACAGGTGTAGCAATAGTCTTCGGAGAGATTTCCAGAGAGAAAACCCTTCTGCTTCTAGTAACCTTACTGGTTCCAGCAATATTTGTTAGAACAAATTTTGGTTCTAATCATATCTTAAAGTTTTGATGATAACAATGAAATAAATTTTGTAAAATATACTTTATACTCTGATATGTGCGTTCTCTATATACAGATGATATTCTAACTCATGCATATCAAAAGAGAAACATCATTCTACGCAAGTCAAAGCAAACTCTGAAGGAAGCACTCCAAGGAAAACTCTGATGGAAAAGAAATCCTAAGCAACCTCTGATAAAGCCAATTGAAGCAAAGATTTGAAAGAAGTGCGCTGAAAGCAACATATGATAATGCAAGCTGAAGAAAACTCTAATGAACATAATATGAAGAACACTATGATAGAAGAAGAGTTTTAAGTAAACTCTGAAGTGGCAATGCTGCAAGCAAACTCTTAAACTTCTAGAGACAAGCTCTGACAATACCGTTGGTCATTTAATGCTAAGACGGCTAACACACTCAAGTGGTACTATGCACGAGAACATTGGAAACATAAAGACCAAGCCAACACGCTTCATTAATTCATACACTCTCTTCAAGGCAGTAACAGTCAAGACTGAAAGCTATATATAGAAGATCAATTGTTTCAAAGAAAGGTTACTGATCCACAAGAAACATACTAACGCTCACTGTTTTCATTCTTGTAAAATAATAATGTATAGTGGGTAAATCTTAAATATGGGCAACAATATTAGTGATAAATCACAGTTTGCGATAAAGCTTATTAGAAGCATTCTGTTTCACTACTATTAAGAGATAATTTTTGTAAGTGTTCCTTGAGAGACCAGTTGGGTCAGATTTCTCAAGAGGGCTATGACTAGTTGAGTCTTAGAGGCGTTAGTTACTTGCAGTTGACTTGTGCATTGTATTGTTAGTCACAACAGTTTGGTTATGCATTTGTTAGTCATAACAATTTGTTGTCGATCATATCCTGAATTTTGTTTTTCAGGGTCTAGCAGTTGTTATTGTCGTGTCTAGGAATGTTAGAATGGTAGGCGTATCTCGCGTTCGGATTGTACTTAGGACATGAGGTGTTGGGGTTCTGAGGAGGATCTCTTAGTGTAATAAGCTCCACTTTTAGTAAATGTTGTAACACCTGAGACAATGGCATATTAATCTTGGTAAACTACCTTCCTGGAGTGTCTGACCTACGCCTATTGTCATGTTGTTATTGTTGAGCAGGTGCAAGATTACAAATCAATACCGCTCCCACATACTGATTGCAGTCACTTTTACTATGGCCCTTATGGATATAAACATAATTGGTCTCCTTATTACCATTGAATATCTTCTTCACAGCACTCGAAGACGTAACCACTTGAATTTTTCCGCTCTTAATACCACTTTCGACACGTTCCCCAGTTAAAATTAGCTCAGTAAAACCAGATGAAGAACTCACAATCAGATGATTAAAGAATGGACCTATCAGAGTGCCCATGAACATATCAACTAGCTCCTGGTCAAACAAGGGAGGTTGCACCCTTCCTGCTAAGTATCTCCACTTCAAGGCATATTCTTTGAACCCTTCATTCAAACCCATAGTCATGTTTTGTAATTGCACACGAGTTGGTGCAAGGTCAACATTGTATTGATACTGCTTGTAAAAAGCAGCAGCCAAGTCTTCCCAAGTACGAATGTTGGTTCCCTCCAACTAATAGAACCACTCGAGTTGTGTACCAGACAAAATTTCTTGAAATAAGTGAACCCATAACTTTCTGAAAGCAATATGGGGTTGGATCTTCCGAACATAGGACCTTAGATGAAGTTTCAGACAAGATACACCATTGTATTTAGAAAAAGTAGGGACTTTGAACTTGTGAGGAATAACCGCCCCCAGAATAAGACCCAACTCTCCAAAATCTAATCCAAGAAATTTCTGGATTTCCATGGCCTTGAGGCGATCTTCTTGCTGCTTGTATCTGTCGTCAGTAGGAGGATACTGTTCATCAAAATAGTCTTCATCCTCAAGCATATTACTAGAACCTATGTTGCTTCCACCTTCAGCCCTGACACTTCTACCATCCTCCTCTTGGTTGTCATCTTCATCAGAGGTGATATCAACAGTTTGAACTTGTTTAGCAGAACCTTTGAATCTTCTTCCCATGTTGAGGATAGCAACTGGCTTCCGATTCTTCCTCTTTTTGGCGATGAGTGCCATCATATCTTTTTGTCTTTGAGCTAGGTTCAGGAGGGTCTCCTGGAATTGGGCATTCTGAGCTTGGAGTTCCTTAACAGTTTGTTCAAGAGCCATCTTTTACTGAAATAAACAGCAGGAAGATGAGAAAACATGTATTGGAAAAACTGTTATGTAATGATGCATGATATGTAGATGCAATGTTTTCAAGGATCGTTGTTGGATTTAAATTTGCTTTAAATAAAAGGAGACAAGATAAATTTTAGTAACTAGCTAGAATTACAATTGCTTTTAATAAAAAGAGTTACAAAATAGCAAAAATATAAATTCAAATCTCCCATGGATGCTTCCTCTTTGTGTTGACATATGCGTTAATGCTTTGTTCTTCGTGGAGTTGTTTTGTCAGCTCCAGTACTTTCTTCTCACTAGCATAGAACTGAGCTTCAAAGGTATCTCTTTCTTCCTTTAGTTGAATCTAGGACTTCTGTAGTTCTTCGAAGTCGGTAGGAATATTGGGATGAAGAATAGTATAAGGAACACCCCCTTCAACAATAGGCTCTACGATCACTGGTAGGATAGCAAGATACAAAATTTTGAGATTTTGAGCACGAGACCGCACCCATCTAAGGTAAGGCTCTAGAGGAATGGAATTATATTGTCCCAAAGTCTTTCTATCAATCTTGTTGACTATGCCCCAAGCACGTATAAACCTTTGATGGTAGCTTTGAAGATCGTTCTCATAGTCGAATATAATACCCTAGATGAGCATATCATAAGGACCGTCCCTTCGAGCATAACCAAACTGACGCAAAGCTAGATAGTGGTTATAAGTGATGCCTCCTCTTATACCAAGGAGTGGTACATTAGGGAATTCCCCGCAGCAATCAATAATAGTGACATCTGCCTGAGATCGAGAACACCAATGTATATCTGCATGAGTGAGTGACTTTAACCTTTGAGACCACCTCAAGCCTTGTTCGTTCTTTATCACTGATCAGGGACAGGTGCGAAATAAATCACCTGGATAGTAGAGGTATGCAACACATAAGAGTTCCTCGCTTCTTCATAGTACGAGTATGGAGAGAATGCATGACATCTCTGAGCAAAGTAGGTAACAGATTATGAGTGAGGAATATTTTGATGGCATTCATATATATGAATTGGTCCTGATTAGGTAATAGTACCAACCCATAGATCAGCAAAGCTAACATATCCTCAAAAGCACGAATGTTCATGGCATCTAGAAATCCCTAAGCTTTTCCTATCAGAAATTTAGGAGAGAAACCATTGACTATATTCCTCGTTTTCCAATTAGATACAATGTATCATCATTTGAGATGTAGGGCTACTGCAACGTCTTCAGGTTTCAGAACTTACTCTAGACTGGTGAAAGGTATATGATCAAGAATGTGCACTTAGGGAAACTTAGAGAATTCTTCCATTGTGGGTACCAATTGATAATCTGGGAATGTAAAATAGTGATGCTTCAGATTAAAGAACTGGAAAAGAATGCTCATCATGTCTTTCTGAAAACCAGTAGTAACCAAACTGAGTAGGTGACCGTGTCTCTTGGGGAATTGAGAATTGTCGGGAACTTTTGAGACTAATTCATTGAGCTTGGAAGGTATCCTTATTAAGCTGATCCGGATAGTATTCCTAGGACTGAAAGTCATGACCCTGCAACACAGAACAAAGATAAACCCCTAGATCCTTGAAATCTCAAGTTATGATATGATGTTATGTGTGATACGGTGGCAGAACCGACTGTTTTTACTGGTTTGTGTTTTACGTTTTTTGTTTGCAAAATGTCGCGGTAAGCAAGAGTCGCCACCGAATTTTATTTCATCCAACCGGAAAGGAAAAAAGTACAGAAAAAAATCCTTTTTCGAGATTTTGAGTACATGGGGTAGATTATAGAAAGGGAAGGTGTTATCACCCTTTCTATCCATGGTTTTCCATGGGCTCTTAGGTACTTGCTCATTTTTAAATTGCTCGTGTTTGTGTTTGCTTTGAAAAATGTTTTCACTTCGTGATAACCCTTGTATCAGTCCTCAAGGATGTGACAAAGTTGTTTTGGAAATTGTTTTAAAAGGTGTAAGTGTGAAAAGTTTTGATTTGAGAAAGTACCTACTAGCATCTACCTACTCGAAAAAAGATTGTTTCTATTCTCGTTTCCTTTAGACAGCATTATCCCACTATTGAGAAATAGGTAGCATTGTTGTTCGAGTTGTAAGGTTCAATTCAAAAGGGGCGTACGGTCACTAAAGCAATACTAGGACACCTTAGTAGTAACCCTAGAGTCTTAAGATCTTTCGAGGCAACATTTCCGAGGCAACATTTCCGAGGCAACATTTCTGAGGCAACATTTGAATGGGACAATTTGATCTTTTTAGACAGGAGGGCAACCACTAAGACACCCTATGCTTAATGATCGTTTACCGAAGGCAACTGAAGTGAGAGTATACCCTAAGAGTGAATATGTGCGAGTGATTCGTTTCAGTTATTTATCTTTTCACATTAGGGTTTTCTAACCATATTAATTTTATCATGCATTCTTGTTATACAATCCTATTAGCATACATCTAGACAGTTTAATATTTGTAGGAATTAAAAATGTGAGAAAATAAACCTAGCTATTACAAGGCTTCGGGGAGGGGGATTAATTACATAGCCAAAAAATCGGGGATTTAAACAGTAAATAAAAACCCTAAATTAACTATTACAAATCATGAACAGTTACAAAATAATGGCAAAATAATTAACAAGCGTGCGACGAATTAAATACGAGACGATTAGGGTTTTGACCGTTTGACTAATCCTACTTGCGATTAATTAAAGCAAAAATGTTTTTTTGTCATGTTTTTGTTGTTTGAGAAAATAATGAATAATTAAATTAAAAGAAAATCCTAAGTTCTAATTAATGTTAATTTAGAAAAATAATTAAATTAACCTATTTTTGTATTTTTGTTTGTAAAAAAGAAAAGAATTAAATCAAGAACTTAAATCTAATTTTTCTAATTGGTTTTAATTATAAAAACAAGTTAAAATTTCCCTAAGTTAAATTAAACTAAATTAAATTAAATTTGATATCAAAAGCCTAATTCTAATTTTTGTGAATTCTTGATTTTGTGATTTTGTAAAAAAAGTGATTAATTTTGTTAATTAAAATAATTAAAAGAAAATAGTAAAAGAATTAAAAAAAATAAGAAATAAAAAAAGTGAAGAGATGGGCTTGTGTTGAATAGCATGTTGGGGGGTGCAAATCTGATTTCCTTGGCCCAAATAAGCATTAAGCCTGGTCAGCACTGGATCTGGCATGGGCGTTGACTTGAGGAATATGGTGGGCCTTCAGTGTTGGCACGTTGGATCTGGCTTATTGATGAATCTGATGGTTGGATGTTGATGGAGCATGGTGAGCCTCATGATGAAAGATGCGTTGGATCTATTATCTGAAAATAATACAAATGAAAACGTTGGGACCTGGGGATCGAACCCAGGTCCTTATGCTCGCTTCCATTAATCCCTTTCCAGCCGTGCTACGCGTTCTATTTGTTCATATAATAGAAACAAAATAATGTAAACAAATCAAATAATATATTTAGAAAATGCGCGAAAATTCAAACGGGCCAGCCATATGCTGCCACGCCATCATCTCCTTCACCGGCCTGTCGTTTTAGGTAGAACACTTTTACCTACGAACATTTGTGTGTAACTACAGACTTGTAACATTCCAAAATCCTGTACAAGCAATATAATTGAAAGGTAAGGGTACCAATCAACTTGTCTCATCCTCACGAGCATCATGGTACCAGAATCAAAGCCTGATTTTTCCTATACTAAAAACCCCTAAAACGAGCAAAGAAACCCTAGCAATGGCATATTGTGATTCCTGCCCTGTAAATGCAATTAAGTGGTACTAGTAGCTTGCAAACACAATAATGAACAAGAATATATAATTAAAACATGCTTATGATGAGTAAATCAGTGAAATCAAAATCAAGTTTTTAGGAAAACCGTGGTGCCTGTAGGGTGCGATTCTGGGCGTTTCAAGACCTGGGAGTGATTGGAATAACTTTCTGGGATGTCTAGCAAGCGATTGAAACCTTCAACACACCTAGAATTGGCCTGTAGAAGAAGATTCATCTCACACTTTTCTTGGAAATTTTCAAGTCTTGTTCTGGTTTTACACGACTTCTAACCCTTGTTTTTTGATCTGGCAAGCTTCATTATATAACCTAGAATGAATTAGGTTAACAAACTTGGCATGAATCTTTGCATTTATCCAAGATTTGATTTGATTTTCAAGTTGTATGATATGTTCCTATTTTGAGCCAAACCATGCATTTCTTGTACCAATTGCCATTGATTCGAATTGATCTTGTTTACCCAGCATATCTTGATTGCCAAACTGTCAAAAAAACAAATCATATCTTTGATAATTTTCATTATTTATTTGATTTAATTCACTTTTTAATCAATGGAAAATCAAAATAAATTGAAAAATAAAGCATATAATGGGTGAGTGAACATTTGAGTCGTGGACCACATTATAATTGAGGTGAAAGCATAAAAAGTTGGGCCCATTTAGCAAAAAATGCAAATTTGAGCATATTTGACTTTTGGCAATTTTGCAAAAATGGTCAACTTGGCCAATGCATAAATCTCTCAACATTTACCCTAGAGAGGTGTTCTTGGACTTTTAGAAATATTAGTATGTTCTCTAAGAAAACCTTTTGGTCTCATCTCAATTGAGTCTTCCATGTTCATGTATGAAGCTTTGACCCAAAAGGTGTTTTTGTTTACTTTTCAAAAGGACCTATAATGTCAAAATTCATATCTTTTTGTGAGTGCAAATTCTGAACTTGGGAGATGAATATGAACTGTAGGGAATTACATCCTCTTGAAAATGATCTTTGGATGGGTCATTTATAATAAATTATGAGAAATTTATGCTTGGTCAAAGTTGAGTTGACTTTTCCTACAAAACCCTAATTTAGAAACTTTTGGGTTTTGATGAATTGTAAGCAATCCTTGAGGAATCATGATCAACCCTTGATCAAATGATGAATAATACTTAAAAATGAGGATGTTGACCAAAAATCTTGAAGTTTGACTGTATGTGGGCCACAATTGACTTTTGACCTAGTACAGTTGATTTTCAGGCACTTGAGCAATTGACTGAGAAAACTTCTTCTGCAAGGCTTGAAACTTAACATGGATGATATTAAGAAGATATTAGGACAATGGTGAGCATTTGAGTCCTTTGTGGTTCACACATCTTGATGAAGATGGAAACCCTAATTTGAGGTATACTGCCTTATGAGAGAGTTTGTGTGGTCAACTCTTGTACTTCCTTGAACAATTTGGGGACCTCACTTGCCATGTATTGAGAAATATGGGAGGGAAAATTTTTGGGTACAACAGCTGCCCCTGTTTAATCTTCTTAAACCTGAAGATGTATATTGGCTCGTCTGCCTTTCGTGATCTGAAGGTGGAAGATAATTGAACACTAGAGTGCCTAGAAATTTGCACTCGCATGAAGTGGCACTTGATTTGTGATATCGGGAATAGGCTTATAGACGCCATTTGGAAGTAGATGATGGAAGATTGTCGGGGATGGTCTTAAAGATGCCATCTGAAGAGGTGTCAATCGCATAAGAGATTCCTTTGTGAGAACCCGTATACATATTGTTAAGGAGGACTTCGCTGGGGAATGCTGGTCTCTGTCTTGGGAGAAATAGAGTTTTAGGAGCTTTAGTTTTCCGTTACTCTACTGGGGAATAACTCCGGTTTGGGAAGCGGAAGTGAACTGCGTGTTTGGTCGGGGTATATGCTGCACCGCGACTTTCTGGGGAAATGTGAAATCAATTGGGTTTGATCGGGTCTCGGTCTTACAGTGTTGTGGACTACTGTCCGGGGATAAGAGAGGAAGAACCCGTATAGTAAGGTTATAAGAAGGAACCTGGATGGTAGGGTTACTTTGAGATGAAAGCCTGGATAGTAGGGATGTGAGAAGGAACCTGGATAGTAGGGTTACTTCGATATGAAGGCCTGGATAGTAGGGCTTGATAAGGAACCTGGATAATAGGGTTACTTTGATATGAAAGTCGGGATAGTAGGGCTGTGAGAAGGAACCTGTATAGTAGGTTTACTTCGATATGAAAGCCGGGATAGTAGGGATGTGAGAAGGAACCTGGATAGTAGGGTTACTTCGATATGAAAGTCGGGATAGTAGGGTTGTGAGAAGGAACCTGGATAGTAGGGTTACTTCGATATGAAGGCCTGGATAGTAGGGCTTGAGAAGGAACCTGGATAGTAGGGTTACTTTGATATGAAAGCCGAGATAGTAAGGCTGTGAGAAGGAACCTGGATAGTAGGGTTACTTCGATATGAAAGCCGGGATAGTAGGGCTGTAAGAAGGAACCTGGATAGTAGGGTTACTTCGATATGAAAGCCTAGATAGCAAAGCTGTAAGAAGGAACCTGGATAGTAGGGTTGTGAGAAGGAACCTGGATAGTAGGGTTACTTCGACATAAAAGCCTGGATGGTAGGGCTGTGAGAAGGAACCTGGATAGTAGGGTTACTTCGATATGAAAGCCTGGATAGTAGGGTTGTGAGAAGGAACCTGGATAGTAGGGCTGTGAGAAGGAACCTAGATAGTAGGGTTACTTTGACATAAAAGCCTGGATGGTATGGCTGTGAGAAGGAACCTAGATAGTAGGGTTACTTCGATATGAACGCCTGGATAGTAGGGCTGTAAGAAGGAACTTGGATAGTAGGGTTACTTCGAAATGAGTTTGGGTAAAACTGCAGAGGGAACCTGGGTAAGGTTGATTTTGTCGCACCGATGATTACTCTATCTAGCTTCGAGTGTTGATCATGGGCCTGCTAGAAATTGTTGATAATAACTGTCTTTCCTGAAAGAAATACAGGGTTAGTTATGTGCGATGCATGAGATGCATTGTGATGAGGTTCTCGAAACAACTGAGATTATGTTATATGTGATTTTCGTACCCCAAAATTTGCCCTCCCATATTCCTCAAGATTTGTCAAGATTGATTTTCAAATTGCTCAAGATGGCTCAAGGATTGTACAGTCCAACCATCTCCTAAGACAGCTGAAATTAGGGTTTTGGTTCTTTCAAGGAATTTGGGGTTTTCAATGGTTCAATCAAGTCTCATAGGCCTATATACATCCTCAAGCATCTACATGCCAAGTTTCAAGACTCACAGTGCCAATTTGCATAGTCAAAAGCCCCATTTGATCCATAGTCAACTGCAAGGGCAAAATGGCCATTTTACAGTCAAAAGTCAAAATTCTTGGTCAACATCTTATTTTGAGTTCACAATCATCATTTGATCAAGTCTTGATCATGATTCCACAAGAATAGCTCAAAAATCATCAAGGTGCAAAAAGTTACTATTTTTGGACAGTAGAAAAGTCAACTGTACCTTGACAAGGGCATAACTCTTTCATGGTTTGTTAGAAAAATTCCATCCAAAGCTCATTTTGAAGGGGATGCAATTTCCTATAATCCATCTTCACACTCCAAGATCAAGAAATGCTCTCACAAGAAGTTACCAACTTTTACATTATAGGTCAATTTCAAAAGTCAACAAAAATACACTTTGAGTAAAAGGCCATAACTTGATATTGGTAAATCCAAATGACATGGGACCAAAGGCATTGGTTAGAGGACTTCAAGAGCTTTCCAAAATGTCCAAGAACATGGTCATATGATCAAAATTGAGCAAGTTATGCATTGGAGAAGTTGGGAAATTTTTATGAATTTGCAAAAGTCAACTTTGCTCAAAACACCTTCTTTTTGCTAATGGGCCTCAAATCTCTTCTTGAAACTTCACCCCTGACCTATGCACGACCCATCAAGATTAATTGGATTTATTTTCTTATTTTTATTGATTAAATGGATTTTTAATTAATATTAATTCATTTAATTAATTTAAATCATAAGAAAATAGAAGATTTGATTTTTAAATCTTTTTGTGAAGCATATATGACCTAAACATGCTGGCAAATTCGTGCACAAGTCAAAGATACAAAAAATCCAAATTTGGCAACATTGTTCAATCATGAAAAATCAAGAATATTTGATTTTCAATCAAAGATTTAAAACATCAATGCAATGGGTTGGATCCAATTTTTTGACCTAATTTGTTTCCCTTATATGCAAGCAAGCAAACCCTGACCTAGAAAACGATTGAAAGCAGCAAAAATGGCCATAGCAAAGTGAAGAAATTCCAAGAAAAGTCAAAACCTGTTTTTGCATTCTAGGTCGATTCAAGGCATTTTATTGATCCAAATACATTGCAGGAGGTACCAGGAACGTTTTGCAATCAAATTCAGGCATCAAAGCTTAAGGAATCACTGAACACAGTTTCACGGTTTGCCTTTCTTATTCAGAATTATATCTCCTAATTCATGCGCATTTAACATGTGTTTATGATTGTTTTGCATTGCTAGAGACCATACGAAGCTAATGGAATGGTTGAATTGAATTATAATGCCCTGAATCAAAAGATACCATGATCAAATTTCTAGGGTTCTTGAGCTTTAAATTAGGGCTTTTGAATCCAGGAAAAATTGGGACCAGTAAGATACATGACTGAAATCGTGAGGCCAAGACGAAGGGAATCCATACCTCGCGAAATATTTATATATACTGTGGTTCTATTCGCTATTTTTCCTTGCAGGAATTAGTGGGGGTTAAAAACCCCCGCTATCTGATTCTAATTGTGCAGTAAAAACAAAGAAGACGATGATGTGTTGGCATCCCATTGGCCAATTTGAAAAGCGCGAGTTATTTTTTATTTTACAGCATATTGATTAGTTTTCATATATAATTATTACTCCTTATTTTAATAACAATTGAAGCAGCTTGGTTGGATGGCAAAAGCGTTGGCATGTGAACACTGGGACATGGGTTCGAATCCCAAGTCCCCCAAACATTTATTTAATTTTTCTCTTCAGGTATTCCCATGCTATGCCCAGGAGGTGGTCTACCATGTGTCTCAAATTTCCAAGCGCCAGATGTCTCCAGACATGAATCCAATGGTCATGGGTGAAAGATCACCATACGCCCTAGTCAATGAGCATGCAGGGAGTGGCAAAAGTCAAACAGGCTGGAAGCTTAATGGGCTTCAGAATTGCTGATACACTCCAGAATTGGGCCCAACACCCCCCTTCAAGTTTATTTCTTTTCTTTTCTTTTTTATTTCTTTCATTAATTATTTTTTATAATTATTATTTTAACTAACAAATTAATATTTATTTTCATAATAAATTCAGAAAACATAATATTTTTATTTATTAAGTTTAATTAGTTATTTTGTAAATAAATACTAACATAATTAATTTAGTTTTTAATTAGGTTAATTTTAATATTTTTACAATAAATAAAATTAATGTAGAAATTAGGGTTTTTGACAACTTTTGACCATCTTTTATTTTTTCCCTTAAAAAACATAAAAAACTCAAAAAATATCTTTCTTTTATTTAATTAATTAATTAGTCTAGGCTTAATTTCATTTAATTCAAAATAATAATAAAAACTTCCTTCTTTCTCAAAAAAGGGTCAAAACCCTAAAAACTCTCCGATTCAATTTTGCTCGCGCGTATGTTTATTTTATTCATGTTTTTATCCATATTATGTAATTGCTCCGAGGATGTAATAGCGTTAATTATGACTTTTTATCGCTTTCATTTATTTCCCGCAATTTACTTTTTCAAGGGTTTGTTTTTGGCGATGTAAATACCCGACGCCTTGTAATAGCTTAGTTTTATTTTCCGCAAATATTAACTGCTAGATGTATGCTAACTAGGCTATGCATGTCAAGACTTCTCTTAAATTAAAATCAATCGTAGCTCACCATAACATGTACAAAGATAACATAATTGAAACCTGACACACTCGCACATGCCACTCCTAGGGTACGCCTCACTTGGTTGCCTCGACGTGGTCATTGAGTATAGGGTGTTTTAGAGGTCGTCCTCTTGTCTAAAGATCAAAGTTGCCTCGAAACGGTTGCCTCGATAAAAAATGATCTAAGACATTAGGGTTACCGCTAAGGCATCCTACCATTGCTTTAGTGACCACATGTCCCATTAATCGAATTGACCCGAAAACTCCAACGACGGTGCTACCTACTTCTCAATAATGGGATAGCACTGTCTAAAGGACATTTACACAGCTTAATTTCTTTTGAGTAGGTATAGGTTCTCAGGTACTTGCTCTTTCAAAACCAAAATACTTTTCGCACCTACACTTTTCTTACAAAAGTTTTTCAAACAACACTTCATACACTCTTGAGGACAGATACGAGAGTTAAATCGAAGTTTTCAAACAGAACTTTTTCAAAACCCACAAACACAAGAAAAGCAAAACATTTTGAAAACATAGTGAGCAAGTACCTAAGAGCCCGTGGATAACCACGGATAGAAAGGGTGCTAACACCTTCCCTTTCTATAATCTACCTCCCGAACCCGAGAAACATCTCGAAAAGGAATTTTGCTGTGCTTTTGTCCTTTCCTTGTTGGAGAAAATAAAAGACGGTGGCGACTCTTGCTTACCGCGACATTTTGCAAAACGCAAACGCGAACCAGCATCCTAAAACAATCAGTTCTATTTCCACCGATCACAGAACTGGCGACTCTGCTGGGGACTATTTATAAGTGGGGTATACCTTAGGATTAGATCATTATGTTTTCAATTGTATGCCTTGTGTGCTTTAATTTTGTGGGTTTGTATCGGAGTTTTATAGATCCTAACCCGGATCTGGGGATACCCTTTAGGTAAGTAGCAATAAACTGTGAGGGACCTGTCAGGCGTAGACCGACACGGGTGAAGCAGTAGCTACGTTGGTGTGACACCTTGGTCTGTACCGATATCCCTTGTGTTGGAACGAGGAGAATATGGGTCTTCTGAGGAGTCATTAAGCACCAACTGACCTTAGAACCTTAAATTGACCAACTTGGCCATAGAACAGTAGCAGTATGCTACACTCATTGAGACTAAACTCTCGCGATGGTTCCGGCCGCAAGAAAAGGTTGCCAAACTGGAATTATGACTGATTGAGGGTAGTCAGTGATATTGAGATCCTCTAGAACCCGGTTACTATTTTCTAGGACATGTCTTAACCAACTGAAACTGAAAGAGGGTAGTACCTAAACTTCATGCCAGCCTGAAATCTAAGGGCTCTTTTGTGTGACTTGTATGCCTTACCATGTTTGCCTTTTGTGAATACTTGTGGTGTGCCTTTACCATAACATCATAACATCATAACATTGCATACATCCTGCATAAGGACTAACCCATTTCAAAGACAAGAGGGTTTCATCTTTGCTCTGTTTTGTAGGACATCATGATGCCCATACGTAGGAATACTATCAGGCTCAACTTTGTTCAACCACCTACTTTGCTTAAGGAATTGGTTGACAGGATTCCAAACACTACTTCCTTCATCAGGAGGCATGGTTCTCTTCTCGGCTTAGTCACCTCAAAGTGGGACCAACAACTGATGAGTGTCCTGGTCCAATTTTATGATCCGCTATACCATTGCTTCACCTTTCAAGACTTCCAGCTGGTCCCTACCCTGGAAGAATTCTCTGAGTTGCTTGGTATCCCTGTTTTGGAACAAACTCCATTCACTGGTTGGGAAAAGACTCTCAGGACTGAAGAGATTGTTGCAGCCCTTCACTTGACCAAAGAGGAAGTAATGCTAACTGGGAGACTAGAAGTGGAGTTAAGGGCTTTTTGGCTAAGTTTCTGGTTGGCAAAGCTAATGGTTTCTGGAATAACTTAGACTTCAGGGCGTACGAGGACATTCTGGCTCTCTTAATCTATGGTCTGGTATTGTTTCCAAATCCCGACACCTTCATTGATGTTAATTCCATAAGGATCTTCATCTCTCAGAATCCTGTACCCACTCTCTTGGGTGATATCCTTTATCATCTCTATACTCGTACTGCTAGAAGATGGGGAACTTTGCTGTGTTGTGCTCCTTTATTGGTGAGGTGGTTTATTTCGCACCTCCCTAAGTTCGTACTGAAGAACAAAGAAGGAAGGGGTTGGGCTCATAGGATAATGTCTCTTACTGATAAGGACATCATTTGGACTCTCAGAGGCTTAGATGAGGTGGCCATCATTGATCGTTGTGGAGAGTACCCTAATGTTCCATTGATCGGAACCCGTGGTGGAATCTCTTATAACCCATGTTTAGCTCTCTGTCAATTTGGAAGAGCCAGAAGAGAAGGGCCTCATGAGATGTTGATACCTCATATCGTCTTTGATTTTCAGGTAGATAGCGACGAACTGCATCGTAGGTTCATCAGGGCTTGGGATAGAGTTCACAAAGCTGACCCACATGAGTTGGGACCAAAAACTTCTCTGCCAATGGAGTCATATTTCAGATGGGTCCGCATCCGTGCTCAGAAGTTAGGTATGCCATACAAAGCTGTCAGGCCTATTACTCTTGAAATTGCTGATAAAGACGGGGTTCCTCCAACTGTCCTCCATCCTCATACACCCACTGATGTTGGCACACTAAAGAGGTCTTGGGCGCAACTGCAGGAAGAAAGAGATTCTTATCGGGAAAGGTTCAATGAACAGGAACAGAGGATCCAGAAGCTGACGAAGCAACTGGAGAACAAACGGATCCTGAACAATTATATCCGCACTGAGAAGAAGATGCCATGGGAGCAGTGATGGACCCTTGATGATTTCTTCTACAGCTTTTATTTACTTTTCAGTATTTCCATTTTTGTAACGCCTAAGGGCAAGTTGTTGTACAATTTAAATTCCGAAGTTAAATCTAATAAAGTGTGTTCCCTTTTTGTCTACAAATTTGAATCCCGATTGTCTTTGAAAACATAAATCATACGCATTTCATTTCATCATATGCATAACAGGTACCCCTTTTACAGGTCACTTATCTTCTTCGCTGTTTATTTCAGCAATCATCATGTCTACTGAACCTTCCACTGAACAAGCTATCAAGGCCCTCCAGGCCCAGAATGCCCAGTTCCAAGAGTTGGTTATGAGCCTAGCCCAGGGTCAACAGGATTTGAAGACTCTGATTCTGAAGGAGAGGAAGAAGAAGAAGAAGAAGAAGAGGACCGTCTTGTACAACACTGGACGCAGATTTGGAAATGGATTATAGAATGAGGTTGATCTGACTACCTCATCTGTAGGGAAAGACAGCCCACAAGAGAGAAGGGTTCCTAGCCCCGTGGTCTCCGACAACGAGACGGATTATGATGAAGAACAGTATCCTCCTGCTGAGGATAGGTATAAACAGTTGGAAGACTGCTTGAGCGCCATGGAGATACAGATTGTGCCCGGACTGGACTTTGGAGACCTAGGCTTATCCTCTAGGGTGGTGATTCCCCATAAGTTTAAGGCACCTGGCTTTGCCAAATATGACGGAGCCTCCTGCCCAAAGCTTCACCTCCGGTCGTATGTAAGGAAGATCCAACCTTACATTGCTGACAAGAATTTATGGATCCATTTCTTTCAGGACAGTCTTTCAGGGACTCAACTCGAATGGTTCTATCAGCTGGATGGAGCCAGTATCCGTAACTGGGAAGATTTGGCTACTGCGTTCTATAAGCAGTATCAATATAATTCCGACCTCGCTCCTACGCGTACCCAACTCCAGGGTATGTCAATAGGGACGGGTGAAGGATTTAAGGAGTATGCTCAAAAGTGGAGAGACCTGGCTGGAAGGGTGCAGCCACCTTTAACTGATCGTGAACTCGTTGATATGTTCTTGGGGACCCTGTCTGGTCCATTCTTTAACCATTTGATTGGAAACTCTTCAGCCGGGTTTACAGACCTTATCTTGACTGGGGAGAGAATTGAAGCTGGCATCAAAAGTGGGAAGATTCAAGAAGCTACACCTTCTGATGCTCAGAAAAAGCCTTACAGTGGGAAGAAAGAGTCCAATGCTGTGTACCGTCAAAAGAGTCGTCGTGACCAATACGTAGGGGCAGTCTTGATCTCTGGTTCTGCGTCACACCGACAACAGCAAAAGGGAAATCAACGAAGGCCGGACGAGTCTAAAAGATATTTCACCAACATCAACATGCCATTGTCACAAGCATTGCAGCACATGTTGAAGATGAATCTGATTACGGTGATAAACCCTCCTTCGAACCCTAAGACTTCTTCTCCCAACTACAACCCGAATGTAAGGTGTGCTTATCATTCCGGTAGTCCGGGGCACGATACTGACGATTATTGGGCGCTGAAATACAAGGTTCAGAATATGATCGACGCTAAGGAGATCGAATTCGAGCCTTCTGAGACTCCCAATGTGATCACTTCTCCCTTGCCAAAACATGGCTAGGATTGAGAGACTTTTGTTCATTTAAATTCTGAAGTTGTATTTTTCTTTGCTTATTCAAACAATTATCATGTCAAACTCTCTTATTTCATTAATGCATCACACGTGTCTGTTTTGAATTAATTGTTTTCACTATGCTTAAAATTGCTTTCATTTTTTGATGTTCAACTCTCGATTAAAAAAATTCTAAGCCTTTTGAGGGAGGATGACGAAAACGATACCACGATCTTTACAGTATGCTTTTGAATAGACCCCGCTGACGATGTACAGGCATTGTTTCAAATCCTAAATAGTGGAGTTATAAGGAAGATAATCCCTAGTCAACCCCTTTGAGCCAAAGAAGTTGAAGTTTTTCTTTTCAAAAATTAAAACCCTTAATCATAACCTGGGACATGGTAGTTCTCTCAGTTGATCCAGGTGCACAATGAAGGGCATCAAAGGAGTCCTTCCAAAACAAAAGACAGTGATGGTTCCCTATAATCGTCAGGACAGGCAGTCGTCATCTTTCAGAAATAAAAGCCCATCAAGTCAAAACCTATGAAGGAGACTTACAAAAACTGGGGCATCCCGCTGACTGTAAATACAAAAGAAATAGTCCAGGCAAAAAGACAGGGATAATAAAATCAAGAGGTCCTACAAACCCTCAACCAAAAAAGAAATGACTGCCTATTCAAAATAAACTATCAGTATCCGAACCATCCCCGGAATATCAGAGCAAAGATTCAAACAAGATCTAATGCGTGATTAGCTGAGTTTAGGATCGAAGAACATCACGAAGAACGGGTGGGTACAAATATACTTTGAGCCTTTATCCTTTGTTTCTTAAACCGTGAACCAAGCCACGTTACAACCCTTCAAAAGTCCTAACTGAAGCACGGGTTAGTTTGAAAGCATACTGTTACAAAAGGTATCCTGACTCCTGTAGGGCTTGCTGTAAATCCTGAGTTGACGTCACATTTTACAAAAAATTTCTATCTTATTGAAAACTGCATTTTCAAAAAAAAAAAAACTTCAAAACAGACATAAGCTTTGCATTTTTAGAATAACATTGTTTGCATATGACTATTTGTTCAAACAGCAGAGAAATTCGCACGACGAATATCTAGTGGACAAACGCCTTCTCAATAAAAAGAGTCACCTCAAGTGGAAAAAACACTTCCAACCAAGGGGCAGACATGATCATTTTCCATTATCTGGGGCAGTCAAGTCAAGATTCAAGGAATCTCTCAAAATGCCAAATAGCCAGGGGCAAATCTTCATCTGAATCACTTGGGGCATTGGACATGAATTCCAGCAACGAATCTTGCACGATCAAACATCTTCTGGTAATATGGCAACACAACACTACTGATAGTGACAACTCCTTACATCCTGAGAGCATGGACATAGTCAAAAAAGTACTACGCATAATCAAAGACCCGCTAGGTCGACTGGCTTAGGCAAAAATAAGGGCTTCCCGACGAACCAAAAGGGTTCGGGCAAAAATTAGGGATAAAAATGGAAAAAATCTGTACACCCGGCAAGTCGAAAACCTGAAAAGGCTGCTTGGGCAAAAAGGGGTATCCCGATGGACCGAAAACCCGAAAGGGCGGTCCAGGAAAAAGTTAGGGATCAAAGCGTACGACTATGTCCTGTCATCTCATCACTTGCCTACCAGAAGAAGATTTGTCAATCGGCAGTTATCAGGCACCTTCTCCCACAGAAACTGGGGCAATAAGAATTGCCCGAACTGTACAAGCTGCTCTGTCTACCAAGGTACCAAGGTAGGTTCCGCTGAAGAATATGACCAAGATACCTTCACTCCCCAAGAGTAAGACAACAATGGTAGCTCTCCCCACTGAGACTTGCAACTATGAACAAAGCAGCAAATGCTCTCCCCAAGCAGAGTTGGTCTACCGTCAGCCCTAAAAAGCTTGGTATCCCCAGAAGGTCTTAATATTCCCCAACGGAGTATACAGATATTCCTCAACAAGCATCCCCAACACTCTTAATATTCCTCAACGGAGTATAAGAATGTTCCCCGGCGGAATACAAGATACCCCCAGTGGAGCCATTCCCCAGCGCAGTCTAAAAAGCTTCCCCGCCAGAGTTGAATCATCTTCCCCAGTAGATTCTGGAAGCTTGTCCCCTGCAGAATATAAATGCATCTCCCCAGCCATATTCAGAGGTCATCCCCACAAGAATCTAACTGGGTTGTCCTCAGCAAGTTGCAACGGAAAGATCATCCCCAACAAAGTTCTTTCTATCCCCAGCGGAGTTCATCATCAAGTGTATTCCCCAACAGAGCTTATCAAAGGAACCCCCAGCGGAGTTTATCATTAAAATCTCAGCAGAGCATCTCTTCCCCACAGAGTAATTCCCCTCGGAGTAATCTCCTCATCAGTTTATTCCCCAACGGAGTTATCCTCTCCTGCAGGTCTATTCTTACAATCATCTTCGTTCATCGTCCCCAGTGGAAACGAAGAATTCAACTCTATTCTCCAGCAACTATCCGGGATTTATTTCCCCAGCTAAAACATCACATTTTCATACATCATGATACATGCACATACGCATCATATCATGCGATCTTATTTATGTTGAGAACATCATTGTTTGATCCATATCATGCATTGCATATGACTGACCTTTACCTTTCAGGAAAGATGCAGTTAAATTCTCAACTACGTCAATGGAGACAAAATCAGTTAAATCGATTCCTAAAGATTTTTCTGATCCAAATCCAGTCAAAGGAGACAAATCCAGTCAAAGGAGACAAATCCAGTCAATGGAGACAAATCCAGTCAAAGGAGACAAATTCAGTCAATGGAGACAAAATCAGTTAAATCGATTCCTAAAGATTTTTCTGAAGCCAGTCAATGGAGACAAAACCAGTTAAATCGATTCCTAAAGATTTTTCTGAATTCAGTCAAAGGAGACAAAATCAGCTAAGTCGATTCCTAAAGATTTTTTCTGATCTGAACACAGTCAATGGAGACAAAATCAGCTAAGTCGATTCCTAAAGATTTTTCCGATGCAAAACCGTCAATGAAGACAACCCGTCAATGAAGACAACCCGTCAATTAAGACAACCTACCATGAAGCGACCCTACACAGGTTCCTTCCTTTCAGATGAAGTTTTACACTGACTCATCATCGGGCAACCCTACACAGGTTCCTTCCTTCCAAGATGAAGTTTTACACGGACTCATCATCAGGCGACCCTACACCGGTTCCTTCTCGTTCTGATATGCAGTTTCACACGAACTCATCGTTAAAATAACCTTACCCCGGTTCATCCTGAAGGTTCACACATACTTATCTCACAGTAACCTTACCTCGGTTCATCCTGAAGTTTCACACGAACTTATCTCACAGTAACCTTACCCTGGTTCATCCTGAAGTTTCACACGGACTTATCACCTTAATCAAGTTCCTCCAGAAGTTTTACACGGACTTATCACCTTACCCAGATTCCTCCAGAAGTTTTACACGAACTTATCCCGAAGTAACCTTACCCAGGTTCCTCCTTACAATTTCCCGACGTAGTTTTACCCAAACTCCTTGCAAAGCAACCCTACACAGGTTCCTTCTCTTTCCAAGATGCAGTTTTACACGGACTCATCATCAGTCAACCCTACACAGGTTTCCTTCCTTCCAAGATGCAGTTTTACATGGACTCATCATCAGGCAACCCTACACCGGTTCCTTCTTTCATTCAGATGCAGTTTTACATGGACTCATCGTCAGGCAACCCTACACAGGTTCCTTCTTTCAACTTACAAAGTGACAATTCAACAAACGATCTCCAGATGGCATCTATAAGCCCATCCTTCTACCAACAATCTCCAGATGGCATCTATAAGCCCATCCTCCTATCCATCATCTCTCCAAATGGCATCTGTAAGCCCATTCCCGACATCACATTGCTGATACTACACCATGCGAGTGCAAATTTCTGGGCACTTTAGTGTTCAATCATCTTCCACCTTCGGATCACGAAAGGCCCGCAAGCCAATCTACATCCTCAGGTGTAAGAAGATTGAACAGGGGCAACTGTTGTACCCCAAAATTTTCCCTCCCATATTCCTCAAGATTTGTCAAGATTGATTTTCAAATTGCTCAAGATGGCTCAAGGATTATACAGTCCAACCATCTCCTAAGACAACTGAAATTAGGGTTTTGGTTCTTTCAAGGAATTTGGGGTTTTCAATGGTTCAATCAAGTCTCATATGCCTATATACATCCTCAAGCATCTACATGCCAAGTTTCAAGACTCACAGTGCCAATTTGCATAGTCAAAAGCCCCATTTGATCCATAGTCAACTGCAAGGGCAAAATGGTCATTTTGCAGTCAAAAGTCAAAATTCTTGGTCAACATCTTATTTTGAGTTCACAATCATCATTTGATCAAGTCTTGATCATGATTCCACAAGAATAGCTCAAAAATCATCAAGGTGCAAAAAGTTACTATTTTTGGACAGTAGAAAAGTCAATTGTACCTTGACAAGGGCATAACTCTTTCATGTTTTGTCAGAAAAATTCCATCCAAAGCTCATTTTGAAGGGGATGCAATTTCCTATAATCCATCTTCACACTCCAAGATCAAGAAATGCTCTCACAAGAAGTTACTAACTTTTACATTATAGGTCAATTTCAAAAGTCAACAAAAATACACTTTGAGTCAAAGGCCATAACTTGATATTGGTAAATCCAAATGACATGGGACCAAAGGCATTGGTTAGAGGACTTCAAGAGCTTTCCATAATGTCAAAGAACATGGTCATGTGATCAAAATTGAGCAAGTTGTGCATTGGAGAAGTTGGGAAATTTTTATGAATTTGCAAAAGTCAACTTTGCTCAAAACACCTTCTTTTTGCTAATGGGCCTCAAATCTCTTCTTGAAACTTCACCCCTGACCTATGCACGACCCATCAAGATTAATTGGATTTATTTTCTTATTTTTATTGATTAAATGGATTTTTAATTAATATTAATTCATTTAATTAATTTAAATCATAAGAAAATAGAAGATTTGATTTTTAAATCTTTTTGTGAAGCAAATATGACTTAAACATGCTGGCAAATTCGTGCACAAGTTAAAGATACAAAAAATCCAAATTTGGCAACATTGTTCAATCATGAAAAATCAAGAATATTTGATTTTCAATCAAAGATTTAAAACATCAATGCAATGGGTTGGATCCAATTTTTTGATCTAATTTGTTTCCCTTATATGCAAGCAAGCAAACCCTGACCTAGAAAACGATTGAAAGCTGCAAAAACGGCCATAGCAAAGTGAAGAAATTCCAAGAAAAGTCAAAACTTGTTTTTGCATTCTAGGTCGATTCAAGGCATTTTATTGATCCAAATACATTGCAGGAGGTACCAGGAATGTTTTGCAATCAAATTCAGGCATCAAAGCTTAAGGAATCACTGAACACAGTTTCACGGTTTGCCTTTCTTATTCAGAATTATATCTCCTAATTCATGTGCATTTAACATGTGTTTATGATTGTTTTGCATTGCTAGAGACCATACGAAGCTAATGGAGTGGTTGAATTGAATTATAATGCCCTGAATCAAAAGATACCATGATCAAATTTCTAGGGTTCTTGAGCTTTAAATTAGGGCTTTTCAATCCAGGAAAAATTGGGACCGGTAAGATACATGACTGAAATCGTGAGGCCAAGAAGAAGGGAATCCATACCTCACGAAATATTTATATATACTGTGGTTCTATTCGCTATTTTTCCTTGCAGGAATTAGTGGGGGTTAAAAACCCCCGCTATCTGATTCTAAATGTGCAGAAAAAACAAAGAAGACGATGATGTGTTGGCATCCCATTGGCTAATTTGAAAAGCGCGCATTATTTTTTATTTTACAGCATATTGATTAGTTTTCATATATAATTATTACTCCTTATTTTAATAACAATTGAAGCAGCTTGGTTGGATGGCAAAAGCGTTGGCATGTGAACACTGGGACCTGGGCTCGAATCCCAGGTCCCCCAAACATTTATTTAATTTTTCTCTTCAGGTATTCCCATGCTATGCCCAGGAGGTGGTCTACCATGTGTCTCAAATTTCCAAGCGCAAGATGTCTCCAGACATGAATCCAATGGTCATGGGTGAAAGATCACCATACGCCCTAGTCAATGAGCATGCAGGGAGTGGCAAAAGTCAAACAGGCTGGAAGCTTAATGGGCTTCAGAATTGCTGATACACTCCAGAATTGGGCCCAACACCCCCCTTCAAGTTTATTTCTTTTCTTTTCTTTTTTATTTCTTTCATTAATTATTTTTTATAATTATTATTTTAACTAACAAATTAATATTTATTTTCATAATAAATTCAGAAAACATAATATTTTTATTTATTAAGTTTAATTAGTTATTTTGTAAATAAATACTAACATAATTAATTTAGTTTTTAATTAGGTTAATTTTAATATTTTTACAATAAATAAAATTAATGTAGAAATTAGGGTTTTTGACAAATTTTGACCATCTTTTATTTTTTCCCTTAAAAAACATAAAAAACTCAAAAAATATCTTTCTTTTATTTAATTAATTAATTAGTCTAGGCTTAATTTCATTTAATTCAAAATAATAATAAAAACTTCCTTCTTTCTCAAAAAAGGGTCAAAATCCTAAAAACTCTCCGATTCAATTTTGCTCGCGCGTATGTTTATTTTATTCATGTTTTTATCCATATTATGTAATTGCTCCGAGGAAGTAATAGCGTTAATTATGACTTTTTATCGCTTTCATTTATTTCCCGCAATTTACTTTTTCAAGGGTTTGTTTTTGGCGATGTAAATACCCGACGCCTTGTAATAGCTTAGTTTTATTTTCCGTAAATATTAATTGCTAGATGTATGCTAACTAGGTTATGCATGTCAAGACTTCTCTTAAATTAAAATCAATCATAGCTCACCATAACATGTACAAAGATAACATAATTGAAACCTGACACACTCGCACATGCCACTCCTAGGGTACGCCTCACTTGGTTGCCTCGACGTGGTCATTGAGTATAGGGTGTTTTAGAGGTCGTCCTCCTGTCTAAAGATCAAAGTTGCCTCGAAACGGTTGCCTCGATAAAAAATGATCTGACATTAGCGTTACCGCTAAGGCGTCCTACCATTGCTTTAGTGACCACATGTCCCATTAATCGAATTGACCCGAAAACTCCAACAACGGTGCTACCTACTTCTCAATAGTGGGATAACACTGTCTAAAGGACATTTACACAACTTAATTTCTTTTGAGTAGGTAGAGGTTCTCAGGTACTTTCTCTTTCAAAACCAAAATACTTTTCGCACCTACACTTTTCTGACAAAAGTTTTTCAAACAACACTTCATACACTCTTGAGGACAGATACGAGAGTTAAATTGAAGTTTTCAAACGGAACTTTTTCAAAACCCACAAACACAAGAAAAGCAAAACATTTTGAAAACATAGTGAGCAAGTACCTAAGAGCCCTTGGATAACCACTGATATAAAGGGTGCTAACACCTTCCCTTTCTATAATCTACCTCCCGAACCCGAGAAACATCTCGAAAAGGAATTTTGCTGTGCTTTTATCCTTTCCTTGTTGGAGAAAATAAAAGACGGTGGCGACTCTTGCTTACCGCGACATTTTGCAAAACGCAAACGCGAACCAGCATCCCAAAACAATCAGTTCTATTTCCACCGATCACAGTGATGTATGCATATGTCATGATGTATGAACATGAAATGCTGACGTAATAATTTGAGTCCGGGAAAATAAATCCCTGACTGCTGTTTGGAGAGTATGAGAAATGGTATTCTTGACTGCTGTAAAAAACCATAGTTCCTCGATTTCTGTTAGGGATGGTGAACAAAGATGACTATGTTGGGGATTTGCCCCTCGTTTACGGATATTCTTCCGAGGAGAGACTCTATTTGAGAACAACTCTATGGGAGAATAACTCTGTTGGAGAGGAGATACTTTGTTTATAGATCTGCTGATTGAGCTGGGGATGAATTTCCATTGCTGGTGATAATGCATTTTGTTGAAGATTGAATTTCTGCTTGTGAGAAAAATAAACTCTGCTTGGGGAAGAATTTACTGACTCACTCGCGGTTGTGAAACTCAGTTGGGGAGAGTTATGTCCTGTTCGGGAAAGCTAACATTACTGTCTTTGGATACTTTTTACTATGTGGGGAGTGTATGTACCATTACTCCTGTTCTCAAGCTGGCTCTATCCCAGTACCTGATGGGCGGAGTAACTGTAAGGTTTGGGCACTTCTTGTTTTCCCTGTTTTTAGCATTACGAGTAATTGCCGTTTGTTTCTTATGTAAATATTTATGAGAAGCACTCATTATCAAATGCATATATAAAAAATGAATCATTGGATGTTCTTGCAAAACAAAACAGAAAAAGAAAAACAAATTGAAATTTCTTGTGAAAATGACTTGTATTGATTTTTGTAATTGGCCCGTAATAGGCATTTGGTACAAGGAGGCTGACGTCCTAGTAAGAGAACGCCGCCGAAAGACAGAAATTATACAATTTGTGTAAAAGAAAGAAAAAACAGCTATGTGAAATAATCCCATTGGGTTCCAACTCTGTTATTGCCTTTATATCTTCAAGCGTCTCATCACTTTACTGCTTGGTCGAAGGTGGATCAGATTGATTGGCGCCCTCTGAGCTTGATAGTCGATACCGAAGTCTGGCTGCGAGATGATCCAATGAGACATAGTGTCACGCTTTGATCCCTAATTTTTGCCTGGACTGCCCTTTCGGGTTTTCAGTCCACCGGGATACCATTTTTTGCCCAAGTCGCCTTTTTAGGTTTTCGACTTGTCGAGTGTACAATTTTTTTTATCCCTTACTTTTGCCCGAACCCTTTTGGTTCTCCGGGAAGCCCTTATTTTTTCCTAGGCCGGTCAACCTAGCGGGTCTTTGATTATGCGTGGTATCTTTTCACTATGTTTGCATTGACAGGGTTAGGAAGGTCGTCACCATCCATGGTGGTTAGAACCATAGCTCCTCCCGAGAAAATGTTCTTAACCACAAATGGCCCTTCGTATATGGGGGTCCATTTGCCCCTGGGATCACCTTGCGGTAGTATGATACGTTTGATCACTAGATCCCTAACTCAATATTCTTGACGTCTGACTTTCTTTTTAAAAGCCTTGATCATTCGCTTTTGATACGTCTGACCATGATATATAGCAGTAAGTCTCTTTTCATCCATTAGATTCAGCTGATCAATTCGGGTTTGGATCCAATCGTCTTCGTTCAAACCCGCACCCTTCATAATCCTGAGAGAGGGTATCTGGACTTTGATGGGTAGCACTGCCTCCATGCCATACACCAAAGAGTATGGTGTTGCCCCTGTCGACGTCCGTGCTGAGGTACGATACCCATGAAGAGCGAATGGTAACATCTCATGCCAGTCTTTGTATGTCACCGTCATCTTCTGCACAATCTTTTTGATGTTTTTGTTAGCCGCTTCAACAGCCCCATTCATCTTCGACCGGTAGGGAGAAGAGTTATGATGTTGTATCTTGAACTGTTTGTAGAGCTCGGTGATCATTGTGTTATTGATATTTGTACCATTGTCAGTAATAATCCTCTCTGGTACACCATATCGACAAATTAGATTATGTCGGATGAACCGCACTACGATGTTCTTGGTTACCATAACAAAAGAGGCTGCCTCAACCCACTTCGTGAAGTAATCAATGGCTACCAGAATGAAACGATGCCCGTTAGACACAGTAGGTCTGATCTCGTAAATCATGTCAATGCCCCACATTGCAAAGGGCCAGGGAGATGTCAAAACATTCAGGGGAACCGGTACATGCACCTTATCAACATAGACTTGGCACTTATGACAGGTTCGAGAGTACTGGTAACAATCAGCTTCCATAGTGGACCAGTAATATCCTGCCCGTAGGATTTTCTTTGCCATGGTGTGTCCACTAGAATGGGTTCCGAAGGTGCCTTCATGTAACTCTGCCATGATCCTTTCTGCCTCTCTCTTGTCTACACACCACAGTAAGGTTGAATCATGGTTACTGTGATACGGTGGGAGAACTGACTTGAGGTTTTGCGTTTGTGTTCGTAAATGTTTCGGTTTAGCATGAGTCGCCACCGACTTTTTATTTTATCCAAAGGAAAGGTCAAAAAGCACAGGAAAGACCTTTGAGATGTTTTCTTGGGTTCGGGGGGTAGATTATGAAAAGGGAAGGTGCTAGCACCCTTTTCATCCATGGTTATCCATGGGCTCTTAGTTACTTGTTTAGATCACTTGCTTTGCTTTTCCAATTGTTTGAAATGGTGCTTTGTATGGTTTTGAAAGTATTCTGAAAAGAGGCCACCGTTGTGGAAATCTTTGTAATGATTCTTGTTTGAAGAATGTATACAAAGATGTATTGTCTTTTGAAAAATGTTTCAATGTTTGAAAGTTTGTTGGGAAATGTTTTGAAATTGTGTGTGTGTATTTTTTTGAAATTAGCAAGGATGGTTTGCAAGAGATCAAGTAACTAGGAGTTGTCTACCTTACTCAAAGTTCTTTCCTACACATTTTTAACCCTTTGACATTGTTGTTTTACCATTGTATTTGGTAAAAAACCTTGTATTTGGATGTTAAACGGGACGGGTGTGGGTCATCGTATGACCATGATAACAATGTTGCCAAGTATCTTAGTAAGTTTTTGAGGGTCTAGATCATTTTTGTTTAGGCAACCAAGATAGCGTTATCGAGGGACTATGATCTTTTTGTTTGATTTGTTTTGCCAAGATACCTAGCATGCATACCATGGCCATGTGTTTAAGGCAACAAGTGGATGAAACCCTAGGGGTGCTTGTGTGCATTGTGTTCTCATTTTCATGCATTTTTGTCTTGAATTTAGTCATACTATTTGTTTTGATTTTTGGTTATCATACAAACCCTAATTTACTAAGCATGCATATAAAAGCAATAAAATGTGAAAAGTAAATCTAAGACTATTACAACATTGATATGGGGAGGAGGATACAAGTTTGAATAGGGGGGTATTGCTCAAAATAAAACCCTAAACTATTATTACAACCAAATTGAAATATTGCACAAATAAATAAATAGACAAATATTTAAATGTACAAATAAATATAAATATGCAAATGATGTTTTGGTATTATTTTTATGTATGTAAAAATAAATTTATTCATGTATTAAAAATAATAAAAATATAATGATTATTTTTGGAAAGGGTGGAAACCCTAGTTTTTGTTTTTTTAAAAGAAAATGTATTATATTATTTATGTATTTATTTATATACAAGAGAATAAATAAATATATATATATAAATGTTAAAAAATAATATTTGTGAGAAAATAATATTTTAAGTATAAAAATAAAAATGTATAATATTTTTATATTATTTATAAGTTTATTTAAGAAATAAAAGTATATTATTATTATTAAACTATTTCTATGTCTAAAAAATAATAACAATAATAAAATAAAAATGTAAAAATTAAGAAAAGATTTTTGGTGATTTTTAATATTTAGAAAAAAATAATAAAGTCAGAAAATAAAAAAAGAAATGAAAAAAATGCAAAAATAAAGAAATGGGCCAAGGGGGTGCAGAAAGTAAGCTAGGGGGTGTCAAAAGTAGGACAAAGCCAGGCCCATCCCACGTTCCTCTTTATCCCTGTCCTTGAGACAGAAATACGCGCGCGCCATTGTTCAAACTGGAACTCCTGCATACGTGCTCAAAAACAAAATCTTGCAACATGAAAGTTATAACTCATGATCACACGATTCTAACCATGTAAAAAACTTGATCTAACTCTCAAAGACCAGAGAGAATTTCATTGGCCCTAATTTCTGACCTAAAAAATTCAGCATGTTCATCATCCAAATTCTCCTAGCTCAGTTAACCTAAATGAATTTTATGCATATGTATAGTTCAAGGACATTAAGGGCTACATTTTTGCTTCACAAACCTAAGCCTAATGATTCCTAAATAAGGAGATAGAAGTTTGAGAAATACCTATTTCAGTCAAGTTCGAGTATGGCAATGTAGGGGTGGTGAGTGAGGCCTGAAGGACTTTTGAGCTTGCTTGATGTTCCCTTGACCTTTCCCAATGCTTAGCTTGCTTTAAAATGGTTAGAAACTCCTTGTAGAACTCAACCTGCAAACTCAGAATTTGCAAATGGTGAAGCTTGAAAATGAAGCTACAGTTACTGAACAATGGCTTGGACAGTTCAGGTGTATTGTTTAGAAAGTGTTTGAAGTGGTTTGGAACAAAACGCACGAGGCAATGTGAAGATGGCTTGAGTTCTGTAGGGCTTGCCCTGTTTTAGGCAAAAATGGCGTGTTTATTTTATTTGGGTGTTTGCAATGCCTTCACAATCGTGTTTTAGGCTTGGTGTGTTATGCTGAACTTGTTTGAAATGTTTGCAAAGCTTGGTTTTATCAGATACCAAAGTTGTGGAGTTTTTGTAAGGTTTCTTGTTTTTGAAGCAAAATTTGAAGTTGACAATGCCAAGGCCTGTACAGGCTGTATTCTAGCTGCACATAGTTGGTGAACTTTGCTCTAAGTTTATGGACTTTTTTTTGCTGCAAAAGATTGGGTCCAATGCTCAAGAGAAACAAAATTGCCAAAAGCTAACTTTATGGAAATGGCATTGTTATCTTTATGCCAAAAATGGAATAAACCTTTGTATAATGCTCTAAAGCTCAGAATTAAACCTTTTTCCAATGTATTTGCATTAAATTAAGGAGTGTGGAAAGGATTAAGACCTGTAAACCAAGTACAAGCATGCTTTGGACAGATTTGCAAGTTGTAACATGGTGCAAAATATCTTGGCCAAAAGTGATAATTTTCCATTTTCAAACTTTCGATTCTCACTAACCACAAACGATCTTGGAGATTTCTTGGACATTTTGGAAAGCTTGTAACATTCTCTACAATACATATTTGAAATTAATTTTAAGATTCCAATTGGAACTAAGTTAAAAGTTTCATGAACCCTTATTCACAAAATCATAACTTGAGATCCAAGCCTCTTTTGGGAAAACTTTGTGAATCAAAGTTGTATATTTTGTTGGAAGTTTTCTTTGAATCCAATTGCATCATGGTGAAAAAGTTGGACAAAGTTAGGAAAAAATAAGAAATTTTTATAACTTAGAAAAATTCTAAGTTATGAAAATTTTCCATTTTAAACCCTAATTTTGAAAATTAAGTTTCTTAGTGAACAAGTTTCATGTTTTGACACATCTTGATGAAAAATGACCCTTGGCACTTGATTTTGACCAAAAAGTTAAAGTTTGACTTTTTAGTGTAGAGTTGATTTTTGATCAGTTGACTGGAAAATTCATTTGTCAATCCAATGCATTTGAGATCTTTTGAACCTTGTGATTAGATCAAGATGATTCCATTGAGTCCTTTAAACCTTTCTTGAACCCAATTTGCCATTGGCTAGGTTAAAAATCAGAAATTGCCTTTCTGCAGTCAAAACCCTTAAAATGACCATTTTGCCCTTTTGATGATCTGATCAAATTTCTTGAGGAGTTGTGGTCCACACTTGATCAAATCGTTCATATGAGCCTATAATGTTTATTTGGATAAAAAATTATGAGGTTTGACTGTGAATTGGCCATAGTTGACTTTTTCCCCAATACAATTGATTTTTAGGTCAACTGTCCAATTGACTGGGCAAAAATTTGATTCAAGGCTTGAAACTTGGTATGAGAAATCTTAGGAGTCCAACATGAAGTATAAAAGTCACATTGAGCATTGGAAGTCCAAAAATCCCTGTGCAAACTCAAACCCTAATTTCAGGTCATCAGTGCAAGGAGATGTCTTAGCTGAGCAAACCCTAATCTGGTCTTGAGTCCAAAGAGTCTTGTGGGGAAAATCTTGATGAAATGAGAGGGAAAATTTTGGGGTACAACAGCTGCCCCCGTTCAATCTTCTTGAACCTGAAGAGTTAGATTGGCGAGTTTGTCGTTCGTGATTCGAAGGTAAAAGATGATTGGACACTAGAGTTCCCGTAAATTTGCACTCGTCAAAGTATAGTTGAGGGAATGGGCTTAAAGATGCCATTTGGAGAGGTGACAGAATCTTGTCGGAGATGGGCTTGTAGATGCAATCCAAGAATGTTTGTTGAATTGCATGTTGTAAGTCAAAAGAATGAGTATCAGAATGGTATTTGCGTCTGGTACGTATCTGAACTGTATCTGGAGACTGAGTTTGTATGAGCAATGGAATGGAATTCGTATCTGGAGTGTATCCGAGCTGTAACTGTATTAGAATCTGGATGAATAACAGAATGACTTCCGCGTCTGGAGTGTATCTGTATTGTATCTGAATCTGAAACAAGCGACAAAATAGCATCCGTGTCTGGAGCATATCTGAGATGGGGAAAAAGGTTGAATGAGTGACAGAATGGCAACCGTGTCTGGAGCGTATCTGGACTGTATCTGAAATTGAGATCTGTATGAGTAGCAGAATGACTTTCGTGTCTGGAGTGTATCTGAAATTGAGATCTGTATGAGTAGCAGAATGACTTCTGTGTCTGAAGTGTAACTGAAACTGTAACTGGGATCTGAATAAGTGACAGAATGATTTCCATGGCGACTGCACTGGGGAGAATCGAACTTCTGGTATAAGGGCCAGAATAGCATCCGTGTTTGGAGCGCATCTGAAATAGAATCTGAACGAGTAACAAAATGAATTCCGTGTCTGGAGTGTATCTGTATTGTATCTGAAATCTTTGAATATTTGTTAAAGATAGCTTTTAATCTTATCCTGAAAAGGGTAAATATTAGCTAAAACACAAAGTTATGTTGCATGAAATGTATGATGCAATAAATGTGTTTTATCAATGTTTATGATATATGAATGTATGTATGCGCATGTAAGCTGATTCGCTGTATTGCTGAGGAAAATAAATTCTTGATGGCTGGAGATAATAAAATCCTTGACTGCTGTCAGGGAAAATAAATCCTTGACCGTTGCTGTAGATTCAAAATCTTTGATTGCTAAGGATGAGAAATCCATGGACCACTGTTGGGGATAGAAAATCATTGGCAACTCGCGGGGATTATCAAAAACTTTGACAACTTCTGCAGGGATGTGAGAATCCTTTACGACTTTTCTGGGGATAGAGATCCTTCAAGTCTTTGGAGTTGGAGTATTGAAAAAAAATCTGCTTGGGGAAGTAATTCTAAGTGTTGTTTGAGAAACCTGCTTGGGGAGTCCCGAGAACTTTGATGACTATAGTTGGGGATTACACAATGGGAATCCTTACTCAACTGGGGAATAAGGAACATTCTGATGATTCTACCGGGGATCAAACAAAGGAAAAGCTTGATCTGGTGGAGAATAAGGAAGGCTCTGATGGCTTCTGCGGGGAACTGAGAATGAGAATCTTCATTCTGCTAGGGGAATTTGAATCCTTGGGGAGTCAAGAGTGAGAATCTTTGATCTGCAGGGGATTAAATATTCTGATAAATTCAGGGTGGGGAGTTAAAGAAGGCTAAGGCAAACTTCACTAGGAAAATGAGAATGAAAATCTTCATTCTGCTAGGGGATGAAAAACTCTGTGGGGAGTAGCTATACTGCTAGGAAGTAGCTATCCTGCTTGGAGAGTAAGTTCAAGACTCTGGGGGAAAAGAAGCTTATTCCTGTTTGGAAAAAGTTCAGGAGTTTGGGTGGTATGCCACTTTAAGAATGAGAATCTTCATTATGTTGGAGATATCAGGAGTTTGGGTTGTATGCCAATCTACTGGGGAGTCAAGAATGAGAATCTTCATTCTGTTGGGGATAAAGCAAAAGTTAACTGTTATCTGGTTGATTCTCAGATTTTAAGACAACTTGTTGGGGAATCTGGGGAAAACAGGATGGTTTCCGCTGACAATTGATAGTTGGAAATTTGACTCTGTTGGGGAAGAAGGTTTCATCTTCGCTGAGGGTCTGTAGTTTAAAGTTTTGCTCCGCTGGGATTGGGAGTTTGAAGTTTTAACTCTGATGGTAATTTTGAAATTTGACTCTGCTGGAGATATGTATTTCAAGGTTTTAGTTCCGCTAGGGATCTAGATGATGTACTGCAGGGGGATTTCTCGTGGAATAGCCTAAAGACGTTTTCCTATACTTCCAACTTGTCAGTAATTATTATTTCCCATTTCATTTATTTGTAATCAATGATTATATTCAAATTCATATGCTCATTTAATAAATCATTGGACGTTTTCAAATAAAACACAAGTGTAAAAAAAAGAAGAAAGGCAAATAGTTTTCTGCACTTTGAAGTATCTTTGTATTAACTTTGTGTAAGTATTTTGTACAAAGGAGACAGACATCCTAGTAAGAGAATGTTGTCATAAAAATTGAGAAAAATTTATACAAAGAAAGATGGATATGTGTAAAAATTCCATGGGGTTCCCATTCTGCTACAGCCTTCGTAACTCCGAAGATCTTGTCCATTCGCTGCTTCGTCCGAAGATAATCGAGTTGATCAAAAACCTGGAGTTTGTCTGTGAAGATATTGTCCTTAAAGTGATCCGACAAGACATAGTCATACGCTTTAATTCCCTAACTTTTGCCTGGACCGCCCTTTCGGGTTTTCGATCCACCGGGAAACCCTTTTTTGCCCAAGTCGCCCTTTCAGGTTTTCAACTTGTCGGGTGTACAGATTTTTTTTGTTTATCCCTAATTTTTGCCTGGGATGCCCTCTTTTTGCCTAGGTGTGTCAACCTAGCGGGTCGTTTATGCGTAGTATCTTTTGACTATGTCTGTGTTCACAGGGTGTGGCAAGTCATCGTCGTCCATGGTGGTTAAAATCATTGCCCCACCAGAAAAGATGTTTTTGATCACAAATGGTCCTTCGTAAGTAGGAGTCCATTTTCCCCTGGGATCACTTTGTGGCAAGATGATCCGCTTGATTACAAGATCCCCGACTTGATATACCTGGAGCCTGACTTTCTTGTTGAAAGCCTTGATCATCCATTTTTGATACGCCTGACCATGGCAAACAACAGTAAGTCGCTTTTCGTCAATCAAGTTAAGTTGATCAAGTTGGGTCTAAATCCAATCGTCTTCACTCAAACCATCATCCTTCATGATTCTCAAGGAGGGAATCTGAACCTCGATAGGAAAAACAGCTTCCATGCCGTATACCAAAGAAAAGGGTGTTTCCCCAGTTGATGTACGCGTCGTGGTACGGTACCCGTGGAGAGAAAACGGTAACATCTCATGCCAGTCCTTGTAGGTGACTGTCATCTTTTGTATGATCTTCTTGATATTTTTGTTCGCAGCTTCGACAACACCGTTCATCTTTGGCCGATAGGGAGATGAATTGTGATGTTGAATCTGGAATTGTTCGCACAAAGCGGTGATCATAGTGTTGTTAAGGTTTGTACTGTTGTCAGTGATGATCCTTTCGGGGATGCCGTACCGGTAAATGAGGTTCTACTTGATGAAGCGGGCAATAACATTCTTTGTGACGAATGCGAAGGAAGCTACTTCGACCCACTTGGTAAAGTAATCAATGGCCACCAGGATGAAGCGGTGTCCATTGGATGTTGTAGGCTTGATTTCTCCAATCATGTCGATTCCCCACATAGAGAATGGCCAAGGAGTTGTTAAGACATTGAGAGGAACTGGAGGTATATGTACCTTGTCCGCATAGATTTGACATTTGTGACAAGTACGGGAATGTTGATGGCAGTCAGCTTCCATGGTAGACCAGTAATAGCCTGCCCTTAGGATCTTCTTAGCCATCGTATGCCCGCTTGAGTGGGTGCCAAAGGTACCATTGTGCAGTTCAGCCATGATCTACTCAGCTTCAACCTTGTCCACACAACGGAGCAGGATGCAATCATAGTTGCGCTTGTATAGGATATTGTTGTACCCCAAAATTTGCCCTCCCATATTCTTCAAAGTTTTGACAAGCATCATCTCAATTTGCTCAAGTCTACTCAAGGGTTGCACAGTTCAAAGACCCTCCTAAGCCAGTCAAATTAGGGTTTTTTTTCTTGCAAGGAAGTTGAGGTTTTCAAGGGCTCAATCAAGTCCCAATGCTCATATACATTGTCAAGCACCTACATGTCAAGTTTCAAGGCTCACAAGGTCAAGTTGCACAGTCAAAAACCCTAATTGCTTCACAATCAACTGTAGGGGTAAAATGGTCATTTTACAGTCAAAAGTCAAAAAATTTGGTCAACATCTCATTTTGAAGCCACAATCATCATTTGGTCAAATCTTGACCATGATTTCACAAGCATGGCTCAAAAATCATCAAGGTGTCAAAAGTTTCTATTTTTGGACAGTTGAAAAGTCAACTGTAACTTGACCAAGGCATAACTTTTTCATGGTTCATCATAAAAATCCCATCCAATGCTCATTTTGAAGGGTAGGACATTCCCTACAACTCATCTTCACATTCCAAGTCCAAGAAATGCTCTCACAAAAAGTTATCAATTTCAACATTATAGGTCATTTTCAAAAGTCAACAAGAAGGCATTTTAAGTCAAAGACCATAACTTGAGATTGGTAAATCAAAATGACATGGGACCAAAGGCATTGGTTAGAGGACTTCAATACCTTCCCAAAATGTCCAAGAACATGTTCATATGATCAAAATTGAGCGAGATATGCATTGGAGAAGTTGGGAAATTTTTGTGAAATGGCAAAAGTCAACTATCCTTGAAACTTCAATTTTTGACAAAAGGGCCCACTTTTTTCCACTTGATTCAGCCTTGTCATGCCACCCACGTGTCCCATGATCAACTTCAAGACCAAATAATTATTTTTCTATTTTTATTTAATTTTTATGGATTTAATTCATTTTAATCCATAATAATTCAAGTAAAATCAAAAAAATTGATTAAATGGTATCTTGTGGTTTGATTAGCCTTCATGAAGCATATTCTAGTTGCCAAATTCGTGTAAAGTACATTTTAAGCATGGAAATTCAAATTTGAACAAAATTGGAAAATGCTTTAATGGTGGTTATGAAGAAATCCAAAAACATCATTGCAATGGTTAAAGGCTCATCATGTGACTTGATTCTGATTCAAACATACATATGCAAGTGTTCCAAACCTGAAGCACGGCTAGAGCTCATTGAAACGGCCAAACAAAATTCCAAAAACTTGAAGAAAAGTTGAAAACTGAATTCTCACTTGTAGGCCAATTCGAACCCTTTTCTTATTTCCAATACATTGCTGGACCTTCCAGAAACAATTTGCAACCAAGAACGAGCTCTAACACTCAAAGAATCATCCACAACAAGTCCCACAGTTTGAATATTTTTCCATAATCGCATATCCTTATTCATGCATTTTTAACCCTTTTTTTGGATTGATTTGTGTTAATAGGACCATTCTGAAGCTATTGGTATGATTCAATTTGATTATGGTGCTCTGAATTAAAAAACACCATTGAAGCAACCTAGGGTTTCGAAGCTTGGATTTTAGGGCTTTGCACATACAGAAAAATTGGACCTTGAGACGTATATGGTTGAATTCGTCAAGGCCAGACGAATTCAACCCAACCGTCGCGCGTTTTTTATATTACATGTAGCCCTAATCGCTATTTTGGATGTTTGCATTTTGTGGGGGTTTAAAACCCCTGTTATTTGTTTTTTTTTTTGTTTCAGGAAACGCGAAGAAGATGATTACATGGAAGAACATGGTTGGTCCATTCAAATAAGATGCACGCGTTTTTAGTTTGGCAGCATTGGAAATGATTATTGCATATATTAATTCATGTTTGTTTTAGTGATGACTGAAACAAAGTGGTGGAGTGGCTGGCAACGTGCTTGGTAATCATTGGGACCTGGGTTCGATTCCCAGATCCCCCAATTTCCTTGTTTCCATTTTTTCTCAATGTATTCCTGTGCAAGCTTCTAAAGGTGGTACACCATGTGCCCTGACGCTTCAGTATGCCAAGTGTCTACAAACAACAATCCAGTGGCCAGGAAATGATGAGCACCATGCTCATGAGTCAACGTGCTCCAGGCAATCTCCAAAAGTCAACAAGGCTGGTTAATGGGCCAGCCATTTCCAGGCTTCACACCTCCATTGGGCCATCAACACCCCCCATTGGTTTCTATTTCCTTTTTTTCTATTTTCCTTTTCTTTTCATTTTCTTTTTTTTAATTATTATCATTATTGTTAATTAACCTAACAAACTAATTTTTCCCATAAAATTCAATAAAACCAAAAAAAAAACATTTTATTATTTATTAACTTACTTTTGTAAATAGATTTAAATATTAATTAATTAGTTGTGTAATTAGAACAATTTTAACTTTTTTTTAATAAGTAAAATTAATTTAGAATTATGACTTTCAACTTTTAATTTCTTTTATTTTATTTTATTAAAAACATAAAAAACACAAAAAAACCTTTTTTCTTTTAATTAATTAACTAATTAATTAGTTATTAATTTTAATTTCATTAATTACAAAAAAAGGACAAAAATTCAATTCTTTCTTAAAAAAGGGTCAAAACCCTTAAGACGTCCCGATTCATTCTCTCGCGCGCATTTATTTGCTTTAATTCATTATTTTGATGTAACTGTCTCCGGATATATAATAATTAATTAGGACCTCCTTTATTGCTTTATTTAAATTCTCGCACTTTATTTTTCAAAACGGGTTTTTGTTTTTGGCGATGTATAGACCCGCGCCTTGTAATAGTTAGATTTATCTTTCCGCAATTTACTTTCTGCACTCCTAACTGTTAAAAAAATTCCTGCAAGAATGTATGTAAATAAAATCAATCCGTAGCTCCCAAATAACATGTACAAGATAACCTTAATTGAAAAACAACACACAAAGCACATGTCACTTCTAGGGTACGTCTCACTGGTTGCCTCGACGTGGTCATCAAGTATAGGGTGTCTTAGAGGTCGCCCTCCTGTCTAAAGATCCAGTTGCCTCGAAACGGTTGCCTCGGATAAAAAAGGATCTAGGACATTAGGGTTACTTCTAAGGTGTCCTACCATTGCTTTGGTGACCACACTGTCCCGATAATCAAATTGACCCGAATACCTCCAACGACGGTGCTACCTACCTCTCAATGGTGGGATAGCATTATCTAAAGGACTCTTACACAGCCTAATTTCTTAGAGTAGGTAGATTTCTCATAGGTACTTGCTCTCTTAAACAAACAAAACAACTTTTCGCACTGACACTTTCAAAAAGTTTTCAAACAAATTTTTCATACACTCTTGAGGACAAATACAAGAGTTACTTAGAAATTTTTCAAACGAAACTTTTTCAAAACCCACACACACTTGAAAAGCAAACAATTTTTGAAAACATAAAAGCAAGTACCTAAGAGCCCGTGGATAACCACGGATAGAAAGGGTTCTAACACCTTCCCTTTCTATAAATCTACCTCCCGAACCGAGAAACATTCTCAAAGAAGGAATTTTGCTGTGCTTTTGTCCTTTCCATATTGGAGAACATAAAAGACGGTGGCGACTCTTGCTTACCGCGACATTTCACGAAACCAGCTTAAAAACAGTCAGTTCTATTTCCACCGATCACAGATACCATTGCTCAGGAAGAACTTAGCCGAGAACCTCCTTAAGAACTTTTTGTTGTTGACTGAAGCTCCTTCAGGGTATTCTTGCACCTCGAGATACCTTTTGACTTCGTGAAACCAAGGTCGGTCCACTACTTCTTCGGTATTAATCTTGTGACAATGTGCAGGTTCGTCCATCTGCTCAATGGTGATTTAGGGAGCCTCATTATCCCAGTTAAGTTTAAACATGGATGACATTGTAGCTAGAGCATCTGCTAGCCGATTTTCTTCTCGCAGGAAGTGCTCGAAGGTAATCTGCTCGAAATGAGGTAACAATGTCAAGACAAGTTCTTTATAAGAGACGAGGTTCGAATGTTTAGTGTCCCACTCTCCTTTGATCTGACTGATGACCAAAGCTGAGTCTCCAAACACAACCAAAGATTTGATTCCCAGGTCTATTGCAGCCTTGAGACCAAAGATACAAGCTTCATACTCGGCCATGTTGTTGGTGCAGTTGAAGCAGAGTCTAGCAATGAAAGGTGTATGGAAACCTTGTGGAGAAATGAGTACCGCACTGATACCATTCCCAAGTGAATTGGAGGCACCATCAAAGTACAGGGTCCATCAAGATCCTTGTTCAGGTCTGTCATATAGTTTGTTCTCTTCAATGTTGTCCAATGTCATGATATCCTCGTCGGGGAAGTCGAACCTCATGGATTGGTAATCTTCGACAACTTGATGAGCCAGATGGTCAGCTAGCACACTCTCCTTTATAGCTTTTTGGGTCGTGTACTGTATATCGTATTCGGTCAGGATCATTTTCCATCTGGCTATCCTTCCAGATAATGCAGGCTTCTCGAAGATGTACTTGATCGGATCCATCTTAGATATCAGCTGAGTAGTATGAGTCAACATATACTGCCTTAGCCGGCGAGCAGCCCATACCAAAGCGCAACAAGTTTTCTCGAGCAGTGAGTATCGAGTCTCACAGTCGGTAAACTTTTTGCTAAGGTAATAAATGGCATGCTCTTTTCGGTCAGACTCGTCATGTTGGCCCAGTACGCACCCCATTAAGCTATCCAAAACAGGCAGATACATGATTAGCGGTCTTTCTTCGACGGGAGGCATCAAGATAGGAGGTTCTAGCAAATACTCCTTGATTTTATCGAAAGCAACTTGACAATCATCATTCCATTTAACCACCTGATCTTTCTTCAACAGCTTGAAGATTGGCTCACAGGTAGATGTTAGGTGAGAGATGAACCTAGCAATGTAGTTTAGGCGTCCCAAGAAACCTCTAACCTCCTTCTCAGTGCGAGGGGCAGGCATTTCTTGTATAGCTTTGACTTTGGTAGGATCAACCTCGATGTCTTTGTTGCTGACTATGAAACCCAAGAGTTTACTGGACCTGACTCCAAAAGTGCACTTGTTAGGGTTTAATCTGAGCTTGTACTCCTTCAACCTGACAAACAGCTTTTGCAAATGGTCGAGGTGCTCTTCTTCTGTCTGTGATCGGGCTATCATGTTGTCTACGTAGACTTCAATCTCATGATGTATCATGTCATGAAACAAAGCTACCATGGCACGCTGATAGGTTGCCCCGACATTCTTCAGTCTGAATGACATCACTTTATAGCAGAACGTACCCCACTGCGTAACAAAAGTAGTTTTATCCATGTCTTCAGGGGCCATTTTGATCTGGTTGTAATATGAAAATCCATCCATGAAAGAAAATACCTTGTGCTGAGCTGTATTGTCAACCAAGATGTCAATGTGCAGTAGTGGAAAGTCATCTTTAGGGCTAGCCCTGTTTAGGTCTTTGTAATCCACGCACATTCTGACTTTGCCGTCCTTCTTAGGCACGGACACAATGTTAGAAATCCATTGTGGATAGGAAGTAACAGCAAGAAACCCAGCATTGAATTGCTTCATCACTTCGGCTTTGATCTTTTCAGACATGTCGAGCCTCATGCGGCGGACTTTCTGTTTAATTGGTGGACAGTCTTCTCTTGTAGGGAGACGGTGAACCACAATATATGTATCGAGTCCCGGCATGTCTTCATAAGACCAGGAGAAGATCTCAACATATTCATTCAACAGTTGAACTAAGCGCTCTTTGACACTTGGCTCAAGGTTGGCACCCACTCTAACTTCTTTTCTGTCTTCAACAGTACCCAAGTTGATTGTCTTTAACAGCTCCTCATGGGGCAGAATAGCCCTTTCTTCCTGTTGTAGCAGTCTAACCAACTCTCCTGGCACTTCACAGTCTTCATCACCTTCGTATTCAGCATGGTAGACCAGTAATAGCCTGCCCTTAGGATCTTCTTAGCCATCGTATGCCCGCTTGAGTGGGTGCCAAAGGTACCATTGTGCAGTTCAGCCATGATCTACTCAGCTTCAACCTTGTCCACACAATGGAGCAGGATGCAATCATAGTTGCGCTTGTATAGGATATTGTTGTACCCCAAAATTTGCCCTCCCATATTCTTCAAAGTTTTGACAAGCATCATCTCAATTTGCTCAAGTCTACTCAAGGGTTGCACAGTTCAAACACCCTCCTAAGCCAGTCAAATTAGGGTTTTATTTCTTGCAAGGAAGTTGAGGTTTTTAAGGGCTCAATCAAGTCCCATATGCTCATATACATTGTCAAGCACCTACATGTCAAGTTTCAAGGCTCACAAGGTCAAGTTGCACAGTCAAAAACCCTAATTGCTTCACAATCAACTGTAGGGGTAAAATGGTCATTTTATAGTCAAAAGTCAAAAATTTTGGTCAACATCTCATTTTGAAGCCACAATCATCATTTGGTCAAATCTTAACCATGATTTCACAAGCATGGCTCAAAAATCATCAAGGTGTCAAAAGTTTCTATTTTTGGACAGTTGAAAAGTCAACTATAACTTGACCAAGGCATAACTTTTTCATGGTTCATCAGAAAAATCTCATCCAATGCTCATTTTGAAGGGGAGGACATTTCCTACAACTCATCTTCACATTCCAAGTCCAAGAAATGCTCTTACAAAAAGTTATCAATTTCAACATTATAGGTCATTTTCAAAAGTCAACAAAAAGGCATTTTAAGTCAAAGACCATAACTTGAGATTGGTAAATCAAAATGACATGGGACCAAAGGCATTGGTTAGAGGACTTCAAGACCTTCCCAAAATGTCCAAGAACATGTTCATATGATCAGAATTGAGCGAGATATGCATTGGAGAAGTTGGAAACTTTTTGTGAAATGGCAAAAGTCAACTATCCTTGAAACTTCAATTTTTGACAAAAGGGCCCACTTTTTTCCACTTGATTCAGCCTTGTCATGCCACCCACATGTCCCATGATCAACTTCAAGACCAAATAATTATTTTTCTATTTTTATTTAATTTTTATGGATTTAATTCATTTTAATCCATAATAATTCAAGTAAAATCAAAAAAATTGATTAAATGGTATCTTGTGGTTTGATTAGCCTTCATGAAGCATATTCTAGTTGCCAAATTCGTGTAAAGTCCATTTTAAGCATGAAAATTCAAATTTGAACAAAATTGGAAAATGCTTTAATGGTGGTTATGAAGAAATCCAAAAACATCATTGCAATGGTTAAAGGCTCATCATGTGACTTGATTCTGATTCAAACATACATATGCAAGTGTTCCAAACCTGAAGCACGGCCTAGAGCTCATTGAAACGGCCAAACAAAATTCCAAAAACTTGAAGAAAAGTTGAAAACTGAATTCTCACTTGCAGGCCAATTCGAACCCTTTTCTTATTTCCAATACATTGCTGGACCTTCCAGAAACAATTTGCAACCAAGAACGAGCTCTAACACTCAAAGAATCATCCACAACAAGTCCCACGGTTTGAATATTTTTCCATAATCGCATATCCTTATTCATGCATTTTTAACCCTTTTTTTGGATTGATTTGTGTTAATAGGACCATTCTGAAGCTATTGGTATGATTCAATTTGATTATGGTGCTCTGAATTAAAAAACACCATTGAAGCAACCTAGGGTTTCGAAGCTTGGATTTTAGGGCTTAGCACATACAGAAAAATTGGACCTTGAGACGTATATGGTTGAATTCGTCAAGGCCAGACGAATTCAACCCAACCGTCGCGTGTTTTTTATATTACCTGTAGCCCTAATCGCTATTTTGGACGTTTGCATTTTGTGGGGGTTTAAAACCCCCGTTATTTGTTTGTTTTTGTTTCAGGAAACGCGAAGAAGATGATTACATGGAAGAACATGGTTGGTCCATTCAAATGAGATGCGCGCGTTTTTAGTTTGGCAGCATTGGAAATGATTATTGCATATATTAATTCATGTTTGTTTTAGTGATGACTGAAACAAAGTGGTGGAGTGGCTGGCAACGTGCTTGGTAATCATTGGGACCTGGGTTCGATTCCCAGGTCCCCCAATTTCCTTGTTTCCATTTTTTCTCAATGTATTCCTGTGCAAGCTTCTAAAGGTGGTACACCATGTGCCCTGACGCTTCAGTATGCCAAGTGTCTACAAACAACAATCCAGTGGCCAGGAAATGATGAGCATCATGCTCATGAGTCAACGTGCTCCAGGAAATCTCCAAAAGTCAACAAGGTTGGTTAATGGGCCAGCCATTTCCAGGCTTCACACCTCCATTGGGCCATCAACACCCCCATTGGTTTCTATTTCCTTTTTTTCTATTTTCCTTTTCTTTTCATTTTCTTTTTTTTAATTATTATCATTATTGTTAATTAACCTAACAAACTAATTTTTCCCATAAAATTCAATAAAACCAAAACAAAAAAATTTATTATTTATTAACTTACTTTTGTAAATAGATTTAAATATTAATTAATTAGTTGTGTAATTAGAACAATTTTAACTTTTTTTTAATAAGTAAAATTAATTTAGAATTAGGACTTTCAACTTTTAATTTCTTTTATTTTATTTTATTAAAAACATAAAAAACACAAAAAAACCTTTTTTCTTTTAATTAATTAACTAATTAATTAGTTATTAATTTTAATTTCATTAATTACAAAAAAGGACAAAAATTCAATTCTTTATTAAAAAAGGGTCAAAACCCTTAAGACGTCCCGATTCATTCTCTCGCGCGCATTTATTTGCTTTAATTCATTATTTTGATGTAACTGTCTCCGGATATATAATAATTAATTAGGACCTCCTTTATTGCTTTATTTAAATTCTCGCACTTTATTTTTCAAAACGGGTTTTTGTTTTTGGCGATGTATAGACCCGCGCCTTGTAATAGTTAGATTTATATTTCCGCAATTTACTTTCCGCACTCCTAACTGTTAAAAAAATTCCTGCAAAAATGTATGTAAATAAAATCAATCCGTAGCTCCCAAATAACATGTACAAGATAACCTTAATTGAAAAACAACACACAAAGCACATGCCACTTCTAGGGTACGTCTCACTGGTTGCCTCGACGTGGTCATCAAGTATAGGGTGTCTTAGAGGTCGCCCTCCTGTCTAAAGATCCAGTTGCCTCGAAACGGTTGCCTCGGATAAAAAAGGATCTAGGACATTAGGGTTACTTCTAAGGTGTCCTACCATTGCTTTGGTGACCACACTGTCCCGATAATCGAATTGACCCGAATACCTCCAACGACGGTGCTACCTACCTCTCAATGGTGGGATAGCATTATCTAAAGGACTCTTACACAGCCTAATTCCTTAGAGTAGGTAGATTTCTCATAGATACTTGCTCTCTTAAACAAACAAAACAACTTTTCGCACTGACACTTTCAAAAAGTTTTCAAACAAATTTTTCATACACTCTTGAGGACAGATACAAGAGTTACTTAGAAAATTTTCAAACGAAACTTTTTCAAAACCCACACACACTTGAAAAGCAAACAATTTTTGAAAACATAAAAGCAAGTACCTAAGAGCCCGTGGATAACCACGGATAGAAAGGGTTCTAACACCTTCCCTTTCTATAAATCTACCTCCCAAACCGAGAAACATTCTCAAAGAAGGAATTTTGCTGTGCTTTTGTCCTTTCCATATTGGAGAACATAAAAGACGGTGGCGACTCTTGCTTACCGCGACATTTCGCGAAACCAGCTTAAAAACAGTCAGTTCTATTTCCACCGATCACAGATAACATTGCTCAGGAAGAACTTAGCCAAGAACCTCCTTAAGAACTTTTTGTTGTTGACTGAAGCTCCTTCAGGGTATTCTTGCACCTCGAGATACCTTTTGACTTCGTGAAACCAAGGTCGGTCCACTACTTCTTCGGTATTAATCTTGTGACAATGTGCAGGTTCGTCCATCTGCTCAATGGTGATTTAGGGAGCCTCATTATCCCAGTTAAGTTTAAACATGGATGACATTATAGCTAGAGCATCTGCTAGCCGATTTTCTTCTCGCGGGAAGTGCTCGAAGGTAATCTGCTCGAAATGAGGTAACAATGTCAAGACAAGTTCTTTATAAGGGACGAGGTTCGAATGTTTAGTGTCCCACTCTCCTTTGATCTGACTGATGACCAAAGCTGAGTCTCCAAACACAACCAAAGATTTGATTCCCAGGTCTATTGCAGCCTTGAGACCAAAGATACAAGCTTCATACTCGGCCATGTTGTTGGTGCAGTTGAAGCAGAGTCTAGCAATGAAAGGTGTATGGAAACCTTGTGGAGAAATGAGTACCGCACTGATACCGTTCCCAAGTGAATTGGAGGCACCATCAAAGTACAGGGTCCATCAGGATCCTTGTTCAGGTCTGTCATATAGTTTGTTCTCTTCAATGTTGTCCAATGTCATGATATCCTCGTCGGGGAAGTCGAACCTCATGGATTGGTAATCTTCGACAGCTTGATGAGCCAGATGGTCAGCTAGCACACTCTCCTTTATAGCTTTTTGGGTCGTGTACTGTATATCGTATTCGGTCAGGATCATTTTCCATCTGGCTATCCTTCCAGATAATGCAGGCTTCTCGAAGATGTACTTGATCGGATCCATCTTAGATATCAGCTGAGTAGTATGAGTCAACATATACTGCCTTAGCCGGCGAGCAGCCCATACCAAAGCGCAACAAGTTTTCTCGAGCAGTGAGTATCGAGTCTCACAGTCGGTAAACTTTTTGCTAAGGTAATAAATGGCATGCTCTTTTCGGTCAGACTCGTCATGTTGGCCCAGTACGCACCCCATTGAGCTATCCAAAACAGGCAGATACATGATTAGCGGTCTTCCTTCGACGGGAGGCATCAAGATAGGAGGTTCTAGCAAATACTCCTTGATTTTATCGAAAGCAACTTGACAATCATCATTCCATTTAACCACCTGATCTTTCTTCAACAGCTTGAAGATTGGCTCACAGGTAGATGTTAGGTGAGAGATGAACCTAGCAATGTAGTTTAGGCGTCCCAAGAAACCTCTAACCTCCTTCTCAGTGCGAGGGGCAGGCATTTCTTGTATAGCTTTGACTTTGGCAGGATCAACCTCGATGCCTTTGTTGCTGACTATGAAACCCAAGCGTTTACTGGACCTGAATCTGAAAGTGCACTTGTTAGGGTTTAATCTGAGCTTTTACTCCTTCAACCTGACAAACAGCTTTTGCAAATGGTCGAGGTGCTCTTCTTCTGTCTGTGATCGGGCTATCATGTCGTCTACGTAGACTTCAATCTCATGATGTATCATGTCATGAAACAAAGCTACCATGGCACGCTGATAGGTTGCCCCGACATTCTTCAGTCTGAATGACATCACTTTATAGCAGAACGTACCCCACTGCGTAACAAAAGTAGTTTTATCCATGTCTTCAGGGGCCATTTTAATCTGGTTGTAACATGAAAATCCATCCATGAAAGAAAATACCTTGTGCTGAGCTGTATTGTCAACCAAGATGTCAATGTGCAGTAGTGGAAAGTCATCTTTAGGGCTAGCCCTGTTTAGGTCTTTGTAATCCACGCACATTCTGACTTTTCCATCCTTCTTAGGCACGGGCACAATGTTAGAAATCCATTGTGGATAGGAAGTAACAGCAAGAAACCCAGCATTGAACTGCTTCATCACTTCGGCTTTGATCTTTTCAGACATGTCGAGCCTCATGCGGCGGACTTTCTGTTTAATTGGTGGACAGTCTTCTCTTGTAGGGAGACGGTGAACCACAATATATGTATCGAGTCCCGGCATGTCTTTGTAAGACCAGGAGAAGATCTCAACATATTCATTCAACAGTTGAACTAAGCGCTCTTTGACACTTGGCTCAAGGTTGGCACCCACTCTAACTTCTTTTCTATCTTCAACAGTACCCAAGTTGATTGTCTTTAACAGCTCCTCATGGGGCAAAATAGCCCTTTCTTCCTGTTGTAGCAGTCTAGCCAACTCTCCTGGCACTTCACAGTCTTCATCACCTTCGTATTCAGCATGGTAGACCAGATCTTCAGAGTCACTGAAGGCCATAACAGAATTGTTACCCATGGAATCCGGAATGGAAGGGTACCTGCATTTGTGAGTGTGGGTGTGTGTAAGGGATAGCCACCTTTAAACAAATAAAATGTAAAAAGAAATAAAATGAACACAAAGGTTTATATGTGAAAACGTCCATGATTCATTAAAATGGCATATGAGGATGAAAAATCAAACCCTTACAAATGGACCTATGTACCTCGGGTAAGGCACATAGGTTAAAAGTGTACGAATTGTTTAAGAATTATTACAAACCAACAAAAATGTTTGAAAGATAAATTACTGATTTATGAAAGTAATGGGAACAAAGTCTTTTGCCTCCCAGTTGTTCAGTCCTCCGTCAACAGTAGGGAAAATCCAGTCTTCTAAGTTGCTCTCCTCTTCACTATCCTCCAAAGCATTGAATCTATGATGGGTGATCTTCACTGGTGGTCCTCTAGCCCGGGAGTGGCGTACAGCCTTTTGAGCAGAAGTAGTGAACCCGAAGCCGAATTTATCTGATTTGAAAGGAATGTCTGGTAGCTGACCCCAAATTGTGCTTCCTCCTTCTTCAATTACAGCCTTTGCATCTTTGAGGGATGACATCCGAGGCACAGGTTTGGTAATCATGGGTACAGAAGACATTGTCTTAGTTTCCGCAACTTCAAGAGAAACCTCTTCAAAGTGTTGGAAAGGGGTCTCGATGAATTCACCATCCAATTCCATATAGCGGAAAGAATTTAGATGGCTTATCATGTACTCCTATTCGCCATGAACAATTATAATTTTCCCCTGGACAGGGTACTTGAGCATTTTATGCAGAGAAGAAGTGACGGCTCCAGCATCATGAATCCAAGGTCTCCCCAACAAGCAAGAATAGGAAGGACGGATGTCCATCACGTAGAATGTAGAGTTGAAGGTTTCAGTTCCCACTTTAATCGGGATGTCCACCTCCCCGTGGACCATCCTTTTAGAACCATCAAAGGCTCTGACAATGATGTTGTTGGGCTTCAGGGTTAGGCCTTCAGTCCAATCTGTCCAACGCTTTCTTCGGCAAGACATTTAAAGACGGCTCATTGTCAACCAAAACGTGTGCTAGAGTAGTCCCTCTGCATTCCACCGAGACATGCAAAGCGTCATTATGCTTTCTCCCTTTAGATGTTAAATCGGCATCAGAGAATCCTAGACCATTGCCAGTTGTTAGGCTAGCTACACATTCCTGGAACTGATCCGCGGAGGTTTCCTGTGGCACGTGGGCCGTCTTCAAAAATCTGATTAGGGCTTTAGCATGAGCTTCGGAATAAAGCAGCAGGGCCAATATAGAAATCTTTGAGGGGGTTTGCCCCAGTTGCTCCATAACATCATAATCGCTTTTTTTGATTATTTTCAAAATCTCTTCCATTTCTTTTTGAGAGGTCTCAGGGATGACCAATGGCCGAGCCCTCATCCTGACGAGCGCTTCTTGGATCCCTTTCCCTCTATCATCAGCAGCAATAGAGGGGACGACCACATGGGTGACAGTTTCTTCAATAATTGGACTTCTCGCAGATATGTTGACCAGCACAGGGGTAACCTTAGGAGCATTTGAGGGTCCAAAGATTTCCCTTGGAGGAGCAATCTCTGGAGAAAATTCTTCCACTGCGGGTGATTTTACTCGTTCCAACAATATTTCCAATGTTATAAGTCTCTTCATCAGAACTTTATTCAGTAGATTCAACTTGTTTAATACCGTGGTAGAAGATCTCTCCACCATAGTTCCACGGTATTGATTTGTTGGACTTGTACAGGATGGGCCCCGACATGGTTATCTTCAGAGGTACAGTCTTCAGATCGGATGTAATCTTAACAGGTCTTTTGGAGACCTTGGAAAGATTGGCGGATATGGTAATTATTGAAATATCGTTGACAGGAGTCGGTGTAACAAGATTCTTCTCAAAAAGGATTTCTTGATTATCCATTAGGCGTTGGATGCCTAACTTCAACAACAGACAGTCGGATGGTAAGGATGAACAAAGGCAGCAATCTTCTTCACAACCTGGGAAAATCCCAGCCTTCAGCAAATTTAACTTGATTATAGGTAGCGGAGTCATCAAATCATTAATAGTAGCAACAAAAAGATTCTCTTCAACAGCATGGGCATTGTGGCCATGCCTTGGCATTGGAGCAGAGATCACATTCGGCTTTTCAGGGGCGTCGAATTCCACTTCTTTAGCATCTATCAAATCCTGAATCTTATTCTTGAGGGCCCAACAATTGTTGGTGTCGTGCCCTATACTCCCTGAATGATAAGCACACTTGGCGTTCGAATGGTAGTAAGGAGAAGTTGTATTCGGATTCTTCGGGGCCTCTTTCAGGCTGGAAATGTTTAACTTCAAGAGATGAGGTAAAACCTGAGCGGAAGTCATGTTTATCTGGGTGATTTGCCTTACAGGACTTTCCACCCTTGCTTGGTTGGTTCTGGGTTAGTTGTTTCTTGGTTGATCAACTACAGACTTCTGAATCATTACGGCCCCCACCGCTGGCCGGCGCTCAACTCTTCCTTTAACTCTTTGGGAGTAGACAGCTGAGACTTCTTTCTTTGTTGGAAAAGGATTTTTGACGGCAGCGAAAGCAGATGCATCTTTTTGAATTTTACCGCTCTTGATTTTGGCTTCAACTCTTTCACCAGTTAGAATTAACTCGGTGAACCCTGCAGACGAACTTCCTATCAGGTGATTGAAAAAGGGACCTGACAGTGTACCCAAGAACATGTCTACAAGCTCTCTCTCAGATAGAGGTGGTTGTACTCGTCCCGCCAAGTCTCTCCATTTCTGGGCATACTCCTTAAAGCCTTCATTGGAGACCATGCCCATACTCTGTAATTGAGTATGGGTTGGTGCTAAGTCCGCATTGTACTGATACTGCTTGTAGAAGGCAGCATCCAAATCCTCCCAATTGTGCACATCACACCTCTCTAGCTGGTAGAACCAATCTAATTGCGTCCCCGACAAACTGTCCTGGAAGAAATGTACCCACAGGTCTTTGTCAGAAGAATGAGGTTGAATTTTTATGACGTAGGACCGTAGGTGCATCTTTGGGCAAGACACCCTATCGTATTTAGAAAACAGAGGTACTTTAAACTTCGGGGGAATGATAATTCCAGAAACCAGACCCAACTCTTCAAAGTCCAGCCCAGGCACCCTCTGAATCTCCATGGCTGCCAGACGTTCTTCCAGATTTTTATATTTTTCATCTGCAGGAGGGTACTGCTGTTCAGAATAATCTTTATCCTCCTCTTCTTTTTCTTCCTCAAACTGAGATGGCACTGCAACTCCCTTTCCTTTTCCTACCCCTTCATCAGATGTTGAGGGGAAACCCAGGACCCTTCTAGCTTGACCTTCAAATCTTCTACCCAAAGTAGCCACACCAACTCTCTTTTTTCTTTTTCTCTTTTTCCTTCTCTAACAGAGCTTTAAGATCCTCCTGGCCCTTAGCCAAGGTCATGAGTAACTGTTGGAACTGTGAATTTTGCGCTTGCAAATCTTTGACCGTCTGCTCAATATCCATCTTGCTGAAATAAACAGCAGAGAGATAAGGAAACCTGGTGTGAAGACCTGTTTATGCATATGATGAATGAAATGTATTCATGTAATGCATTCAAGGATTCAGAAATTCAAATTTGTTTTAAACAAAAGGAACACACATCATATTAATAAGATAGGATTGTTAGTACATAAATGCCCCATGGGCAAAATAATACAAAATTCTAATGTAAAAAGAGGTTGTGCATCCTTTTTGGTGCAATGTAGGTGTTGAGAGTCTTCTCTTTGTGAAGTTGACGAGTAAGTTCTAAAACCTTCTTCTCATTGGCGTAGAATTGGGCTTCAAACGTATCGCGTTCTCCCTTGAGTTGTATCCAACTCCTTTGTAAATCTTCCAATGATGTTGGCATGTCAGGATGTAGGAGGGTGTATGGAACCTCTCCTTCCTTAACAGGCTCTTTAATCACAGGGAGAATTTAGTGGTAAGGCATCATAAGACTTTGGGCGCGGGTTCGTACTCACTTGAGGTAAGGCTCAAGGGGGATGGAATTCTTATGTCCCAAAGTCTTACTGCCCACCTTGTTGGGCATCCTCTAAGCTCGGATAAACCTTTGTCGAAGTCCTTGATCGTCGTTGTCGAAGTCAAAAACCAAGTCTGGAATTAGCATGTCATGTGGGCCATCCCTTCGAGCATAACCAAACTGTCTCAGAGCCAAGCAGGGGTTGTAGGTGATGCCTCCCCTAATGCCAAGTAGAGGGACATTAGGGAATTCCCCACAACGGTCAATGACGATAACATTTTCTCTAGATCGAGAACACCAATGAACATCTGAATGTGTAAGAGTCATCAATCGTTGTGACCACCTTGTTGTACCCCAAAATTTTCCCTCTCATATTTCTACAAACATTGCAAGAAAAATCTCCAAGTGGCTCAAGATTGCTCAAGAGTTGGACAATCAAGCTATCTCCTAAGGCAGTCAACCTCAAATTAGGGTTTTGTGTTGCATCAAGATCCTTGAGTCCAAATGACCTCAAGTTCTCCCCAATGTCCTAATATGTACTCAAGGTCATCCATGTCAAATTTCAAGCCTTGCAGAGGAAGTTTGCTCAGTCAATTGCTCAAAGGGTCCAAAAATCGACTGTGCTAGGGCAAAAGTCAACTGTGACCTATAAACAGTCAAACTTAAATATATTTTGTCAACATTCTCATTTTAAAGGATATTTCATCATTTGATCAAGGTTTGATCATGATTCATCAAGGATTGCTCAAAATTCATCAAGACTCAAAAGTTGCTAAATTAGGGTTTTGCAGGAAAAGTCAACTCAACTTTGACCAGGCATAACTTTCTCATACTTTATGAGAAATGAACCATCCAAATCTCATTTTTAATAGGATGAAATTTCATACAATCCATATTCATACCCTAAGATAAGAAAATGCACTCACAAGAAGTTATAAATTTGGACATTATAGGTCATTTTTGAAAGTCAACAAAAACACCTTTTTTGCCAAAGCTTATAACTTGAGCATGGAATATTAAAATGAGATGATACCAAAATGGTTGGTTAGAGGACATATCAAGCTTCCTAAAAAGTCCAAGAACACTTCCAAAAGTCCAAAATTGAAGAAGTTATGCATTGTTGAAGTTGGGCATTTTTGCAAAATTGCCAAAAGTCAACTATCTCCAAAACTTCAAATTTTGTCAAATGGGCCCATTCTTTTCCACTTGATTTGAACTTGCCATATTGCACACGTGTCCTAGCTTTGGACTTGTGTCCATATATCAATTTTATTATTTTATTTGATTTTTTATTAAATTATTTCACTTTAAATCAAATTAAATCAAATTAAATCCAAATATTGATTGCTTGATATCTTTTTGGCTATTTTAGGACTTAATCATCATCAAGATCAGCATCAAACTCGTATCAAGCATTCCATGTGCAAAAAGATTGAGTTTTTGACAAATTTAGCAAGTCTTCAATGGTGAATCAAATTCAATCTCATGGCATTGATGTGCAAAGATTCAATCCAAAAATGTTAAACTAATACATTCTATCATACATATACAAGTCAAGGCACACGAAAACTAGGCTAGAGACTGCAAGAACATTGAAAGAAAAACTTGGAAAAAGTGGTAAAAAGTGCAAAGTCGAAATCAAGCTTGGAGGCGTTTTCAGAAGCAAAACTCAACACCAATCAATTGCTGGAGGTTCACTGAAGCAGAACCAACCCAAGGCCAGTCTCCATACACGCTCAAAAGCTCTGTAAGTATCTCAAAAAACCGCCCTTCTCTTGAATTCGCAAATCTTATTTCTTGCATCTTTTGCACAAACTATGGGCATATTCATGATCCTCATCAAATTTCCAAGCTTTCTGCATCACTCAATTTTATTTATCTGACTTGTAAAGCCAAGAACCGAATCTAGGGTTTTGTGGTTTGCTTTTTGGGCGTTTCCCTTACAGGTAAAATTAGCTCCAATAATGGCCATGGACATGACCGGAGGAGGAAGACGAGCATAACCATGGTCTTGGGAGGAATTTTTATGGCCTAGAATTGATTTTGGGACTGACCTGCAAATTTAGCTGCGGATCTAAATCCGCAGGTAAAGTTACAGGGAGTAAGGAAGAAGACGATGGTGTGTCGTCTCCTTAGTGGCTGGTTCAAATTTAGCGCGTTTTATTTTTTTGTTCTGGCATATTAGTCCATTTACTCATATTATCATTATTTGGTATATACTTGACAAATAGAACGTGATGGTTGAGTGGCAAATGAGCGTTGGCAACATGCCTTGGGGCCTGTGTTCGAATCCCAGGTCCCCCATATTTCTTTGTTATATTTTTCTTCAGGTAATCAGGTGCTGGCCCAAGCGTGTAGCCTACTATACTCCCTCATTCAATCAATGGACAGATGGCCCCAGGCCAGATCTGGTGACCCAGATGGAACGTCCACCATGGAACCAAGTCAAAGGCGCACATTGAATCTCTCAAAGTCAGCCAGGCCTGCGCCATTTGGGCCATCAAATTGTTGTTCATACCTCCTAATCAGACCCACACCCCTAACTCTTTCTATTTCTTTTTTTTATTTTAATTGTTTGTTTTATTATTTCTATTTAATTATTAACCAATTAAATATTTTTCTTTAATAAAATCAAAACCAAAAAATATTTTTCTTCTTAAAATCAAATTTTAATTTTTATTAACAAATATTAATTTAATTAATTTAGTTTTAATTAGGATAACTTTAATATATTTCATAAACAATTAAAATTAACTTAGACATAATTAGGTTTTTTTACTAACATTGATTAATTTTATCTTATTTCTTTAAATACCAAAAAAACCCAAAAATATTTATTTTTATTAATTAATTTATTTATTTAATTTAGTAATTAATTTAGATTTATTTCTTTCTTAAAATAAAAAAAAATAAAAAAAAAAGATACTTTCTCTCAAAAAAGGGTCAAAACCCTATTTGCGCTCGATTTAATTTCTCGCACGCGATTTCATTTTCATTTATCCTATATTGTACTTGTCCCGGAATGTAATAGATAATTAGGACCATTTAATTATTTGTATCGCTTTATTTATTTTTCCGCATTTAAATTTCAAAGGGTTGCTTTTGGCGATGTAAATACTCGACACATTGTAATTTAATTTCCGCACTTTTATTTTCCGCAAATTATGACTGTTAGATGTTTGATAATAGGGATGCATGACAAGATTGAATGTTTTAACCTAAAATCAAATTAGGTCACCATTAACATGTACAAAGATAAAATTAACTGAAAACGACACACTCGCACATGCGCACTCTTAGGGTACACCCCACTTGGTTGCCTTCGTACACGGTCATTAAGTATAGGATACTTTAGAGGTCGCCCTCTTGTCCAAAGATCATAGTCGCCTCGAAACGGTTGCCTCGGATATGATTGCCTCGAAACAAATGATCTAAGACATTAGTGTTGTACCCCAAAATTTGCCCTCCCATACTCTCCAAGAAATTGCCAAGTCTAGCTTCAAAATCTCCCCAAGGGTTGCACAGTGCAAGAGCCTCCTAAGCAGTCAAAATTAGGGTTTTGTGTTCTGATCAAGAAAATTAAGTTTCCAAAGGTCCAAGCAAGTCCCACATTCCTACAAATATGGTCAAGCATCCTCATATCAAGTTTCAAGGCTTTCAGCACAAAATTGCACAGTCAAAAACCCTAATTGCACTACAGTCAACTGTAGGGGCAAAATGGTCATTTGACAGTCAAAAGTTCAAATTTTTGGTCAACATATCATTTTTAAGCCACAAACATCATTTGATCAATGCTTGATCATGATTCTCAAAGCTTGGCTCAAAAATCATCAAGATGCAAAAGTTTCCTTATTTGGACAGCTGAAAAAGTCAACTGTACATTAACCAGGGCATAACTTCCACATGGATTATCAGAAAAATTCCATCCAAAGCTCATTTTGAAGAGAAAGACATTTCCTACAACTCATCTTCATACTTCAAGTCCAATAAATGCTCTCACAAAAAGTTATCAATTTCAACATTATAGGTCATTTTCAAAAGTCAACAAAAAGGGACTTTAAGTCAAAGGCCATAACTTGAGATTGGTGAATCAAAATGACATGGGACCAAAGGCATTGGTTAAAGGACTCAAAGACCTTTTCAAAATGTCTAAGAACATGAGAAAAGCTTAAAAATTGAGCAAGTTATGCCTTGTGGAAGTTGGGAAATTTTTGGATATTTTGAAAAGTCAACATTGATTCAAATGACCTAAAATTGCTAATGGGCCCATTTTTCTTCCACAATTCATTATCCAAGGCATGTGCACGACCACTTGGCCCAAAGGGAAGTATTTCTTCATTTTTTATTTATTTATTTGAATTTTTATTTATAATAATTCATTTAAATCAAATTAAATACATGGAAAATATTTAACCTAAGTTTTACAATCCTTTTTTGCATGTAATCCACTCAATAACTCGTGCATGATCCAATATGGAAAGATTTGGAGAGAATTGATATGATTGAGAGCAAAAGCACATGGAAAATATTTGGAAAAAGATCTTGAAAATCAAATCTCTCAAACCATGAATACAAGAGATTTTGATCAAGTTTGTTGACCTAATTGGTTCATTACATAAGCCTGAATACAACCCTAATGAGATTGACCATTAAAGTTGCGCAGAAACCATTCACCAACTCGAAATATTTTGTCTAAAAACTCAATTCTGAAAACTAACTTGTAGGTGGTTTCAAGCCAAGATTTCCATTCCATTAGCTTCCTTGAAGGTTACAGGACATATTCCAATCATTCCTCAAGCCCCATACTTAGGAAAACGTAAGATCACCATGGAAATTGGTGAAGAAAATTTCTGAATCAGTTTCTATCATACATGCATTGTTAACACATTTTGTTATTATTTTTGTGTTTAGAATAAAGTTTGCAAGCTAACCATATGCTTTGATTGGATTATTACGCGCTATGTGCAAAGATACCATTATTATTTTTTAGGGTTTACAGGATTTCGAATTGGGGGTTTCTTGGTCTTGTAAAATTAGCAAACCACGATGCCAGGAATGGATTCGGGGGACTTGGACGAAGACAATGGGACTCTCGCGCTCAATTTATGAGCGTCACAGGGCTAGTCGCTATTTTTTAGTAGCTGGCCTAAAAGAACACCATGAAAAACGTTGCCTAATGTATTTGTGTTTCAGGGACGAGGAAGAAGATGACCTCGTGGCGTCAGTAGATTGGCCAGTTTAAAAGTTCGCGCGCAGAGGCCCCACTAACGCTTGTTTTATTCATTATATTTGTTGTTTATTATATATTAACATGTGTAAATTGGTTCAGCTGGCAAGCGTTGTTGTTGGTAAAGTACATGACCTGGGTTCGAGCCCCAGGTCTTCACTATCTCAATATTATTTTTCAATTGATAATCACATGCAGATCCCACGCTGGATACCACCATACTCCTTCATGATCAGATGGCCACGCGTCCCAATAGAACAATCAGAAGGCCAAGAATTGCGCAATACCATGGATTGTAGTCAACGCGCCAGCATACTCCCAGGAAAAATCAACAAGGCCATGCTAAATGGGCCAGCATCATTGGATTTTCACCTCCTGTTTGGGGCCTGAACCCCCCCAGGTTTACAAACCCTTTTCATTATTTTTTTCTTTTTTTTCTTTATTTCTTTTTTTTCAATTATTATATTTTTTATTAATTCTGTTAATTTAATTATTATTTTCATAAAATCACAAAATACACATAAAAATCAGAAAAGACCAAAAATTAAATATATTTAATTAGTTAATATTTTGTAAATAAATTCCTAAATTAATTAGTTATAAATTAGGGTTTAATTTAATATTTTCATAATAAATTAAAAAAACATAGAATTAGGTTTAATTAATTTTTCATCCTTTTTATTTTTTTTCTTTCATAAATATTTAATATTATTTATTTATTTTTATAATTAAATTTGTATATAAAAATTAGGGTTAATTTAGGTTAAAATTCAATGTTTTCTTAATAAATTAAAAGCCATTAGAATTAGGGTTAGTATTAATTTCAATTAATTCTTTTTTTTATTAAATCCTAAAATACTAAAAATACCAAAAAACAAGTTCTTTCTTTCTTTTTAATTAATTAATCCCTTATTAGTTTAATTTTGCAAAAAGGGTCCAACGCCCTTGTTTCGATTTAATTCTTGTTCGCATATTTATTTTGTTTCGTTTAAATATTTATGTATCTCTCCCAAGGCCATGTAACCTTTTAATTGCTCGCACTTTTTTTTTACTTTCTTTATTTTCCTGTCAAATCGGGTCCTGGTTTAATTTTGGCGATGTGGACCCGCGCCTTTTGTAATAGCTTAGAATTTACTTTCCCGCAATATTTTTTTAACTGTTAACAAATGGCATGAAAGAATGTATGGACAAAAATAAAAACAAGCGTAGAACACCATTAATATGACAAGATAAATGCAAACGAAAAACGACACACAAATCGCACACACCACCCCTAGGGTACGCCTCACTGTTGCCTTGCCTCGAAAGGTGATCGTCGAGTAGAGGATGTCTTAGTAAGTCCTCATGATCCGGGAACCTGGCATGAGGGTAGCTTCTAAGGTGTCTTCCCATTGCTCTGGTGATCACCATGTCCCGAACCTCGAATTGACCCGAACACCTCCAACGGTGGTGCTACCTACCTCTCAATGGTGGGATGGCACTACTTTAAAGGACATTTACACAGACGAATTCCTTAGGTTAGGTAGGTTCTCATAGATACTTGCTCTAATTTCCAAACAAATTCAAAAAATACTTTTCACACCAACACATTTTCAAAAAGCTTTCGAAAGCAATTTTTCAAACACTCTTGAGGACCGATACAAGAGTCGAACTGGAATTTTCAAAGAAACTTTTTAAAACCCACAGTTGAAAAGCAAACAAACCATTTTTGAAAACACAAGTGAGCAAGTATCTAAGAGCCCATGGATAACCATGGATAGAAAGGGTGCTAACACCTTCCCTTTCTATAACCTACCTCCCGAACCGAGAGCAATCTCTTTAAGGAATTTTTCTGTGCTTTTGTCCTTTCCATTTGGAGAAAATAAAAGACGGTGGCGACTCTTGCTTCCGCGACATTTCGCGAACCAGCATTAAACAGTCAGTTCCAGATCCACCGATCACAGAACTGGCGACTCTGCTGGGGACTTAACTTAAAGTGAGGTGTACCTTAGGGTTAGTTCATAACTGTGTTTTCAATTGCTTTCCTTGTTTGCTTTAAATTGTGGGACTGTCTTGGGAGTTCTATAGATCCTAACCCGGATCTGGGGATACCTTCGTAGAAAGTAGCAACAAGGCTGTAAGGGAACTGTGTGGGGTGTACCGACATGGTTGAAACAGTCTGCTACGTTGATGTGGCACTTTGGTGTGTACCGGTAACCCTTGAATTCAGTCAAGGAGAGTACGGGGCCTCCGCGTGGTATCGTGAAGCATCAACAGACCTTAGGAACCTTAATTGAACTATCTTGGCCTCTTTAGGGTAGTGAGATAACTGACTTTGGTGCAGTCCGAGGTTGGTTGATACTCGATACTACACCCAATTGAGGGTTGCTTTCCTGGAATATTTCGGTCGCCAGTTCAGTGGCTAAATCGAAACGATGAACAATGAAAGCAATCCAGTGATATTGGGACCCTTAGAACCCGGTTACTTCTAATAGGACAGGTTGAGCCCACCAACTTCAAGAGGGTAATACCCAGACCCCATGCTGGCCTAAACTTTAGGGGCTTGCCTTGTGTGACTTGTGTGCCTTCGTACTTGACTATTTGCATGCTTGTTATCTAACACATGAATTACTTGCAGGGTTTGCTTATAGTCCTTAATGGGGACTCATAGCAGGGTTTGCTAAGTTTTTACAGGTTTTGTCCATAGTCCTTAACTAGGACTCATAACAGGGTGTACTAAATTTCTTGCAGGTTTTGTTTATAGTCCTTAATTGGGACTCATAACAGGGTATCCTAAGCTTCTTGCAGGTTTTAGTTTGTAGTCCTTAATAAGGGCTCATAACAGGGTTTATTCATATCACCCCATGCATCATGACATCATACCATTGCATACATCCTAACCTATTTCAAGGATCTCAAGGGCTTGTGGTGCAGGTCATGGTGAATCAACTATCCCAGCAAGGGGCAAAGAGGATTTATTTTCCTCTAGACAAAGTTGTCAGAGGCTATGACCCACTTGATATGGTGAGCTCTGACTCCTGAAGAAGGGTCCCATAACCAAGGTTGTTTGGAAACCAAAACCAGGCATGATGACCAAAGTCAGGGGCTATGACCCACTCGATATGGTGAGCCTTTGACCCTTGAAGAAGAATCCCCAACAGCATGGGTTCCCTTCAATCAGAGCTAAATTCCAATGCTAACAAATTTTCTTGTTTACCCCGCGGGATCCTTGAAAACATTGCATGCATGTCATACACATCATTACATAACAGGTATCTTTGTTGCAGGTCACTTACCTTTCTCGCTGTTTATTTCAGCAATGGCCTTCTAACCAGATAACCAGGACTGTCTTGCTCAAGAGACTCGGTTCGGGGAAATCCTCCTGAATCTATCCAAGGGGCAGGAGGAGCTAAGGACACTTCTCATGGAGACCTTTGTTAGAAACAGTGCTGAGGGTGAAAGGCTGAAACACCTACAAGCTGAGGTGTATGCATTGAAAGCCCAGATGCTGGGGCAGGTGACTGCTATTCAAGGGTTAGCTCAAAGACAAGACGAGCTCTGGTTTCTCGTCAACCAACTGCTTCAGGGTAACCAGCTGGGGCAAAAGTCTAAGGGTAAAAAGCCAGTCATCGGTCGACCACCTTTGAGACAAAGAGTCAAGGAGAGAGCTCCCTAAACGGCTCCAGTGTCACAAATTCAACACCACAACCAACAAAAGAGCGAGAAAAGGCAGTTCACTCGGCTCAGCGTGACCTTATCCCAGATATTGCCACAGTTGTTGGAGACCAAGCTGGTAACTCTAAAAGAGGCTCCGAAGTTTCAAAATACAACGTCACCAAAGTATAACCCCAACGCTCGCTGCGCTTATCATTCTGATAGCCCGGGGCATGCTACAGAGGATTGTTGGGCTTTGAAGAATAAGATTCAGGACCTGATTGATGAAGGGGCACTGGAATTCACACAAGATGGTCAGGCTGAATTTTTCTACCATCCCTCCAAGGCTCACCTTTTGAAGTGACAAGCTCTGGGACTAGGAAACTTTTGTTCATTCGAATGTTCAAGTTGCATTGTTCTTTGATTGTTCAAACATTTATTCATGTTAAACATTGTTATTCCATTAATGCACCGCATATGTCTGTTTTGAAGCAATATATTCGTATTCACTATATACAAATTGTTTTCATATTTTTTCTGATGTCAATACTCGATTAAAATTCTAAGCCTCTTGAGGGAGGATGACGAAAACGATACCATAATCTACAGTATGCTTTTGAACAGACCCCGCTGATGAGGTACATGCATTTTTTCAATTCCTAAACACTGGAGTTATAAGGAAGATAATCCCTCGTCAACCCCTCTGAGCCAAAGAAGTTAGAGTTTTTTATTTTTTTGAAATTAAAACCCTTAATCATAACCTGGGGCAGGGTAGTTCTCTCAGTTGATCCAAGTACATAATGAACAGCATCAAAAGAAGTCCTTACAAAACAAGGAAAGACAGTGATGGTTCCGAATAATCAATAAAGAGAGGCAGTCATTACTTCTCAAAATAAAAGCCCAATAAGTCAAAACCTATGAAGGGGACGTACAAAACTGGGGCATCCCGCTGACTGTAACCACCAAAGAAACAGTTCAGGCAAAATTTAGGGATAGCGAAATCAAAAAAAGGAGGTCCTACAAACCCTCGACAAGAAAAAAAAGAAAAAATGACTGCCTATTCAGAATAAATCATCAATATCTGAACCATCATTGGAACATCAGGACAAAGACTCAAACAAGGTCTAACGCACGATCAGCTGAGTTTAGGTTTGAAGAACATCACGAAGAGCGGGTGGGTACAAATAATTTGAGTCTTTATCCTTTGTTTCTTAAACCATGAACCAGGCCACGTTATAACCCTTAAAAGTCCTAGCTGAAGCATGGGTTAGTTCGAAAGCATATTGTTACGAAAGGTATCCTGACTCCTTAAGGCTTACGGTAAATACGGAGTTGACATCACGTTTTACAAACATTCACTTGTTTTATGAAAAAAAAAAAGAATGCATTTTCAAAATCTTCAAGACAGACATAGGCTTTGCATTTTTAACATAACTTTGTTTGCATATGACTTTTGTTTGAACAACATAGAAATTCGCACGATGAATACCCGGTGAACAGAAGCACTTCCAATCAAGGGGAAGACATGACCATGGTCCATTATCTGGGGCAGTCCAATCAAGATTCGGAGAATCTCTCAAAGGCCAAATAGCTTGGGGGAAAATCTCCGCCTGAGTCATTTGGGGCACTCCAACAACGAATCTTGCTTGATCAAGCACCTTCTGGTGGCATGACAAAACACTTCTAACAGGGGCAACTCCCTACATTCTGAAAGAACGGACATAGTCGAAAAAGTACTACGCATAAACAAAGACCCGCTAGGTTGACATACCTAGGCAAAAATAAGGGTTTCCCGGCAAACCAAAAGGGTTCGGGCAAAATGAAGGGATGAAATGAAAAAATCTGTACACCCGGCAAGTCGAAAACCTGAAAAGGCGGCTTGGGCAAAAAGGGGTATCCTGATGGACTGAAAACCCGAAAGGGCGGTCCAGGCAAAAGTTAGGGATCAAAAGCGTACGACTATGTCCTGTCATCTTGTCACCTGCCTACCAGAAGAAGGTTTGACCCTCAACAATTATCAGCATCCCACATGTGCCTCCCCCATAGAAACAGGGGCAATAACGGGTGGTTTAAGCAATCTGATTGTTCTATCCTCCAAGGCACCAAGGTAGGTTCAACTAAAGAGCATAACCGGCATATCTTAGTTCCCCAGAGAGTGAGCCAGCAAGTCAGTTCATTCTTCTCCAAGCAGAGTTATCAAACCTCAAGGAAGTTGAGTATCCTCCAGTAGATCTCAACATCTCCCCAGCAGCATATATACATATATTCGTAACAAGCATCCCTGGCAGTCTTGGTCTAAAGATTGTTCCCCGGCGGTATACCAGACATTCAAAGGAATCACTTCCCCCGCAGTTCAAAAATTCCCCAAGAGAGTCCAATCCAATTCCCCCAGGAAAATTGGAATTTATCTCCCCAAGCAGTAAGCTTATCCCCAGTAGATTCTGGAAGCTTATCCCTCGCAAAGCACGAACGCGTCCGGCTTTATTTAAAGAGTTATTTCCTTAACGGGATATAACTGGGTTATCCTCAGCCAAAAGCCACGGAAGGAGCGTCCTCGACGAAATTCTCTTACCCCCAGCGAAGTCTATCAACACTTCCAATACAACAAGGATATCCCCAACAATTATTATCAACAATTCAACAAAGTATCTCTCTCCCCATAGAGTATCGCTCCCCAGCATGATCACTAGAGTACTTTTTCCCCCCGCAGACTCTTCCATTCGCCAAGTTTATTCCCCAACGGAGTCATTTTCTCCTACCGGTATTCTTGCAATTATCATCCCCAGCGGAAGCAAAATCTACTCTTCAATATCAGCCCAGGAGTGACTTCCCGGCACCCGTCAAGGATTGACTTTCCTAGACGAAAAACACATACATAAACATCGCATACATCATTATAGCATGCATAGACGCATCATATCTTACAAATCTCATCTATGTTGAGAACATCATTGCTTGATCCATGTCATGCATTGCATATGACTGACTTTTACCTTTCAGGAAAGATTCAGCTAAATTCTCAATCATCTTTTAAGACCTAGACCGGTTCAGTTAATCGACTCAAAAGATTTCTTATCCAGTCCAAGGCCTTCTCTAGTCCAGCTAAATCGACTACCAACAGATTTTTCTGATGAAGACTCAGTAGAAGTTATTAGGTTTTTCTTTGAGATTATAATTTCCTATGGTCCTCTCCCCGACGGTGCGTGAGATGTAATTCCCTTTCAGGTTATAATTTCCTATGGTCCTCTCCCCGACGGTGCGTGAGATGTAATTCCCTTTTAGGTTATAATTTCCTATGGTCCTCTCCCCGACGGTGCGTGAGATGTAATTCCCTTTTAGGTTATAATTTCCTATGGTCCTCTCCCCGACGGTGCGTGAGATGTAATTCCCTTTCAGGTTATGATTTCCTATGGTCCTCTCCCCGATGGTGCGTGAGATGTAATTCCCTTTTAGGTTATAATTTCCTATGGTCCTCTCCCCGACGGTGCGTGAGATGTAATTCCCTTTCAGGTTATGATTTCCTATGGTCCTCTCCCCGACGGTGCGTGAGATGTAATTCCCTTTCAGGTTATGATTTCCTATGGTCCTCTCCCCGACGGTGCGTGAGATGTAATTCCCTTTTAGGTTATAATTTCCTATGGTCCTCTCCCCGACGGTGCGTGAGATGTAATTCCCTTTTAGGTTATAATTTCCTATGGTCCTCTCCCCGACGGTGCGTGAGATGTAATTCCCTTTCAGGTTATGATTTCCTATGGTCCTCTCCCCGACGGTGCGTGAGATGTAATTCCCTTTCAGGTTATGATTTCCTATGGTCCTCTCCCCGACGGTGCGTGAGATGTAATTCCCTTTTAGGTTATAATTTCCTATGGTCCTCTCCCCGGCGGTGCGTGAGATGTAATTCCCTTTTAGGTTATAATTTCCTATGGTCCTCTCCCCGACGGTGCGTGAGATGTAATTCCCTTTTAGGTTATAATTTCCTATGGTCCTCTCCCCGACGGTGCGTGAGATGTAATTCCCTTTTAGGTTATAATTTCCTATGGTCCTCTCCCCGACGGTGCGTGAGATGTAATTCCCTTTTAGGTTATAATTTCCTATGGTCCTCTCCCCGACGGTGCGTGAGATGTAATTCCCTTTTAGGTTATAATTTCCTATGGTCCTCTCCCCGACGGTGCGTGAGATGTAATTCCCTTTAAGGTTATAAGTTCCTATGGTTCTCTCCCCGGCGGTGCGTGAGATGTAATTCCCTTTTAGATTATAATTCCCTTTGGTTCTCTTCCCGATACTGCGGAGATGGTAATTCCCACCAAGATTTTCTCAACGAGCATTGTTAAGGTTAAAGTCACCCAAGGTTCTCTCACCATTCATACTGAGGTAGCAACCATCCCTGGTTCATTCATCACCGTTTGAAGCTCCAGATCCAACTCCTGTAACCAGTCAGGACACATCTATACCAAACATCTGAAAACCAGCTCCTGCAACGTGTCAGGTACTCATTTTTCTTTTGCAGGTATGTAGGTTCTCGCTAAGGAATCTCTTACGCGATCAACATCCAGATGGCATCTATAAGCCCATCATCCTATTCATCAAATGGCATCTATAAGCCCAAGCCCATCATCTTATTCATCAAATGGCATCTATAAGCCCATTCCATCATCACACTGTTACTATGTGAGCGCAAATTTCTGGGCACTCTAGTGTTCAATCATCTTCCACCCTCGGATTACGAAAGGCACGTCAGCCAATCTGCATCCTCAGGTCTAAGAAGATTGAACAGGGGCAACTGTTGTACCCCAAAATTTGCCCTCCCACATTCTTCAAGAAATTGCCAAGTCATGCTTCAAAATTCCCCAAGGGTTGCACAGTGCAAAAGGCCTCTTAAGCAGTCAAAATTAGGGTTTGTGTTCTGATCAAGAAAATGAAGTTTCCAAAGGTCCAAGCAAGTCCCACATGCCTACAAATATGTTCAAGCATCCTCATATCAAGTTTCAAGGCTTTCAGCACAAAATTGCACAGTCAAAAACCCTAATTGCACTACAGTCAACTGTAGGGGCAAAATGGTCATTTGACAGTCAAAAGTTCAAATTTTTGGTCAACATATCATTTTGAAGCCACAAACATCATTTGATCAATGCTTGATCATGATTCTCAAAGCTTGGCTCAAAAATCATCAAGATGCAAAAGTTTCCTTATTTGGACAGTTGAAAAAGTCAACTGTAAATTAACCAGGGCATAACTTCCACATGGATTATCAGAAAAATTCCATCCAAAGCTCATTTTGAAGAGAAAGACATTTCCTACAACTCATCTTCATACTTCAAGTCCAAGAAATGCTCTCACAAAAAGTTATAATTTCAACATTATAGGTCATTTTCAATAGTCAACAAAAAGGGACTTTAAGTCAAAGGCCATAACTTGAGATTGGTGAATCAAAATGACATGGGACCAAAGGAATTGGTTAGAGGACTCAAAGACCTTTCCAAAATGTCTAAGAACATGAGAAAAGCTTAAAAATTGAGCAAGTTATGCCTTGTGGAAGTTGGGAAATTTTTGGATATTTTGAAAAGTCAACATTGATTCAAATGACCTAAAATTGCTAATGGGCCCATTTTTCTTCCACAATTCATTATCCAAGGCATGTGCACGACCACTTGGCCCAAAGGGAAGTATTTCTTCATTTTTTATTTATTTATTTGAATTTTTATTTATAATAATTCATTTAAATCAAATTAAATACATGGAAAATATTTAACCTAAGTTTTACAATCCTTTTTTGCATGTAATCCACTCAATAACTCGTGCATGATCCAATATGGAAAGATTTGGAGAGAATTGATATGATTGAGAGCAAAAGCACATGGAAAATATTTGGAAAAAGATCTTGAAAATCAAATCTCTCAAACCATGAATACAAGAGATTTTGATCAAGTTTGTTGACCTAATTGGTTCATTACATAAGCCTGAATACAACCCTAATGAGATTGACCATTAAAGCTGCGCAGAAACCATTCACCAACTCGAAATATTTTGTCTAAAAACTCAATTCTGAAAACTAACTTGTAGGTGGTTTCAAGCCAAGATTTCCATTCCATTAGCTTCCTTGAAGGTTACAGGACATATTCCAATCATTCCTCAAGCCCCATACTTAGGAAAACGTAAGATCACCATGGAAATTGGTGAAGAAAATTTCTGAATCAGTTTCTATCATACATGCATTGTTAACACATTTTGTTATTATTTTTGTGTTTAGAATAAAAATTGCAAGCTAACCATATGCTTTGATTGGATTATTACGCGCTATGTGCAAAGATACCATTATTATTTTTTAGGGTTTACAGGATTTCGAATTGGGGGTTTCTTGGTCTTGTAAAATTAGCAAACCACGATGCCAGGAATGGATTCAGGGGACTTGGACGAAGACAATGGGACTCTCGCGCTCAATTTATGAGCGTCACAGGGCTAGTCGCTATTTTTTAGTAGCTGGCCTAAAAGAACACCATGAAAAACGTTGCCTAATGTATTTGTGTTTCAGGGACGAGGAAGAAGATGACCTCGTGGCGTCAGTAGATTGGCCAGTTTAAAAGTTCGCGCGCAGAGGCCCCACTAACGCTTGTTTTATTCATTATATTTGTTGTTTATTATATATTAACATGTGTAAATTGGTTCAGCTGGCAAGCGTTGTTGTTGGTAAAGTACATGACCTGGGTTCGAGCCCCAGGTCTTCACTATCTCAATATTATTTTTCAATTGATAATCACATGCAGATCCCACGCTGGATACCACCATACTCCTTCATGATCAGATGGCCACGCGTCCCAATAGAACAATCAGAAGGCCAAGAATTGCGCAATACCATGGATTGTAGTCAACGCGCCAGCATACTCCCAGGAAAAATCAACAAGGCCATGCTAAATGGGCCAGCATCATTGGATTTTCACCTCCTGTTTGGGGCCTGAACCCCCCCAGGTTTACAAACCCTTTTCATTATTTTTTTCTTTTTTTTCTTTATTTCTTTTTTTTCAATTATTATATTTTTTATTAATTCTGTTAATTTAATTATTATTTTCATAAAATCACAAAATACACATAAAAATCAGAAAAGACCAAAAATTAAATATATTTAATTAGTTAATATTTTGTAAATAAATTCCTAAATTAATTAGTTATAAATTAGGGTTTAATTTAATATTTTCATAATAAATTAAAAAAACATAGAATTAGGTTTAATTAATTTTTCATCCTTTTTATTTTTTTTCTTTCATAAATATTTAATATTATTTATTTATTTTTATAATTAAATTTGTATATAAAAATTAGGGTTAATTTAGGTTAAAATTCAATGTTTTCTTAATAAATTAAAAGCCATTAGAATTAGGGTTAGTATTAATTTCAATTAATTCTTTTTTTTATTAAATCCTAAAATACTAAAAATACCAAAAAACAAGTTCTTTCTTTCTTTTTAATTAATTAATCCCTTATTAGTTTAATTTTGCAAAAAGGGTCCAACGCCCTTGTTTCGATTTAATTCTTGTTCGCATATTTATTTTGTTTCGTTTAAATATTTATGTATCTCTCCCAAGGCCATGTAACCTTTTAATTGCTCGCACTTTTTTTTTACTTTCTTTATTTTCCTGTCAAATCGGGTCCTGGTTTAATTTTGGCGATGTGGACCCGCGCCTTTTGTAATAGCTTAGAATTTACTTTCCCGCAATATTTTTTTAACTGTTAACAAATGGCATGAAAGAATGTATGGACAAAAATAAAAACAAGCGTAGAACACCATTAATATGACAAGATAAATGCAAACGAAAAACGACACACAAATCGCACACACCACCCCTAGGGTACGCCTCACTGTTGCCTTGCCTCGAAAGGTGATCGTCGAGTAGAGGATGTCTTAGTAAGTCCTCATGATCCGGGAACCTGGCATGAGGGTAGCTTCTAAGGTGTCTTCCCATTGCTCTGGTGATCACCATGTCCCGAACCTCGAATTGACCCGAACACCTCCAACGGTGGTGCTACCTACCTCTCAATGGTGGGATGGCACTACTTTAAAGGACATTTACACAGACGAATTCCTTAGGTTAGGTAGGTTCTCATAGATACTTGCTCTAATTTCCAAACAAATTCAAAAAATACTTTTCACACCAACACATTTTCAAAAAGCTTTCGAAAGCAATTTTTCAAACACTCTTGAGGACCGATACAAGAGTCGAACTGGAATTTTCAAAGAAACTTTTTAAAACCCACAGTTGAAAAGCAAACAAACCATTTTTGAAAACACAAGTGAGCAAGTATCTAAGAGCCCATGGATAACCATGGATAGAAAGGGTGCTAACACCTTCCCTTTCTATAACCTACCTCCCGAACCGAGAGCAATCTCTTTAAGGAATTTTTCTGTGCTTTTGTCCTTTCCATTTGGAGAAAATAAAAGACGATGGCGACTCTTGCTTCCGCGACATTTCGCGAACCAGCGTTAAACAGTCAGTTCCAGATCCACCGATCACAATTAGGGTTACCGCTAAGGCGTCCTAACATTGCTTCGGTGACCGTAAGTCCCTAAATTCGAATTGACCCTTAAACTCCAATGATAGTGCTACCTACTCATCAATAGTGGGATAGCATTGTCTAAAGGAAGATAGCATAGAACGATTCCTTTTTCGAGTAGGTAGATGGTTCTTAAGTACTTGCTCTTTCAAAAACAAAAACTTTTCACACTTACACTTTTCAAACAAAGTTTTCAAAAACACGTCATTACACTCTTGAGGACAGAAGCAAGAGTTAAATCGAAGTTTTCAAACAAAAACTTTTTCAAACCCACAAGCACAAAAAAAAGAAATTTTGAAAACAATATGAGCAAGTACCTAAGAGCCCGTGGATAACCACGGATAGAAAGGGTGCTAACACCTTCTCTTTCTATAATCTACCCCCTGGACCCGAGAAATATCTCGAAAAAGGAATTTTTCTGTGCTTTTTTCCTTTCCTAGTTGGATCAAATAAAAGTCGGTGGCGACTCTTGCTTACCGCGACATTTTGCAAAAACGAACGCAAAACGCAAAGCAGCATTCCAAAAAACAGTCGGTTCTTTCCCACCGTATCACACACCTCAAACCTTGCTCATTCTTCAAGACTGATTGGGGAAGATGAGAAATAAACCATCTTGCCAGTAGAGGAGTGCAACATATGATAACACCTCTTTTCCTCATTATTCGAGTGTGAAAAGAGTAGAGGATATCCCCAAGCAAAGTAGGCACCGGGTTACGAGCGATGAAGATTTTGACAGCATTGACATCTATAAGCTGGTCAGGGTTTGGGAACAAGACCAACTCATAGATGATAAGAGCTATAATTTCCTCAAAAGCTTGCAGGTCTAGAGAATTCCAACATTCTTGAGCTTTCTCAAACACTAACTTTGCCAAGAAACCCTTGACACCACTTCTGGTTTCCCAATGGCCTATGACATCAGATGGTTTCAAGTGTAGGGCTTGAGCAACATCTTCAGGCTTTGGATCTGTTTCCGTACCATTGAAAGGTAGTTGATGGAGAATAGGAATCCTCAGGAGTTGATAAAATTCCTCCAAAGTAGGCACTAGCTGGTAGTCAGGAAATGTGAAGCAGTGGTGTAGGGGGTCAAAGAACTGGAAAAGAACTTTCACCATGTCTTCCTCTGTGTTGGAGTTGACCAAGTTGAGAAGTCGACCATGTCTCTCAGTGAATGGAGAATACTCTGGAACCTTGGAAGCAAGCTCCTTGAGTTGAGGAGGAATTCTCACAAGATTGACTTGGATTGTTTTCCTGCGAAGGGGATCCATAACCTACAAAACAGGAACAAAGATGAAGATCCAAAATCCTTGAAATGGTTAGTGGATGTATATGATGCTTCATGATGTTCATGATGTTATGCACAAGTATATATGTACAAGCAAATCACACAAGTTCCTAGTTTAGGCTTGCATGGGGTTTCATAGGTAAGTACCCTCTTGAAGTTTAGTTGGCTCAACCTGTCCTATAAATAGTAACCGGGTTCTAAGGAGCTAAATATCACTGGATCATTTTCTGTGTTCATTGTTTCAGTTTAGCCACTTTACTGGAGACCGAAATATTCCAAGAAAACAACCCTCAATGAGTGTAGTATCGAGTATCTACCAACTTCGGACTGCACCAAAGCCGGTCATCTCACTACATCCTAAAAGGCCAAGATGGTCAAGTAAAGGTTCTAAAAGTCCATTAGTGCTTCATGACATCACTCAGCGGCCCCGTATTCTCTTTGATTGACTCAAAGTATATCGGTACCCATAAATATGTTGCACTAATATAGCTATTGCTTAGACCATGTCGGTATATCCCGCACAGTTTCCATAACATATTGCTATTTACCTATGAATGTTTCCCAAATTCGGGTAGAGGATTCAAACCCAAGCAATAGAACCAAAGTGTAAAGCAAACAAATCAAGAAAGATAAGCATGTAAAGGTGATCTAAACCCTAAGGTAACCCCACTTTTAGAATTTTTTTCCCCAGCAGAGTCGCCAGTTCTGTGATACGGTGGGAGAACTGACTTGAGGTTTTGCGTTTGTGTTCGCAAATGTTTCGGTTTAGCAAGAGTCGCCATCGACTTTTTATTTTATCCAAAGGAAAGGTCAACAAGCACAGGAAATACCTTTGAGATGTTTTCTTGGGTTAGGGGGGTAGATTATGAAAATGGAATGTGCTAGCACCCTTTTCATCCATGGTTATCCATGGGCTCTTAGTTACTTGTTTAGATCACTTGCTTTGCTTTTCCAATTGTTTGAAATGGTGCTTTGTGTGGTTTTGAAAGTATTTTGAAAAGAGGCCATCGTTGTGGCAATCTTTGTAATGATTCTTTTTTGAAGAATGTATACAAAGATGTATTGTCTTTTGAAAAATGTTTCAATGTTTGAAAGTTTGTTGGGAAATGTTTTGAAATAGTGTGTGTGTGTGTGTGTGTGTTTGAAATTAGCAAGGATGGTTTGCAAGAGATCAAGTAACTAGGAGTTGTCTACCCTACTCAAAGATCTTTCCTACACATTTTTAACACTTTGACATCGTTGTTTTACCATTGTATTTGGTAAACAACCTTGTATTTGGATGTTAAATGGGACGGGTGTGGGTCATCATATGACCATGATAACAATGTTGCCAAGTATCTTAGCAAGTTTTTGAGGGTCTAGATCATTTTTGTTTAGGCAACAAAGATAGCGTCATCGAGGGACTATGATCTTTTTGTTTGATTTGTTTTGCCAAGATACCTAGCATGCATACCATGGCCATGTTTTAAGGCAACAAGTGGATGAAACCCTAGGGGTGCTTGTGTGCATTGTATTCTCATTTTCATGCATTTTTGTCTTGAATTTAGTCATACTATTTATTTTGATTTTTGGTTATCAAACAAACCCTAATTTACTAAGCATGCATATAAAAGCAATAAAATGCGAAAAGTAAATCTAAGACTATTACAACATTGATATGGGGAGGAGGATACAAGTTTGAATAGGGGGATATTGCTCAAAATAAAACCCTAAACTATTATTACAACCAAATTGAAATATTGCACAAATAAATAAATAGACAAATATTTAAATGTACAAATAAATATAAATATGCAAAGGATGTTTTTGTATTATTTTTATGTATGTAAAAATAAATTTATTCATGTATTAAAAATAAGAAAAATATAATGATTATTTTTGGAAAGGGTGGAAACCCTAGTTTTTGTTTTTTTAAAAGAAAATGTATTATATTATTTATGTATTTATTTATATACAAGAAAATAAATAAAAATATATATAAAAATGTTAAAAAATTATATTTGTGAGAAAATAATATTTTAAGTATAAAAATAAAAATGTATAATATTTTTATATTATTTATAAGTTTATTTAAGAAATAAAAGTAAATTATTATTATTAAACTATTTCTATGTCTAAAAAATAATAAAAATAATAAAATAAAAATGTAAAAATTAAGAAAAGATTTTTGGTGATTTTTAATATTTAGAAAAAAATAATAAAGTCAGAAAATAAAAAAAGAAATGAAAAAAGTGCAAAAATAAAGAAATGGGCCAAGGGGGTGCAGAAAGTAAGCTAGGGGGTGTCAAAAGTAGGACAAAGTCAGGCCCAGCCTACGTTCCTCTTCATCCCTGTCCTTGAGACAAAAATACGCACGCGCCATTGTTCAAACTGGAACTCCTGCATACGTGCTCAAAAACAAAATCTTACAACATGAAAGTTATAGCTCATGATCACACGATTCTAACCATGTAAAAAACTTGATCTAACTCTCAAAGACCATAGAGAATTTCATTGGCCCTAATTTCTGACCTAAAAAATTCAGCATGTTCATCATCCAAATTCTCCTAGCTCAGTTAACCTAAATGAATTCTATGCATATGTACAGTTCAAGGACATTAAGGGCTACATTTTTGCTTCACAAACCTAAGCCTAATGATTCCTAAATAAGGAGATAGAAGTTTGAGAAATACATGTTTCAGTCAAGTTTGAGTATGGAAATGTAGGGGTGGTGAGTGAGGCCTGGAGGACTTTTGAGCTTGCTTGATGTTCCCTTGACCTTTCCCAATGCTTAGCTTGCTTTGAAATGGTTTGAAACTCCTTGTAGAACTCAACCTGTAAACTCAAAATTTGCAAATGGTGAAGCTTGAAAATGAAGCTACAGTTACTAAACAATGACTTGGACAGTTCAGGTGTATTATTTAGAAAGTGTTTGAAGTGGTTTGGAATAAAACGCACGAGGCAATGTGAAGATGGTTTAAGTTCTGCAGGGCTTGCCCTGTTTTAGGAAGAAATGGAGTCTTTAGTGTATTTGGGTGTTTGCAATGCCTTGGAAATCATGTTTTAGGCTTGGTGTGTTATGCTGAACTTGTTTGAAATGTTTACAAAGCTTGGTTTTATCAGATACCAAAGTTGTGGAGTTTTTGCAAGGTTTCTTGTTTTTGAAGCAAAAGTTGAAGTTGACAATGCCAAGGCCTGTACAGGCCTGTATTCTAGCTGCACATAGTTGGTGAACTTTGCCCTAAGTTTGTGGACTTTGTTTGCTTCAAAAGATTGGGTCCAATGCTCAAGAGAAACAAAATTGCCAAAAGCTAACTTTATGGAAATGGCATTATTATCTTTATGCCAAAAATGGAATAAGCCTTTGTATAATGCTCTAAAACTCAGAATCAAACCTTTGTCCAATGTATTTGCATTAAGTTAAGGAGTGTGGAAAGGATTAAGACCTGTAAACCAAGTACAAGCATGCTTTGGACAGATTTGCAAGTTGTAACATGGTGCAAAATGCCTTGGCCAAAAGTGATAATTTTCCATTTTCAAACTTTCGATTCTCCCTAACCACAAACGATCTTGGAGAGTTCTTGGACATTTTAGAAAGCTTGTAACATGCTCTATAATCCATCTTTTAAATGCATTTTGATATTCCAATTGGAACTATGTGAAACGTTTCCATGAAGATAGGTCAAAATCCTGCCTAAACTAGGGCAAAATTTCACTAAGTTAAAAGTTTCATGAACTCTTATTCACAAAATCATAACTTGAGATCCAAGCATATTTTGGGAAAACTTTGTGAAACAAAGTTGTAGATTTTGTGGAGGAATACAACTTTCATGTTGGAAGTTTTCTTTGAATCCAATTGCATCATGGTGAAAAAGTTGGGCAAAGTTAGGAAAAAATAAGAAATTTTCATAACTTTGAAAAATTCTAAGTTATGAAAATTTTCCATTTTAAACCCTAATTTTGAAAATTAAGTTTCTTGGTGAACAAGTTTCATGTTGTTGTACCCCAAAATTTTCCCTCGTATCTTCCCACAAGAAATCACAGCTTCAGGCTTTTCCTGATTTTTCAGACTGGCTCAAGAATCGGTCAAACAGACTTTTCTCGTCAGCCCGACAAAATTAGGGTTTTCATTGATTTTCATGGCTCTGGAACAGTTCAAATATTTGGCTTAGGGTTTGGTTGATTTTAGCTCAAGTTTTGATCAGGCGGACGTTTCTTTGGCTTTTAATCAAGAACTAGGTTTTTTGTGCGCGTATTTCTCAGAAAAGATTATCTTTACAGTTTCTTTTCAGTTTACTCTGAAATTTTGATTGAGGCGTTTGAATCAAGAAAATTACAGATTGTTGTTTAATCAGTAAAGGCTAAAGCACTTGATTTGAGACGAGATAAAAGTTGAGGCGCTTAAATTGAGAATCTACAGCGACTGATTTGATCAGTAAAAGGATAAATATCTGGATATTGGTTTGATTAACTGTGCATCGGATACTTGAAACGCCAGGTTTATTACTCAATGATAAGGCCACAGTGTTCATTAATTATTTTTCTAAAGTCAGAATAATTGGATACTTCTAGTTATTTTGATTTTAAGAAATTCAGATAATTAAATGAACATTGAATTGAAAGAAGACTTAATTGATCAAGTTGGATTATTTATTTATCTTCAATTATTCGTTACAATTATTATTTGAATACAGTATTTTACAAAGTATTCTAATTATGATAACAATAATTGAAAGGGAATAAAAAGATTTAATTGGTCAATAAGAGGACTTTTATTTATCTTTAAATTATTTGTATAATTGTTATTGTTTACAAAAAATGTTTACAATAATAATGTTATAGTAATTTAAATTGAAATAAAACAATGTCCTAAAAAATTCTAAATCTTCATCTTCTATCCAATGCTCCCTTGATGCTCTTTTGATTTTTATCTGCAAAGAATAAGAAAAGAAGAAAAAAGTCAAAGCAGAGAAAAATAGTTAAAGCAGACAGATAAAAAAGGTTCATCATTAAAAACAAATGGCCGGAATCAGTTTTACCCTCTTTGCAAATCACGGGATTTCTCCCGGTTCACAAAGAAGGATGGAATGCTTGCAATGAAACATGAATGCACAAAGTTATGGTTTTTGCACAAATTCAAAATTCTTAAGCATGCTGCATAATTCAAAACCTGCATAGTTCAAAACCAAACAGCATATGCAAGTATAAATCCAAAGGCAAACTGAGTTCCAATGTCAAAGCAACTAAGTCAAAAAGCTGCCAAGAGGTACACAGCTGCCCAAAAGATACCTCAAGATGCCAAAGCATCAAAAAACTGTCACAAAGATGCAGGAAAATATGGAAGCAGTACAGAGACAAAACTACCTATGCAAGCAAGCTAGTTCCATTTCATCACTTTCCAACCATTTGTTTTTTCAGAAAAGACAAATGTAAACAATATTAAATGTTTAAAATTTGTCAAGAGAGAGAAAGAGAGAGGAAAGTAGATTATGTTACAGCAGGTTGAAGGCTAAAAAGGGCATGTATCAGAGCTATGCAAAGAGAGACAGAACATATGCAGCATAGGTGATCACAAAGAGTGAAATTCTCAAGCCTTGCAAACCTGCCCACCAGTTTAACCAGGGAAATATATCAAACCTGCAGCATTCCAAATCAGAGGCGCCAAAAGCCTAAACAGATACCAAGACAGCAAGCCTTAAAACGAGTTCACATAGCCACAAACAAAAGGCTTTTAAGAACAAAAAAACCTGTAAACCTTTCAAGGCCTCAAGAACCTGCATTCAAAGCTAACAAACCATAACCTGTCAAGCCTTGAACCTGCATCAAGCTCAACAACCAGTAAATCAGTAAGCCAAACCTCTGTCAGCCAAAACCTAAAACACATAAACCATAAACCTGTCAAACTGATATCAAAACAACCATTCAAACTTCACTTGTCCAAACAGCCTGTAAGCTATCAAACATAAACAGATCCACACCAAGCAAAAACCAATACCCAAAACCTCACAAAAGGCCTCAAACATAGAACCTGTTCTAGGAGAATACCAACTGTCAAAAAAAAAGAGAAAGCCATCACCATGTTTCAAGTCCAAACCACACATCCAAGCACACTAGGCAACTCACAAGTCAGGCAACACACCCCCTCAGAATTGTGTTCATCATTGGGGCAATAAAACAATATTCAAGCATACAAGGTAATAATCCCACAGAAGAATCATTCGAAGGCAACATCATCATAGGCAACAAATCATCATCATTAAGCATATAGAAACGAGGAAGAGAAAGATTCAAGTCAATACAACAAGGCAACCATAAAGTGGAGATAAATAAGTATACAAAAGCAAGAGGGCGGGCATCAAGGCAACAAAGAAGAAGAGGAAAAGAGATCAAACAAAGGTTCTCAGTTCATTATCATCATCAAACCTGAAGAGCCAAACACAGAATACCAATTTCTAGCAGGCTAGTTTCAGCGTCACCGTCCCTCCGCCGTCAAGCCGCCTGAGCCGCCACCGTCTTCATTCCTCTTTCGTCTCCAAGAGGTAGCATTTCTCTTCTTCTCCTTCCCTTTCACAACCTCAAATAACCACAACAACACAATTCAGAATCAATAATGGAAGAATCATGACATGCAAGACATAAATTGTTAAAACCCTAAAAAATGCTAAGATAAAAGTTGTCACCTTGAACGAACCATCGCATGCTTGATCGGGAAGAGGAAGGATGGTTGCGCTGGTGGCTTGGGCGAAGGAAACTCAGGAGAAGGTGAACGAGAAAGACGAACAACATGAGCAACGGCGCCGCTTCTGTAAACCCTAGGCTTTTCCCAAAATAAAACAATAACATTGAAACCCCTCACAAAAAATGTATGAAATATAATGGGCCGGGTCGCCCCAACAATGCTTAAACCCGTTCCAACCAACACCTCTCTCTTTCTCTCATTTATGTTGTTTATTCAGTTTGGGCTTAATATCCTTTTGGCCCATTCAATTTTCTAAAATTAACTCTTTTTTTTTTACATATCTTTTCTTTTTTAATTAACACACTAATTTATTTGCAATATATATTTTTTAGTTACAACCTTGCATAGAATATTTACTAAAAAATGAATGATGAATGAACATAATAATTCTCTTAATCTTTTTAAAGAAAAAAACATATTTCTTTTCTTGTATTAAAGCTCTTTTCATTTAAATACAAACCTTGTTTAAAACATTAATACTAAAAAATACATAAAAGAATAGAATTTAAAAACATTTTCCTTTCTTTAATTAAATTTTCTTACTTTGTACATAATTACATAATTTTTCCTTTAAGAGTTAATATTTTTCTTTCCTTAAAATTAAAACTTTCAATTTGTACATACTTTACAAAAAGATATAAAAATATAAATTTAAATCAAACATAGATAATAATACTTGACGAATAAGCAATATTTAATTGTCTCATTAAATTCACATTTCTCAAATTGTAAATAAATTACATATACATACATGTGCACTTACACTTACACAATACACTCACATTTTGTACATTATACATTTGCTATTCTTACACTTTGCTATACATTACATTGTTTACATTTGATCGCGATTCGATTTGGTTGTAATTATTTAAGTCTCATCCCCCTTTGTGAATTTGTACCCCCACTCCCGGATACTATTTGTAATAGCATAGACTTTAAAATTCCCGTAATTTACCGCTTTCGAATTATACCATGATTAGACCTAGGGTTTGCATGTACATAAAATCAAACGCTAGATAACCTAATACAAGACAAATACATGAAATCAATACACAATCACACTTGCACCCCCTAGGGTGATCCCATATGTTGCCTTCCAAAATGGGCCATGCTTGCACGTCGAGTTTCTTTGGCAAAACAATTCAAAATGATCATAAAGTCCCTCGATGACGCTTTCGAAAGTTGCCTAAACGGAATGATCATAGTCCCTTCAAGCAAAATTGCCAAAGACACTTGGCACCATTGTATTCATGGTCCATACGATGACCCGCGCCTGTCCCAATCATATCCTAAACGCAAGATTGTCCACCAAATTCAATGGTGGAACAAAATTGTTAAAAAGGGGTTGAAAGCATAGAGAAAACCTTCGAGTACAATAGGGGTAGACCAAACTCTTAGTTACTTGAAATCAACTTGCAAAAACACTTGTCTCCTTTTCAAAAACCACACTTCACAAACACTTTCAAAACAAACTTCCAAAAACACTTTGAAACATCTTTTCGAAAAGATACACACCGTTGTATATACTCAAACACGAGTCATTACAATAGTTGCCAAAACAAAGGCGTCTATTTCAAAACATTTTCAAAACACACACACACACACCATTTTTCAAGCAATCAAAAATCAAGGAAAGTGATCTAAATACCAAGTAACTAAGAGCCCATGGATAACCATGGATGAAAAGGGTGCTAATACCTTCCCTTTTCATAATCTACCCCCCGAACCCACGAAACATCTCAAAAAGGTTTTTTCCTGTGCTTTTAACCTTTCCTTTAGGATAAAATAAAAAGTTGGTGGCGACTCTTGCTAAACCGAACAAGTGCGAATACAAACGCAAAACTCAAGTCAGTTCTCCCACCGTATCACAGAACTGGCGACTCTGCTGGGGAAGATTGAAAAAAAGTGGGGTTACCTTAGGGTTTTTAGATCACCCTCTTGCATGATTAATTGTTTGCTTTGTTTGCTTTATCTTTGTGGTTCTCTTGTTTGGGCTTGAAATCCTACACCCGGATTTGGGAAACATTCATAGATAGCAATACGTTGTGGAAACTGTGCGGGGTATACCGACACGGTTGAAGCAATAGCTATATTAGTGCGACATATTTGTGAGTACCGGTAACCCTTGAGTTCAATCAAGGAGAGTACGGGGGCCGCTGAGTGATGTCACTAAGCACTAATGACCTAGAACCTTACTTGACCATCTTGGCCTTTTATTAGGGGTAGTGAGATGACCGGCTTTGGTGCAGTCCGAAGTTGGTAGATACTCGATACTACACTCATTGATGGTTGTTTTCTTGGAATATTTTGGTCGCTAGTTAAGTGGCTAAACCAAAACGATGAACATTGAAAACAATCCAATGATATTGAGCTTCTTAGAACCCGGTTACTATTTATAGGGTAGGTTTTAAGCCAACTACACTCAAGAGGGTACTTACCTATGAAACCCATGCAAGCCTGAAACTAGGGTTTTGTGTGATTTGCCTGTACATATGTTTGTGCATACATCATAAACATCATAAAGCATCATATGCATATACTAACCATTTCAAGGGTTTAGATTTTCATCTTTGTTCTTGTTTTGTAGGTCATGGAAGTTCCTCGCAGGAAAACCATCCAAGTCAACCTTGTGAGGATCCCTCCTCAACTCAAGGAGCTCACATCAAGAATTCCAGAAAACTTTCCCTTCAGTGAAAGACATGGTAGACTGCTCAACCTAGTCGGCACCAACATTGAAGAGGACATGGTAAAGGCGTTGTTTCAGTTCTTTGACCCCCTTCACCACTGTTTCACGTTCCCTGACTACCAGTTGGTACCCACTTTGGAGGAATTTTCTCAACTCATGAGAATTCCTATCCTTAATCAACTACCTTTCAACGGTACGGAAAAGGAGCCAAAGCCTGAAGATGTTGCTCGAGCACTACATCTACAACCATCTGACATCAAGGGGCATTGGGAAACTAGAAGCGGTGTCAAAGGCTTCTTAGCAAAATTCTTGTTTGAGAAGGCACAAGAATGTTGGAATTCATTGGACCTACAAGCCTTTGAGGAAATTGTGGCCCTTCTTATCTATGGGCTGGTCTTGTTCCCAAATCCTGACCAGCTTGTAGATGTCAACACCGTCAAAATCTTCTTATCCAGAAATCCAATACCAACATTGCTTGGGGACATTCTTCACTCATTTTACACTCGAACAATGAGAAAGAGGGGTGTTCTCATGTGCTGTACTCCTCTCCTTGCAAGGTGGTTTATTTCGCACCTTCCACAATCTGTCTTGAAGAATGACCAAGGCCTAAGGTGGTCACAACGGTTGATGACCCTTACTCACTCTGATGTACATTGGTGTTCTCGGTCCAGAGAAAATGTCATCATCGTCGATCATTGTGGAGAGTTCCCTAATGTTCCTTTACTTGGCATTAGGGGAGGCATTACTTACAACCCTTGTCTAGCTTTAAGACAATTTGGATATGCACGGAGGGATGGCCCTCACGACATGTTGATTCCCGACCTAGTTTTTGACTTCGACAACGATGCGCAAGGACTTCGCCAAAGATTCATCAGAGCCTGGAGGATGCCTAACAAGGTAGATACTAAGACACTGGGACACAAGAACTCCATCCCTCTTGAGCCTTATCTCAAGTGGGTACGAACCCGGGCCCAGAGTCTAATGATGCCTTATCCTCATGTTCTCCCTGTGATTAAAGAGCCTGTTACGGAAGGAGAGGTTCCCTATACCATCCTATATCCTGACATGCCTACATCGTGGGAGGAGATGCAGAAGAGTTGGATTCAACTCAAGGAGGAACGGAACACTTTTGAAGCCAGCTTCTACGCCAGCGAGAAGAAGGTTTTAGAGCTCACCCGCCGACTCCATGAGGAAGAGACCCTCAACACCTACATTGCACCAAAGAGGATGCGCAATGTCTTTTTACCTTGAGAAGTTTTTGTAATATTTGGCCCATGGGGCATTTATGTACTAACAAATTTCTTCTTATTAATATGACGTGCGTTCTCTTTTGTTTGCAACAATTTTGAATATTCTAAATCCTTGAATGCATTACATACAAAAGCATACCATTCATCATGTGCATAAGCAGGTCTCCACACCAGGTTTCCTTATCTTTCTGCTGTTTATTTCAGTAAGATGGATCTCGAACAAACGGTCAAGGACTTGCAGTCTCAAAACGCACAGTTTCAACAACTCCTGATGACCTTGGCTAAGGGTCAGGAGGATCTGAAAACCCTGCTTGGGAACAAAGACCAAGTAAAGAAAAAGAAAAAGAGAGTCGGGGTGGCTACCTTGGGGAGAAGGTTTGAAGGTGAAGCCAGAAGAGTGCTTGAATTTCCCCCTACTTCTGAGGAGGGAACCAGTAAAGGGAATGCGGCTGCAGTACCTTCCGAGTTCGATATGGAAGAAGAGGAGGCTGAAGAGGACGAAGACTACTCGGATCAACAATACTCGCCGGCTGATGACAAGTACAAGAATTTGGAGGACCGTTTAGCAGCTATGGAGCTGCAGAGAGTTCCAGGCTTGGATTTCGAAGATTTGGGATTAATTGTCGGAGTTGTGATCCCCCCGAAGTTCAAAGTGCCTATTTTTGCGAGATATGACTGGTTGTCCTGCCCAAAAATGCACCTAAGGTCATATGTTCGAAGAATCCAACCTCACACATCTGACAGAAACCTTTGGGTACATTTCTTTCAAGATAGTCTGTCTGGCACTCAGCTAGATTGGTTTTACAAGCTGGAAAGGTCGGAGATACGTAGTTGGGAGGATCTGGCGGCTGCTTTTTATCGCCAATATCAGTATAACTCTGACCTGGGACCAACCCGTACTCAGCTACAGAGTATGGGGATGGCCTCAGGTGAGGGATTCAAGGAGTATGCCCAAAAATGGCGTGATTTGGCTGGAAGGGTGCAGCCGCCTCTTTCCGATAGAGAACTTGTTGATATGTTCCTTGGGACCCTGTCTGGTCCATTCTTTAATCATCTGATCGGTAGCTCTTCCTCGGGGTTTACTGAGTTAATTCTGACTGGCGAGCGGGTAGAAGCCGGTATCAAGAATGGGAAGATTCAGAAGGATGCTTCTGCATCTACAATTGCTAAGAGACCATTTCCAGCGAAGAAAGAAACAGTTGTTGTGTATTCTCAAAGGGGAGCAGGAAGAAGCGAGCGCAGGCCGACTGTGGGGGCCGTAATGATCCAAAATCCACCAGGTGATCAGCCTCGCAATAACCCGTCCAGACCTAAACAGCAATGGGGAGAATGGCCACCACGGCAGTTCACCCGCATTAATATGACGCCCGCGCAAGTTCTTCCACACTTGTTAAAGCTGAATCTCACAAATATCAAAGAAGCGCCGAAAAATGTGAATACAGCCTCACCAGCCTACAATGCCAATGCCAAATGCGCCTACCATTCTGATAGTGTCGGACATGACACAAATAATTGTTGGGCGTTGAAAAATAAAATTCAAGACTTAATAGATGCAAAGGAAGTGGAGTTCGATGCTCCAGAGAAACCAAACGTGATATCTGCTCCGATGCCGAAGCACGGTCGAAATGTCCATGCTATCGAAGAAGATTTGTATGTTTCTGATGTCAATGACCTGATAACTCTGCTGTTAACCATCAAGTTAAATCTGTTAAAGGTCGGGATCTTCCCGGGATGCAAAGAAGACTGCTACTATTGTTACTCTCTGCCGTTTGACTGCCCATCACTGAAGAAAGGCATCCAAGGCCTGATGGACAGTCAACAAATTCTGTTTGAAAAGGTTCCTGCTATTCCAACCCCTACTGAAGATGTCTCAATTATCACCATTCACGCCAATATTTCCAAGGCCGCCAGAAAGCCTGTTAAGATTACATCAGCTACAAAGATTGTTCCATTGAAAATAACTATGCCCGGGCCAGTCCCCTACAATTCTGACAAGTCAATACCATGGAATTATGGTGGAGACATCTATTACCATGGTGTTAAACAAGTCGAAGTGACCGAAGAAAGCTCTGATGAAGAAGAGGCCAGCATTGGAAACATTGCTGGTACAAGCAAGATCACCCGAAGCGGGAGAATATTTTCTCCAGAGATTGCCCCTCCAAAGGCAACCTTTGGACCCTCAGCCGCTGCCAAAGTTAATCCTGCACCAATAAGACTTTCCTCCGAAACTCCATTGATTGAAGAAACTGTTGTTGTCCCTCCTACTTCTGTTGATAAAGGTAAAGGGACCCAAGATGAGCTCGTCCGGACGAGGGCTCAACCTTTGGTCATCCCGGAGACCTCTAAGAAAGAAATGGAGGAGATCCTGAAGATAATTAAAAAGAGTGATTATGACGTGGTAGAGCAACTGGGGCAAACCCCCTCGAAGATCTCCATGTTGGCATTACTGCTTTGTTCTGAGGCGCATGCCAAAGCATTGATCAAATTCCTAAAGACAGCCCATGTCCCTCAGGAAACTTCTGTCGACCAATTCCAAAACTGTGTAGCCAATCTTACAGCAGACAACGGTTTAGGTTTCTCTGATGCTGACCTAACCTCAAAAGGAAGGAAACATAACGACGCATTACATGTGTCAGTGGAATGCCAAGGAACTACTCTGGCCCATGTTCTGGTCGACACTGGTTCTTCTCTGAACGTGCTGCCTAAGAAGGCCCTCGATCGTTTAGACTGTGAAGGCTTGGAGTTAAGGCCAAGTAATATCATTGTAAGGGCATTTGATGGGTCAAAGCGAATGGTACATGGGGAGGTAGACATTCCCATCAAGGTTGGTACAGAAGTATTCCCCTCAACATTCTATGTGATGGACATTCGTCCGTCATACTCTTGTTTATTGGGGAGACCATGGATACACAATGCTGGGGCAGTCACCTCTTCCCTACATCAAATGCTGAAGTACCCTGTCAAAGGAAAGATCATAACCGTGCACGGCGAAGAGGAGTATATGATCAGCCACCTGAACTCTTTCCGATATGTAGAGGTGGAGGGTGAATTCATTGAAACGTCGTTCCAGCACTTCGAGGAAGTCTCTCCTGAGGTGGAAGTAGCGAAAGTGGTAGCTGAGGTACCAAGGCAGATGGCCAGGATGGCATCTCTAAAAGACGCGAAAGCTGCATTGAAGGAAGGGAAGAGCTCAACATGGGGGCAGTTGCCGGATATTCCTCATAAAACAGACAAGTTTGGTTTAGGATTCACTGCTGCGGGGCAGAAAGCTATGCGTCGTTCAAAGATTGAAAGAGCACCCATCAAGATCTCTCCTTACGGGATTAATGCTTTGGAAAGTGAAGACGAAGATGCCAACATTGAGTATTGGATCTACCCAACCATCGAAGGGGGATTACGCAACTGGGAGGCAAAGGACTTTGTCCCCATTACTTTTATTAATCAGTAATTATCTGTCAAACATTTCCTTTGGTCTGTAATAATTACTTTTGAACAATCTGTACACTACTTTTTCACCTCATGTCTTGCCCGGGGCATGTAGGTCCATTTGTAAGGGTTTTGATTATCTTCATATCCATATGCCATGTTTAATGATTCATTGGACGTTTTTCATTGATAAACTGTTGTGTTCATTTTCTTTCCTTTTTGCATTTTTGTTCGTTTAAGGATGGCTATCCCTTACACCCACCCACACTCACAAATGCAGGTACCCGTCCACTCTGGATTCTATGGGTGACTATTCTGCTATGTCCTTCAATAACTCTGAAGGTCTGATCAATCAGGCTGAGTATGAAGATGACGAAGATTGTGAAGTACCGGGAGAGCTAGCCAGACTTCTACAACAAGAGGAAAGGACCATCTTGCCTCACGAAGAGTTGTTGGAAACCGTCAACTTAGGAACAGAGGAAGACCGGAAGGAAGTACAAGTGGGTGCCAATCTGAAACCAAGTGTCAAGGAGTGCCTGATACAGTTGTTAAATGAATACGTTGAAATCTTCGCCTGGTCTTATGAAGACATGCCAGGTTTAGACACAGACATCGTGGTTCACCGTCTCCCCACCAGGGAAGATTGTCCACTGATCAAGCAAAAAGTCCGCCGAATGAGGCCCGACATGTCTGAGAAGATTAAAGCAGAAGTGATGAAACAATTCAACGCTGGCTTTCTGGCTGTTACATCCTATCCATAATGGATTGCTAACATCATGCCAGTTCCTAAAAAAGATGGCAAGGTCAGGATGTGTGTAGATTACCGGGATTTGAATAGGGCCAGCCCCAAAGATGATTTTCCGCTACCGCACATTGACATTCTGATTGACAACACAGCTCAGCACAAAGTGTTCTCCTTCATGGATGGATTCTCAGGCTACAATCAAATTAAAATGGCCCCCGAGGACATGGAGAAAACAACCTTTGTTACACGATGGGGTACTTTCTGTTACAAGGTGATGTCGTTTGGACTGAAGAACGCAGGAGAAACTTATCAACGTGCCATGGTAGCTTTATTTCATGATATGATACATCATGAGATCTAAGTTTACGTAGACGATATGATAGCTCGGTCACAAATAGAGAAGGAGCACCTTGAGCATCTAGAAAAGCTGTTTGCCTGGTTGAAAGAGTACAAACTCAGGCTGAATCCAAGTAAGTGTACTTTTGGAGTTAGGTCTGGTAAACTTCTAGGGTTTATTGTCAGCAACAAAGGCATTGAGGTCGATCCAGCAAAAGTGAAAGCAATACAAGAGATGCCTGCCCCTCGCACTGAAAAGGAGGTTAGAGGGTTCTTAGGGCGCTTGAACTATATTACGATATTCATCTCTCATCTAACTTCTACCTGTGAGCCAATTTTCAAATTATTAAAGAAGGATCAGGTAGTCAAGTGGAACGACGATTGCCAAGCTGCTTTTAATAAGATCAAGGAGTATTTGCTAGAACCTCCTATTCTGATGCCTCCTGTCGAAGGAAGACCATTGATCATGTATCTGACCGTCTTGGATAACTCAATGGGGTGTGTTTTGGGCCAGTATGATGATTCTGGTCGAAAAGAGCATGCTATTTATTACCTTAGCAAAAAGTTTACCGACTGTGAGACTCGCTACTCACTGCTCGAGAAAACTTGTTGCGCTTTGGTATGGGCTGATCACCGACTAAGGCAGTATATGTTGACTCATACCACCTTGTTGATTTCCAAAATGGATCCTATCAAGTATATCTTCGAAAAGCCTGCTTTATATGGAAGAATAGCTAGATGGCAAATGATCCTAACGGAGTATGACATCCAGTACACCACTCAAAAAGCTATAAAAGGGAGTGTACTAGCTTATCATCTAGCTCATCAAGCTATCGAAGATTATCAATCCATGAGATTTGACTTCCCAGACGAGGACATCATGAATTTGGACAACATTGAAGGTAACGGACCGTATGACGGATCTGAAAAGGGATCCCGATGGACCCTGTACTTTGATGGTGCTTCAAATGCACTTGGAAACGGTATCGATGCGGTACTCATTTCCCCGGAAGGTTGTCACACTCCTTTCACGGCTCGACTCTGCTTCAGCTGCACAAACAATATGAAGCTTGCATCTTTGGTCTCAAGGCTGCTATAGACTTGGGGATCAAATCTTTGATCGTATTTGGGGACTCGGCTTTGGTTATCAGTCAAATCAAAGGAGAGTGGGATACCAAACATCCTAATCTTATCCCATACAAAGAACATGTCTTGACATTGTTGCCTTATTTCGAGCAAATTACCTTCGAGCATTTCCCGCGAGAAGAGAATCATCTAGCAGATGCTCTGGCAACAATGTCCTCTATGTTTAAACTCAACTGGGATAACGAGGCTCCCCAAATCACCATAGAGCGAATGGATGAACCTGCGCATTGTCACGAGATTAATACCGAAGAAGTAGTGGAACAACCCTGGTTTCACGAAATCAAAAGGTATCTCCAGACTAGAGAATATCCCGAAGGAGCTTCCGTAAATGACAAGAAGTTCCTAAGGAAATTTGCTTCCAAGTTCTTCCTGAGCAATGGCGTCCTCTATAAGCGCAACCATGATTGTGTTTTACTCTGATGTGACGACAAAGCTGAAGCAGAGTTAATCACGACAGAGATGCACAGCGGTACATTTGGCACCCATTTGAGCAGGCATACTATGGCTAAAAAGATCCTAAGGGCAGGCTATTACTGGTCTACCATGGAAGCAGATTGCCATCAGCACTCCCGTACTTGCCACAAGTGTCAAGTTTATGCTGACAAGATTCATATTCCTCCGGTTCCTCTCAATGTGCTGACAGCTCTTGGCCATTCGCAATGTGGGGCATTGACATGATTGGAGAGATCAAGCCCACGGCTTCCAACGGACACCGCTTCATCCTGGTGGCCATTGACTACTTCACCAAATGGGTCGAAGCAGCTTCTTTCGCCTCTGTCACTAAAAATGTGGTCGCCCGCTTCATCAAGCAAAACCTCATATGCCGGTATGGTGTTCCAGACAGGATCATCACGGACAACGGTACAAATCTGAATAATACTATGATCACCACATTGTGCGAACAGTTCAAGATTTATCATCACAATTCATCTCCCTATCGGCCGAAGATGAATGGTGTTGTTGAAGCTGCGAACAAAAACATTAAGAAGATCATTCAGAAAATGACAGTCACTTACAAGGACTGGCATGAGATGTTACCATTTGCTCTGCATGGATACCGTACGACGGCACGTACTTCAACTGGGGCCACCCCATTTTCTTTGGTATATGGCATGGAAGCTGTCCTGCCCTTGGAAGTTCAGATTCCTTCTTTAAGGATTATGAAAGACTCTGGTTTGAGAGAAGATGATTGGATTCAGACCCGACATGATCAACTCAATTTGATCGACGAGAAGCGACTCGCTGCTGTGTGCCATGGTCAGACGTATCAAAAGCGGATGATCAAGGTTTTCAATAAGAAAGTCAGACGTCAAGTATATCAAGTCAGAGATCTCGTAATCAAGCGGATTATCCTACCGCAAAGTGATCCCAGGGGCAAATGGACTCCTACATACGAGGGACCATTTGTGATCAAGAGCATATTTTCTGGTGGTGCAATGATTTTGACCACCATGGACGGCGACGATCTGCCGCACCCTGCGAACGCAGACATAGTCAAAAGATACTACGCATAAAATAACCCGACAAGTCGAAAACCCGAAAGGGCGGCTTGGGCAAAAATGGGCATCCCGGTGGATCGAAAACCCGAAAGGGCGGTTCAGGCAAAAATTAGGGATAAAACAAAAAAATCTGTACACCCAGCAAGTTGAAAACCCGAAAGGGCGGCTTGGGAAAAAAAGGGGTTTCCCGATGGATCAAAAACCCGAAAGGGCGATTCAGGAAAAAATTAGGGAATTAAAGCGTATGACTATGTCTCGTCGGATCACTTTAAGGACAATCTCTTCACCAACCAGCTCCAAGTTTCTAATCAACCCAGTCATCGGCAGACGAAGCATTGAATGGACAGATATTCAGAGTCGCGGAGGCTATAGCAGAATGGAATCCCAGGGAATTGTTTCACAGAGCCATCTTTCTTTTGTATAAAATTTTCAATTTTTACGATGGCATCCTCTTACTAGGATGATTGTCTCCCCTGTACAAATATACTTATAGAAAGTTAATACAAATACTTTTCCAAATACAAAAATTTGTGTTGTTTTCCTCTTCTCTGTTCTTTTGCACTTATGTTTTATTTGAGAAACGTCCAATGTTTTGTTAAATAGGCATATGCATTTGAACATAATCATTTCCTTATGAATCAGGAAAGATGATTACTGATAGGTTGAAGATACAAGTAGATATCCTGATACCCTTTCAGAAGGGATCCTCAGCAGAGTTAAAATCTAAATTCCCCAACCAGAGAACCTTCCAGAACTCGATTCCCCTCAGAGTCAAGTTACGGAATCCCCAGTGGAGCCTCAAAAAAAAATCTGAAAATCCAATCCCTGGCGGAGCTAAGATTCCCTGCCATCAATCCCCAGCTGAACCAGGCTAGTGAAACTTCTCCCCACAGAGATATCTGCAACCAAACTGAAAATTCTCAATCATATCTCTCCAACATGAGTCTATCAGATTCTAAACTTCCCCAGTAGAGATCCCCAGGAATTCTCATCCCCGCGAGTCACCAAGGAATGCCATTTCTCCAACAGTGGCCCTAAGATCCCTCAACGATTGAAGATCTTGTTTTCCCCAAGCAGAATGAAGGTTCATTCTCAATGCCTCGCAGGATAATCAGATGTTCTCCAGTGAAGATCTCCTCAAGACAAGAATCCCCAGAAGATTGGTATACAACCCAAGCTCCTGTTTCTCCAGCAGTAGTCAACAAGGATGTCTCATCCTCAGCAATCAAGATTTTTGTCTTCCCCTGCAGCAGTCAGGATTCTTTATCTCCAGGATTCATCTGTCCTCAGCAAGACAGCTCGTGGGCTTACATACGCATTCATCTACATTCATATCATAAACATTGATATAACATATTTTGCATCATACATGTCATGCAACATAACTTTGCGTTTTAGCTAACATTTCACCCTTTTCAGGATAAAATTAGAAGGCTATCATTAACAATTATTCAGATATAGTATGGATACACCCCAGACACGGCAGTCATTCTATTACTCATTCAGAATCTCAAGTCAGATAAAGTATGGATACACCTCAGACACAACGGTTATTCTACTACCCATTCGGACTACAGCAATCAGATACGGACTAGATACGCTCCAGACTCGGCAGCCATTCTATCTCTCATTCAGATTCATTTATCCACCTCAAGGTTCAATGCATTCCAAACATGGATACCATTCTGGCCCTTACAACAGCAGCCTGATTCTCTCCAGTGCGTTCGCCACGGAAGTCATTCTGTCATTTATCTGGATCCCAGTTGCAGTTTCAGATACACTTCAAACACAGAAGTCATTCTATTACTCATACGGATCTCAATCCTAGTTACAATTTCAGATACACTCCAGACACGGAAGTCATTCTGCTACTCATACAATTTTCAACTTCAGATACAGTCCAGATACGCTCCAAACATGGTTTCTATTCTGTCACTCATTCAGAATTTATCCCCAGCACGCGGTTGCTCCATACAGATGTTTCTCTATTACCCAGACACAATACAGATACACTCCAGACACGGCAGTCATCCTGATATTCATTCTACACTTCAAACACAGTTACAACTCAGATACGCCCCAGACACAGAGGCCATTCTTCTGCTCATACAAACTCAGTCCTTAGATACAGTTCAAATACATTCCAGACACGGATACCCCCTTTTGATCCTCATTCTTCGGACCCGTCACACTGTAGTTCAACAAATCTTCCAAATGGCATCTTTAAGCACATTTCCAGATGGCATCTCTAAGCCCATCCCCCGATAGGATTCTATCACATCCCTAGATGGCATCGTTAAGCCCATCTCCAAATGGCATCTGTAAGCCCATTCCCTCTACCATCACATCGCCGAGTGCAAATTTTCTGGGCACTCTAGTGTCCAATCTCCTTCTACCCTCGAATCGTGAATGGCAAACTTGCCAATCTAACTCTTCAGGTCCAAGAAGATTGAACAGGGGCAACTGTTGTACCCCAAAATTTGCCCTCGTATCTTCCCACAAGAAATCACAGCTTCAGGCTTTTCCTGATTTTTCAGAATGGCTCAAGAATCGGTCAAACAGACTTTTCTCGTCAGCCCGACAAAATTAGGGTTTTCATTGATTCTCATGGCTCTGGAACAGTTCAAATATTTGGCTTAGGGTTTGGTTGATTTTAGCTCAAGTTTTGATCAGGCGGACGTTTCTTTGGCTTTTAATCAAGAACTAGGTTTTTTGTGCGCGTATTTCTCAGAAAAGATTATCTTTACAGTTTCTTTTCAGTTTACTCTGAAATTTTGATTGAGGCATTTGAATCAAGAAAATTGCAGATTGTTGTTTAATCAGTAAAGGCTAAAGCACTTGATTTGAGACGAGATAAAAGTTGAGGCGCTTAAATTGAGAATCTACAGCGACTGATTTGATCAGTAAAAGGATAAATATCTGGATATTGGTTTGATTAACTGTGCATCGGATACTTGAAACGCCAGGTTTATTACTCAATGATAAGGCCACAGTGTTCGTTAATTATTTTTCTAAAGTCATAATAATTGGATACTTCCAGTTATTTTAATTTTAAGAAATTCAGATAATTAAATGAACATTGAATTGAAAGAAGACTTAATTGATCAAGTTGGATTTTTTATTTATCTTCAATTATTCGTTACAATTATTATTTGAATGCAGTATTTTACAAAGTATTCTAATGATGATTACAATAATTGAAAGGGAATAAAAAGATTTAATTGGTAAATAAGAGGACTTTTATTTATCTTTAAATTATTTGTATAATTGTTATTGTTTACAAAAAATGTTTACAATAATAATGTTATAGTAATTTAAATTGAAATAAAACAATGTCCTAAAAAATTCTAAATCTTCATCTTCTATCCAATGCTCCCTTGATGCTCTTTTGATTTTTATCTGCAAAGAATAAGAAAAGAAGAAAAAAGTCAAAGCAGAGAAAAATAGTTAAAGCAGACAGATAAAAAAGGTTCATCATTAAAAACAAATGGCCGGAATCAGTTTTACCCTCTTTGCAAATCACGGGATTTCTCCCGGTTCACAAAGAAGGATGGAATGCTTGCAATGAAACATGAATGCACAAAGTTATGGTTTTTGCACAAATTCAAAATTCTTAAGCATGCTGCATAATTCAAAACCTGCATAGTTCAAAACCAAACAGCATATGCAAGTATAAATCCAAAGGCAAACTGAGTTCCAATGTCAAAGCAACTAAGTCAAAAAGCTGCCAAAAGGTACACAGCTGCCCAAAAGATACCTCAAGATGCCAAAGCATCAAAAAACTGTCACAAAGATGCAGGAAAATATGGAAGCAGTACAGAGACAAAACTACCTATGCAAGCAAGCTAGTTCCATTTCATCACTTTCCAACCATTTGTTTTTTCAGAAAAGACAAATGTAAACAATATTAAATGTTTAAAATTTGTCAAGAGAGAGAAAGAGAGAGGAAAGAAGATTATGTTACAGCAGGTTGAAGGCTAAAAAGGGCATGTATCAGAGCTATGCAAAGAGAGACAGAACATATGCAGCAGAGGTGATCACAAAGAGTGAAATTCTCAAGCCTTGCAAACCTGCCCACCAGTTTAACCAAGGAAATATATCAAACCTGCAGCATTCCAAATCAGAGGCGCCAAAAGTCTAAACAGATACCAAGACAGCAAGCCTTAAAACGAGTTCACATAGCCACAAACAAAAGGCTTTTAAGAACAAAAAAACCTGTAAACCTTTCAAGGCCTCAAGAACCTGCATTCAAAGCTAACAAACCATAACCTGTCAAGCCTTGAACCTGCATCAAGCTCAACAACCAGTAAATCAGTAAGCCAAACCTCTGTCAGCCAAAACCTAAAACACATAAACCAAAAACCTGTCAAACTGATATCAAAACAACCATTCAAACTTCACTTGTCCAAACAGCCTGTGAGCTATCAAACATAAATAGATCCACACCAAGCAAAAACCAATACCCAAAACCTCACAAAAGGCCTCAAACATAGAACCTGTTCTAGGAGAATACCAACTGTCAAAAAAAAAAGAGAAAGCCATCACCCTGTTTCAAGTCCAAACCACACATCCAAGCACACTAGGCAACTCACGAGTCAGGCAACACACCCCCTCAGAACTGTGTTCATCATTGGGGCAATAAAACAATATTCAAGCATACAAGGTAATAATCCCACAGAAGAATCATTCGAAGGCAACATCATCATAGGCAACAAATCATCATCATTAAGCATACAGAAACGAGGAAGAGAAAGATTCAAGTCAATACAACAAGGCAACCAGAAAGTGGAGATAAAGAAGTATACAGAAGCAAGAGGGCGGGCATCAAGGCAACAAAGAAGAAGAGGAAAAGAGATCAAACAAAGGTTCTCAGTTCATTATCATCATCAAACTTGAAGAGTCAAACACAGAATACCAATTTCTAGCAGGCTAGTTTCAGCGTCACCGTCCCTCCGCCGTCAAGCCGCCTGAGTGCCGCCGTCTTCATTCCTCTTCCGTCTCCAAGAGGTAGCATTTCTCTTCTTTTCCTTCCCTTTCACAACCTCAAATAACCACAACAACACAAATTCAGAATCAATAATGGAAGAATCATGACATGCAAGACATAAATTATTAAAACCCTAAAAAACGCTAAGATAAAAGTTGTCACCTTGAACGAACCATCGCATGCTTGACCGGGAAGAGGAAGGATGGTTGTGCTGGTGGCTTGGGCGAAGGAAACTCAGGCGAAGGCGAATGAGAAAGACGAACGACATGAGCAACGGCGCCGCTTCTGTAAACCCTAGGCTTTTCCCAAAATAAAATAATAACATTGAAACCCCTCACAAAAAATGTATGAAATATAATGGGTCGGGTCGCCCCAACAATGCTTAAACCCGTTCCAACCAACACCTCTCTCTTTCTCTCATTTCTGCTGTTTATTCAGTTTGGGTTTAATATCCTTTTGACCCATTCAATTTTCTAAAATTAACTCTCTTTTTTTTTACATATCTTTTCTTTTTTAATTAACACACTAATTTATTTGCAATATATATTTTTTAGTTACAATCTTGCATAGAATATTTACTAAAAAATGAATGATGAATGAACATAATAATTCTCTTAATCTTTTTAAAGAAAAAACATATTTCTTTTCTTGTATTAAAGCTCTTTTCATTTAAATACAAACCTTGTTTAAAACATTAATACTAAAAAATACATAAAAGAATAGAATTTAAAAACATTTTCCTTTCTTTAATTAAATTTTCTTACTTTGTACATAATTACATAATTTTTTCTTTAAGAGTTAATACTTTTCTTTCCTTAAAATTAAAACTTTCAATTTGTACATACTTTACAAAAAGATATAAAAATACAAATTTAAATCAAACATAGATAATAATACTTGACGAATAAGCAATATTTAATTGTCTCATTAAATTCACATTTCTCAAATTGTAAATAAATTACATATACATACATGTGCACTTACACTTACACAATACACTCACATTTTGTACATTATACATTTGCTATTCTTACACTTTGCTATACATTACATTGTTTACATTTGATCGCGATTCGATTTGGTTGTAATTATTTAAGTCTCATCCCCCTTTGTGAATTTGTACCCCCACTCCCGGATACTATTTGTAATAGCATAGACTTTAAAATTCCCGCAATTTACCGCTTTCGAATTATACCATGATTAGACCTAGGGTTTGCATGTACATAAAATCAAACGCTAGATAACCTAATACAAGACAAATACATGAAATCAACACACAATCACACTTGCACCCTCTAGGGTGATCCCACATGTTGCCTTCCAAAATGGGCCATGCTTGCACGTCGAGTTTCTTTGGCAAAACAATTCAAAATGATCATAAAGTCCCTCGATGACGCTTTCGAAAGTTGCCTAAACGGAATGATCATAGTCCCTTCAAGCAAAATTGCCAAAGACACTTGGCACCATTGTATTCATGGTCCATACGATGACCCGCGCCTGTCCCAATCATATCCTAAACGCAAGATTGTCCACCAAATTCAATGGTGGAACAAAATTGTTAAAAAGGGGTTGAAAGCATAGAGAAAACCTTCGAGTACAATAGGGGTAGACCAAACTCTTAGTTACTTGAAATCAACTTGCAAAAACACTTGCCTCCTTTTCAAAAACTACACTTCACAAACACTTTCAAAACAAACTTCCAAAAACACTTTGAAACATATTTTGGAAAAGATACACACCGTTGTATATACTCAAACACGAGTCATTACAATAGTTGCCGAAACAAAGGCGTCTATTTTAAAACATTTTCAAAACACACACACACACACACCATTTTTCAAGCAATCAAAAATCAAGGCAAGTGATCTAAAAACCAAGTAACTAAGAGCCCATGGATAACCATGGATGAAAAGGGTGCTAATACCTTCCCTTTTCATAATCTACCCCCCGAACCCACGAAACATCTCAAAAAGGTTTTTTCCTGTGCTTTTAACCTTTCCTTTAGGATAAAATAAAAAGTCGGTGGCGACTCTTGCTAAACCGAACAAGTGCGAATACAAACGCAAAACTCAAGTCAGTTCTCCCACCGTATCACATATGTTTTGACACATCTTGATGAAAAATGACCCTTGGCACTTGATTTTGACCAAAAAGTCAAAGTTTGACTTTTCAGTGCACAGTTGATTTTTGATCAGTTGACTGGAAAATTCATCTGTCAATCCAATGCATTTGAGATATTTTGAACCTTGTGATTAGGTCAAGATGCCATTGAGTCCTTGAAACCTTGCTTGAACCCAATTTTCCATTGGCTAGGTTAAAAATCAGAAATTGCCTTTCTGTAGTCAAAACCCTAAAAATGACCATTTTGCCCTTTTGATGATCTGATCAAATTTCTTGAGGAGTTATGGTCCACACTTGATCAAATGGTTCATATGAGCCTATAATGTAGATGTGGATAAAAAATTATGAGGTTTGACTGTGAATTGGCCATAGTTGACTTTTTCCCCAATAGAGCTGATTTTTAGGTCAATTGTCCAATTGACTGGGCAAAATTTTGATTCAAGGCTTGAAACTTGGTATGAGCAATCTTAGGAGTCCAAAATGAAGCATGAAAGTCACATTGAGCATTGGAAGTCCAAAATTCCCTGTGCAAACTCAAACCCTAATTTCAGGTCATTAGTGCAAGGAGATGTCTTGAGCTGAGCAAACCCTAATCTAGTCTTGAGTCCAAAGAGTCTTGTGGGGAAAATCTTGATAAAATGAGAGGGAAAATTTTGGGGTACAACAGTTACACTTATAGATAATTTCATTACTGGTGAGGAACTTCACAGCGAACCTTCTCAGAAACTTCTTATCATTAACAGATGCCCGCTCGGGGTATTCTTGAGCCTCAAGATACCTCTTTACCTCGTGAAACCAGGGTTTATCTGCTACTTCTTCAATGTCGATCTCACAGCAGTGTGTAGGTTCATCCAACCTATCAATGGTAATCTGGGGAGCTTCATTGTCCCACCTAACCTTGAACATAGAAGACATGGTAGCTAGCGCGTCCTCCAACTGGTTCTCTTCTCGCGGGAAATGTTCAAAGGTTATTTCCTCAAATTGTGGGAGCAACGTCAGTACATACTCTTTGTAAGGAATGAGATTCGGGTGCTTCGTATCCCACTCGCCTTTGATATGACTTATCACCAGAGCGGAATCTCCGAATACACTCAAGAAATTAATCCTCAGGTCAATAGCAGCTCGAAGACCCACGATACATGCTTCATACTCCGCCATATTGTTGGTGCAGTTAAAACATAATCAGGCGGTGAACGGAGTATAACAGCCTTCAGGAGATATAATTACAGCACCAATGCCATTACCCAATGATTCGAGGCTCCATCAAAATACATAGACCATCGGGATCTCTCCTCGGGACCTTCATCCGGTCCAGGTTCTTCGCAGTCAGTTACCAACATGATATTCTCATCCAGGAACTCGAAATTCATGGACTGGTAGTCATCCACGGCCTGATGCGCCAAATGATCCGCCAATACACTCCCTTTGATTGCTTTTTGGGTTGTGTATTTGATGTCGTACTCGGTTAAGATCATATGCGATCTTGTTATCCTTCCGGAGAGAGCAGGCTTCTCGAAAATATACTTGATCGGATCCATCTTTGATATCAACAAGGTAGTGTGAGTCAGCATATATTGTCTCAGTTGGCGAGCAGCCCATGCCAAAGCGCAATAATTTTTCTCGAGCAATGAGTATCGGGTCTCACAGTCGGTAAACTTTTTTCTAAGGTAGTAAATTGCATGCTCTTTTCGACCAGACTCGTCATGCTGCCCCAGCACACACCCCATTGAATTGTCTAGCTCTATCAGGTACAATATCAAAGGTCTTCTTTCAACTGGAGGCATCAAAATTGGTGGTTCTTCAAGGTATTCCTTGATTATTTCGAAAGAGGTATGGCATTCATCATTCCACTTTACCACTTGATCTTTCTTCAGCGGCTTGAAGATTGGCTCACAAGTAGCAGTCAGATGTGAAATGAACCTGGCGGTGTAATTCAGACGTCCCAAGAAACCTCTAACTTTCTTCTCTGTGCGGGGGACCGACATCTCTTGTATGGCTTTTACCTTTGCAGGGTCTACCTGAATACCTTTATCACTGACGACGAAACCCAGAAGCTTACCAGATCTTACCCGAAGATGCACTTGTTCGGATTCAACCTTAGCTTGTACGTCTTCAACCTGTCAAACAGTTTCTAGAGATGATCAAGGTGCTCTTCTTCAGTCTGGGACCTGGCTATCATGTCATCAACATAAACCTCGATCTCATGGTGAACCATGTCATGGAACAAAGCGGCCATGGCGCGCTGATAAGTTTCCCCAGCATTCTTCAACCTGAAAGGCATTACCTTGTAACAGAAGGTGACCCACTGTGTAACGAAGGTTGTCTTCTCCATGTCCTCAGGAGCCATCTTGATCTGGTTGTAGCCAAGAAAACCATCCATGAAGGAGAAGATCTTGTGATGCACGGTATTGTCGACTAGAACATCAATGTGAGGAAGTGGGAAGTCATCCTTGGGGCTTGCCCTGTTCAGATCTCTATAGTCCACACACATCAGTACCTTACCGTCCTTCTTAGGTACCGGGACGACGTTGGCAACCCACTGCGGATAAGAAGTGACAGCTAAGAATCCTGCGTCAAACTATTTCATGACCTATGCCTTGATTTTCTCTGACATTTCAGGGCGCATACGGCGTACCTTCTACTTTACCGGAGGACAGTCTTCTTTAGTCGGCAGGCGATGTACCACGATATCAGTATCTAAACCAGGCATGTCTTTATAGTACCAGGCGAAGATCTCAACATAGTCGTGTAGCATTTGTATTAACCGTTGTTTGACACTTGGCTCCAGATTCACACCTATTTTAACCTCTTTCCTGTCTTCCTTTGTACCCAAATTCACTAACTCAACTGGCTCTTCATGAGGCTGTATGGCCCTTTCTTCCTGCTGTAATAGTCTAGCAAGTTCTACAGGCACCTCACAATCATCCTCACCTTCGTTCTCGGCTTGGTTGATCGGATTTTTGAAGTCATAATTGGCAATAGCAGAGCTGTTATCAATGGGATCCAGAGTGGATATGGATCTGCAGTATGATACGTGAGTGTGTGTAAGAGAATAGTTGTTTTGGTAAAGTGAGAAACAGAAAAGAAAAGAAAAACAAAGAGTGTAAAATTTGTATGCAAGAAAAATCCAATGCTTTATTAATGATATATGAAATGACAAATAATAGCCCTCACAAGCAAAGCCAAGGTGCCTCGGGCAAGGCACCGGGCCATAAAGTTTCAAACTGTTTATTACAAATCTTAAAACAAATGAGTCAATTACTGCGGAATAAAAGAAACAGGTATGAAGTCCCTGGCGGTCCAGTTATTCGGTCCACCGTTGGTCGTTGGGTAGATCCAGCTGTCAATGTCTGAATCCTCTTCACCGTCTTCAACTGCATTAATTCCCCGATTACTAATGTGTAGAGGAGGTCTTCCCACCCGAGCGCATCTAACAGCCCTTTGAGCCCCTGTAGTAAAGCCCAAACCAAATTTTTCAGTTTTGTGAGTGAAATCAGGGAGCTGACCCCAATTGGTACACCCACCTTCTTCAACCACAACCATGGCGTCCTTGAGAGAAGCCATCTTCAACAGAGGTTTGCCGGTAGTAACTTCAGTTGATGCCAAGATCAGAGGGACCTCTTCGAAATTATGACAAGGAGTTTCTATGAATTCCCCGTTCACCTCTATGTAGCGGAAGGAATTGAGGTGGCTAACCATATATTCTTCTTCACCTCGCACTGTGACAATCTTTCCCTTCACCGGATACTTCAACATTTGATGAAGTGTGGAAGTCACTACCCCAGCCTCATGGATCCAAGGACGACCCAGCAAGCAAGAATACAACGGCCTAATATCATTACGTATAATGTGGACCCAAAAGTCTGAGAACCCACTTTGACATGGATGTCCACTTCCTCGTGCACCATTCTCTTCGATCCGTAAAAAAGCCCTTACCACAGTATTACTAGGCTTTGAGTCAAACCCTCACAATCTAAACGGTCCAACGCTTTCTTCGGCAGAACATTCAGTGAAGATCCGGTATCTACCAGCACGTGGGCCATAGTGGTGCCCCTGCACTCAATCGAGACATGCAGAGCATCATTATGATTCCTTCCTTTTGGTGTCAAATCTGCATCTGAAAAACCCCAACCCATTATCAGCAGTCAGGCTGGCCACACAATCTTTGAACTGATCTACTGAAGTTTCCTGCGGCACATGCGCAGTCTTGAGAAATGCAATCAAATCCTTCGCATGGGCTTCAGAACACAACAGCAGAGACAACATGGATATCTTTGATGGGGTCTTCCCCAGCTGCTCGACCACATTGTAGTCGCTTTTCATAATGATTTTCAGTATTTCCTCTATTTCTTATTTAGAGGCTTCCACAATGATTTCCTTTGGTGCCTCCGTCCGGGCAGGCTCACCTATAATTTCCTTGCCCTGAGTCCCAGATGGATTAGCAGCAGGGGTGATAACAGGAGTAAGCACATGAACAGTATTTGAGGTACTAGCGGGAACAACAGATGGAATGACAATAGGTTTGTTGACAGTCTCAGGGGAAATCTAGGGAGAGAAGACCCTTCCACTTCGGGTAACTTTACTAGTCTCGACAATATTACTGACATCAGTATCAGCTTCTTCATTCTTTAGATCTTGCTTAACGCCATGATAGTACACATCAGTACCATAATGCCATGGGACAGCCTTATCTGAGGTGTACGGGATGGGACCAGGAACAGTGATTATCAACGGAGCAATTCTTTGAACAGGTGTAATCCTAACAGGTCTTCTCGAGGAAACCTTGGAAGGATTGGCAGAAATGGTTATAATGGCAACGTTTTCATTTGGAACAACAGGAATCATAGTCTTCTCGAATAAAATCTCTTTATTATCCATCAGGCGCTGAACACCTGACTTTAACAAACGGAAACTAGAAGGTAGAATCAAACACATATGGCAACCTTCACCACATCTCGGAAATAAACCGGCCAATAGCAAATTCTTCTTAACAGTCATAAGAGGAGTAGAAATTTCTTCAATAGAGGTCACAAACAAATCAGTGTCAATAACATTAACTCCACGACCATTTTTGGGCATGGGAGCAGTTATAACATTCGGCTATTCTGGAGCATCAAACTCTATCTCCTTGGCTTCAAGCAAATCTTATACTTTGTTTCTCAGAGCCCAACAATCATTTGTATCGTGGCCAGGACTCTCAGAATGGTAGACGCACCACACATTGGGATTATATCTGGGAGATGTAGTATTTGGATTCTTGGGAGCCTCTCTCAAGGTTGCCAAGTTGGATTTTAATAAATGAGGTAGAACCTCAGCCAAGGTCATGCTGATGCGGGTAAACTGCCGTTGTGGTCTTTCCACCCATTGTTGATTGTTGTGTTGTGGAGCAATTGCGGGTCTTGGTATCACTACAGCATTTACCATTTGACGGTGTTCAGATCTACTTTGGCCCCTCGGGCTGTAGACCGCACTGGCTTCCTTCTTACCAACGAAAGGCTTCTTTATTGAACTTGAGGAGGCATCCTTCTGTATTTTACCACTCTGAATTCCAGCTTCTACTCTTTCTCCAGTTAAAATCAGCTTGGTGAAACCAGATGACGAGCTGTCGATTAAGTGATTGAAAAATGGACCAGATAGCATCCCTAGAAATATATCAACCAACTCCCTATCAGACAATGGGGGTTGAACTCTCCCAGCCAAGTCTCTCCATTTTTGAGCATAATCTGTAAAACCTTCACCTGCACCCATGGACATACTCTGAAGTTGAGTACGAGTAGGAGCAAGGTCGGCATTGTACTGATACTGCTTGTAGAAAGCAGCAGTAAGATCTTCCCAGTTTCGGACATTGGCTCCCTCTAGCTGATAGAACCATTCAAGCTGAGTCCCTGACAGACTATCTTGAAAGAAGTGCACCCACAAATTTCTATCAGATGTGTGGGGTTGGATCTTTCTGACATAAGAGCGGAGATGGAGTTTTGGGCAGGACACCCCATCATACTTGGAAAAAACTGGAGCTTTGAACTTATGAGGGATGACTACTCCCGACACCAATCCCAGTTCTCCGAAATCCAAACCAGGTGTCTTCTGAACTTCCATGGCACTCAGACGGTCTTCTAACTGCTTGTATCTATCCTCAACAGGAGGATATTGCTCATCATCATAATCAGTATCATTGTCAAAGATTGCAGGGCTAGGGTCTTTTTCCCCTTCTTGGTTCTCCCCTTCCTTGGATAAAAAGGTCATATCAGTTTGATGCTTCAACCTTTCTCCAAACCTTCTGCCCATATTCAGAATACCGACAACCTTCTTCTTCTTCTTCTTTTTCTCTTTCAGAATGAGGGCTTTCAGCTCCTCCTGCCCCTTAGCCAGACTTATGAACATCTATTGGAACTGGGCATTTTGTGCCTAAAGATCTTTGATGGCTTGATCGGAAGACATTTCTGCTGAAATAAACAGCGAAGAAGATGAGAAACCTGTAGTGGTACCTGTAATGATGTGTATGATAATGGGATGCGCATGTAATGATTTCAAAGACTTCGGGAAATTTAAATTTACAAACCAAAATAAACAAAAAACTTTATTAGCTTAAATTTGAAAGTTCAACATGCCTTTAAGGCGTTACAAATAAGTAAACAAATCTTAAAACTAGAAAATAAAAGTCAAAAGTACCATAGACGCTTTCTCTTTGTGTTGATGTAATCATTGAGCACTCTTTCTTCCTGGAGCTGCCTGGTGAGCTTTAAAACTTTCATCTCTTGATCATGGAACTGTCCCCTGTAAGTATCCCGCTCATTCTTCAAATGAATCCAAGACCTATGTAACTCCCCAAGATTATTGGGCATGTAAGGATAGAGAACCATGTAAGGAATGCCTTCTTCATTAGTGGGCTCCACAATCACTGGTAATACGGCCACATAAGGCATCATAAGCTTCTGGGAACGAGCTCGTACCCATTGGAGGTAAGGCTGCATAGGAATGGAAGTCTTTGGTCCCAACTCTTTGGGGTCAGATCTGTTTACCATGCCCCAAACTCGTATGAACCTCCGACGATACTTCTTAACATCATCCTCATAGTCGAATACAATGTCCTCAATAAGTAACTCATGGGGACCATCCCTTCGAGCACATCCAAATTATTGCAAGGCTAGACAAGGATTGTAAGTTACACCCCCTCTGATGCCAAGTAATGGGACATTAGGGTACTCCCCACGGCGGTCAATAATAGCAATGTCTTCCATAGCTCGAGAACACCAAAGAATATCCGTATGAGCGAGTGACATTATTCTATGCGACCAACCCAAACTTTCTTCGTTCTTCAGTACATACCTAGGGAGGTGAGAAATAAACCACCTTGACAACAACGGCATGCAGCACATAAGAGTACCTCTTCTCTTCATGGTAGGAGTATGGAGAGCGTGCAAAATATCTCCAAGCAAGGTAGGCATAGGGTTGCGAGAAAGGAAAATCTTGATAGCATTCACATCTATGAAGGAGTCCGGATTAGGGAAGAGGACTAAACCATATATAAGAAGAGCCGAGACATCCTCAAAAGCCTGAAAATCCATATCATCCCAAAATAGATAAGCCTTGTCTATCAGAAATTTGGTTAGAAAACCCTCGACTCCGCTCCGAGTTTCCCAATTGAATACCATGTCGGCCCATTTCAAATGCAAAGCTGAGGCAATGACTTCTGGCTTAGGAACTTCTTCTATACCTGTGAAGGGTACCTGTTCAAGAATGGATATGCCCAATAGTTGAGAGAATTCTTCCAAGGTGGGTACCAACTGATAATCTGGAAAGGTGAAGCAGTGATGCTTAGGATCGAAGAACTGAAAAAGTACGCTCATCATCTGTTCATCAAGGTTTGAAGTAACCAGGCTGAGAAGTTGACCGTGTCTCTTAATGAAAGTAGAAGTTTCAGAAACTCTTGATGCTAGCTCTTTAAGTTGGGCAGGCATCTACACAAAGCTGATTCAGATATATTTCTATGCACGGAAGCCATGATATGCAAAACAGAACAAAGATAAATTCCCTTGGTCTTTGAAATGGTTAGTGTAATGAAGCATGAATGCCATGTTATGATGCATGATGTCATGATAAACCACAGGTATAGCAAACACATGTATTGCAAACACAGTCAAATCACACACAATCCTTAGGTTTAAGGCTTGCCTGAGGTCAAAGGTAATACCCTCTTGAAGTTAAGTTGGTTCAACCTGTCCTAGAAAAGTAACCGGGTTCTAGAGGATCTCAATATCACCGACTATCCTCCATCGGTCATGGTTTCAGCTCACGCAATCTTTTCTTGCGATCGAAATATTTCGAGAGTATGATCTCAATGAGTGTAGCATCGAGTATCAACCAGTTCTCAGCTCTACACCGAGGCCGGCTATCTCGCTACTTTCTAATGGCCAAGTTGGGCAATTAAAGGTTATAAGGTCATTTGATGCTTCACGACACCATGCAGCGGCCCTATATTCTCCTCGTTTCACCACAAGGGATACCGGTACCAACCAAAGTTCCACACAAACGTAGCTACTGCTTAAACCGTATCGGTCTACGCCGTACAGTTCCCTCACAGTCTATTGCTACTTACCTAAAAGGTGTTCCCGAGATCCGGGTGTAGGATCTATAGTAACCCCAAACAAAACCCTCAAAAATAAAAGCAATCAAAGCAATCAAGAGAAGCAATTTTAAATGACCTAGATCCTAAGGTATATCCCACTTATTACGTCCCCAGCAGAGTCTCCAGTTCTGTGATACGGTGGCAGAACTGACTATTTTTACTGGTTTGCGTTTTGCGTTTTTTGTTCGCAAAATGTCGCGGTAAGCAAGAGTCGCCATCGACTTTTATTTCATCCAACCGAAAAGGAAAAAAGTACAGAAAAAAATCATTTTTCGAGATTTTGAGTACAGGGGGTAGATTATAGAAAGGGAAGGTGTTCGAACCCTTTCTATCCATGGTTTTCCATGGGCTCTTAGGTACTTTCTCATTTCTAAATTTCTCGTGTTTGTGTTTGCTTTGAAAAATGTTTTTACTTCGTGATAACCCTTGTATCAGTCCTCAAGGATGTGACGAAGTTGTTTTGAAAATTGTTTTGAAAGGTGTAAGTGTGAAAAGTTTTGATTTGAGCAAGTACCTACTAGCATCTACCTACTCGAAAAAAGATTGTTTATATTCTCGTTTCCTTTAGACAACACTATCCCACTATTGAGAAATAGGTATCATCGTCATTGGAGTTGTAAGGGTCAATTCGAAAGGGACGTACGATCACTAAAGCAATACTAGGACACCTTAGTAGTAACCCTAGAGTCTTAAGATCTTTCGAGGCAACATTTCCGAGGCAACATTTTCGAGGCAACATTCGAATAGGACAATTTGATCTTTTTAGACAGGAGGGCAACCACTAAGACACCCTATGCTTAATGATCGTTTACCGAAGGCAACCGAAGTGAGAGTATACCCTAAGAGTGAATATGTGCGAGTGATTCGTTTCAGTTATTTATCTTTGCACATTAGGGTTTTCTAACCATATTAATTTTATCATGCATTCTTGTCATACAATCCTATTAGCATACATCTAGACAGTTTAATATTTGCAGGAATTAAAAATATGAGAAAATAAACCTAGCTATTACAAGGCTTCGGTGAGGAGGACTAATTACATAGCCAAAAAATCGGGGATTTAAACAGTAAATAAAAACCCTAAATTAACTATTACAAACCATGAACAGTTACAAAATAATGGCAAAATAATTAACAAGCGCGCGGCGAATTAAATACGAGACGATTAGGGTTTTGACCCTTTGACTAATCCTACTTGCGATTGATTAAAGCAAAAATGTTTTTTGTCATGTTTTTGTTGTTTGAGAAAATAATGAATAATTAAATTAAAAGAAAATCCTAAGTTCTAATTAATGTTAATTTAGAAAAATAATTAAATTAACCTATTTTTGTATTTTTCTTTGTAAAAAAGAAAAGAATTAAATCAAGAACTTAAACCTAATTTTTCTAATTGGTTTTAATTATAAAAACAAGTTAAAATTTCCCTAAGTTAAATTAAACTAAATTAAATTAAATTTGATAACAAAAACCTAATTCTAATTTTTGTGAATTCTTAATTTTGTGATTTTGTAAAAAAAAGTGATTAATTTTGTTAATTAAAATAATTAAATGAAAATAGTAAAATAATTAAAAAAAAGAAATAAAAAAGTGAAGAGATGGGCCTGTGTTGAATAGCATGTTGGGGGGTGCAAATCTGATTTCCTTGGCCCAAATAAGCATTAAGCATGGTCAGCGCTGGATCTGGCATGGGCGTTGACTTGAGGAATATGGTGGACCTTCAGTGCTGGCACGTTGGATCTGGCTTGCTGATGAATCTGATGGTTGGATGTTGATGGAGCATGGTGAGCCTCATGATGAAAGAAGCGCTGGATATATTATCTGAAAATAATAGAAATGAAAACGTTGGGACCTGGGGATCGAACCCAGGTCCTTATGTTCGCTTCCACTAATCCCTTGCCAGCTGTACTACGCGTTCTATTTGTTTATATAATAAAAACAAAATAATGTAAACAAATCAAATAATATATTCAGAAAATGCGCGAAAATTCAAACGGGCCAGCCATATGCTGCCACGCCATCATCTCCTTCACCGGCCTGTCGTTTTAGGTAGAACACTTTTACCTACGGACATTTGTGTGTAACTACAGACCTATAACGTTCCAAAATCGTGTACAAGCAATATAAATGAAAGGTAAGGGTACCAATCAACTCGTCTCATCCTCACGAGCATCATGGTACCAGAATTAAAGCCTAATTTTGCCTATACTAAAAACCCCTAAAACGAGCAAAGAAACCCTAGCAATGGCATATTGTGATTCCTGCCCCGCAAATGCAATTAAGTGGTACTAGTAGCTTGCAAACACAATGATGAACAAGAATATATAATTAAAACATGCTTATGATGAGTCAATCAGAGAAATTAAAATCAAGTTTTTAGGCAAATCGTGGTGCTTGTATGGTGCGATTCTAGGCTTTTCAAGACCTGAGAGTGATTAGAATAGCTTCCTGGGATGTCTAGCAAGCGATTGGAATCTTCAGCACACCTTGAATTGGCCTGTAGAAGAAGATTCGTCTCACACTTTTCTTGGAAATTTTCAAGTTTTTTTTATGGTTTTACACGACCTCTAACCCTTGTTTTTTGATATGGCAAGCTTCATTATATAACCTATAATGAATTAGGTTAACAAACTTGGCATGAATCTTTGCATTTATCCAAGATTTGATTTGATTTTCAAGTTGTATGATATGTTCCTATTTTGAGACAAACCATGCCTTTCTTGTAACAATTGCCATTGATTCGAATTGATCTTGTTTACTCATCATATCTTGATTGTCAAACTGTCAAAAAAACAAATCAAATCATATCTTTGATAATTTTCATTATTTATTTGATTTAATTCACTTTTTAATCAATGGAAAATCAAAATAAATTGAAAAATGAATCATATAATGGGTGAGTGAACATTTGAGTCGTGGACCACATTATAATTAAGGTGCAAGCATAAAAAGTTGGGCCCATTTAGCAAAAAATGCAAATTTGAGCACATTTGACTTTTGGCAATTTTGCAAAAATGGTCAACTTGGCCAATGCATAACTCTCTCAATTTTGACCCTAGAGAGGTGTTATTGGACTTTTATAAATATTAGGATGTCCTCTAAGCAACCCTTTTGGTATCATCTCAATTGAGTCTTCTATGTTCATGTATGAAGCTTTGACCCAAAAGGTGTTTTTGTTGACTTTTCAAAAGGACCTATAATGTCAAAATTCATATATTTTTGTGAGTGCATATTCTGAACTTGGGATATGAATATGAATTGTAGGTAATTGGATCCTATTCAAAATGAGCTTTGGATGGTTCATTTCTGATAAATTATGAGAAAGTTATGCTTAGTCAAAGTTGAGTTGACTTTTCCTACAAAACCCTAACTTAGCAACTTTTGGGTTTTGATGAATTGTGAGCAATCCTTGAGGAATCATGATCAAAACTTGATCAAATTATGAATAATACTTCAAAATTAGGATGTTGACCAAAAATCTTGAATTTTGACTGTATGTGGGCCACAGTTGACTTTTGACCTAGTACAGTTGATTTTCAGGCACTTGAGCAATTGACTGAGCAAACTTCTTCTGCAAGGCTTGAAACTTGACATGGATGATCTTGAGAACATATTAGGACAATGGTAAGAATTTTAGTCCTTTGTGGTTCACACATCTTGATGAAGATAGAAACCCTAATTTGAGGTATACTGCCTTAGGAGAGAGTTTGTCTGGTCAACTCTTGAACTTCCTTGAGCAATTTGGAGACCTCACTTGCCATGTATTGAGAAATATGGGAGGGAAAATTTTAGAGTACAACATTATGATGTCATGATAACATGTTCAAATAGATAATCAAACACAAGCAAAGCATGCAAAGGCATTAGGTTTAAGGCTTGCATGGGGTTTGTAGGTAAGTACCCTCTTGAAGTTTAGTTGGCTCAACCTGTCCTAGAGAAGTAACCGGGTTCTAAGGATCTCAATATCACTGATTTTTCCCAAAAGCTTCGTCTAGCACGACAAATGACTTGCCACCAAACAAAACTCGAGAGTCAAATCTCAATGAGTATAGTATTGAGTATCAACCAACTTTAGAATGCACCAAATCCGGCTATCTCACTACCTTCTAATGGCTAAGTTGGGTCAATTAAGGTTCTAATAGTCATTTAGTGCTTATGACACCACGTGGTAACCTAATATGCTCTCTGATTGACTCGAGGGATACTAGTACAAACCAATGTGTCGCACTAACATGGCCATCACCTCAACCATATCGGTATACACCGTATAATTTCCATGATCTATTGCTACTTACCTAAAATGTTCCCCATATCCGGGTATAGGATCTTTGCAAGAAATAAAACCATACAACCCTTTAAAAATAAAGCAGACAAATCAAACAAGAAAAGCATTTAAAAGTGATCTAACTCTAAGGTAACCCCACTTTTTTTTTTAGATTCCCCAGCAGAGTCTCCAGTTCTGTAATACGGTGAGAGAACTGACTTGTTTTTGCATTTTATCGCAAATGCTATGAATAGCAAGAGTCGCCACCGACTTTTCTTTTATCCAATAAGGAAAGGGTGAAAAGAACAGGAAAGACCTTTGAGAATTTTGAGTTCGGGGGGTAGGTTATGAAAAGGGAAGGTGTTAGCACCCTTTTCATCTATAGTTATCTACGAGTTATTAATCGCTAGATCACTTTGTTTAAAAATGCTTTTGTGCATGTGTTTGAAAATATTTTGAAAATGCCTAATTTCGGAAACTTTGTAATGATTCTTGTATAAGTTAAGAACACATACGAAGTGTTTGTTTTTGAAAATATTTCATAGAAAAGTGTTTGTGTGAAAAGATGTTTTTTGTGAGCAAGTGATTACAAGCTATCTACCTACTCAAGGTTGTTCTTATTACTTTCCTTCTCCTTTAGATAGTGTTATCCTACCATTAGTTAGTAGGAAGCCCTGTCATTGGATGTGAAAGGACAGACGAGAGTCATCGTACAATCATAAAGGAAACTCGTAGGGCGCTTTAGCAATTTTTATCATAAGGGACTAGATCATTTACCGAAGGCAGCACCGAAGGGTCATCGAGGGACTACGATCTTTTGTATTGGAGGAACTTTGCTAAAGCGTCCCCATGTTTGAGGGACATGACTGCTCTCCGAGGAAATGAGTGAGGTTACCCTAGAGGTGAGTGTGTGAAAAGTGATTCAATTCAGTTATTTTATCTTGGATTTAGGGTTATCTAGCGTTTCATTTTAGATCTTGCCATACATGCCCTAATTATTAGCAGTTATAAGGAAAGTAGTAAATTACGGGAAGTAAAGGTCCAAAGCTATTACATTACAAAGCTTCGGGAAAGGGGGTACAAAACCACAAAATCGGGGGAAAAGGAAAAAACCCTAATTTAATCTATTACATACTATAGCAGATACGTAATTGGGAAAAACTAATGCGAAGATTGTAAAAAAGGGAAAAAGATGGAAAAATTGTCTTGTGATCGTTTTTTGATGAAAAAAAGTTTGATAATTATCCTAAACACCATTTAATTTTGATTAGGAAAAAAGATTTATTAGTTAAAATAAAAACAACCTAATTATTTTTAATTTCAAAACAGAAATTTTTAATGATAAAACCCTAAAAAACTAAATTAATTAAATAAAAAGAATTTAAATTTATTTAATTTAAAAGAAAAAAATTAATTAAGTTGATAAAAAAATCTAATGTCTAAAAATTTTTTTAATTAAAAAAAAGGTTGATTTAATTATGTTAAAAAGGTTAAAACAAAATAATTAAAAAAATACGAATGGGCCTGTTGTAGAAGCAAACCGAGGGTGTGAGAAACTAGAATTACTAGGCCCAAACAGTAAGCCCATGTGCCTGTAACAGATCCAACGTGGTTCTCCATTGAAGGTTTATCATAGACGCGTAGATATGGGGCGTCAGATATGAGATTGTGAAGATGTCATGGTGATGAGGTGAGGCACATGGTGAGCGCGTTGCACTGGCCTGCATATGATCTGTAACAGAAAAAGATGAAAAATAAAATACCAGGGGCAGGGATCGAACCCGTGCCCTAGTACACTAACACTTTAACATGCACGCCTTTACTGCTGGGGCATTCTTTACATCTGTTAATATACCTAAACTGATAAATATATAAAATTAATCAGAATATATTGACCAGAGAAGCGCCGGAGTCTTGTCTCCGGTTGTCTTCTTCGGTAGCTCCTTCTTTTAAAACCTATAAAATACACATGGTTAGTAATCCAAAAACACTATACCCCCCTAAATCGAGGGTTGCGAATCCAATGAAGGTATTTTCATGGGATAAAATGCAAGAGGTTGAGAGTTATAATGACAACACATGAAATCAGTGCTAGCATGGTGTTTCACGATTTAGGGTGCATGGGACCTCCATGATTGTTCTAACCTGCACTATCAATACTCATAAACAAGTTAGGGACGTTAGTACATGTTAAAGCAAACAAGAAAACAAGATATGAATGTCATGAGCATGATGAGATTGGTGATGCCATGTAGTGAGATTAAAATGTTTTGGACCATCAAATTTGGTCCAAACTTACTCTATATGCCTGTTGGAAGAGAATAGAATGAAGGCTTTATGGTGAAAGGGCTTGAAAATAGGGTTTGAAAAGTTTAGGGTTCTTGAAAAAGTTTGATGTTTTTTTTACTATTTTGAGGCAAAGATTTTCGTGTCCTAGGGTTCTTCTCTTGATTATGAATATATAGAGAAAATTAAGGCAACAATATGATGGGCTTGGACTCTTGTAATAAGATATAATTTTATCTTATTTATTTTATATTATTAATGAATTAAATCAAAAATAATAAAAATAAAACAAGTCCAAAGGGTGTATGAATGGATTTTGAGGTGTATGAAGAGTATAACACACGTTTGGACTCTTAAACCATGGCCTAATGGCCCAAAATATCAAGCTTGCTCATTTTGAACTTCATGCATTTGCTCATAATTTCCCAACTTACAATAGTCATAACTCACTCAATTTTTATCTTTTGAAGGTGATCTTAGACTTTTTGGAAAGCCCAAGACGTACTCTACAACCTCTATGTTGATCATTTTTACTTTTGAAGACTTTATCTTGACGTAAGTTGCCTTGATAAAAAAGTGTCTTTTTGTTGACTTTTGAAATGACCTGTAATGTATTGGCTTATATCTCTCAAATGATGCATTTTTTGGACTTGATATTAGAGCAAAAAGTTGTAAAGAATTAAATTCCCTTCAAAATGAGCTTTGTTTGGGGAAAATATGATGAAGCATGTGAAAGTTATGCTTGGTCAAAGTTTAGTTGACTTTTCCTAAGGAAACCCTAATTTGGCAACTTTTGACTTTTGATGATTTAAGGGCTTTTCTTGAGGAATCATGATCAACCCTTGATACAATAATGGATATAACTTCAAAATATTTATGTTGACCAAATTTTTTGAAGTTTGATTGTATGTTGACCATAATTGACTTTTTTACCCAATACCATTGATTTTCAGTCATCTGAGCAATTGACTGAGCAAACTTGTGATGCCGGGCTTGAAACTTGGTATGAGCATTCTTTGAAGCATATGAGAAGCCATGAAAACCACTTGAGAATACAAAACCATAATTGTGGACCCATTGCTTAGAAGGGGAATTTATCTGATCAATTCTTGAGCCATCTTGAGAAAATGAGGACCTCATGAGAATATCTTGAAGAAAAATAAGAGGGCAAATTTTGGGGTATAACAACTGAAGGGGTAAGAAAACACTTAGAAGGGTGGGGGTTGAATAAGTGACGCTTTTTCTTTTCAAAACAAAGCTCAACAATAATGGAAGGAAAAGTTATTTTTATCCTGGTTCGTTTGAACTCAAACTACTCCAGTCCATCCGTCAAGGTGATTTCGCCTTTCTCAACAAGGACTTAATCCACTATAATCAACTGATTACAAACACACAACAACTGTTGTGACTAACAATTCACAAGTAATCTTATGTGTGACTAACACCACTAAGACTTAAATCTAGTCCTAGTCTGCTTGAGAAATTTGACCAAATTTGGTCTCTCAAGGAACAATTACAAGAGTTTAATCTTTACAGATAGTGAAATAAAATTTGCTTCTAATCGAGCTATATCACAACTGTGATTTTTCACTTAGAATAAATTGCACAAAGTATGTGAACAAAGAGTTTGTGAGCCCAGAATTTTTCATGTAGTTTCTTGCTTCTTTTTGAAATTTGATTCGTTAGTTAGCTTGCAATAAATGTCCTTCTATTTATAGTAGGAACAAAAAGATCGTTGCTGCCTTCAGAAAAGTGGAGATCATTAAATGCTTGCGTGTTTCCTTGCACTATTCCATTTTCCAAGAAACTAGCTTAGACACTTAAGTGCTTGCAGCCGTCTTTGCATTAATGAGCAAACGACAACTTGTAAGAACATGTTTCCTTCGCTTGACAAGACAAGTTGGCTTTAACGTTCTTTCAGAACTTGCTTCAACTTCTTGAATTCAGAACATGCTTTACTCATCTTCTAGGCAGTGCTTTGCTTGCTAAGAACTTGATCAGCGCTTGCTTTCAAGTAATCTTCTGAGCAAGGAAACCTGCTAAATGTTAGAAGATATATTTAAATAAATTATCTTACCAGAGTCAGCAGATGCGCTTAAAACAAAAACATGGTTCTTTCATTAAAGAACTTCTTCATAATTTTTAGCTTAGCACTACAGAATGCTTCTATCAGAACATTATTTGAAATAGTCAAATACGTTCATCAGAGTATAAATTATCTAAAATATAATTTATTGTTATCATCAAAACTCTGAGATAGATCAGAACTAATCTTGTTCTAACAATCTCCCCCTTTTTGATGATGACAAAAATTATTCAGATATAGAAATAAAATATGATAAGAGATAAGAATCTCCCCCTGAAATGAATATTTCTATATATATAAAACTTCCTGAGATTATTTATCAGAGCATAAAAAAAATCTTCTTGTATTTCTTCAGAACTTCTTTATGAAGATAATGTTCAGCTGGAATACTCTTTGAGAGTTAAAGTGATACCTGCAAAAAAAATCTTTTGCACAGGAAGAAGTTTTGTATTTTGTTAGAATGTCTGAGACTTAGTCCCATAACTATTAAACAGTGATTAGTTCAAAATACTCATTTTCTCCCCCTTTTTGGCAAAATCAAAAAGTGTATAAATAAAATAGTTAAAGAGCTGAAAAGTTTTCATAAAATAGAAAAAAAAATATCCAGAAGTACAAAATAACAAACAAAAGACAAGAAACAGAAAGACACTAGGATTTCTTAGTAACAAGAGCCATCAGAAGATTCTTGATCTCAGAGGCAGATTCTTCTTGTTTCACCATCCAGTTCTTGATTTCTTGATTTGTTTGGTCTTGCTTATCCAAGCGTTCATGTATAACTTCATTCTCCCTCTTGATCTCATTCAGAGTGTCCATGATAAGTGAGGTAGGAGCAGAGGGTGACGAAGCTTCGGTAGAAACAGGCTTAGAAGCAGCAACCGTTGAGTCAGAATGCACGAAGGTTGAAAGCAGAGTGCCCAGATCCATTACAAGAGTTGGCGTTGGTTTAGGTTCAGCCTTAACAGATGGTTGATTCAATAGAACAATAGCCAGAGGGTTTGAATCGTCAGAGGCATCTTCAGATTCATCTTATGATATGTCTATTGTATCAGCTGGTGTATCAACAATCATTAATGAAGACTTCTTATTCCAAATGTCAGCAGCTTCTGACTTGAAAGCATGCAGATGTTTGGAAAAGTTGTCCAGCACCTGAAAGTGGCATAAGTCCTGTAGCTTCAGTGACTCAGCATTAAAAGTTCTTCTGAAGGTTTCCCATAGAAGATTCGTTTCAACTGGGTTCACGCTTCTTGAGCAATCTTCTTTCAGCAGATTCAACCATGCTTGAACATCTGTTAAAAAATTCTGAAACAATGTATTCACATCTGGCTGAACAGGTTTTGGCACAACCTTCTTGAAAGTTTTGTTTTTCAAAAATTGTAGAGATTCATAATCCACTACAGTTCTTAAAAAGCTAGCAGGTTCAGGATTTTTGGATGGTTCAGGAGTGGATGATTATTCAGGTTGGTCAACAAAGTTAGGTGGTGCTGATTGTTCATGAGGTTCGGATGATTCAACAGTTTCAGGTGGCTCAAAAGATTGTTGTTCTGGAATATGAGGAGGTGATAGTGTAGGTGAATTTGGTGTTGGATGTTGTGGTGAAGTAGGTGGAGTGACATCAGGTGAAATTATTATTGTATTTTCAGGAGTGGGAATGGGGTTTTGAGGCTGTGGTCGATTCATAGCAAAAATGTTTTCAGATGGTAAGTTGAAAGGAGGCTTTATAGTGGCCAGAGGTTCATTTATCCCTGGAATTATCCAAGAGCCAACATCATACCATCCAGTGGGTCTGGGTGATAGAGGTCTGGGAGGAGGTCTTGAAAAGCATTCAGTAGGAATGGATTGAGAAACAGATGGTTCAGAGGGTTCTGAGTGTGAGGGTTCTGATTGGGTTTCAGAGTGTTCATCAGAGTCAAAGTCACTCAAATCTGATAAAACTTGATTTTTCTGAGGGTTGTCAGCAAGAGAGTCAAATGGTAAGGTCAGGTTAGTATCAACATCTATATCTCCTAAGGTTTGGGAGGGTTCAGCAGATGTAGATACATTGACAGAATCATAAACAGTGATAGTTTCAGCAGGTTTACCTGTCTTCTTTTTCTTCTTCTGAGGAGTGGCAGAAGGTCCTTCAATAGATTTCCTCTTTAAAGATTCCTGGAGAACAACATCTGGAGAAGCTTGATTTCTTCCTTAAAGCCAAGCTGGATCAATAGGTGTTCCAGTCTCTTTGCAGATTTCAATGTAGTGCAGGATGATACGTGGATAATCACCTAAGTTGAACAGAGGGAAATCAGCAATAGGTATCCTTTTTCTCTTCACAACAGCTGACACATACGGAGTTGGTTCCACCAGCAGCTTATCAATTATTTTCCTTTTCAGTAAATTATTCCCATCATAGTCTTACCACAAGTAGGTTCTAGCTCCCCCAGAAGATTGGCTTCATCTAGGTGAGCAATCAGACCATTCTCAGTCAGAATGTCTGATATTAATCTACCCATAGGAATCCAATTCCTTTTGGATTTAGGGTTTTTCATTCTTTCAGCTTCCCTAGTCTCTTTTACATGGTTCCAGAGATGTTCAAACAACAAATAAGGCAAATCAATTTTTACATTTGTTCCAAGGCAGAACAATAAGTATTGTTGATCAGCGTTAGTGTAATCTGGAGAGTTGGTGTCCTTCCTATGGTGAATACATCCATGGATAACCCTTACCCAAATCATGTATTTATCTTTCAAGTCCCTGAATTTTGAAGATCCTTGACCATTTTTGAAAATCTCTGAGTAGACCCTTGACATTTCTATTCTTCTACTTGGCATACCTGTAACTCCAAGTCCTTTAAACCCTATCAACTTTCTGATTTAGTTTTCTGTAATGGATATTTCCTTGCCCATTATGAAAGAGAGGATAACCTTAGGGGTTGCAATAGCATGTATCCAGAATTCCTTCACCAGATGTTGAAAGACTGGACCAATGAGACGATCAAAAAAGTTCTCCCAACCTTGAAACTTAACAGCAGGGAACAAGTCAAAACCATTTTCTCTTAGATTCTCAAAATCTACCATTAACTCACTTAAAACTTCCAAACTGTCTACAGGAATGAGAGTTGTTCTCTCAGTCACTATTTATTGTTCAGAGTGGGTAGAAGAAGAAGAATCCATTTAAGTTCTTAGAGATGAGAGATGAAGAAAAGGGTTTTAGAGAAAAAGTACAGAAACGATTGAGTTTGAAATAGACGGTAAAGAATGAAAAAGGGTTTTTCAAAAAGTATTTATATGCAACAGCTTCAGAAATAGGTTTAGAAATAAAATTAAAAAAGAATTTTTAAAGAATTTAAAACGAATTTAAAATGAATCTCATCATTACGTGCATTTAATGATTTTGCTAAAAATTAGGGAAAACGTGAGATTATGGCTAATTATTAACAGTTACCTAGAACGTCATCAGTAGCTTTTGCACGCGTGACCTTTCAGAAACACACCACGTGTTCATCTCCTGAAGGATACATGTAACAACTGTTTGTTCTAATGAATTTTTGAACTATACTTAGAAATGAAACGTTAAAACATTTCAGAACTTTTCATATAGCTTCTGATGCAACTTCTCTTCTAACTTCTGAAGAGTTGTTAATCAGAACATTCATTTCAGAATATTCTGAAGTCAAACACAGAAGATAAATATTATTTTATTCAGGACATAATTCCATACAAATATTTTTCAAAATGAAATTAAATATATCTTCTGAAAGGGGTTTGGTAAAAATGTCAGCCCATTGATGGTCTGTTTTTACAAAAATTAAATTTAAAATTCCCTTCTGAATATAGTCCCTTATAAAATGATATTTAATTTCAATATGTTTGGCTTTAGAATGTAAAATTGGATTCTTAGAAAGACAAATAGCAGAAGTATTGTCACAGAAGATAGGAATATTACTTTCATAAAGATTAAAATCTTCTAGCTGACTTTTCATCCAAATCATCTGAGAGCTACATCCAGCAGCAGATATATACTCAGCTTCTGTGGTTGAAAGTGCAATTGTTGCTTGCTTCTTGTTGTACCACGAGATAAGATTGTCAACCAGAAACTGGCAGCTTCCAGAGGTGCTCTTTCTTTCAATTCTATCTCCAACAAAGTCAGCATCACAATAACCTACTAGTCTGTAATCTTGTGATCTTCTTTAACACAAACCCAGATTAGTAGTACCTTTCAGATACCTAAGAATTATCTTAACAACTGTTAAGTGAGATTCTCTAGGATCTGATTGGAATCTAGCACACAAACACATGTTGAATAGTATATCAGGTCTAGATGCAGTCAGATAGAGAAGGGATTCAGTCATACCTCTATAGAGCTTCAGATCTACCTTCATACTTACCTCATGTTTTCTCAGAATGCAGGTTGGATGCATAGGTGTCTTGGCATCTTTGCTCTCTGACATCTGAAAATTCTTCAGAAGTTCTTTAACATACTTCGTCTGATGTATGTAAGAACCTTCTGGAGTCTGGTTGATTTGAATTCCCAGAAAGAACTTCAATTCTCCCATCATGCTCATTTCAAATTCTTCTTGCATGGTCTTAGCAAATTCTTTTCCAAGGGAGATATTAGAGGTTCCAAAAATTATATCATTAACATAAATTTGAAAAATTAAAATATCATTTTTAAATGTCTTTCTGAAAAGAGTTGTGTCCACTTTCCCTCTGGTAAAATCTTTTTCTAAAATAAAATTACTCAGACGATCATACCAAGCTCTGGGAGCTTGTTTTAAACCGTACAAAGACTTTTTTAATTTAAAAACATGTTCTGGATGTTTTGAATCATTAAATCCAGGAGGTTAATGGACATATACTTATTCTTCAATATAGCCATTTAAAAATGCACTTTTAACATCCATTTGATATAATGAAATGTTATTTTGTACAGCAAAAGAAATTAATAATCTTATAGACTCTAACCTGGCGACTGGGGCAAAGGTTTCATTATAATCAATTCCTTCTTGTTGACTATAACCCTATGAAACCAGTCGTGCTTTGTTTCTGATCACCTCTCCTTGCTCGTTCAGTTTGTTTCTGAAAACCCATTTGGTTCCTATAACGTTAAATCCTTTGGGTCTTGGAACTAGATTCCATACATCATTTCTGGAGAATTGATTGAGTTCTTCTTGCATTTCTAAGATCCAATCATTATCTTCCAGAGCTTCATCAATGGAAGTTGGCTCAATCAGAGTAACCAAACCAAACAAAGATTCTTCATTGATTCTGAGAGAGGATCTTGTTCTAATGGGATCTTCTTTTCTTCCAATGATTACATCTTCTTTGTGAGCTGAAGATATTCTAGGAAACCTTTTCTGAGTGGGTTGATCAGAGATTCTGAGGTTATCCAGAACATTGTCAAGAGGATGATCTGTTGAGTCTTCCTTTGCTTCTGAGTTTTCCATTGCTTCTGAAGTTTCAGAGTTTGAGGGATGATCTTCTGTACCTACAGAAAAATCAATTTGCTTTGGTTGTTGCTGGCCAAGCTTATCATCAAACCTGACTTTGATTGATTCTTCAACAATCAGAGTTTCTGTGTTGTATACTCTATAACCTTTTGAGCGTTCAGAATATCCAAGCAGAAAACACTTTTGTGCTTTAGAATCAAACTTGTTCAGAGTTTCTTTAGTGTTCAGAATAAAACAAGTACATCCAAAAGGATGGAAATAAGAAATGTTGGGCTTTCTGTTTTTCCACAATTCATAGGGAGTCTTTTCAAGAATAGGTCTTATAGAGATTCTATTCTGAATGTAACACGCTGTGTTCACAGCTTCTGCCTAAAAGTGCTTAGCCATATTAGTTTAATTGATCATGGTTCTGGCCATTTCTTGTAATGTTCTATTCTTTCTTTCTACAACTCCATTTTGTTGGGGAGTTCTAGGACAAGAAAAATTGTGAACAATACCATTTTCTTTAAAATATTTTTCAAAATAATGATTTTCAAATTCACCACCATGATCACTTCTGACTTTTATAATTTTAAAATCTTTTTTGTTTTGCACTTGAGTACAGAAGTCAATGAACAAAGAATGTGACTCATCCTTGTGTTTTAAAAACCTTACCCATGTCCATCTGCTGAAGTCATCAACAATGACCAATCCATACTTCTTGCCTCTGATGGATGCAGTTTTAACTGGCCCAAACAGATCAATATGAAGTAACTCTAATGGCTTAGAGGAAGAGATAACATTTTTGGATTTAAAGGAAGGTTTTGAAAATTTTCCTTTTTGACATGCTTCGCACAGAGCTTCTGAGTTGTACTTCAGATTGGGAAGTCCTCTGACTAAATTTAATTTATTTAGTTGAGAGATTTTTCTAAGACTGACATGTCCCAATCTTCTGTGTCATACCCATTGCTCATTGCTAATAGACAAAAGGCATTTAACGTTATGAGATTTAAGATCTGATAAATCAATTTTGTAAATGTTGTTCTTTCTCTTGCCAGAAAAAAGGATTGATCCATCTTTTTGACTTACAACTCTACAGGAGTTTTGATTGAAGATAATGTCATAACCATTGTCACTTAATTTGCTTATGGACAATAGATTATGATCTAATCCTTCTACTAATAAAACATTAGAGATAGAGGGATGGTTACCGTTTCCAATGGTTCCAGAACCAATAATCTTCCCTTTCTAATTACCTCCAAACTTCACATCTCCTCCAGCTTTAAGTTCCAAGCTTTGGAACATAGACCTTTTTCCCGTCATGTGTCATGAGCACCCAGAGTCCAGGTACCATGACTGGTGTCTCAATTGAACTGTTAAGGACATCTGCAACAAATATTATTGTATCCTTAGGTACCCATATCTTTTTGGGTCCTTTTGGGTTAACATAAGAGTTTCCAGAATGTGATGTATATTTTATATCATGTGAGTGTCCAAACTTGAATTGTTTATTCATAGGTTTGTAAGTGAAAGTCATTTTAGCAACATGTTTTGGTATGTATGTCTCCTTCCCTTTGGGAGCTTCATATCCAATTCCTCTTTTGTTTTTCCCACTAACTCCATAGATCATTGAAGCCATTTTGCTTCTATCTATGTTTTTAGCTAGAAAAGTTTGAAAACTATAGTCATATTCTTTCAGAATATCTTTTGAACTAGACATAGATTCTGAACTAGAAATTTTTTGAACATTTTGAATTTCTTCTTTAAGTTTAAAATTATTTTCTAAGAGTTCATATTTTTCTGCTTCATGTTTCTCAATATCAGATGCAAGACTCTTCTTGAGTTTCTTGTATTTGATTTTGAGTTTACTATAGTTTTCCAGAAGTTCTGATAAACTATTAGCAAGTTCATTTCTAGTGAATTCATAAAATACCTCACTTGGTTCTGACTCACAGTCTGAGTCATCTATTGTGGTAGCCATCAGAGCTAGGTTGGCATTTTCATCTTCAGAACCAGATTCGTCTTTAGAAGAATCTGAGTCATCCCAGGTTGCCATCACCCCTTTCTTCTTACTAAAACTTTTCTTTGGTTTTTCTTTTTGAAGCTTTGGACAATCACTTTTGTAGTGACCAGGTTCTTTGCATTCATAACAGATGATCTCTCTTCTATTTGACTTTTTGTGTCCAGAAGATTCAGGTTTATCTTCTGACTTCTTGAAGTTCCTGAACTTCTTTTGTTTGTGCTTCCACAGATGATTGATCCTTCTGGAGAGCAAGGATAATTCGTCTTCTTCTGACGCTGATTCTTCAGAGTTTTCCTCTTCAGCCTGAAAAGCGTTAGTATCAAATTTCTTAATTAATTTAAGGGCAAGAGACTTACCTTTCTTCTGAGGCTCGTGCTCATCTAGTTCAATCTCATGACTTCTGATAGCGCTGATGAGTTCCTCCAGAGACACGTTGTTCAGATCTTTTGAAACTTTGAAAGCAGTGACAATTGGTGCCCATCTTCTGGGTAAGCTTTTGATGATCTTTTTTACATGATCTGCTTTGGTATATCCCTTATTCAAAACTCTTAGACCAGCGATCAGAGTTTGAAACCTAGAGAACATTGCTTCTATAGACTCACTTTCTTCAACTTTGAAGGCTTCATACTTCTGAACTAAAGTCAGAGCTTTAGACTCCTTAACTTGAGCGTTTCCTTCATGAGTCATTTTAAGAGACTCAAACATATCATGCGTTGTATCTCTATTAGTGATTTTTTTCATATTCTACTTTAGAGATAGCATTTAGAAAAATATTTCTAGCTCTATGATGATTTTTGAATTCAACTTTTTGTAGTTTATCCATATTTTTTCTGTCAACTTTGTTTCCTTCTGAGTCAGTAGGATGTGTGTAACCATCCAAAACTATATCCCATAGATCACTATCATGACCTAGAAAGAAACTTTCTAGTCTGTCTTTCCAGTACTCAAAATCTTCTCCATCAAAAACATGAGGTTTGTTGTAACTATTGTTGTTTTGTTCAGCAGCCATTGTGTTTTCTTCTGGATCTTTTCCTGACACGGTTAAGTGTTGTGCTCAGAATCAAGCTCTGATACCAATTGAAGGGGTAAGAAAACACTTAGAAGGGGGGGGGGGGGGGGGGGGTTGAATAAGTTACTCTTTTTCTTTTCAAAACAAAGTTCAACAATAATGGAAGGACAAGGTTATTTTTATCCCGGTTCGTTTGAACTCAAACTACTCCAGTCCACCCGTCAAGGTGATTTCGTCTTTCTCAACAAGGACTTAATCCACTATAATCAACTAATTACAAACACACAACAACTGTTATGACTAACAATGCACAAGTAATCTTACAAGTGACTAACACCACTAAGACTTAAATCTAGTCCTAGTCTGCTTGAGAAATCTGACCAAACTTGGTCTCTCAAGGAATAGTTACAAGAGTTTATTCTTTACAGATAGTGAAATAAAATTTTCTTCTAATCAAGCTATATCACAACTGTGATTTTTCACTTAGAATAAATTGCACAAAGTATGTGAACAAAGAGTTTGTGAGCCCATAATTTTTCACGTAGTTTCTTGCTTCTTTTTGAAATTTGATTCGTTAGTTGGCTTGCAATAAATGTCTTTCTATTTATAGTAGGAAGAAAAAGACCGTTGTTGCCTTCAGAAAAGTGGAGAGCATTAAATACTTGCATGTTTCCTTGCACTATATTTTCCAAGAAACTAGCTTAGACACTTGAGTGCTTGCATCCGTCTTTGCAGTAATGAGCAAACGACAACTTGTAAGAACATGTTTCCTTCGCTTGACAAGATAAGTTGGCTTTAACGTTCTTTCAGAACTTGCTTCAACGTCTTGAATTCAGAACATGCTTTACTCATCTTCTAGGCAGTGCTTTGCTTGCTAAGAACTTGATCAGCGCTTGCTTTCAAGTAATCTTCTGAGCAAGGAAACCTGCTAAATGTTAGAATATATATTTAAATAAATTATCTTACCACAGTCAGCAGATGCGCTTAAAACAAAAACATGGTTCTTTCATTAAAGAACTTCTTCATAATTTTTAGCTTAGCATTACAAAATGTTTCTGTCAGAACATTATCTGAAATAGTCAAATACGTTCATCAGAGTATAAATTATCTAAAATATAATTTATTGTTATCATCAAAACTCTGAGATAGATCAGAACTAATCTTGTTCTAAAAACAACAACCTTTCCAGATGGGTAAAGATCGTCACGGCCAGCCATGGTAGTTGAGTGAAAAGAATGTTTGGTTTTCAGACTTTGAGGAATATAAAACAAGGGAAGATAGTTTCCTACAGACGACGCCATTAATCTTACCGGTCGATCAGAACCTGCAAGGTGGTCAGATGATGATCTTCTGTCGGACTGGAAAGTCGAGGAGAAAAAAAGGGGGATTGTACCTACAAGGCACTCTGACGATTAAGTAAGTGTGGGAGCAAAGAGATACAAGCAAAAGTATTAGGGTTTTAGTGGTGAATAATGAATATTCGATGTGGGCCTCACATGTGTGAGGGTTTATATAATGCCTCTAGCACGTGATCATTGGTTACTATTTTTGGGCCTAGATATGTGAACCGGTGAAAATAGGTAACTGCCAGGATTTGGTCATACCGAGCAGATATGCCTGTAACTAGCCATTGATCTCGAGGAGGAGATAGGTTACGAGCAGTAGTCCAGTCGGTTTCTGGTTGTCTGGTCGAGTTTCTGATTGAGCGGACTGAGAGGCGCTCGTCGAACATCAAGGCCAGTGCCGATCTAAGAGGGCAAATGATTGACGGTGCTCGATAGAAAGCGCAGGAGATTCAGACAGTGTCGCGTGCGCTTTACCAAAGAAGAACTGATCTAGACTGAGCTCACACAGACTATCGGGTCAATCCATAACACATATCATACCAAACAAATAAACTATAGAGAAACAAGCAGATTAATAATTCATCACATATGATATATAGTTTTTTAAAGTGAATTATAATTTACTCTTCTTCTATAATAACAATTATATGGAGTATAATTAAATCAGAGATAATAATATCTAAAAGAAGAACACTCATATTTTAACAAATATCATTGATTAAATCATATAATATTTTTTTTTGCAATTCCATTATTAAAAATTAAAATAACTAATTCAAAAACAAATTAAGCTAATATAATAACTAATATTTGCAACCATTTATTCATTGTATAACAAAAATTTGACAAAATAAACATAATTTATAAAGTTTTTCAAAGTTTTAATAAATAACAGTTGCAAGTAAACTTTATATTTTATTTAAGACTAAAAATAAATACATATCTTTAACTATTTAAAATGAAATATCTAAATCAAAGATTAACTATTTAAAATGAAATATCTAAATCAAAGATAAGAGTAAAACACGTGATAATAATTTTAAAAAAAACTAGTTAATTAAATTAGTAAAATTAAATTTTAAATGTCAATCTCAATTGTAATTCATAATTAATTTTAAATTTTAAAACACGTAATATATGTTTTTTCAATAAAATATATATAAATGTGATTAATTTATATTAATATCTCAATTGTAATTCATAATTAATTATTGTAATAAAATTTTATTAACTATTTTTTATTAAAAAGAAAACTTAATACTAATTTACGACCACACATTGTGTGTCTTAATCTAGTTTTTAGTATTATTTTCTAGAATTGTAATTTTTTCTTATATTTTGAAAATCGTATTATATATTATTGTGTTATATACTATGTTTAAATTGACTTTTAGAAAAATTCAAAATTAATTTTAAAAGTGTAAAATTGATTCAGAGTAATTTTGAAGTGTTTGTTTTATCAAAAATAGAATTGATTTTGTTTTTAAAATTAATTTTATTTAAAATAATAATTTATAATTTCTACTTTAAAAATTGATTTTAAATAATTTTTATATTAAAATTTATTATTTAACTCATTTTTACATAAATATATTCAAATATAAATCAATTATATTAAATTCAATTCTATTAAAATCGATATCACATTCAATTATATTATAATTAATTAAATTCACCGTCAATCCGAACACACCAAACCTATTCTTATTTTCTTTTAGGTAGGTTTTCCAACAAATGGACATTTAAGGTAAGAGAGTTGCCATATTTACACCAAAATTCTAACACCATATTTAACACCATATTTACACCGTATCAAATACAGCATGGCCTCATGTGATTGTTTGTCACAACAAATAAAAAAGAATGATTAAACAATTTAAAAAAACAAAACCGTATTATTATACGGTGTAGATGTTAGATTAAGTGTAAAAATAATATTTCTCTTAAGGTAATTGAATATTAGATATGCAACGGTTAATCCATCTGATATCAAACATACATTGGATCTAAAATGGTGATGTTACAGGAGTACAAACCAATCCATCATATGGTATGGTGCTATTACAAAGAAAGATTCAAGTCAAAGTCTAAGCGATTATCACTTGTTTTCTCTTTCTCTTCATTTTGATCCACCAATGAATCTGCTGCTGCAAAAGTTGTTGCAGCTGCTTCTTGTACACATTCTTTCTCTACTATCATCAAACCCTCTTTTACTTTCTCTGTAGAAGGACCAGCTTCAGCATCATGATGAGTAACTGAAACACAAACATTATTATTACTCTTTCCTAATTCCTCACAACCAATGAAATCTTCTAGTTGAAACATTGGATTCCAAATACCCTTTTCCTGTTTTTCTTCAACTTTCTTATCTGCTTTAGATACTAGATCTCTTCTGCTCTTTATCAAAGCAAAAAACTTCTCCATTTTTTCTTCTTCATTTTCTTCTTCTTCTTCCAATGTTTTTCTCTTCCTTCTTTCTCCTTCCATGCTCCTCAATTAATGCCTTAACACACTATCACTATATATTCATATATTTATATTTGGCGTGTACAGAAAAAAAATAACATTCTTCTATATATTTATATTATGTATAATTACTAACGACTAAACTAAAAAAGAAAAAAAAAATTATTTTAGTTAAATCAACTCAATTGATAACTAAAAAAATTATTTTAGTTAAATCAACTCAGTTGATAAGAAATTGATGTGTATAAATATTTATTGATATATAAAATTTGATTTTTTTAATACATTTTTTCGTCCAATATTTTTTTAGATTTAATGCACATATATAATAATGGATGACTCGAATCGATAGTCTCGTGATATTATATTAAAATTAGAGTTTAATATAATTCATTTTTACAAAATTGATTTTTTAAATAAGAGATGTTATATGACTTAGTTTTTTCCAATATAATATATAACAGAGTTTCAAATTCAAATTTACAATCTTTTATTTATAAATTTAATAAAATAAAATTATAATAATTAATTTTTATAGAAGTTTGACTTTTTTTTTAAAATTACTTATCAAAAGATTTCTTTTTAAAGATTATAATACATTGATTACCTTTAAGCTCTTCATTTATTCACCTTAAAAAAATTATAATCATTAAATTACCGAATTAAATTGAAAATGCCATTTCAACAAATCAACTATGAGAGTGCTTTTCGAGTTGAATGAACCAAAGCTATATTATTGACTAGCAACAACATAGGTCAATACCGCGTTTGGTTAGAGGCTATTAGGTTGACAAATATACCCCCGTGAGAGTGAAAAAAACTAATGAAAAAAATGGATAGAATGGTAAGTTCTGGAGATTAATAAAGCATCTTTCGTCATACCCATTACGCAATATTTCCATAATACTTTTTCAACTTTTTGTAAGATTGCCTAATATTTGCAGCATCTTGCAGGTAGATAGTTCCACTCAAAAGGATACTTTAGGTTTAGTGTAGGTCACCATACCTTACATGGACCCCATAAAAACTACTAATTACCAGTATCAATTAAATTTAAGCCTTAATCAATCATTAGTGTGAAACACAATATCATTATTATTAGATTAATTTAATATTGCATTTTTTACTTCTATTAATTTATGGTAAAATATTATTTTTAGCCCCTTAACTTTATCTTTGGGTCCATTCTAGTCTCTTATCTTTAAAAAGTTTTAAAGTGGTCTTTTAATTGTTCAAAAAGGATCACAATAGTCCTTTCCGTCCAAAAGTCACAAACAAACGTTTGTTTTGTATGCGTGACAACTGATGTGGAATGTTATATCATCTTCTTCATTCTCTTCAAGTCTGTATCACTCATTTGTTTCTCTTCTATCCCAGACTCCCCTAAATTCTAGGGTTCAACAATTTTCTTCCCCTTATAATTCTGTAATTGCTTGAGGAAAATGAAGCAATCATCATTAGCGTACTTAGGTCAGTGTTCATACGATTCGAAGGTCAACAACGGTGGACGTTTAGATGGTAATTTGTGATGGAAACCCATATGTGGCTATGGAGACACGAATATTCTTCGAAGGGCTTCAACTCACGAATTTTGGGAAGCAATTTTGGAGATGTCGTCATTATAAGGTAAGAAAGAAATGAAATGGCTTATCCATATTATTTTTTCAGATCTATCCAAATTTAGAATGACACATGGTTCATCTGAAATTGAATGTGGATACTTTCAATGGTTCTATGATGATGTTGTGGATGAGAAAGAGCAGTTTATAAAGAAGCAAAATAGTAGATTAGAGAAGCTTCAAAATGACCTTGATGTAGCAAAAATAGAGATACTGTCTTTAAAGGAACAAAAGGATGGACTGAAACAAAAGATAAGGGGGTTACAAATTGAAATGAAGAAAATGATGAATTCCGAAAAAAATGGAAAAAAATGTTATGTATGTTGTTAATTTTTGTCATTTGGGTGATGTTGTAAATTCCAGTATCGTTTGTAATATCATTTGAAAAGAAGATGATGTTATTAATTGATGAATTTGTATATTTTATTTGTAACATTTTGTAATGAATTTTTGAACTGGTGTAAATTCCAGTATGCAACTGTATGAAACTGGTGTAAATTCCAGTATGAAACTGGTGTAATTTTGGAACTGTATTTTTGATGAACTTTGTAAATTCCAGTAACTGGTGTAACATTTTGAATGAAATCATACCATAACATATACAAAATCAATTGAATGAAGTCAAGAACAATACATAAGGTGGTGGATACCACTAATATTCATAAATTTCATGTTTAAAAACCTGATATTACAGGTCCAAAAACACTACTATTACAGATCCAAAAACCATACTTTACATGTCCAAGAAATCTGATATGACAAGTCCAAAACAACACTAGATAGTACAAGTTCAAAACACTTAAAATAGTTTAACTAAAGTTAACATAACCTAACAGAACGATTACATTAAAGACATTAATTTAAGCTTTCCATTTTTGTTGCAGCTCTCTTAGTATGTGTCGCCCTTCTTGTTGTTGGACCTACAACAATTTTAGATGCGTTCAACCTAGTTGTTGGACCAGGTGGGACAAAAGGTGCATTTGGCCTTCTAACTTGCAACCTTTTGGATTTGGGATTCACTTTCTTGGATGATTGAGAAGAAGTTGGCTGAGATGTTTGAGCTGGTTGGGATGCTTGAGATGGTTGAGATGCTTGAGCTGGCTGAGATGCTCGAGCTGGATGAGATGCTTGAGTTGGCTGGGATGCTTGAGTTGGATGAGAGGCTTGAGCTGGCTGAGATGCTTGAGTTGGCTGAGATGCTTGACTGAGTCTGCTTAACTTAAAGTTTTCCTTACAAGCTGCCAAGCATATGTATATCCTTTTGAAATGTAATTTCTGAACACCACCTTCTTGTGCAGGTTTGACATTCACTTTTACAGTTGACCCAGGGTTAGCTCTTAATAACTCGTGTGCATAGTCATATATCCTTGCATAATCCCCTAGGAACGACCCATCGATCATGTCTCTGGCCGCAAACCTAGCCCTTATGGCCTTGGTTTTGTTGATCCCCACATTCTACTTCTTTTGTACCTTCTCCTTAATGTCCTTGATTTTCATTCTAGGGTTGGTTTTAAGTGAATTCTACAACCTCTTGCTCAACCATTTAGTCTTCATTAACTTCACATTATATTCTCTACTGCAACTATGAGTGTCTACTATCTTTCTTAGTTGCCAAGAATCCTCAGTAGACAATTTAGCATAATAGGATTCTCATTCACATCCTTCCTTACACGTAACCCTAATCCTGGTCTTGTCATTTTTAATGAACTTTAAATTTCTTCCAGATTGGACTGCATAAGAGGTAATGGATTCCTTGAAAGTTTCTGTTGTACTAAAGTAGGTTCCCACTTTCCATTTGTAATTGGACATATCCTTTTGAAGCTTGAAAACTGGATACTTCTTTCTCCTAACTCTACTGCTATCATCACTATCATAGTCACTTCCTAGATCATCACTTTCATTATCACTTCCTTTGCTATCTTCTTTGTTTGCTTCACACTTTTCTTTACCTTTTTTGCTTTCCATGTGTTCATAGTTAATTAGGTTACCTTCTTCCTCTTCCAAATTAGTGTCATACTCATCAGAGTCATCATCAAATACTACCTTTGTTGCACTATCATAGTTGAAGGTGCTATCATCAGAACTATCACTATCACCAGTCAGTCTAACAGCACCATCAACCTCACCAACCCTATGTCCAATATCATCACTTTTAACCTCATCAACCATTGACACATTATCACCAGTTCCTACTGCATGAACACCATCTTCCCTAATATCATCTTCCCCAACACCATCCATGCTAACACCATATTCCCTTCCATTAGTTTCATTCAACATCTCCTCAAGCACAACTTCTGCCTCATCAACTATCACATTAAGGGGTACCTCATCTAACACAACTTCAGTCTCATCAGCATAATCATGCTTTGACAACGTGTGTTGAATAAAGACTTCAACACTAAGATAAACCCTATATAGATCAGCAACCCCTAATGCCCAATTGTCATCAACCAACATATTCATCCCATCAGTAGGATCCCTATAATATATATTCTCTACATTTGCGTAGCCTAGCTCTTTAATAGCACCTATCAATTCAAAATAGCTCAACTTATCAACATCTACTCTCAAATAAGCAATCTCACCTCCTTTGTAAACACTCATGTCCTCAGTAACAAATTCGCCACTATGGTGTATTGTAATGTTCAAATATTCATCCATTCCAGACTATATCCTAAATGGACAGGAAAATATTAGGTTTCAGAAAGATTGATTTCAAAAAACCCTAACTACGAAAATCATGGTTTTGCAGAAACTTACCTACGATGAGCAGTGTTGTGGTCGATTTCACCTTCAAGAACGGAATGTGCCTTCGCTTCGCTCGCAGCTTTTTCGCAGAATGGAGCTACCAACAATGGCTGCCATAGGATTACCTTCAAAGTGTTGGAGATGTAATCTGATCCTTTAACCCATGCAATGCTTTAACCTTTTTTTAAAAATACTTTAATCCACCTGGACAAAAATGTAAACACGTGCAATGCCACATATATGCCACATAAGCTCTACCATTGACTTTGACTAGCGGTCCAGACAGAAAAGATAAACGTGGTCTTTTTTGAACAATTAAAAGACCACTTCAAAACTTTTTAAAGATAAGAGAACAAAATGGACTCAGAGATAAAGTTAAGGAATAAAAAGAATATTTTGCCTTAATTTATTATTGTTTTAGTAGAGACCAACTTCAAGTATGTGCGACCAAACAAAACCAATGACTATATTTTAAAAGATTTGTACTACTAATTGAATGGGGTTGGTTGACTAAATAGTTAATTAAAGGTGGCTTTGAATGATAGTGATAATGAGAGAGTTATTATGGTAATCACGGTGAAGAAGAATGGACACAATATATTCTTCATGGAATTGTCAGATTTGTCGTAGCACGTTATATACGGACAGAAGCAACGACAACTCATGATGCTGATAGCTGGGTCCCTCCCTATATTATACTAATAGAATGGAACCAGAGATGATACGATCCACCAACCAACCTCATCATCGCCATCTTCTTCTATTTTTCCACAAAATTGTAGATTAAGTGATAGAACTGAGTTTTGTTTTTGTTCATTTGTTTGCCAAGTTACTCTCATTTGAGTGATTATAGTTGATTATCCTACTTACCAAGCAAACAAGAAGATACAATAAATGATATTGTTATAGAAATCCAAACATGCCATTAGTAGCATTTGGTCGAAGTACGATGCAAAGAAATAGAATCCAATTCATGGTAGAGCTTACTTGTCTTTATAAAGCAAATTCAGTTCTGAAGAGTCCAGCTGTAAGCCTAACCTTGTTGTTAACTCTCACCAGAATAGCTTCATCGGGAACATCACGAAGAATGAGCTCATTTGTGGCACGGTCAGTATTGTTCCCGATGCAGTCGTGGTAAACATTTCCTGGAACAGGTCGAAATAGTTTGTTCCCGATGAATTCGTATCTCCATTCTGCATTAACACAAATTTTGTTAACCTTTGTGAGGAAATGACATGACATTTGAACCCTTAATTTTCGAATTACTTCTACACAAGCCTACAAATTATATCATTAAACAAACTATTGCATGCAGACATATCCATAACCAACTCTTAGATCTCCAGTGCCATGAAATCTAAATATTTAATCTAGAACATCAAATATGTATATAAATAAAATTGACAACAAACAATAATAATTTTTTACTGGTGTTTGATGTGTCCCAGGCCTGTTTTAACCAAAAACGGTACACCATCCCAACGTGCATTGTCAATGTATAGTGCAGCAGCGAAATAAGTAGGTGTAGGGCCATCTAAGGACTTATCAACTTTGTCTCTGCTACTTGCTTTATATTGGCCAAGAATGATATCCTTAGGCTCCAATTTGCGAATTGATCTTAAAACCTTGACCTGGAAAGAAGCTAATTAAAATTATAAGCCCTACTTGGTGATAAAGTGGAAATCATGCATCGTGAAGCTGTTATTAGTAACAAATCACCTTAATACAACGTAAAATTTTGTCGAATCTCTGTGATATGTTCTAGCTAGAATTCTCTAGCTAGAGTCAAGATGGATATTAGTTCTGAATAAACATAACTCATATTTGAAGTAAATTCAAGCTTCTTCTCTAATCAAATGATTACTGCTTAATATTTTTCTTGTGAAGCAATTATACATGAAATAATTGGATGATATATTTACAATTGATAAATATATCATAATGCATGGCATAATCACCATGACTAGCTGTTGGTGATTTTAGTATCACCAATGTATTTTAGTAGTAATGTGATTTACTAAAGGCCGATACAATTATGCGTTAAGTTTAGAAATGAGTTAGGGAAGTGCGGAGTGCACGCTCGTCGAGTCAATGTATAATTGAATATGAATAATTGAAACGGGGTTCCAAGGGGCGAAGCCCCTGGCGGGGTACGGGGCAGCGCCCCGTTGGGGTTCCAAGGGGCGAAACCCCTGGCGGGGTGCGGGGCAGCGCCCCGTTGGGTTTCGAACAAGTGTGTCTTTTCGGTTTCAGTTATTGATCTCCTATATAAGGAGTCATTTGGCCTCGGTTTCAACGACGAAAAAAAAACAATACTTTCTCTCTATATTTGTAATCAGTTTTCTTTTGCCAGAAACAGATTGTTCTTCGAGAATTATCCCCACAAAGATTTCGTGAACCCAGGCAAGAATAAGGTCGAAATACTTTGTTCGGAAAGTGTACGAACGCGATTCTTCGAAGTTATCCAGGATTATCATACCCAAATTTTCTAACACTAGCATAGATCTAGGAATTCATGATTAATGTCTTTCCTAATCCGATCTTACTCGTTAAAGCCTTTGTCAATTAAGATTAATCAAAGGAATTAGATCATCTAACTTACTAAAAAAAGATTAAGATACTAGTTAAATCTGTTATTGCTGACTTAAAACTAGAAATTCAACTACCCTTTAAAGGTTAAGAGCTTGAAGGATTAAATTTGATTTTTCAAAGGATAAATAAAAAAAACAAGTATTACTTTCAGTTGTTCACTTTCATTCGAATAGAGCCCCGTTAATCCATTCACATTTATCCAAACGGCTTCAATACATAAAATCAATTCTCATGGCAATGATGCTTTGTACAAACGTTATTACTTATTAAACTCAGTAAGCTGTTTAAGGCATATCATCGCTATATATATTAGAGTTTATAATCTGTAAGTATACCTTTTCGGTTCGAATTATTTTCCTAAATACCGAACCAAATCGACCAGGTACATGCCAATTTGTGTCTTCGTGCATGAGCATAAGATTGAGCATGGGAGAGTAAGGTATAGATACCTATATAGTTGCTTTTCCTCAAACTTTGAGAGAAGATATTGTGTCATTTTTTGGAAAGAGAGTGTTGAATAAACATTAAATGTGTTACTAATAAAGGTTTACATTAAACATGGTAGTAGGAAGAACAAAAGTTTTAGTAAGTTATTAGTAGCAGTTATGTTTTAATTTATGTTTTAGAATTGTAAAAGCTATTTGGGTCTATAAAAGACCAAGAGTGTATTTTATTTTAATAAGAGCAATATACAAAGTTTTATAGAAGTCTGATCATTTTATAACAATTTGGCATCAGAGTTCATGGCAAACATGATGAATCAAATGTCGTTGCCACGGCTAACAAAGTCTAATTATGAAAACTGGAGTATCCAAATGAAAGCTCTTCTTGGATCTCTAGACGCGTGGGAAGTGACCAATGATGGGTTTGAAGAACCAACAGAAGTTTGGGGATATACAGCAGCTCAAACGAAGGCGTTGAAAGAGACGCGATTGAAGGATAAAACGGCATTATACATGTTGTTCGGGGCTGTAGATGAATCAGGCTTCGAGAAAATTGCTGGTTCGACTACGTCGAAACAAGTGTGGGACACGTTAGAAAAAGTGTTCAAATGAGCAGATCGAGTGAAGCAAGTTCGACTCCAAACTCTTCGTGGCGAATTGGAGAGGATACAGATGAAGGATACAGAAATTGTATCTGACTACATCACACGTGTGCAAAAGGTGGTGAATCAACTCACCAAAAATGGAGAGAGACAGTACCTGATGCACGAGTTGTTGAAAAGATCTTGAGATCTTTAACAGACAAGTTTGAAAATATTGTATGTGCAATAGAAGAGTCGAAGGACCTTTCGACGCTCTCAATCGAAGAGCTCGCTGGTTCTCTCGAAGCACATGAACAACGAAAGATGAAAAAGAAAGAAGAAGCAGACGAAGAAGCAAACCAAACCAAGGAATCAAACAAAGACGAAAAGGTACTATTTTCTCACAACTTTCGAGGAAGAGGACGTGGACGTGGAGGTCGTGACAGTGGTCGAAGTGGTAGAGGTAGCAACTTCGAAAGAGGACAATCGAGCCAACAAAATTAGCGTGGCAGAGGACGTGGTCAAAGAGGTGGTCGTTCGAATTATTCCAACTTCGAATGCTACAAGTGTGGGAAGTATGGTCATTATGCGAAGGATTGTAACTCCTACAAATGTTACAACTGTGACAAAGTGGGACATCTTGCAAAAGACTGTCGAATCGAAAAGAAGATTGAAGAAACAACCAACCTAGCCTTGGAAGCTGAATCGAATGAAGGCTTTCTCCTGATGGCTCAAAACGAAATCAACACCAATGACAGTGTTTGGTATCTTGACTCAGGAGCAAGTAATCACATGTGTGGTTACAAACACATGTTTAAAGATATGAAGAGAATTGAAGATGTTAATGTGTCTTTTGGAGATGCATCAAAAGTGAAGGTCGAAGGAAAGGGCACAATCAGTTACTTGTAGAAGGATGGCTTGATTGGATCAATCGAAGACTTTTACTATGTACCAGATCTCAAGACCAACATATTAAGTCTGGGACAACTTACAGAAAAAGGTGCTTCGATACTGATGAAAAATCAAACACTGCATTTGAAGGACAAAGCAGGATATCTGATTGCCACTGTCGAAATGGAAAGAAATCGAATGTACAAACTGAACCTGAGGAACATTCGAGAGAAATGTCTGCAAATCGAAGTGCAAGACAAAGCGTCACTATGGCATATGCGCTTTGGTCATCTACATCATGCTGGTTTGAGAAGGTTGGCGAAAAGGAACATGGTGCATGGACTACCAGACATGGATTTCGAAGGAAAATTCTGTGAAGAATGTGTGCTCAGCAAACAAACAAGAACCTCATTTCAAAGGAAGGCAGAGTATCAAGCTAAACATATTCTCGAATTGATACATACTGACATATGTGGGCCAATCACTCCAGAATCCTTCAGTGGAAAAAGTTACTTCATTTCTTTTATTGATGACTTCTCAAGAAAAACCTGGGTTTACTTCCTGAAATAAAAATCTGAAGCATTAGAAGTGTTCAAAAAGTTCAAAATAATGGTGGAGAAGGCAACAGACAGACACATCAAAGCAATTCGATCTGACAGAGGAGGTGAGTATACTTCAATGGCCTTTGTGAAGTACTGTGAAGAACAGAGCATAAGGAGATTCCTAACTGCACCATATTCACCTCAGCAAAATGGTGTGGCTGAAAGGAAGAATCGAACTATTTTTGGCATGGTTCGATCAACGCTCAAAATCAAGAACATGTCGAAAGAATTCTGGGCAGAAGCAGTACAATGTGCTGTTTATATTCAGAATAGATGTCCACATTCGAAGTTAGAAGACAAAACACCACCAGAAACATGGAGTGGACAGAAGCCAACAATTTCTCATCTCAAGGTATTTGGTAGTATAGCTTATGCACATGTACCAGATCAACGAAGAACAAAGCTTGATGACAAAAGTCAGAAGTACATATTCATTGGATATGATGAGAAGACGAAAGGGTACAAGCTCTTCAATCCCATAAGCAAGAAAGTGATCGTGAGCAGAGACGTTCAAATGAACGAAGCAAGCAAGTGGGACTGGAACATTTTGACAGAGGTTGTTGACACAGTCGAAGAAACAACTGTAGTTGTACCAACAAGTATTCCAACAGAACATGAAGAAACTGAAGATGAAGATGAACCTCTACAACCAAAAATGAGAAGTTTGCAAGATTTGTATGATTCAACAAGTGAGGTGCATCTTGTGTGTCTTCTGGCAGATGCTGAAAATATCAGTGTCGAAGAAGCGTTACGAGATAAGAAGTGGAAAAGTGTCATGGACGAAGAAATTAGAGCAATCGAACGCAACAATACTTGGGAGCTAGACGAATTACCAAAAGGAAGTCAACCCATTGGTGTAAAGTGGGTATTCAAGAAAAAGATGAATGCTCAAAGAGAAATCGAAAGATTCAAAGCACGGCTGGTTGCGAAGGGATACAAACAGAAAGCAGGAATTGACTATGTCGAAGTGTTTGCGCCTGTTGCAAGAATGGAGACAATTCGATTACTCATTTCTCAAGCTGCTCAGTTCAAATGGCCAATATTTCAAATGGATGTCAAGACAACATTTTTGAATGGTGTGCTCGAAGAAGAAATCTATGTCGAACAACCACTTGGATATATGAGAACTAGAGAAGAGAAGAAGGTGTTGAAACTGAAGAAATCACTGTATGGGCTGAAGAAAGCACCTAGGGCATGGAACACACGTATTGACACATATTTCAAAGAGAATGGGTTCGAGCAATGTCCTTATGAACTCGGCCTCTATGTGAAGAAAAATGGAAGTGATTTATTATTTTTTGCTCTCTATGTTGATGACCTTATCTTTCTAGGCAGTGATGTTCAGATGATCGAAGATTTCAAGAGCACCATGACAAGCGAATTCGAAATGACAGACTTAGGTCTGATGAGATTCTTTCTTGGTCTGGAGGTTCGACAAGAAGAAGCTGAAATTTCCATCTCACAAGAAAAATATGCAAAGGAAATCTTAGAAAAATATAAAATGAAGAATTGCAATCCAACTTCGACGCCAATGGAACCAGGTACAAAACTATCAAAGTTTGATGGAGGAGAACGGGTCGAAGGAAGCAAATATCGAAGCTTGGTAGGAAGCCTTCGATATCTCACATGCACAAGGCCAGACATTTCACTGAGTGTTGGCATAGTAAGTCGATTCATGGAGGAACCAGTACACACACATTGGAAGGCGCTGAAACGAATTCTAAGATACATCCAAGGAACAATATCACTAGGAATGTTTTATTCAAAAACAGAAGACTACAAGTTAGTTGGTTATTCTGACAGTGACTGGTGTGGAGACATAGACGATCGAAAGAACACCTCTGGATATGTGTTTTTCATGGGAAACACAACATTTACTTGGTTGTCGAAGAAGCAATCTATAGTAACACTTTCGACGTGTGAAGCTTAATATGTGGCAGCATCCTGGTGCGTCTGTCATGCAGTATGACTCAGAAGGTTGATAAGCAAGATGGAGCTGAAACAGGAAGATCCAACAATAATACAAGTGGACAATAAATCAGCTATCGAATTGGCAAAGAATCCAGTGAATCATGAACGAAGCAAACATATTGATGTTCGATTTCACTTCATTCGTGAACATGTGAAGGAGGGAAATGTCGAATTAAGGCATGTAGCAAGCAGAAATCAAGCAGCGGATATTTTTACAAAACCACTATCAAAAGAGGTCTTCGACAGAGGTAAGAAGATGATAGGAATGCTGGATGGAAGAAACATTTAAGTTTACAGAGGAGTTTTGTTGAATAAACATTAAATGTGTTAGTAATAAAGGTTTACATTAGACATGGTAGTAGGAAGGACAAAAGTTTTAGTAAGTTATTAGTAGCAATTATGTTTTAATTTATGTTTTAGAATTATAAAAGCTATTTGAGTCTATAAAAGACTAAGAGTGTATTTTATTTTAATAAGAGCAATATACAAAGTTTTATAGAAGTCTTATCATTTTATAACAGAGAGAGCGTCAAACCCAAATGGCTTCTCAATTATTATGCGATTCCATCCATTTTGGGTCTGAGCACCGCTTGCAAGAGATGAAGCAACGTCCAAAAGTGCTTCTTGTGGCACAGAAAGGTTGAAAATCCTGTTGGCTTTGGATCTTCCCTGAGGTAGATAATAAGCTGTAGTAGAATCAAATATCAAAGGGCCCACAATTTATAAAAAGTTTACACTATAGGAACTCGTTTGAGAAGAAAAGCACCACTTTCATCCATACTAGTGAATCAGTGATATTTGTTCAAAGTTACCTCAATCAGCTCCATCCTGGCTTTAGTATGGACATCCCATGTTTGTTGTCATAACCTCCATTGACGTAGTGTGTTCTGTCAAGGAAAGCTTCTAATTTGTCCCCACAATCCTATTCTTTCTCAAGCCAGAAAGCTGTATAACTTTCCGTTTCAAATGAAATGAAAGAAACTAATTACAAATTTGGAATTGGGTATTTAGAGACTTATAAATATAAGAGTAAATTTGTTTTTAGATTTTATCAGCTGTAAGATTCAGTGCAGAATACTATAAATTTTTTGTATGAATGGAAACAATATATATAGTAAGGTAGTGATTTGGGAATAAAAAGTAGATAAATTAGGTGAATACAAAAATAGAAGGTAAGCGGACAATAAATTGTATCGTTACTTTTTTTTTATTGCAAAGTCAATTCTTTTAAAAATTATATCTATAGACCTAAGAGATACAATATTGACATTTATAAGTCTTTGAACTCTCTGTAAAAGATCAGCTGCTTCTGGTGCTAGGAAACCAAAAGTGTCATAGACGAATAGTATAAAAACATGTAGATTTTCAGTACACGCTTTCTCATGCTTGACCATTTTACTGGAAACAGTTTTGAGATCTGTTTGTCCTACAGTAAAACCATTATCCCTCAAACTCGCTAGTGGAGAAACTCCCATCAAGTCCACACAAGCATGTTTCCCTCCTACCCACCTGTATACCAAAACATCAGCTAGCCTGAGTGTCGATCTCCCCTCAAATGGGTCAGTCAAAAAACTCACCGACGCCTCCTTCTTCACAGATACTCCGACACATCGGAATATATCAAACAAGACATCACTAACAAGGTCATGCCGGTATTTAAAGCCTGGAAGCTCCCTGCAATGAATCACGTGTTCCCCAAATGTATTCAATCACGCCTTACGACAAACGGGACAAACCTCATCAATAGGAAATAAAGAAATCATAAGGCAGTATCTTAGGATAGTACGATACTCCATCGGTGACATATGTTGGCCTAGCCCATCAATGAGAATATCAAGGAGAAAGTCTTGAGCATGTGCGACTTACAAACAACCAAAAACTGCCTTCTGTCTAGTGGTCATGTCAAACTTCACATCCATGTCCTTAATAATTTTACTAAAAAGGGCACTCACTAAAATATGTTGTGCTTTAGGAAGGATGGTGTCCTTACTAGTAAAATTGTTAAGCTCAAAATCTGGAATCGCAGCACTAAGACCATCCAAAGCTCTGTTGAAATCCGAGTCTATACCATACACCCCACTGTGTCTCAATATATGATCCTACAACACCCAAGATTGAGCTCTAAAAGTCAGAAAAGCGTATGAGAGAGCCTCTAGCCGAGTACAAACTCAAACCCCAACTCTAAGGGATAATCAAGTCACCCTCCATTGAAGATCCCCGAAGAAAGGACATCCACCAACCACAGTGTCTTCAACCGCCTTTTGCAATTATTTATCAAATCAAACAGATGCTTCTTCCATATGAGTAGGTTGACACGTTCTTAGGCCAAAAAACAATTTGGCAATACCCTAACAGGATCGAAGTAGAAGAAGCTCACTCTCATGATCCCTTAATTGTGGTAGAAGGTGCAGTAAATTAATAGTCCTGGAAGCTCTCTTCTTGTACAACTCCTTAAAGAAACCGTCATCCCGACTAACAGTCCCTCCGAGCAACTTCATCTCTAACAATGGACTCTCAATTTTTGACGGGAACATATCCTCACGAATTTCACTACCATCACATGAAGGCCAAAAGATCCCAGTCTTACGAATATTTAATTCAAGACCTAATCCTGGACCTGACTCCTGAATGATATCAAGAGGTTTAGCCACCTCCTGTGAATCCCCTATAATAGTCTCATCATCAAGATACCAGACATGAAGAAGAAACTTACAATTATCCCTAACCTGATGAGTGAGTGAGTGTAACATAAGAGCAAAAAGGAGCGGGCCTAACGGGTCAACTTGTTTCACTCCAGTGACTGACATAATATGTTCATCTCCAAGGTACAACTTTGCTGCTTGGCCATAAAGAAACTCAACCCACAAGGAAATAGATGGACATCTCACCCTCACCATGCGCAATAAGGTTGACCGATCTATCATGTTAAAAGAATTCGAGAAATTTACATTGAACATAGCCAAAGAATCATCTTTGTGTCGCTTGCTTAACACCATGTTAGCACTATGCAAAATAGCCTCAACACCACCAAATACCCCAACCCCAAACTAAAAGTCATTGAGGGATCATACTATAATAGGAATTGAAAAGAAAATGGTACTGGTGATCAACTCGGCATGTTAATGTTGAAGCTATAATGGATCGTAGGTCTCCATCAGTTATATTCTTCCTTGAATACCAAAAATGGCTACATTATGCAGATATGCAATGCAAAGTCAATATATTAAAATCATAAAGGGTAAACATTCACTAGGAACATCATTATGTATACCTAAAATGTTCCAATAACGAAACCAAAAAAATGGAATAACATAAGCCAGAAGTCCATAACATACTAGATTAAAAATAATATATCAATTTTCATTGTTTTCACGAAATCGAATGAATCGACCAATTCAATCGATTAAACTGAAAATCGGAAATAAATCCAGTTGAATCAACTCAAGGTTTTAAAAAACTACCGCACTTACATAAAGATTTTTGCAATTTCGGTCAATACATTGCAGTCGACGTTGTGTAAATTAACCATAATATAGTATGGACATGGTGCTATTACAAAGAAAGATTCAAGTCAAAGTCTAAGCGATTATCACTTGTTTTCTCTTTCTCTTCATTTTGATCCACCAATGAATCTGCTGCTGCAAAAGTTGTTGCAGCTGCTTCTTGTACACATTCTTTCTCTACTATCATCAAACCCTCTTTTACTTTCTCTGTAGAAGGACCAGCTTCAGCATCATGATGAGTAACTGAAACACAAACATTATTATTACTCTTTCCTAATTCCTCACAACCAATGAAATCTTCTAGTTGAAACATTGGATTCCAAATACCCTTTTCCTGTTTTTCTTCAACTTTCTTATCTGCTTTAGATACTAGATCTCTTCTGCTCTTTATCAAAGCAAAAAACTTCTCCATTTTTTCTTCTTCATTTTCTTCTTCTTCTTCCAATGTTTTTCTCTTCCTTCTTTCTCCTTCCATGCTCCTCAATTAATGCCTTAACACACTATCACTATATATTCATATATTTATATTTGGCGTGTACAGAAAAAAAATAACATTCTTCTATATATTTATATTATGTATAATTACTAACAACTAAACTAAAAAAATAAATATGTTTTTTTAGTTAAATCAGCTTGGTTCATAACTGAATTTGGTGTGTGTAAATATTTATTGATATATAAAATTTGATTTTTCTAATACACTTTTTTCGTCCGGTATTTTTTTGGATTTGATACATATTATAGTATACAATAATGAGTTGCTCGAATCAATAGTGTCGTGATACTATATTAAAATTAAAGTTTAATATAATTCATTCTTAAAAAATTGACTTTTTAAATAAGAGATGTTATATGATTTAGTTTTTTCTAATGCAATATATAAAGAGTTTTAAATTCAATTTACAATATTTTATTTATGAATTTAATAAATAAAATTATAACGATTAATTTTTATAAAAATTTGACTTTTCCTTTAAATTATATATAAAATATTTCTTTTTAAAGATTATGATACTTTTATTATGATTATACACTACCTTTAAGCTCATAATTTATTCACCTTAAAAAATTATAATCATTAAATTACCGAATTAAATTGAAATTGCCATTTCAACAAATCAACTATGAGAGTGCTTATTGAGTTGAATGAACCAAAACTATATTATTGACTAGCAACAACATAGGTCAATACCGCGTTGGTTAGAGGCTATTAGGTTGACAAATATACCCCCGTGAGAGTGAAAAAACTAATGAAAAAAATGGATAGAATGGTAAGTTCGGAAGATTAATAAAGCATCTTTCGTCATACCCATTACGCATAAGATTGCCTAATATTTGCATCATCTTGTAGGTAGATAGTTCCACTCAAGAGGATAGTTTAGGTATAGTGTAGGTCACCATACCTTACATGGACCCCATAAAAACTACTTATTACTAGTATCAATTAAATTTAAGCCTTAATCAATCATTAGTGTGAAACACAATATCATCATTATTAGATTAATTTAATATTGTATTTTTTACTGTAATTAATTTATTATTGGTTTAGTAGAGACCAACTTCAAGTCTGTGCGACCAAACAAAACCAATGACTATATTTTAAAAGATTTGTACTACTAATTGAATGGGGTTGGTTGACTAAATAGTTAATTAAAGGTGGCTTTGAATGATAGTGATAATGAGAGAGTTATTATGGTAATCACGGTGAAGAAGAATGGACACAATATATTCTTCATGGAATTGTCAGATTTGTCGTAGCACGTTATATACGGACAGAAGCAACGACAACTCATGATGCTGATAGCTGGGTCCCTCCCTATATTATACTAATAGAATGGAACCAGAGATGATACGATCCACCAACCAACCTCATCATCGTCATCTTCTTCTATTTATCCACAAAATTGTAGATTAAGTGATAGAACTGAGTTTTGTTTTTGTTCATTTGTTTGCCAAGTTACTCTCATTTGAGTGATTATAAGGAAAGATCAACGAAAATCTCAGAGCCCATCTTGGTATAAATAGAAAATAAAGCTTAGCTTTCACTTGAGCAGTTTAAGGAGAAACATCAAGACAAATGCTAGTCTTCTACCCAACGGACGCCTTGTTTTGCCCAGAGGTAGTATGCCCCGACTGGACCGCGACCGCCCAACTCATAAAGCTCCACTGATATATTGTTCTTGTCTATCTCACTCATAATTGGAGTTAGAATGTTCCACGCAGCTGCCAGTTCATCGCTTCTCATAAACAGATGGTTATCCCCATCAATGACATCAAGCAGAAGATGCTCATATGAATCCGGCACCTCCACGTTGTACCTTTAAACATTAACGAGTAAGCAGCACGTAAATAAATGATATTGTTATAGAAATCCAAACATGCCATTAGTAGCATTTGGTCGAAGTGAAGTACGATGCAAAGAAATATAATCCAATTCATGGTAGTGCTTACTTGTCCTTGTAAAGCAAATTCAATTCTGAAGAGTCCAGTTGTAAGCCTAACCCTGGAACCTTGTTGTTAACTCTCACCAGAATAGCTTCATCAGGAACATCGCGGAGAATGAGCTCATTTGTGGCACGGTCAGTATTGTGCCCGATGCAGTCGTGGTAAACATTTCCTGGAACAGGTCGAAATTGAATTCGTATCTCCATTCTGCATTAATACAAATTTGTTAACCTTAATGAGGAAATTACATGATTTGAACCCTTAATTTTCGGACTACTTCAACACAATCCTACAAATTATATCATTAAACAAACTATTGCATGCAGATATATCCATAACCAACTCTTAGATCTCCAGTGCCATGAAATCTAAATATTTAATCTAGAACATAAAATATGTATATAAATAAAATTGACAACAAACAATAATGATTTTTTACTGGTGTTTGATGAGTCCCAGGCCTGTTTTAACCAAAAATGGTACACCATCCCAACGTGCATTGTCAATGTATAGTGCAGCAGCGAAATAAGTAGGTGTAGGGCCATCTAAGGACTTATCAACTTTGTCTCTGCTACTTGCTTTATATTGGCCAAGAATGACATCCTTAGGCTCCAATTTGCGAATTGATCTTAAAACCTTGACCTGGGAAGAAGCTAATTAAAATTATAAGTCCTACTTGGTGATAAAGTGGAAATCATGCATCTTTAAGCTGTCATTAGTAACAAACCACCTTAATATCACAAGACCTAATCCTTAACAAGAATTATATGTAGTTTTTATGGATTTGTTGTTCTTACCTCATTGTTTCTTAATGGGATAGTTAAAACATGAAGGAAATGAATTAGTAGTACTCATTATTCACTAAAAATCACACTATGGTTTTAGCACTTGAGCGCCAGAGTTTCAGCACCTATTACACACTTGGAAAAAAGGAAAATTACTCAGGGGTCAACCTATTAATCAGCACTTAAATGAGGTGTTGGTTAACAATCAGCATATGAGTACTTGTTGGAATAATATAGCAAGTGTGAGTAAGTGGGGAAATAGTCCCACATTGGATAGGAATGTGGAGACTTAAGCATATATAAGTGGGAGAACCCACTCACCTATCACCATAAGGTTTTAGGTAGATACGTGGTGTGCCTATCTTGTTTTTTAGTATTTTTGCCTACTGTATTTTGTTTTGTCATTCATTTTACTTCATACAAAAAACAAGTATTACTTTCAAGTTTCAATTGTTTGATTTTGTTACGATAGAACCCCGTTGATCCATTCACATTTATCCAAACGGCTTCAATACATAAAATCAATAAACATTATTACTTATTAAACTGAGTAAGCAGTTTAAGGCATATCATCACTATATGTGTGTACCTTTTCATTTCGAATATCTTCTCCATCAAGGCTAACTGGTGGTTCCATAGCAAGCAGTGCAATTGTTTGGAGGATATGGCTGTGAACAATATCCCGGATAATCCCATAGCCACCGAAATACCTGCATGAGTAACAAAGCACTAAGCTGAAATCATATCACAAGCAAATACATAATGACACATTGCATTATATTTACTCCAATGAAAATACAACCACTCACCTTCCTGGATGCACAGCCAAGTCCTCTGATAAAATGACCTAGAAACATTAAGTTTTAGAATAGACATTTTGATTTTCATTAAAGGTCGGAAATTCAGGGGTACCATTCAGATTAAACAAGGGAGGCTAACCTGCACATTGTCTATGTAAGTTCGACTCCATAGAGGCTCAAAAATTAGATTGGCAAACCTTAGAACTGTGAGATTTTCAATAAGATTCCTTCCTAGAAGATGATCAATCCTGACAACAGATGGATAAGAACCATCAGTTTATGAACAGTATTTCCTTGTGTGCCCAAATGGTTCATCCAAACAGAATATTTTTTATTGGTCTGAATTTTTCTCCTAAATACCAGACCAAATCGACCAGGTACATGCCAATTTGTGTCTTCGTGCATGAGCATAAGAGTAAAAAATACCTATATAGTTGCTTTTCCTCAAACTTTGAAAGAAGATATTGTGTCAGCCTTTGGGAAGAGAGAGCGTCAAACCCAAATGGCTTCTCAATTATTATGCGATTCCATCCATTTTGGGTCTGAGCACCGCTTGCAAGACATGAAGCAACGTCCAAAAGTGCTTCTTGTGGCACAGAAAGGTAGAAAATCCTGTTGGCTTTGGATCTTCCCTGAGGTAGATAACAAGCTGTAGTAGAATCAAATATCAAAGGGCCCGCAGCTTATAAAGAGTTTACACTTCACACTACAGAATTTATTTGAGAAGAAAAGCACTGCTTTCTTACATACTAGTGAAATAGTGATATTTGTTCAAAGTTACCTCAATCTGCTCCATCCTGACTTTTAGTAAGGACATCCCATGTTTGTTGTCATAACCTCCATTAATGTAGTGTGTTCTGTCAAGGAAAGCTTCTAATTTGTCCCCACAATCCTGTCTGAAATTGGAAGATTTTATATTAGCACATTAATGTAAAAGCCAGAAATAACCTCCAATATTGACCGAGTACAAGGGGAAAAATGAAGATGGACCTCTTTAATTCTTTCCCAAGAAAGAAAGCTGTATAACTTTCTGTTTTAAATGAAATGAAACAAACTACTTACAAATTTGGAACTGGGTATTTAGACATTTAGAAATGTATAAATGTAAGAGTAAATTTGCTTTTAGATTTTATCAGCTATAAGAATCAGTGCAGAATACTATAAATTTTTTCTATGAAAGGAAACAGTATATATAAGGTAGTAATTTGGGAATTGAAAAGAAAATCGTACTGGTGATCAACTCGGCATGTTAATGTTGAAGCTATAATGGAGCGTAGGTCTTCGTCAGTTATATTCTTTCTTGAATAACCAAAAATGGCTACATTCTGCAGATATGCAATGCAAAGTCAATATATTAAAATCAAGAAGGGTAAGCATTCACTGGGAATATCATTATGAATATGCACAACTAATATGTTCCAATAACGAAACAAAAATAAACAGAATAACATATGCCAGCACAGAACCTGATGTAATTCACTTCAGTCCAAAGTGATTTTTGGATATATGTATGATTAAGTCTCAACAAATAAACTGAGTCTTTGATATGCATGCACACAAGAGAACTCTTAAGTGGAGGAAATAAAAATCAAGAAAATCTGTTGTATTGTACCTCAGGAAGAAAGCCACTATAGTAGAGGGCAAATAAAGCTGGAAAAATCTTCCCCCTTGCAAGCTCACCAGTGGCTCCTATGACAGCAATACAAAGTGAAGGCTCTCTACTAACATCCACGGGCGCGGTTAAGGGTATTGTTTGCAGCAAAGATGTAGACTCCGTGAAAGAAGTGACCTTACTATCTGTGGAAACATTATGATCAAAAGTGAGCCAAATTAAATTTTAACAAGAGAACTAGACAACTCCTTTTTCTCTCACATCTAATAGCATTTTCTTTACACATGCATATCTCGCCCGTACAGAGATATTCATGAAGATATTTTAAGAACAAAAACAAATATAACAAAGTGACAGCAGTTTGATTTGTGATATAACTGTATGCATGTGTAAAAAAAATTGTGCATCCCAATAGGTTGTCAATAACGTGCTATAGCAGCATAACGTAGCGGCACAGCCCCTCACCGCTACACTATTGGTCTGCGAAGTGCCATTGACGATAACACTCATAGCGGCCGCTAAAAGCGCTATCGTAGATGCACGATGGCCGCTATTCTCGAATTGGAGCAAAATCGTAAGCCCAATGTAATTTTAAATTTTTTTTAAGTGTATGTTGGCCTTTCCCACCCTGTTACTGGTCTAATATTTAACCCTGCATGTCATGCTTCTTTAGTTTCACCATTTTTTTTCTTCTTTTTCTACATCTTTCTCCCCTACGACGTCTTCCACCGCATCTTCTGCATTCTTCGTCGTTTTCATCTATTTCTTCACCGTTCTCCTCTGCTTCTTCATTGTTTGCCTCAGCTACTGATGCGTTAATGTCTGGGGTTAATATCAATGAGGAGGATGATAATGTTGTGCAGGAATACAACAACAACAACAACAACAACAACAACAACAACAACAACAACAACAACCAAGCTTTATTATCTTACTAAATGGGATCGGCTACATGGATCAACTTTCGCCATAATATTCTATCTAGGACCATGTTTCTATCCAAATCCTTAATCTCGAGATCTTTCTGAATAACTTCTCTTATAGTCTTTTTAGGTCTTCCTCTTCCTCTAATAGTTTGACTTCTTTCCATCTGATCTACCCTCTTTATCACAGAATTTACAGGTCTTCTCTCTACATGCTTGACTTCTTTCCATTTCATCTACTCTCCTTATCACAGAATTTGCAAGTCTTCTCTCTACGTGTCCAACCCAGAATAACAATATTAGGGGTATAACCCACGACTTCATGGATAAAAATGCAAGGCTTTACACAATTGGGTGTTTGGTCTAGTGGTATGATTCTCGCTTCAGGTGCGAGAGGTCGCGAGTTTGATTCTCGCTTCAGGTGCGAGAGGTCGCGAGTTTGATTCTCGCAACACCCCTTCTTTGAATCTTGTCAATGTTAGCTTTGTTATGCATAGCCGGTCTGCCCGAATGATTTTGATGGGATACACAATGTTGCAATTTATGTATGTTGTTGGAATAAAACTTGTGGAAACAAACATATTCATGAGTTGTTTTAAGCTTATGTCCATAAGCTCTCCAAAATAGTTCTTGAAAACAACTTCCATCTTATATGAAAACAATCCTACTTTACTATAAGCACTGGCACAAAAACGCTTATACTAAAATCACTTAATTAACCTCTTTATCCAAACATAGCCTCAATCTCTTAAACATATAAACTATAATCAGTACGAAATTTCCGAGTAAGAAACACTAAAATTAATTAAACGTGAACACACCAGCATCAGGTACATGAGATGAATCGGAAACCGATCCTTCAGTTTCCATATCATTCTCGAAGTGATTTCTACAGTTAGGTTGTTGCTTCATCATTTGAAAATTGAGTGTATCAAGTATCCAAAGTTTGAAACCACGAAATCTTCTACAGAAAGTAGAACCTCCAACACTTGTTACGGAACGAAAATTGTTGGATGCATACTGTGACAATTAACACAAGAAATTTCAAGTTCTGATTCGTATTTGAGATCATAAATTTCTAAAAGGAAACAAAAAAAAAAATAGAAATAAATGAATACCGTGATTGTGTGGAAATTTGAGTATTGGTGTGTTAGTTTAGGGAGTGAGAATGGAGATTCGGAGAATGACAGAGAGGTTGAAGAGAAAGAGAGTGACATTGGTGTGAGTTTGTTGTGGTTTCTCTGTGAAGTGAACTGTGAAAGTGTAAGATGGGTTTTTGGTTTCAGAGATTTTCAACGTGGCAAGGAAGATGGTTGACGGTTGCAAGTTTGGGTTTGTAGTTCTGGATGCAGTGGAGATAATCTCTCTAGAAGTTGTTGTTGTTTTTTTGTTGACTTTCTATTTTTTTTATGTGTTTTTAACCATCTACATTTCTATATAAAAAAAAATTGAAAGCTCTTTTACTAATGGTTTAAGTAGGAGAATATTTTAACTGATCATATGACTTTCCTACTTATCATCTGAAATTTCATAAATGTTTTTTAAAATTGGAAGTATACAGTGTATATTTAGATCTGATAAAGTATACATAAAAACTAGAAATTTAATTTCGGTTTAGAATCAGAAGTGTATTTTCGATTTTATTCTTTAGAGAAACCAGAAAACATTATTGAATTGCATCATAACCTCACAATATAATTCATAACATAAACATAGCAAATATATTTAGGAGTTAAACATAAATCAAACATTATAAATCAACGTCCAGGTGGACATTGCAACATCATGATAATATCATCGACCAATCTTGTTAAAGTCGCATCTAGCTCGATCTGAACTTTCTCCTCAAAACTGTCAAAAGTATTTCACATAGTCTGTAAATCAGGGTCGTTCTTCAGTTCACGGTTGATGAACTCAAGTTTCCTATCTTTATCAACTGATGGCGAGTGGTACTCGATCTTCACTACCTTGTGATTATCGTCATAAGGTACAAGTTCCTGCAATATTTCACGCACATCTTCAATAGGGATGTACGCGGTGAACTTAAATTCGCGAGATGGTGTAGTGTCGGTAAAGTGGACAACTCTGACATGTCATTTGATGTTCAATTTCATGTCTATTTCTGATTTTTGGTGTTGTGGTATGAAAAAATATAAGAAGTGAGGTTTTTTATAGTAGTTTGAGGTAAACATGAACCATACAAATGGTATCTTTGTGTCAGTGATAGTACCGACAATTAATTCCTGGTTTATTATTAAATGGAACCGGAAGTATATTTCTGGTTAAGGCCTTGGGAGTGAAAAACCAGAAACAGAACAGAAACAACAACTCTAATAAAAAAGCCTCATGTATTCAAATATTGTATTTTTGGTCAAACTACAAAAATGGCTATATTTCTACATCATAATACATGAACAAAATGACACTAACAATAAAATGATACCTAACTACTTGAATAAGCCGAAAAAAGTGTCGCCGAATAAATCCACTAGTGGCATCCCTTTTGACTTTTCCCTATTTTTTCTATTTCAATTTGGTTCAACTTGTTGTATTCTTGCAACCTTTCAATGAATTGGTCCGGCCAGGTCTCAGATGGGTTTTTAAAATGAAGTGCCCACTCCAGTGATGTAGGTGGTATAGGGCATCCCAGTTTCAAATACACTTGAACAAAAATGTCGCGGATTTGAAACCCATCCAACACATATGATACGATCATTGTGATTTGGTGTTGGAGCAGTGTGCAGAGGGAAATAAGTCTCTGAGAAATTGTATCTTATAAGATTAATATACACTCTCTCATACACACTTGCTATGAGATGACCCATTTCAGAGAAGCGCATCCATTCATCCTCTGGTGCAAATCCAACCTTGGGAGGTACAAATGTATGATATATTTCCTCAACCTTCTCTTTTCTCCCTAGCACACGTGTGTATAATTCTTTATTTCCCATCAACTCTCTAATCAGGGTATCTCGGACAATATGGTAATACTTTTTCCCTCTACCGAGCAAACTAGAAACAGCTTGAAAATTACAATTATCGTCACCCCTGACATTGATGATCTGTTCAATGTACTTGTGCATAAAAACTGGCATGTGATCGATGAATGGTATTTTGGGTGGAGTCGGTGTAGAAGGTGGTTTGCTAATACGGGCTCCTTTGAAAGCAATTTTATGAGATTTCGATGTAGGTGAATCGTAAAAAACTTTGTCAACGTGTTCAAAATATGAAAGACTCCTCGTAGTTGAACAGTCGCCCGGTGTCAATCTCACCTTCTTAGGTGCCCCTTTAGTTTTTATCGATTGGGATATTGGTTTCAAGTCTGTGGTCTCCGGGAACATAATCTTCCTCAATTTTTCTTTGATGTGGAGTTTGGTGGCATCATCGCCTTTCAAAAACCTTTCTTGTATCGCTTTCCATTAGGTCAAGATGGAGATATTTGATTTATCAGTTTTTATTTTACCATCATCGTCAAAATTTAGTCTCTTCCAATGACCGGAGACCTCATCCATACGTATGAGGCTATCAACTTTCATCTTTTTATATATGACACAAGCACAAGGGAGACCATATGTTTTCACAATTGTTCAACCACACTTTGAGTTGTCATAACCTACATTAGAAGCTCGTTTGGCCTCGTACAAAATATAATTCAGAGTTTCCCGAGATATGTTACCAACCAAATGAGAATATAGCGTGTTGTCTTTGAATCTGTATTCCAACACTATGATTGTTGTACCCCAAAATTTGCCCTCCCATTTTTTATTCAAGATATTATCCTAGGTCTTCTCGAATACTCAATTTGGCTCAGAAGTTTTATCAGACCGATTCTCTTCCTAGGAAGTAAGTCAACGATTAGGGTTTGACGTTTCTCAAATAAAATTGATTCTTCAAGGTTTCAAATGGTCTTCATAGATCTTCATGTCTCTTCAAGGATGTTCAAGCCGAGTTTCAAACCTCGCATTGCAAGTTTGCTCAGTCAATGGTTCAGACGACTGAAAATGACTCCATTGACCCAAAAGTTGACCTTTTGTGAGACCAAGTTCAAGCGACTATAACTTCTTCATTATTCGATATTTTGAGCGGTTCTTCTTGCGTATGACTCTCCTCGATGTTATCTCCAATTTCTCTTCACAAATCAAGAGATGATTACGTGTAGAAGATCACCAAAATTCGAATGCGTTAGAAGTCACTTCATGGATTTTGACCTAATCTTAAGTAATTGTCGCTTGGTTTCAAAGAATTGTGATTTCCTCAAATTACAAGATCTTGCAACGATTATCTCCACATATGGTCATAAGTGATGTCTCTCACGAGTTTATCTTTAAAGATCGAAAGAAAATTGTGTTTGGAAGACTTTGAAAGTTATCAAATTGTCGCAAGTCATTTGTTTGATTTCGAATGTTCTTAACCACAATTTGTTAAAGTTTGTTAATTCTACAGGATTGACAAATGTTCTTAAAGCATGTTTTGTTTTGGCAATGAAGTTCCATTTTAATCGAGCATGGCGTGCAAGTTCATTTTGAATGCAATTTTGATTTGGACAAGAGGTGAAGATTAAGACTGTCGTTTAGGTGACCAGGGTTTTAGGTTTGAGTTAACCAAGTGGAATTGAATTCTTAAACATTTATTTTGTTTAGGAATTTTTTTGGAGTACAAGGAGCATGGTTTATTTGATTATTTTGTGATTGTTTGAAGTTCAAGTTATCAAACCAAGATGTTTTATCCAAAACATCCAATTGAGAATTACAAAGTTTAAGTAAATTCAAGTTGTGTACAATAAATTTCATTACACCAAATTTATTCAAGGCTTTGTATTTATTACATTACAAATGAAATAAATTACAAGTTTTTGTTTTGTTTACAAAGAATCACAAATTTTTTGTTTACAAAGAAAGAAAATTTATTCTACTTCTTCAAGTATTCTTTGCTTCATCTTCAAGAAATCCATCCAATCCTCGCTTGCCATCCACGCCTCATGTTCATGAAATAAAGAAAAGAAAGTTAGCAAGAAATCAAGCAAAAGAGTATTTGTTAAAAGAGAAATTTCATCACTAGGGTTTGTATATAGGAATATGAATTTAAGTTGTTTGGTTTTATCATAATCCTTGTTCTCCCATTCTTGCAAATCACAAGGTTGGACCTTGGTTCACAAGAAGAAAAAGAAAATGTACAGCAAGCCCAAAACTGCCAAAATATGCAAGTTGCAACAAGCAGCAACAAACTGCTACACAAAACAGGCTGCAATGCAAAACCAACAAACAAAGCAAGCATAGAAACAGGGCAAGGCTGCCAAACAGCATCTAATGTAACAACAACAGCAGGCTGCTATACAAGCAGCACAAAGTAAAAACAAGTGCAGCAAGCAACAACAATATGCAAACAAACAAAACATAGCAAGCAAGGCAGCATAGGCTGCCAAGATGACAGGTAAAACATGTTTCTAATAGGACCCACGATCCCTGAGCTTTTCCACCTATTTTTTTATTACTTTTATCCTTTATTTTGATTTTTTTATTCAATTAAATCAAAATAAATCAAATTAAATGGTAAAATAATTAAAACAAATGAAATCTTGAGATATTTATGCATATTCTGAGTCCATGTACAGCTAGCATGCCAACCAAATCGTGCAAGTTTCATTAGGGTTGAAAAAGATTGGATTGAAGCAAGTTTTGGAAAGAAATCATACATGAGGAAATCAAATATAATCTTCCTAATTTGCCAAGATTTGAATACTTTTTGTTGACCTAATTCAGTGCACTACATATACATAACAATTCCAATACACAAAAAAGAGGATTGGAGGTGTGAAACTGTCAGAAGAAAACTCAAAACTTTGGATAAAAAGTGTGAGATCGAAATCCATCTTAGAGTTGTCCACAAGGAGTTTCAAGGTTAGCAATACATTCCTGGACATCTCAGGAAGCTTCTCCAATCGATTGCACGCCTCTACACATTCAGAATCACTCCCTATCACTCTCACGGTTTGCAAAATTATTCAAATTCGATTACTGTAATTCTTGCATCTTTAGCATGTTTAAGTTACATATTTGTGTTCACCATCATGTTTGCAATGTTTCTGGATAGTTTGATTTAAGTTACAGTGCAGAAATAAGCTTTTGCCATTGCTAGGGTTTCGTGCTCCAATTTGGGGTTTTGTGATTTAAGCAAAATTAGGCCTGATAATGGGTACCATGATGATCAGAGCTTCAAACCTAGTTGATTCATAGTCCCCAAATGAATTTATATTGTGTGTGCTTGATTATTTAATAACACAGGTGTGATACGGTGGCCAGAACCGGGACTTGTTTTTAAAATGCTGGTTTGCGTTTTGCGTTTGTGTTTGCAAAATGTCGCGGTAAGCAAGAGTCGTCACCGTCTTTTATTTTATCCAACAAGGAAAGGAAAAAAGCACAGAAAAATTCCTTTTTCGAGATTTTCTGAGTACGGGGGGGTAGATTATAGAAAGGGAAGGTATTAGCACCCTTTCTATCTGTATTTATCTACCGGCTCTTAGGTACTTGCTCATTGTTTTCAAAATTGTTTTCTTTGTGTTTGTTGGTTTTGAAAAGTTTTTGTTTTAACTTCGATTTAACTCTTGCGTCTGTCTTCAAGAGTGTAATGAAGTGTTTTTGAAAACTTGTTTGTAAAGGAATGTAAGTGTGAAAAAAAGTTTGTTTTGATTGAGCAAGTACTTAAGAACTAATCTACCTACTCGAAAAAGGAGTCGTTCTATGTTTGTTTCCTTTAGACAATGATATCCCACTATTAGTGAGTAGGTAGCATCGTCGTTGGAGTTTGAGGGTCAATTCGAAAGGGACATACAGTCACTAAAGCAACGTTAGGACGTTTTAGTGGTAACCCTAATGTCTTAGATCATTTATCCGAGGCAACAATATCCGAGGCAACCTTTCTGAGGCAACTTATGATCTTTTAGGCAAGAGGGCGACCTCTAAAACAACCTATACTCAATGACCATTTACAAAGGCAACCAAGTGGGAGTGTACCCTAAGAGTGCGCATGTGCGAGTGTGTTGGTTTCAGTTATTTATCTTTGCACATTTAGGGGGATCTAACTGTTTTAAGTTCAAACATTCATTCTTGTCATGCAAGCCCTAATTATTCACATATCTAGCAGTTAATAATTTGCAGAATTAAAATGCGGAATTTAAACTAAACTATTACAAGGCTTCGAGTATTTACATAGCAAAAAACAAATCCTTTGAAATTAAAAACGGTAAAAATAAATAAATCTCCTAATTTAAATTATTACAAACCGGGAGCAGATACAATAATTGCATAAAATAATAATAAAACGCGCGAGAAAATTGGATCGAATGCGAAAACTAGGGCTTTGACCCTCCTAATCCTAATTAAAAAGAAAAGTTGTTTTTTTTTGTTGTTATTTTTAATATTTTTCTAAGAAAAGAAATTAAGTCCTTGAATTTAAAATGCAAAATCAATTGATTATTAAATTAATTAATGAAAAATAATTAAATGTCATATTTTTGGTTTTTTGTTATTTTATGAAAGAAATAAAATAATTAAGTTAGTAATAAAACCTATTTATTCTAATTAATTTTAATTATTTGCAAAAGAATTAAAGTTGTCTAAATTAATCAAACCTAATTACATTAATTGATTTTTTTACTAAAAATAAATATCTAAAATTTAATTGGTGAAAAATAATATTTTTGGTGTTTTTTGATAAAAAGAAAATTAATTTTTGGTTAGTAATTAAATAAAATAAAATAAGATAAATAAATGAAATATATATATATATATATATATATATATATATATATATATATATATATATATATATATATATATATATATATATATATATATATATATATATATATATATATATATATATATATATATATATATATATATATATATATATATATATATATATATATATATATATATATATATATAAAGAAAGATAGAAATTGGGCCTGATTTAAAAGGGGTGCCAATAATTGAAATTTGGGCCCATTAGTGGAAGTCCATGCTGACTTTGAGGATCCAATGCATTGCGTTTGACTGGACACATGATGCACATTCAATGGTGAGCATCAGATTTGGCCATCTGGCCATATGGCGTGTTGATGATGAAGGCTTACGGTAGACCTCCTGGCTTTGCACGCATTGAATTACTTGGAAATAAACAGAAAAATAGCAAATGCTGGAGGCAGGGATCGAACCCCTGACCTCCAGCCTTCCAAAGCCTTAACGCTTAGCTGGCTACCGCTAGGCCAGTTGTTTTCATCTATACATAAGATAAACAAATAATATAATATATAAAACAAGCACAGTGATGAGATTTTAGCGCGCAAATTCAAACAAGCCAGTGGAGGTTGGCCACGTCTTCATCCCTGTTATGACACTGTTGCTAAAAGTCCATTAGCCTATACCTACAGACAAATGTTCGTTGCTACAGACTGTGTGCTCTCAAAATCCTCCACAGGCCATGGAAATAACATATAACACCATGGTTAGATTTGTCTCATCCTCCTGATCACAACAGTACCAATTACCAAGACCAATTGTCCCTGAAATCGAAAGCCCTAAAACCAAGCTCGAAAACCTAGCAATGGTGATTAACGCTACATGCCATATAAATGAAATTGAATAATGTATAAAGTTTGTAAATGTTGTGGTGATCAAGAATGTACAATTATTTCAATCCAATGATGCATAAATCGTGAGTTTCAAATTCAAGAATAGGGGTGTAACGTGAACGACTTACAGAGCGATTTGGGGCTTGAACGGCTTAGTTCTTGATTGCTTCAGGTTGTTGAAAGTGCCAAGAATTGATTGGAATAGGGAACGAGCCTTGAGAATGCCTCTAAGGGAATTTCGATCTCACACTTTTTTCTTGTTTTTTCAGATTTTGTTCTTGCTCTCGCGCCTGCTTCTAACCTGTTTCTAGGTCTGGCCTCCTTCCTTATGTATGAGTGAAGGCATTAGGGTTGATAATTGCATCCAAATCCTTCTCCATCAATGATTTTGAAATTGATTTGATTTGCTTTTAAAATCTTTCCAAACATGGCCTTTTTTCAATCTTTTTGTTCTCTCTAATGCTTTGCACGAATTTGAATGATGCTAGCTGTAATTGGAACCTGAAACAATCACAAAATCTCTTGTTATCAATGCTTTGGATTTTTATTTGATTTAATTTGATTTAAATTGAATTAATTCAAATAAAAACCAAAATAAATAATAAAAATAAGATATGGACAAGTGGCAAAGGCTAGAACACGTGGGCTATGTTTCCAACTTAAAAAAACTGAAAAAGATTGGGCCCATTTGGCAAAATTTGAAGTTTTAGGGATAGTTGACTTTTGGCAATTTTGCAAAAAAGGTCAACTTCACCAATTCATAACATCCTCAATTTCGACTCTTTGGATGTGTTCTGGGACTTTTTAGAAATCTTGAGATGTCCTCTAATCAACCCTTTTGGTCTTATCTCATTTTGATATTCCATGCTCATGTATGAAGCTTTGACAAAAAAGGTGTTTTTGTTGACTTTCCAAAATGACCTATAATGTCCAAATTCATAACTTCTTGTGAGTGCATATTTTGAACTTGGGAGATGAATATGGATTGTAGGTAATTGCATCATATTCAAAATTATCTTTGGATGGGTCATTTCTCATAAAGTATGAGAAAGTTATGCTTGGTCAAAGTTGAGTTGACTTTTCCCGCAAAACCCTAATTTAGCAACTTTTGAGTCTTGATGAATTATAAGAAATCCTTGATAAATCATGATCAACCCTTGATCAAATGATGAAATATACTTCAAAATGAGGATGTTGACCAAAAATCTTGAAGTTTGATTGTATATGGGTCACAGTTGACTTTTACCCTAGCACAGTCGATTTTTGGACCTTTGAGCAATTGAGTGAGCAAACTTTCTCTGCAAGGCTTGAAACTTGATATGGATGATATTGAGAACATATTAGGACATTGGTGAGCACTTGGGATCACTTGGACTCAAGTATCTTGATGCAACATGAAACCCTAATTTGAAGTAGACTGCCTTAGGAGAGGGCTTGCCTGGCCAACCCTTGGGCTACTTTGAGCAACTTAGAGATCTTCCTTGAAATGTTTTGAGAAATATGGGAGGGAAAATTTTGGGGTACAACATCTTCCCCTGTTCAATTTTCTTGAACCTGAGGATGTAGATTGGCTTTCGTGCCTTTCGTGATCCGAAGGTGGAAGAGGATTGAACACTAGAGTGCCTAGAAATTTGCACTCGCATGAAGTGGTAATTGTCTTGTGATGTCGAGAATGGGCTTACAGATTCCATTTGGAGATTGTTGACGAGGGGATGGGCTTAAAGATGCCATCTGAATGAGTGTCGATCACATAAGAGATTCCTTAGCGAGAGCTTGTATACTTGTTGTTGAGGAAGATTCCCTGGGGAAGTCTGATCTTTGTTGAGAGAAATAGAATTTTAGGAGCTTCGTCGTCCGTTATTATGTTGGTGAGTCGTATCTGTTGATATTTAGGAACTTCAACCATCCGTACTCAACGGAGGTAACATCTCTGTTGATATTTAGGAACTCTGGTCGTCCGTACTCAACTGAGGAAACATTTTTGTTGAGATTTAGGAACTCGTCCCTAATTCAATTGAGGAAACATCTCTGCTGAGATTTAGGAACTCGTCTGTGATTCAACTGAGGAAACATCTCTGCTGAGATTTAGGAACTTATCCGTAATTCAACTGAGGAACATCTTTGTCGAGATTTAGGAACTCTCCCGTAATTCAACTGAAGAACATCTTTGTCGAGACTTAGGAACTCACCCGTAATTCAACTGAGGAAACATCTTTGCTGAGATTTAGGAACTCGTCTGTAATTCAACTGAGGAAACATCTTTGCTGAGATTTAGGAACTTGTCCGTAATTCAATTGAGGAAACATCTCTGCGAGATTTAGGAACTCGTCCGTAATTCAACTGAGGAAACATCTTTGTCGAGATTTAGGAACTTGTCCGTAATTCAACTGAGGAAACATCTCTACTGAGATTTAGGAACTCGTCTGTAATTCAACCGAGGAAACATCTCTAATGAGATTTAGGAACTCGTCCGTAATTCAACTGAGGAAACATCTCTGCTGAGATTTAGGAACTTGTCCGTAATTCAACTGAGGAAACATCTCTGCTGAGATTTAGGAACTCGTCCCTAATTCAACTGAGGAAACATCTCTGCTGAGATTTAGGAACTCATCCATAATTCAACCGAGGAAACATCTCTGATGAGATTTAGGAACTCGTTCGTAATTCAACTGAGGAAACATCTCTGCTGAGATTTAGGAACTCGTTCGTAATTCAATTGAGGAAACATCTCTGCTGAAATTTAGGAACTCGTCCGTAATTCAATTGAGGAAACATCTCTGCTGAGATTTAGGAACTCGTCTGTAATTCAACTGAGGTAAAAGCTTCATAGCTTGAATTTTGTGAGAATCTGATTGTATCTTTCCTGAAAGGTAAAGGTTAGATGTATGTAATGCATGATATGTATCAGGCAATGATGTTCTCAAAATAAATGAGATTGTGTTGTATGATGCGTATATGCATGTGTCATGATGTGATGTTTGTAGTTGGGGAAGATAAATCCCAGATTACTGCTGGAGAAAAGAGTTGAATTCTCCATTTCTGCTGGGGATAGTGAATGAAGATAATTGTGAGAATAAACCTGCAGGAGAGGATAACTCTGATGGGGAATAAACTGATGAGAAAGTGGCTCTGTAGGGAGGACATGCTCTGTAGAGGATTCCGCTGATCTATTCAGCTGGGGATGAATTATTGTTGCCGGTGATACTGGATCCTGTTGGGGATTGAGTTTCCATTTGTGAAAGGAATGAACTCCGCTGGGGATGATCTTTCAGTTGCTGCTTCACTAGGAATAATCTTTTAGACTCTATTGGAGACAATTTTCCAGAGTCTACTGGGGATGATTCTCCAAACTCCACTGGGGGGATATTTTCTAGACTTTGCTGGGGATAATTGTCTAGTGTTGATGATGGATAAACTCTGCTTGAGGAGAATATTACCGAATCATTCACGGTTGTGAACCTCAGCTGGGGAGAGTTAACAATATTCTCTTTTTCTTACTCTACGGGGAGTGAATGTACCTCAGCCATATTCTTCAACTGAATCTACCTTTGTACCTGGTGGATAGAGCAACTGTCTGGACAATTCTTATTTTCCCCTGTTTCTAATATTATGAGTAATCGTCTTTTGTTTCGTATGTAAATATTCATGAGCGACAATTAATGTCAAATGCATATATCAAGAATGAACATTGGACGTTCTTTGCAAAATAAAACAGAAAAAGGAAAAACAGTTTGAAATTTCTTTGAAAAAGAATTGTATTGACTTTGAAGTTTGGCCTGTAAATAGGCGTTTTTTGTACAAGAGGCTGACGTCCTAGTAAGAGAACGCCGCCGAACAAATAGAATTTATACAATTTGTGAAAAACAAAGAAAAACAACTATGTGAACAATCCCACTGGGCTCCAACTCTGCTATTGCCTTTATATCCTCGAGCATCTCATCACTTCGCTACTTGGTTGAAGGTAGATCAGATTGATTAGTGTCGTCTGAGCTTGATAGTTGATACCGAAGTCTGGTTGCAAGGTGATCCAATGAGACATAATGTTACGCTTTGATCCCTAATTTTTGCCTGGACCGCCCTTTCGGGTTTTCAGTCCACCGGGATACCCTTTTTTGCCCAAGCCGCCTTTTCAGGTTTTCGACTTGCCGGGTGTACAGATTTTTTTATTTTCATCCCTTATTTTTTCCCGAACCCTTTTGGTTCACCGGGAAGCCCTTATTTTTGCCTAGGCCAGTCGACCTAGCGGGTCTTTGATTATGCATAGTATTTTTTCACTATGTCTGCATTGACGGGGTGAGGAAGGTCATCACCATCCATGGTGGTTAGAATTATAGCTCCTCCTGAGAAAATATTCTTAACCACAAATGGCCCTTCGTAAGTAGGGGTCCATTTTCCCCTGGGATCACCTTGAGGTAGGATGATGCGCTTGATTACCAGATCCCCAACTTGATACTCTTGTCGTCTAACTTTCTTATTAAATGCCTTGTTCATCTGTTTTTTATACGTTTGACCATGACAAATAGTAGTAAGTATCTTTTCATTGATTAAGTTCAGCTGATCAAGTCGGGTCTGAATCCAGTCATCTTCGCTCAAACCTGCATCCTTCATAATCCGAAGAGAGGGTATCTGAACTTCAATGGGCAATACGGCCTCCATACCATATACCAAGGAATAGGGGGTTGCCCCTGTTGACGTCCACTGAGGTACGGTACCCATGAAGAGCAAATGGTAACATCTCGTGCCAGTCTTTGTATATCACCGTCATATTTTGCACAATCTTCTTAATGTTCTTATTAGCCGCTTTAACAGCCCCATTCATCTTCGGCCGGTAGGGAGAAGAGTTGTGATGTTGTATCTTGAAATGCTTGCAGAGCTCAGTAATCATTTTATTGTTGATATTTGTACCATTGTCTGTAATGATCCTCTCTGGTACATCATATCGACAGATTAGATTGTGCCGAATGAACCGTGCCACGACGTTCTTGGTTACAGTAGCAAAGGAAGTTGCTTCAACCCACTTCATAAAGTAATCAATTGCTACCAAGATGAAACAATGCCCGTTGGATGCAGTAGGTCTGATCTCGCCGATCATGTCGATGCCCCATATTGCAAAAGGCCACGGAGCTGTTAAGACGTTCAGAGAAACTGGAGGTATGTGCACCTTATCAGCATAGACTTGGCACTTGTGACAGGTCCGAGAATGTTGATAATAGTCGGCTTCCATGGTAGACCAATAATATCCTGCCCGTAGGATTTTCTTTGCCATGGTGTGTCCACTGGAATGAGTTCCGAAAGTACCTTCATGTAACTCTACCATAATCCTTTCTGCCCCGTTCTTATCCACACATCACAATAAGGTTGAATCATGGTTGCGCTTGTAAAGGATGTCATTACTGATGAAGAACTTCACCGCGAACCTCCTCAGAAACTTCTTATCATTAACAGATGCACCCTCGGGGTACTCCTGAGCTTCAAGGTACCTCTTCACCTCATGAAACCAGGGTTTATCTGCTACCTCTTCAGTCTCAATGTCACAGCAATGTGCAGGTTCGTCCAACCTTTCAATGGTAATCCGGGGAGCTTCATTGTCCCACCTGACTTTGAACATAGAAGACATCGTAGCTAGCGCGTCCGCCAACTGATTCTCCTCTCTAGGGAAGTGTCCAAAGGTTATCTCCTCGAAATACAGAAGCAACGTCAACACATACTCTTTGTAAGGAATAAGATTTGGGTGTTTCGTATCCCACTCGCCTTTGATATGACTGATCAAGAGAGCGGAATCTCCGAATACACTTAAGAACTTAATCCTCAGGTCAATAGCTGCTCGAAGACCCATGATGCACGCTTTATACTCCGCCATATTATTAGTGCAGTTGAAACATAGTCGGGCGGTGAACGGAGTATGAGAGCCTTCAGGAGATATGATCACGACACCAATGCCATTACCCAAAGCGTTTGAAGCTCCATCAAAGTACATAGACCATCGGGATCCCTCCTCAGGTCCTTCATCCGGTCCAGGTTCTTCACAGTCGGTTACCAACATGATGTTCTCATTCGGGAACTCAAAGTTCATAGACTGGTAATCATCCTCTGTCTGATGTGCCAAATGATCTACCAACACATTTCCCTTGATAGCCTTTTGGGTCGTGTACTGGATGTCGTACTCAGTCAAGATCATCTGCCATCTTGCTATTCTTTCGGATAAGGTAGGCTTTTCGAAGATATACTTGATTGGATCCATCTTTGATATCAATAAAGTGGTGTGAGTCAGCATATACTGTCTCAGCCGGCCAGCAGCCCATGCCAAAGCGTAGCAAGTTTTCTCAAGCAGTGAGTATCGGGTCTCACAGTCGGTAAACTTTTTGCTAAGGTAATAAATAGCATGCTCTTTTCGGCCAGACTCGTCATTCTTCCCCAGCACGCACCCCATTGAGTTGTCGAGTACTATCAAGTATAAGATCAGAGGTCTCTCTTCAACTAGAGGCATCATAATAGGAGGCTCTTGGAGATATTCTTTGATCCTTTCGAAAGCGGCCTGACATTTATCATTCCATCTTACCACTTGATCTTTCTTCAGTAACTTGAAGATTGGCTCACAAGCAGCAGTCATGTGTGAGATGAATCAGGCAATATAGTTCAGACGTCCCAGAAAGCCTCTGACTTCTTTTTCTATTCGGGGAGCTGGCATTTCTTGTATGGCCTTCACGTTTGCAGGATCCACCTGAATACCTTTATCACTTACGACGAAACCCAGCAGCTTACCAGATCTCACCCCGAAGGTGCACTTGTTCGGGTTTAACCTCAGCTTGTACAACTTCAACCTGTCAAATAAATTCTAAAGGTGGTCAAGATGTTCCTCTTCAGTTTGGGACCTTGCAATAATATCATCGACGTATACCTCAATCTCATGATGAATCATGTCATGGAACAAAGCGGCCATGGCGCGATGATACGTTTCCCCAACATTCTTCAACCCAAAAGGCATGACTTTATAGCAAAAGGTACCCCACTGCGTGACAAAGGTTGTCTTCTCCATGTCTTCGGGAGCCATCTTAATCTGATTGTAACCGGAGAAACCATCCATAAAGGTGAAGACTTTATGCTGTGTGGTGTTGTCAACCGGAACGTCGATATGAGGCAAAGGGAAATCATCCTTGGGGCTCGCCCTATTCAGATCCCTATAATCGACACACATTCGAACCTTACCATCTTTCTTAGGCACCGGAACCACGTTGGCAACCCACTACGGGTAAGAAGTAACTGCTAGAAAACCGGCGTCAAACTGTTTCATAACCTCAGCCTTGATTTTTTCAGACATCTTTGGGCATATTCGACGAACTTTCTGTTTCAATGGAGGACAATCTTCCTTAGTAGGCAGGCGATGAACCACAATATCGGTATCCAACCCAGGAATATCTTCATAAGACCAGGCAAAGATCTCAACATAGTCACGCAACATCTGAATCAACTGTTGCTTAACACTAGGCTCCAGATTTGCACCGATCTTGACCTCTTTCTTTTCTACCTCTGTACCCAGATTCACTGATTCCACTGGCTCTTCATGCGGTTGTATGGCCCTCTCTTCCTGGAGTAATAATCTAGCAAGTTCACCAGGCACTTTGCAATCATCCTCACCTGCATCCTCGGCTTGGTTGATCGGACTTTCAAAGTCATAACTGGCAGTAGCAGAGTCGTTATCAGTGGGATCCAGAGTGGATGTAGACCTGTATATATGAGTGTGTGTAAGACAAAAAGCTGTTTTGCAAGATAGAAAAGAAAAACAAGGAGCTCAAAATTTGAAATGCAAAATGTCAAATGCTTTTATTAATGATATATGGAAATGACACATAATAAGCCCTCAAACAAAGCCACGGTGTCTCGGGTAAGGCACCGGGTCGTAAAGTTTAAAATTGTCTGTTACAAACTCAAAACAAAAGTCTGATTACTGTGTAATAAAAGAAATTGGCATGAAGTCCTTTGTCGTCCAATTGCTTAATCTGCCGTCAGTAGTCGGGTAAATACAGCTGTCAAACTCAGACTCGTCATCATCGTCTTCAATCGCATTCACTCCCGAATTAGTGATAAACAGGGGAGGTCCTCCAATCCGTGCATGCCGAACAGCCCTTTGAGCTTCTTTAGTAAAACCCAAACCAAACTTGTCAGTCTTGTGTGCAAAGTCAGGGAGTTGGCCCCAATTCGCACACCCACCTTTTTTAATAACAGCCCGGACATCCTTGAGGGAAGCCATCTTCATTGGAGGATCTTCAGCAATAGTTTCAGTCGACGCCAGTGTCTGGGGGACTTCTTCAAAGTTGTGGCACGGGGTTTCAATGAACTCCCCATCCATCTCTACATACCGGAAAGAGTTAAGGTGGCTCACCATGTAATCCTCTTCTCCTCGTACTGTAACAATTTTCCCCTTCACTGGATATTTTAACATCTGGTGGAGCGTAGAAGTTACTGCCCTAGCTTTATGGATCCACGGGCGACCCAGCAAACATGAATAAGATGGCCGAATGTCCATCACATAGAATGTAGACGCAAAAGTTTGGGAACCAACCTTAACAGGAATATCCACTTATCCATGTACCATCCTTTTGGACCCATCAAAGGCCCTAACCACAATATTGCTTGGTTTCAGTAGCAACCCTTCACAGTTCAATCGGTCTAACGCTTTCTTGGGTAAAACATTAACGAAGACCCAGTATCCACCAACACGTGAGCCAGAGTAGTGCCCCTACACTCGATTGAAACATGCAAAGCGTCATTGTGATTCTTTCCCTTGGCAGTCAAGTCTGCGTCGGAGAAACCCAACCCGTTATCAGCAGTCAAACTAGCCACGCAGTCTTTAAACTGATCAGCAGATGTTTCCTGGGGCACGTGCGCAGTTTTCAGGATGGCAATCAGAGCCTTAGCATGGGCTTCTGAACATAGCAATAAAGACAACATAGAGATCTTTGACGAGGTTTTCCCCAGTTGTTCGACTATGTTGTAGTCACTCTTTTTGATTATATTCAAAATTTCCTCTATCTTCTGTCTAGAGGCTTCAACAGTAATCTTCTTCAGTGCCTCCATCCGGGCAGGCTCACCGACAATCCCTTTGCCCTGAGTGTCAGATGACTCGGCGACATGGGTAAGGATTGGAACATGAATAGGGTCAGTAGCAGGTGTACTAGCAGGTGTAATAACAACAGGTTTTTGAACAATTGGTAGGGAAATCTTAGGAGAGAAAAGTCTTCCGCTGCGGGTGACCTTGCTAGATCCAACAATATTGCTGACATCAGTATCAGCCTCTCCAACCTTGAAGTCTTGTTTAATCCCGTGATATTACACGTCAGCCCCATAGTGCCACAGGACAACCTTATTTGACGTGTAAGGGATAGGTCCAGGAATGGTAATGATCAATGGAGCAATTCTCGGAACAGATGTAATTCTAACAGGCTTTCTCGAGGAAACCTTGGAAGAATTAGCGGAAATGGTGATTATAGAAACATCTTCAAAAGGAATCAATGGAACCAAAGTTTTCTCAAAAAGAATTTCTTTGTTATCCATCAGGCGTTGGACACTTGACTTCAATAGATGGCAACTAGTAGGTAGGACGGAACACAGATGGAAACCTTTGCCACAACCCAGAAATAAACCGGCTAACAGAAGGTTCTTCTTTACAGTCATCAATGGAGTAACAATGTCTTTTATGGAAGTCACAAACGAGTCATCATCTACAACATTCACTCCATGCTTGGGCATAGGAGCATTCATAACATTAGGCTTTTCAGGCGCTTCAAACTCAATCTCCTTAGCATCAATCAGATCCTGCACTTAATTCTTCAAAGCCCAGCAATTGTTGGTATCATGCCCTGGGCTATCAGAGTGATAAGCACAGCGGGCGTTCGGATTGTACAGTGGTGATGTGGTGTTGGAATTCTTTGGGGCCTCCTTCGGAATCACCAAGTTGGTCTTCAATAACTGCGGCAGAATTTGAGACAGGGTCATACTGAGCCGAGTAAATTTTCTCTGCAGCCTCTCTGCTCTTGGCTGATTATTGTGTTGTGGGGCAATAGTAGGCCTTGATATAACTACCGCATTAACTGCTTGGCGGCGCTCAGGTTGGTTATGGCTCCTCAAGCTGTAAACTGCACTAGACTCCTTCTTGAAGGGCTTCTTTTCTGTGCTTGACGAAGCACCCTTCTGTATCTTGCCGCTCTTGATACCGGCTTCAAATCTCTCCCCAATCATTATTAATTCAGTGAACCCGGATGATGAGCTACCGATCAAATGGTTGAAATATGGACCAGACAAGGTCCCAAGAAACATATCCACTAACTCCCTATCAGCCAGAGGGGGTTGTACTCTTCCCGCAAGATCTCTCCACTTCTGAGCATAGTCCTTAAAACCTTCACTTGCACCCATAGACATACCCTGAAGTTGGGTACACGTGGGAGCAAGGTAGGCCTTGTACTGGTATTGCTTGTAAAAAGCAGAGGCAAGGTCCTCCTAGTTACGGATGTTAGCTCCTTCCAGTTGATAGAACCATTCAAGTTGAGTCCCTGAAAGACTATCTTGAAAGAAATGAATCCAAAGGTTCTTATCAGCGGTATATGGTTGAATCTTTCTAACATACGAGCGGAGGTGTAGCTTTGGGCACGAAACCCCATCGTATTTAGCAAAGACTGGTTCTTTAAACTTGTGGGGAATCACCACCCCATATGCCAAAACCAAATCTCTAAAGTCCAGCCCAGGTACCTTCTGGACCTCCATTGCGCTTAACCGGTCTTCAAGTTGCTTATACATGTCCTCAGTCGGAGGATACTGGTCTTCATCAAAGTCAGTCTCATTGTCAGAAACCACAGGGCTAGGAGCCCTCCTTTCTTCTTGATTTTCTCCCCCTCTAGATGAGTGAGATAAATCAACATCCTGTCTTAATTTGTTCCCGAACCTGTGACCCATATTCAGGAGGACCGTCTTCTTCTTCTTCTTCTTCTTCTTATCCTTCAAGATAAGAGTCTTCATATCTTGCTGACCCTTGGCCAAGTTCATGAACATTTCCTGGAACTGAGCGTTCTGAGCTTGCAGGGCCTGGATGGCTTGATCAGTTGATGTTTCAGAAGACATGTTTGCTGAAATAAACAGCGAAGAAGATGAGAAACCTGTAAGGGTACCTGTAATGAGGTGCATGGGAATGGAATGCGTATGATATGATTTCAAAGACTTTAGAGAGATTCAAATTCGTAAACCAAAATGAAACACACTTTTATTAGATTCAAACTTGAAACAATGTTTAACAGATGCCTTTAAGGCGTTACAAAAGAAAAACTGAAAAGTAAATCAAAACTAGAAACAACAAAAGACATCAGCGCTCCCATGGTCGTTTTCCTTTGGTGCTGACATAGTTGTTGAGGACCCTCACATTCTCCAACTGCCTTGTAAGCTTCTGGATCTTTCACTCCTGCTCATGATACTTCTCTCTGTAAGTATCCCATTCTTCCCTTAGCTGGATCCAAGACCTCTTTAATGCCCCAATGTCAGTAGGCATGTATGGATGGAGGATGGTAGGAGGAACCCCTTCTTCATCAGCATGCGCAATAATTACCGGCAAGACAGCTTCGTATGGCATCCCCATCTTTTGAGCACGGGCTCGAACCCACCAGAGATATGGTTCCATCGGGAGAGAAGTCTTCATGCCTAGCTCATATGGATCAGACCTGTTTACTCTATCCTAGGCTCGTATAAATCTGCGGCGATGTCCATCAACATCTCCCATGAAGTCAAAGACAATGCTTGGAAGCAGCAACTCATGAGGTCCGTCCCTCCTAGCTCGTCCAAACTGTCATAAGGCCAAACAATGATTATCGGTGATCCCTCCTCTAATCCCCAACAATGGAACATTGGGGTATTCCCCACAACAATCAATAACAGCTACTTCTTCCATGTCTTTAGTACTCCAGATGATGGCCATATGAGCAAGGGACATAATTTTGTAGGCCCGACCCATGCCTTCCTCGTTCTTCAAGACAGATTTGGGGAGGTGAGAAATAAACTACCTCGCCAGCAATGATGCACAACACATAAGGGTTCCCCGTTTCCGAGTAGTACGAGCATAAAGAGCATGCAGGATATCCCCTAAGAGAGTGGGCACTGGATTACGGGACATGAAAATCTTCACTACGTTCACGTCGACAAAGGAATCTGAATTTGGGAACAGAACCAAGCCATAAATGAGAAGAGCCAGGATGTCTTCAAACGCTTGAAAGTCCAAACCATCCCAGAACTGATGAGCTTGATCAACCATGAACTTAGCCAAGAAGCCTTTTATCCCACTCCGAGTTTCCCAATTAGACACCACATCAACCCTTGTAAGATGGAGGGCTGAAGCAATATCCTCCGGCCTAGGAGCTATCTCCAAACCTGTAAATGGGGTCTGCTCTAGAATAGAGATGCCGAGTAAATCCGAGAACTCCTCTAAAGTAGGGACCAACTGATAGTCCGGGAAGGTGAAGCAGTGGTACAATGGATCAAAGAACTGGAACAAGACACTCATCATTTGTTCATCCAGCTTGGAAGTGACTAGGCCGAGGAGGTGACCATGTCTTCTGACAAAAGAAGAAGTATCAGGGACCTTTGAAACCAACTCTTTAAGCTGAGCAGGAATCTGTACGAAGCTGATCCGAATAGTGTTTCTACGCATAGATGCCATGATCTGCAAAACAGAACAAATATGAATCCCATCGGTCTTTGAAATGGTTAGTCTAATGAAATATGCATGCAATGTCATGATGCATGATGTCATGATAAGAACACACCACATGTATCACAAATAGCAAACATGGTAAGGGCAAACAAGTCACACAGTAACCCTTAAATTTCAGGTTGGCATGGAGTTTAGGTATTACCCTCTTTCAGTTTAGTTGGTTCAACCTGTCCTAGTAATAGTAACCGGGTTCTAGAGGATCTCAATATCACTGACCACCCTCGATCGGTCATAATTCCAGTTTAGTAACCTTTTCTTGCGGCCGGAATCATCGCGAGAGTTTGGTCTCAATGAGTGTAGCATACTGCTACTTTTCTATGGCCAAGTTGTTCAATTATAGGTTCTAAGGTCAGTTGGTTCTTAATGACCCCTTAGCAGCCCCATATTCTTCTTGTTCCGCCACAAGGGATATCAGTATAAACTAAAGTGTCACACCAACGTAGCTACTGCTTCAATTGTATCGGTCTACGTCGTACAGTTCCCTCACAGTCTATTGCTACTTACCTAAAAGGTATCCCCGGATCCGGGTTAGGATCTATAGTAACTCCGATTCAAACCCACAAAGATAAAGCAAACAAATCAAACAATTGAAAACAATATGAACTAATCCTAAGGTACACCCCACTTATTAGTGCCACAGTAGAGTCGCCAGTTCTGTGATACGGTGGCCAGAACCGGGACTTGTTTTTGAAATGCTGGTTTGCGTTTTGCGTTTGTGTTTGCAAAATGTCGCAGTAAGCAAGAGTCGTCACCGTCTTTTATTTTATCCAATAAGGAAAGGAAAAAAGCACAGAAAAATTCCTTTTTCGAGATTTTCTGAGTACGAGGGGTAGATTATAGAAAGGGAAGGTATTAGCACCCTTTTTATCCGTAGTTATCTACGGGCTCTTAGGTACTTGCTCTTTGTTTTCAAAATTGTTTTCTTTGTGTTTGTGGGCTTTGAAAAGTTTTTGTTTTAACTTCGATTTAACTCTTGCGTCTGTCTTCAAGAGTGTAATGAAGTGTTTTTGAAAACTTGTTTGTAAAGGAGTGTAAGTGTGAAAAAAAGTTTGTTTTGATTGAGCAAGTACTTAAGAACTAATCTAACTACTCGAAAAAGGAGTCGTTCTATGTTTGTTTCCTTTAGACAATGCTATCCCACTATTAGTGAGTAGGTAGCATCGTCGTTGGAGTTTAAGGGTCAAATCGAAAGGGACATAAAGTCACTAAAGCAACGTTAGGACATCTTAGTGGTAACCCTAATGTCTTAGATCATTTATCCGAGGCAACAATATCCGAGGCAACCTTTCAGAGGCAACTTATGATCTTTTAGACAATAGGGCTACCTCTAAAACAACCTATACTCAATAACCATTTACGAAGGCAACCAAATGGGAGTGTACCCTAGGAGTGCGCAAGTGCGAGTGTGTTGGTTTCAGTTATTTATCTTTGCACATTTAGGGTGATCTAACTGTTTTAAGATTAAACATTCATTCTTGTCATGCAAGCCCTAATTATTCACATATCTAGCAGTTAATAATTTGCAGAATTAAAATGCAGAATTTAAACTAAGCTATTACAAAGCTTCGGGTATTTACATAGCCAAAGACAAACCCTTTGAAATTAAAAATGGTAAAAATAAATAAATGTCCTAATTTAAATTATTACAAATCGGGAGCAGATACAATAATTGGATAAAATAATAATAAAGCGCGCGAGAAAATTGGATCGAATGCGAAAACTAGGGTTTTGACCCTCCTAATCCTAATTAAAAAGAAAATTTGTTTTTTTTTTGTTATTTTTAATATTTTTCTAAGAAAAGAAATTAAGTCATTGAATTTAAAATGCAAAATTAATTGATTATTAAATTAATTAATGAAAAATAATTAGATGTCATATTTTTGGTTTTTTGTTATTTTAGGAAAGAAATAAAATAATTAAGTTAATAATAAAACCTATTTATTCTAATTAATTTTAATTATTTGCAAAAGAATTAAAGTTGTCTAAATTAATCAAACCTAAATAAATTAATTTATTTTTTTTACTAAAAATAAATTTCTAAAATTTAATTGCTGAAAAATAATATTTTTGGTGTTTTTTGATAAAAAGAAAATTAATTTTTGGTTAGTAATTAAATTAAATAAAATGAGATAAATAAATGAAAAAAAAGAAAATATAAAGAAAGATAGAGATTGGGCCTGATTAAAAGGGGGTGCCAATAACTGAAATTTGGGCCCATTAGTGGAAGTCCATGTTGACTTTGAGGATCCAATGCATTGCATTTGACTGGACACATGATGCACCTTCAACGGTGACCATCAGATTTGGCCATCTGGCCATCTGGCGTGTTGATGATGAAGACTCACGGTAGACCTCCTGGCTTTGCACGTATTGAATTACCTGGAAATAAATAGAAAAATAGCAAATGCTGGAGGCAGGGGTCGAACCCCTGACCTCCAGCCTTCCAAAGCCTTAACGCTTAGCTGGCTACCGCTAGGCCAGTTGTTTTCATCTGTACATAAGATAATCAAATAATATAATATATAAAACAAGCACAATGATGAGATTTTAGCGTGCAAATTCAAAAAGCCAATGGAGGTTGGCCACATCTTCGTCCCTGTTATGGCACCGTCGCTAAAAGTCCATTAGCTTATACCTACGGACAAATGTCCGTTGCTACAGACTGTGTGCTCTCAAAATCCTCCACGGGCCATGGAAATAACATCTAACACCATGGTTAGATTCGTCTCGTCCTCCTGATCACAACTGTACCAATTACCAAGGCCAATTGTCCCTGAAATCGAAAGCCCTAAAACCAAGCTCGAAAACCTAGCAATGGTGATTAACGCTACAAGCCATATAAATGAAATTGAATAATGCATAAAGTTTGTAAATGTTGTGGTGATCAAGAATGTATAATTATTTCAACCTAACGATGCATAAATCATGAGTTTCGAATTCAAGAACAGGGGTGTAACGTGAACGACTTACAAAGTGATTTGGGGCTTGAACGGCTTAGTTCTTGATTGCTTCAGGTTGCTGAAAGTGCCAGGAATCGATTGGAATAGGTCACGAGCCTTGAGAATGCCTCTAAGTGGGATTTCGATCTCACACTTTTTTCTTGTTTTTTCAGATTCTGTTCTTTCTCTCACGCCTGCTTCTAACTTGTTTCTAGGTCTGGCCTCCTTCCTTATGTATGAGTGAAGGCATTAGGGTTGATAATTGCATCCAAATCCTTCTCCATCAATGATTTTGTATTTGATTTGATTTGCTTTTAAAATCTTTCCAAACATGGCCTTTTTTCAATCTTTTTGTTCTCTCTAATGCTTTGCACGAATTTGAATGATGATAGCTGTAATTGGAACCTGAAACAATCACAAAATCTCTTGTTATTAATGCTTTGGATTTTTATTTGATTTAATTTGATTTAAATTGAATTAATTCAAATAAAAACCAAAATAAATAATAAAAATAAGATTAGGACAAGTGGAAAAGGCTAGAACACGTGGGCTATGTTGCCAACTTAAAACAAGTGAAAAAGATTGGGCCCATTTGACAAAATTTGAAGTTTTAGGGATAGTTGACTTTTGGCAATTTTGCAAAAAAGGTCAACTTCACCAATGCATAACTTCCTCAATTTCGACTCTTTGGAGGTGTTATTAGACTTTTTAGAAATATTGAGATGTCCTCTAATCAAAACTTTTGGTGTCATCTCATTTTGATATTCCATGGTCATGTATAAAGCTGTGACAAAAAGGGTGTTTTTGTTAACTTTCCAAAATGACCTATAATGTCCAAATTCATAACTTCTTGTGAGTGCATATTTTGAACTTGGGATATGAAGATGGATTGTAGGAAATTGCATCCTCTTCAAAATTAGCTTTGGATGGGTCATTTCTCATAAATCATGAGAAATCTATGCTTGGTCAAAGTTGAGTTGACTTTTCCTACAAAACCCTAATTTAGCAACTTTTGAGTCTTGATGAATTATGAGAAATCCTTGATAAATCATGATCAACCCTTGATCAAATGATTAAATATACTTAAAAATGAGGATGTTGACCAAAAATCTTGAAGTATGACTGTATATGGGTCACAATTGACTTTTTCCCTAGCACAGTCGATTTTTGGACCTTTGAGCAATGGATTGAGCAAACTTTCTCTGCAAGGCTTGAAACTTGATATGGATGATCTTGAGAACATAGCAGGACATTGGTGAGCACTTGGGATCACTTGGACTCAAGTATCTTGATGCAACATGAAACCCTAATTTGAAGTAGACTGCCTTAGGAGAGGGCTTGTCCGGCCAACCCTTGGGCTACTTTGAGCAACTTAGAGATCTTTCTTGAAATGTTTTGAGAAATATGGGAGGGAAAATTTTGGGGTACATCAGCTGCCCTTGTTCAATTTTCTTGAACCTGAGGATGTATATTAGCTTTCATGCCTTTCGTGATCCGAAGGTGGAAGAGGATTGAACACTAGAGTGCCTAGAAATTTGCACTCGCATGAAGTGGTAATTGTCTTGTGATGTCGAGAATGGGCTTACAGATGCCATTTAGAGATTGTTGACGAGGGGATGGGCTTAAAGATGCCATCTGAATGAGTGTCTATCACATAAGGGATTCCTTAGCGAGAGCTTGTATACTTGTTGTTGAGGAAGATTCCGCTAGGGAAGTCTGATCTTTGTTGAGAGAAATAGAATTTTAGGAGCTTCGTCGTCTGTTATTCTGCTGGTGAGTCGTCTCTGTTGATATTTAGGAACTTCAACCGTCCGTACTCAACGGAGGAAACAACTCTATTGATATTTAGGAACTCTGGTCGTCCGTACTCAACTGAGGAAACATTTTTGTTGAGATTTAGGAACTCGTCCGTAATTCAACTGAGGAAACATCTCTGCTGAGATTTAGGAACTCATCCGTAATTCAACTGAGGAAACATCTCTGCTAAGATTTAGGAACTTATCCGTAATTCAACTGAGGAACATCTTTGTCGAGATTTAGGAACTTGTCCGTAATTCAACTGAGGAAACATCTCTGCTGAGATTTAGGAACTCGTCCGTAATTCAACTGAGGAAACATCTTTGATGAGATTTAGGAACTCGTCTGTAATTCAACTGAGGAAACATCTCTGCTGAGATTTAGGAACTTGTCTGTAATTCAATTGAGGAAACATCTCTGCTGACAGCAAGCCCATTTGGTTATTTTTACTATTTTTCTTTAATTTCTTTTCTTTAATTATTTTGTTTTTTTAATCAACACAAAATTTTATTTTATTAAATTAACAAATCAAAAAATCACAAAAAGACTTATTTTCTTAATAATTTTTTTTAATTAATTAGTTTAATTAATTTAGGGCAACTCTGATTTCTTTCATAATTTAAAAACAATTAGAAATTAGGTTTAATTAATTTGCAATTAAATATTTTTTTCAATAAAAATCCAAAAATACTTTTTTTTCTCAAATTAGGTTTTTTAGGTTTTATAACCGTCCTCGCATTTAATTCATCGTGCGTATTTTATTTACCTTTTTTTATTATTATTGTAACTGTTCCAAGGTTGTAATAGTTTTAATTAGGGTTTTAAATTCCGCACTTTTATTTCCCGTCAAGGCAATTATGTAACTGTCAAAGCTATGTAATAGCTAGGTTTTACTTCATCGCACTTTTAATTTCCACAATCTGTAACTGTTAGATGTATGACTAATAGGATTGTATGGCAAGAATGCATGAAAATTAAAACAGTTAGAAAACCCTAATGTGCAAAGATAACATTAACTGAAAAAGCACACTTGCACATACTCACTCTTAGGATATACTCTCACTCCGGTTGCCTTCGGTAAACAGTCATTAAGCATAGGAAATTTTAGTGGTCGCCCTCCTGTCTAAAAGATCAAGTGTCCCATTCGAATGTTGCCTCAGAAATGTTGTCTCGGAAATGTTTCCTCAAAAAGATCTTAAGACTCTAGGGTGGTTACTAAGGTGTCCTAACATTGCTTTTGTGACCGTACGTCCCTTTCGAATGTCCCTTACAAACTCCAACGATGGTGCTACCTACTCCTTAATAGTGGAATAGTGCTGTCTAAAGGATATAGAACAGAAACGATCTTTTTTCGAGTAGGTAGATGCTAGTAGGTACTTGCTCAAAATAAAAACTCTTCACACAAACACCTTTCAAAACAAATTTTCAAAACAACTTCGTCACATCCTTGAGGACTGATACAAGGGTTATCACGAAGTAAAAGCATTTTCAAGATAAACACACACAAGCAATTTGAAAAATGAGCAAGTACCTAAGAGCCCATAGATAACTACAGATAGAAAGGGTGCTAACACCTTCCCTTTCTATAATTTACCCCCCGTACTCAGAATATCTCGAAAAAAGGTTTTTTCTGTTCTTTTTCCTTTTCCATGATTGAATGAAATAAAAGTCAGTGGCGACTCTTGCTTACCGCGGCATTTTGCAAACAAAAAATGCAAAACGCAAACCAGTATTAAACAATTGGTTCTGCCACCGTATCACAGAACTGGTGACTCTGCTGGGGAAAGGATAAGTGGGGTATACCTTAGGATCTAGATCATTAAAACTGCTTCTCTTGATTGTCTTGATTGCTTTACTTTTGAGGGTTTTGTTTGGGGTTACTATAGATCCTTCACATGGATCTGGGGGAATTCATTAGGTAAATAACAATAGATCGTGGAGACTGTATGGTGTAGACCGATATGGTTTAAGCGATGGATATGTTGGTGTGGCACTTTGGTTGGTACTGGTATCCTTCGTAGGGAAACGAGGAGAATACGGGGTCGCCGCGTGGTGTCGTGAAGCAATAACAGACCTTAGAACCTTAGTTGAACGACTTGACCATTAGAAAGTTGCGAGATAGCCGACCTTGGTGTAGAGCTGAGAACTGCTTGATACTCGATGTTGTACTCATTGAGATCAAACTTTCAGGATATTTTGGCCGCAAGAAAAGATTAAGAGCTGAAACAATGCCCGATAAAGGATAGTCAGTGATATTGAGAATCTCTAGAACCCGGTTACTTTTTAGGACAGGTTTGAAACCAACTAAATTCAAGAGGGTACTACCTTAAAACCCATGCAAGCCTAAACCTAAGGCTGTTTGTGTGACTTGTGTGCTTTCAACTTGAACTACTTACACAATTTTATTATCTGACAACATGAGTTCCTTGCAGGTTTTATTTACAGTCCTTATCCAATAACTTGGATTTCTTGTCGGGTTTACTCGCTTACATAACCTCGCACTTTTGCTTAAACGCATAGCATACACATCATAACATCATGCCTTAACATTTCCTTAACCATTTTAAGGATCTCAAGGGTTTGTGATGCATGTTATGGTAAATCAAACGTCTAGCAAGGGGCAAGGGGATTTATTATCCTCTAGCCAATGTCGTCTAGAGATCAAAACACAATAACTTGAGTCAGTGGCTATGACCACTTGATATGGTGAGCTTGACTCTCGTAGAAGGACTCTCAACGACACGAAGTTTCTTCAATCAAGCCGCAATCAAATTCTAACAGTTTCTTGTTTACCCCGCGAGATCCTTGAAAACATTGCATACATATATCATACATATCATTGCATAACAGGTCTTCCAGTACAGGTCTCTCATGTTCTCGCTATTTATTTCAGCAATAGATCTCAAACAAGACAACAGAGATCCTCAAACTCAAAAGCTCAGTTCAAGGACATATTCCTAAACCTATCCAAGTGGCAGGAAGAGTTGAAAACACTCCTCTCCGGGAACTTGGTCAAGAAAAGTCCTGAAGATAATAAGGATGAACGGTTGGAACAACTGCAAGCTGAGGTGGATGCAATGAGAACCCAGATGCTGGGGCAGATGGCTCTTATCCAAATCCTAGCCCGGGGACAAGAAGAGTTGAGAACCATTATTAACAAACTTCATCAAGATGGATACAACCGTATGAAGCAAGCAGTCGAGGTCGGGGACCAAGTTATTGATCAACCTCCAAGAAGATAAGAGTTTGGTTTGGTGAAGAGTGGACCTTTCCAAATTGCTACTACCTCACGGGTCCAACAACAACCTCGCCAAAAACAACAGGTTAATCAGAGTAAGCCGGATATACCCAAAAGGCAGTTTACCAAACTCAACATGTCACTAGCACAAGCTTTACGACGCATGTTGAAGGCAGGGATGATTACGTTAAAGGCTCCTCTATAGAATCCAAACACTTCTGCTCCCAGTTACCACCCCAACGAAAGGTGTGCATACCATTCTGATAGTCTTGGACATGACACCAACCGCTGTTGGGCATTGAGAAATAAAATTCAAGACCTGGTTGATGAAGGAGCGCTAGAATTCGCACAAGATGGTCAGGTTGAGTTCTTCTGTCATCCCTCCAAGGCATACCATCTGAAGTGACAAGTTCTCACAAGAAGACTTCTCGTTCATTAGAATTTTCAATTTGTAATTTTCTTTTGATTGTTCGAACATTTATTCATGTCAAAACTTTATTATTTCATTAATGCATTCCATATGTCTGTTTTGAATCAATCCATTCGTATTCACTATTTCAAAAATGCGTTCTTATTTCCTTTTGTGATATTCAACTCTCGATTAAAAACTCTAAGCCTCTAGAGGGAGGATAACGAAAATGATACCACAATCTCTACAGTACGCTTTTGAACAGACCCCACTGACGATGTACAGACGTTGTTTCAAATCCTAAACAGTGGAGTTATAAGGAAGATAATCCCTAGTCAACCCATTCGAGCCAAAGAAGTAGGAGTTTTTCTTTTCACACAAATTAAAACCCTTAATCATAACCTGGGACAGGGTAGTTTTCTCAGTTAATTCAGATGCGCATTCAGTCACAATCTTCCACTTCATACACAATGAATGGCATTGAAGACGTCCTTCCGAATCAGAAGACGGTGATGGTTTCGCATAATCATCAAATCAGGCAGTCATTAATTTGCAAAAGAAAAGCCCGCTAAGTCAAAACCTATGAAGGAGACTTAAGAAAAAACTAGGGAATCCCGCTGACTGTAATCATAAAAAGAAACAGTTCAGGCAAAAGATAGGGATAATAAAGTAAAAAAGAAAGAGGTCTTACAAACTCTCAACAAAAATGACTGCTTGTTCAAAATAAACTGTCAATATCTGAACCATCACTGGAATATCAGAGAAAAGACTCAAACGGGATCTAAATGCATAATTAACTGAGTATAGGATCGAAGAACATCACGATGAACGGTTGGATACAAATAAAATTTGAGCCTTTATCCTTTGTTTCTTAAACTGTGAACCAGGCCACATTATAACCCTTAAAAGTCCTAGCTGAAGCATGGGTTAGTTCAGAAGCATACTGTTACAAAAGGTATCCTGACTCCTGAAGATCCGTTACAAATCCTGAGTTGATATCACATCTTTGCAAAATTCTATTTTTCTATAAAAAAAAAATAAAAAACGCATTTTAAAAAATTTTCAAGACAAACATGAGTTTTGCATTCTTTAAATGACATTGTTTGCATATGACTAATTGTTTGAGAGCATAGAAATCTGCACAATGGATATTCAATGAACAGACATCCTCTCAATGGACAGAATCACCTCAGCGGGAAAGGCACATCCAATAATAGGTCTTCCATAAGCAAGGGGCATGACATGATGTCTAAACACACCTGGGGAAGTCTCTCCAAAAGTGCCAAAGAACCAGGGGCAGATCTCCATCTAAATCGCTTGGAGCATTACGCACGCATTCCAGCAACGAATCATGTGCCATCAAGAAAGCATTTTAGAAGGCACTACAACACAACACTACGGACAGTGACAACTCCCTACATCCTGAAAGCATGGACATAGTCAGAAAATGCTGTACGTGAATAAAGACCCGCTAGGTTGACTGGCCTAGGCAAAAATAATGGCATCCCGGCAAACCAAAAGGGTTTGGGCAAAAATTAGGGATAAAAACAAAAAAAGATCTATACACCCGACAAGTCGAAAACCTGAAAAGGCGACTTGGGCAAAAAAGGGTATCCCGGTGGACTGAAAATCTGAAAAGACAATCCAGGCAAAAGTTATGGATTAAAGCGTATGACTATGTCCCGTCATCTTGTCACTTGCCTATTAGTAGAAGACTTATCATCCTTATCAGCGTCCACAACGCCTCCGTGGGTACTCTCTCCAGCAGGTACAAGGGCAGAAAAGTCCTGATGCAAAGTCATTATCGTATCCTCAGCATACGACCCTGTGACATCTACACTCCCCACAGAGTAGAGGCAACTAAAGCATTAACATCGACTTCCCCCAAACAGGAGCTATGTTCCCTAGCAAAGTTCCTTCAGAGAATCGACATCTATATTCCCTGACCGAATTTCATAATCGCAAGCGGTTCGTAAAGTTGTCTCTCAAGAAGAGTTTATTTCTCTGAATACAAAAGCTCCGTCCCTAACAGAGTTTATTCCTCCGGCTACGGAAGTTCATCCCCCAGCAGAGTTTATCTCTCTGAATCAGCAAGACCTTCCAGTAAAGCATCTCCTCTCTCAAACAGAGTTATTCCCCCGCAGAGTTTTTCTCAAGCAGAGTCTCTCCTCGGCAAAATATCCGTAAACAAGGGGCAAATCCCCAACATAGTCATCTCCGGCTCACCATCCCCAGCGGAAGTAGAAGAACCACTTTTTCTATGATGGTCAAGAACTCAATTTCTGTTACTCTCCAGCATCGGTCAGGGATTTATTTTCCCACACGGATATGTCACAATAGAATTTCATGTTCATACATCATGACATGCGCATACATATTGCATACAACATAAGCTCATTTATTTTGAGAACATCATCATACAATGCATTTCATGCATCATATACAATTAATAATGTACCTTTTCAGGAAAGATGGTTATCATCAACAACTTCCAGCAAGTTCAATATTAGCTCCTGAAACTAAACAAAATAATTATTTGCGCGACCAAAAGCAGCTTTACACGGTTTTGTCACGAAGCAATCTTACACGGGTTTCTCCTAGATGCAGCTTCACACGGGTTTATCCTGAAAAATCTTACACGAGTCCTTTCTCATATATTTACGAATGAAATTTTACACGAACTTATCCCAAGGTAACCTTACCCAGGTTCCTTCTAAAGTTTTACACTAACTTATCATAAAGTAACCTTACCCAGGTTCCTCCTGAAGTTTTACACTAACTAATTCCCAAGTAACCTTACCCAGGTTCCTTTTTAAGTTTTACACGAACTCATCCCAAAGTAACCTTACCCAGGTTCCTCCTGAAGTTTTACACGAACTCATCCCCGAGAAACCTTACCCAGGTTCCTTCTGAAGTTTTACACGAACTTATCCCAAAGTAACCTTACCCAGGTTCCTCTTGAAGTTTTACACAGACTTAGCCCAAAGTAACCTTACCCAGGTTCCTTCTGAAGTTTTACCCAAACTTATCACAAAGTAACCTTACCTATGTTCCTTCTCAGTTCAGATGCAGTTTTACCAAAACTTATCACAAAGTAACCTTACCCAGGTTCCTTCTCAGTTCATATGCAGTTTTACCCAAACTCCTCACAAAGTAACCTTACCTTGGTTCCTTCTCACAACCCTACAATACAGGCTTTCATACCGAAGTAACCCTACTATCCAGGTTCCTTCTCACAGCCCTATTATCCAGGCTTTCATACCGAAGTAACCCTACTATCCAGGTTCCTTCTCACAGCCCTATTATCCAGGCTTTCATCTTAAAGTAACCCTACTATCCAGGTTCCTTCCCATAAGCCCTACTATCCAGGCTTTCATATCGAAGTAACCCTACCATCCAGGTTCCTTCTCACAGCCCTACTATCCAAGCTTTCATATTGAAGTAACCCTACTATCCAGGCTTTCATATCTAAGTAACCCTACTTTCCAGGTTCCTTCTCACAGCTCTACTATCCAGGCTTTCATATCGAAGTAACCCTACTATCCAGGTTCCTTCTCACATCCCTACTATCCAGGCTTTCATATCGAAGTAACCCTACTATCCAGGTTCCTTCTCACATCCCTACTATCCAGGCTTTCATATCTAAGTAACCCTACTATCCAGGTTCCTTCTCACAACCCTACTATCCAAGCTTTCATATCGAAGTAACCCTACTATTTAGGTTCCTTCTCACAACCCTTCTATCCAGGATTTCATACCGAAGTAACCCTACCATCAAGGTTCCTTCTCACAGCCCTACTATCCAGGATTTCATACCTAAGTAACCCTACTATCCTGGTCCCTTCTCACAACCCTACCATCCAGGATTTCATATCGAAGTAACCCTACTATCTAGGTTCCTTCTCAGAACCCTACTATCCAGGCTTTCATACTGAAGTAACCCTACTATCCAGGTTCCTTCTCACAACCCTATTATCGAGGCTTTCATATCGAAGTAACCCTACTATCCAGCTTCACAGCCCTACTATCTAGGCTTTCATATCGAAGTAACCCTACTATCCAGGTTCCTTCTCACAGCCCTACTATCGAGGCTTTCATATCGAAGTAACCTTACTATCCAGGTTCCTCCTCTCTTATCCCAAAACAACGATCCAAAACACTGTAAGACTAGAACCTGATAAGACACGATTGGTTTCACATTTCCCCATTAGAGTAACGGACAACTGAAGCTCCTAAAACTCTAGTCAATATCCCCTAGATGGCATCGTTAAGCTCATCTCCTGCAATCTCGGTCGCATATAGGATGGCATCTTTAAGCATGTCTCTGACAATCTTCAATCCTTGACCTCCAAATGGAATCTGTAAGCCCATTCTCGTTATCACAAATCAAGTGCCACTTCATGAGAGTGCAAATTTCTAGGCACTCTAGTGTTCAATCATCTTCCACCTTCAGATCACAAAAGGCAGAGCAACCAATCTACATCCTCAGGTTTAAGAAGATTGAACATGGGTAGTTGTTGTACCCCAAAATTTCCCCTCTCATTTTACTCAATACATGTCAATTGAGGTCCCCAAGTTGCTCAAGGAAGTCCAAGAGTTGACTAGACCAACTCTCTCCTAAGGTAGTATACCTCAAATTAGGGGTTCATTTTTCATCAAGATGCTTGAGTCCAAAGGATCCAAACTGCCTTCCAAGGTACTAATATGTTCCCAAGATCATCCATGTCAAGTTTCATGCCTAGCACAAGAAGTTTGCTCAGCCAACTGCTCAGATGCTTGAGAATTGACTATATTAGGTCAAAAGTCAATTGTGGCCCACATATAGTCGAACTTCAAGATTTTTGGTCAAAATTATCATTTTGAAGTGTTATCCATCATTTGATCAAGGGTTGATCATGATTCCTCAAGGGATGCTCCAAATTCATCAAAACCCAAAAGTTGCTAAATTAGGGTTTTGTAGGAAAAGTTAACCCAACTTTGACCAAGCATAACTTCTTCATACTTTATCAGAAATTTTCCATCCAAAGCTCATTTTGAAGAGGATGAAATTACCTACAACTAATCTTCATCCCACAAGTTAAAAATATTCACTCATAAAAAGATATGAATTTCTACATTATAGGTCCTTTTGAAAAGTCAACAAAAACACCTTTTGGGTCAAAGCTTCTTACATGAACATGGAAGACTCAATTGAGATGAGATCAAAAGGGTTGCTTGGGGGACATCCCAAGATTTATAAAAAGTTCAAGAACATCCTTCTAGATTCAAAATTGAGGGAGATATGCCTTGTCAAAGTTGACCTTTTTTGCAAAATTGTCAAAAGTCAACATTGATCAAATTTGCATTTTTTCTAAAGGGGCCCATGTTTTCTTGCTTGAAACATGTTTCTAATAGGACCCACGATCCCTGAGCTTTTCCACCTATTTTTTTTATTATTTTTATCCTTTATTTTGATTTTTTATTCAATTAAATCAAAATAAATCAAATTAAATGGTAAAATAATGAAAACAAATCAAATCTTAAGATTTTTATGCATATTCTAAGTCCATGTACAACTAGCATGCCAACCAAATCGTGCAAGTTTCATTAGGGTTGAAAAAGATTGGATTGAAGCAAGTTTTGGAAAGAAATCATACATGAGGAAATCAAATATAATCTTCCTGATTTGCCAAGATTTGAATACTTTTTGTTGACCTAATTCAGTGCACTACATATACATAACAATTCCAATACACAAAAAAGAGGATTGGAGGCGTGAAAATGTCAGAAGAAAACTCAAAACTTTGGACAAAAAGTGTGAGATCGAAATCTATCTTAGAGCCGTCCTCAAGGAGTTTCAAGGCTAGCAATACATTCCTGGATATCTCAGGAAGCTTCTCCAATCGATTGCACGCCTCTACGCATTCAGAATCACTCCATCTCACTCTCACGGTTTGCAAAATTATTCAAATTCGATTACTGTAATTCTTGCATCTTTAGCATGTTTAAGTTACATATTTGTGTTCATCATCATGTTTGCAATGTTTCTGGATAGTTTGATTTAAGTTACAGTGCAGGAATAAGCTTTTGCCATTGCTAGGGTTTCGTGCTCCAATTTGGGGTTTTGTGATTTAAGCAAAATTAGGCCTGATAATGGGTACCATGATGATCAGAGCTTCAAACCTAGTTGATTCATAGTCCCTAAATGAATTTATATTGCGTGTGCTTGATTATTGAATAACATAGGTTTTTAGCAACAGACTTGCGTCAGTAGGTAAAGGTTCTGAAACCTAAAATGACGGACAGGGAAGAAGACAACAGCGTGTCATAACCTGATTGGCTGGTTTAAATTCTGGCGCATTTTTCTGGCCACTAACTTGTTTTCCAATATATTATTTGTTGTTTATTATATTAATAAGTTAACATACAACGCAATTGGTCAGAGGAAGGAAGTCAGAAGCTCATGTCCTGGGTTCGATCCCAGGCGTGAGCTTTTGGCATTTTCTCCATTATTTTCACCAAATCCAGCACATACACCTTCTTTGCATCATCAAGCGCACTACACCTTCTGTGGATCATCAAGCGCACCTCACCTTCTGAGGATCATCATCTTCTGGATCCATCTCCAGCCAGATCCAACGCACCTCACCTTTTGAGGATCTCATCCTTTGGATCCCTCTTCAAGCCAGATCAAACGCACCTCACCTTTTGAGGATCATCATCTTCTGGATCCATCTCTATCCAGATCTAGCGCACCTCACCTTCTGAGGATCATCATATTCTGGATCCATCTCCAGCCAGATCCAGCGCACCTCACCTTCTGAGGATCATCATCCTCTGGATCCATCTCCAGCCAGATCCAGCGCCAGCATACGCAGGTCCACCATGAGTCCCCAGAAGATGGTCTCACTGGATCAGGCGCCAGACTCTGGGATATCCTTCTGGGTTTCAAAAGTTCAACACCCCCAAATCTGCTGACAGCAGGCCCATTTGGTTATTTCTACTATTTTTCTTTAATTCATTTTCTTTAATTATTTTGTTTTTTTAATCAACACAAATATTTATTTTATTAAATTAACAAATCAAAAAATCACAAAAAGACTTATTTTCTTAATAATTTTTTTAATTAATTAGTTTAATTAATTTAGGGCAACTCTAATTTCTTTCGTAATTTAAAAACAATTAGAAATTAGGTTTAATTAATTTGCAATTAAATATTTTCTTCAATAAAAATCCAAAAATACTTTTTTTCTCAAATTAGGTTTTTTAGGTTTTATAATCGTCCTCACATTTAATTCATCGCGCGTATTTTATTTACCTTTTTTTTATTATTATTGTAACTGTTCCAAGGTTGTAATAGTTTTAATTAGGGTTTTAAATTTTGCACCTCTATTTCCCGTCAAGGCAATTATGTAACTGTCAAAGCCATGTAATAGCTAGGTTTTACTTCATCGCACTTTTAATTTCCACAATCTTTAACTGTTAGATGTATGGCTAATAGGATTGTATGGCAAGAATGCATGAAAATTAAAACAGTTAGAAAACTCTAATGTGCAAAGATAACATTAACTGGAAAATCACACTTGCATATACTCACTCTTAGGGTATACTCTCACTCCGGTTGCCTTCGGTAAACAATCATTAAGCATAAGAAATTTTAGTGTTCGCCCTCCTGTCTAAATGATCAAGTGTCACATTCGAATGTTGCCTCGAAAATGTTTCCTCGAAAAATGTTGCCTCGAAAAGATCTTAAGACTCTAGGGTGGTTACTAACGTGTCCTAACATTGCTTTTGTGATCGTACGTCCCTTTCGAATGTCCCTTACAAACTCCAACGACGGTGCTACCTACTCCTTAATAGTGGGATAACGCTGTCTAAAGGATATAGAACAGAAACAATATTTTTTAGAGTAGGTAGATTCTAGTAGGTACTTGCTTAAAATAAAAACTCTTCACACAAACACCTTTCAAAACCAATTTTCAAAATAACTTCGTCACATCCTTGAGGACTGATACAAGGGTTATCACGAAGTAAAAACATTTTCAAGACAAACACACACAAGAAATTTGAAAAATGAGCAAGTACCTAAGAGCCCGTAGATAACTACAGATAGAAAGGGTGATAACACCTTCCATTTCTATAATTTACCCCCCCCGTACTCAGAATATCTCGAAAAAAGGTTTTTTCTATTCTTTTTCCTTTTCCATGATTGAATGAAATAAAAGTCGATGGCGACTCTTGCTTACCGCGACATTTTGCAAACAAAAAACACAAAACGCAAATCAGTATTAAACAGTTGGTTCTGCCACCGTATCACAGAACTGGAACTCTACTGGGGAAAGGATAAGTGGGGTATACCTTAGGATCTAGGTCATTAAAACTGCTTCTCTTGATTGTCTTGATTGCTTTACTTTTGAGGGTTTTGTTTGGGGTTACTATAGATCCTTCACCCGGATATGGGGGCACTCATTAGGTAAACAACAATAGATCGTGGAGACTGTATGGCGTAGATCGATATGGTTTAAGCCATGGCTGTGTTGGTGTGGCACTTTGGTTGGTACTGGTATCCTTCGTAGGGAAACGAGGAGAATACGAGATCGCCGCGTGGTGTCGTGAAGCACTAACGGACCTTAGAACCTTAGTTGAACGACTTGGCCATTAGAAAGTAGCGAGATAGCCGGCCTCGGTGTAGAGCTGAGAACTGCTTGATACTCGATGCTGCACTCATTGAGATCAGACTTTCAGGATATTTTGGCCGCAAGAAAAGATTAAGAGCTGAAACAATGCCCGATAAAGGATGGTCAGTGGTATTGAGAATCTCTAGAACCCGGTTACTTTTTAGGACAGGTTTGAATCCAACTAACTTCAAGAGGGTACTACCTTAAAACCCATGCAAGCCTAAACCTAAGGCTGTTTGTGTGACTTATGTGCTTTCAGCTTGAACTACTTGCACAGTTTTATTATCTGACAACATGAGTTCCTTGTAGGTTTTGTTTACAGTCCTTATCCAATAACTTGGATTTCTTGTCGGGTTTACTCGCTTACATCACCTCGCACTTTTGCTTAAACGCATAGCATACACATCATAACATCATGCCATAACATTTCCTTAACCATTTCAAGGATCTCAAGGGTTTGTGATGCAGGTTATGGTAAATCAGACATCTAGCAAGGGGAAAGGGGATTTATTTTCCTCTAGCCAATGTCGTCTAGAGATCAAAACATAATAACTTGAGTCAGTGGCTATGACCAACTTGATATGGTGAGCTTGACTCTCGTAGAAGGACTCTCAACGACACAAAGTTTCTTCAATCAAGCCGCAATCAAATTCTAACAGTTTCTTGTTTACCCCACGAGATCCTTGAAAACATTGCATACATATATCATACATATCATTGCATAACAGGTCTTCCAGTACAGGTCTCTCATGTTCTCGCTGTTTATTTCAACAATGGCTCTCAAACAAGACAACAAAGATCTTCAAACTCAAGAAGCTCAATTCAGGTACATATTCCTAAACCTATCCAAGGGGCATGAAGAGTTGAAAACACTCCTCGCCGGGAACTTGGTCAAGAAAAGTTCTGAAGATAATAAGGACGAACGGTTGGAACAACTGCAAGCTGAGGTGGATCCAATGAGAACCTAGATGCTGGGGCAGATGGCTCTTATCCAAAGCCTAGCCCGGGGACAAGAAGAGTTGAGAACCATTATCAACAAACTTCATCAAGATGGATACAACCGTATGAAGCAAGCAGTCGAGGCCGTGGACCAAGTTATTGATCAACCTCCAAGAAGACAAGAGTTTGGTTTGGTGAAGAGTGGACCTTTCCAAATTGCTACTACCTCACGGGTCTAACAACAACCTCGCCAAAAACAACAGGTTAATCAGAGTAAGCCGGATATACCCAAAAGGCAGTTTACCAAACTCAACATGTCACTAGCATAAGCGTTACGATGCATGTTGAAGGCATGGATGATTATGTTAAAGGCTCCTCTACAGAATCCCAACACTTCTGCTCCCAGTTACCACCCCAACAAAAGGTGTGCATACTATTATGATAGTCCTGGACATGACACCAACAGCTGTTGGGCATTGAGAAATAAAATTTAAGACCTGATTGATGAAGGAGCGCTAAAATTCGCACAAGACAGTCAGGTTGAGTTCTTCTGCCATCCCTCCAAGGCATACCATCTAAAGTGACAAGTTCTCACAAGAAGACTTCTCATTCATTAGAATTTTCAATTTGTAATTTTCTTTTGATTGTTCGAACATTTAGTCATGCCAAAACTTTATTATTTCATTAATGCATTCCATATGTCTATTTTGAATCAATCCATTCGTATTCACTATTTCAAAAATGTGTTCTTATTTCCTTTTGTGATATTCAACTCTCGATTAAAAACTCTAAGCCTCTAGAGGGAGGATGACGAAAATGATACCACAATCTCTACAATAAGCTTTTGAACAGACCCCGCTGATGATGTACAGGCGTTGTTTCAAATCCTAAACAGTGGAGTTATAAGGAAGATAATCCCTAGTCAACACCTTCGAGCCAAAGAAGTAGGAGTTTTTCTTTTCACACAAATTAAAACCCTTAATCATAACCTGGGGCAGGGTAGTTTTCTCAGTTAATTCAGAGGTGCATTCAGTCACAATCTTCTACTTCGTACACAATGAATGGAATCAAAGACGTCCTTCCGAATCAGAAGACGGTGATGGTTTCGCATAATTATCAAATCAGGCAGTCATTAATTTGCAAAAGAAAAGCCCGCTAAGTCAAAACCTATGAAGGAGACTTAAGAAAAAACTAGGGCATCCCGCTGACTGTAATCACAAAAAGAAATAGTTCAGGCAAAAGACAGGGATAATAAAGTCAAAAAGAAAGAGGTCCTACAAACTCTCAACAAAAATGACTGCTTGTTCAAAATAAACTGTCAATATCCAAACCATCACTGGAATATCAGAGCAAAGACTCAAACGGTATCTAAATGCACAATTAACTGAGTATAGGATCGAAGAACATCACGAAGAACGGGTGGGTACAAATAAAATTTGAGCCTTTATCCTTTGTTTCTTAAACCGTGAACCAGGCTACGTTATAACCCTTAAAAGTCCTAGCTGGAGCATGGGTTAGTTCGGAAGCATACTGTTACAAAAGGTATCCTGACTGCTAAAGGTCCGTTACAAATCCTGAGTTGATATCACATCTTTGCAAAATTCTATTTTTCTATAAAAAAAATATAAAAAAATAAAAAACACATTTTCAAAAATTTTCAAGACAGACATGAGTTTTGCATTCTTTAAATGATATTGTTTGCATATGACTAATTGTTTGGGAGCATAGAAATCTGCACAATGGATATTCAATGAACAAACATCCTCTCAATGGACAGAATCACCTCAGCGGGAAATGCACTTCCAATAACAGGTCTTCCATAAGCAAGGGGCATGACATGATGTCCAAACACACCTGGGGCAGTCTCTCCAAAAGTGCCAAAGAACCAGGGGCAGATCTCCATCTAAATCGCTTGGAGCATTACGCATGCATTCCAGCAACGAATCATGTGCCATCAAGAAAACATTTAAGAAGGTACTACAACACAACACTATGGACAGTGACAACTCCCCACAAACTAAAAGCATGGACATAGTCAGAAAATAATGTGCATGAACAAAGACCCGCTAGGTTAACTGGGCTAGGCAAAAATAAGGGTATCCCGGCAAACCAAAAGGGTTCGGTAAAAAATTAGGGATAAAAACAAAAAAGATTTATACACCCGGTAAGTCAAAAACCTTAAAAGGTGACTTGGGAAAAAAAAGGTATCCCGGTGGACTGAAAATCGGAAAAGACAATCCAGGCAAAAGTTATGGATTAAAGCGTACGACTATGTCCCGTCATCTTGTCACTTGCCTATCAGTAGAAGACTTATAATCCTGATAAGCGTCCACAAAGCCTTCGTGGGTACTTTCTCCAGCAGGTACAGGGGCAGAAAAGTCCTGATGCAAAGTCATTATCATATCCTCAGCATACGACCCTGTGACATCTACACTCCCCACAGAGTAGAGGCAACTAAAGCTTTGACATCGGCTTCCCCTAAACAGGAGCTACGTTCCCCAGCAAAGTTCCTTCAGAGAATCGACATCTATATTCCCTGACCGAATTTCATAATCACAAGCAGTTCGTAAAGTTGTCTCCCAAGAAGAGTTTATTTCTCCGAATACAAAAGCTCAGTCCCTAACAAAGTTTATTCCTCCGGCTACAGAAGTTCATCCCCCAGCGGAGTTTATCTCTCTGAATCGGCAAGATCTTCCAGTAAAGATTCTCCTCTCTCAAACAGAGTTATTCCCCCGCAGAGTTGTTCTCAAGCAGAGTCTCTCCTCGGCAAAATATCCGTAAATAAGGGGAAAATCCCCAACATAGTCATCTCCGGCTCACCATCCCCAACGGAAGTAGAAGAACCACTTTTTCTATGATGGTCAGGAACTCAATTTCCGTTACTCTCCAATATCGGTCATGGATTTATTTTCCCACTCGGATATGTCACAATAGCATTTCATGTTCATACATCATGATATGCGCATACATATTGAATACAACATAAGCTCATTTATTTTGAGAACATCATCATACAATGCATTTCATGCATCATATACAATTAATCATGTACCTTTTCAGGAAAGATGGTTATCATAAACAACTTCCAGCAAGTTCAAGATTAGCTCCTGAAACTAAACAGAATAATTATCTGCGCGACCAAAAGCAACTTTACACGGTTTTGTCACGAAGCAATCTTACACGGGTTTCTCCTAGATTCAACTTCACACGAGTTTATCCTGAAAAATCTTACACGGGTCCTTTCTCATATATTTACGAATGAAGTTTTACACGAACTTATCCCAAAGTAACCTTACCCAGGTTCCTTCTAAAGTTTTACACGAACTTATCACAAAGTAACCTTACCCAGGTTCCTCCTGAAGTTTTACATGAACTCATCCCCAAGTAACCTTACCCAGGTTCCTTTTCAAGTTTTACACGAACTTATCCCAAAGTAACCTTACCCAGGTTCCTCCTGAAGTTTTACACGAACTCATCCCCGAGAAACCTTACCCAGGTTCCTTCTGAAGTTTTACACGAACTTATCCCAAAGTAACCTTACCCAGGTTCCTCTTGAAGTTTTACACAGACTTAGCCCAAAGTAACCTTACCCAAGTTCCTTCTGAAGTTTTACCCAAACTTATCACAAAGTAACCTTACCCATGTTCCTTCTCAGTTCAGATGCAGTTTTACCCAAACTTATCACAAAGTAACCTTACCCAGGTTCCTTCTCAGTTTAGATGCAGATTTACCCAAACTCCTCACAAAGTAACCTTACCCAGGTTCCTTCTCACAGCCCTACTATCCAGGCTTTCATACCGAAGTAACCCTACTATCCAGGTTCCTTCTCACAGCCCTACTATCCAGGCTTTCATCTTAAAGTAACCCTACTATCCAGGTTCCTTCCCATAAGCCGTACTATCCAGGATTTCATATCGAAGTAACCCTACCATCCAGGTTCCTTCTCACAACCCTACTATCCAGGATTTCATATCGAAGTAACCCTACTATCCAAGCTTTCATATCTAAGTAACTCTACTATCCAGGTTCCTTCTCACAGCCCTACTATCCAGGCTTTCATATCGAAGTAACCCTACTATCCAGGTTCCTTCTCACATCCCTACTATCCAGGATTTCATATAGAAGTAACCCTACTATCCAGGTTCCTTCTCACAGCCCTACTATCCAGGCTTTCATATCGAAGTAACCCTACTATATAGGTTCCTTCTCACAGCCCTACTATCCAGGCTTTCATATCGAAGTAACCCTACTATTCAGGTTCTTTCTCACAGCCCTACTATCCAGGCTTTCATACCGAAGTAACCCTACCATCCAGGTTCCTTCTCACAGCCCTACTATCCAGGCTTTCATACCGAAGTAACCCTACTATCCAGGTTCCTTCTCACAGCCCTATCATCCAGGCTTTCATATCGAAGTAACCTTACTATCCAGGTTCCTTCTCACAGCCCTATTGTTGTACCCCAAAATTTGCCCTCCCATATTTCTCCAAACATGGCAAGAAAAATGTCCAAGTGGCTCAAGATTGCTCAAGAGTTGGACAGTCAAGCTATCTCCTAAGGCAGTCAACCCCAAATTAGGGTTTTGTGTTGAATCAAGATCTTTGAGTCCAAATGACTTCAAGTTCTCCCCAATGTCCTAATATGTTCTCAAGATCATCCATGTCAAGTTTCAAGCCTTACAGAGGAAGTTTGCTCAGTCAATTGCTCAAAGGGTCCAAAAATCGACTGTGCTAGGGCAAAAGTCAACTGTGACCCAAATAAAGTCAAACTTCAAGATTTTTTGTCAACATTCTCATTTTGAAGGATATTTCATCATTTGATCAAGGGTTAATCATGATTCATCAAAGATTGCTCAAAATTCATCAAGACTCAAAAGTTGCTAAATTAGGGTTTTGTAGGAAAAGTCAACTCAACTTTGACCAAGCATAACTTTCTCATACTTTATGAGAAATGACCCATCCAAAGCTCATTTTTAATAGGATGAAATTTCATACAATCCATCTTCATACCCCAAGATCAAGAAATGCACTCACAAAAAGTTACAAATTTGGACATTATAGGTCATTTTTGAAAATCAACAAAAACACCTTTTTGCCAAAGCTTATAACTTGAGCATGGTACATTAAAATGATATGAGACCAAAAGGGTTGGTTATAGGACATCTCAATATTTCTAAAAAGTCCAAGAACACTTCCAAAAGTGCAAAATTGAAGAAGTTATGCATTGTTGAAGTTGGGCATTTTTGCAAAATTGCCAAAAGTCAACTATCTCCAAAACTTCAAATTTTGTCAAATAGGCCCATTCTTTTCCACTTGATTTGATCTTGTAACACTACACACGTGTCCTAGCTTCATACTTGTGTCCATTCATCAAATTTTCTATTTTATTTGATTTTTTATTGAATTATTTCATTTTTAATCAATTTAAATCTAATAAAATCACAAAACTTGATTACATGAGATCTTTTTCTATTTTCAGGACCTAATCATCATCAATGTCATGATCAAACTCGTATCAAGCATTCCATGTGCAAAAAGATTGGATTTTTGGCAAAATTGGAAAGTTATCAATGGTGAATCAAATCAAATCTCAAGACATCAATGTGCAAAGATTCAAGACCCAAAAGTTGACCTAATACATTGCAGCATACATATACAAGTGAAAGCACACGAATTTGAGGGCTAGAGGCTGCAGAATCATCAAGAACCAAACTTGAAAAAAGGCAAAAAAGTGTGAAACTGAAATCGTTCTTAGAGGCAAATTCAGGAGCAAAACTCTACACTAATCAATTGCTGGACGATCACTGAAGCAAAACCAACCCCTAGCAATCTCTCAAACACGCCCAAAAGCTTTGTAAGTGTCTCAAAAAAATGCTTTTCGTTTGAATTCGTAGATCCTTATTCTTGCACTTTTCTTACAAAATCTTTGCATATTCATGATTATCGTCCAATTTATAAGCTTTCTGCATTAGCCAATTGCGTTTATCTGGCCTGTAACTCCATAGCCGAATCTAGGGTTCGTGGTTTGTGTTTTTTGGGCATTTCTTTTACAGGCGAAATCAAGACTCAAGAGGGATATAGGTTTGTTAAGGAGGCCTAGACGAATTCAACCATGTGCTTGGAATCAATTTCCATGGCCTAGAATTGATTTTAGGTTGGACATGCAAATTTAGTTGCGGATATAAATCCGCAGGTAAATATACAGGGTTGAAGGAAGAAGATGATGACGCGTCTCTCCCTGGTTGGCCCATTCAAATACTTGGCGCGTTTTTATTTTGTTCTGGCATATTAATGTTGTTTCTCATATTATTATTATTATTGAATACATTAACAAATGAAACGCGCTGGTTGAGTGGTAGAGGCATTGTCCAATGATCAACAGGACCTGGGTTCGAATCCCAGGTCCCCCATATGCGTTGTTATTATTATTTCACAGGTTATCCGGTACAAACCAAGGATTAAGACCTATCATATGCCCCCAAATATCAAAGCACCAGATGGCCCAAGACCAGATCTGGTGATTCAGGTTGAATGTCCACCATGGGATTGAGTCAATGGGCGCATGGAGAATCAGAAAAGTCAACGAGGCCTGCATGTTATTGGGCCACCAAAGTTGCTGAACAAACCTCCAAATTGGGCCCAAAACCCCCCTAAGTCTTTCTATTTCTTTCTTTTTATTTATTTTATTTATTTGTTTGATTAATTATTTTTATTATTTAACTAACCAATTAAAACTTTTTCTTAATAAAATTAAAAACCAAAAAATATTTTCTTTATTAAAATTAAATTCCAGCATTTTTATTTTTGTTAATAAATATTAATTGAATTAATTTAGTTTTAATTAGGAATAACTTTGATATCTTTTTGCAATACTTAAAATCAACTTAGATAATTAGGTTTTATTAATATTGATCAAATTATTTTTATTTCTTTAAATATCAAAAATCCCAAAATATCATTTTTATTAATTAATTTATTTATTTATTAATTTAATGCTTAATTCAATTTAATTTCTTCCATAAATTCAAAATAACAAAAAAATGCTTTCTTTCAAAAAAGGGTCAAAACCCTAAAAAACTCGCATTCGATTTAATTTCCCACACGCGTGCCATTTTATTCAATATTGTATCTGTTTCTCGGAATGTAATAGTTTAATAGGACTTTACTATTTTTTATCGCTTTATTTATTTTCCGCATTTTTATTTCAAGGGTTGCTTTTGGCGATGTAAATACCCGACGCCTTGTAATAGTTATTTTTAATTTCCGCAATTTAATTTCCGCAACTTATAAACTGTTAGATGTTTGATAATAGGGAATGCATGACAAGATCGAATGTTTAACTTAAAATCAACATAGATAACCATTGACATGTACAAAGACAAAATTAACTGAATACAACACACTCGCACATGCGCACTCTTAGGGTACACCTCACTTGGTTGCCTTCGAACGTGGTCATTGAGTATAAGAAGTTTTAGAGGTCGCCCTCTTATCCAAAGATCATAGTTTCCTCGAAACGGTTGCCTCGGAAAAATGATCTAAGACATTAGGGTTACCGCTAAGGCGTCCTAACATTGCTTTAGTGACCGCACGTCCCTTAATCGAATTGACCCTTAAACTCCAATGACGGTGCTACCTACTCATTCATAATGGGATAAGCATTATCTAAAGGACATTAGCACAGATTGATTCCTTCTTCGAGTAGGTAGATGGTTCTTAAGTACTTGCTCTTTCAAAAAACAAATTTTCACACTTACACCTTTTCAAACAAAAACTCTTTTCAAACCCACAAACACAAAGAAAAGCAATTTTGAAAACACTTTGAGCAAGTACCTAAGAGCCCGTGGATAACCACGGATAGAAAGGGTGCTAACACCTTCCCTTTCTATAATCTACCCCCCAGACCCGAGAAATATCTCGAAAAAGGAATTTTTCTGTTCTTTTTTCCTTTCCTTGTTGGATAAAATAAAAGACGGTGGCGACTCTTGCTTACCGCGACATTTTGCAAAAACAAACGCAAAACACAAACCAACATTCCAAAAACAGTCAGTTCTCTCCCACCGTATCACACCTACTATCCAGGCTTTCATACCGAAGTAACCCTACTATCCAGGTTCCTTCTCACAACCCTACTATCCAGGCTTTCATATCGAAGTAACCCTACTATCCAGGTTCACAGCCCTACTATCCACGCTTTCATATCGAAGTAACCCTACTATCCAGGTTCCTTCTCACAGCCCTACTATCCAGGCTTTCATATCAAAGTAACCTTACTATCCAGGTTCCTCCTCTCTTATCCCCAAACAACGGTCCAAAACACTGTAAGACTAGAACCTGATCAGACACGATTGGTTTCGCATTTCTCCAGTAGAGTAACGGACAACTGAAGCTCCTAAAACTCTAGTCAACATCCCCTAGATGGCATCTTTAAGCCCATCTCCTGCAATTCTCCATCACATCTAGGATGGCATCTTTAAGCCCATCTTTGACAATATTCAATCCTCGACCTCCAAATGAAATATGTAAGCCCATTCCTGATATCACAAATCAAGCGCCACTTCATGCGAGTGCAAATTTCTAGGCACTCTAGTGTTCAATCATCTTCCACCTTCAGATCACAAAAGGCGGAGCAGTCAATCTACATCCTCAGGTTTAAGAAGATTGAACATGGGCAACTGTTGTACCCCAAAATTTTCCCTCTCATTTTACTCAATACATGTCAATTGAGGTCCCCAAGTTGCTCAAGGAAGTCCAAGAGTTGACTAGACCAACTCTCTCCTAAGGCAGTATACCTCAAATTAGGGTTTCATTTTTCATCAAGATGCTTGAGTCCAAAGGATACCAACTTCCTTCCAAGGTCCTAATATGTTCCCAAGATCATCCATGTCAAGTTTCATGCCTAGGACAAGAAGTTTTCTCAGCCAACTGCTCAGATGCTTGAGAATCGACTGTATTAGGTCAAAAGTCAACTGTGGCCCACATATAGTCGAACTTCAAGATTTTTGGTCAACATCATCATTTTGAAGTGTTATCCATCATTTGATCAAGGGTTGATCATGATTCCTCAAGGGATGCTCCAAATTCATCAAAACCCAAAAGTTGTTAAATTAGGGTTTTATAGGAAAAGTCAACCTAACTTTGACCACGCATAACTTCTTCATACTTTATCAGAAATTTTCCATCCAAAGCTCATTTTGAAGAGGATGCAATTTCCTATAACTCATCATCATCCCACAAGTTCAAAATATTCAATCATAAAAAGATATGAATTTCTACATTATAGGTCCTTTTGAAAAGTAAACAAAAACACCTTTTGGGTCAAAGCTTCTTACATGAACATGGAAGACTCAATTGAGATGAGATCAAAAGGGTTGCTTAGGGGACATCCCAATATTTCTAAAAAGTCCAAGAACATCCTTCTAGAGTCAAAATTGAGGGAGATATACCTTGTCAAAGTTGACCCTTTTTGCAAAATTGTCAAAAGTCAACATTGATCAAATTTGCATTTTTTTCTAAAGGGGCCCATGTTTTCTTGCTTGAAACATGTTTCTAATAGGACCCACAATCCCTGAGCTTTTCCACCTATTTTTTATTGCTTTTATCCTTTATTTTGAGTTTTTATTCAATTAAATCAAAATAAATCAAATTAAATGGTAAAATAATTAAAACAAATCAAATCTTGAGATTTTTATGCATATTCCGAGTCCATGTACAGCTAGCATGCCAACCAAATCGTGCAAGTTTCATTAGGGTTGAAAAAGATTGGATTGAATCAAGTTTTGGAAAGAAATCATACATGAGGAAATCAAATATAATCTTCCTAATTTGCCAAGATTTGAATACGTTTTGTTGACCTAATTCAGTGTACTACATATACATAACAATTCCAATACACAAAAAAGAGGATTGGAGGCGTGAAACTGTCAGAAGAAAACTCAAAACTTTAGACAAAAAATGTGAGATCGAAATCCATCTTAGAGCCGTCCTCAAGGAGTTTTAAGGCTAGCAATACATTCCTGGACATCTCAGGAAGCTTCTCCAATCAATTGTACGCCTCTACGCATTCAGAATCACTCCCTATCACTCTCACGGTTTGCAAAATTATTCAAATTCGATTACTGTAATTCTTGCATCCTTAGCATGCTTAAGTTACATATTTGTGTTCATCATCATGTTTGCAATGTTTTTGGATAGTTTGATTTAAGTTACAGTGCAGGAATAAGCTTTTACCATTGCTAGGGTTTCGTGCTCCAATTTGGGGTTTTGTGATTTAAGCAAAATTAAGCCTGATAATGGGTACCATGATGATCAGAGCTTCAAACCCAGTTGATTCATGGTCCCCAAATGAATTTATATTGCGTGTGCTTGATTATTGAATAACACAGGTTTTTAGCAACAGACTTGCGTTTGTAGGTAAAGGTTCTGAAACCTAAAATGACGGACAGGGAAGAAGACAACAGCGTGTCATAACCTGACTGGCTGGTTTAAATTCTGGCGCCTTTTTTTGGCCACTAACTTGTTTTACAATATATTATTTGTTGTTTATTATATTAATAAGTTAACATCCAACGCAGTTGGTCAGAGGAAGGAAGTCAAAAGCTCATGTCCTGGGTTCGATCCCAGGCGTGAGCTTTTGGCATTTTCTCCATTATTTTCACCAAATCCAACACATACACCTTATGTGGATCATCAAGCGCACCAAACCTTCTGTGGATCATCAAGCGCACCTCACCTTCTAAGGATCATCATCTTCTGGATCCATCTCCATCCAGATCCAGCGTACCTCACCTTCTGAGGATCTCATCATCTGGATCCCTCTCCAAGCCAGATCCAGCGCACCTCACCTTCTGAGGATCATCATCTTCTGGATCTATCTCCATCCAGATCCAGCGCACCTCACCTTTTGAGGATCATCATCTTCTGGATCCATCTCCAGCCAGATCCAGCGCACCTCACCTTCTGAGGATCATCATCCTCTGGATCCATCTCCACCCAGATCTAGCGCCAGCATATGTAGGTCCACCATGAGTCCCCAGAAGATGGTCTCACTGGATCAGGTGCCAGACTCTGGGACATCCTTCTGGGTTTCAGAAGTTCAGCACCCCCAGATCTGCTGACAGCAGGCCCATTTGGTTATTTATACTGTTTTTCTTTAATTTCTTTTCTTTAATTATTTTGTTTTTTTAATCAACACAAAAATTATTTTATTAAATTAACAAATCAAAAAATCACAAAAAGACTTATTTTCTTAATATATTTTTTTAATTAATTAGTTTAATTAATTTAGGGCAACTCTAATTTCTTTCATCATTTAAAAACAATTAGAAATTAGGTTTAATTAATTTGCAATTAAATATTTTCTTCAATAAAAATCCAAAAATACTTTTTTTGTCAAATCAGGTTTTTTAGGTTTTATAATCGTCCTCGCATTTAATTCGTCGCGCCTATTTTATTTACCTTTTTTTATTATTATTGTAATTGTTCCAAGGTTGTAATAGTTTTAATTAGGGTTTTAAATTCTGCACTTTTATTTCCCGTCAAGGTAATTATGTAACTGTCAAAGCCATGTAATAGCTAGGTTTTACCTCCTTGCTCTTTTAATTTCCGCAATCTTTAACTGTTAGATGTATGGCTAATAAGATTGTATGGCAAGAATGCATGAAAATTAAAACAGTTAGAAAACCCTAATGTGCAAAGATAACATTAACTGAAAAAGCTTGCACATACTCACTCTTAGGGTATACTCTCACTCCAGTTGCCTTCGGTAAACAGTCATTAAGCATAGGAAATTTTAGTGGTCGCCCTCCTGTCTAAAAGATCAAGTGTCCCATTCGAATGTTGCCTCAGAAATGTTGCCTCGAAAAGATCTTAAGACTCTAGGGTGGTTACTAAGGTGTCCTAACATTGCTTTTGTGACCGTACGTCCCTTTAGAATGTCCCTTACAAACTCCAACGACGATGCTACCTACTCCTTAATAGTGGGATAGCGCTGTCTAAAGGATATAGAACATAGACGATCTTTTTTCGAGTAGGTAGATGCTAGTAGGTACTTGCTCAAAATAAAAACTCTTCACACAAACACCTTTCAAAACAAATTTTCAAAACAAATTTGTCACATCCTTGAGGACTGATACTAGGGTTATCACGAAGTAAAAACATTTTTAAGACAAACACACACAAGCAATTTGAAAAATGAGTAAGTACCTAAGAGCCTGTAGATAAATACAGATAGAAAGGGTGCTAATGTGACACCCCAATTTAATTCAATTGTTAAATAATTAGGAATTTAATTATTATATTAATTAAAGGCTTAGTTTATAATATTTTGGATTAAATGAATGAATTAATTATGGAATTAAAAAGGAAGGCCGGGGGTGTAAAGTTGAATTAGAGGTGTGTGTAGTAAAAAGCTCTATTAAAATAATTACTAATTATTATTATTATTTGGAAAATAATAAAAAGGAAAAAGGAAAAGAAGGGTTTTGGAAAAACTCAGTGTACGTGAAATTGGAGAAGAGAGGAAAAAGCCAAACGCCGGGAATTCGAAGGATCATCGCGAGGTAAGGGGTGATTTCGATTAATTACTATGCCTTATAGATTTTGGGATCAATAGAATTTATTAGGCATGTTAGAAATCCCAATTTAGGATTTATGAAATTCAAACCCCAATCCCATGAAATTATGTTTTGATTCAATTTGAGGTTATGAGGAAATTGTATGATGCTATGGTGTGTTATAATCTCATTAGAATCATGTACTATAACTTGTTTTGGCAATTCTGTGAGTTGGATTCGTATGGGTATGAATTGGATGGGATTTGGAATGAATAAATGCTGTCAAATAGCAGTTTTTGACTTTTCAGGTCGCAGGAACCGGTTCCCAGTGGGGAGGAACCGAGTTCCCAGTGTAAATTTGTGAAGAAACTGACTTTTTCAACTCAGGAACCGGTTCCTGTATAGGTAGGAACCGAGTTCCAGTACATTTTCCAGAATGGGTGTTTTCTGAACTTCGCAGGAACCGGTTCCTGTATATGTAGGAACCGTTTTCTGCTGTAACTTTTGAAAAATACTAAACTTTGAAAATTCATAACTTTCAAACCGTAAGTCCGTTTTGAGTGCCGTTTTGGACGTTATTTCTTAAATTAAATATTGTATCTTATAAAATAAGAAAAATATTATTTTATGAAAATTATTTTAAAAAGAGACGAATTTCAAATTTTTGGTAAATCCTGGTATTTTGAGAATGATGTAGAATCATTGTGAAGTGTTCTGATTTGGTGAATGAGAATTGATACTCATGTGTTGTGCTTGCTATCCATTATGATTGAGATGTGATCATGTGGTATATTGGTTTTGGCATTATTTGGAATTATGTTGTGATCATATTCCGTTGATTGATATGGCATGTTAGTGATGTACATGCATATGCATTATTTTGGTGAAGTTAATTCCCATTGTGTGGAATTTGACTTGTATTGCCGTTAACCGATACCCGAGAGTGATGGGTGGTTAGGCTGGATTCATATCCGAGTGTGATGGACGAATCGATGATTGCTTCGGTCGGATTCATGTCCGAGTGTGATGGACGAATCGATGGTTACTGTATCCGAGTGTGATTGATCAGTGATGGTGACTTGGTCACGTGTTGGTACCACATGCATTGTGTCTGCATTTATGTTTGCATGGAATTGTAACATGTTAGGATGTCTTCCAGTGTTACAATTCTTTGGTTGATTCTTGAATTGTGCATAATGACTTGTATGATTGTAACTGTGTGTTGAATCTGAATTTATGCTAAAATGGGTGAAATAATATGCTTGTGATATAATATTGATTGAGAAGCTTATAATGCATGTTAATTATGAGAAATATCACCCTTACTTTAATGATTTCAGATTAAAGTTAGCAGCTCAGGAGTTAGTGAGGATGGCTCTAGAGCCATGTTATTTTAAGTCCGCGTGTCAGTGTCGTGCTCTGATAGGTTGTAACACTGGGGGAAACGTTTGAATGACGAGTTTTATTTTCTATTGTTTAATTTATGTTGGGAATACTTACGAAGTGAAGTTATTCCGGTTTTGAGATATTTCCGCTGTGTAGAACATGATGTTGATTTAAATATTTATAATAATAATTCCTTCAGTAAAGCATGACAACTGTAAAAATTGAGGTTTTATATTTATCTTGAATTGTGACATCCCTGATTTTTCATGTTACTCTGATTTAATTAATATATTCGCGGGTTATTTAGAAGGGGTGTTACAATAGTGGTATCAGAGCATAGTCGGTCTTGTCTTGTGTCGTTATCCCTTTTGTATGCGACTAGTGTAAGATGACATTGTCGATACTTGTGTGGTGATGAGGTTGTTTTGTAATGTTACAGAACAATGTCCGGAAGAGGTAACGGAAGAAACGACGATGCTCTTGCTGAAGCATTGGGAATGTTGGCTGGAGTACTCGGAGGGAACCAGCAGGAAGCTGTGATTGGTGCTGACCGACAATTGGGGAATTTTTAGAGGAATAATCCTCCATTGTTCAAGGGTGCACATGATCCCGAAGGTGCTCAGAAGTGGTTGAAGGAGATCGAGAGGATCTTCAGAGTAATTGACTGTGCTGAAGGGCTGAAGGTGAGATACGGAACTCACATGTTAGCAGAGGAAGCTGATGACTGGTGGGTTGCTACCAGAACTGAAATGGAAGAAGATGGTATTGCATTAACTTGGGCTGTGTTCAGGAGGGATTTTCTGAAGAGGTACTTTCCTGAGGACATCAGAGGCAAGAAGGAGATTGAGTTTCTGGAACTCAAGCAGGGTAACAAGACTGTCAGTGAGTATGCTTCGAAGTTTACTGAGTTAGCGAAGTATTATGCTCATTATGCTAACGATGCGGATGGAGAATTTTCCAAATGTATCAAGTTTGAGAATGGTCTTCGTGATGAGATTAAGCAGGGTATTCGGTATCAGCGTGTCCGAAGATTTCCTGATCTGGTTGACTGTAGTAGGATTTTAGAGGAGGATCTTGCTAGCACTAAGTCGAATGCTCGAGGGCATGTCGATAGGAAGGGTAAGCAACAGATGGATCGTGGTAAGCCTTATGATAGAAATAATCAGAAATATGGTGGTTGGAGGAAGCCTAGTGGGGGAGACTCTGGTTCTTCCATTAAGTGTTACAGATGTGGTGAAAGGGGGCATAAAGCTAATGAGTGCAAGAATGATGCAAAGAAGTGCGACAACTGTGGGAAATTTGGTCATGTAGCTGCTGAGTGCAGAGTCAGAAGGATAACTTGTTACAACTGTGGTGAAGAAGGTCATACTCGTCCTCAGTGTACAAAACCCAAGAAGGAACAAGCTGGTGGTAAAGTGTTTGCATTATCTGGGTCAGAGACTAAGCCAGATGATCGGCTGATTAAAGGTACATGTTTTATTAATGACATACCTTTGATTGCGATTATTGATACTGGAGCTACGCATTCTTTTATTGCTTTGGATTGTGCTAAAAGATTGAATTTGGAAATTTCTAATATGGATGGAAGTATGGTTATTGATACTCCTGCGTCGGGTTCAGTGACTACTTCGTATGTTTGTAGGAATTGTCCTATTGTGATTTTTGGTAGGGGTTTCGGTATAGATTTGGTGTGCCTACCGTTAGAGCAACTTGATATCATCCTTGGAATGAACTGGTTGGAATTCAACCAGGTTCATATCAACTGTTTTGTGAAGACGGTTATTTTTCCTGAAGAGGTTGGTGTCGAAGATGTGACTATGTCGGTTAAACAGATGAACCTAGCTGTGAAAGATGGTGCTGTGGTATTTATGTTGTATTCTACAATAGAAGCGGGGGGAAAAGCAAAGAGTGATGGATTGCCAGTGGTGAATGAATTTCCAGAGGTGTTTCCAGAAGACGTTAGTGAATTTCCACCTGAGAGGGAGGTAGAATTTACTATAGATTTGATTCCTGGAACTAGTCCGATGTCGATGGCACCTTACCGTATGTCGGCATCTGAATTAGCGGAGTTAAAGAAACAGTTGGAGGAGTTACTTGAGAAGAAGTTTATTCGTCCGAGTGTTTCGTCGTGGGGTGCTCCGGTGTTGTTGGTTAAGAAGAAAGAATGTTCAATGAGATTATGTGTTGATTACAGACAGCTGAATAAAGTTACAATCAAGAATCGATATCCTTTGCCGAGGATCAATGATTTGATGGATCAACTAGTTGGAGCTTGTGTATTTAGTAAGATTGATCTGAGATCTGGATATCATCAGATTCGTGTGAAGTCGGAAGATATTCAGAAAACTGCATTTAGAACGAGGTATGGACATTACGAGTATTTTGTTATGCCGTTTGGAGTTACTAATGCACCTGGTGTTTTCATGGAGTATATGAACAGGATATTTCATCCGTATCTTGATAAGTTTGTGGTGGTGTTCATTGATGATATTCTAATTTATTCGAAGAGCGATGAGGAGCATGCAGAACATCTCAGAGTTGTGTTGGAATTGTTGAAAGAGAAGAAGCTTTATGCGAAGTTGTCCAAGTGTGAATTCTGGTTAAGTGAAGTAAGTTTTCTTGGCCATGTAATTTCCAAGAATGGAATTTCTGTGGATCCTACGAAGGTAGAAGCAGTATCTCAGTGGGAAGCGCCGAAGAATGCTTCTGAGATCCGTAGTTTTCTGGGTCTTGCAGGTTATTACAGGAAGTTTATAGAGGGATTTTCCAAATTAGTGTTACCATTGACTAAGTTGACCAGGAAGGGTCAAATGTTTGTTTGGGATGTTGAATGTGAGAAAGGATTTCAAGAGCTGAAGAGGAGGTTGACAAGTGCTCCGATCTTGATTTTGCCAAATCCGACTAAGTCTTTTGTTGTGTATTGTGACGCATCATTAATGGGATTAGGTGGTGTGTTGATGCAAGATAAGCAGGTGGTGGCTTATGCTTCGAGACAATTGAAAGTACATGAAAGGAATTATCCGACTCATGATTTGGAGTTGGAAGCTGTTGTGTTTGTTTTGAAGTTGTGGAGGCATTATTTATATGGTTCTCGGTTTGAGGTGTTCAGTGATCACAAAAGTCTGAGGTATCTCTTTGATCAGAAAGAGTTGAATATAAGGCAGAGGAGATGGTTAGAATTTCTAAAGGATTATGATTTCGGTTTGAATTACCATCCTGGTAAGGCAAACGTTGTTGCGGATGCTTTGAGTATGAAGTCCTTGCATATGTCGATGTTAATGGTCCGTGAGTTAGATTTGGTTGAGCAGTTCAGAGATTTAAGTTTGGTATGTGAAACGACTCCGAATAGTGTGAAATTGGGTATGTTGAAACTGACTAGTGGTATTCTGGAAGAAATTCGGAATGGACAGAAGTCCGATGTTGGGTTAGTTGATAAGTTGACATTGATTAACCAAGATCAAGGAGGCGAGTTCCGGATTGATGAGAATGGTGTTATGAGATTTGGTAATAGGGTGTGTGTTCCGGATGTTGCAGAGATTAGGAAGAGTATTCTGGAAGAAGGACATCGTAGTGGATTGAGTATTCATCCTGGTGCTACTAAAATGTACCATGATTTGAAGAAGTTGTTTTGGTGGCCGGGAATGAAAAAGGAAATTGCTGAGTTTGTGTATGCTTGTTTGGTTTGTCAGAAGTCGAAGATTGAGCATCAGAAACCGTCAGGATTGATGGAACCGTTGTTTGTTCCGGAATGGAAATGGGATGGAATCTCTATGGATTTTGTGTCTGGTTTGCCAAGGACATCGAAGAATTGTGATTCTATCTGGGTTATTGTTGATCGGTTGACGAAATCTGCTCACTTTATTCCGATAAGAATGGATTATCCGATGGAAAGGTTGGCAGAATTATATGTGGAGAAGATTGTGAGTTTGCATGGTATTCCTTCTAGTATTGTGTCGGATCGAGATCCGAGGTTTACATCTAAATTCTGGACGGGTTTGCAAGAAGCTTTGGGTACTAAGTTGCGTTTGAGTTCCGCTTATCATCCACAGACAGATGGTCAGACGGAGAGAACAATTCAGTCGTTGGAAGATTTGTTAAGAGCTTGTGTGTTGGAAAAAGGTGGAGCTTGGGATAGTTATCTACCATTGATTGAGTTTACCTACAACAATAGTTTTCATTCGAGCATTGGTATGGCTCCGTTTGAGGCATTGTATGGTAGGAGGTGTCGGACACCGTTGTGTTGGTATGAATCTGGAGAGAGTGCTGTGATTGGACCGGAAATTGTCCAACAGACTTCGGAAAAGATTAAGATGATTCAGGAGAAGATGAGGACTTCTCAGAGTCGTCAGAAAAGTTATCATGATAAGAGGAGGAAAGATCTTGAGTTTAGCGAAGGAGAACATGTTTTTATGCGAGTTACTCCGATGACTGGTATTGGTCGAGCTTTGAAGTCAAAGAAGTTGACTCCACGTTTTATTGGTTCGTTTAAGATTACCAAGAGAGTTGGGAAAGTTGCTTATCAGATTGTTTTTCCGCCGTCACTTGCAAATTTGCATGATGTTTTTCATGTATCTCAGCTAAGGAAGTACATTGTTGATCCGTCTCATGAGATTCGGGTAGACGATATACAGGTACGAGAGAATTTGACTGTGGAAGCGGTACCTGCGAGAATTGAGGATCTGAAGTTGAAACAGTTGCGAGGCAAGGAGATCGCGTTGGTAAGAGTAGCTTGGGGAGGACCAGCAGATGGAAATGTCACTTGGGAGCTGGAGAGCCAGATGAAGGACTCGTATCCCGAACTGTTCGTCTAAGGTATGTTTTCAAGGACGAAAACTCTTTTAGTAGGGGAGAGTTGTGACACCCCAATTTAATTCAATTGTTAAATAATTAGGAATTTAATTATTAAATTAATTAAAGGCTTAGTTTATAATATTTTGGATTAAATGAATGAATTAATTATGGAATTAAAAAGGAAGGCCGGGGGTGTAAAGTTGAATTAGAGGTGTGTGTAGTAAAAATCTCTATTAAAATAATTACTAATTATTATTATTATTTGGCAAATAATAAAAAGGAAAAAGGAAAAGAAGGGTTTTGGAAAAACTCAGTGTACGTGAAATTGGAGAAGAGAAGTGAAGAGAGGAAAAAGCCAAACGTCGGGAATTCGAAGGATCATCGCGAGGTAAGGGGTGATTTCGATTAATTACTATGCCTTATAGATTTTGGGATCAATAGAATTGATTAGGCATGTTAGGAATCCCAATTTAGGATTTATGAAATTCAAACCCCAATCCCATGAAATTATGTTTTGATTCAATTTGAGGTTATGAGGAAATTGTATGATGTTATGGTGTGTTATAATCTTATTAGAATCATGTATTATAACTTGTTTTGGCAATTCTGTGAGTTGGATTCGTATGGGTATGAATTGGATGGGATTTGGAATGAATAAATGCTGTCAAATAGCAGTTTTTGACTTTTCAGGTCGCAGGAACCGGTTCCCAGTGGGGAGGAACCGAGTTCCCAGTGTAAATTTGTGAAGAAACTGACTTTTTCAACTCAGGAACCGGTTCCTGTATAGGTAGGAACCGAGTTCCAGTACATTTTCCAGAATGGGTGTTTTCTGAACTTCGCAGGAACCGATTCCTGTATATGTAGGAACCGGGTTCTGCTGTAACTTTTGAAAAATACTAAACTTTGAAAATTCATAACTTTCAAATCGTAAGTCTGTTTTGAGTTCCGTTTTGGACGTTATTTCTTAAATTAAATACTCTATCTTATAAAATAAGAAAAATATTATTTTATGAAAATTATTTTAAAAAGAGACGAATTTCAAATTTTTGGTAAATCCTGGTATTTTGAGAATGATGTAGAATCGTTGTGAAGTGTTCTGATTTGGTGAATGAGAATTGATACTTATGTGTTGTTCTTGCTATCCATTATGATTGAGATGTGATCCTGTGGTATATTGGTTTTGGCATTATTTGGAATTATGTTGTGATCATATTCCGTTGATTGATATGGCATGTTAGTGTTGTACATGCATATGCATTATTTTGGTGAAGTTAATTCCCATTGTGTGGAATTTGACTTGTATTGCCATTAACCGATACCCGAGAGTGATGGGTGGTTAGGCTGGATTCATGTCCGAGTGTGATGGACGAATCGATGATTGCTTCGGCTGGATTCATGTCCGAGTGTGATGGACGAATCGATGGTTACTGTATCCGAGTGTGATGTATCAGTGATGGTGACTTGGTCACGTGTTGGTACCACATGCATTGTGTCTGCATTTATGTTTGCATGGAATTGTAACATGTTAGGATGTCTTCCAGTGTTACAATTCATTGGTTGATTCTTGAATTGTGCATAATGACTTGTATGATTGTAACTGTGTGTTGAATATGAATTTATGCTAAAATGGGTGAAATAATATGCTTGTGATATAATATTGATTGAGAAGCTTATAATGCATGTTAATTATGAGAAATCTCACCCTTACTTTAATGATTTCAGATTAAAGTTAGCAGCTCAGGAGTTGGTGAGGATGGCTCTAGAGCCATATTATTTTAAGTCCGCGTGTCAGTGTCGTGCTCTGATAGGTTGTAACACTGGGGGAAACGTTTGAATGACGAGTTTTATTTTCTATTGTTTAATTTATGTTGGGAATACTTACGAAGTGAAGTTATTCCGGTTTTGAGATATTTCCGCTGTGTAGAACATGATGTTGATTTAAATATTTATAATAATAATTCCTTCAGTAAAGCATGACAACTGTAAAAATTGAGGTTTTATATTTATCTTGAATTGTGACATCCCTGATTTTTCATGTTACTCTGATTTAATTAATATATTCGCGGGTTATTTAGAAGGGGTGTTACAGCTAACACCTTCCCTTTCTATAATCTACCCCCTGTACTCAGAATATCTCAAAAAAATGTTTTTTCTGTTCTTTTTCCTTTTCCATGTTTGGATGAAATAAAAGTCGGTGGAGACTCTTACTTACCGCGACATTTTGCGAACAAAAAACGCAAAATGCAAACCAGTATTAAACAGTCGGTTCTGCCACCGTATCACACATACCTACAGGGAAGTCATGGCTCTTCTTGGTATTTGTCTGCGTGACTCTATTTCATTTTATTTTTTTACTTATTTTGGGTATATCCTTCTAACGAGGCTGACTCGAGCGTGTTATTTTTTGTTTTTGCAGGTAACGTGGTCGAGCATCGTGAACGTCTCCTGAAGTTGACCTAGGAGAAAAAGAATAACAAAAAGCTAGTGAAGCCTAACCAGCCCACACGCCTTGGTCCTATTACCGAGCTGGCTAGGGACAGGTCAAGTGGTGTGATACGGTGGCAGAACCGACTGTTATACTGGTTTTGCATTTGTATTCGCAAATGTTGCGGTAAGCAAGAGTCGCCACCGACTTTTCTTTTATCCAAATTAAGGAAAGGGTGAAAAGAACAGAAAAAGACCTTTTCAAGAGTTTTCTGAGTAAGGGGGGTTGATTATGGAAAGGGAAGGTGTTAGAACCCTTTCCATCCGTAGTTTTCTACGGGCTCTTAGATTCTTAGCTCATTTTTGAAATACCTCGTGCTTTTGTGTGTTTTTGAAAAGTATTTTGAAATTGCCTTAATGCAGCGTTTCGCTTTATGATTACTCTTGTATCAGTCCTCAAGAGTGTTGATAAAGCATTTTTTGAAAGTGTTTTTGAAATGTCTTGTGTAAGTGCACAAAGTTTATTTTTGAGCAAGCATCTAAGAACTATCTACTTATACTCGAAAATGTTTGTTCTTTTCCTCCTATCCTTTAGACAACGCTATCCTACTATTAGTGAGTAGGTAGCCCTATCATTGGATGTTTAAGGGACATTCGAATGGACATACAGTCATAAAGGCAACATGTAAAGATGCTTTAGCAATTTTGTTTAAGGGACTAGATCATTTACCGAAAGGCAACACTGTAGGGTCATCGAGGGACTATGATCTTTTTATTTAAGGGTCTTGGCTAAAGCGTCCCTATTCTCGAGGGACATGACTGTTTTATTTTCCGAAAGGCAACCAAAGTGGGCGTACCCTAGAGGTGTATATGTGCAGGTGTGCTATATTCAGTTATTTTAGTCTTGTGTTAAGTTTGCTAACATTTGATTATTAGGCTCTTGTCATGCAATCGTATTAGTCTAGCAGTTAATATGTACAGGAATTTAAAGTGCAGGAATTTAAATCTATGCTATTACAATGCTTCGGGGAGGGGGATATTTGCATGTCCAAAAATGGGGGAAAATAAAGAAAGCGATAAAGTTACGCCCTAGTTTAAGCTATTACATACTGTCAGCAGATACATTAGTATATAAAAAAGTGAGAAAATAAACAACACGTGCGAAATGGAAAAAGACGTCTAAAACCCTAAAAAAAAATTTCTAAGTAAAATAAAAAAATATTTTTGGTTTTTTTTATTCTAAGAAAATAATTAAACTACCTTAAATCTAAATTTAATTAAAAAAATAATTATTAAGTGAATTTAAGCCTAATTCTAATATTTTGTATTTTTATTAAGAAAATATTTGAATTAAATAACCTATTTCTAATTGATTTTAAATTAATTAAAACAATTCAAAATAATTAAGTTAATTAATTTACAAGATTAAAATTAATTTTAGAAAAAAAAAATCCTAAGTCTAATTATTATTATTATTCTGATTTTTATATTATTAAAGAAAATTAGTTTTTTTTAATAAAACAAACAAATGAAAACAATAAAAAAGGAATAAAGAAATTAAAAATGGGTCTGATTGCCAAAGCAGAAAGGGGGGTGCGTTTTGGATTTTTGACTAGGCCCAACAAGCCTGAATCCATCGCCCCAAAAATGATCTAGTGCACATCACCCTTGAATCTGTAGGATGGGAATGCGCTATAGGATGTCCAAATCTCCTTGCATTAACATCTGATGGTTTAGATGCAAGGTATATGATGCACGCACGAACCTGTACTCCACTAGATCTACAAAGAAGATATGAGAAAAATGGAAAATTCTAAACCTGGGATCGAACCCAGGTCCTCCAGCATAATACATGTGCTTCTTACCACCAGGCCATCTGTTCATTAGTTAATTATAACAAAATAATAATATTATATGGAAAAACAAATCATAAAACTATTTGAATTAAAAGAACGCGCGCTGAGTAGGTCCCATATTATTTGAATGAACGAATCGTAAAGAGAGATTATGACACGCAAACTCCAGGGGGTCAAACCACCATCCACAGTGGTTGACCCACATTCTTCTCCGGCCAGTCAAAAACTCCAACCTGCGAAATAGTGAGATTCGAGACCAGAAATTTGGTCTACCCCCCCTAAACCCTAGGTTGCAAATCCAACCATGGTGTTGGTTTGGACTGAAAGTCTCTGCATCATGCCATTCTAGCGCTATCTCTGAATTATGCCATAACAATGGCAACCTTCCATTTCTACATCAAAACTTAACAAAAAGGATTCTAAAATGTCCCTAACATCAGTATGAATATATATGTGTAAGTGTTTGGTTGTTGGCATGTTTTTTGGTAAAACCAGTTGTGTGAATGTCATGATTGATGTCATAACATTCTGGGATACAAGGTACATTATGCAGAAAAAGAATGTCATATAGGAGCTGCTCAATATGAGTGTTTAGCTGATCATTATGCAATGATCATATTTATTGCATTCTACCAAAATCAGTAAACAGGATTCTTGTTGTCATAACCAATGTTAAGACATCCTATACTGAACTAACATTTGTGCAGATTTATTATTTCTGAGAATTTTCAAGAATCTGGTTTATTCAGTCCAGATCATATTCTCACGTGGACTTAGGTTAACTTTGCTTAACCCTAATATGGTTGTTAAAGTCCTATGACCAAGTCTTGAGGTTAACCCTAATTAACCCTAGCTATTTTCGTGGAAGCCCTAACTGAAGAATAGCTGCCTATATATTCCTCATGAAGACTGTTGGTGAAAGACACTTTTGACAGAAGATCAATAAGAGACTGTATAGTTGTAACTACTGTAATCCAAGCAATTATCATTGTGATAAGTGACTTGGAGTAGGATTTGATTGTAAGGGTTGTGTATCACTTAAAGCTTTGAAGCACGAGTGTTTGTGTCACTTGATTAAAGCTTTGAAGCAAAGTCAAGTTAGGGTTGTGTATCACTCAAAGCTTTGAAGCACGAGTGTTTGTGTTACTTGATTAAAAGCTGTGAAGCAAAATCAAGTGTATGTTCTGAAGAGTGTCTTCATAATTTCATTAGTCAATTGTTTAGTATCACTGTTGTGATTGAGGGGGAGTGAGTAGGAACTCAGGTTTAAGTTGAACTTAGATTGAAGTTGCATTGGGTAGGTCTTAAGTGAAGGAGATAAACTGGTTGGTTTATTCCTGAATTAATATCTCTTATAGTGAATTTCCTCCCTGGCTTGGTAGCCCCCAGAGTAGGTGTTGTTACACACTGAACTGGGTAAACAATTGACTGTGTTCTTTACTGCTTTTAGATTTACTGTCTTGAAGAGTGTCAGATACGGTGTCATAACATTCACTGTGACATTAAGTATCTGCTGCCAGAATTTCAATTGGTATCAGAGCAGGCACCCTGCCTGTCTTACTGGGTGAGATCTAGGGATATTATTTTCTGGCACTATGGACAAAGAAGGAGGATTTGGAAACAGACCACCCATTCTGGATGGATCAAATTATGACTACTGGAAACCTCGTATGATTGCCTTCTTAAAATCACTGGACAAAAAGGCTTGGAGAGCTGCTGACAAAGGATGGAACCATCCTACCATAACTGGGAAAGATGGGACGACCAGTCTGAAACCTGAGGAAGAATGGAGCAAAGAAGAAGATGAGTTAGCCCTGGGTAACTCCAAAGCATTAAATGCCTTGTTCAATGGAATTGATAGAAACATATTCAGACTAGTACATCAATGTGAACTGGCCAATGAGGTTTGGGACACTCTCAAAACTACCCATGAGGGCACATCCAAAGTAAAAATGTCAAGGCTTCAGATGCTGACTACCAAATTTAAGAACCTAAGGATGATGGAAGATGAGACCATTCATGAGTTTCACATGAACATCTTGGAAATTGCCAACTCCTCAGGAGCATTGGGAGAAAAGATGTCAGAAGAAAACCTGGTGAGAAAGATTCTCAGATCCTTACCTAAAAGATTTGCAATGAAGGTGACTGCTATAGAGGAAGCTCGGGATATCTGCAACTTGAAGGTGGATGAACTCATTGGGTCACTTCAGACCTTTGAGATGGGGATCAGTGACAATGTCGACAAGAAAAACAAGAGCATAGCACTTGTATCTAATACTGAAGATGAAAACAAAGAGGATGAAGAAGAAAATATTTCAGAAGCTATAGACATGCTTGGAAGACAGTTCAACAAACTCATCAAGAGAATGGACCCAAAGTCAAGGTCAAATGTTAAGAACATTCCTTTTGACATTAACAGATCCTATGACTCCGGCAGAAGACCAAAGTCTGAAGAGAAGGGAAATCAAAGCAAAGGAATTCAATGCCATGGATGTGAAGGATATGGGCACATTCGAGCTGAATGTCCTACCTTTCTTAAGAAACAAAAGAAAGGAATGTCTGTTACTTGGTCTGACTGTGACTCAGAAAGTAATTCTGAAGAAGAATCTGCCAAACTAGTTACTGCGCTAACTGGTATTTGTAATTCTGATAGTGACTCTAGTGATGAGGAAGTGACATTTGAAGAACTGGCTGACTCCTACAAGAAGTTATGTATCAGAAATGCCGAAGTCTGTCAGCAAAATGAGAGACAAACAAAACTCATAGTAAAGTTGGAGGCTGAGAAGAAGGCAGGCATTGATACTATAAGTCATCTAGAAGGGGAAGTTCAAATGCTAAACTCAAAACTTGACCAGATGACCAAATCTGTCAAGATGCTGACAAATGGAACTGACAAATTAGAAGAAATCCTTCAGGTTGGACAAAATGTGGGAAACAAGTCTGGTCTAGGATTTGTGGCAGAAAACAAATCTATTGTAGACAAGAAGAAGATCAGGCCTGATAAACAAATGTCAAAGCAGATGTCACAATATAGCACTCAACATCAAGAACAGAGAAATATGAAGAAAAAGTATCAAAGATGGAGATGTCATCATTGTGGGAGGTTTGGTCACATAAAGCCATTCTGCTTCAAATTATATGGATATCCTAATCAGACCCCAGTTGTCAAACCTAAGTCTAACAAGGCACCATATACTCAACAGTGGAAGAAAAAGGCTATTGCCCTGATAGCTCACACCTCCCTTAGAGTCTATGCAAAGGAAAACTGGTACTTTGACAGTGGATGCTCTAAACACATGACTGGAATCAAGAATCTTCTCAATAATGTTAAACCTCACACTACTAGCTATGTGACTTTTGGAGATGGTGCTAGAGGAGAAATCAAAGGAGTTGGAAACATGGACTGCCCTGGAGTTCCAAACCTAAATAAAGTATTGCTGGTAAAAGGCTTGACTGCTAATCTCATAAGTATCAGTCAATTATGTGATCTAGGATTCAAGGTCAACTTCACCAAGTCTGAATGTCTTGTAACTAATGAGAAACAAGAAGTTGTAATGAGAGGAGTCAGATCTAAACACAACTGCTACTTATGGGAGTCTGAGAACACTAATTATTCTTCTGTGTGCTCTATTGCCAAAGAAGAAAAAGAAGTGAAACTGTGGCACCAAAACTTGGTCATTTACATCTAAGAGGAATGAAAAGGATTATATCAATGGAAGCAGTCAGAGGGATTCCAAGGCTGCAAATTGATGAAGGGAGAGTCTGTGGTGAATGTCAGGTTGGAAAGCAGACTAGAATGTCACATCCAAAGTCAAGACATCTGACCACCTCTAAGGTGTTAGAACTTCTACATATGGATCTAATGGGACCAATGCAGGTAGAAAGTCTTGGTGGAAAAAGACATGCCTATGTTGTTGTGGATGATTTTTCCACATTCACCTGGATTAACTTCATTAAAGAAAAGTCTGATGTATTTGAAGTATTTAAGGAACTGTGCAAAAGAATTCAAATAGAAAAAGAAGGATGCGTTGTCAGAATCAGAAGTGATCATGGAAAGGAATTTGAAAACAGTAAGTTTGATGAGTTTTGCTCCTCAGAAGGAATTAATCATGAATTCTCTTCACCCATAACTCCTCAACAAAATGGAGTTGTGGAAAGGAAAAACAGGACTATACAGGAATCTGCCAGAGCAATGATACATGCCAAAAGACTTCCTATTCATTTTTGGGCTGAAGCTATGAATACAACCTGTTATGTCCATAACAGGGTCACCTTGAGAAAGGGAACATCATCCACCATTTATGAACTTTGGAAAGGAAAAAAGCCTACAGTGAAGTACTTCCATGTATTTGGAAGCAAATGCTATATTCTGACAGATCGTGAACAAAGGAGAAAGATGGACCCTAAAAGTGATGAAGGAATATTCCTAGGATACTCTACCAACAGCAGAGCTTATAGGGTATTCAATTCCAGGACCAAAGTTATGATGGAATCTATAAATGTCATAGTTGATGATTACCATAAGGAAACAAATGTCCCGTATGATGTTGAGACATTCTTTGAGACTTTAACTCAAAAGGATGATATTCCTAAAACTACTTCATCAGAATCTGAATCAAAGGAAGCTAACAAAGACCATTCCATCAGAATTCAGAAAGATCATCCTAAGGAACTCATCATAGGAGATCCTAACAGTGGAATCATTACAATATCTAGAGAAATCATCTCAAACTCTTGCTTTGTATCTAAGATTGAACCAAGAAATGTTAAGGAGGCTTTAACTGATGAATACTGGATTGGAGCAATACAAGATGAATTGAACCAATTCAAGCAACATTAAGTATGTGAGTTAGTTCCTAGACCAGGAGGAACAAACATCATTGGCACAAAATGGATCTACAAGAACAAATTATATGCTGAAGGAGTTGTCACCAGGAATAAGGCAAGACTTGTTGCTCAAGGATACACTCAAGTTGAAGGGGTTGATTTTGATGAGACTTTTGCTCCTGTAGCCAGACTGGAATCAATCAGACTCCTATTGGGAATTGCTTGTCTCCTTAAGTTCAAGTTATTTCAGATGGATGTAAAGAGTGCCTTCCTAAATGGGTACTTAAATGAGGAAGTTTATGTGGAACAACCTAAAGGATTTGTGGATCCAAACTGCCCTGATCATGTCTACAAATTGAGGAAAGCTTTATATGGCCTGAAACAAGATCCTAGAGCATGGTATGACAGATTGACAAAATTCCTCTCTGACAAAGGATACATGAAAGGAGGCTTGGATAAAACTCTTTTTTGTCAAAAATGAAGGAGGAAAGATAATGGTAGCTCAAATTTATGTTGATGACATAGTGTTTGGGGGAATGTCGGATAAAATGGTTAAACATTTTGCTGACCAGATGCAAGCTGAATTTGAAATGAGCCTCATGGGAGAATTGACCTACTTTCTTGGACTGCAAGTCACACAGATGGAAGACTCAATTTTTCTGTCTCAAAGCAAGTATGCAAAGAACATTGTCAAGAAGTTTGGGATGGAGAATGCTAGTCACAAAAGGACTTCTGCACCTACTCACTTAAAGTTGTCCAAAGATTCAAGTGGGGTTAAGGTGGACCAAAGCTTGTACAAAAGCATGATAGAAAGTCTGCTATACTTAACAACCAGTAGACCTGACATTGCTTTTGAAGTTGGAGTATGTGCAAGATACCAGGCTGAACCCAAAGTAAGTCATATCAACCAAGTGAAGAGAATTCTGAAGTATGTGAGCGGAACCTACAACTATGGCTTGCTGTACTCTCATGGATGTGAACCAACTCTGACTGGTTACTGTGATGCTGATTGGGCTGGAAGTGCTGATGATAGAAAGAGCACCTCTGGAGGATGTTTCTTCTTAGGAAATAATCTTGTCTCCTGGTTCAGCAAGAAACATAACTGTGTGTCTCTATCTACTGCTGAAGCTGAATACATAGCAGCTGGTAGTAGCTGTTCTCAAATGATCTGGATAAAACAGATGCTTACTGAGTATAATGTCACACAAGATGTTATGAAATTATACTGTGACAATCTGAGCACTATCAACATTTCCAAAAATCCTATTCAGCATAGCAGGACCAAGCATATTGACATTAGACATCACTTCATCAGAGATCTTGTAGAGGAGAAGACGATTAAACTGGAACATGTTGCCACTGAACTACAACTGGCTGACATTTTTACCAAGGCACTTGATGCAAATCAATTTGAAAATTTGAGGGGTAAGCTGGGTATTTTCCAACATGAAGAAATGTAGCAATTAATTTTGCTTAAAACAAGGGATGAGAGATATATTTTAGTTAAGTCTACTCGGATTGGGCTAATCATCTACTTCTCTATTTCTTTCCAAAATTTTAAGAAGTTGAATAGACATTCATATATCTCCCTCCTCTCGCGTTTCTGCAACAATCTTCAATCTCTCAAACGAAGACTGCACTATTACTGTTACCTATTTTCTAAAACACTCAAAATGTCTCAACTATCCATGTCATCATCCTCTTCAAATGTGACTGCTTCTTCCGCATCCTCTGATCGAGAACCTAGGGCAATCACAAACTACATGGATTCTGATGTTCTGGAGATAACTCCTCTTCGTGAACTGGAAGCTGACCCCACTAAGGTCAAGAAGCTGCGAACCAGACATGCAAGAAGGTCACAAGCTTCTTCATCTGGTAAACCCTCTCAACCATCATCTTCTGTTCCTCCAGAAATAGCAAATAGGGAAGGTTCAATTTATGTTCATCAAGCTATAGTTAGACTTGTCACTAGGATTCTAAATGAGAATCACTCTGTACCTGGCATTTCTGTACCTTTGAATCAAGAATCTGCTAGTCCAAATGTTGAAATGAATCCAGATGTCACTCAGAATATTGAGACACCGGATGACAACATTAGGAAATCTCCTAAAAATCGTGATGATCACCAGAACCCTACTAAGAAGGATGTTGAACCCCCGGTTATTGATGTTGATGAAGAATACTCTGACAATGACTTAATTGCCAATATCAACCCTAGCATATCTAGAAGGATGATGAACAGAAAAGGAAAGCAGGATGCTGCCAAAAGCCTCTCCAAAGAGAAGACTGCTGATGTTGTTCATAAGAAAACCAGGTCTGAGAACAAGACTGGAGTAGAAACTGTGAAGGCTAGATTGTCAAAAGAAAAAGGGAAGGTGAAAACTCGAGTACCTGCTAGTCGTCTCTCAAAACCTTTGAGACAACCAATAGCAAAGAAAAGGAAGGAGCCTGAACCCTCTGAATCTGATGAGGAATCAGAATTTGAATTTGATGTTGAAGACATTCCTCTCAAAAGGAAACTCTCTTCAAGCAAAATGCCTAAAGTCCCTGAAGTCGCCACTGACAACATCTCCTTTCACCATCCTGAGAATGCAAACAGGTGGAAGTATGTATGTTTGAAAAGGATCGCCTTAAAAAGAGAACTGAACAACAATGCCATGGAATGTAAGGAGATCATAGATCTAATCAAAACTGCTGGTCTAATAAATACTGTGGTAAAGTTTACCAACTGCTATGAAGTTCTTGTCAAAGAATTCATAGTGAATTTATCTGATGGGTGTGCTGATGGAAAGTCAGCTGATTTTAATTGTGTATATGTGAGAGGAAGGAAGGTAAATTTCTCTCCCTCTGAAATAAACAAATTCCTAGGAAGACCTGATGATGCTTGCCCTGAGTTAGAGGTTACTGACAACCAATTGTGCCAAACCATTACTGCAAATCAAGTCAAGAGCTGGCCCTTAAGAGGGAAGCTGAATGCAAGCAAGCTGAGCATGAAATTTTCCATTCTGCACAAAATTGGTGCAACTAACTGGGTTCCCACCAACCATATATCAACCATCTCCACAGGCTTGGGAAGATTTATTTATGCTGTTGGAACCAAGACAAACTTTGACTATGGCAAGTATATCTTTGATAAAACATTAAAACATGCTGGAAGCTGTGCTATTAAAGGCCCTATTGCCTTTCCCTCTCTCCTATGTGGTATAGTCCTTGCTCAGTATCCTGACATTCTAGTTGAAAAAGATACTGTATGCAAAAGAGCCCCTGCTCTTGGGTTGCACTATAAGCTATTTCAGGGAACACATGTTCTTGACATTGTCATGACATCAGCTGAGACATCAACTGTCAAGTCTCATTCTAAGAAAACTGATGTTATAGCTGTGCTGAAGGAAACCTGCAAAGAGCTTGATACAAGGAAAAGGACTCTTGAGGACCTGATTGCTAGACTAGAACAGGAGGAGATTGAAGGACAAAGAAGGGAAGAGGATGCTGCTGAAGACCAGCTTAATGCTGAAGATAGTGCCTCCTCTGAAGATGACAGTGCTTGAAGATCAGTGCAGTTGAAAAGTTTGTTGTTGGTACCTGATGCTGCAAATGACTTTTGATTTTTTTTCTCTGTGTTTTTATTATTCCTTTTGGATGACTGTATAACCTAAAAGTACAATTATCTTTGGCCTATTTATGGCTAAAGAGGGGGAGAATATTTTGTGATAATTTTGGTAGAATTAGACTTGGTAGATATTATTAATTCTGCTGCTTTCTAATCTCTGATTGTTTAGGGGTTTTAGCCAAAAATTTGCAAAAGGGGGAGTTTGTAAGTGTTTGGTTGTTGGCATGTTTTTTGGTAAAACCAGTTGTGTGAATGTCATGACTGATGTCATAACATTCTGGGATACAAGGTACATTCTGCAGAAAAAGAATGTCATACAGGAGCTGCTCAATATGAGTGTTTAGCTGATCATTATGCAATGATCATATTTATTGCATTCTACCAAAATCAGTAAACAGGATTCTTGTTGTCATAACCAATGTTAAGACATCATGTACTGAACTAACATTTGTGCAGATTTATTATTTCTGAGAAGTTTCAGGAATCTGGTTTATTCAGTCCAGATCAGATTCTCACGTGGACTTAGGTTAACTTTGCTTAACCCTAATCTGGTTGTTAAAGTCCTATGACCAAGTCTTGAGGTTAACCCTAATTAACCCTAGCTATTTTCGTGGAAGCCCTAACTGAAGAATAGCTGCCTATATATTCCTCATGAAGACTGTTGGTGAAAGACACTTTTGACAGAAGATCAATAAGGGACTGTATAGTTGTAAATACTGTAATCTAAGCAATTATCATTGTGATAAGTGACTTGGAGTAGGATTTGATTGTAAGGTTTGTGTATCACTCAAAGCTTTGAAGCACGAGTGTTTGTGTCACTTGATTAAATCTTTGAAGCAAAGTCAAGTTAGGGTTGTGTATCACTCAAAGCTTTGAAGCACGGGTGTTTGTGTTACTTGATTAAAAGCTGTGAAGCAAAATCAAGTGTATGTTCTGAAGAGTGTCTTCATAATTTCATTAGTCAATTTTTTAGTATCACTGCTGTTGTTGCACCCCAAAATTTGCCCTCCCATATTCTTCAAGAAATTGCCAAGCCAAGTCACAAAATTCCCCAAGGGTTGTGCAGTCCAACTGTCTCCTATACAGTCAAAACTAGGGTTTGTGTTCTGATCAAGAAAAGGAAGTTTTCAAAGGCCCAATCAAGTCTCATATGCCCACAAACATGGTCAAGCATCCTCATATCAAGTTTCAAGGCATTCAGCTCAAAATTGCACAGTCAAAACCCTAAATTGCACTACAGTCAACTGTAGGGGCAAAATGGTCATTTGGCAGTCAAAAGTTCAAATTTTTGGTCAACATATCATTTTGAAGCCACAAACATCATTTGATCAATGCTTGATCATGATTCTCAAAATTTGGCTCAGAAAATCATCAAGATGCAAAAGTTACTATATTTGGACAGCTGAAAAAGTCAACTGAAATTGACCAGGGCATAACTTTCACATGGATTATCAGAAAAATTCCATCCAAATCTCATTTTGAAGAGAAATACATTTCCTACAACTCATCTTCATACTTCAAGTCCAAGAAATGCTCTCACAAAAAGTTATCAATTTCAACATTATAGGTCATTTTCAAAAGTCAACAAAAAGGGACTTTAAGTCAAAGACCATAACTTGAGATTGGTAAATCAAAATGACATGGGACCAAAGGAATTGGTTAGAGGACTCAAAGACCTTTCCAAAATGTCCAAGAACATGAGAAAAGCTTAAAAATTGAGCAAGTTATGCCTTGTGGAAGTTGGGAAATTTTTGGATATTTTGAAAAGTCAACATTGATTCAAATGACCTAAAAATGCTAATGGGCCCCTTTTTCTTCCAAGATTCATCATTCTAAACATGTGCACGACCATTTGGCCCAAAGGGAAGTATTTTTCTCATTTTTTATTTATTTATTTGAATTTCTATTAATATTAATTCATTTAAATCATTTTAATATATGGAAAATATTTAATTCACCCTAACCAATCTTTTTGTACACATTCTAGGCTCAATATTTCGTGCATATGCCAATTAGGAAAGATTTGGTTTGATTTGATCATGATTTGCACAAAAGGACATGGAAAAGATATGAAACATAATGGTGAAAAATCAATTTGCAAAATCATTGAATGGAAGAGATTTGATTCAATTTTCTTAACCTAATGCCTTCACTACATAATCAAAAACAAAAACCTAATGCAAAAGGACACAAAAGCTGCGCTCTAGAACACATTGTAAACTTGGAATTTTCACTAAAAAACTCAAAATTGAAAACAGCTTTCCAGGTTGATTCAAGGCACAAAACCTATTCCAAAAGCTTCCTTGGCAATCCCTGAACGTATTCCAATCAAAAGCATCAAAGATAGTCCCTTGAAACGCTGTACAGAAGTCACTCTTTTGCCATTTTTTTCCATTATCGTGCTTTGCATTCTAGACACTTTCATAGCATTCTAATCATGGATTTGTATTCCTTATGATGTCCTGAAACTAACCAATGCCTTTAATTTGATTATTATGCTGTGTATGCAATTTCGCCATTGTTGCTTTTCTAGGGTTTACGAAGCTCAAAATTAGGGATTCTTAAAAGGAGTAAAATTAGCCCTCAAGACCACCATGGTTGCATTCAGCAAGCTTGGACGAAGAAGACTCAATATTCGCGCTCAATTTATGGAGCCCTGAGACCTAATCGCTATTTTTCCAAAAGCCTTCTAATGAAACGCATGAAAAAACGTTGCCTTTGTGTTTTGTTTTGCAGGGACGATGAAGAGGATGATGCGTTGGCAAAACATGATTAGCCAGTTTGAATTTTCGCGCGTTTCCAAGCACTAACCGTCGTTTTCTCTTTTATTGATTGTTGTTTATTATTATATCAAATACGTTAAAGCGCTTCAGTGGCAGGTGTATCCCTTTGCAATGTCCAAGACCTGGGTTCGAGTCCCAGGTCTTCAATATTCCCATTTGTTTTTCTTCAATTCAAACTCCTGTGCAGCGTCAGTATGGAGGATGCATCGTATGCCTCAAAATCCAAAGGTCCACGCGTCCAGCAAATTCAAATCAAGGGCAGGGATTCAAAGAGCATGCTATGCCCAGGTCAACGCGCTGGCACACAAACTGAAAAGGTCAAATGGACCAAAGCTTAATGGGCCAGCATTCTAAGGCCTATACCTCACAATTGGGACTGAAACCCCCTGGTTTGCAATTTCATTACATTTTATTTTTTTTCAATTTATTGTTTTATTTTTGCTTTATTGTTTTAATCAAATTAATTAATTTTCCTTTTTTACAAAATATAAAAACATCATAAAAAACAGAAAAGGCAAAAAATATAATAAATACTTTATTTTAATTATTTTTCTAAATAAATGCTTGTAAATAAATTTAGTTTAAAATAGGTTACAATTTTAATTCTTTTTAATAACTAAAAATCCAAAAATATAGAATTAGGTTTAATAACTTTTTATTCCTTTTTAATTTTCCTTTTTTCATAATAATATTATTTGTTTATTTATTCTATAATTAAATTTGCATGTAAATTAATTTAGATTTAAATTAGGTTAAAATTCAATATCTTTCATAATAAGTTTAAAAGCCATTAGAATTAGGGTTTGCATTCAATTTTAATTTTAAATTAATTCTTTTTCTATAAAAAGACTAAAAAACATAAAAACACCAAAAGCATTTTCTTTTAAAATTTTAATTCCGTTATTAATTCAATTTTGCAAAAGGGTCCAACGCCCATATTTTTAATTGTTTAATTTCACATATTTATTTTATGTCGTTTAAATACTTATGTAACTCTCCCAAAGCCGTGTAAACAATTGCTCGCACTTTTATTTCTTTTACTTTATTTATTTTCTATCAAATCGGGTCCTGGTTAATTTTGGCGATGTGGACCCGCGCCATTTGTAATAGTTGTAGATTTATTTTCCTCGCAACTTTTAAACTGTTAAATAATGACATGCAAGAATGAATGACTAAAATAAAAACAAGCGTAGAACACCAATAACATGACAAGACAAATATCAATGAAAACGACACACGAATCGCACACACCACCCCTAGGGTACGCCTCACTGTTGCCTTGCCTCGAAAGGTGATCGTCGAGTAGAGGATGTCTTAGTAAGTCCTCATGATCCGAGAACCTGGCATGAGGGTAGCTTCTAAGGTGTCTTCCCATTGCTCTGGTGATCATCATGTCCCTACAAACTCGAATTGACCCGAACACCTCCAACGGTGGTGCTACCTACCTCTCAATGGTGGGATGGCACTACTTTAAAAGGACATTTACACAGACGAATTCCTTAGGGTAGGTAGGTTCTCGTAGATACTTGCTCTCTTCAAAAACAAACAAAAATCTTTTCACACCGACACTTTTCAAAAGCTTTCAAAACAATTTTTCAAACACTCTGACGCATGAGTCGATCTAAAACTTTCAAAGAAACTTTTTTAAACCCACAGTTGAAAAGCAAACAAACATTTTTGAAAATACATTGAGCAAGTATCTAAGAGCCCATGGATAACCATGGATAGAAAGGGTGCTAACACCTTCCCTTTCTATAACCTACCTCCCGAACCGAGAGCAATCTCTTTAAGGAATTTTTCTGTGCTTTTGTCCTTTCCATTTGGAGAAAATAAAAGACGGTGGCGACTCTTGCTTCCGCGACATTTCGCGAACCAGCGTTAAACAGTCAGTTCCAGATCCACCGATCACAGAACTGGCGACTCTGCTGGGGAACCTTTATAAAGTGAGGTGTACCTTAGGGTTAGTTCATAACTGTGTTTTCAATTGTTTTCTTTGCTTGCTTTAAATTTGATGGGTTGCATGGGAGTTACATAGATCCTAACCCGGATCTGGGGATACCCTGTTTAGGTAGCATAAGCTGTGAGGGACCTGTCCGGCGTATACCGACATGGGTGAAGCAGTGGCTATGTTGGTGTGGCGCCTTGGTCTGTACCGATATCCCTCGTGTTGAAACGGGGAGAATATGGGTCTTCCAAGGAGTCATTAAGCACCAACAGACCTTAGAACCTTAAATGACACAACTTGGCCATTAGAACAGTAGCAGTATGCTACGCCCATTGAGGCTAAACTCTCGTGATGGTTCTGGCCGCAAGAAAAGATTGCGATGCTGGAGTTATGACCGATTGAGGGTAGTCAATGATATTGGGATCCTCTAAGAACCCGGTTACTTTGATAGGACATGTATGAACCAACCAACTGAAAGAGGGTAACACCTAGACCTCATGATGGCCTAAACTCTAAGGGCTTCTCTTGTGTGACTTGTGTGCCTTCGTACTTGACTAATTGCATGCGTGTTATCTGACACATAAGCTACTTGCAGGTTTTGTTTATAGTCCTTAACTGGGACTCATAACAGGGTTTACTAGGTCTCTTGCAGGTTTTGTTTATAGTCCTTAATTGGGACTCATAACAAAGTATACTGAATTTCTTGCAGGGTTTGTTTATAGTCCTTAATTGGGACTCATAACAGGGTTTACCTACATCACCCCATGCATAGCATGACATCATACCATTGCATACATCCTAACCCATTTCAAGGATCTCAAGGGCTTGTGATGCAGGTCATGGTGAATCAATTATCCCAGCAAGGGGCAAAGAGGATTTATTTTCCTCTAGCCAAGGTTGTCAGGGGCTATGACCCACTGGATATGGTGAGCCTTTGACCCTTGGAAGAAAGACTCTCAATAAATATGAAGTTCTTCCAATCAAGCTATCGGATGCGAATGCTAACAAATTTCCTTGTTTATCCCGCGAGGTCCTTGAAAACATTGCATGCATACATACACATCATTGCATAACAGGTACCCTTGTTGCAGGTTACTTACCTTTCCCGCTGTTTATTTCAGCAATGGCTTTCCAACCAGACAACCAGGACCTTCTTGCTCAAGAGACTCGGTTCGGGGAAGTCCTCCTGAATCTATCCAAGGGGCAGGAGGAACTAAGGACACTCCTCATAGGGACCTTTGTCAGGGACAGTGCTGAGGATGAAAGGCTGAAACACCTACAATCTGAGATGGATGCTATGAAAGCTCAAATGCTGGGGCAGAGGAATGCCATTCGAGGTCTAGCTCAAAGACAAGATGAGCTCCGGTTTCTCGTCAACCAGCTGCTTCAGGGTAACCAACTGGGGCAAACATCTAAGGGTAAAAAGCCATTCATCATCCAATCATCCTCGAGACAAGAGGATAAGGGGAAAGCTCCTCAAATGGCTCCAGTGCCACAAATTCAGCATCAACCTCACCAGCTTCATCCAGACAAGCCCAGAAGGCAATTCACCCCGCTCAACATGTCGCTGTATCAAGCTTTGCAACGCCTATTGAGGTTGAATCTGATCACATTAAGGGCTCATCCCCGGAACCCCAACACAGCATCTCCTGCCTATGGTCCCAATAAGAGGTGTGCCTACCACTCTGCTAGCCCAGGACATGATACCAATGAATGTTGGGATCTGAGGAACAAAATCCAGGACCTGATCGATGAAGGGGCATTGGAGTTCACACAAGATGGACAGGCTGAATTTTTCTACCGTTCCTCCAAGGCTCACCAGTTGAAGTGACAAGCTCCGAGACTAGGAAACTTTTGTTCATTCGAATGTTCAAGTTGTGTTTTTCTTTTGACCGTTCAAACATTTATTCATGTTAAAACATTGTTATTCCATTAATGCATCGCTTATGTCTATTTTGAATCAATATATTCACATTCACTATATGCAAATTGTTTCATATTTTTTCTGATGTCAACTCTCGTTAATTCTAAGCCTCTTGAGGGAGGATGACGAAAACGATACCATGATCGCTACAGTATGCTTTTGAACAGACCCCGCTGATGAGGTACAGGCATTGTTTCAATCCCTAAACACTGGAGTTATAAGGATGATAATCCCTCGTCAACCCATCAGAGCCAAAGAAGTAGGAGTTTTTATTTTCGAAAATCAAAACCCTTAATCATAACCTGGGGCAGGGTAGTCTTCTCAGTTGATCCCAGTGCATGACAAATGGCACCAAAGAGATCCTTACAAAGCAAAAGGCAGTAATGGTTCTGAATAAATCACAAGGACAGGCAGTCATTAGCTCAAAAAATGAAAAACCCGTTAAGTCAAAACCCATGAAGGAGACTTACAAAACTGGGGCATCCCGCTGACTGTAATTCCAAAAAAGGAAACAGTTCAGGCAAAAAAAGAAAGGGATAACAAAAATCAAGAAAGAGGTCTCACAAACCCTCAACCAAAGCAAAAAATGACTGCTCATTCAAAATAAATCATCAACATCTGAACCATTATTGGAACATCAAAGCAAAGACTCAAGCAAGGTCTAACGCACGATCAATTGAGTTTAGGTTTGGAGAACATCACGAAGAGCGGGTGGGTACAAATAATTTGAGCCTTTATCCTTTGTTTCTTAAACCATGAACCAGGCCACGTTATAACCCTTAAAAGTCCTAGCTGAAGCATGGGTTAGTTCGAAAGCATACTGTCACGAAAGGTATCCTGACTCCTTAAGGCTTGCGATAAAATACGGAGTTGACATCATGTTTTACAAACATTCACTTGTTTTATGAAAAAAGAATGCATTTTCAAAATCTTCAAGACAGACATAAGCTTTGCATTTTTGACATAACTTTGTTTGCATATGACTTTTTGTTTGAACAGCAGGGAAATTCGCACGATGAATGCCTAATGAACAGAAGTACCTCCAATCAAGGGGCACAACATGATCATGGTCCAATCATCTGGGGCAGTCCAATCAAGATTCGGAGAATCTCTCAAAGGCCAAATAGCCTGGGGCAAATCTCCGCCTAAGTCACTTGGGGCATTTCAACAACGAATCTTGCACGATCAGACAGCTTCTGGTAGCATGGCAACATAAACAGTCAGGGGCACCTCCCTGCATTCTAAGAACATGGACATAGTCGAAAGAATACTACGCATAATCAAAGACCCGCTAGGTTGACATACCTAGGCAAAAATTAGGGCTTCCCGGCGAACCAAAAGGGTTCGGGCAAAATAAGGGATGAAATGAAAAAATCTGTACACCCGGCAAGTCGAAAACCTGAAAAGGCGGCTTGGGCAAAAATGGGTATCCCGGTGGACTGAAAACCCGAAAGGGCGGTCCAGGCAAAAGTTAGGGATCAAAGCGTACGACTACGTCCTGTCATCTTGTCACCTGCCTACCAGAAGAAGGTTTGTTCATCAACCACTATCAGCGCCTCACAGGTCTTCCTCTCATACCCCAGAAACAGGGGCAACAAAGAGTGGTCTAAGCAATCTGATTGTTTCTATCCTCCAAGGTACCAAGGTAGGTTCGGCTAAAGAACATAACCAGATATCCTAATTCCCCAGAAAGTGAGCCAGCAAGTCAGTGCACTCCCCTCAAGCAAAGCTATTATCAAACTTAAGGAAGTTGGGTATCCCTCAGCAGATCTCAACATCCCCCAGCAGCATACATATTCTTAACAAATATCCCTGGCAGTCTTGGTCTAAAGATTGTTCCCCGGCGGCAGACCAACATTCAAAGGAATCGCTTCCCCGACATATATCAAAACTTCCCAGAAGAGTCCAATCCAGTTTCCCCAGGAAAAATGGAATTCATCCCTCCCAAGCAGTAAGCTTATCCCCAGTAAATTCTGGAAGCCTATCATCGCAAAGCACGAACGCGTCGTCCGGCTCTATTTAAAGAGTTATTCCCTTAACAGGATATAACTGGGTTATCCTCAGCCAAAAGCCACGGAAAGATCGTCGTCGACAGAATTTTCCTATCCCCAGCGAAGTCTATTCACACTTCCAACAACAAGGATATCCTCAGCAAGCTATCAACAATTCAGCAAAGCATCTCTATCCCCACAAAGTATTGCTTCCCAGCATGGTCGCTAGAGTATCTTTTCTCCCCGCAGAGTCTTTCATTTGCCAAGTTTATTCCGCAACGGAGTCATCTTCTCCTACCGGTATTCTTGCAGTTATCATCCCCAGCAGAAGCAAAATCAATACTTCAACATCAGCCCAGGATACGACTTCCCGGCACCCGTCAAGGATCTACTTTCCTAGACGAAAACATTCATAAAAACAACACATACATCATTATAGCATACATAACGCATCATATCATACAAATCTCATTTATGCTGAGAACGTCATCGCTTGATCCATATCATGCATTGCATATGACTGACCTTTACCTTTCAGGAAAGATGCAGTTAAATTCTCAAACATATTTCAAGGCCTTCTCTAGTCCAGCTAAATCGATTCCCAACAGATTTTTCTGATAAAGACTCAGCAGAACCTATGGTCCCCTCTCCAACGGCGAGTGAGGTGATAAGTCCTTTTTCAGATGGGCCCCTCTCCGACAAAGTGCGTGAGGTGGTAATTCCTTTTTTAGATGTTTCCCTCTCCGACGATGAGTGTGAGGTGATAGTCTCTTATGGTCCCCTCTTCGACAAGTGCGTGAGGTGGTAATTCCTTTTTCAGATGTTTCCCTCTCTGACGATGAGTGTGAGGTGATAGTCTCTTATGGTCCCCTCTCCGACAAGTGCGTGAGGTGGTAATTCCTTTTTCAGATGTTTCCCTCTCCGACGGTGAGTGTGAGGTGATAGTCTCTTATGGTCCCCTCTCCGACAAGTGCGTGAGGTGGTAATTCCTTTTTCAGATGTTTCCCTCTCCGACGGTGAGTGTGAGGTGATAGTCTTTTATGGTCCCCTCTCCGACAAGTGCGTGAGGTGGTAATTCCTTTTTCAGATGTTTCCCTCTCCGACGGTGAGTGTGAGGTGATAGTCTCTTATGGTCCCCTCTCCGACAAGTGCGTGAGGTGGTAATTCCTTTTTCAGATGTTTCCCTCTCCGACGGTGAGTGTGAGGTGATAGTCTCTTATGGTCCCCTCTCCGACAAGTGCGTGAGGTGGTAATTCCTTTTTCAGATGTTTCCCTCTCCGACGATGAGTGTGAGGTGATAGTCTCTTATGGTCCCCTCTCCGACAAGTGCGTGAGGTGGTAATTCCTTTTTCAGATGGGCCCCTCTCCGACAAAGTGCGTGAGGTGGTAATTCCTTTTTCAGATGTTCCCCTCTCTGACGATGAGTGTGAGGTGATAGTCTCCTATGGTTCCCTCTCCGACGGCGAGTGAGGTGATAATTCCTTTCCAAATGGTCCCCTCTCCGACGGGGAGTGAGGTGATAATTCCTTTTCCTATGATTCCCTCTCCGACAGCGAGTGAGGTGATTCCCTTTCAGATTATAATGGTCTACGGTTCTCGTTCCGATCCTGCGAAGATGGTATTTCCCGCTAAGATTTTTCTCAACGAGCGTAGTTGAAGTTAAAGTCACCCAAGGTTCCCTTACCATTCAGGCTAAGGCAGTAACCATCCCTGGTTCATTCATCATCATGTGAAGACTCCAGACTCAGCTCCTGTAACCAGTCAGGACATATCTTTACCAAGCATCTAAAAATCAGCTCCTGCAACGTGTCAGGTACTCATTTTTTTTTTTGCAGGTATGCAGGTTCTCGCTAAGGAATCTCCTACGCAATCAACATCCAGATGGCATCTATAAGCCCATCATCCTATCCCGCAATCTCCAAATGGCATCTATAAGCCCATTCCCCCATCACACTGCTAACATGTGAGCGCAAATTTCTGGGCACTCTAGTGTCCAATCATCTTCTACCCTTGGATTACGAAAGGCACGTCAGCCAATCTGCATCCTCCGGTCTAAGAAGATTGAACAGGGGCAACTGTTGCACCCCAAAATTTGCCCTCCCATATTCTTCAAGAAATTGCCAAGCCAAGTCACAAAATTCCCCAAGGGTTGTGCAGTCCAACTGTCTCCTATACAGTCAAAACTAGGGTTTGTGTTCTGATCAAGAAAAGGAAGTTTTCAAAGGCCCAATCAAGTCTCATATGCCCACAAACATGTTCAAGCATCCTCATATCAAGTTTCAAGGCATTCAGCTCAAAATTGCACAGTCAAAACCCTAAATTGCACTACAGTCAACTGTAGGGGCAAAATGGTCATTTGGCAGTCAAAAGTTCAAATTTTTGGTCAACATATCATTTTGAAGCCACAAACATCATTTGATCAATGCTTGATCATGATTCTCAAAATTTGGCTCAGAAAATCATCAAGATGCAAAAGTTACTATATTTGGACAGCTGAAAAAGTCAACTGAAATTGACCAGGGCATAACTTTCACATGGATTATCAGAAAAATTCCATCCAAAGCTCATTTTGAAGAGAAAGACATTTCCTACAACTCATCTTCATACTTCAAGTCCAAGAAATGCTCTCACAAAAAGTTATCAATTTCAACATTATAGGTCATTTTCAAAAGTCAACAAAAAGGGACTTTAAGTCAAAGGCCATAACTTGAGATTGGTAAATCAAAATGACATGGGACCAAAGGCATTGGTTAGAGGACTCAAAGACCTTTCCAAAATGTCCAAGAACATGAGAAAAGCTTAAACATTGAGCAAGTTATGCCTTGTGGAAGTTGGGAAATTTTTGGATATTTTGAAAAGTCAACATTGATTCAAATGACCTAAAAATGCTAATGGGCCCATTTTTCTTCCAAGATTCATCATTCTAAACATGTGCACGACCATTTGGCCCAAAGGGAAGTATTTTCTCATTTTTTATTTATTTATTTGAATTTCTATTAATATTAATTCATTTAAATCATTTTAATATATGGAAAATATTTAATTCACCCTAACCAATCTTTTTGTACACATTCTAGACTCAATATTTCGTGCATATGCCAATTAGGAAAGATTTGGTTTGATTTGATCATGATTTGCACAAAAGGACATGGAAAAGATATGAAACATAATGGTGAAAAATCAATTTGCAAAATCATTGAATGGAAGAGATTTGATTCAATTTTCTTAACCTAATGCCTTCACTACATAATCAAAAACAAAAACCTAATGCAAAAGGACACAAAAGCTGCGCTCTAGAACACATTGTAAACTTGGAATTTTCACTAAAAAACTCAAAACTGAAAACAGCTTTCCAGGTTGATTCAAGGCACAAAACCTATTCCAAAAGCTTCCTTGGCAATCCCTGAACGTATTCCAATCAAAAGCATCAAAGATAGTCCCTTGAAACGCTGTACAGAAGTCACTCTTTTGCCATTTTTTTCCATTATCGTGTTTTGCATTCTAGACACTTTCATAGCATTCTAATCATGGATTTGTATTCCTTATGATGTCCTGAAACTAACCAATGCCTTTAATTTGATTATTATGCTGTGTATGCAATTTCGCCATTGTTGCTTTTCTAGGGTTTACGAAGCTCAAAATTAGGGATTCTTAAAAGGAGTAAAATTAGCCCTCAAGACCACCATGGTTGCATTCAGCAAGCTTGGACGAAGAAGACTCAATATTCGCGCTCAATTTATGGAGCCCTGAGACCTAATCGCTATTTTTCCAAAAGCCTTCTAATGAAACGCATGAAAAAATGTTGCCTTTGTGTTTTGTTTTGCAGGGACGATGAAGAGGATGATGCGTTGGCAAAACATGATTAGCCAGTTTGAATTTTCGCGCGTTTCCAAGCACTAACCGTCGTTTTCTCTTTTATTGATTGTTGTTTATTATTATATCAAATACGTTAAAGCGCTTCAGTGGCAGGTGTATCCCTTTGCAATGTCCAAGACCTGGGTTCGAGTCCCAGGTCTTCAATATTCCCATTTGTTTTTCTTCAATTCAAACTCCTGTGCAGCGTCAGTATGGAGGATGCATCGTATGCCTCAAAATCCAAAGGTCCACGCGTCCAGCAAATTCAAATCAAGGGCAGGGATTCAAAGAGCATGCTATGCCCAGGTCAACGCGCTGGCACACAAACTGAAAAGGTCAAATGGACCAAAGCTTAATGGGCCAGCATTCTAAGGCCTATACCTCACAATTGGGACTGAAACCCCCTGGTTTGCAATTTCATTACATTTTTTTTTCAATTTATTGTTTTATTTTTGCTTTATTGTTTTAATCAAATTAATTAATTTTCTTTTTTTACAAAATATAAAAACATCATAAAAAACAGAAAAGGCAAAAAATATAATAAATACTTTATTTTAATTATTTTTCTAAATAAATGCTTGTAAATAAATTTAGTTTAAAATAGGTTACAATTTTAATTCTTTTTAATAACTAAAAATCCAAAAATATAGAATTAGGTTTAATAACTTTTTATTCCTTTTTAATTTTCCTTTTTTCATAATAATATTATTTGTTTATTTATTCTATAATTAAATTTGCATGTAAATTAATTTAGATTTAAATTAGGTTAAAATTCAATATCTTTCATAATAAGTTTAAAAGCCATTAGAATTAGGGTTTGCATTCAATTTTAATTTTAAATTAATTCTTTTTCTATAAAAAGACTAAAAAACATAAAAACACCAAAAGCATTTTCTTTTAAAATTTTAATTCCGTTATTAATTCAATTTTGCAAAAGGGTCCAACGCCCATATTTTTAATTGTTTAATTTCGCATATTTATTTTATGTCGTTTAAATACTTATGTAACTCTCCCAAAGCTGTGTAAACAATTGCTCGCACTTTTATTTCTTTTACTTTATTTATTTTCTGTCAAATCGGGTCCTGGTTAATTTTGGCGATGTGGACCCGCGCCATTTGTAATAGTTGTAGATTTATTTTCCTCGCAACTTTTAAACTGTTAAATAATGACATGCAAGAATGAATGACTAAAATAAAAACAAGCGTAGAACACCAATAACATGACAAGACAAATATCAATGAAAACGACACACGAATCGCACACACCACCCCTAGGGTACGCCTCACTGTTGCCTTGCCTCGAAAGGTGATCGTCGAGTAGAGGATGTCTTAGTAAGTCCTCATGATCCGGGAACCTGGCATGAGGGTAGCTTCTAAGGTGTCTTCCCATTGCTCTGGTGATCACCATGTCCCTACAAACTCGAATTGACCCGAACACCTCCAACGGTGGTGCTACCTACCTCTCAATGGTGGGATGGCACTACTTTAAAAGGACATTTACACAGACGAATTCCTTAGGGTAGGTAGGTTCTCGTAGATACTTGCTCTCTTCAAAAACAAACAAAAATCTTTTCACACCGACACTTTTCAAAAGCTTTCAAAACAATTTTTCAAACACTCTGACGCATGAGTCGATCTGAAACTTTCAAAGAAACTTTTTTAAACCCACAGTTGAAAAGCAAACAAACATTTTTGAAAATACATTGAGCAAGTATCTAAGAGCCCATGGATAACCATGGATAGAAAGGGTGCTAACACCTTCCCTTTCTATAACCTACCTCCCGAACCGAGAGCAATCTCTTTAAGGAATTTTTCTGTGCTTTTGTCCTTTCCATTTGGAGAAAATAAAAGACGGTGGCGACTCTTGCTTCCGCGACATTTCGCGAACCAGCGTTAAACAGTCAGTTCCAGATCCACCGATCACAGCTGTGATTGAGGGGGAGTGAGTAGGAACTCAGGTTTAAGTTGAAATTAGATTGAAGTTATATTGGGTAGGTCTTAAGTGAAGGAGATAAACTGGTTGGTTTATTCCTGAATTAATATCTCTTATAGTGAATTTCCTCCCTGGCTTGGTAGCCCCCAGAGTAGGTGTTGTTACACACTGAACTGGGTAAACAATTAACTGTGTTCTTTACTGCTTTTAGATTTACTGTCTTGAAGAGTGTCAGATACGGTGTCATAACATTCACTGTGACATTAAGTATCTGCTGCCAAAATTTCAATATGTATGCTTGCAATCAATTTGTAACATAAAGAAATAATGTTTTGAGATCTCGATACTATACCCAACCAGAGTGACTGAAACTAGTGGTCCCTGTGGGCGTTGGGCTTGTGCAAGGTGTGGAAATGATCACTGGAGACTTCAGGAACACGCTTAGGCACTTGGATTTGACTGAAAATGGTTGGGAGTTAGGTTTTGGAGTTTGACAACTCTTTCAAAATTTTGAGAATGTTGGGGTGCTTTCTTAAGGCAATGTGTTCGTCCATGAGGCTTGTAAGCGTGAGGTATATATAGAGGAGGTGGAGGGAACATGATAACATGGAAAGAATCAAGCCCATAACCATGCTTTCATACCAAAATCCAACAAATTAAAAAGCTTCCAAAACTTGCAAAACTTACCCTTTTCATGCCTGCATGTACCTGAACAACTGTTCACAAATTTATGGGCCAAAGGCTGACCCAACACACGAGCCCATATGTCCAAAACAAATATCTATTATTTTATGCATTTTATTTTATATTTATTTGAATAAAATAAAATAAAATGTGAATAAAATAGATAGAAATTGCAAGGTATGGTAAGAATGACTTTAAGGGTCCTTGAGTAAGTCATGTGCATGCTTGAATCCCAAAGAATAGGTGCGTGAACTTAAAAATGCATTTTTGCTCTAAGTTGACTTTTTGCATTTTCATAAATTTGCCCAACTTGGGTAAACCATAACTTGCTCAATTTTTATCTCATGATGATGATCTTGGACTTTTTGTAAAGCCCAAGATGCCTACTTCAATCTCACTTTTAATCAATTTTGCATTTGAAGACTTTATCTTGATGTAAATGGTCTTGACAAAAAGTGCCTTTTGTTGGCTTTCTAAAAATGACCTGTAATGTATGAGCTTGTATCTTTCAAATGGTGCATTTCTTGAACTTGAGGACAAAAGAGAATTTGTAGGGAATTAGATTCTCTTAAAAATGAGCTTTGGTTGGGGAAAAATGGATGAAGTATGTGAAAGTTATGCCTAGTCAAAGTTCAGTTGACTTTTCCTATAGAAACCCTAATTTAGCAATTCTTGACTTTTGATAGATTAAGAGAATTTCTTGAGGAATCATGATCAACCCTTGATAAAATTATGGATATCACTTCAAAATTTTGATGTTGACCAAAAACCTTGAAGTTTGACTGTATATAGGTCACATTTGACTTTTGACCTAGTACGGTTGATTTTCAAACACTTGAGCATTTGACTGAGCAAACATGTAGTGTAGGGCATGAAATTTAGCATGGACAATCTTGAAGACATTAGGACAACGGAAAACATTTGAGACCTTTGGATCTCAAACATCTTGGTGAAAAGTGAAACCCTAATTAGAGGTTCATTGCTTAAGAGGAGAATTTGTTTGATCAATTCTTGGTCAACCTTGAGCAATTGAGGACCTCTAGGAGCATGTCTTGAGTAAAAGTGGGAGGGAAAATTTTGGGGTACAACATCTTACCCTGTTCAATCTTCTTAAACCTGAGGATTTAGATTGACTTGTCTGCCTTTCGTGATCTGAAGGTGGAAGATGATTGAACACCAGAGTGCCCAAAAATTTGCACTCGCATGAAGTAATACTGATGGTTGATGATGTCGGGAATGGGCTTAAAAATGCCATTTGGAGAAGATGATAGAGATTCGTTGAAGATGGGCTTAAAGATGTCATCCAAAGTAGATGCTGACTTCCTAAGAGGTCTCTTTATGGGGATTCTTGTTTCCGCCATCTGAGGAGGACTCCGCTGGGGAATGTGGGTTTTTGTTGTTCTCCCGCTTGAGGAAAACTTTGTGGGGAATAGAATCTAGGAACTTCAGTTGTCCAAGGCTCTACCGAGGAGTTATATTTTTACTGGAGAGATGGGAGTTTGCTGCTTTCTGGTTGAAATCCAGGCTTCACAGTAACTTGCTGGGATAATGGAGTTAACCGTTATCTGAAAATGTATTAGAAATAGTCTATGTAGGGCTGCTTCAGGATGAGTCCGTGTTAGACTGCATCTGGAGATCATGAGAAGAAACCCGTGTAAGATTGCTTCAGGATGGGTCTGTATTAGACTTCATCTGGAGATTATGAGAAGAAACCCGTGTAAGATTGCTTCAGGATGAGTCCGTGTTAGACTGCATCTGAAGTTCATGAGAAGAAACCCGTGTAAGATTACTTCATCTGGTCATGTAGATAGTTTTCCTGTCTAGTTTTAGGTGTTAATATATAATCAGTTGTTCACAGATAGTTATCCTGTCTAGTTTCAGGTATTAATCTGGAACTTGCTTTTACCGGTCGTTTGATATAGTTGTCCTGGCTTGTTATAGGTATTAATCTCTAACCTTAGAAAGAAAGATAGTTTTCCTGGCTTGTTACAGGTATTAATCTTCAGTATGTTCATATAGATAGTTTCCTTGGCTTGTTATAGGTATTAATCTATAATTGGTCGTTTACAGATAGTTTTCCTGGCTTGTTACATGTATTAATCTGGAACTTGGCAATGCTGGTCACATAGATAATTCCTCATCTGGCTCCAGGCATTAACCTGTGGCCTGCTATAGTTGTTGGTAAACCTGTCTTGCTTTGGGAGTTCATACCAATCAGTCGTGCAGATAGTTTCCCCATATGGTTTCAGGCATTAATCTTTGACCTATTGTATAAGTTGATAATGTTTGTCTGTCTGCAAACTCAGCCTGGAAAGGTAACGTCAATTTCATGCAATGTCGTAATGTATGAATTGCATGATGCTCTCGAAATAAATGAGATTGTGATATATGCATTTGTGCTGCATATGCTATGATGTTTGTAAAATTATGTATGAATGCAATGTATGTACGTGTTAGTTATTCTACTGTAGGGTTATTGAATTAGGGAAAATAAATCCCTGACTGTTGATGGGGGTGAAGAATGTAGGTCTTCAAATATGTTAAAGTTAAATGTTGGGAGACGGATTTCCGCTATTAGAGAAATAAACTCTGTTGGGGAAGGGAAACTCTGTGCGCTGTTCGGGGATTTTGTGGAATCCTGTTGGGGACTCCTGAGAAGCTGGGCAACTTCACTGGGGCATCCTTTGTTGGAGCAATAATTTGGAGATTTTGCTATGTCGGGGATATGAGAACCTGAAGCCATTAGGTTGCATGTTGGGAATATGGCAGTGACTTTATAGTAGGATGCCCCTGCCTCTGTACTTGCTGGAGAAGGTATCTGCTGGAGGAAATATTTGCGGGGATTGTGTGGGTGGCCCTTAGATATTGTCTCATTTCTTAAAGCCATTAGTAACTATATTTTTTTTATGTGTATATTTGTAAACAGTAATCACATTCAAATGCATATGTTCAAAAATAATCACTGGACGTTTTCGCAAACAAAACAGAAAAATAAAAACAAATAGTTTGACACTTTCAAAGAAATAGCTTTGTATTAACTTGAATAAGCGTTTTTGTACAAGGAGACGGACATCCTAGTAAGAGAATGTCGTCGTAAAAACTTTACAAAATATCATACAAAGAAAATAGCTATGTAAAATAATCCCATTGGGTTCCCATTCTGCTATTGCCTTTATGTCTTTAAGTGTCTCATCTCTTTTGCTGCTTGTCCAAAGCTGACTGAATTGATTAGTACCACTTGAGCTTGATAGTTGATACTGAAGATTGGCTATAAGGTGATCAAACAGGACATAATTATACGCTTTAAAGCCCTAACTTTTGCCTGGACCGCCCTTTCGGGTTTTCAGTCCACCGGGATACCCTTTTTTGCCCAAGCCGCCTTTTCAGGTTTTCGACTTGCCGGGTGTACAATTTTTTTTTGTATATCCCTAATTTTTTCCCAAACCCTTTTGGTTCACTGGGATGCCCTTATTTTTTCCTAGGCCAGTCGACCTAGCGGGTCTTTATTCATGCGTAGTATCTTTTAACTATGTCCGCGTTTACAGGGTGCGCAAGGTCGTCACTGTCCATAGTGGTTAAGATCATGGCTCCACCAAAAAATATGTTCTTAATCAAAAATGGCCCTTCGTATGTGGGAGTCCATTTGCCCCTGGGATCACCTTGCGGCAGTATAATGCGTTTGATTACCAGGTCACTAGCCTGATATACCTGACGTCTGATCTTCTTATTAAAAGCTTTGATCATACGCTTTTGGTACATCTGACCATGACAGCAACCGCGAGCCTCTTCTCGTTAATTAGGTTTAATTGGTCAAGTAGATTTTGAAACCATTCGTCTTCTCTCAGCCCTGCATCCTTCATGATTCTCAAGGAAGGGATCTGGACTTCTATGAGCAGGACAACTTCCTTCCTGTATACCAAAGAGAAAGGGGGTGCCCTTGTTGATGTGCGCACTGTGGTGCGGTAACCAGAAAGAGCAAATGGTAACATCTCGTGCCAGTCTTTGTATATCACTGTCATCTTCTGTATGATCTTCTTGATGTTTTTATTAGCAGCTTCTACAACGTCATTCATCTTTGGCCTGTAAGGAGAAGATTTATGATGTCGGATCTTGAATTGCGTGCAGAGCTCGGTGATCATAGTATTATTGAGATTGGTACCATTATCTGTAATGATTCTTTCTGGAATACCGTATCGAGAGATAAGGTTATGTTTGATGAAACGAGCCACAACATTCTTGGTAACAGAAGTAAATGAGGCTGCCTCAATCCACTTCATGAAATAATCAATGGCGACGAGGATGAAGCAGTGCCTATTAGAAGCTGTAGGTATGATTTCTCCAATCATATTGATGCCCCACATTGTGAATGGCCAGGGAGCAATCAAGACGTTTAGAGGAACCAGAGGCACATTGTGATGCAGTGGGAGAGAACTGATTGTTTTGGAATGTTGGTTCGCGTTTTGCGTTTGTTTTCGCAAAATGTCGCGGTAAGCAAGAGTCGCCACCGTCTTTTATTTTATCCAACAAGGAAAGGAAAAAAGCACAGAAAAATTCCTTTTTCGAGATGTTTCTCGGGTCCGGGGGGTAGATTATAGAAAGGGAAGGTGTTAGCACCCTTTCTATCTGTGGTTATCCACGGGCTCTTAGGTACTTGCTCAAAGTGTTTTCAAAATTTGCTTTTCTTTGTGTTTGTGGGTTTAGGAAATTTTTGTTTGAAAGGTATAAGTGCGAAAAGTTTTGTTTTGTTTTAGAATGAGCAAGTACTTAAGAACCATCTACCTACTCGAAAAAGGAATTAATTTGTACAAATTTCCTTTAGACAATGCTATCCCACTATTGAGGAGTAGGTAGCACCGTCGTTGGAGTTTAAGGGTCAATTCGATTAAGGGACGTGTGGTCACCAAAGCAATGTTAGGACGCTTTAGCGGTAACCCTAATATCTTAGATCATTTTTCGGAGGCAACCGTTTTGAGGCAACTATGATCTTTGGACAAGAGGGCGACCACTAAAACTTCCTATACTCAATGACCACAATAGAAGGCAACCAAGTGACGTGTACCCTAAGAGTGCGCATGTGCGAGTGTGTTATTTTGATTAATTTTATCTTTGTACATGTCATGGGTGAGCTATTTTGATTTTAAGTTCATACATTTGATCTTGTCATGCATTCCCTATTACCAAACATCTAACAGTTTATAGATTGCGGAAATTAAATTTGCAGAAATTAAATCTAAACTATTACAAGGCGTCGGGTATTTACATCGCCAAAAACAACCCTTGAAATTAAAAGTGCAGAAAATAAAAAGAAAGAGATAAAATAAAGTCCTATTTAAAAGCTATTACATTCCGGGAAACAATTACATCAATATCATAAATGGATCGCATGCGGGAAAATTAAATCGGGCGCATTTTTTAGGGTTTTGACCCTTTTTTGAAAGAAAGCATTTTTTGGTTTATTTTTGAATTAAATGGAATTAAATCTAAGTTAATTATTAAATAAATAAATAAATTAATTAATTAAAAAAATATTTTTGGATTTTTTTGGATATTTAAAGAAATAAAATAAATTTGGTCAAAGTTAGTAAAACCTAATATTCTACATTAATTTTAATTATTGCAAAAAAATATTAAAAGTTAAACCTAACTAAACTAAATTAATTAAATTAATTTATTTACAAAAATAAAAGTGATGAATTTAATTCTAATAAATAAAATATATTTTTTTGTATTTTTTATTTATGAGGAAAAAATGTGATTTGTTAGTTAAAAATAATAATGAAAATAATTAAATAAACAATATAATAAAATAAAATAAAAGAAAGAATTAGAGATACTCAAGGGGGGTGTTGGGCCTGGAAAGGGAGGTGAAATTTGTAATTCTTTGGCCCAAACGTGCAAACCTGTATGACTTTCCATGATTCCACGTGCATTGGTTGACTAGGGTGTATGGTGGATATCACCTTTGGGCCATCAGATTTGGCCTGGGGGCCATCTGGCGCTTGGGATCTGAGGGAGTATGATGCACTACAAGGCACAAGGTACACTGGAATATCTGCAAGAAAAATGCAACAAATACGTTGGGGGCCTGGGATTCGAACCCAGGTCCTGTTGGACTATGCACTGACGCCTTCACCACTGGACCACTGTGTTTCTTTTGTTAGTGGAATACACAACAATTAATATATTTGAAACAAATTCATATGCCAGAACAAAAAATAAAAAGCGCGAATAATTTGAATGGACGTATGGGATGGGGACACGTCTTCGTCCATGTCCTTGGAATTACACAGGAATTACCTGCGGATTCGTATCCGCAGCAAAAAACATAGGTTGAACCTAAAACCAAATCCAGGCCATGAAAACTCAATCTAAAGCCATGGTCTTGTTTGTCTCTCCTTCCTGAATTCATCTATGTCCATTATTTGCCTCAATTTTGCCTGAAACTCAAACGCTTAAAAACAAGGAACAAAAACCCTAGATTCGGGTATGGCATTACAAGCTATAAAAACAAAATCAAATATTACAGAAAGTTTCGAAATCATTCAAGGATCATGAATATGTTAATGTTTTGTCAAGAAAGTGCCAGAATAAGAGATTGCAATTTCAAATACAGGGTCGCATTTTGAAGGACTTACAGTGCTTTTGAATGAGTATGCAAGCTTGTTAAGGGTTGCTATAGACTCAATGGATGTCCAGCAAGAGGTCTACGTTGAGATTTGACCTTGAATCTGTCTCTAGAATGGATTTCAGTTTCAAGCTTTTTTGCCTTTTTTTCAAGTTTTTGTCTTTGTGATTTAGCAGCCTCTTGGTTCTGATTCGTGCCTCTTTAGCTTGTATAAGTATAAGGCAATGCATTAGGTCAAATATTGGGCTTTGAATCCCTGCCAATCAATGCTTGGAGATATGATATGATCCTCCATTAAAAAGCTTCCAATTTGATTCCAAATCCAATATTTTGTGCATGATATGGCTTGATTCGGATTTGATCATGTCCATAATGATATTTAAGACCTGTATCAATCAAAAAGATACCAAGTTATCAAGATTTGGATTTTATTTGGATTTAAATTGATTAAAAATGAATTAATTCAATAAAAATCAAATAAAAATAGAAAAATTAATAATTGGGCACAAGACTGAAGATAGGACACGTGTGTAGTGGGACAAGATCAAATCAAGTGGAAAAAAGTGGTCCCATTTGAAAAAATTTGAAGTTTTGGGGACAGTTGACTTTTGGCAATTTTGGAAAAATGCCCAACTTCAACAATGCATAACTTCTTCAATTTTGAACTTTTGGAAGTTTTATTGGACTTTTTAGAAACCTTGAGATGTCCTCTAACCAACCCTTTTGGTCTCATCTCATTTTGATATTACATGATCAAGTTATAAGCTTTGGAAAAAAAATGTGTTTTTGTTGACTTTCAAAAATGACCTATAATGTCCAAATTTGTAACTTTTTGTGAGTGCATTTATTGATCTTGGGTTGTGAAGATGGATTGTAGGAAATTGCATCCTTTTCAAAATGAGCTTTGGATGGGTCATTTCTCATAAAGTATGAGAAAGTTATGCTTGGTCAAAGTTGAGTTGACTTTTCCTACAAAACCCTAATTTAGCAAATTTTGAATCTTGATGAATCTTGAGCAATCCTTGATGAATCATGATCAACCCTTTATAAAATGATGAATTATCCTTCAAAATGATAATGTTGACAAAAAATCTTGAGGTTTGACTGTTCATAGGTCACAATTGACTTTTGCCCTAACACAGTCGATTTTTGCACCTCTTAAGCAATTGACTGAACAAACTTCCTCTGCAAGGCTTGAAATTTGACATGGATAAACTTGAGACCATATTAGGACATTGGAGAGCACTTTATGTCATTTGGATGCAAGGACCTTGATGCAACACAAAACCCTAATTTGAGATTGACTGCCTTAGGAGATGATTTGACTGTCCAACTTTTGAGCAATCTTAAGCCACTTGGAGATTCTTCTTGCAATGTATTGAGAAATATGGGAGGGAAAATTTTGGGGTACGACAGTTTCCCCTGTTCAATCTTCTTAGACCTGAGGATATAGATTGGCTTTCGTGCCTTTCGTGATCCGAAGGTGGAAGATGATTGAACACTAGAGTGCCCAGAAATTTGCACTCGCATGAAGTGGTATCAGCATTGTGATGTCGGGAATGGGCTTACAAATTCCATTTGGAGATTATTGGTAGGTGATCTGAACTTCAGCTGGAGTACGAATCAGGGAGATCTTATCGGCGATCTAACTGAACCAGAGGAGGTTTTGTCTTCTTTGACTGGATTGGTATCAGAAAAATCTTTAGGAATCGATTTAACTGGACCAAATGGGGTTTTATCTTCTTTGACTGGATTGGCATCAGAAAAATCTTTAGGAATCGATTTAGCTGGTTTTGTCTCCTTTGACTGGATTGGCCTCAGAAAAATATTTAGGAATTAATTTAACTGGTTTTGTCTCCTTTGACTGAATTGGCCTCAGAAAAATCTTTAGGAATCGATTTAACTGGTTTTGTCTCTTTTGACTGAATTGGTATTAGAAAAATCTTTAGGAATCGATTTAACTGGTCTTGTCTCTTTTGACTGAATTGGCATCAGAAAAATCTTTAGGAATCGATTTAACTGGTTTTGTCTCCTTTGACTGGATTGGCCTCAGAAAAATCTTTAGGAATCGATTTAGCTGGTTTTGTCTCCTTTGATTGGATTGGCCTCAGAAAAATCTTTAGGAATCGATTTAACTGGTTTTGTCTCCTTTGACTGGGTTGGCCTCAGAAAAATCTTTAGGAATCGATTTAACTGGTTTTGTCTCCTTTGACTGGGTTGGCCTCAAAAAATATTTAGGAATCAATTTAACTGGGTTTTGTCTCCTTTGACTGGGGTTGGCCTCAGAAAAATCTTTAGGAATCGATTTAACTAGTTTTGTCTCCTTTGATTGAATTGGCCTCAGAAAAATCTTTAGGAATCGATTTAACTGGTTTTGTCTCCTTTGACTGGATTAACTTCAACTGGATCGGCATCAGGAAAATATTTAGGAATCGATTTAACTGGACCAGAGAAGGTTTTCCACATAGTTGAGAATTTAGCTGGATCTTTCCTGAAAGGTAAAGGTCAGTCATATGCAATGCATGATGTGGATCAAGCAATGATGTTCTCAACATAAATGAGATTGTATGGTATGATGCGTTTATGCATGTATTATGATGTATGGAAATGTGATGTTTTAGCTGGGGGAAAATAAATCCCGGAGAGTGATGGGGGGTGTTTATCTGTAACGTATAGCCTAAATGTAGTACTGCAAGTGTACAGCCTATCGAAGTAATATATAAGATTATCGAACCACAGAGACCAATTGTCAATCTATCAACTCTATTGCTAAGGTGCTTATCTAAGGCGAATAAGGATATTGATGTGAGTGCAGTGCACAAAGTGAATGAGCGAGGGAAATAACAGTTTAAAAGACAGGTTGGAATGTAAATCATGTAATCAGATATTGGTCCCGGTCATGCGTAGATGAACCTACTTATGGGGCAGTATTTTCTATTGATAGCAAAGAATCAGTTTAACGGGAACTTGTAGCTTTTGACTACTAAGAACCGAGTTTACTCTTTAAATTAAATTCCTTTATTGTCACATATAAAGGGTGCCTTCCGCGTTAAAGAGGTAAACCTATTTTTAAGAAATTGATAGTTTTGACTTAACAGAAAAGTGATCTTACTCGGAAAGATTAACTTAAAGAGACTTTTGGGCTTTTGACCAAGAGTCAGATTTCAAACCTACAAACGCGTCCGAAAATAGTTTCAAAATCGTTTTCTAAAAAGGTCAATGATTCCTATTTAACCAATCAACGCGCTCTTTTTGTTTGGTTAAATAATAATCAAGTCGTATCATTAGTTTGGACGGCTTTCGATCTTACCCAATAAACATTAAAACACAATTGACTTAAGTTAGAAGCAAAACATCCCCAGAGTATTTTCACTAGCATGATAATTGGAACACAACCCACGATAACAATCATTACATCCTAACCTTTATAGTTTAGCCAGACATAATAAGTGCGAGTCTATAAAACGTGTAGACTATGGTAAGAGCATTTAAAGTCTATAAAACGTGTAGACTATGGTAAGAGCATTTAAAGTCTATAAAACGTGTAGACTATGGTAAGAGCATTTAAAGTCTATAAAACGTGTAGACTATGGTAAGAGCATTTAAAGTCTATAAAACGTGTAGACTATGGTAAGAGCATTTAAAGTCTATAAAACGTGTAGACTATGATAAGAGCAATTAAATAAAGAAATGCAATAAATTAGAACCTTGCTCCGGTCGGAGACTTGAATCTGATACAAATCTACGGAAAAGTAAGGCCGGTATGATGAACTTCAACCAAAGTGCTCCAAGACTCGATTACAACTCAATCTACACCGCAATAACTCCCCGATGTGAAGAGATTATTACTTTACAGAAACTGATAGTATATGGCTTAAGATTGTACTAAGCTTGGATGAAACTAAAGAATGAGAATCGAAAGCTATTTATAGAGGAACTTTGAGGTGCGTAAGGACCAGCATGCCCCTTAACTTCTTTTGAGCGGGAGCCTTTTTGTGAAGGGCCGCGGGCGCGGTGAGGGTGGCCGCGGGCGCGGCGCCTGGAACCGCCACATCATGGGAACGTGGCAGTTGATCTCTGGGTGAAAGTGGGCCACGTCATCGCGTTTCCTGTAGCCAGCGCGGTGCTGAACGCCATAAGTGCAAAATATCTTGAAAAACCCTAATTTCTTGGCGTTTTGGCTCGTTTCTTCACATAAGGCTCTGAAATGACAAGAATCCTGAAACAAAGGAAAAAGGAACATAATACGAGAAAATGACAATAAAAACTAAGGGAAACATGTGATATTTGAGTCAGAAACATAGTGCGATTTAGTGCGATCAGAGAGTTGTTGGAGAATAGAGTTGAATTCTTCGTTTCTGCTGGGGATGGTGAACAAAGATGATTGCGAGAATAAACCTGCAGGAGAAGAGAACTCCGTTGGGGAATAAATTGATGAGGAGATTAATCTGTGGGGAATTACTCTGTGGGGGAGAGATGCTCTGCTGAGGATTTTAACGATAAACTCCGCTGGGGATTCTGCTGATAAACTCCGCTGGGGATTTCAACGATAAACTCCACTGGGGATGGATTACTGTTGCTGGTGATATTGAATCTATTGAGGATTGAATTCCTGTTTGTGAAAGGAAAGGACTCCGATGGGGATGATCTTTCAGTTGCAACTTGTTGGGATAACCCTATTAGACTCTTGTGGGGATAATCCTCTGAAATCTGCTGGGAATGATCCTTTGAACTCGGCTGGGGAGATTTATTTTTGTACTCCGCTGGGGATAAACTTCCAGAGTCTACTGGGGAAGATGATTCAAATCCGTTGGGGAAGCTTTTTCAGACCATGCTGGGAAAATATTGACTCCACTGGGGGTATCTTGTATTCTGTCGGGGAACATTCTTATACTTCGCTGGGGAATATTAAGACTGTCGGGGATACTCTTATACTTGCTGGGGAGTATTCTTATACTCCGCTGGGGAATATTAACACCTTTTTAGGGATGATGGTAGATAAACTCTGCTTGGGGAGAGCATTGATGATTCGTTCATAGTTGCAAGTCTCAGCTGGGAGAGCTACCATTATCGTCTTACTTTGCGGGGAGTGAAGGTATCTTAGCCAAATTATTCGGTTGAATCTACCTTGGTACCGGGTGGACAGAGAAACCATACAGTTCAGACACTTCTTATTGCCCCTGTTTATGATATTACCAGTAATTCATCTTTTGTTTCGCATGTAAATATTTATGAGCAGCAATTAATGTTAAATGCATATATCAAAAATGAACATTGGACGTTCTTTGCAAAACAAAACAGATAAAGGAAAAACAGTTTGAAATTTGTCTGAAAAATGAATTTGTATTGATTTGAAGTTTGGCCTGTAAATAGGCATTTTGTACAAGAGACTGACGTCCTAGTAAGAGAACGTCGCCGAACAAATAGAATTTACAATTTGTGAAAAGAAAAGAAAACAGCTATGTGAATGATCCCACTGGGTTCTAACTCTGCTATTGCCTTTATGTCCTCGAGCATCTCATCACTTTGCTACTAGTTGAAGACGAATCAGATTGATTAGTGTCGTTCGAGCCTGATAGTCGATACCGAAGTCTGGATGCAAGGTGATCCAATGAGACATAGTGTTACGCTTTGATCCCTAACTTTTGCCTGGACCGCCCTTTCGGGTTTTCAGTCCACCAGGATACCCTTTTTTGCCCAAGCCGCCTTTTCAGGTTTTCGACTTGCCGGGTGTACAAATTTTTTCATTTTCATCCCTTATTTTTGCCCGAACCCTTTTGGTTCGCCGGGAAGCCCTTATTTTTGCCTAGGCCGGTCAACTTAGCGGGTCTTTAATTATGCGTAGTATCTTTTCACTATGTCAGCATTGACGGGGTGAGGAAGGTCGTCACCATCCATGGTGGTTAGAATCATAGCTCCTCCTGAGAAAATATTCTTAACCACAAATGGCCCTTCGTAAGTAGGGGTCCATTTGCCCCTGGGATCACCTTGAGGTAGGATAATGCGCTTGATTACCAGATCCCCAACTTGATACACTTGTCGTCTGACTTTCTTGTTAAATGCTTTGATCATCCGTTTTTCGTACTGTAGCGATAAAAAAATGTAGCGGGGTAAATCAGAGATCGAACTATTAATTAATTCGTCTCACAAAAGCAAGAGTCGCCACCGCGCTTTATTATTTCCAAGGGAAAAGGGAAAAGAGTGAAATAAAACCCTAAAATATGCAATGTAAAATAATACTTTAAAAGTAATGAAAATACAAGGCGTTTTGAAAAGAGGTCTAGAGTTCGGGAGTTGGTTATACAATGGGAAGGTATTAGCACCCAATGCATCTATAGTATCCTATAGGAACCTTTTGAAATATCTGTTTATTAAAATTGTTTGTTTGTTTAAAAATAAATTGTTTTAGCCAAAAATGGGTATGGACAAGTTTTTGAAGATACGATGACCTAACGTCGAAGTTTTGACTTAAAAGGTGAGTTTTGAAAAATTGAATATTTAGGAAAATTATATTAAGTTTTTTAACAAAATAATAAACGGAGGATGAATGAGGGTATTCACACGATGTTTTTTTTTATGACATGAAGTCGACAAAAATTAAACAATTCCCTTGGATTTAAATCACAAATAATTAAACATAATAATCGAATAAAAGTCAAAGCATAGGCACTTGTAGATCCACAAGAAAGATAGACAAACAATTAATAACAAAATAAACATTAAGAATTTATGTTAAAAGATACAAAGAAAATCAAGTAACAAAATGTAACTAAGAAACTAAGACAATATTAGAATTCACTAAAGATATCAAATTGAAATTAAAATTAAGCTAATTAAATATGTTAAATAAAATTGTCTAAAAAAAATATTAAATTTAAACTAATTTAAATAATAAAATGTATCTAATTAGAAGAATTTTTATTAATTAATTAAAAAAAAGGGACTAATTAAACTAAACTGATAAACTACTAAAAAGAACTAAACTAAATAAAGTAAGGTGCAGACAAAATTATTGGGGGAGGAAGTATAATTTTCAGATAAAAACTTTACTGGGCCAGACCGAGTTAGGCTAGACCCGGATCCGGCCAGCCTAAGCAACACAAAAGGGTAAGAAACCTTAGGGAAATCACAACACCTCAAATTTTCTTATCGTGCTCCCTCTTTCGAACTCTTTCTCTCTCTCTTCGCTATCACTCAATCTCTCTCTTCTAAATCGAAATCGAACAACGCCAACAAAGAATCCTGCTCCCTCTTTCGAACTCTTTCTCTCTCTCTCTCTCTCTCTTCACTATCACTCGATCTCTCTCTTCTAAATCGAAATTGAACAACGCCAACAACAAATCCTGCTCCCTCTTTCGAACTCTTTCTCTCTCTCTCTCTCTCTCTTCGCTATCACTCGATATCTCTCTTCTAAATCGAAATCGAACAACGCCAACAACGAATCCTGCTCCACCTTTCGAACTCTTTCTCTCTCTCTCTCTCTCTCTCTCTCTCTCTCTCTCTCTCTCTCTCTCTCTCTCTCTCTCTCTCTCTCTCTCTCTCTCTCTCTCTCTCTCTCTCTCTCTCTCTCTCTCTCTCTCTCTCTCTCCTCTCTCTCTCTCTCTCTCTTTGCTATCACTCGATCTCTCTCTTCTAAATCGAAATCGAACAACGCCAACAACGAATCCTGCTCCACCTTTCGAACTCTTTCTCTCTCTCTCTCTTTGCTATCACTCGATCTCTCTCTTCTAAATCGAAATTGAATAACGCCAACAACGAATATTGCTCCACCTTTCGAACTCTTTCTCTCTCTCTTTGCTATCACTCGATCTCTTGCTTCTAAATCGAAATCGAACAACGCTAACAACGAATCCTGCTCCACCTTTCGAACTCTTTCTCTCTCTCTTCGCTATCACTCGATCTCTCTCTTCTAAATCGAAATCAAACAACGCCAACAACAAATCCTGCTCCATCAATTCTTGATTCCTCTCACTCTCAATTGCATCAAGTCACAGTTATGTTATTCTCTCCGACTATACCGTTCAAAATCTGTTCAACCTAAAATTCTCCCGGTTTGTTTACTCAAAAATCAACTGTTTTAAATACTTTTCTTCTTTTATTGCTTTCTGATTCAAAAAAAATTTGTATGTGTCGGCGGTGGTATGACACAATTTATGAAGATCTCGATGGTATGCTAAGTTGTTTGATGCGTTTTGTTTAATGGTCGCAGAAGGTGAACGAAGGTCTGAGATTTTTAGTAGAGATAGGTTTATGGTGGTTTTTTTTGTAGGAGATTTTTGTGTTGAACTTTACAGGTTCTCTGGTGCTTTGAGTTTATGCAGGTATATGAAGGCGAGAATATGGCTGAGGTTTTGTTTTGTAAAATGAAGGAGAAGTTGTTGGTTTATGATGAGTTGCAGATTTTGTTTAGAGTGGTATTGAGTTTTGCTAATTCTTTGAGTTATTGCTGCAGGTTATGATTTTGAGTGTATGGTTGCTGAGAGATTGAGGGTTAAAAAAAAAACCCACAGTGGGGTTAATATAAGGTAGGCATAATTTCGGTCAAGGCTTTGAAGGGTAAGTTGATGTTTGTGCAGAAGGATGAAGGAAAGAGAATTGGTAGCATTTCTATTAAATTGTTGGTGTATTTGTCTATTGTTTTTCTTATATGTCTTTATGATCTCTACAAGTTACAGCAAATTTGGAACACAAACGAATTACAACAAATCAAAGAGTCATGTGACACCAAAAGATGATACAAAAGAAGTTTTAAACATGGTATAGTGCAAACAGAACAAAATAAGGATGTAATGTGCAAAGCAGAGGCGGAAAGACTTACCTCAAGTTCTGGCTCAAAGATGAAACTGAAACCCAGAGGTAATAAGCCAATATATGAATCCCTTCTTCTTTTTTAAAACGATTTTGAGCAAGAAAGTCGTGATTTTGAACAAAAGTGTTTTTTTTATAGAAGTAGTGAAATCAGATATTAGAATAGCAGAGTGTTTCTTTTTGATGTTTTGTGTTTTCTGTGAGTTTTTGCTTTTTTTTTTCTCCTCAATGTTTTTGTTGATGGTTACTATGTTTCTATGAAAAGATCCTCTAATCCGTCCCCTCTCTTTTGTTGTGTATGAAATGTTATATAGACAGATGATAGAGTTTTAGGAGGGAATTTGAATGGCTTTTTGATACAGGTTTTGGTCTTGCTAAATTAGTGTAATATTTGGCTGTTTCAGTGCAGGTTTTTACAGGCTATTTTGGACTCTTTGAATTGTTTGTAACAGCAAGACAACAGTAGGGTGCAGATCAGTTTTGGACATCAACATTTTTAGCTTTGTTTTGGACTGTTCTTGGCATGTTTTATGCAGGTTTAGGAGGTTTCTTGTTGCAAGTCTTTGGACTGTTTATGATACAATGCAGCAATATGGTTAAAGTGGACAACAAAGAGGGTTTGGAGTGTAGTATTTGACAACATATTTGGACTTACATAGACATAACATAATAATTATAATATTAATAATAATAGTAATGACAATAATAATAAAATAAACTGTTAGTAAAAACTAAACTGAAAATACAAAAGTGAAATAAAAGAGATATTAAATTGGTTCTAAAATCTATTAATAATTCAACTTAAAAATATTTCAAATGGAATTATAATCAAAATTAATAATAGAGGGAATAAAAATAAAATTAAAGCATATATTTTTATATTTTCGAATTAAATAAGTAAAACTACAACTAAAAACAAAATAGACTTTCATACTCCAAAAATGTAAAAAGCAAAAGAACTTAAATGTATTTTGAGATTTTTTGAGTTATCAATGAATTAAATATATAAATTAAATGAAACTAACAAAACTATAAATTTTTTATATTTTGGATAAAGTAAAACTGATATGAACTAAATATATTTTATGGATTTTCTTTTTTTATGAAAATAAGAATAAAAGAATGACGAGTAAAAGTGCAAAAATACATGATTTAATAAAGTCAGGCAAAACCAGTAAAATTTCACTAAATTCACAATGATTTTTAATGTTTCTATTTTTTCGGGGATTTTCAAAGCATAATCATCTCTTGACTTGTAAAGAAAAGTTGTAGTTGTTGCAAAGGAGAATCATATGTAAAAGAACCACTAAAAAAATTGTCGAAATTTGAAGAAGTTATGAATTTTTGAAACCTGACTCGAGAATTGGCAAAAATAGGTCGAATCGCTTGTGAACGCTTGCTATGTAATAATGCAGATGGGAGGTGGTATCTTAGGTCAAAATTTGGGGTATGACAGCTGCCCCTATTTAAGTTTCTTCTATCCGGAGATATGAAGATTAAAATCTTCGTCTCGACGAGACTGAAGGTACTTAAATACATAATACGCAATTTTTGCCCTAAGATACCGCCATTATGTTTGTGATATGAATGTAGTATTTAAATTCACAGAGAATGATATTGTATGAGACAAGATAATGCTGGAGAAACCAAACACCAATAAAACACAGGAACATAGATTATACACTACTGGGGAAATGAGCCATCGACTTCAAATGATAGACTCTTGACGGCGAATAAAAATTTGAGAGAATACAACCTCTAACTCTAACAAAGAAGGCATCTTGCATAGGCCACAAAAACAGATTATTGACCCAAAATAACAGTGAGTTCACAACTCAAGGTCAAAGATAGACAAAAGATGTACCAAATTTGCTGATAATGGATTACCGACTTCTGAAGGTAAAGATTCATAACAAACTTCTCTGCGAGATTTCCGGAGAGATACCAATTAATGCTGAAATAATAATATGGTTGTAGATACACAAGCTGCTCAAATAAAGAAGCTACATTTGCTGTCGTTCAAAGATGTCAATAACATACAAGCTGCTCAAATAAAGAAGCCGCCACTTGCTGTCTTCCAAAAATACTATGACATACAAGTTGCTCAAATAAAGAAGCTGCCACTTGTTGTCTTCCAAAAATACTATGACATATAAGTTGCTCAAATAAAGAAGCTGCCACTTGCTGTCTTCCAAAAATATTATGACATACAAGTTGCTCAAATAAAGAAGTTGCCACTTGCTGTCTTCCAAAAAAAAAGATAACACACAAGTTGCTCATGAAGAGACCGCCGCTTGTCGTTTTCCAAAAATAATAACGTACAAGCTGCTCATGAAGAGACCGCCGCTTGCCATTTTCCAAAAAATAATAACGTACAAGTTGCTCATGAAGAGACCGCCGCTTGCCGTTTTCCAAAAATAATAACGTACAAGTTGCTCATGAAGAGACCGCCGCTTGCCGTTTTCCAAAAAATAATAATGTACAAGTTGCTCATGAAGAGACCGCCGCTTTCCGTTTTCCAAAAAATAATAACGCACAAGTTGCTCATGAAGAGACCGCCGCTTGTCGTTTTCCGAAGAATAATTCAGAAGAAAATTGCGATAACACTGCCAGAGAATAAAATCTTCGTCAAAGGGAACCATGAATAGATCCTTCCCGAGGAGATCAAATACTTAAATGCGCAAAATAAATGCACCATTCGTCTAGGTTGCCTAGCTTGGAGAAAACCACGAGATAGCTTATGCAAGAGACAACAACTCCCTCCAAGAATAAACCAGAGAGAAAACAGTCAAACAAGACTCCACCCAATGAGAAAATAACTTGATTGGGGATTCATCCTATCCAGAAATGGACAAGGAAGGCTAAATCAAAAAATCATCCACGAGGATTAGCTTAGTTGGGGAATTTAGAAAGGAAGCACATTTTCTGCCTAAGCTAACATTCTACTTGGAAAGAACATGTACATTGTCTTAATAAACATAAACAAGGTATACGACCCAAAATCAACGACAAATGTGAATATGCATGCGTGATATAAGTGTAAATGAATGAATGAATGTTATGCTGACGAAACAGGCAGACGGAATATCTTGAAGATGATGAGATCACGAAATAATAGATATTCGGCCAATCTTAAAAAGACGGAAAATAACTGGAACTGGAACCAAAAAGCAACGTCAGAGCGTATCACACTACAAGGCTCAAATCTTCTGGGGAGAAAGGTATTCGAATCCAATCTTCTAACACCAATAGACCATTGGCATGAGACAAAGTACCACACTTCAGAAATCTGCTCAAATAAAGATAACCAAAACAACGCTTAACTGGAAATGCTGGGGAGTCACCAAACTTAGTACCACTAGAAACAAAAGTTTACACAACTAACACCTCGTGACGATTTTGAAAGAAAACATGTTCATCATGCAAGGATAAATTACTGTATTGTTTTGCATTCATGGCTTGACCATCCTCGGAACAACTGTTAATATTCCTTTCATTATTCACGACACATTTTTTAAAAAAATAAGAATACTTTAAATATATTTGTTTCAAATATTGCCGTAAAATTAAAATTTTGCCCACAAAAGGTAAATGCTCAAATTTCATTAATAAGATGGTAGTTCGCTAACAACGCGACTCCAACGGTTTACAAAAGTTTGGGAAATAGTACATGAAAGAAAGGGTTACACAAAAACAATGATCACTATTCTTCCTAACAACTTCGAATTCTGAAATATGCTCAAATGCCCCAGCCGGTATGAAAAGCCTGCTTAAGCCGCCCCTTCGGGTTTTCAACTTAGCAAACTGTCAACTCAAAACTAGGCGTAATACTTCTTGACTGCATCGGCGTTCATGGAGCGCGAGAGCTCTTCACCATCCATATTTGTGAGAATCATGGCACCTCCGGAGAAAACCTTCTTAACGACATACGGTCCTTCATAATTCAGAGCCCACTTGCCCCTAGAATCAGGTTGGAAAGATAATATCTTTTTGAGCACAAGGTCACCTTCTCTGAACTCGCGTGGTCGAGCCTTCTTATCAAAATCCTTCTTCATTCTCTGCTGATATAATTGACCATGACACAATGCTGTCAATCTCCTTTCTTCAATTAAATTCAACTGATCATATCTACTTTGACACCATTCAGCCTCAGAAAGTTTAGCTTCCATCAACACTCTCATAGACAGAATCTCAACCTCCACGGGGAGTACTGCTTCCATACCATAAACTAGGGAAAATGGGGTTGCACTTGTTGAAGTTCGAACTGAAGTACGGTATCCATGTAAAGCAAACGGAAGCATTTCATGCCAATCTTTATAAGTTACCACCATCTTCTGGACAATCTTTTTAATGTTCTTGTTAGCAGCTTCAACGGTCCCATTCATCTTCGGCCTGTAAGGAGAAGAATTATGATGTTCAATCTTGAACTCTTCACAAAGCTCTTTCATCATCTTGTTATTCAAATTCGAGCCATTATCAGTGATGATCTTGCTCTGGATGCCGTATCGACAAATGATCTGATTCTTGATAAATCTGACTACCACCTGTCTGGTTACATTAGCATAAGATGCTGCTTCCACCCATTTAGTAAAATAATCGATCACTACCAAGAAGAAACGATGAACATTTGAAGCTTTGGGTTCAATCATTCCAATCATGTCAATGCCCCACATAGAGAAAGGCCAAGGTGAAGAGATAACATTGAGGAGGATCGGTGGCACATGTATCTTGTCCGCATAAATCTGGAATTTATGACATTTCTTCACATATTTGCAGCAATCAGATTCCATTGTCATCCAATAGTAACCAGCTCTCAACATCCTTTTAGCCATTGCATGTCCGTTGGCATGGGTACCGAAGGATCCTTCATGTACTTCTTGCATCAACATGTCTGCTTCATGTTTGTCTACGCATCTGAGTAGGACCATGTCATAATTCCTCTTATATAATACTTCTTCATTGAGGAAGAAACTGCTTGCCAATCTCCTCAACGTCTTCCTATCTTTATTGGATGCCCCAGGCGGGTACTCTTGAGTTTGAAGAACATGTTTAATGTCATAGAACCATGGTTTGTCGTCGGTGACCTCTTCTACTGAGAACACATGAGCAGGTCTATCGAGGCGCATAACTCTGATTGTAGGCACATCGTTCCAACCATTCACTTGAAACATTAAAGACAAAGTAGCTAAAGCATCAACCATTTGGTTTTCATCTCTAGGGATATGATGTAACTCCACTTTGTTAAAGAAGGTTAACAATCTTCTAGCATAATCTCTATAAGGGATCAAACCAGGATGACGAGTCTCCCATTCTCCTTTGATTTGATTAATTACCAATGCCGAGTCTCCATAAATATCAAGAATCTTAATCCTTAGATCCACTGCTTCTTCAAGACCCATAATACATGCCTCATATTCAGCCATGTTGTTCGTACAGTCGAACTTCAATCTCGCCGTGAACGGGATATGAGTACCTCGGGGAGTGACGATGATTGCCCCAATTCCATTTCCATAAGAGTTCACAGCTCCGTCAAATATCAAACCCCAATGGGATTCAGGATCAGGTCCTTCTTCAGGTAACGACTCTTCACAATCTTTAGCTTTCAAGTACATAACATCTTCATCTGGGAAATCAAACTTGATAGATTGATAATCGTCGATTGGTTGGTGAGCCAAATGGTCGGCTAAAATACTCCCTTTGATTGCTTTCTGAGTGTGATACTCAATGTCATATTCAGATAACAACATCTGCCAATGGGCTATTCTTCCAAATAAGGCGGGCTTCTCAAAGATATACTTGATCAGATCCATTTTGGAGATCAACCAAGTGGTGTGGTTAATCATATACTGGCGTAGACGGCGAGCAGCCCAAGCTAAATCACAACAGGTTTTCTCTAGCATTGAGTATCGAGACTCACAGTCTGTGAATTTCTTACTCAAATAATATATGGCATGTTCCTTTCTTCCAGTCTCATCTTGTTGACCAAACACACATCCCATGGAATCTTCCAATATAGTCAGGTACATAATCAAAGGTCTTCCTTCCACCGGAGGAATCAAATTAGGAGGTTCAAGTAAATATTCTTTGATGCTATCAAAATCTCTCTGACAATCTTCTGCCACACACATCCTTGGTTCTTTCGGAGAAGCTTGAAAATCGGCCTACAGGTAGCAGTCATATGAGATATAAATCTAGAAATATAGTTCAGTCTCCCAAGGAATCCTCTTACTTGTTTTTCCGTCTTGGGTGCGGGCATTTCCCGAATAGCTTTGACTTTATCAGGATCTACCTCAATACCTTTCTGACTGACAATGAAACCCAGAAGTCTTCCAACGAACACCAAAAGTGCATGTGATCGGTGGAAATAGAACTGACTGTTTTTTAAGCTGGTTCGCGAAATGTCGCGGTAAGCAAGAGTCGCCACTGTCTTTTATGTTCTCCAACATGGAAAGGATAAAAGCACATCAAAATTCCTTCTTTGAGATGTCTCTCGGTTCGGGAGGTAGATTTATAGAAAGGGAAGGTGTTAGCACCCTTTCTATCCATGGTTATCCATGGGCTCTTAGATACTTGCTCATTGTGTTTTTCAAAAGTGTTTGCTTTTCAAATGTGAGTGGGTTTGAAAAAGTTTCGTTTAAAGATTTCAGAATGACTCTTGTATCTGTCCTCAAGAGTGTTTGAAAAATTGTTTTGAAAGCTTTTTTGAAAGTGTCGGTGTGAAAAGAGTTTTGATGTTTTTGAATAGAGCAAGTATCTATGAGTCATCTACCTACCCTAAGGAATTAAGCTGGGTAAATGTCCTTTAGGTAGTGCCATCCCACCATTGAGAGGTAGGTAGCACCACCGTTGGAGGTGTTCGGGTCAATTTGTTTTTTAGGGACAGTGTGGTCACCAGAGCAACAGTAGGACACCTTAGAAGCTACCCTTATGCCCTTGATCCTCTTTTAATCCGAGGCAACCGTTTCGAGGCAACTGGATCATGGACATAAGGACTTACTAAAACGTCCTATACTCGACGACCACGTTTCGAAGGTAAGGCAACAGGTGAGGCGTACCCTAGAAGTGGTGTGTGAATTTGTGTGTTATTTTCATGTCAATATTTGTCTTTGATCATTGTATTTGTGAGCTACGAGTTATTTTTAATTAGCCATACATTCTTTCATGCAATTAGAATTTAAAAGTGCTGAAATTTAAATGCGGAAAGTAAAATCCTACGCTATTACAAGGCGCAGGTCTATACATCGCCAAATTACAAAGACCCGTTTGATAAAAAATGCGGAAAGTAAAAAAGGACCTAATTACTATTACAAGCCTTGAGCAGTTACATAATATTCGAAAAGAAAAAAGGATAACGTGCGAAAGAATAAAAGTTAGGACGTCTGAGGGTTTTGACCCTTTTGAAATTAAATTGAAATTAAAGTCTAATTAATTATTTAATTTAAAGAAAAGAAAGAAAAGAAAATGTTTTTATGTTTTTGTATTTATGAAGATAAAGAAAATTAAAATTAAAAGGAAACCCTAATTCTAAGTCTATTTTAATTGTTAAAGAAAATATTAAAGTTTAACCTAATTTACTAATTAATTAATGTACATGTTTATTTACAAAAATAAATAGTAATTATAATAATAAATAAAGGAGAAAAAATTGATTAAGAAAAGGGTGAAAATGTCAAAAACCCTAATTTCTACATATTTTAATTTATTAAGAAAAGTGTTAAAATTGAAACCTAATTTAAACTAAATTAATTGTTAGTTTTATTTACAAAAATTAATTAGTGAAGAAATTAATAATAATTAAATAAACATTTTTTAATTTTCTGTTTTTTTAATTATGAAGAATTATTTTATGGAATTAAAGAAAACAATTAATTAAAATAATTTAAAAAGAATTAGATTTGAAAAGAAATTAAAAATTAGAAAATGCAAACCAGGGGGGTGTCAGGCCCCAAAGGGAGGTTTTTGAAGTATTTTTGGCCCATTGAACAAAAAAGCCTGTTTGACTTTCCATGCTTGGATGCACGTTAGTTGACTGCGCCACACCCTGGATCTCATTTAGTGATCTTCAGATTGATCATCCAAGCTACTTGGCAAGCCATGCGTGAGGATGTATAGTGAAGCTTTGAAGGAGGCGCTGCATATGAACATTGTGTGACAAAATAGAACAAATTATATGGGGGACCTGGGGATCGAACCCAGGTCCCAGCGTTTACCAAACCATATTCCCACCGTCTGAGCCAATGCACGCGTTTGTAATATTAGTGGAAAACAAATAATATAAAAAAACAACGCTAATGATATGGAACAAAACAAAAACGCGCCAGATTTCAAACGCTCCAACCCTGTGATGACACGCTAGCTTCTTCTTCGTTGTTCCTGAAAATACAAAACAAGTAGCGGGGGTTTTAAACCCCCACTAAATGAAAACTGCAAAAATAGCGATTAGAACATGGACAAATATAAAAAGGGCGCGAGGTATTGGTTTGCTTCGTCTTGATACCACGAATTCAATGGCATAGGTTTTAAGGGCCAATTTTTCCATATGTGAGAACCCCTAATTTTGAGGTTCTGAAACCCTAGGTTTCAACAATGGTGGATTCTGATTTAGGCCATGTTATCACAATTAAACTGTACCAATCGCTTCAGAAGGTTAACATTAGTATAAATCAACAAATAAAACATATGAATAATGCATGAAAATTAAGAAACGATTATGGAAAAGTTTGTGATAAACGCAATGCTATTCTACCAATTCTTGGAGTATGGAGACTGGAAAGTGATTGCAACACGTTCAAGGAAGTCTCAGCAAGAGTTTTGAATAGGTTTTAGGCTTTGAAACGTGTTGTACCTGTGATTTCAGTTTCAAAATTTTGATGAAAAAATGCAACTTTGTTCTATCTTTTCTGAGCAGCTTTTCGTGTCCATGTGCATTAGGTTTGGTTGTGCATAAGTACATGAATGAAATTAGGTCAAAAACAAGCCCATGGATTCATGCATTTATGTTTTGAATATTTGATTTTTGTCACATCTTTTTCAATATTTTTTCATGCAAATCCTTGCCAATTGTGGAAGATATTGTCCCCTTGAGATGGTGCACGAAATCTCTAGCATGTGTGGAAGATATTTGCTGCACAAAAAAGATTTAAAACCATGATTTGATATTTTTCTCATATTTAAATCTAATTAAATGAATTAATAAGATTAAAAATTCAATTAATTAATTAAAAATAAGAAAATAAATCCCTTTGAGCTTAATGGGTCGTGCATAGGCTTTGGGTAATGGTTCAAGGAAGAATTTGAGGCCCATTAGCAATTTTGAAGTGTTTTAGGCAAAGTTAACTTTTCAAAATTCCCAAAAATTTCCCAACTTCTCCAAGGCATATCTTGCTCAATTTTGAAGCTATGATCATGTTCTTGGACATTTTGGAATGTTCTTGAAGTCCTCTAACCAATGCCTTTGGTCCCATGTCATTTTAATTTACCAATCTCAAGTTATGGTCTTTGACTTAAAGTGCCTTTTTGTTGACTTTTGAAAATGACCTATAATGTTGAAATTGATAACTTTTTGTGAGGGCATTTCTTGGACTTGAAGTGTGAAGATGAGTTGTAGGAAATTTCATTATCTTCAAAATGAGCATTGTATGGGATTTTTCTGATAAACCATGAAGAAGTTATGCCTTGGTCAATTTGCAGTTGACTTTTTCAACTGTCCAAAAATAGAAACTTTTGCATCTTGATGATTTTTGAGCCATGCTTGTGGAATCATGATCAAGATTTGATCAAATGATGATTGTGGCTTCAAAATGAGATGTTGACCAAAATTTTGACTTTTGACTGTCAAATGACCATTTTGCCCCTGCAGTTGACTGTGGTGCATTTAGGGTTTTTGACTGTGCAATTTGATGTTGTGAGTCTTGAAACTTGGCATATGGATGCTTGACAATGTATGTAGGCATGTGGGACTTGATTGGACCCTTGAAAACTTCAATTTCTTTTTCCAGAACCAAATCCCTAATTTTGACTGTGTTAGAAGGCAATTGGACTGTGCAACCCTTGGGAGATTTTGAACCTTGATCTTGGCAAATCTTGAAGAATATGGGAGGGCAAATTTTGGGGTACAACAGTTGCCCCTGTTCAATCTTCTTAGACCTGAGGATGTAGATTGGCTGGCGTGCCTTTCGTAATGCGAAGGTAGAAGATGATTGAACACTAGAGTGCCCTGAAATTTGCACTCACATGTTAGCAGTATGATGCAGGGAATGGGCTTACAGATGCCATTTGGAGACTGATGGATAGGAGGATGGGCTTATAGATGCCATATGGAAGTGTGACAGAACCTTGTCGAGAATGGGCTTGTAGCTGCCATTGGGAACTGTAATGGTAGTTCTGGAGATGGGCTTATAGATGCCATCTAGGTGTCGATCGCGTAAGAGATTCCTTAGCGAGAACTTGCGTACCTGAGAAAGAAAATAATTACCTGGCCTGTTACAGGAGTTGATCTTCAAACTCTTTATATAGACGTGCCCTGGATGGATACAGGAATCAAATCTTTAAACTCTTAAGACGTGCCCTGGCAAGATACAAGAATCGAGTCCGGAGAATATAGTCGTCAACAGATACACCCTGGCAAGATACAGGAATTGGATCTTCGAACTCTTCAGACGTGCCCTGGCAAGATACAGGAATCGAGTCTGGAAAATAGTCATCAACAGATACACCCTGGCAAGATACAGGAATCGGATCTTCGAACTCTTCAGACGTGCCCTGGCAAGATACAGGAATCGAGTCTGGAATATAGTCGTCAACAGATACACCCTGGCAGGATACAGGAATCGGATCTTCGAACTCTTTAGACGTGCCCTGGCAAGATACAGGAATCGAGTCTGGAATATAGTCGTCAAAAGATACACCCTGGCAGGATACAGGAATCGGATCTTCGAACTCTTCAAACGTGCCCTGGCAAGATACAGGAATCGAGTCTGGAATATAGTCGTCAACAGATACACCTTGGCGAGATACAGGAATCGGATCTTCAAACTCTTCAGACGTGCCCTGGCAAGATACAGGAATCGAGTCTGGAATATAGTCGTCAACAGATACACCCTGGCGAGATACAAGAATCAGATCTTCAAACTCTTCAGACATGCCCTGGCAAGATACAGGAATCGAGTCTGGAATATAGTCGTCAACAGATACACCCTGGCGAGATACAGGAATCGGATCTTCGAACTCTTCAGACGTGCCCTGGCAAGATACAGGAATCGAGTCTGGAATATAGTCGTCAACAGATACACCCTGGCGAGATACAGGAATCTGATCTTCGAACTCTTCAGACGTGCCCTGGCAGGATACAGGAATCGAGTCTGGAAATAGTCGTCAACAGATACACCCTGGCAAGATACAGGAATCAGATCTTTAGTTGCGACCGTTGATAGTAATCAACTTTGTATTAACCCTTGTCCTGAAAAGACAAAACGTTAGTTGTATGCGATGTCATGATGTATGACATGCGTGATGTTCTTAGAATAAATGGAATTGTATGTTTATGATGCGTATGTGCATGCTATAATGTATGAAGATATGATGTTTATGAAGGTATTTTTGTCTAGGGAAGTAAATCCCTGACGGGTGCCGGAAAGTTGAATCCTGGGCTTGATGTTGAAGGATAGTGCTTCGTTGTTTCCGCTGGGGATGATGGTTGCAAGAATAAACCGGCAGGAGAAGATGACTCCGTTGAGGAATAAACTTGGCGAATAGGATACTCTGCGGGGAATGCTCTGTGGGAAGATATGTACTTTGCTGAGATGCTGATGATAACTCCGCTAGGGATACCATTGTTGAGTTATGTTGGAAGAATTGATGAACTCCGCTGGGGGATAGGAAGACTTCGTCGGGGACGATCTTTCCGTGGCAATTGGCTGAGGATAACCCAGTTATATCCTGGTGGGGAAATAACCTTCTGAATAAAGACGGGGGAGCGTTCGTGCTCTGCAGGGGACAAGCTTCCAGAATCTACTGGGGATAAGCTTCCTGCTGGGAGAGATGGATTCTACTTTCCTGGGGAAACTTTTTTGGATTGGACTGGGGGATGGCTCCACTGAATGTCCAGTATACCGCCGGGGAATAATCTTAGATCAATACTACCGGGGATGCTTGTTAAGAATGTTTGTATACTCCGCTGAGGAATGTTGAGATCTGCTGGGGATACCCAACTTCCTTAAGGCTGACAATGGGCTAACTCTGCTTGGGGAGAGTATCGCTGACTTGCTAGGAGATACTGTGCCTTGTAGGGCTTATGGGAGACCAATGCTAGGGGCGAGTTGTTGAATCTTGGCTCACTCTCTGGGGAATTAAGATATCTTGGCTGCACTCTTCAGCCGAACTTACCTTGGTACCTTGGTGGACAGAGCAATTAGATTGCTTAGACAACTCATTATTGCCCCTGTTTCTGATGTCACCTGTAATTAATCCTTTGTTTCGTATGCAAGTATTCATGAGTTAGCAATTAGTGTCAAATGCATATATCAAAAATTGAACATTGGACGTTCTTCGCAAAACAAAACAGAAGAAGGAAAAACAATTGGCAATTTAACTGGAAAGTGAATTTGTATTGATTTTGAATTTGAATTTGCCTGTAAATAGGCGTTTATGTACAAGAGGCTGACGTCCTAGTAAGAGAACGCCGCCGAACAACAGAGTTTATACAATTTTGTGAAAAAGGAAAACAAAACAGCTATGTGAAAAGAATAATCCCACTGGGTTCCAACTCTGCTATCGCCTTTATATCTTCGAGCGTCTCATCACTTGGCTGCTCAGTTGAAAATGAAGCTGACTGATCGATGCCGTATGAACTTGAGGTTGATACCGGATTCTGGATGCAAGGTGATCCAATGAGACATAGTATTATGCTTTAATCCCTAACTTTTTCCTGGAACACCCTTTCGGGTTTTCAGTCCACCGGGATACCCATTTTTGCCCAAGCCGCCTTTTCAGGTTTTCGACTTGCTGGGTGTATAGATTTTTTTCATTTCATCCCTCATTTTGCCCGAACCCTTTTGGTTCGCCGGGAAGCCCTAATTTTTGCCTAGGTATGTCAACCTAGCGGGTCTTTTATCATGCGTAGTATCTTTTTACTATGTCTGCATTGGCGGGGTGAGGGAGGTCGTCACCATCCATGGTGGTTAGAATCATGGCTCCTCCTGAGAACACATGTTTAACCACAAATGGCCCTTCGTACGTGGGGGTCCATTTGCCCCTGGGATCACTTTGAGGAAGGATGATGCGTTTGATTACCAGGTCCCCAACTTGATACTCTTGTGGTCTGACCTTCTTGTTAAATGCCCTGATCATTCGTTTTTGGTACGTCTGACCATGGCAAATAGCAGTGAGTCTCTTTTCGTCAATTAGGTTTAATTGATCAAGTCGGGTCTGGATCCAGTCATCTTCGCTCAGATCTGCATCCTTCATTATCCGGAGAGAGGGTATCTGGACTTCAATCAGCAAGACTGCCTTCATGCCATAGACCAAGGAAAATGGAGTTGCCCCGGTTGACGTTCTTGCTGAGGTACGGTACCCATGAAGAGCGAACGGTAACATCTCGTGCCAATCTTTATAGGTCACTGTCATCTTCTGCACAATCTTTTTGATATTCTTATTAGCTGCTTCTACAACCCCATTCATCTTCGGCCGGTAAGGAGAAGAGTTGTGGTGCTGTATCTTGAATTGCTCGCAGAGCTCAGTGATCATCTTGTTATTAAGATTGGTACCATTGTCTGTAATGATCCTTTCTGGGACGCCGTATCGACAGATCAGGTTATGCCGAATGAACCGTGCCACGACATTCTTGGTTACTGTAGCGTAGTAAGCTGCTTCAACCCACTTTGTAAAGTAATCAATCGCCACCAGGATGAAGCGATGCCCGTTGGATGCCGTAGGTTTAATCTCGCCGATCATATCTATGCCCCACATTGCAAAAGGCCAAGGTGCCGTCAAGACATTCAGAGGAACCGGAGGAACGTGCACCTTATCAGCATAAATCTGGCATTTGTGACATGTCCGAGAGTGTTGGTAACAGTCGGCTTCCATTGTGGACCAGAAATATCCTGCCCGAAGGATCTTCTTTGCCATAGTATGTCCACTGGAATGTGTTCCGAAGGTACCTTCATGCAATTCTGCCATGATCCTTTCTGCTTCAGCTTTATCCACACAACGCAGTAAGGTTGAATCATGGTTTCGCTTGTACAGAATGCCGTTGCTGAGGAAGAACTTTGCTGCGAACCTTCTCAGAAACTTTTTGTCGTTGATGGATGCGCCTTCAGGGTATTCTTGGGCTTCCAAGTACCTTTTCACCTCATGGTACCAGGGTTTCTCAGTTACTATCTCAGCCTCAAGATCACAACAGTATGCCGGTTCGTCCAGTTTCCAGATAATGATCCGGGGAGCCTCATTGTCCCATTTGACTTTGAACATGGAAGACATCGTAGCCAACGCGTCCGCCAACTGATTCTCCTCTCTTGGGAAGTGTTCAAAAGTTATCTTCGTGAAATAGGGGATCAATGTCAACACACATTCTTTGTAAGGAATAAGATTCGGATGTTTCGTATCCCACTCGCCTTTGATCTGATTGATCACGAGAGCGGAATCTCCGAAGACACTCAGAAACTTGATCCTTAAGTCAATCGCAGCTTGAAGACCCATGATGCATGCCTCATACTCTGCCATGTTGTTGGTGCAGTTGAAACATAGCCGGGAAGTAAGTGGAGTATGAGTGCCTTGAGGGGATATGATCACAGCGCCGATACCGTTACCCAAAGCGTTGGAGGCTCCGTCAAAGTGCATAGACCATCGGGATCCTTCCTCAGGTCCTTCATCCGGTCCAGGTACTTCACAATCAGTCACTATCATGATGCTCTCGTCTGGAAACTCGAAGTTCATTGACTGGTAGTCGTCCACTGCCTGGTGTGCCAAGTGGTCTGCCAATACACTTCCTTTGATAGCCTTCTGAGTCGTGTACTGGATGTCGTATTCTGTCAAGATCATTTGCCATCTTGCTATTCTTCCAGACAGAGCAGGCTTTTCAAATATGTACTTTATTGGATCCATCTTTGAAATCAACAGAGTAGTGTGAGTCAGCATATACTGTCTCAGCCGGCGAGCAGCCCATACCAAAGCGCAGCAAGTTTTCTCGAGCAGTGAGTATCGGGTCTCACAGTCGGTAAACTTTTTGCTAAGGTAATAAATGGCGTGCTCTTTTCGGCCAGACTCGTCATGCTGCCCCAGCACACACCCCATTGAGCTGTCAAGTACTGTCAGGTATAATATTAGAGGTCTCCCTTCAACCGGTGGCATAAGAATGGGTGGTTCTTGGAGATACTCTTTGATTCTGTCAAAAGCGGCCTGACATTCATCATTCCAACGTACCACCTGATCTTTCTTCAGCAGCTTGAAGATTGGTTCACAGGTAGCTGTTAGGTGCGAGATGAATCGGGCAATATAATTCAGACGTCCTAGAAAGCCTCTGACTTCTTTTTCTGTCTTGGGAACTGGCATCTCTTGTATGGCTTTAACCTTGGCAGGGTCCACTTGAATACCCTTGTCGCTCACGACGAAGCCTAGCAACTTCCCAGATCTTACCCCGAATGTGCACTTGTTTGGGTTCAACCTCAACTTGTATAACTTCAGACGGTCAAACAATTTCTGCAGATGATCAAGATGTTCCTCCTTAGTTTGGGACCTTGCAATCATATCGTTGACATACACTTCAATCTCATGGTGGATCATGTCATGAAATAAAGCAACCATGGCACGTTGGTAGGTTGCCCCAGCATTTTTCAACCCGAATGGCATGACCTTGTAGCAGAAGGTGCCCCACTGAGTAACAAAGGTAGTCTTTTCCATATCTTCAGGAGCCATCTTGATCTGATTATAACCTGAAAACCCATCCATGAAGGAGAACACCTTGTGCTGAGCAGTATTGTCAACAAGAACATCAATGTGGGGTAGAGGGAAATCATCCTTGGGGCTTGCCCTGTTCAGATCCCTGTAATCGACACACATTCTGACCTTACCATCTTTCTTTGGCACTGGAACCACGTTGGCTACCCACTGAGGGTAAGAATTCACTGCTAGAAACCCGACATCAAATTGCTTCATAACCTCAGCTTTGATCTTCTCGGACATCTCTGGACGCATACGGCGGACCTTCTGTTTAACCGGAGGGCATTCTTCCTTGGTAGGCAAGTGATGGATCACAATGTCGGTATCCAACCCAGGCATGTCTTCGTAGGACCAGGCGAAGATCTCCACATAATCACGCAACATCTGAATCAACCGTTGTTTTACCCTGAGCTCTAGATTGGCACCAATCTTGACTTCCTTTCTATCTGTCTCAGTACCCAGATTTATCGTTTCCACTGGCTCTTCATGTGGCTGAATGACCCTCTCTTCCTGGAGTAACAGTCTTGCAAGCTCACCAGGCACTTCGCAATCACCTTCACCTTCGTCTTCGGCTAAGTTGATCGGATTTTCGAAGTCATAACTGGCAGTAGCAGAGTCGTTACCAGTGGGATCCAGAGTGGATTGGAACCTGTATGAGTGAGTGTGTGTAAATATAGCTGTTTTGCAATATATAAAGAAGGAAAGAAAGAAAGGGAGCACAAGATTTGAAATGCGAAAAACGTCCAATGTCTTTATTCATGATATATGGAGATGACAAGTAATAAGCCCTCACAAATGAAGCCACGGTGCCCCGGGTAAGACACCGGGCCATAAAGTTTCAGTTTATTGTTTATTACAAATTAAAAAACAAAGGAATTCATTACTGCGTAACAAAAGTAACAGGTATGTGGTCTTTTGCAGTCCAATTGTTCAGTCCACCGTCCGTCACCGGGAAGATCCAGCTGTTGAACTCAGATTCTTCCACTTTGTCACCATCCCTGATAGCATTCACCCCATGGTCAGGCAGGGGAGCTGTCACCACATTAGGCTTCTCAGGTGCCTCGAACTGTACTTCCTTGGCATCGATAAGGTCCTGAACCTTATTTCTTAGGGCCCAACAATCATCAGTAGAATGCCCCGGGCTATCAGAATGATAAGCACAACGGGCATTTGGATTATACTTCGGAGAGGTTGTATTCACCACCTTCGGAGCCTCTCTGACGGTCACCAAGTTGGTCGATAGCAGCTGCGGCAAGATTTGTGACAAGGTCATACTAAGCCGAGTATATTCTCTTCTGGGTCTCTCACCCCTTGGTTGGTTAGGTTGCCGAGGAGCGGCAACAGGCTTTGCAATAACCATCGCGTTGACAGCTTGGCGGCGTTCTGGTTTGTTTTGCCTTCTAGGCCCATACACAGCACTGGCCTCCTTTTTAAAAGGTTTCTTCTCAGAACTTGAAGACGCACCTTTCTGAATTTTTCCTGACTTCAAACCAGCCTCTATCCTTTCCCCAGTCAGAATGAGATCTGTGAAACCTGCAGACGAATTGCCAATGAGGTGATTGAAGAATGGCCCGGATAGGGTCCCCAAGAACATGTCTACTAGTTCACGATCTGTTAATGGTGGCTGCACCCTGCCAGCCAGGTCCCTCCACTTCTGTGCATACTCTTTAAAACCTTCTCCCGATCCTAGCGACATACCCTGGAGTTGGGTACGTGTAGGAGCGAGGTCGGCATTATACTGATACTGCTTGTAAAAAGTAGTAGCCAATTCCTCCCAGTTACGAACCTTGGTTCCATCCAGCTGATAGAACCATTCGAGATGAGTCCCTGAAAGACTCTCCTGGAAGAAATGGATCCACAAGTTCTTGTCCATAGTGTACGGCTAAATCTTCCGCACATAAGATCTGAGATGTAGCTTAGGGCAGGACGCCCCGTCATACTTTGCGAAAGATGGTGCTTTGAACTTGTGTGGGATCACCACACCAGAAGATAGACCCAAGTCTCCAAAATCCAACCCAGGCACTTGTTGAATTTCCATGGCATTCAGACGATCTTCCAATTGCTTGTACTTGTCTTCAGCTGGAGGATACTGCTCCTCATTAAAATCAGTCTCGTTGTCAGAGACCACCGGACTAGGAACCCTTCCCCCCTGGGGACTGCCTTTCCCCACAGAAGAACCAGCTTGATCAACCTCATTCTGCAGTGTGTTACCACACCTCCGGCCAGTGTTGAATAGTACAGTTCTCTTATTCTTCTTCTTGACCAATAGAGCCTTCAATTCCTCCTGTCCTTGGGCCAAACTCATGATCAGCTCTTGGAATTGGGCGTTCTGAGCCTGGAGGGCCTTGATGGACTGCTCGGTAGACGATTCAGGGTTCATGATGCTGAAATAAACAGCGAAGAACATTAAGAAACCTGAAAAGAAGAGTACCTGTGATGCACATGATGAATGGAATGCGTATGATTTATGTTTTCAAAGACAATCGGGAATCAACTTTGTAAACAAAAAGGAACACACTTCATTAGATTCAACTTTGAAATTTAAATTGTTCAATAGATTGCCCTTAGGCGTTACATAAAATGGAAATACTGAAAAGGGAAATGAAATTGTAAAAGGACATCCAAAGTTCATCATTGATCCCAGGGTCTCCTTTTCTCAGTACGGATGTAGTCATTCAAGGCCCGCTCGTTCTCCAACTGCTTTGTCAGCTTCTGGATCTTCAATTCCTGCTTGTTGAACTTTTCTCGATAAGAATCCCGTTCTTCTCGCAGTTGCACCCAAGACCTCTTTAGTGTATCAATATCAGTAGGTATCTGAGGAGGGAGAACAGTTGGGGGAGCCCCATCTCTATCAGGATATTCGAGAATGACGGGTCTGACAGCTTCATATGGCATACCTAACTTCTGAGCACGGATACGGACCCATTTGTAGTAGGCTTCCATAGGTAGAGAAGTCTTTGGTCCCAACTCTTGTGGGTCAGCTTTGTGAATTCTGTCCCAAGCCTTGATGAACCTATGACGCAGCTCGTCACTATCTACCTGAAACTCAAAACTGATGTGAGGCACCAACATCTCATGAGGCCCTGCTCTTCTGGCTCTTCCGAACTGACAGAGAGCTAGACATGGATTATAAGAGATTCCTCCTTGGGTACCAATCAAAGGAACATTAGGATATTCTCCGCAACGATCAATAACAACTACCTCATCCAAACCCTTGAGAGTCCAAATGATGTCATTATCAGTGAGAGACATTAACCTATGAGCCCAGCCTCTTCCTTCTTTGTTCTTCAGCACGAACTTAGGGAGGTGCGAAATAAACCACCTCACTAACAAAGGAATGCAACACCACAGAGTTCCTCGTCTTCGGGCAGTACGAGCATAAAGTTGTTGCAGGATGTCACCCAGGAGAGTGGGCACAGGGTTCCGAGACATGAAGATCCTTATGGTAGTGACGTTAATGAAGTTGTCAGGATTAGGGAACAAGACTAGACCATAGATTAAGAGAGCCAGAATGTCTTCATACGCCCTAAAGTCCAGGTCATTCCAGAAACTGTTAGCCTTACCAACCAGAAACTTGGCCAAGAAACCCTTAACTTTGCTTCTAGTCACCCAGTTGTCCATTACCTCTTTGTGGGTCAAGGGAAGAGCTACAGCAATCTCCTCAAGCCTAAGAGTCTTTTCCCAACCAGTGTAGGGAGTCTGATCCAAGATAGGGATACCAAGCAAATCAGAGAACTCTTCCAGGGTAGGGACCAACTGGAAGTCTTGAAAGGTGAAGCAGTTGTACAAGAGATTATAAAACTATCTCAGGACACTCATCAGTTGTTGGTCCCATTTTGCAGTGACTAAGCCGAGAAGAGAACCATGCCTCTGGATGAAGGAAGTAGTATTTGGAATTCTGCTAACCAACTCTTCAAGCAACTCAGGTGGGTGAACAAAATTGAACCGGATAGTGTTCCTTCGCATAGGCATCATGATGTCCTACAAAACAGAGCAAAGGTGAAACCCTTTTGTCTTTGAAATGGTCAGTCCTTATGCAGGATGCATGCAATGTTTATGATGGCATGATGTTATGATAAAGCACACCACAAATATTCACAAAGGCAAACATGATAAGGCACACAAGTCACACAAGACAAGCCCTTAGAGTTTAGGCCAGCATGGGGTCTAGGTATTACCCTCTTTCCGTTTGTTGGTTAAGACCCGTCCTATCAGAAGTAACTGGGTTCTAGAGGATCCCAATATCACTGACTACCCTCAATCGGTCATAACTCCAGCATCACAATCTTTTCTTGCGGCCAGAACCATCGCGAGAGTTTAGCCTCAATGGGTGTAGCATACTGCTACTGTTCTATGGCCAAGTTGGGTCAAATTAGGGTTCTAAGGTCGGTTGGTGCTTAATGACTCCTCAGAAGACCCATATTCTCCTCGTTGCAACACAAGGGATATCGGTACAAACCAAGGTGTCACACCAACATAGCCACTGCTTCACCCGTGTCGGTCTACGCCGGACAGGTCCCTCACAGCTTATGCTACCTAAAAGGGTATCCCCAGATCCGGGTTAGGATCTATGAAACTCCAAGACAATGCCCACAATAATAAAGCAAACAAAACGTTCAATTGAAAACATAAGAGTGGTCTAATCCTAAGGTACACCTCACTTTAAAACTCCCTAGCAGAGTCGCCAGTTCTGTGATCGGTGGAAATAGAACTGACTGTTTTTTAAGCTGGTTCGCGAAATGTCGCGGTAAGCAAGAGTCGCCACCGTCTTTTATGTTCTCCAACATAGAAAGGACAAAAGCACAGCAAAATTCCTTCTTTGAGATGTCTCTCAGTTCGGGAGGTAGATTTATAGAAAGGGAAGGTGTTAGCACCCTTTCTATCCATGGTTATCCATGGGCTCTTAGATACTTGCTCATTGTGTTTTTCAAAAGTGTTTGCTTTTCAAATATGAGTGGGTTTGAAAAAGTTTCATTTAAAGATTTCAGAATGACTCTTGTATCTGTCCTCAAGAGTGTTTGAAAAATTGTTTTGAAAGCTTTTTTGAAAGTGTCGGTGTGAAAAGAGTTTTGATGTTTTTGAATAGAGCAAGTATCTATGAGTCATCTACCTACCCTAAGGAATTAAGATAGGTAAATGTCCTTTAGGTAGTGCCATCCCACCATTGAGAGGTAGGTAGCACCACCGTTGGAGGTGTTCGGGTCAATTTGTTTTTTAGGGACAATGTGGTCACCAGAGCAACAGTAGGACACCTTAGAAGCTACCCTTATGCCCTTGATCCTCTTTTAATCCGAGGCAACCGTTTCGAGGCAACTGGATCATGGACATAAGGACTTACTAAAACGTCCTATACTCGACGACCACGTTTCGAAGGTAAGGCAACAGGTGAGGCGTACCCTAGAAGTGGTGTGTGAATTTGTGTGTTATTTTCATGTCAATATTTGTCTTTGATCATTGTATTTGTGAGCTACGAGTTATTTTTAATTAGCCATACATTCTTTCATGCAATTAGAATTTAAAAGTGCTGAAATTTAAATGCGGAAAGTAAAATCCTACGCTATTACAAGGCGCGGGTCTATACATCGCCAAATTACAAAGACCCGTTTGATAAAAAATGCGGAAAGTAAAAAAGGACCTAATTACTATTACAAGCCTTGAGCAGTTACATAATATTCGAAAAGAAAAAAGGATAACGTGCGAAAGAATAAAAGTTAGGACGTCCGAGGGTTTTGACCCTTTTGAAATTAAATTGAAATTAAAGTCTAATTAATTATTTAATTTAAAGAAAAGAAAGAAAAGAAAATGTTTTTATGTTTTTGTATTTATGAAGATAAAGAAAATTAAAATTAAAAGGAAACCCTAATTCTAAGTCTATTTTAATTGTTAAAGAAAATATTAAAGTTTAACCTAATTTACTAATTAATTAATGTACATGTTTATTTACAAAAATAAATAGTAATTATAATAATAAATAAAGGAGAAAAAATTGATTAAGAAAAGGATGAAAATGTCAAAAACCCTAATTCCTACATATTTTAATTTATTAAGAAAAGTGTTAAAATTGAAACCTAATTTAAACTAAATTAATTGTTAGTTTTATTTACAAAAATTAATTAGTGAAGAAATTAATAATAATTAAATAAACATTTTTTAATTTTCTGTTTTTTTAATTATGAAGAATTATTTTATGGAATTAAAGAAAACAATTAATTAAAATAATTTAAAAAGAATTAGATTTGAAAAGAAAATAAAAATTAGAAAATGCAAACCAGGGGGGTGTCAGGCCCCAAAGGGAGGTTTTTGAAGTATTTTTGGCCCATTGAACAAAAAAGCCTGTTTGACTTTCCATGCTTGGATGCACGTTAGTTGACTGCGCCACACCCTGGATCTCATTTAGTGATCTTCAGATTGATCATCCAAGCTACTTGGCAAGCCATGCGTGAGGATGTATAGTGAAGCTTTGAAGGAGGCGCTGCATATGAACATTGTGTGACAAAATAGAACAAATTATATGGGGGACCTGGGGATCGAACCCAGGTCCCAGCGTTTACCAAACCATATTCCCACCGTCTGAGCCAATGCACGCGTTTGTAATATTAGTGGAAAACAAATAATATAAAAAAACAACGCTAATGATATGGAACAAAACAAAAACGCGCCAGATTTCAAACGCTCCAACCCTGTGATGACACGCTAGCTTCTTCTTCGTTGTTCCTGAAAATACAAAACAAGTAGCGGGGGTTTTAAACCCCCACTAAATGAAAACTGCAAAAATAGCGATTAGAACATGGACAAATATAAAAAGGGCGCGAGGTATTGGTTTGCTTCGTCTTGATACCACGAATTCAATGGCATAGGTTTTAAGGGCCAATTTTTCCATATGTGAGAACCCCTAATTTTGAGGTTCTGAAACCCTAGGTTTCAACAATGGTGGATTCTGATTTAGGCCATGCTATCACAATTAAACTGTACCAATCACTTCAGAAGGGTAACATTAGTATAAATCAACAAATAAAACATATGAATAATGCATGAAAATTAAGAAACGATTATGGAAAAGTTTGTGATAAACGCAATGCTATTCTACCAATTCTTGGAGTATGGAGACTGGAAAGTGATTGCAACACGTTCAAGGAAGTCTCAGCAAGAGTTTTGAATATGTTTTAGGCTTTGAAACGTGTTGTACCTGTGATTTCAGTTTCAAAATTTTGATGAAAAAATGCAACTTTGTTCTATCTTTTCTGAGCAGCTTTTCGTGTCCATGTGCATTAGGTTTGGTTGTGCATAAGTACATGAATGAAATTAGGTCAAAAACAAGCCCATGGATTCATGCATTTATGTTTTGAATATTTGATTTTTGTCACATCTTTTTCAATATTTTTTCATGCAAATCCTTGCCAATTGTGGAAGATATTGTCCCCTTGAGATGGTGCACGAAATCTCTAGCATGCGTGGAAGATATTTGCTGCACAAAAAAGATTTAAAACCATGATTTGATATTTTTCTCATATTTAAATCTAATTAAATGAATTAATAAGATTAAAAATTCAATTAATTAATTAAAAATAAGAAAATAAATCCCTTTGAGCTTAATGGGGCGTGCATAGGCTTTGGGTAATGGTTCAAGGAAGAATTTGAGGCCCATTAGCAATTTTGAAGTGTTTTAGGCAAAGTTGACTTTTCAAAATTCCCAAAAATTTCCCAACTTCTCCAAGGCATATCTTGCTCAATTTTGAAGCTATGATCATGTTCTTGGACATTTGGGAATGGTCTTGAAGTCTTCTAACCAATGCCTTTGGTCCGATGTCATTTTGATTTACCAATCTCAAGTTATGGTCTTTGACTTAAAGTGCCTTTTTGTTGACTTTTGAAAATGACCTATAATGTTGAAATTGATAACTTTTTGTAATAGCATTTCTTGGACTTGAAGTGTGAAGATGAGTTGTAGGAAATGTCATTCTCTTCAAAATGAGCATTGGATGGGATTTTTCTGATAAACTATGAAGAAGTTATGCCTTGGTCAATTTGCATTTGACTTTTTCAGTTGTCCAAAAATAGAAACTTTTGCATCTTGATGATTTTTGAGCCATGCTTGTGGAATCATGATCAAGATTTGATCAAATGATGATTGTGGCTTCAAAATGAGATGTTGACCAAAATTTTGACTTTTGACTGTCAAATGACCATTTTGCCCCTGCAGTTGACTGTGGTGCATTTAGGGTTTTTGATTGTGCAATTTGATGTTGTGAGTCTTGAAACTTGGAATATGGATGCTTGACAATGTATGTCGGCATGTGGGACTTGATTGGACCCTTGAAAACTTCAATTTCTTTGCCAGAACCAAAACCCTAATTTTGACTATGTTAGGAGGCAATTGGACTGTGCAACCCTTGGGAGATTTTGAACCTTGATCTTGGCAAATCTTGAAGAATATGGGAGGGCAAATTTTGGGGTACAACAGTGCACTTGTTGGGATTCAGACGGAGTTTATACTTTCTCAAACGCTGGAATAACTTCAATAAATGTTCCAAATGATCTTCTTCAGTTTGCGATTTGGCAATCATGTCATCTACATACACTTCTATCTCTTTATGCATCATATCATGGAACAAAGCAGTCATGGCCCTTTGGTATGTTTCACCAGCATTCTTCAAACCAAACGGCATTACCCGATAACAAAATGTTCCCCAAGGTGTAATGAAAGTTGTCTTCTCCATATCTTCTGGTGCCATCTTGATTTGATTGTAACTGGAGAAACCATCCATGAAAGAAAAGACTTTGAACTTTGCGGTACTGTCGACCAATACATCAATGTGTGGTAAATGAAAATCATTCTTTGGGCTAGCTCTATTCAGATCTCTATAGTCTACACACATCCGAACTTTGCCATCTTTCTTAGTAACAGGCACTATATTGGCTAACCATTGAGGATAGACCGATGTAACAAGGAAACCTGCATTAATTTGCTTCTGAACTTCCTCTTTGATCTTGTCAGCCATATCGGGATGAGTCCTTCTCAACTTCTGCTTAATCGGCGGACATTCAGGTCTCAACAGCAAACGATGCTCCACAATATTGTCATCTAAACCTGGCATGTCTTGGTAGGACCAAGCAAACACGTCAACATACTCTCTGAGAAGCTCCAACATTTTCTCTTTGACCTCTGGGATAAGCAATGCTCCGACCTTAACTTCCTTTTTATCTTCTTCATCACCCAAATTGATCATCTCTATAGGCTCTTCAAACGGCTGAATAGTTTTTTCATCGTGCTCAAGCAAACGAGAAATTTCATCAGGAACTTCTTCACTATCTTCTTCCTCGGCTCCGAACACAGGGAATTCAAAGTTGGGAGGGGGCATAGGATCATTATTTTCAATGGTTAAGTCATGGATTAATCTGCACATATGATTATGCTTTATTTTAGAAATCGATTTGTTCAAATAAAACAAAAAGTTATTATATTTTCCTATTACTACCAATTAATTTTCATTACTATTTCCCAGAAAAAGTGAAAAAATAAAACAGTAGTGGACAAAATAACATTTATTCATGAGGGGAAATACTTGAAACAAAGAGCCCAAACATTTTCTCTTTTGCCTTGGGCAGAGCAAAAGGATTTATTTTCAACATAGCCCGACACAAATACTTTTCGCCTTGGGCAGAGCGAAATTTTTTTTTCAAAAATAAAACAAAACATTACTCAGAAATATGCATCACAACAGGAACATCAACAGCAATCCAGTTCTGGAAAACCACTCCATGCGTTAAAAATCGGGTAAATCCTCTTCAGAATCGTCTCCTATTATAGCATCAACCTCAGGAGGAGTTGGATGGATAAAACCTGCGCTTCGGAAAACCTCTTGTATCAGACGGATAACTTTTTCCTGCTTGACTCTTGTAGACACGGGGTTAAAACCAAGACCTTCTCCAGACTTGTTCTCAGGCAAAGTCAACACCTGGCCCTAACCTTCAGCCGAACCACTTTCAACCACTCGTCGCGCATCCTCAAAAGAAGAAACAAATGTCCCTTGCTTCTTCACTTCATTATTAGCAATAAATAGAGCTTGGAATTGGGTTCCAACATCCTCATCAGCATCAATAAAAGAGAAAGATGACAAATGGCTTACCACCATAGCCTGCTCTCCACCAATCATTACCAGCTTTCCATGCCTTACAAACTTCAATCTTTGATGGAGCGTGGAAGTGACTGCCCCTGCATCAAGGATCCATGGACGACCCAATAGGCAACTGTAGGCGGCACGAATATCCATTACTTGAAAAGTGATCTGAAAAGTATGAGGACCAATTATTATAGGAAGATCCACCTCACCAATGACAGTCTTCCTAGAACCATCAAACGCTTTGACAATTACTCCACTAGGTCTCATGGGAGCACCTTGGTATGAAAGTCGAGATAATGTAGTTTTGGGCATTACATTTAACGACAGACCTGTATCTACTAGAACACTTGATAAAGTATCATTTCCATAACTTATTGAGATATGCAAAGCCATATTATGGTTCCTTCCCTCCTCCAGAAGCTCTTCATCACTGAAACCAAGATTGTTACACGAAGTAATATTTCCCACAATTCCATCAAATTGGTCAACCGTCACATCATAATCTACGAATGCCTGGTCCAAGACCTTCATCAAAGCTTCTCTATGGGCACCAGAATCTCTCAGTAAAGCAAGCAAAGAAATCTTGGAAGGAGTTTGCAATAGTTGGTCCACAATCTTGTATTCACTTCTCTTGATGAGCTTCGGAATCTCATCATCATCGGGGTGTGGGATAGGTTCATTGGATCGGCCTACCTCAACCCTGGGTTCAACATTTCTCGCTGGAATTTCTGCCGGTATGGGCCTCTTGACTTGAACTTTTGGTCTCTTCAAAGGTACTGCTGCAAAGACACGTCCACTTCTCATAACTCTGCTCACATCAGCGATGTTAACAAAAGATGGCATTGTTGGTATAAGGACTTCTACCCCATTCTCAATCATTGTGGCATTATACTTATACGGTATAGCTTGGTCTGAGTTGTAAGGCACAGGACCAGGTGGATAAATGATCAAAGGAGCAACAGGTGCAGTCTGACTGTCATAAACGATCTCTACTAGTTCAGGCAAGTTGAATTGTGGTATTATAACATTCACTTCATCCACCGGATCTCTGTCATATGTAATAGTGATAACCCTCTGGTCTAACAATTTTTGAATATCCTCATTCACAATAGGGCAATCAACCTCTCTTGATTAGAATTCACAAACATCATAATCATGCTGATGCCTAAAAAAGGCAAGTCTTCTTAAGCTCTGATGTAACCTGATCAACGAATCTCTTATGTGTTCAACTTGAAAAACTCAAAACTTTCCCGGACAACCTTCCACCATATTCACTGATGCTGCCCCATGTCGAGGCAAAGGATTATCTCTAACATTCGGGTTAACATCCTTGAAAGACAAGATACCGTTCTTAATCAATCTCTGCACATCCGCCTTTAGAGCAAAGTAATTTTCAATGTTGTGCCCCGGCAACCCTTGATGATATTCACAGAACTGGTATGCCTTGTACCACGGAGAAGTACTATTCGGTGCGACAGGAGGAGGCTTCTTCGTTATGAGGTTCTTTCTGATCAGAGCAGGGAACAATTCAGTGTAAGTCATGGGAATGGCATCAAATTGCGGTTTCCTTGGTGAACGATTCTGGTTATTAAATTGATAAGCCTGTTGTCAAGGCTGCTGTTGAAATGGTCGTTGCTGAATTGGTGGGATTTAATGAGTTGGGGTCACTAATGTTAGGCGGACAGCCGGAGTGACTGCCGCAACATGTGAATAGCCTCTCCTTGGTCTCCTAGGGAAAATTACACGGACATCTTGTTCTTTCCTTTTAGGGAAAACACTTCCGAACTTCTTGATACTGCTAGACGAACTTCCTTCCTTAACCAAACGTCCTTCACGAATCCCTTCTTCCAACCGCATGCCCATACTTACCATCTCGGTGAAGTCACTGGGTGCGCTGGCAATCATTCTTTCATAATAAAAGGAACCTAAATTCTTCAGGAATATCTTTGTCATTTCTTTCTCCTCAAGAGGGGGATAAATCTGAGCAGCAATCTCGCGCCACCTCTGAGCATATTCTTTAAAGGACTCTCTGTCTCTCTGGGACATCGCCCAGAGTTGATCTCTGTCCGGCGCCATGTCAACGTTGTACTTATACTGGCGAACAAAAGCTTCACTAAGATCGTTGAAATTACGGATCCGAGTGTTGTCCAAACCCATATACCACTTTAGAGCGGCACCAGTCAAAATGTCTTGAAAGTAGTGAGTTAACAAGTTATGATCATCAGAATATGTAGACATCTTTCTCACATACATAGTTAAATGACTCCGTGGACACAAATCACCTTTATACCTTTTAAAGTCTGGTACTTTGAATTTGGCTGGAATCTTTACATTTGGAACTAAACACAAGTCATGAGCATTCTTTCCAAACAAATCTTTCCCCTTTAACGCTCTGATCTCCCTCTGCATCTCTTGAAACTGGTCTTGAAATTCTTCCATCCTATCGAAAAGACCCAGACTTTAAGCAGGCTCGGCATGATAAGTAGGTTCATTCATGTATGGCATAGAATGAACCACATGAGCGACAGTTGTCATCACTGGTTGAGGGAAAGGTGCCACAGACGGGATTACATGCGGCATAGTAGTTGTCTCTGGTTGAGGAAAAGACACGGTAGGTTGAATCAAAGGATGTACGACAGGCTGATACCCTTCCGGCACAATGTTATAAGGCATTCCCCACGGAAAGCCTTTTGGCATCTGATGTTGAAGCGGAGAGTTGATTTGAGTCACAGATGTTGGAACTGTGACAATCTCAGAAACCACATTAGTTGAAGTCTGAATCTCAGCAGCTGCAGTCGATGGCTGATTCTGAGTAGCCATCAAACTTTCCACCAGCGCAGTTAGTTTCTCCATACCGACACGAAGGGTAGCGACCTCCTCACGAAGCTCGTGGTTTTCCTGTTCTAGATCTTCCATCTTCCTCTGATGGTTGGCTCGGGTATCGTATCGATGAGACAGCTTGGCAATCTATCAGAGTGGAAAGAGAAACAAAGATAAGACTCGAGAAAACATGTGAAGTGGAATGTTGGATGATGCATGATATGCGATGCAAATGAACGTTCATTTTGATAGTTTTTTCAAGGAACTTCAATAATTTTGCACACATCAATGGTAGAGGAATTTGGAACAATAAAAACTCATTTCATTAATCAAAAGCGGTAAATTACAACTTACAACTTTGGCAAAACAAAACAATAAATTACAACCTTGGGACGACAACCCAATAATAAAAGCAGTAAATTACAACTTTGGAACATGAAGCCCATAATAAAAACAGTAAATTACAACTTTGGAACATGAAGCCCATAATAAAGCAGTAAATTACAACTTTGGAACATGAAGCCCTTTTACAGAGTTTTACAAAATGACAACAGTAAAATAAAACTAAGAACCAAAGATCACTCAAAATCATCAGATGAAGGACCAAATGCCAACTGTAACTGGAGCTTCCTAATCTTCTCTTCATAAAAGTCTTCCATCTCTTTCTTCTCATCTACCAGTCGATCAATGATTTCCTTTTGTGGATTAGGAACAAGAGCAACGCTTACCGAATCTTCCTTCTTTCTCTTCCTTTCACTAGCATCCACAGACAGATTTCCTTTTTTGGACGGGATTGCAAGAAGCTTTGGGTACTAAGTTGCGTTTGAGTTCCGCTTATCATCCACAGACAGATGGTCAGACGGAGAGAACGATTCAGTCGTTGGAAGATTTGTTAAGAGCTTGTGTGTTGGAGAAAGGTGGAGCTTGGGATAGTTATCTACCATTGATTAAGTTTACCTACAACAATAGTTTTCATTCGAGCATTGGTATGGCTCTGTTTGAGGAATTGTATGGTAGGAGGTGTCGGACACCGTTGTGTTGGTATGAATCTGGAGAGAGTGCTGTGATTAGACCGAAAATTGTCCAACAGACTTCGGAAAAGATTAAGATGATTCAGGAGAAGATGAGGACTTCTCAGAGTCGTCAGAAAAGTTATCACGATAAGAGGAGGAAAGATCTTGAGTTTAGCGAAGGAGAACATGTTTTTATGCGAGTTACTCCGATGACTGGTATTGGTCGAGCTTTGAAGTCAAAGAAGTTGACTCCATGTTTGTTGGTCCGTTTCAGATTACCAAGAGAGTTGGGAAAGTTGCTTATCAGATTGCTTTGCCGCCGTCACTTGCAAATTTGCATGAAGTTTTTCATGTATCTCAGCTAAGGAAGTACATTGCTGATCCGTCTCATGAGATTCGGGTAGACGATATACATGTTGTACCCCAAAATTTGCCCTCCCATATTCTTCAAAGATTTGCCAAGTCATACTTCAAAATTCCCCAAGGGTTGCACAGTTCAAAGGCCTCCTAACAGTCAAAATTAGGGTTTTGGTCCTGATCAAGAAAATGAAGTTTCCAAAAGTCCAATCAAGTCTCACATGCCTATAAATATGGTCAAGCATCCTCACACCAAGTTTCAAGACTTTCAGCACAAAATTGCACAGTCAAAACCCTAATTGCACTACAGTCAACTGTAAGGGCAAAATGGTCATTTGACAGTCAAAAGTCCAAATTTTTGGTCAACATATCATTTTGAAGCCACAAACATCATTTGATCAATGCTTGATCATGATTCTCAAAGCTTGGCTCAAAAATCATCAAGATGCAAAAGTTTCCTTATTTGGACAGTTGAAAAAGTCAACTGTAAATTGACCAGGGCATAACTTTCACATGGATTATCAGAAAAATTCCATCCAAAGCTCATTTTGAAGAGAAAGACATTTCCTACAACTCCTCTTCACACTTCAAGTCCAAGAAATGCTCTCACAAAAAGTTATCAATTTCAACATTATAGGTCATTTTCAAAAGTCAACAAAAGGGACTTTAAGTCAAAGGCCATAACTTGAGATTGGTAAATCAAAATGACATGGGACCAAAGGCATTGGTTAGAGGACTCAAAGACCTTTCCAAAATGTCCAAGAACATGAGCAACGCTTAAAAATTGAGCAAGTTATGCCTTGTGGAAGTTGGGAAATTTTTGGATATTTTGAAAAGTCAACATTGATTCAAATGACCTAAAATTGCTAATGGGCCTATTTTTCTTCCACAATTCATCATCCAAGACATGCACACGACCATTTGGCCCAAAGGGAAGTTTTTTATTATTTTTATTTATTTATTTGAATTTTTATCACAATTAATTCATTTAAACTAAATAAAATATGAAAAAATGCTAAACGAATGAAATAAAATCTTTTTGTGCATAAAATACTCTCATTGGACACTCAAATTCGTGCATGATCAATTAGGGAAGGATTGGATATGATTTGGTATCAAATTGCATGAAAAAGATTGGAAAAACTAATGCTTGAAAATCAAATATTGCATAATCAATTCTTGGATTCTTTTGATCAGATATTTGACCTAATTCATTCATACATATACAAAGAAGCAAAACCTAATGCCATTGACCACTCAGCTGCGCAAGAACTTGAAGAACAAAACTTGACTTTTTGCTTAGAAATCTCAAAACTGAAAACAGGGTTAGAGGGCGATTCAAGGCCAGATTTTTATCCCATCACCTTCCTGAAGCTTCAAGGGAGGATTTCCAATCAAAATCGTTCATCCTAACATCAAGAATTGGTAAAACGAATGTGACCTGTACAGAAAAAATCTCATAATCTTGCATCTCGATTCATGCACTTTTAACAATTTTTGATGCTTGATTCATGTTCATTATAAGATTCTGAAACTAACCATACAAATTAATTGCGTTTTTGTGCGATATACATGATTCTACCATTGATGCAGGCTAGGTTTTCTTGAAATCCAAATTAGGGGTTTCTTGATACTGTAAAATTAAGAGACCTCACTGCCATAACCATGTTCAGCTCGCTTAGACGAAAAGAATGGCATGCTCGCGCTTAATTTATATACCAAGGGGGCCTAATCGCTATTATCAGAATAAGCATGTTTTGAGGGGGTTCAAAACCCCCGTTAAATGTTTGTTATTTTTTCAGGAAAACAAATCAATGAGGAAGACGATGCAGTGGCAAGTGTTGATTGGCTCGTTCAAAAATTCGCGCCAGAAATCCATTAGTTATTATATTTGATTATATTATTTGTTTGTTATGGAATGTACAAAGAAAACAAAGTGGAGCATTGGCAAGCGCGTTGATTGGTAAACCATAGGACCTGGGTTCGAGCCCCAGGTCCTCACTCCTTTCCTTATATTTTTCCGTTAAACGTATTCTTGTGCAATTTCAATACATGGGGTCTATCATGCTACCCACAATCCAGTTTGCCACGCGTGTGCCTAGATCAATCCAAGGGTCCCAGTTTGAGGAGCATCATGGACGTGAGTCAATGCACTCACATGCTGGCATGAGAAGTCAACCAGGCCAAGGTTTATTGGGCCTGAATTACCAAGGCTTCACCCTCACAATTAGGGGCAGACCCCCTAGGTTTGCCATATTTTCTCATTCTTTCTTTTTTTATTATTTCTATCTTTTAAGTTATTGTTTTCTTAATTAATTTATTATTTTCATAAAAACACAAAAAAAACAATAAAAAACCAGAAAAGATTAAAAGAATAATAAATATTTTATTTTAATATTTTGTAAATAAATTCATTAATTAACTAGTTTTAAATTAGGTTTTAATTTTAACTTTTTAATAAAAATCTAAAAAATATAGAATTAGGGTTTATGATAATTTTTATTTCTTTTTTTATTTTTCTTTCATAATAATTAAAATATTAAATATTTATTTTTGTAATTAAATTGCATGTAAATTAATTAGGGTTAATTTTAGGTTAAAATTTAATCTTCTTTTTTAATAAAATAAAAAAATTGTAGAATTAGGTTTAATTGCAATTAATTCTTTTTTTCATTAAAATCATAAAATACCAAAATACCAAAAAACAATTTCTTTCTTTTTTTAATTAATTAATTTCATCATTTAATTTAATTTTGCAAAAAGGGTCCAACGCCCTCGTTTTAATTCTTATTTAATTCGCGTGTTTACTTCTTTTTCGTTTAATATTTCTGTATCTCTCCCAAAGCCAAGTAATTAATTTCTCGCACTTTACTCTTCTTTAATTCTTTATTTTTCTGTCAAATCGGGTCCTGGAAATTTTGGCGATGTGGACCCGCGCCTTTTGTAATAGCTTAGAATCTTTTACTTTCCGCAATTTTTTAACTGTTAATCAAGGCATGAAAGAATGAATGAATAAAAATAAAAACAAACGCTAGATCACCTTTAACATGACAAAAGACAAAAATAAACGAATCTGACACACAAATCACACACCACCCCTAGGGTACGCCTCACTGTTGCCTTGCCTCGAAAGGTGATCGTCGAGTAGAGGATGTCTTAGTAAGTCCTCATGATCCGGGAACCTGGCATGAGGGTAGCTTCTAAGGTGTCTTCCCATTGCTCTGGTGATCACCATGTCCCGAACCTCGAATTGACCCGAACACCTCCAACGCTGGTGCTACCTACCTCTCAATGGTGGGATGGCACTACTTTAAAGGACATCTACACAGACGAATTCCGTAGGGTAGGTAGACGGCTCTAGATACTTGCTCTAAATTTCAAACAAAAATTCAAAAATACTTTTCACACCAACACATTTTCAAAAGCTTTCGAAAGCAAAATTTCAAACACTCTTGAGGACCAATACAAGAGTCGAATTGGAATTTTCAAAGAAACTTTTTAAAACCCACAGTTGAAAAGCAAACAAACCATTTTTGAAAACACAATGAGCAAGTATCTAAGAGCCCATGGATAACCATGGATAGAAAGGGTGCTAACACTTTCCCTTTCTATAATCTACCTCCCGAACCGAGAGCAATCTCTTTAAGGAATTTTTCTGTGCTTTTGTCCTTTCCAATTGGAGAAAATAAAAGACGGCGGCGACTCTTGCTTCCGTGACATTTCGCGAACCAGCATTAAACAGTCAGTTCCAGATCCACCGATCACAGAACTGGAGACTTTGCTGGGGAACTTATAAAGTGAGGTGTACCTTAGGACTAAGATCACTTGTGTTTTCAATTGTCTGAATTGTTTGCTTTAAATTATGGGAATGTCTCGGGAGTTCTATAGATCCTAACCCGGATCTGGGGGATACCTTCTTAGAAAGTAGCAACAAGGCTGTGAGGGAACTGTGCGGGGTATACCGACATGGTTGAAACAGTCTGCTACGTTGATGTGGCACTTTGGTGTGTACCGGTAACCCTTGAGTTCAGTCAAGGAGAGTACGGGGCCTCCGCGTGGTGTCGTGAAGCATCAACAGACCTTAGGAACCTTAATTGAACTATCTTGGCCTCTTTAGGGTAGTGAGATAACTGACTTTGGTGCAGTCCGAGGTTGGTTGATACTCGATACTACGCTCAATTGAGGGTTGCTTTCCTGGAATATTTCGGTCTCCGGTTCAGTGGCTAAATCGAAACGATGAACAATGAAAGCAATCCCGTGATATTAGGACCCTCAGAACCCGGTTACTTCTAATAGGACAGGTTGAGCCCACCAACTTCAAGAGGGTAATGCCCAGACCCCATGCTGGCCTAAACTCTAAGGGTTTCTCTTGTGTGACTTGTGTGCCTTCCAACTTGACTACTTGCATGCTTGTTATCTGACACCTGAGTTCCTTGCAGGTTTTGTTTATAGTCCTTAACTGGGACTCATAACAGGGTTTACTGAGTGTTTTGCAGGTTTTATTTAGTCCTTAATTAGGACTCATAACAGGGTTTACTAAGTCTGCTTGCAGGTTTTGTTTATAGTCCTTAATTGGGACTCATAACAGGGTTACTTACATTACCCCATGCATAACATAACATCATACCATTGCATACATCCTAACCCATTTCAAGGATCTCAAGGGCTTGTGATGCAGGTCATGGTGAATCAACTATCCCAGTAAGGGGCAAAGGGGATTTATTTTCCTCTAGCCAAGGTTGTCAGGGGCTATGACCCACTCGATATAGTGAGCTTTGACACTTGAAGAAGTTTCCCAAGCAAAGGTTGTCAGGGGCTATGACCCACTGGATATGGTGAGCCTTTGACCCTGGAAGAAGGACTCTCAACAACCCGAAATTCCTTCAATCAAGCTACCGGACCCAAATTCTAACAAATTTTCTTGTTTATCCCGCGAGGTCCTTGAAAACATTACATGCATGTCATACATATCATTGCATAACAGGTACTCTTGTTGCAGGTCACTTACCCTTCTCGCTGTTTATTTCAGCAATGGCTTCCCAACAAGATAACCAGGACCTTCACACTCAAGAGACTCAATTCAAGGAGATCTTCCTAAGCCTATCCAAGGGGCAGGAAGAGTTGAGGACACTCCTCATGGGGAATCTGATCAGAAAGAGTCCTGAAGATGACAAGGACGAACAGCTGAAACGTCTACAAGCTGAGGTAGGCACATTGAAAACCCAGATGCTAGGGCAAAGGGACCTCATTCAAGGTTTAGCTCAGGAGCAAGGAGAGCTGAGGGCCATGATCAGCCAGCTTCCTCAAGGCATGAAGCAACCAGCCCAAATCAGGGACCAGGTCATGGAACAGCTTCCAAGAAGGCAAAGGTCGGGTCCAATGAATAGACCTCTCCGAGTTGCTACTACTTCTCAGGTCCAACAACAACCTCACCAAGAACAGCGGGTTGATCAGAACAGGTCGGACGAGCCTAAGAGACAATTCACCTACATCAACATGTCATGGTCACGAGCTTTGCAGCACATGTTGAAAATGAATCTGATTGTGGTGATCAACCCTCCTGCAAATCCCAAGACCTCCTCTCCAAGCTACAACCCATAGGCGAGGTGTGCTTATCATTCTAATAGCCCGGGGCACGACATTGAGGATTGTTGGGCGCTGAAATATAAAATCCAGAATATGATCGATGCTAAGGAGATTGAATTCGAACCTGCTGAGACCCCCAATGTGACCACTGCTCCCTTGTCAAAACATGGCTAGGATTGAGAAATTTTTGTTCATTAGAGTCTTTCAAGTTGTAATTTTCTTTTGATTGTTCAAACACTCCATTCATATCAAACGTTGTTATTTCATTAATGCATCGCATATGTCTGTTCTGAAACAATATATTCGTATTCACTAAATGCAAATTATTTTCATATTTTTTTCTGATGATCAACTCTTAATTAATAATTTCTAAGCCTCTTGAGGGAGGATGACGAAAACGATACCACGATCTTTACAGTATGCTTTTGAACAGACCCCGCTGATGAGGTACATGCATTGTTTCAAATCCCTAAACACTGGAGTTATAAGGATGATAATCCCTCGTCAACCCCTCTGAGCCAAAGAAGTAGGAGTTTTTCTTTTAGAAATTTAAAACCCTTAATCATAACCTGGGGCAGGGTAGTCTCTCAGTTGATCCAAGTGCATAACGAATGGCACCAAAGAGGTCCTTAAATAAACAAAAGACAGTGATGGTTCCGAATAATCATAAAGACAGGCAGTCATTACCAAAATCAAAAACCCATAAAGTCAAAACCAATGAAGGAGACTTACAAAATTGGGGCATCCCGCTGACTGTAATCACAAAAGAACAGTTCAGGCAAAAAATAGGGATAATAAAATCAAGGAAAAAAGAGGTTCTACAAACCCTCAACAAAAAGGAACGACTGGCAATTCAAAATAAATCATCAACATCCGAATCATCACCAGAAAATCAGAGCAAAGACTCAAACAAGGTCTAACATATGATCAACTGAGTTTAGGTTTGGAGAACATCACGAAGAGCGGGTGGGTACAAACAAAATTTGAGCCTTTATCCTTTGTTTCTTAAACAGTGAACCAGGCCACATTATAACCCTCAAAAGTCCTAGCTGAAGCATGGGTTAGTTCGAAATCATACTGTTACGAAAGGTATCCTGACTCCTTAAGGCTTGCTATAAAATATTGAGTTGACATCACGTTTTACAAACATTCATTTGTTTTATGAAAAAGAATGCATTTTAAAAATCTTCAAGACAGACATAAGCTTTGCATTTTTAACATAACTTTGTTTGCATATGACTTTTTGTTTGAACAGCATAAGAAGTTCGCACGACGAAAGCCTAATGAACAGAAGCACTTCCAATCAAGGGGCACGACATGATCATGGCCCACCATCTGGGGCAATCCAATCAAGATTCGGAGAATCTCTCAAAGGCCAAATAGCCAGGGGCAAATCTCCTCCTGAGTCACTTGGGGAATTCCAGCAACAAATTTTGCACGATCAGACATCTTCTGGTAATATGGCAACACAAACAGCCAGGGGCAACTCCCTACATTCTAAGAGAACGGACATAGTCGAAAAGAATACTACGCAAAATCAAAGACCCGCTAGGCTGACATGCCTAGGCAAAAATTAGGGCTTCCCGGCGAACCAAAAGGGTTCGGGCAAAATGAAGGGATGAAATGAAAAATCTATACACCCGGCAAGTCGAAAACCTGAAAGGGCGGCTTGGGCAAAAATGGGTATCCCGGTGGACTGAAAACCCGAAAGGGCGGTCCAGGCAAAAGTTAGGGATCAAAGCGTACGACTATGTTCTGTTATCTTGTCACCTGCCTACCAGAAGAAGGTTGGCCCGTCAACAACTATCAGCCCCCACAGGTGCCTTCTCCCATAGAAACAGGGGCAATAAAGAGTTGTCTAAGCAATCTAGTTGTTCTATCCTCCAAGGTATCAAGATAGGTTCAACTAAAGAATACAACCAGATATCCTAATTCCCTAGAGAGTAAGTCAGCAAAGCAGCATACTCTCCCCGAGCAAAGCAGTTATCAACCTTAAGGAAGTTGGGTATCCTCCAGCAGATCTCAACATTCCCCAGCAGCATATATGCACTCTTAACAGGCATCCCCGGCAGTCTTGGTCTAAAGATTGTTCCCCGGCGGTATATCAAACATTCAAAGGAATCACTTCCCCCGCAGTTCAAAACTTCCCCAGGAGAGTCCAATCCAGTATACCCAGAAAAATTGGAATTCATCTCCCCAAGCAGTAAGCTTATCCCCAGTAGATTCTGGAAGCTTACCCTCGCAGAGCACGAACGCGTCGTCCGGCTTCATTCAAAGAGTTATTTCCTTACCAGGATATAACTGGGTTATCCTCAGCCAAAAGCCACGGAAAGGTCGTCGTCAACACAGTTCTTTCTTATCCCCAGCGAAGTCTATCAATACTCCTAACACAACAAAGATATCCCCAGCAAGTTACTACCAACAATTCAGCAAGATATCTCTCTCCCCACAGATTATTGCTTCCCAGCAAGATCGTCAGAGTACTTTCCTCCCCGCAGAGTAATCAGTCGCCAAGTCTATTCCCCAACGGAGTTATCTTCTCCTACCGGTATTCTTGCAAACAACATCCCCAGCGGAAGCAAATATCTACTTGCCAACATCAGCCCAGGAGTGACTTCCCGGCACCCGTCAAGGATTTACTTTCCTAGACGAAAACATACATTCCTAAACATCACATACATCATTATAACATGCATATACGCATCATATCTTACAAATCTCATTTATGTTGAGAACATCATCGCTTGATCCATATCATGCATTGCATATGACTAATCTTTACCTTTCAGGAAAGTTTCAGCTAAATTCTCAATCATATTTCAAGACTCTAAGACCTTATCTGGTTCAGTTAAATCAACTCCAAAGATTTCTTATCCAGCCCAAGGCTTTCTCTAGTCCAGCTAAATCGACCCCAAACAGATTTTTCTGATGAAGACTCAGTAGAAGTTATCAAAGGTTTTTCTCAAAGAATGTTTTTGAGATTATAATTTCCTATGGTTCTCTCCCCAATGCTGCGGAGATGATAATTCCATTCCAGGTTTTTCTCGAACGTCCGCTTTTGAGATTATAATTTCCTATGGTTCTCTCCCCAATGCTGCGGAGATGATAATTCCATTCCAGGTTTTTCTCGAACGTCCGCTTTTGAGATTATAATTTCCTATGGTTCTCTCCCCAATGCTGCGGAGATGATAATTCCATCCCAGGTTTTTCTCAAACGTCCACTTTTGAGATTATAATTTCCTATGGTTCTCTCCCCAATGCTGCGGAGATGATAATTCCATCCCAGGTTTTTCTCAAACGTCCGCTTTTGAGATTATAATTTCCTATGGTTCTCTCCCCAATGTTGCGGAGATGATAATTCCATCCCAGGTTTTTCTCAAACGTCCGCTTTTGAGATTATAATTTCCTATGGTTCTCTCCCCAATACTGCGGAGATGATAATTCCATTCCAGGTTTTTCTCAAACGTCCGCTTTTGAGATTATAATTTCCTATGGTTCTCTTCCCGATACTGCGGAGATGGTAATTCCCACCAAGATTTTCTCAACGATTGCTGTTGGAGTTAAAGTCATCCAAGGTTCTCTCACCGTTTCTGCTGAGGTAGTAACCACCCCTGGTTCATTCATCACCTTTTGAAGCTCCAGATCCAGCTCCTGTAACCAGTCAGGACACATCTATACCAAGCATCTGAAGACTAGCTCCTGCAACATGTCAGGTACTCATTTTTCTTATGCAGGTACGCAAGTTCTCGCTAAGGAATCTCTTACGCGATCAACATCCAGATGGAATCTATAAGCCCATCTTCCTATCCATCAATCTCCAAATGGCATCTATAAGCCCATTCCCATCATCACATTGCTACTATGTGAGCGCAAATTTCTGGGCACTCTAGTGTTCAATCATCTTCCACCTTCGGATTACGAAAGGCACGTCAGCCAATCTGCATCCTCAGGTCTAAGAAGATTGAACAGGGGCAACTGTTGTACCCCAAAATTTGCCCTCCCATATTCTTCAAAGATTTGCCAAGTCATACTTCAAAATTCCCCAAGGGTTGCACAGTTCAAAGGCCTCCTAACAGTCAAAATTAGGGTTTTGGTCCTGATCAAGAAAATGAAGTTTTCAAAAGTCCAATCAAGTCTCACATGCCTATAAATATGGTCAAGCATCCTCACACCAAGTTTCAAGACTTTCAGCACAAAATTGCACAGTCAAAACCCTAATTGCACTACAGTCAACTGTAAGGGCAAAATGGTCATTTGACAGTCAAAAGTCCAAATTTTTGGTCAACATATCATTTTGAAGCCACAAACATCATTTGATCAATGCTTGATCATGATTCTCAAAGCTTGGCTCAAAAATCATCAAGATGCAAAAATTTCCTTATTTGGACAGCTGAAAAAGTCAACTGTAAATTGACCAGGGCATAACTTTCACATGGATTATCATAAAAATTCCATCCAAAGCTCATTTTGAAGAGAAAGACATTTCCTACAACTCCTCTTCACACTTCAAGTCCAAGAAATGCTCTAACAAAAAGTTATCAATTTCAACATTATAGGTCATTTTCAAAAGTCAACAAAAGGGACTTTAAGTCAAAGGCCATAACTTGAGATTGGTAAATCAAAATGACATGGGACCAAAGGCATTGGTTAGAGGACTCAAAGACCTTTCCAAAATGTCCAAGAACATGAGCAAAGCTTAAAAATTGAGCAAGTTACGCCTTGTGGAAGTTGGGAAATTTTTAGATATTTTGAAAAGTCAACATTGATTCAAATGACCTAAAATTGCTAATGGGCCTATTTTTCTTCCACAATTCATCATCCAAGACATGCACACGACCATTTGGCCCAAAGGGAAGTTTTTTATTATTTTTATTTATTTATTTGAATTTTTATCACAATTAATTCATTTAAACTAAATAAAATATGAAAAAATGCTAAACGAATGAAATAAAATCTTTTTGTGCATAAAATACTCTCATTGGACACTCAAATTCGTGCATGATCAATTAGGGAAGGATTGGATATGATTTGGTATCAAATTGCATGAAAAAGATTGGAAAAACTAATGCTTGAAAATCAAATATTGCATAATCAATTCTTGGATTCTTTTGATCAGATTTTTGACCTAATTCATTCATACATATACAAAGAAGCAAAACCTAATGCCATTGACCACTCAGCTGCGCAAGAACTTGAAGAACAAAACTTGAATTTTTGCTTAGAAATCTCAAAACTGAAAACAGGGTTAGAGGGCGATTCAAGGCCAGATTTTTATCCCATCACCTTCCTGAAGCTTCAAGGGAGGATTTCCAATCAAAATCGTTCATCCTAACATCAAGAATTGGTAAAACGAATGTGACCTGTACAGAAAAAATCTCATAATCTTGCATCTCGATTCATGCACTTTTAACAATTTTTGATGCTTGATTCATGTTCATTATAAGATTCTGAAACTAACCATACAAATTAATTGCGTTTTTGTGCGATATACATGATTCTACCATTGATGCAGGCTAGGTTTTCTTGAAATCCAAATTAGGGGTTTCTTGATACTGTAAAATTAAGAGACCTCACTGCCATAACCATGTTCAACTCGCTTAGACAAAAAGAATGGCATGCTCGCGCTTAATTTATATACCAAGGGGGCCTAATCGCTATTATCAGAATAAGCATGTTTTGAGGGTGTTCAAAACCCCCGTTAAATGTTTGTTATTTTTTCAGGAAAACAAATCAATGAGGAAGACGATGCAGTGGCAAGTGTTGATTGGCTCGTTCAAAAATTCGCGCCAGAAATCCATTAGTTATTATATTTGATTATATTATTTGTTTGTTATGGAATGTACAAAGAAAACAAAGTGGAGCATTGGCAAGCGCGTTGATTGGTAAACCATAGGACCTGGGTTCGAGCCCCAGGTCCTCACTCCTTTCCTTATATTTTTCCCTTAAACGTATTCTTGTGCAATTTCAATACAGGGGGTCTATCATGCTACCCATAATCCAGTTTGCCACGCGTGTGCCTAGATCAATCCAAGGGTCCCAGTTTGAGGAGCATCATGGACGTGAGTCAATGCACTCACATGCTGGCATGAGAAGTCAACCAGGCCAAGGTTTATTGGGCCTGAATTACCAAGGCTTCACCCTCACAATTAGGGGCAGACCCCCTAGGTTTGCCATATTTTCTCATTCTTTCTTTTTTTATTATTTCTATCTTTTAAGTTATTGTTTTCTTAATTAATTTATTATTTTCATAAAAACACAAAAAAAACAATAAAAAACCAGAAAAGATTAAAAGAATAATAAATATTTTATTTTAATATTTTGTAAATAAATTCATTAATTAACTAGTTTTAAATTAGGTTTTAATTTTAACTTTTTAATAAAAATCTAAAAAATATAGAATTAGGGTTTATGATAATTTTTATTTCTTTTTTTATTTTTCTTTCATAATAATTAAAATATTAAATATTCATTTTTGTAATTAAATTGCATGTAAATTAATTAGGGTTAATTTTAGGTTAAAATTTAATCTTCTTTTTTAATAAAATAAAAAAATTGTAGAATTAGGTTTAATTGCAATTAATTCTTTTTTTCATTAAAATCATAAAATACCAAAATACCAAAAAACAATTTCTTTCTTTTTTTAATTAATTAATTTCATCATTTAATTTAATTTTGCAAAAAGGGTCCAACGCCCTCGTTTTAATTCTTATTTAATTCGCGTGTTTACTTCTTTTTCGTTTAATATTTCTGTATCTCTCCCAAAGCCATGTAATTAATTTCTCGCACTTTACTCTTCTTTAATTCTTTATTTTTCTGTCAAATCGTGTCCTGGAAATTTTGGCGATGTGGACCCGCGTCTTTTGTAATAGCTTAGAATCTTTTACTTTCCGCAATTTTTTAACTGTTAATCAAGGCATGAAAGAATGAATGAATAAAAATAAAAACAAACGCTAGATCACCTTTAACATGACAAAAGACAAAAATAAACGAATCTGACACACAAATCACACACCACCCCTAGGGTACGCCTCACTGTTGCCTTGCCTCGAAAGGTGATCGTCGAGTAGAGGATGTCTTAGTAAGTCCTCATGATCCAGGAACCTGGCATGAGGGTAGCTTCTAAGGTGTCTTCCCATTGCTCTGGTGATCACCATGTCCCGAACCTCGAATTGACCCGAACACCTCCAACGGTGGTGCTACCTACCTCTCAATGGTGGGATGGCACTACTTTAAAGGACATCTACACAGACGAATTCCTTAGGGTAGGTAGACGGCTCTAGATACTTGCTCTAAATTTCAAACAAAAATTCAAAAATACTTTTCACACCAACACATTTTCAAAAGCTTTCGAAAGCAAATTTTCAAACACTCTTGAGGACCGATACAAGAGTCGAACTGGAATTTTCAAAGAAACTTTTTAAAACCCACATTTGAAAAGCAAACAAACCATTTTTGAAAACACAATGAGCAAGTATCTAAGAGCCCATGGATAACCATGGATAGAAAGGGTGCTAACACCTTCCCTTTCTATAATCTACCTCCCGAACCGAGAGCAATCTCTTTAAGGAATTTTTCTGTGCTTTTGTCCTTTCCAATTGGAGAAAATAAAAGACGGTGGCGACTCTTGCTTCCGCGACATTTCGCGAACCAGCGTTAAATAGTCAGTTCCAGATCCACCGATCACAATACAGGTACGAGAGAATTTGATTGTGGAAGCCGTACCTGCGAGAATTGAGGATCGGAAGTTGAAACAGTTGCGAGGCAAGGAGATCGCGTAGGTAAGAGTGGCTTAGGGAGGACCAGCAGATGGAAATGTCACTTGGGAGCTGGAGAGTCAGATGAAGGACTCGTATCCCGAACTGTTCGTCTAAGGTATGTTTTCGAGGACGAAAACTCTTTTAGTTGGGGAGAGTTGTGACACCCCAAATTAATTAAATTGTTAAATAATTAGGAATTTAATTATTAAATTAATTAAAGGCTTAATTAATAATATTTTGGATTAAATGGATGGATTAATTATGAAATTAAAAAGGAAGACCGGGGGTGTAAGGTTGAATTAGAGGTGTGTGAAGTAAAAAGCTCTACTAAAATAATTACTAATTTATTATTATTATTTGGCAAATAATAAAAGGAAAAGAAAAAGAAGGATAAAAAGGAAAAAGGAAAAGAAGGCTTTGGGAAAAACTCATTGTACGTGAAATTGGAGAAGAGAAGAGAAGAGAGGAAAAAGCCAAACGCCGTGAATTCGAATGATCATCGCGAGGTAAGGGGTGATTTCAATTATTTAATATGCCTTATAGATTTTGGGATCAATAGAATTGATTAAGCATGTTAGGAATCCCAATTTAGGATTTATGAAATTCAAACCCCAATTCCATGAATTTTATGTTTTGATTCAATTTTATGTTATGAGGAAATTGTATGATGTTATGGTGTGTTATAATCTCATTGGAATCGTGCACTATAACTTGTTTTGACATTGCTGTGAGTTGGATTCGTATGGGTATGAATTGGATGGGATTGGAATGAGTAAATGCTGTCAAAATAGCAGTTTTTGACTTTTCAGGTCGCAGGAACCAGTTCCCAGTGGGGAGGAACCGGGTTCCACTGTGTAAACGTACAAAAACTTGCAAAATTGGTCTCAGGAACCGGTTCCTGTATAGGTAGGAACCGGGTTCCAGTACATTTTCCAGAAACGTAACTTTTTGAAAAATACTAAACTTTGAAAATTCATAACTTTCAAACCGTAAGTCCGTTTTGAGTGCCGTTTTCGGCAGTATTTCTTAAATTAAAAGTAATATCTTATAAAATAAGAAAAATATTATTTTATGTAAATTATTTTAAAAAGAGTCAAATTCCCGATTTTTGTAAACTTTGGTATTTTGAGAATGATGTAGAATTGGTTGTAAATTGTTCTGATTTGGTGAATGAGAACTGATACTTATGTGTTGTGCCTGCTATCCATTATGATGTGATCATGTGATATATTGGATTTGGTGTTATTTGGAATTATGTTGTGATCATACTTCCGTTGATTGATGTGGCATGTTAGTGATGTACATGCATATGCATTATTTTGGTGAAGTTAATTCCCATTGTGTGGAATTTGACTTGTATGGCCGTTAACCGATACCTGAGAGATGATGGGTGGTTAGGCTGGATTCATGTCCGAATGTGATGGACGAATCGATGATTACTTCGGCTGGATTCATGTCCGAGTGTGATGGACGAATCGATGGTTGCTGTATCCGAGAGTGATGGATCAGTAATGGGTGACTTGGTCACGTGTTGGTACCACATGCATTGTGTCTGCATTTGTGTTTGCATGGAATTGTAACATGTTAGGATGTCTTCCAGTGTTACAATTCTTTGATTGATTATTGATTTGTGCATAAGGACTTGTAGGATTGAAATTTTGTGTTGAATCTGAATTTATGTTAAAATGGGTGAAATAATATGCTTGTGATATAATGTTGATTGAGAAACTTATAATGCATGTTAATTATGAGAAATCTCACCCTTACTTTAATGATTTCAGATTAAAGTTAGCAGCTCAGGAGTTGGTGAGGATGGTTCTAGAGCTACGTTATTTTCATTCCGCGTATCAGTGTCGTGCTCTGATAGGTTGTAACACTGGGGGAAACGTTTGAATGATGAGTTTTATTTTATACTCTATTGTTTAATGTATGTTGGGAATACTTATGAAGTGAAGTTATTCTGGTTTTGAGATATTTCCGCTGTGTAGAACATGATGTTGATTCGAATATTTATTTTAATAATTCCTTCAGTAAAGCATGACAACTGTAGATTTGAGGTTTTTATATTTATCTTGAGTTGTGACATCCCTGTTTTCCATGTTACTTTGATTTAATTAATATAATCGCGGGTTATTTAGAAGGGGTGTTACAATAGTGGTATCAGAGCAGGTCGGTCTATCGGCCAGGTTGTTTATGTGTTTACTCCCTTTTGGTATGCGACATGTGTGTGAAACACTGTCGGTACTTGATTGTTTCCTTTTCGTTGTCTGCAGAGGTACGTGTGAAATAAGTGAGGGAGAAGTTTCTTCTCTGAAGTTTTGTGTAAGAGGTTGGTTCAGTATACCGCCGATTGTAAGATGTAAGTATTGCCGAGCAGTTGATGCTTCAAGCATGGTTATGTTTAAGTAGCTTGAAGGGTAAGATTGAAGATGTTATTGTGGTTTGGTAACGATGGTTGATGCCACCTCATGATTGTTGACTATCTATTGACAAATTGAGGAACTGATCACCCTTAATCTCTTGTTGATAGTAGTCGGGATCACGTTGGATGGGATGTACTTATTGTGCCAGCCTTACAGTGTGTGAAATTAGTTGAGTCGGCAAGAAGAGAAGCGTTATGGTTTGCGTAACGAGAGATTTAGATCTCGGCGAGAGCAGGAAAAAGGCATGTGACCTATTGGATGTAATTTTTATGAAGTGTTTCGTGATGAAGTAAGTGGAACGGTGTGAGAGTGCAAGGTGAAGTCTTAATGGGTTTTGTTACTATAACTAGTTCGAATTCGAGGATGCCTATAAGAGGTCTGCTTCTAGATTGAGAAAGTTGAAGAGTCAACTTGAGGATTTGTTTGAGAAGAAGTTTATTCGTCCGAGTGTTTCGCCGTGGGGTGCTCCGGTGTTGTTGGTTAAGAAGAAAGAAGGTTCAATGAGATTATGTGTTGATTACAGACAGCTGAATAAAGTTACAATCAAGAATCGGTATCCTTTACCGAGGATCGATGATTTGATGGATCAACTAGTTGGAGCTTGTGTATTTAGTAAGATTGATCTGAGATCTGGATATCATCAGATTCGTGTGAAGTCGGAAGATATTCAGAAAACTGCATTTAGAACGAGGTATGGACATTACGAGTATTCTGTTATGCCGTTTGGAGTTACTAATGCACCTGGTGTTTTCATGGAGTATATGAACAGGATATTTCATCCGTATCTTGATAAGTTTGTGGTGGTGTTCATTGATGATATTCTAATTTATTTGAAGAGCGATGAAGAGCATGCAGAACATCTCAGAGTTGTGTTGGAATTGTAGAAAGAGAAGAAGCTTTATGCGAAGTTGTCCAAGTGTGAATTCTGGTTAAGTGAAGTAAGTTTTCTTGGCCATGTAATTTCCAAGAATGGAATTGTTGTGGATCCTACGAAGGTAGAAGAAGTATCTCAGTGGGAAGCGCCAAAGAATGCTTCTGAGATCCGTAGTTTTCTGGGTCTTGCAGGTTATTACAGGAAGTTTATAGAAGGATTTTCCAAATTAGCGTTACCGTTGACTAAGTTGACCAGGAAGGGTCAGATGTTTGTTTGGGATGTTGAAAGTGAGAAAGGATTTCAAGAGCTGAAGAGGAGGTTGACAAGTGCTCCGATCTTGATTTTTCCAAATCCGACTAAGTCTTTTGTTGTATATTGTAACGCATCATTAATGGGATTAGGTGGTGTGTTGATGCAAGATAAGCAGGTGGTGGCTTATGCTTCGAGACAATTGAAAGTACATGAAAGGAATTATCCGACTCATGATTTGGAGTTGGCAACTGTTGTGTTTGTTTTGAAGTTGTGGAGGCATTATTTATATGGTTCTCGATTTGAGGTGTTCAGTGATCACAAAAGCCTGAGGTATCTCTTTGATCAGAAAGAGTTGAATATGAGGCAGAGGAGATGGTTAGAATTTCTAAAGGATTATGATTTCGGTTTGAATTACCATCCTGGTAAGGCAAACGTTGTTGCGGATGCCTTGAGTAGGAAGTCCTTGCATATGTCGATGTTAATGGTCCGTGAGTTAGATTTGGTTGAGCAGTTCAGAGATTTAAGTTTGGTATGTGAAACTACTCCAAATAGCGTGAAATTGGGTATGTTGAAACTGACTAGTGGTATTCTGGAAGAAATTCGGAATGGACAGCAGTCTGATGTTGGGTTAGTTGATAAACTGACATTGATCAACCAAGGTCAAGGAGGCGAGTTCCGGATTGATGAGAATGGTGTTATGAGATTTGGTAATAGGGTGTGTGTTCCGGATGTTGCAGAGATTAGGAAGAGTATTTTGGAAGAAGGACATCGTAGTGGATTGAGTATTCATCCTGGTGCTACTAAAATGTACCATGATTTGAAGAAGTTGTTTTGGTGGCCGGGAATGAAAAAGGAAATTGCTGAGTTTGTGTATGCTTGTTTGGTTTGTCAGAAGTCGAAGATTGAGCATCAGAAACCGTCAGGATTGATGGAACCGTTGTTTGTTCCGGAATGGAAATGGGATGGAATCTCTATGGATTTTGTGTCTGGTTTGCCAAGGACATCGAAGAATTGTGATTCTATCTGGGTTATTATTGATCGGTTGACGAAATCTGCTCACTTTATTCCTATAAGAATGGATTATCCGATGGAAAGGTTGGCAGAACTGTATGTTGAGAAGATTGTGAGTTTGCACGGTATTCCTTCTAGTATTGTGTCGGATCGAGATCCGAGGTTTACATCTAAATTCTGGACGGGATTGCAAGAAGCTTTGGGTACTAAGTTGCGTTTGAGTTCCGCTTATCATCCACAGACAGATGGTCAGACGGAGAGAACGATTCAGTCGTTGGAAGATTTGTTAAGAGCTTGTGTGTTGGAGAAAGGTGGAGCTTGGGATAGTTATCTACCATTGATTAAGTTTACCTACAACAATAGTTTTCATTCGAGCATTGGTATGGCTCTGTTTGAGGCATTGTATGGTAGGAGGTGTCGGACACCGTTGTGTTGGTATGAATCTGGAGAGAGTGTTGTGATTGGACCGGAAATTGTCCAACAGACTTCGGAAAAGATTAAGATGATTCAGGAGAAGATGAGGACTTCTCAGAGTCGTCAGAAAAGTTATCACGATAAGAGGAGGAAAGATCTTGAGTTTAGCGAAGGAGAACATGTTTTTATGCGAGTTACTCCGATGACTGGTATTGGTCGAGCTTTGAAGTCAAAGAAGTTGACTCCATGTTTGTTGGTCCGTTTCAGATTACCAAGAGAGTTGGGAAAGTTGCTTATCAGATTGCTTTTCCGCCGTCACTTGCAAATTTGCATGATGTTTTTCATGTATCTCAGCTAAGGAAGTACATTGTTGATCCGTCTCATGAGATTCGGGTAGACGATATACAGGTACGAGAGAATTTGACTGTGGAAGTCGTACCTGCGAGAATTGAGGATCGGAAGTTGAAACAGTTGCGAGGCAAGGAGATCGCGTTGGTAAGAGTGGCTTAGGGAGGACCAGCAGATGGAAATGTCACTTGGGAGCTGGAGAGTCAGATGAAGGACTCGTATCCCGAACTGTTCGTCTAAGGTATGTTTTCGAGGACGAAAACTCTTTTAGTTGGGGAGAGTTGTGACACCCCAAATTAATTCAATTGTTAAATAATTAGGAATTTAATTATTAAATTAATTAAAGGCTTAATTAATAATATTTTGGATTAAATGGATGGATTAATTATGAAATTAAAAAGGAAGACCGGGGGTGTAAGGTTGAATTAGAGGTGTGTGAAGTAAAAAGCTCTACTAAAATAATTACTAATTTATTATTATTATTTGGCAAATAATAAAAGGAAAAGAAAAAGAAGGATAAAAAGGAAAAAGGAAAAGAAGGCTTTGGGAAAAACTCATTGTACGTGAAATTGGAGAAGAGAAGAGAAGAGAGGAAAAAGCCAAACACCGTGAATTCGAATGATCATCGCGAGGTAAGGGGTGATTTCGATTATTTAATATGCCTTATAGATTTTGGGATCAATAGAATTGATTAAGCATGTTAGGAATCCCAATTTAGGATTTATGAAATTCAAACCCCAATCCCATGAATTTTATGTTTTGATTCAATTTGATGTTATGAGGAAATTGTATGATGTTATGGTGTGTTATAATCTCATTGGAATCGTGCACTATAACTTGTTTTGACATTTCTGTGAGTTGGATTCGTATGGGTATGAATTGGATGGGATTGGAATGAGTAAATGCTGTCAAAATAGCAGTTTTTGACTTTTCAGGTTGCAGGAACCGGTTCCCAGTGGGGAGGAACCGGGTTCCACTGTGTAAACGTACAAAAACTTGCAAAATTGGTCTCAGGAACCAGTTCCTGTATAGGTAGGAACCGGGTTCCAGTACATTTTCCAGAAACGTAACTTTTTGAAAAATACTAAACTTTGAAAATTCATAACTTTCAAACCGTAAGTCCGTTTTGAGTGTCGTTTTCGGAAGTATTTCTTAAATTAAAAGTACTATCTTATAAAATAAGAAAAATATTATTTTATGTAAATTATTTTAAAAAGAGTCGAATTCCCGATTTTTGTAAACTTTGGTATTTTGAGAATGATGTAGAATTGGTTGTAAATTGTTCTGATTTGGTGAATGAGAACTGATACTTATGTGTTGTGCCTGCTATCCATTATGATGTGATCATGTGATATATTGGCTTTGGCGTTATTTGGAATTATGTTGTGATCATACTTCCGTTGATTGATGTGGCATGTTAGTGATGTACATGCATATGCATTATTTTGGTGAAGTTAATTCCCATTGTGTGGAATTTGACTTGTATGGCCGTTAACCGATACCCGAGAGATGATGGGTGGTTAGGCTGGATTCATGTCCGAGTGTGATGGACGAATCGATGATTGCTTCGGCTGGATTCATGTTCGAGTGTGATGGACGAATCGATGGTTGCTGTATCCGAGAGTGATGGATCAGTAATGGGTGACTTGGTCACGTGTTGGTACCACATGCATTGTGTCTGCATTTGTGTTTGCATGGAATTGTAACATGTTAGGATGTCTTCCAGTGTTACAATTCTTTGATTGATTATTGATTTGTGCATAAGGACTTGTAGGATTGAAATTGTGTGTTGAATCTGAATTTATGCTAAAATGGGTGAAATAATATGCTTGTGATATAATGTTGATTGAGAAACTTATAATGCATGTTAATTATGAGAAATCTCACCCTTACTTTAATGATTTCAGATTAAATTTAGCAGCTCAGGAGTTGGTGAGGATGGCTCTAGAGCTATGTTATTTTCAGTCCGCGTGTCAGTGTCGTGCTCTGATAGGTTGTAACACTGGGGGAAACGTTTGAATGACGAGTTTTATTTTATACTCTATTGTTTAATGTATGTTGGGAATACTTATGAAGTGAAGTTATTCCGGTTTTGAGATATTTCTGCTGTGTAGAACATGATGTTGATTCGAATATTTATTTTAATAATTCCTTCAGTAAAGCATGACAACTGTAGATTTGAGGTTTTTATATTTATCTTGAGTTGTGACATCCCTATTTTCCATGTTACTCTGATTTAATTAATATAATCGCGGGTTATTTAGAAGGGGTGTTACAGACGGCACGCGAGAACAGGATTATAGTTAATTCCTCCTTTCGTACCAAGAAGAGGCACATTAGGAAAATCCCCACAGCTATCGATGATCTTCACGTCATAGTAAACTCGATTATACCAATCAATGTCGAAATGAGTGAGAGCCATAATTTTTGGCGCCCATCGCGGCTCCTTCTCGAGATTCCAGAAAACATCAGACCTAGGTAGATGAGAAACATACCACTGATATAGCAACAGTGCACAATAAATAATCATCCCTCCTTGATAAGAGTTTCGAAGATGTATGGAGTAGTAGGTATCTCCTAGCAGCGTAGGGACCGAATTTCCAATCAAGAAAATTCTGATGGCGTTGCTATCTACAAACTTATCAACATTAGGAAACAAGAAAAGGCCATAAGCGAGCAAAGCAAAAACGTCTTCAAAGGCAATAGTATCTTTTATCTCAGCGAAATAACGAGCTTTCTTCAACAAAAACTGCACGGATAAGCCTAAGATTCCCCCTTTGGTAGTCATGTTCTCCTCTATCTCCGACTTCTTCAAGTGGGTGATGGTCGCTATCTCGTGAGATTTGGGTTCCTATTCTAATCCATAAAAAGGAACACAGTCGATGATCGGTAAACCAAGTATGTAGGAGTACTCTTCTAAGGTGGGCATTAACTGGTAATCCGGAAAGGTGAAGCATCGGTACAAAGGATCGTAGAATTGGACCAACGTATTAAGGATGCCTTCCTTCATCTTGCGCTTCATGAGGGGTATAAGGGACCCAGATTTCTTCTGAAATTCTGTCGGGTTCTCGATCTTAGGAATCAAACTCTTCAGTTCTTCAATCTCGGGCTCCTTAAAACTAAAACTTCGAGTGTTTCTTCTTCCAAACTCCATAATAACAGTACCTAAGATGTCTGCAAAAATCATTCTTAAGTTCCTTGAAAAACAAGTTTTTTAAAAAAAATGTTGATGGATGCATGGATGAATGATAATGCAACAGTTACACACAAGTTCACAAATATGGGGTTCAAGGGTTCAACGTTTCGTGCATGGAGTCAAAGGTAAAGCCCACCCCAAGGTATGTACTAACGGTTTAATCGCACCTATAAGACAAGGTTCTAAGAGTTCCCAGAGTCTACATTCCTCCTTCGGATATTACCAACGTCTTGATTACTCAATAATTAGCAATATTCTCAAGAGAAACTCGTCCGAGCGTAGCATCGCGTAACAACTACTTTCGGATTACTCCGTTATAATCTCCACGCTACACCTAAAAGGCCAAGATGGGTTAGGGTTCTACGGTTCTCAGCTTCTCTGGCTCCCAGGTTGAAAATAATAATGTCTTCCCGATTACTCGGTAAACAAATATTACGTTCAAAAGGGCCTTCCACTGAGTGGGGGATTTCATGCCTCCTTCTTCGGGATTACTCCCTCAAAGTTAACATGACTATACCTCTCGTCCTATTCTTAAGTGTAACTTAATCCGGGTATAGGATTCGTCCTTTGCAAAAAAAACCCAAACAACCCCAATATAAACACATAATCCAACAAATCAAATAATAATAAAACAGATAAAACAAACTAGGCTTAACCCACTTAGGGATGGACCATCAAGAGGTCAATCTGTCCCCAGCAGAGTCGCCAATTCTGTAGCGATAAAAAAATGTAGCGGGGTAAATCGGAGATCGAACTATTAATTAATTCGTCTCACAAAAGCAAGAGTCGCCACTGCGCTTTATTATTTCCAAGGGAAAAGGGAAAAGAGCGAAATAAAACCCTAAAATATGCAATGTAAAATAATACTTTAAAAGTAATGAAAATACAAGGCGTTTTGAAAAGAGGTCTAGAGTTCGGGGGTTGGTTATACAATGGGAAGGTATTAGCACCCAATGCATCTATAGTATCCTATAGGAACCTTTTGAAATATCTGTTTATTAAAATTGTTTGTTTGTTTAAAAATAAATTGTTTTGGCCAAAAATGGGTATGGACAAGTTTTTGAAGATACGATGACCTAACGTCGAAGTTTTGACTTAAAAGGTGTGAGTTTTGAAAAATTGAATATTTGGGAAAATTATCTTAAGTTTTTTAACGAAATAATAAACGGAGGATGAATGAGGGTATTCGCACGATGTTTTTTTTGATGACATGAAGTCGACAAAAATTAAACAATTCTCTTGGATTTAAATCACAAATAATTAAACATAATAATCGAATAAAAGTCAAAGCATAGGCACTTGTAGATCCACAAGAAAGATAGACAAACAATTAATAACAAAATAAACATTAAGAATTTATGTTAAAAGATACAAAGAAAATCAAGTAACAAAATGTAACTAAGCAACTAAGACAATATTAGAATTCACTAAAGATATCAAATTGAAATTAAAATTAAGCTAATTAAATATGTTAAATAAAATTGTCTAAAAAAAAATATTAAATTTAAACTAATTTAAATAATAAAATGTATCTAATTAGAAGAAATTTTATTAATTAATTAAAAAAAGGGACTAATTAAACTAAACTGATAAACTACTAAAAAGAACTAAACTAAATAAAGATAAGGTGCATACAAAATTATTGGGGGAGGAAGTATAATTTTCGGATAAAAACTTTACTGGGCCAGACCGAGTTAGGCTAGACCCGGATCCGGCCAGCCTAAGCAACGCAAAAAGGTAAGAAACCTTAGGGAAATCACAACACCTCAAATTTTCTTATCGTGCTCCCTCTTTCGAACTCTTTCTCTCTCTCTTCGTTATCACTCGATCTCTCTCTTCTAAATCGAAATCGAACAACGCCAACAATGAATCCTGCTCCCTCTTTCGAACTCTCTCTCTCTCTCTCTCTCTCTCTCTCTCTCTCTCTCTCTCTCTCTCTCTCTCTCTCTTCGCTATCACTCGATCTCTCTCTTCTAAATCGAAATTGAATAACGCCAACAACGAATCCTGCTCCCTCTTTCGAACTCTTTCTCTCTCTCTTCGCTATCACTCGATCTCTCTCTTCTAAATCAAAATCGAATAACGCCAACAACGAATCCTGCTCCACCTTTCGAACGCTTTCTCTCTCTCTTTGCTATCACTCGATCTCTCTCTTCTAAATCGAAATCGAACAACGCCAACAACGAATCCTGCTCCACCTTTCGAACTCTCTCTCTCTCTCTCTCTCTCTCTCTCTCTCTCTCTCTCTCTCTCTCTCTCTCTCTCTCTCTCTCTCTCTCTCTCTCTCTCTCTCTCTCTCTCTCTCTTCACTATCACTCAATCTCTCTCTTCTAAATCGAAATCGAACAACGCCAACAACGAATCCTGCTCCACCTTTCGAACTCTTTCTCTCTCTCTTCGCTATCACTCGATCTCTCTCTTCTAAATCGAAATCGAACAACACCAACAACGAATCCTGCTCCACCTTTTGAACTCTTTCTCTCTCTCTTCGCTATCACTCGATCTCTCTCTTCTAAATCGAAATCGAACAACGCTAACAACGAATCCTGCTCCATCAATTCTTGATTCCTCTCACTCTCAATTGCATCGACTCACAGTTATGTTATTCTCTCCGACTATACCGTTCAAAATCTGTTCAACCTAAAATTCTCCCGGTTTGTTTACTCAAAAATAAAATGTTTTAAATACTTTTCTTCTTTTATTGCTTTCTGATTCGAAAAAATTGTGTATGTGTCGGCGGTGGTATGACACAATTTATGAAGATCTCGATGGTATGCTAAGTTGTTTGATGCGTTTTGTTTAATGGTCGCAGAAGGTGAATAAAGGTCTGAGATTTTTAGTAGAGATAGGTTTATGGTGGTTTTTTTGGAGGAGATTTTTGTGTTGAACTTTACAGGTTCTCTGGTGCTTTGAGTTTATACAGGTATATGAAGGCGAGAATATGGCTGCGGTTTTGTTTTGTAAAATGAAGGAGAAGTTGTTGGTTTATGATGAGTTGCAGATTTTGTTTAGAGTGGTATTGAGTTTTGGTAATTCTTTGAGTTATTGCTGCAGGTTATGATTTTGAGTGTATGGTTGCTGAGAGATTAAGGGTTAAAAAATAAAAAAAAACCACAGTGGGGTTAATATAAGGTATGCATAATTTCGGTCAAGGCTTTGAAGGGTAAGTTGATGTTTGTGCAGAAGGATGAAGGAAAGAGAATTGGTAGCATTTCTATTAAATTGTTGGTGTATTTGTCTATTGTTTTTCTTATGTGTCTTTAGGATCTCTACAAGTTACAGCAAATTTGGAACGCAAACGAATTACAATAAATCAAAGAGTCATGTGACACCAAAAGATGATACAAAAGAAGTTTTAACCATGGTATAGTGCAAACAGAACAAAATAATGATGTAAAGTGCAAAGCAGAGGCGGAAAGACTTACCTTAAGTTCTGGCTCAAAGATGAAACTGAAACCCAGAGGTAATAAGCCACTATATGAATCCCTTCTTCTTTTTGAAAATGATTTTGAGCAAGAAAGTCGTTATTTTGAACAAAAGTGTTTTTTTTATAGAAGTAGTGAAATCAGATATTAGAATAGTAGAGTGTTTCTTCTTGATGTTTTGTGTTTTCTGTGGGTTTTTGCTTTTTTTTTTCTCCTCAATGTTTTTGTTGATGGTTACTATGTTTCTATGAAAAGATCCTCTAATTCGTCCCCCTCTCTTTTGTTGTGTATGAAATGTTATATAGACAGATGATAGAGTTTTAGGAGGGAATTTGAATGGCTTTTTGATACAGGTTTTGGTCTTGCTAAATTAGTGTAATATTTGGCTATTTTGGTGCAGGTTTTTACAGGCTATTTTGGACTCTTTGAATTGTTTGTAACAGCAAGACAACAATAGGGTGCATATCAGTTTTGGACATCAACATTTTTAGCTTTGTTTTGGACTGTTCTTGGCATGTTTTATGCAGGTTTAGCAGGTTTCTTGTTGCAAGTCTTTGGACTGTTTATGATACAATGCAGCAATATGGTTAAAGTGGACAACAAAGAGGCTTTGGAGTGTAGTATTTGACAACATATTTGGACTTACATATACATAACATAATAATCATAATATTAATAATAATAGTAATAACAATAATAATAAAATAAACTGTTAATAAAAACTAAACTGAAAATACAAAAGTGAAATAAAAGAGATATTAAAATTGGTTCTAAAATCTATTAATAATTCAACTTAAAAATATTTCAAATGGAATTATAATCAAAATTAATAATAGAGGGAATAAAAATAAAATTAAACCATATATTTTCATATTTTCGAATTAAATAAGTAAAACTACAACTAAGAACAAAATAGACTTTCATACTCCAAAAATGTAAAAAGCAAAAGAACTTAAATGTATTTTGAGATTTTTTGAGTTATCAATGAATTAAATATATAAATTAAATGAAACTAACAAAACTATAAATTTTTTATATTTTGGATAAAGTAAAACTGATATGAACTAAATATATTTTATGGATTTTCTTTTTTTATGAAAATAAGAATAAAAGAATGACGAGTAAAAGTGCAAAAATACATGATTTAATAAAGTCAGGCAAAACCAGTTAAATTTCACTAAATTCACAATAATTTTTAATGTTTCTATTTTTTCGTGGATTTTCAAAGCATAATCATCTCTTGACTTGTAAAGAAAAGTTGTAGTTGTTGCAAAGGAGAATCATATGTAAAAGAACCACTAAAAAAATTGTCGAAATTTGAAGTTATGAATTTTTGGAACCTGACTCGAGAATTGGCAAAAATAGGTCGAATCGCTTGTGAACGCTTGCTATGTAATAATGCAGATGGGAGGTGGTATCTTAGGTCAAAATTTGGGGTATGACAGGTACGTCTGGCCATGACAAATAGCAGTAAGTCTCTTTTCGTCGATTAAGTTCAGCTGATCAAGCCGGGTCTGAATCCAGTCATCTTCGCTCAAACCTGCATCTTTCATAATCCGAAGAGAGCGTATCTGAACTTCAATGGGCAAGACTGCCTCCATGCCATATACCAAAGAATAGGGTGTTGCCCCTGTTGACGTCCGCGCTGAGGTACGGTACCCATGAAGAGAAAATGGTAACATCTCGTACCAGTCTTTGTATGTCATTGTCATCTTCTACACAATCTTCTTAATATTCTTATTATCCGCTTCAACAAACTCATTCATCTTCGGCCGGTAGGGAGAAGTGTTGTGATGTTGTATCTTGAACTGCTTGCAGAGCTCAGTGATCATCTTGTTGTTGAGATTGGTACCATTGTCTGTAATGATCCTCTCTGGTACACCGTATCGACAAATCAGATTATGCCGAATGAACCGTGCCACAACGTTCTTGGTTATAGTAGCAAAGGAAGTTGCTTCAACCCACTTTGTAAAGTAATCAATAGCTACCAGGATGAAACGATGCCCGTTGGATGCTGTAGGTCTGATCTCGTCGATCATATCAATCCCCCACATTGCAAAAGGCCAAGGTGCCGTCAGGATATTCAGAGGAACTTTGGAGGTATGTGCACCTTTTTTGGTATCAACAAGGGTAGTATGAGCCAACATGTACTGTCTCAACCGGTGAGCAGCCCATGCTAAAGCGTAGGAAGTTCTCTCGAGCAGTGAGTATTGGGTCTCACAGTCGGTAAAATTTTTGCTAAAGCAGTAAATAGCATTCTCTTTTCGGCCAGACTCGTCATGTTGTCCCAACACGTACCTCTTTGTATTATCCAACACTTATAAGATCAATGGTCCTCCTGTAATTGGAGGCATCAACATTGATGGCTTGGAGGTAGTATGGCCCTCTCTTCTTGAAGCAGTAGTCTAACAAACTTAACAGACACTTCGCAATCATCTTCACCTTCGTCTTCAGCTAAGTTGATCAGACTTTCGAAGTTATAATTGGCAGTAGCAGAGTCGTTATCAGTGGGATCCAAAGTGGATTTGGATCATGATATGTGAGTGTGTGTAAAATAGTTGTTTTGCAATATATAATAAAGAAAAACAAGTAGCGCAAAATTTGAAATGCAAGAAACATCCAATGCTTTTATAATGATATATGAAGATGACACACATAAAGCCCTCACAAATGAAACCACAGTGCCCCGGGTAAGACATCGGGCCATAAAGTTTAAAACATTATCGGTTACAAATTCAAAACAAAAGTTTCATTACTGGGTAACAAAAGTAATAGGGATGAAGTCCTTTGCTGTCCAGTTGTTGGGTCCACCGTCGGTCGTAGGATAGATCCAGCTGTCGAATTCAGACTCTTCCACACCGTCTTCAATGGCATTCACTCCCGAGTTGCTGATGAACACGGGAGGTCTTCCAATCCGTGCATTCCGAACAGCCCTTTGAGCTTCTGCAGTGAAACCCAAACCAAACTTGTTAGTCTTCTGTGTAAAATCAGGGAGTCAGCCCCAATTTGCACACTCACCCTTCTCAATAACAGCCCGGGCATCCTTTAAGGAAGCCATCTTCATAGGAGAATCTTCAACAACAGTTTCAACTGACGCCAATGTCTGAGGAACCTCTTCAAAATGCTGAAATGGGGTCTCAATGAACTCTCCATCCATCTCTACATATCGGAAAGAGTTGAGGTGGCTAACCATGTACTCCTCCTCCCCTTGTACTGTCACAATCTTCCCTTTGACCGGGTACTTCAGCTTCTGGTGGAGCGTTGAGGTTACGGCCCCAGCTTTGTGGATCCATGGACGACCCAACAAACAAGAATAAGATGGCCGAATGTCCATCACATAGAACATAGAGTTGAACACCTGAGAACCAACTTTAATCGGAATATCAACTTCTCCATGCACCATTCTCTTAGACCCATCAAAGGCTCTGACAACGATGTTTCTTGGTTTCAGCTCTAACCCTTCACAGTCCAACCAGTCTAGAGCTTTCTTCGGTAAAATGTTCAATGAGGAACCAGTATCCACTAATACATGTGCAAGAGTAGTGCCCCTTCATTCAATGGAGACATGCAGGGCATCATTGTGATTCTTCCCCTTAGCAGTCAAGTCAGTGTCGGAGAAACCCAACCCATTATCAGCAGTCAAATTGGCCATGCAATCTGTAAACTGATCAACTGATGTCTCTTGTGGTACATGGGCAGTCTTCAAGAAGGTAATCAGAGCCTTGGCATGGGCCTCTGAGCATAACAACAGTGACAACATATAAATCTTGGATGGGGTTTGCCCCAGCTGTTCAACTACATTGTAGTCACTCTTTTTGATGATTTTAAGAATTTCTTCCATCTCTTGTTTAGAAGCTTCAACAGTAATCGTCTTTGGTGCCTCCGTCTGGGCAGGCACATCAGTGGTGATCCCTTTGCCCCGAGTGTCAGATGACTCAGCGACAGGGGTAAGAATAGGAACTTGAACATGAATGGTAGCAAGTACACTGGCAGGTGTAATAACAACAGGTTTTCGGACAGTTGGTGGAGAGATATCCGGTGAGAAAAGTCTTCCGCTGCGGTGACTTTAGAAGGTCCGACAATATTGCTGACATCAGCATCAGCATCCAACTCTTGCTTAACTCCATGAAAATAAACATAAGCCCCATAATTCCAAGGGACAGCTTTATCAGAGGTATAGGGGATGGGCCCCGGAACAATGATGATCACAGGTGCGATTCTTGGAACAGATGTAATTCTAACAGGCTTCCTCGAGGGAGCCTTGGAAGAATTGTCGAAAATGGTAATGATGGCAACTTCTTCAGAAGGAACTAAGGGAACAACATTATTCTCGAACATAATTTCTTTACTATCCATCAGGCGCTGGATACCTGACTTCAAGAGATGGCAATCGGTAGGTAGAACAGAACACATACGGCAACCTTCGTCACAACCCATAAATAAACCGGCTAGCAAAAGGTTCTTCTTCACAGTCATCAAAGGGGTAACAATATCATCCACAAAAACCACAAACGAATCTTCATCTATAGCATTCACTCCATGCTTGGGCATAGGAGCAGTCACAACATTAGGCCTCTCGGGCGCCTCAAACTCAATCTCCTTCGCATCAATTAAGTCCTGTATCTTATTCTTCAAAGTCCAACAATCATCTGTATTATGCCCCGGGCTATCAGAGTGATAAGCACAACGGCCATTAGGGTTATACCTTGGTGATGTTGTATTTGGATTCTTTGGGGATTCCTTTGGAATCACCAGATTAGTCTTCAGCAATTGTGGCAGAATCTGAGATAAGGTCATGTTGAGACAGGTGAATTGCCTTCGAGGTCTCTCGTCCTTTTGTTGATTGTTGTGCTGAGGAGCATCGACAGATTTTGAAATAACAACCGCATTAACAGCTTGGTGGTGTTCAGGTCTATTATGTCTTCTCGAACTGTAGACAACACTGGACTCTTTCTTAAAGGGCTTCTTCTTGGTGCTTGATGAGGCACCCTTTTGTATCTTACCAGCCTTAATACCAGCCTCAATCCTCTCACCGGTCAAAATAAGTTCTGTAAACCCAGACGAAGAGCTTCTAATTAAGTGGTTGAAAAATGGACCAGACAGGGTCCCCAGAAACATGTCAACTAGCTCCCGATCAGCCAAGGGTGGTTGTACTCTTCCGGCGAGGTCCCTCCACTTCTGAGCATAATCTTTGAATCCTTCACCTGTTCCCATTGACATACCCTGGAGTTGGGTACGCGTGGGAGCGAGGTCGGAGTTGTACTGATACTGCCTGTAGAATGCATTAGCCAAATCTTCCCAACTGCGAATACTGGCTCCGTCCAACTGGTAGAACCACTCAAGATGAGTCCCTGAGAGACTGTCTTGAAAGAAATGGATCCATAGATTCTTATCAGCGGTGTACGGCTGAATCTTCCTCACATATGACCGGAGGTGCAACTTTGGACAAGAAACTCCGTCATACTTAGCAAAGGCTGGTGCCTTGAATTTATGGGGAATTACCACCCCAGATGGTAGACCTAGATCACCAAATTCCAGACCAGGCACTTTCTGAACTTCCATAGCACTCAACCGGTCTTCCAGTTGTTTGTACCTATCCTCAGCTGGAGGATACTGTTCTTCGTCGAAGTCCGTCTCGTTGTCGGAGACCACAGGGCTAAGAGCCCTCCTTTCCTCTTGACTATCTTTCCCTACATATGAGGTGGTCAAATCAACTTCATTCTGTAGCCTGTTTCCAAACCTAGGACCAGTGTTGAACAAGATTGTCCTCTTCTTCTTCTTTTTCTCTTTTAGAATCAGGGTCTTCAGATCTTGCTGACCCTTAGCTAGATTCATGAACAACTCTTGGAATTGGGAATTCTGGGCCTGGAGGGCCTTGATGGCTTGCTCAGTTGAAGGTTCAGCAGACATGATGAATGCTGAAATAAACAGCGAAGAAGATAAGAGACCTGTAATGGGTACCTGTTTATGAGGTGCATGGGATGAAATGCGTATGACATGATTTCAAAGATAATCGGGAGATTCAAATTTGTAAACAAAAAGGAAACACACTTTTATTAAGTAAACTTTGAAATTCAAATTGTTCAACTGGTGCCATTAAGGCGTTACATGAAAGGAAATACTGAAAATTAAAATAAAAACTAGAAAGGAAATTATCAAAGGCCAATCAGTGCTCCCATGGTCTCTTCTTCTCAGTGCGAACATAGTCATTAAGAATCCGCTCGTTCTCCAACTGCCTAGTCAACTTCTGGATCTTCTGCTCTTGCTCGTTGAACTTTTCCCGGTAAGAATCCCGTTCCTCTCTCAGTTGCATCCAAGACCTTTTCAGTGCCCCAATGTCAGTGGGCATATGAGGATGGATGATGGTTGGAAGAACCCCTTCTTCATTAGCAATTTCAACAATAACAGGTCGGACGACTTCATATGGCATACCTAGCTTTTGGGCACGGATACAGACCCATCTGAGATATGGCTCCATCGGAAGAGAAGTCTTTGGGCCCAGCTCATGTGGATCAGATTGGTGAACTCTATCCCAAGCCCTTATGAATCGGCGACGTTGCTCGTCGCTATCCCCTTGAAAATCAAAGATGATGCTAGGCATTAACAGCTCATGAGGTCCTTCTCTTCGGGCTCGCCCAAACTGACGTAAGGCCAAGCATGGATTGTAAGAAATTCCCCCATAGGTTCCTATCAGTGGAACATTGGGGTACTCCCCACAGCGATCAATAATGGCTACCTCGTCCATACCCTTGAGAGTCCAGATGATATCATTATGAGAAAGAGACATAACCCTATAGGCCCAACCCATGCCTTCTTTGTTCTTCAGCACTGATTTGGGGAGGTGCGAAATAAACCACCTAGACAATAATGGAGCACAGCACATCAAGTTTCCCCGCTTTCGGGCAGTACGGGCATAAAGCTGATGAAGAATATCACCCAAGAGAGTGGGTACAGGATTACGAGAGATGAAGATTTTCACCGCATTCACATCAACAAAAGTGTCAGGATTCGGAAACAATACCAAGCCATATATCAAAAGATCCAGAATATCCTCGAATGCCTTGAAGTCTAGACTATCCCAGAAATAGTTAGCCTTACTGACCAAGAACTTAGTCAGAAAACCCTTTGCTCCACTTCTAGTCTCCCAATTAGCCATTACCTTATCTTTGGTCATATGAAGGGATGCAACAATCTCTTCCGATCTCAGAATCTTCTCCCAACTAGTAAATGGGGTCTGCTCCAGAACAGAGATACCGAGCAGCTCAGAGAACTCTTCTAGGGTAGGAACCAGCTGATAGTCCTGAAAAGTGAAGCAATGGTACAGCGGATCATAGAACTGGACTAGGACACTCATCATCTGCTCGTCCAATTTGGAGGTGACCAAACTGAGAAGATAACCATGTCTCCTGAGGAAAGAAGTAATATCATGCATCTTTGCAATCAGATCCTTAAGCAAGGTGGGAACCTGGAAAAAGTTGATCCGGATGGTATTCTTACGCATGGGCATCATGATGACCTACAAAACAGAACAAAGATGAATCTCTCTTGTCTTTGAAATAGGTTAGTCCAATGCAAGATGTATGCAATGTTATGATGTCATGATGTCATGATAAAAGACACACCACAAGTATCCACAAATAGCAAACATGGTAAAGGCACACAAGTCACACAGAGAGCCCTTAGATTTCAGGCTGGCAAGGAGCTTAGGTACTACCCTCTTTCAGTTCAGTTGGTTCAAACCTGTCGTAAAAATAGTAATCGGGTTCTAGAGGATCTCAATATCACTGACTACCCTCAATCAGTCATAATTCTAGTTTAGCAACCTTTTCTTGCGGTCGGAATCATCGCGAGAGTTTAGTCTCAATGAGTGTAGCATACTGCTACTGTTCTATGGCCAAGTTGGTCAATTTAAAGGTTCTAAGGTCAGTTGGTGCTTAATGACCCCTTAGATGACCCATATTCTCCTCGTTCTAACACAAGGGATATCGGTACAATCTAAAGTGCCACACTAACGTAGCTACTGCTTCAACCGTATCGGTCTACACCGTACAGTTCCCTCATAGTTTATTGCTACTTACCTAAAGGGTATCCCCCAGACCCGGGTTAGGATCTATAGTAACTCTGATACAAGCGCACAAACATAAAGCATACAAAGCAAACAATTGAAAACACAATGATCTAATCCTAAGGTACACCCCAGTTTTTAAGGATCCCCAGCAGAGTCGCCAGCTCTGTGATGCGGTGGGAGAGAACTGACTGTTTTAGAATGCTGGTGTGATACGGTGGGAGAACTGACTTGAGTTTTGTGTTTGTATTCGCACTTGTTCGGTTTAGCAAGAGTCGCCACCGACTTTTTATTTTATCCTAAGGAAAGGTTAAAAAGCCCAGGAAAAACCTTTTGAGATGTTTCGTGGGTTCGGGGGGTAGATTATGAAAAGGGAAGGTATTAGCACCCTTTTCATCCATGGTTATCCATGGGCTCTTAGTTACTTGTTTTAGATCACTTGCCTTGATTTTTAATTGCTTGAAATGGTGGTGTGTGTATGTGTTTGAAAATGTTTTGAAAAAGATGCCTTGTCTAGGCAACCGTTGTAACAATTCTTTACTCGAATGTTTTACAAAGGTGTGTGTCTTTTCGAAAAGATATTTCAATGTTTTTGAAAGTTGTTTTGAAAGTTGTGTTGTGGAGTGTGTTTTGAAAAGTAGGCAAGTGTGTTTTGCAAGTTTGATCAAGTAACTAAGAGTTGTCTACCCCTAAATTTACTCAAATATTTTTCTCATGTTTTAACCCTTTTAACAGTTTTGTTCCACCATTGTATTTGGTGGACAATCTTGTGTTAGGATGTTAACGGGACAGGCGCGGGTCATCGTATAGACCATGGATGCAATGGTGCCAAGTGTCTTTGGCAATTTTGCTTGAAGGGACTATGATCATTTTGTTTAGGCAACTTCGGAAGCGTCATCGATGGACTATGATCATTTGATTTGTTTTGTTTTGCCAAAGATACTCAACATGCAACATGGCCCATTTTGGAAGGCAACGAGTGGGATTACCCTAGGGGTGCAAGTGTGAATTGTGTATTGATTGTCATGCATTTGTCTTTGTATTAGGTTATCTAGCGGTTGATTTTAAATCTTCGCATACAAACCCTAATTACTATACAGTATATAGAAAGCGATAAATTGCGGGAATTTAAAGTCTAAGCTATTACAAATAAGTATCCGGGGATGAGGGTACAAATATTTACAAATGGGGATGAGACTTATTAGGAGAGTAGTGTTCAAATATATTTACAACCAAATCGAATTGCATTCTCAATATCATGTATCAATGTATAAGAATAATGTATCAAAAGTATTTGTGTAAGTGTATGTGAATATTTACAAGTGATAAAAAAATAATGTTAACCTAATACCATATTAAGTATTTATTTATTCTTTTTTTGGTTTTTTCGTTAATTATGTACAAACAAAAGATTTAATAAAAGAAAAGTAAATGTTTAAGAAATTCTATTTTTATGTATTAATGTTTTTATGTACAAAAATATTTAATAAAAGAAAAGAAAAATGTTTTAAGCTTTTTAGAGGAAGTTAACATTTATACATTTTAGTTTATATACAAGATTTCAATGAAATAAAAAAAGTTTCTAAAATAGAAAATTGTTCAACTTAAAAATATATTTTTTATGTATTTTAAGTATAATAAAAAAGTATTGTTACTAAAAAATCTTAATAGATGAAAGAAAACAATATATCATTTTTTATCAAAAAGTTAATTTATGTATATAGAAAAAGAGGTAAGGTGATAGAAAAATAATGTTAGTTTGAAATGAAAAATAAAATAAATAAAGAAAGATGAAAAGATTGAATGGGCCTAAAGAGGCATTTGACCCAAACAAAAACAGACAAGGTTAGAAAAAGGGGGGTGTAAGGCGCTGGCTTTTAGTTGGGCTTAAGCATTCTGAATGGGGAAAGGCCCAAACATGCTTGACACATTTTTGTTTCAGGGTTTTCCTTTCTAGTTCATTTTAGGGTTACAGCTTAGTGCGGCACCGTTTCCGCCTTCGTCCTCTTCATCCCTTCCTCGCTCGAACTATGCTTCTGAACAAAATTCCTCCCTTCGCCTCAGCTACCAGATGCCTTCTTCCATCTCCTCCTCCCTCCATGGTCAAGCAAGGTGATGTTGTAAGGTTTGATTTCCCATTTTTATGTCTTAGGGTTTTGGATTCGAGTTTTGCATGTTTTTAATCTTTGACAAAAATCTGATTCTTTATGTTACCATTGTTTGTGTGAGGTACGAAAGAAAAAGGAAGAAGAAATAAACCTTTGGAGAGGAGACAGAGGAGCGGAGTGGAGACGTGTCTCAGGCGGCCAGGCGGAGGGAGTACGACGCTGATGGGCTTGCTTGGAAATCTGATACCTTTGTATTTCGCTTTTTGATGGTTTTATGATGAATGTCTCTGAAAACCCTAGCCTTAATCGCTTCTTTTCCTCTTCTGTCTGCTGGAGTGCTTGCTCTGATTGCTTGCTTCGTTTGATGATGATGTTTAGAATCTGAGTACTGTTGTTGAAATGTTAGTTCTGACTTGCCTTTTTTGTTCAATGATGATGTTTGAATCTGAACTCTTTGTTGGCTTATCTGTTTTTGAACACTTCTTTTCCTCTTCCACTGTTTGCTTGCTTGCTCAATGATGAACTCAGTTCTGAGAGCTTAGGACTTGTTTGACTCTGAGATGCCTGATATGCTTAAGGGTTTGAACAGGTTCATTGTTGTTGTTGGCTTCTGGTATAGGCTTGCTGGGTTTTACAGGCTACACAGGGAGTTGATATTGATTGCTTTGATTTTGATGTTTGTATGATTTGTTATTTTAACTGGCTTGGCGGTTGGAAAGGCTTCAAGGTTTTTCTGGTTTTTTAGGCAGGTTAAGGCTGAGTTTGAAAACAGGCTTCAGGCTGTTAGATGACAGGCTGGCTTAGGCAGGTTTTGTTGCTTCAAGGTTTATCAGTATAGGCAGGCTTGGTGGCCATTTCTGTTTTTTAGTATTGGTACAGGTTTGTGTGGTATTGTCTTTTTGGTTGTTTTTGATACAGGTAAGGCTTGAGGCTTGTATGCTTCTGGTTTGTTTGAAGCAGGTTAAGGCTTGAGGCTTGTATGCTTCTGGTTTTGAGGTTTGAAGCTTGTGGAGGCAGGCTGTTGGTGGTTCTCTAACCGTTTGGTGTTTTAGGCTTTTGTTATGTGTTTCTGCCTCTTTTTTTGTACTGATATCAACTGTTTGTTTTATATCTTTAAGCCTTAAGCCTGCTGTAAGCCTCTCCACCTCTTTTACTCTCTCTCTCTTCTCTCTATAGATTTAAAAAAAGCATTTTTATTGCTTTAGACTGTACTTTCTGAAAAAGTACTGGCCTTGGAAAGTGATGATTTAGAATGTTGCTTGCACTTTGGTTTTGCTTTGCATATCTCTTATCTTCTTTTTCCAGATTTTCTGCATATCTTGTGTACTTTGTTGACAGCTTTTTGGATAGCCTTTTGATAGCTTTACTTGACATTTTAAACTTGGTTAGACATGTGCAGTTCAGTTTGCAATTTGTGACTTAGTTTGGAATTTTGACAGCTTTGTTTTTTGGACTTGGTTATTCAGTTTGAAAACTTTGGTTGACAATTTGGAATTATGAACTATGCAGCTTTATGCATTTGTTTTTAAATTTGCAAAACATATTTCTATCCCTCTTTGTGAACCAAGACTAATCTTGTGATTTGCAGAGAGGGCAAACAAACTGATTCCAGCCAGTTACTTTTAATGATGAATTTTAAAATATATGTCTGCCTTTTTATTTAATTCATCTGCATTTGACTTTTTTTCTTTTCTTGTTTTTGCAGATAAAATCAATTGAGCAAAGGAGCATCAGATAGAGGATGAAGATTTAGGATAACTTAGGTTATAGCTTTATTTTACCTTTAATTATTTGTAATATCATTATTTGTAAATACTGTAAATGTATTCAAATAACATTTGTACTCAATAATTAAAAGTAAATAAAAGTTTAATCCTTTTTAATTCTTCTTCAAATGTTTATTTAATTATTTATAATTCTTAAATTATAATAAATGGAAATAAATCCCAATTATTCTAACTTAGAATAAATAAACAATTAATAAACACTGTGGTCTTAACATCAATCAATAATAAACCCGGCGTTTCAAATAGCCATAAGCATTGCACAGTCAAATCAAACAAACATCCATATTCTTTTGCCTTTACTGATTAAACCAAACACTGCAAGTTCTCAATTCAAATGCCTCAATCCAAATCTCAGAGTAAACTGAAAAGAATTGTAGAATTAATTCTTTCTGAGAATGCGCGCACAAAAACCCTAATTCTTAACTTAACACCAAAGAAACGCCTGTCTGATCAAACCTTGAGCCAAACTCACCCAAACCGTAATAATTTGCTTGAAATGTTCCAGAGTCCATGAAAACCTTAATTTGGCTAGATTGACAAGAAAAATTCTGTTTGACTGATTCTTGGACCAATCTGAAGAATCAGGAAAAGCCCGAAGCTGTGATTTCTTGTGAAAAATAGGAGGGCAAATTTTGGGGTACAACAGTTGCCCCTGTTCAATCTTCTTGAACCTGAAGAGTTAGATTGGCAGGTTTGCCGTTCGCGACTCGAAGGTAAAAGGAGATTGGACACTAGAGTGCCCAAAAAATTGCACTCGTCAAAGCGTAGTTGAGGGAATGGGCTTAAAGATGCCATTTGGAGATGGGCTTAAAGATGCCATCTGGAGATGTGACAGAATCTTGTCGGGGGATGGGCTTAGAGATGCCATCTGGAAGTTGTTGGTAGGAGGATGGGCTTATAGATGCCATCCAAGAATGTTTGTTGAACTGTATGTCGTTGGTGAGTGAGTATCAGAAAGGTATCCATGTTTTGGAACATCTCTGAACTGGGGGTCTGAATAAGCAATAAATTGACATCCGTATCTGGAAGCATCCGTAAACTGTTTTCAAAAGTTGAAGAATCTGAACAAGCGATAGGTTAACATCCGTTACTGGAGAACCCGTGAACTGTTTTCAGAAGTCTTGATGTTGAATAAGCAATAGAGCAGCGTCCGTTGTTGGGAAGCGTCCGTAAACTGTTTTCAAAACTTGAGAAGTGGAGAAGGAACCGGTGTAGGGTTTCCTGATGATGAGTCTGCGTAAAACTGCACCTGAATGAATCTGGAATAAGTATCAGAATGTCGCCATGTCTGGGTCACATCTGAACTATTTCTAGACAGAATCTTGGAAGATGATGATCTTCGTCTGTCGCCTGATCTTTTCTGAAAAGGTAAAGAGTTAGTTGTATGCAATGTCATGATGCATGATGCAATGTATGTTATATCAATGTTTATGATATGAATGTGATGAATGCGCATGTAAGCTGATGAGCTGTCTTGCTGAGGATAGATGAATCCTGGATGGCTGGAGATAAAAGCATCTCGACTGCTGTCGGGGAAAGTAATCCTTGACTGCTGCAGGGGAGGGCAAGAATCTCTTGATTGTTGAAAGTGAGAAGTCCTGGGACCGCTGTTGGGGAATCCGGAGCTTGGGTTGTATGCCAATCTACTGGGGATTCCTGTCTTGAGGAGATCTTCACTGGAGAATATTCGAATATTCTGTGAGGAACTGAGAATGAGAGTCTTCATTCTGTTTGGGGATTGATAGTTGGAAGTTTTTTAGCTCCGATGGGGATTGCAAGAATCTTTTGATTGCTGCAGGTATTGATCTGGAATAAGTATCGGAATATCGCCATCTCTGGATCACATCTGAACTATCTCTAGAATGAAATCTGGAATAAGTATCGGAATATCGCCAAATCTGGGTCACATCTGAACTATCTCTAGAAGGGAATCTTGAATAAGTATCGGAATATCGCCAAATCTGGGTCACATATGAACTATCTCTAGAAGGAAATCTGGAATAAGTATCAGAATGTCGCCAAATCTGGGTCACATCTGAACTATCTCTAGAAGGGAATCTTGAATAAGTATCGGAATGTCGCCAAATCTGGGTCACATCTGAACTATCTCTAGAAGGGAATCTGGAATAAGTATCGGAATGTCGCCATCTCTGGGTCACATCTGAACTATCTCTAGAAGAAAATCTAGAATAAGTTTCGGAATGTCGCCATCTCTGGGTCACATCTGAACTATCTCTAGAAGGGAATCTGGAATAAGTTTCGGAATGTCGCCAAATCTGGGTCACATCTGAACTATCTCTAGAAGGGAATCTGGAATAAGTTACGAAATGTCGCCAAACCTGGGTCACATCTGAACTATCTCTAGAAGCAAATCTGGAATAAGTTACGGAATGTCGCCATCTCTGGGTCACATCTGAACTATCTCTAGAAGGGAATCTGGAATAAGTTACGGAATGTCGCCATCTCTGGGTCACATCTGAACTATCTCTAGAAGCAAATCTGGAATAAGTTACGGAATGTCTCCATCTCTGGGTCACATCTGAACTATCTCTAGAAGCAAATCTGGAATAAGTTTCGGAATGTCGCCATCTCTGGGTCACATCTGAACTATCTCTAGAAGGGAATCTGGAATAAGTTTCGGAATGTCGCCAAATCTGGGTCACATCTGAACTATCTCTAGAAGGGAATCTGGAATAAGTATCGGAATGTCGCCATCTCTGGGTCACATCTGAACTATCTCTAGAAGCAAATCTGGAATAAGTTACAGAATATCGCCATCTCTGGGTCACATCTGAACTATCTCTAGAAGCAAATCTGGAATAAGTTACGGAATGTCGCCATCTCTGGGTCACATCTGAACTATCTCTAGAAGCAAATCTGGAATAAGTTTCGGAATGTCGCCAAACCTGGGTCACATCTGAACTATCTCTAGAAGCAAATCTGGAATAAGTTACAGAATGTCGCCATCTCTGGGTCACATCTGAACTATCTCTAGAAGCAAATCTGGAATAAGTTTCGGAATGTCGCCATCTCTGGGTCACATCTGAACTATCTCTAGAAGGGAATCTGGAATAAGTTTCGGAATGTCGCCAAATCTGGGTCACATCTGAACTATCTCTAGAAGGGAATCTGGAATAAGTATCGGAATGTCGCCATCTCTGGGTCACATCTGAACTATCTCTAGAAGCAAATCTGGAATAAGTTACAGAATGTCGCCATCTCTGGGTCACATCTGAACTATCTCTAGAAGCAAATCTAGAATAAGTTACGGAATGTCGCCATCTCTGGGTCACATCTGAACTATATCTAGAAGCAAATCTGGAATAAGTTTCGGAATGTCGCCAAACCTGGGTCACATCTGAACTATCTCTAGAAGCAAATCTAGAATAAGTTACAGAATGTCGCCAAACCTGGGTCACATCTGAACTATCTCTAGAATGAAATCTGGAATAAGTTACGGAATGTCGCTAAACCTGGGTCACATCTGAACTATCTCTAGAATGAAATCTGGAATAAGTTACGGAATGTCACCAAATCTGGGTCACATCTGAACTATCTCTAGAAGGGAATCTTGATCTTGATTTTGTTAAGGGTCAGAAATTGGGAGCTTTAATTGTCCGTTATTCTGTTGGTGGTTGCAACTTCCAGCAGGTGATGAAGGAAGTTTTGAACGACCTTGGTTTTAGCATTCGAATGCCCCAAGTGATGATGTAGGAGTCTTGAATCAGGTTACTCTGCAAATTGAGAGATTTCTTGAAATCTTGACTCGACTGCCCCAGGTTAACTGAACTTTGAAAGATCTATTGAAACCTTGACCGGACTTCCCCAGGTTAATTGGATGGTGACATGTCATGCCCCTTTGTCGATAGGAGATTTGTCAAATGGACGTGTCATCCTTTTTGAAGTGATTTTGTTCACTGAGAGAGTTTTCGTTCCTCTGAACATTCGCTGTATGAATTTCTTCGCTGTCTAACAAATAACCATGTGCAAACAACGATATTCAAATAATGCAAAGTTTATGTATGTCTCGATGTTTTGAAAAATGCGTTTTTTAGCAGAAAACTTTTTATAAGACAAATTCAACACAAGATTTAGAGCAAAGCCTTACAGGAGTCAGGATACCTTTTGTAACAGTATGCTTTCGAACTAACCCGTGCTTCAATTAGGACTTTTGAAGGGTTGTAACGTGGCTTGGTTCACGGTTTAAGAAACAAAGGATAAAGGCTCAAAGTATATTTGTACCCACCCGCTCTTCGTGATGTTCTTCAATCCTAAGCTCAGTTAATTGTGCGTCGAACTCCATTCGAATTTGGAACGACTTTTTGGGTGATGGTTCACCAGTTGAATTTTGGGAGACAGTCATCATCTCCTTTTTCTTTTGCAACATTTCTCATGTTGTTGAGTATTTGTAACGACCTCGTTCTTTTGATTTGTTATCCCTAACTTTTGCCTGACTGTCCCTGTTTTCGAGATCACAGTCAGCGGGATGCCCCAGCTTTCTTAAGCCTCCTTTGTAGGTTTTGGCTCAGTGGGCTTTTCCTTTTTTTGAGAGATTGAATGTCTATGTGATAGGTAACCATCATTGTCTTTTGATTCCAGAGGAATGCTTTTCTCTTTTTGATGTCGTTCGTTGTATTACGAACTGAGAGTTTGCGACTTCAATGCGTATTTTCTTTTGAATTAACTGAGAGACTACCCGGCCCCAGGTTTAAATCAAAGGTTTTAATTTGTTTAGAACATAAAAGTCCTACTTCTTTGGCTCGAAGGGGTTGACTAGGGATTATCTTCCTTATAACTCCAGTGTTTGGGAATTGAAAGAAATGCCTGTACATCATCAACAATGTCTATCTAAAAGTATACTGAGATTATGGTATTGTTTCATCATCCTCCCTCTAAAGGCTTGCAGCTTTTTATCAAGAGTTAATTATCATAAAGAAAGCATAAGAGTAGTGAAAACGAATGGATGAATTCAAGACAAACATATGCAATGCATTAATGAAACAAAGTTTGACATTAAAAGATAATTGTTTGAACAACAAAAGAAAATACAACTTCGAAAATTCAAATGAAACAAAACATTCTCAATGATTTGGCATAGGAGAAATGATTATGCTGGAGTCTCCGGAGGGTCGAACTCGATCTCTTTGGCATCGATCATGTCTTGGATTTTGTTCTTCAGAGGCCAACAGTTGTTTGTGTCATACCCCGGACTGTCAGAGTGGTATGCACACCTTTCATTGGGATGATAGGTAGGAGCATAAGTATTTGGGTTCCGGAGGGGAGCCCTCAATGTAATCAGATCCCTCCTCAACAAGTGTTGCAGTGCTTGAGACAATGGCATGTTGATGTTGGTGAACTGTCTCTTAGGTGTGACCTCCTTATGCTGATGCCCCTGTCTTTGTTGAGCAGGCATAGGATTAGAGATCAAGATTGCCCCTACGTGTTGGTCATGGTGACTTCTTTGATTGTTCACAGCATTGGACTCTTTCTTCCCATTGTGGGGAATTTTCTGAACATCAGAGGGTGTAGCTCCTTGGATCTTTCCATTTTTGATGCCAGCTTCGACTCTTTCGCCGATCAGTATTAGCTCGGTGAACCCAGCTGAGGAGCTTCTAATTAAGTTATTGAAGAAAGGCCCTGTCAAAGTTCCCATGAAGATGTCAATCAGCTCTCTGTCAGTTAAAGGAGGTTGCACCCTACCAGCCAGATCTCTCCACTTTTGAGCGTATCCTTTGAAGCTCTCGTCGGAACCCATGGTCATATTCTGCAATTGCACACGAGTTGGTGCAAGATCAGCATTGTATTGATATTGTTTGTAAAAAGCAGCAACTAAGTCCTCCCAAGTATGGATGTGAGAACTCTCCAATTGATAGAACCACTCGAGTTGAGCCCCTACCAAGCTTTCTTGGAAGAAATGGATCCAAAGCCTTGGATCAGTCGTGTATGGTTGAATCTTGCGGGCATAAGACTTTAGATGCATCTTAGGGCAAGAGACTTCATCATACAGGGCCAAGGTAGGGACTTTGAACTTTGGAGGGATGACTAATCCAGGAACCAAACCCATGTCTCCTAAATCCAAGCCAGATATTTGCTGAATCTCCATAGCATTGAGGCGATCCTCCAACTGTTTGTACTTGTCATCAGCGGGAGGATATTGTTCCTCGGAGTAGTCAGCTTCAACTTCATCAATCTCCAAATTGTGGTCTTCTTCAAGACTATCCCCTATGTTGGATGGAGTTGAAAGGTATGGGGTTTTAGGTCTTCTTCTAAAGTTCAGGATGCTCGCTGCCTTCTTGGACTTCTTCTTCTTGTCTTTGAGAAGGAGAGCTTTCAGATCCTCTTGCCCTTTACCCATAGCCAGAAACATTTTCTGGAATTGAGCATTTTGAGCTTGGAGATCTTTCACCGTTTGTTCTATATCCATCTTACTAAAATAAACAGTAGGAAGATAAGGAGACCTGTATGGGAGAAACCTGTTATGCAATGATATGTATGATATATATGCAATGTTTTCAAGGATCTCTTGGGGTAAACACAAGAGAATGTTAGAGGTTGAGCTTCGATCTTTGATTGGAGAACTTTGCACCTGTGGATGTCTTTCCACGAGAATCAAGCTCACCATGTCAAGTGGGTCATAGCCCCTGATTCAAGTTGTTGCACATGATCTTTGATGGCATTTGTTCAGAGGAAAAACCTCTTACCCTTTGGTAGACGTCTGGTTCAACGTGACCCTGCATCAAAAGACCCTCGAGATCCTTGAAATGGTTATTGAAAATGCTATGGCATGATGCTATGATGTTATGTACATGTATGCAAAAGCAAGTAAGTGTATATACAGGTAATCATATTCACACAAAGCAAACAAGTCCTTAGGTTTAGGCTTGCATGGGTTTGTAGGTAAGTACCCTCTTGAAGTTAGTTGGCTCATCCCGTCCTAAAATAGAAACCGGGTTCTAAGGAGCTCAATATCATTGGATTGTTTTCTGTGTTCATTGTTTTGGTTTAGCCACTTAATTGGCGACCAAAATATTCCAAGAAAACAACCCTCAATGAGTGTAGCATCGAGTATCTACCAACTTCGGACTGCACCAAAGTCAGTCATCTCACTACCCCTAAAAAGGCTAAGATGGTCAATTAAGGTTCTAAGAGTTCGTTAGTGCTTCACGACATCACTCAGCGGCCCCGTACTCTCCTTGATTGAACTCAAGGGTTACCGGTACTCACAAATATGTCGCACTAACATAGCTTACTGCTTCAACCATGTCGGTATACCCCGCACAGTTCCCTCACAGTTTTATTGCTATTTACCTAAAAAGGTGCCCCCAAATCCGGGTGTAGGATTTACAACAAATCCAAACAAGGACCCAAAAAGTAAAGCAATCAAGACAATCAAATCAAGTATGTAAATGTGATCTAAACCCTAAGGTAACCCCACTTTTAAGTTTATTCCCAGCAGAGTCGCCATTTCTGTGATACGGTGGGAGAACTGACTTGAGTTTTGCGTTTGTATTCGCACTTGTTCAGTTTAGCAAGAGTCGCCACCGACTTTTTATTTTATCCTAAGGAAAGGTTAAAAAGCACAGGAAAAACCTTTTGAGATGTTTCGTGGGTTCGGGGGTAGATTATGAAAAGGGAAGGTATTAGCACCCTTTTCATCCATGGTTATCCATGGGCTCTTAGTTACTTGTTTTAGATCACATGCCTTGATTTTTAATTGCTTGAAATGGTGGTGTGTGTGTGTGTGTTTGAAAATGTTTTGAAAAAGATGCCTTGTCTAGGCAACCGTTGTAACAATTCTTTACTCAAATGTTTTACAAAGGTGTGTGTCTTTTCGAAAAGATATTTCAATGTTTTTGAAAGTTGTTTTGAAAGTTGTGTTGTGGAGTGTGTTTTGAAAAGTAGGCAAGTGTGTTTTGCAAGTTTGATCAAGTAACTAAGAGTTGTCTACCCCTAAATTTACTCAAAGATTTTTCTCATGTTTTAACCCTTTTAACAGTTTTGTTCCACCATTGTATTTGGTGGACAATCTTGTGTTAGTATGTTAACGGGACAGGCGCGGGTCATCGTATGGACCATGGATGCAATTGTGCCAAGTGTCTTTGGCAATTTTTCTTGAAGGGACTATGATCATTTTTTTAGGCAACTTCAGAAGCGTCATCGAGGGACTATGATCATTTGATTTGTTTTGTTTTGCCAAAGATACTCAACATGCAACATGGCCCATTTTGGAAGGCAACGAGTGGGATTACCCTAGGGGTGCAAGTGTGAATTGTGTATTTATTGTCATGCATTTGTCTTTGTATTAGGTTATCTAGCGGTTGATTTTAAATCTTCGCATACAAACCCTAATTACTATACAGTATATAGAAAGCGATAAATTACGGGAATTTAAAGTCTAAGCTATTACAAATAAGTATCCGGGGATGGGGGTACAAATATTTACAAATGGGGATGAGACTTATTAGGATAGTAGTGTCCAAATATATTTACAACCAAATCGAATTGCATTCTCAATATCATGTATCAATGTATAAGAATAATGTATCAAAAGTATTTGTGTAAGTGTATGTGAATATTTACAAGTGATAAAAAAATAATGTTAACCTAATACCATATTAAGTATTTATTTATTCTTTTTTTGGTTTTTTCGTTAATTATGTACAAACAAAAGATTTAATAAAAGAAAAGTAAATGTTTAAGAAATTCTATTTTTATGTATTAATGTTTTTATGTACAAAAATATTTAATAAAAGAAAAGAAAAATGTTTTAAGCTTTTTAGAGGAAATTAACATTTATACATTTTAGTTTATATACAATATTTCAATGAAATAAAAAAAGTTTCTAAAAGAGAAAATTGTTCAACTTAAAAATATATTTTTTATGTATTTTAAGTATAATAAAAAAGTATTGTTACTAAAAAATCTTAATAGATGAAAGAAAACAATATATCATTTTTTATCAAAAAGTTAATTTATGTATATAGAAAAAGAGGTAAGGTGATAGAAAAATAATGTTAGTTTGAAATGAAAAATAAAATAAATAAAGAAAGATGAAAAGATTGAATGGGCCTAAAGAGGCATTTGACCCAAACAAAAACAGACAAGGTTAGAAAAAAGGGGGGTGTAAGGCGCTGGCTTTTAGTTGGGCTTAAGCATTCTGAATGGGGCAAGGCCCAAACATGCTTGACACATTTTTGTTTCAGGGTTTTCCTTTCTAGTTCATTTTAGGGTTATAGCTTAGCGTGACGCCGTTTCCTCCTTCGTCCTCTTCATCCCTTCCTCGCTCGAACTATGTGTTGTACCCCAAAATTTGCCCTCCTATATTTCTCAAAATATTTCAAGAAAAATTCACAAGTCCAACCCGGTGTGTCATATTCAGTTATTCTTTCGCCAAGATATCTCTGATAACATATTCTCAAATTCAGGTTCGGCTCAAGAGTCAATTCTTTAAAGAAGATATCCGAATGTGTGAGTTTTCTCGAAGAAATATGGTGAAAAAGTGTGGTGAAAGTGCAGTTTTTATGCGCTAAAAAATTCATAACTTGAAGATCGTGGCTCGTTTTAAACCCGTTCCGGTGGCCAAAATTCCGTCTTGACATTATCTACGTTTTCATCTCTCACGGCTGGAAGCCAATTTCGATCAGAAGGTCTTCAAAAATGTGGATTTATCAAGTATTTTCATACAGAAAATTTGTGACAAGTTTATTTGCGTCATGTTCAGAAAATCATAACTTGGTCGATTTTCATCGTATCGAGCTGGTTCTGGCGCCAAAATTTCACAAATTGAGTTGGCTACATTTTCACAGAAGGTATTGAGTTCAAACGGTATTCAAAAGGCCTTCATTTTTTGCTCAGAGTGCGTGACACGCTGAAAATCCTGAATGCTGAATATTATTTCATCTGGGCCGAAACTTCGAAAATTCATAACTCGGTCAATTTTTATCGGATTGGGCTCATATTTTTACACAAGGTTCCTGACTCATAGATCTACAACTTTGCTTCAAAAGTCGAGACCGGATTATGCTCCGATCAATACCAGTTTTTTATTGAAGAACGTGTCAGAGTCGACACTGGAGCCCAAAATAAGTTTGTCTGAGCTGAAACTTCAAAAATTCATAACTAATTCACCGTTTATCCGATTGAGCCGATTTTCGGACAGGAGTTAGTTCTCGATGTAGGCTACATTTTGTTTTCACATTTCAACTTCAAAAAATGCACTTAAGTCCCTGCGATTTAGCCTGGAAAGTGACGAACTCAAGTGAACATTAGAGGCCCAATTGCACATTCTAAGCCCATTTTCTTTACCCTAATTTCCATTATATAATCACCTTCTTTTCACACAAACCAGAGAGGAGAAAAAGAGAGAAAAAACCTTGCCACAACACTAACACTGTTAGAATATCAAATTCTTTCAAGAATCCTAAAACCTTGAAATCCTTATTATAAATCCCTCTCTCACTACAAACAAGTCATCACAGTTACAAACCAACACCTCACTACTTCTTCAGTAAGGATAAGGCTGGCTTGATCTCCATGATCCAAAGGGCATAAAAGCATTCAGGTCACTAATTTTCCAGTAAGGGTAAGATTGATTTGATCTCCATGATCAAAAGGATATAATCATTCATACATGTCATATTGTGCCTAAACATTAAATTTCTTCATATATTGCCTTTATTTGCATTTTATGATTTTATTTAATGTGTTCATGAGATTCAACACTGCAGATTTAGACAGGATCCCATGCAGGTTCATTAAGGAACGTTGAGGCCAAAAGGCAAAAGCCAAATGACCAAAAGCCAAAAGCCAAATGGCCAAAAAAGAACAACTTATGCATGACGAGACAGACATCCTGAGAAGATTAAGGAACGTTGAGGCCAGAACACAAATGGCCAACAGCCAGAACACAAATGGCCATGAAACCCAATCCAATGGCCAAAGAATGCAGACCACGATACTCAAGAGTCAATGAACACGCACGTGATGCCAGAAAGTCAAACAAGGCTTTTTGTCTAATGGGCCAGAATACTTCAAAAAAACCTCCCCTTGGGCCTGAAACCCCCCTTGGTTTGCATCCTTTTTAATTTTATTTCCTTTTCTTTTCTAATTCTTTTTTAATTGTTTTAATTGTTTTTTTTTCACCATAAAATAATTTTCTATAATAAAAACAGAAAAAAAATCAAAAATACAAATATATTTAATTATTATTAATTTCATCACTAACCTATTTTTTGTAAATAAACTCTAACAATTAACTTAGTTTAATTTAGGTTTTTAAACTTTAATCTTTTTCTTAATAAGTAAAAAGTATCTAGAATTAGGTTTTTTTTGACATATTCATCTTTTTCTTAAATAAATTATTAATCATCATTATTTGTTATTATTATTAATTATCATTAATTTTGTAAATAAACATGTAAATTATTAATTAGCATAAATTAGGTTTTAAACTTTAACCTTTTCTTTAATAATTAAAAATATTTAGAACTAGGGTTTCCTTCTAATTTTAAATTCTTTTTTTATTTCATAAATACCAAAAATTTAAAAAACAATTTCTTTTCCTTTAATAAAATAAATAATTAACTTTCTTATTTCAATTTAATTTCAAAAGGGTCCAACGCCCTCGAACGTGCAACTTTAATTCTTTCGCGCAATTATTCTTATTTTTCTTTATGAATATTATGTAACTGCTCAAGTCATGTAATAGTAATCAGGAATTTATTTATTTTCCGCATTTTTTACCAAACGGGTCTTTGTAATTTGGCGATGTATAGACCCGCGCCTTGTAATAGCGTAGGATTTAACTTTCCGCATTTAAATTTCCGCACTTTTAAATTATAATTGCATGAAAGAATGTATGGCCTAAATTAAAAACAAGCGTAGATCACCATGATACATGTACAAAATAAAACATAACATGAAAACAACACACAAATTCACACACCACTCTTAGGATACGCCTCACTGTTGCCTTACCTTCGAAATGTGGTCGTCGAGTATAGGACGTTTTAGTAAGTCCTTATGTCCGTTGATCCATACGCCTCAAAACAAGTTGCCTCGGAAAAGTTGCCTCGAATTAAAAAAGGATCAATGGCATAAGGGTAGCTTCTAAGGTGTCCTACTGTTGCTCTAGTGACCACACTGTCCCTAACAAACGAATTGACCCGAACACCTCCAACGGTGGTGCTACCTACCTCTCAATGGTGGGATGGCACTACCTTAAGGATATTTACACAGCCTAATTCCTTAGGGTAGGTAGATGACTCATAGATACTTGCTCTATTCAAAAACAAATCAAAAACTCTTTTCACACCGACACTTTTCAAAAAGCTTTCAAAAAACAATTTTTCAAACACTCTTGAGGACTGATACAAGAGTCGATCTGAAATCTTTGAACGAAACTTTTTCAAACCCACGCACAATTGAAAAGCAAACATTTTGAAAACACAAATGAGCAAGTATCTAAGAGCCCATGGATAACCATGGATAGAAAGGGTGCTAACACCTTTCCTTTCTATAAATCTACCTCCCGAACCGAGAAACTATCTCATAAGGAATTTTGCTGTGCTTTTGTCCTGTCCATGTTGGAGAAAATAAAAGATGGTGGCGACTCTTGCTTACCGCGACATTTCACGAACCAATATTAAACAGTCAGTTCTGAATCCACCGATCACAGAACTGGCGACTCTGCTGGGGATATCTTATAAAGTGAGGTGTACCTTAGGACTAAGATCACTTGTGTTTTCAATTGTTGTGCTTGTTTGCTTTATTATTGTGGGCTGCATCGGAGTTACATAGATCCTAACCCGGATCTGGGGATACCCTGTTAGGTAGCATAAGCTGTGAGGGACCTGTCCGGCGTAGACCGACATGGGTGAAGCAGTGGCTACGTTGGTGTGGCACCTTGGTCTGTACCGATATCCCTTGTGTCGCAACGAGGAGAATATGGGTCTTCTGAGGAGTCATTAAGCACCAACCGACCTTAGAACCTTAAATGACCCAACTTGGCCAATAGAACAGTAGCAGTATGCTACGCCCATTGAGGCTAAACTCTCGTGATGGTTCTGGCCGCAAGAAAAGATTGCGATGCTGGAGTTATGACCGATTGAGGGTAGTCAGTGATATTGGGATCCTCTAGAACCCGGTTACTTCTGATAGGACAGGTCTTAACCAACAAACTGAAAGAGGGTAATACCCAGACCCCATGCTGGCCTAAAATCTAAGGGCTCTTTTGTGTGACTTGTGTACTTTCAAACTTGACTACTTGCATACTTGTTATTTAACACATGAGTTCCCTTGCAGGTTTTGTTTACAGTCCTTAATTGGGACTCATTACAGGGCCTACTTACATCACTCCATGCATAGCATACCATCATACCATTGCATACATCCCACATAAGGACTAACCCATTTCAAGGATCTCAAAGGCTTGTGATACAGGTCATGATGAACCAGAATGTCTAGCAAGGGGCAAAGTGGATTTATTTTCCTCTAGCCAGGTTGATGATCGGAGTCAGGGGCTATGACCCACTCGATATGGTAAGCCTTGACCCTTGAAGAAGGACTCTCAACAACATGCAGTTCCTTCAATCAAGCTATCAGACTCCAATTCTAACAAGTTTCTTTGTTTACCCCGCGAGATCCTTGAAAACATTGCATGCATATATGCACATCATTGCATTACATGTATCCCCTTTACAGGCTGCTTACCTTCTTCGCTGTTTATTTCAGCCGATCGTCATGAATCCTGAATCATCTACCGAGCAATCCATCAAGGCCCTCCAAGCTCAGAACGCTTAGTTCCAAGAGTTGATCATGAGTCTAGCCCAGGGGCAACAAGATCTGAAGACTCTGCTTTCGAAAAAGAAGAAGAAGAGGACGGTGCTGTTCAACCCTAGACGTAAATCTGGGAATGGATCACAAAATGAAGTTGAGCAGACTACCCCATCTGTTGGGAAAGACAATCCCCAAGAAAGGGAGGTTCCTAGTCCAGTGGTCTCCGACAACGAGACAGAGTTCAATGATGAACAGTACCCTCCAGCTGAGGACAGATATAAACAGTTGGAAGACCGGCTAAGTGCCATGGAGATACAAAAAGTGCCCGGCCTGGACTTCGAGGATCTAGGTCTGTCTTCTGGGGTAGTGATCCCACACAAATTCAAGGCACATGCCTTTGCCAAGTACGAAGGGGCATCCTGTCCTAAGCTGCATCTCAGGTCCTACACAAGGAGGATCCAGCCCTACACGGCTGACAAGAATTTGTGGATTCACTTTTTTCAGGATAGTCTGTCGGGAACTCAACTCGACTGGTTCTATCAACTGAATGGAGCCAACATCCGCAGCTGGGAGGACTTGGCCACTACATTCTATAAACAGTACCAGTATAATGCCGACCTTGCTCCCACGCGTACTCAGCTTCAGGGGATGTCTATGGGTACAGGCGAAGGTTTCAAAGAATATGCTCAAAAATGGAGGGACCTTGCTGGAAGGGTACAACCACCTCTGACTGACCGCGAGCTCGTCGACATGTTCTTGGGGACCCTGTCTGGTCCATTCTTCAACCACCTGATTGGGAATTCTGCTGTTGGGTTTACAGATCTGATCTTGACCGGGGAAAGAATAGAAGCTGGCATCAAGTCGGGGAAAATACAGAATGGTGACTCCTCGAACACTAAGAAGAAACCATCCAAGAGAGAATCTAGTGTTGTCTATGGCTCAAGAGGGCCGAATAGGTCCGAACACCGCCAAGATGTCAACGCGGTGGTTATTGCAAAACCGACCGGCGCTCCTCAGCGTCACAATCAGCAAAGGGAAGAGAGACCCAAAAGGCAATTCACTCCCCTCGGCATGACCTTGTCACAGATATTGCCACAGTTGCTGGAAACCAAGTTGGTAACTCTCATGGACCCTCCAAAGAATCCCAACAGGACGCCTTCAAGGTATAACCCCAACGTTCGCTGCGCTTATCATTCTGACAGCCCGGGGCATGCTATAGATGATTGTTAGACTTTGAGAAACAAGGTTCAGGATCTGATCGACGCGAAGGAAGTCCAGTTCGACTCTCCAGAGACTTCGAATGTGACCACTGCTCCCTTGTCAAAACATGGATAGGATTGGAAACTTTTGTTCATTTGAATGTTCAGATTGTAATTTTCTTTGATTGTTCAAACATTTTATTTCATGTCAAACTTGGTTACTTCATTAATGCATTACACATGTCTGTTTTGAAGTAATTATTTCGTATTCACTATATGCAAACTGTTTTCATATTTTTGTGATGATCAACTCTTGATTGAAAATTCTAAGCCTCTTGAGGGAGGATGACGAAAACGATACCACGATCTTTACAGTATGCTTTTGAACAAACCCCGCTGATGAGGTACAGGCATTGTTTTAATCCCTAAACACTGGAGTTATAAGGAAGATAATCCCTCGTCAACCCCTTTGAGCCAAAGAAGTTGGAGTTTTTCTTTTCGAAAATTAAAACCCTTAATCATAACCTGGGGCAGGGTAGTTCTCTCAGTTGATCCAGGGGCATAACGAATGACACCAAAGAAGTCCTTACAAAACAAAAAGACAGCGATGGTTCCAGGTAATCATAAAGACAGACAGTCGTTATCCCTCAAAATGAACGCCCATTAAGTCAAAACCTATGAAGGAGACTTACAAAACTGGGGCATCCCGCTGACTGTAATCACAATAGAAACGGTTCAGGCAAAAAATAGGGATAACAAAATCAAAAAGAAAAAGAGGTCATACAAACCCTCAATAAAAACAAAAAAATGACTGCCTATTCAGAATAAATCATCAATATCTGAACCATCATTGGAACATCAGGACAAAGACTCAAACAAAGTCTAACGCACAATCAACTGAGCTTAGGTTTGGAGAACATCACGAAGAACGGGTGGGTACAAATAATTTGAGCCTTTATCCTTTGTTTCTTAAACCGTGAACCAGGCCACGTTATAACCCTTAAAAGTCCTAGCTGAAGCATAGGTTAGTTCGAAAGCATACTATTACGAAAGGTATCCTGACTCCTTAAGGCTCACGTTAAAATAACGAGTTGACATCACAGTTTACAAAACTTGCTTGTTTTACTAAAAAATGCATTTTCAAAAACTTCAAGACAGACATAAGCGTTGCATTTTTAACATAACCTTGTTTGCATACGACTATTTGTTTGAACAGCATAGAAGCTCGCACGACGAATATCTAAGTGAAAAAAAGTACTTCCAACCAAGGGGCATGGCATGATCATTGTCCATCATCTGGGGCAGTTAAGTCAAGATTCGGAGAATCTCTCAAAAGGCCAACCAACTTGGGGCAAGTCTCCATCTGGATCACTTGGGGCATTGGACATGAATTCCAGCGACAAATCTTGCATGATCAACGAAGATCTTCTGGTAGTACGGCAACACAATGCTATTGACAGGGGCAACTCCCTACATCCTGAGAACGTGGACATAGTCGGAAAAAATACTACGCATAATTAAAGACCTGCTAGGTTGACACACCTAGGCAAAAACAAGGGCTTCCCGGTGAATCAAAAGGGTTCGGGCAAAAATAAGGGATGAAATGAAAAAAATCTGTACACCCGGCAAGTCGAAAACCTGAAAAGGCGGCTTGGGCAAAAATGGGTATCCCGGTGGACTGAAAACCCGAAAGGGCGGTCCAGGCAAAAATTAGGGATCAAAGCGTACGACTATGTCCCGGTATCTTGTCACTTGCCTACCATAAGAAGATTTGTCCAACGGCAGTCATCAAACACCTTCACAGATACCTTCTTCTCCAACAGAAACTGGGGCAATAACGAGTTGTCTAAATGATCCGGTTGCCCTGTCCACCGAAGTGCCAAGGTAAGTTCAGCTGAAGAATGCGACCAAGATACCTTCACTCCCTGCAGAGCGAACACGTCTCCCCGGTTTTATTTAAAGGTTATTTCTCCACCAGAGCTTATAACTGGGTTATCTGCAGCTAAAAGCCATGGAAAGACCGTCCTCGGCAAAGTTCTTCTTATTCCCCAGCGGAGTTCATCAAAACTTCCGACAGGGCACAACAACGGTATCTCCAGCGGAGTTATCCTCATCAACCTCAGCAAAGTACCTCTCTTTCCCCACAGAGTTACCTCCCCGCAGAGTAATCTATTCGCCAAGTTTATTCCCCAACGGAGTCATCTTCTCCTACCGGTATTCTTGCAATCATCATCCCCAACGGAAACGAAGAATCCCACTCTTCAACATCAGCCCAGGATTTGACTTCCCGGCATCCGTCAAGGATCTATTTTCCCAGACGAAGATACATTTATAACATCACATTGTTATACATCATATATGCATCATATCATACAATCTCATGTGTTGAGAACATCGTTGCTTGATTCATATCATGCATTGCATATGACTGACCTTTACCTTTCAGGAAGGATACAATTAAATGATCAGCTATGTAGATGAATACAGTCAAAAGAGACCAACCCAGTCAAAGAATACAAATCCAGTTAAATCAATGCCTAAAGATTTCTCTAATACAACCCGTCGTCATAGACACTCGTCGTTATAGACACTCGTCGTCATAGACACTCGTCGTTATAGACACCCGTCGTTATAGACACTCGTCGTTATAGACACTCGTCGTTATAGACACTCGTTGTTATAGACACTCGTCGTTATAGACACTCGTCGTGATAGACACTCGTCGTCATAGACACTCGTCGTTATAGACACTCGTCGTTATAGACACTCGTCGTTATAGACACCCGTCGTCATAGACACCCGTCGTTATAGACACTCGTCGTTATAGACACTCGTCGTCATAGACACTCGTCGTGATAGACACTCGTCGTGATAGACACTCGTCGTCATAGACACTCGTCGTCATAGACACTCGTCGTCATAGACACTCGTCGTCATAGACACTCGTCGTTATAGACACTCGTCGTTATAGACACTCGTCGTTATAGACACTCGTCGTCATAGACACCCGTCGTCATAGACACTCGTCGTTATAGACACTCGTCGTTATAGACACTCGTCGTCATAGACACTCGTCGTCATAGACACTCGTCGTTATAGACACTCGTCGTCATAGACACTCGTCGTTATAGACACTCGTCGTCATAGACACTCGTCGTTATAGACACTCGTCGTCATAGACAATCGTCGTTATAGACACTCGTCGTTATAGACACTCGTCGTTATAGACAATCGTCGTTATAGACACTCGTCGTTATAGATACTCGTCGTTACAGACACTCGTCGTTATAGACACCCGTCGTTATAGACACTCGTCGTTAAAGACCACCCGTCCATGGAAATAACCTGTCAGTAGAGACAACTCACCAACCTTTCTGAATTCTAGACTCGATTCCTGTATCTTGCCAGGGCACGTCTGAAGAGTTCGAAGATCCGATTCCTGTATCTTGCCAGGGTGTATCTGTTGACGACTACAATCCCAGACTCGATTCCTGTATCTTGCCAGGGCACGTCCGAAGAGTTCGAAGATCCGATTCCTGTATCTTGCCAGGGTGTATCTGTTGATGACTATATTCTCCGGACTCGATTCCTGTATCTTGCCAGGGTACGTCTGAAGAGTTTAAAGATTCGATTCCTGTATCCAGCCAGGGCACATCTACACAAAGAGTTTGAAGATCAACTCCTGTAACAGGCCAGGTAATTATTTTCTTTTCTCAGGTACGCAAGTTCTTGCTAAGGAATCTCTTACGCGATCGACACCTAGATGGCATCTATAAGCCCATCCACATACCAACAGTCTCCAGATGGCATCTGTAAACCCATTTCCGCCATCACGTTGCTGATACTCTACTATGCGAGTGTAAATTTCTTGGCACTTTAGTGTTCAATCATCTTCCACCTTCGGATCACGAAAGGCACGCAAGCCAATCTACATCCTCAGGTTTAAGAAGATTTAACAGGGGCAACTGTTGTACCCCAAAATTTGCCCTCCCATATTTCTCAAAATATTTCAAGAAAAATTCACAAGTCCAACCCGGCGCGTCATATTCAGGTATTCTTTCGCCAAGATATCTCTGATAACATATTCTCAAATTCAGGTTCAGCTCAAGAGTCAATTCTTTAAAGAAGGTATCCGAATGTGTGAGTTTTCTCGAAGAAATATGGTGAAAAAGTGTGGTGAAAGTGCAGTTTTTATGCGCTTAAAAATTCATAACTTGAAGATCGTGGCTCGTTTTAAACCCGTTCCGGTGGCCAAAATTCCGTCTTGACATTATCTACATTTTCATCTCTCACGGCTGGAAGCCAATTTCGATCAGAAGGTCTTCAAAAATGTGGATTTATCAAGTATTTTCATACAGAAAATTTGTGACAGAAGTTTATTTGCGTCATGTTCAGAAAATCATAACTTGGTCGATTTTCATCGTATCGAGCTGGTTCTGGCGCCAAAATTTCACAAATTGAGTTGGCTACATTTTCACAGAAGGTATTAAGTTCAAACGGTATTCAAAAGGCCTTCATTTTTTGCTCAGAGTGCGTGACACGCTGAAAATCCTGAATGCTGAATATTATTTCATCTGGGCCGAAACTTCGAAAATTCATAACTCGGTCAATTTTTATCGGATTGGGCTCATATTTTTACACAAGGTTCCTGACTCATAGATCTACAACTTTGCTTCAAAAGTCGAGACCGGATTATGCTCCGATCAATACCAGTTTTTTATTGAAGAACGTGTCAGAGTCGACACTGGAGCCCAAAATAAGTTTGTCTGAGCTGAAACTTCAAAAATTCATAACTAATTCACCGTTTATCCGATTGAGCCGATTTTCAGACAGGAGTTAGTTCTCGATGTAGGCTACATTTTGTTTTCACATTTCAACTTCAAAAAATGCACTTAATTCCCTGCGATTTAGCCTGGAAAGTGACGAACTCAAGTGAACATTGGAGGCCCAATTGCACATTCAAAGCCCATTTTCTTTATCCTAATTTCCATTATATAATCATCTTCTTTTCACACAAACCAGAGAGGAGGAAAAGAGAAAAAAAACCTTGCCACAACACTGTTAGAATATCAAATTCTTTCAAGAACCCTAAAACCTTGAAATCCTTATTATAAATCCCTCTCTCACTACAAACAAGTCATCACAGTTACAAACCAACACCTCACTACTTCTTCAGTAAGGATAAGGCTGGCTTGATCTTCATGATCCAAAGGGCATAAAAGCATTCAGGTCACTAATTTTCCAGTAAGGGTAAGATTGATTTGATCTCCATGATCAAAAGGGTATAATCATTCATACATGTCATATTGTGCCTAAACATTAAATTTCTTCATATATTGCCTTTATTTGCATTTTATGATTTTATTTAATGTGTTCATGAGATTCAACACTGCAGATTTAGACAGGATCCCATGCAGGTTCATTAAGGAACGTTGAGGCCAAAAGCCAAAAGCCAAAAGCCAAATGGCCAAAAAAGAACAACTTATGCATGACGAGACAGACATCCTGAGAAGATTAAGGAACGTTGAGGCCAGAACACAAATGGCCAACATCCAGAACACAAATGGCCATGAAACCCAATCCAATGGCCAAAGAATGCAGACCACGATACTCAGGAGTCAATGAACACGCACGTGATGCCAGAAAGTCAAACAAGGCTTTTTGTCTAATGGGCCAGAATACTTCAAAAAAACCTCCCCTTGGGCCTGAAACCCCCCTTGGTTTGCATCCTTTTTAATTTTATTTCCTTTTCTTTTCTAATTCTTTTTTAATTGTTTTAATTGTTTTTTTTTCACCATAAAATAATTTTCTATAATAAAAACAGAAAAAAATCAAAAATACAAATATATTTAATTATTATTAATTTCATCACTAACCTATTTTTTGTAAATAAACTCTAAAAATTAACTTAGTTTAATTTAGGTTTTTAAACTTTAATCTTTTTCTTAATAAGTAAAAAGTATCTAGAATTAGGTTTTTTTGACATATTCATCTTTTTCTTAAATAAATTATTAATCATCATTATTTATTATTATTATAATTATCATTAATTTTGTAAATAAACATGTAAATAATTAATTAGCATAAATTAGGTTTTAAACTTTAACCTTTTCTTTAATAATTAAAAATATTTAGAACTAGGGTTTCCTTCTAATTTAAATTCTTTTTTTATTTCATAAATACCAAAAACTTAAAAAACAATTTCTTTTCCTTTAATAAAATAAATAATTAACTTTCTTATTTCAATTTAATTTCAAAAGGGTCCAACACCCTCGAACGTGCAACTTTAATTCTTTCGCGCAATTATTCTTATTTTTTCTTTGTGAATATTATGTAACTGCTCAAGCCATGTAATAGTAATCAGGAATTTATTTATTTTCCGCATTTTTTACCAAACGGGTCTTTGTAATTTAGCGATGTATAGACCCGTGCCTTGTAATAGCGTAGGATTTAACTTTCCGCATTTAAATTTCCGCACTTTTAAATTATAATTGAATGAAAGAATGTATGGCCTAAATTAAAAACAAGCGTAGATCACCATGATACATGTACAAGATAAAACATAACATGAAAACAACACACAAATTCACACACCACTCTTAGGGTACGCCTCACTGTTGCCTTACCTTCGAAATGTGGTCATCGAGTATAGGACGTTTTAGTAAGTCCTTATGTCCGTTGATCCATACGCCTCAAAACAAGTTGCCTCGAATTAAAAAAGGATCAATGGCATAAGGGTAGCTTCTAAGGTGTCCTACTGTTGCTCTGGTGACCACACTGTCCCTAACAAACGAATTGACCCGAACACCTCCAACGGTGGTGCTACCTACCTCTCAATGGTGGGATGGCACTACCTTAAGGACATTTACACAGCCTAATTCCTTAGGGTAGGTAGATGACTCATAGATACTTGCTCTATTCAAAAACAAATCAAAAACTCTTTTCACACCGACACTTTTCAAAAAGCTTTCAAAAAACAATTTTTCAAACACTCTTGAGGACTGATACAAGAGTCGATCTGAAATCTTTGAACGAAACTTTTTCAAACCCACGCACAATTGAAAAGCAAACATTTTGAAAACACAAATGAGCAAGTATCTAAGAGCCCATGGATAACCATGGATAGAAAGGGTGCTAACACCTTCCCTTTCTATAAATCTACCTCCCGAACCGAGAAACTATCTCATAAGGAATTTTGCTGTGCTTTTGTCCTGTCCATGTTGGAGAAAATAAAAGATGGTGGCGACTCTTGCTTACCGCGACATTTCACGAACCAACATTAAACAGTCAGTTCTGAATCCACCGATCACACTATGCTTCTGAACAAAATTCCTCCCTTCGCCTCAGCTACCAGATGCCTTCTTCCATCTCCTCCTCCCTCCATGGTCAAGCAAGGCGATGTTGTAAGGTTTGATTTCCCATTTTTATGTCTTAGGGTTTTGGATTCGAGTTTTGCATGTTTTTAATCTTTGACAAAAATCTGATTCTTTATGTTACCATTGTTTGTGTGAGGTACGAAAGAAAAAGGAAGAAGAAATAAACCTTTGGAGAGGAGACGGAGGAGCGGAGTGGAGACGTGTCTCAGGCGGCCAGGCGGAGGGAGTACGACGCTGATAGGCTTGCTTGGAAATCTGGTACCTTTGTATTTCGCTTTTTGATGGTTTTATGATGAATGTCTCTGAAAACCCTAGCCTTAATCGCTTCTTTTCCTCTTCTGTCTGCTGGAGTGCTTGCTCTGATTGCTTTCTTTGTATGATGATGATGTTTAGAATATGAGTACTGTTGTTGAAATGTTAGTTCTGACTTGCCTTTTTTGTTCAATGATGATGTTTGAATCTGAACTCTTTGTTGGCTTATCTGTTTCTGAACACTTCTTTTCCTCTTCCACTGTTTGCTTGCTTGCTCAATGATGAACTCAGTTCTGAGAGCTTAGGACTTGTTTGACTCTAAGATGCCTGATATGATTAAGGGTTTGAACAGGTTCATTGTTGTTGTTGGCTTCTGGTATAGGCTTGCTGGGTTTTACAGGCTACACAGGGCGTTGAGTTTGATTGCTTTGATTTTGATGTTTGTATGATTTGTTATTTTGACTGGCTTGGCGGTTGGAAAGGCTTCAAGGTTTTTCTGGTTTTTTAGGCAGGTTAAGGATGAGTTTGAAAACAGGCTTTAGGCTGTTAGTTGACAGGCTGACTTAGGCAGGTTTTGTTGCTTCAAGGTTTATCAGTATAGGCAGGCTTGGTGGCCATTTCTGTTTTTTAGTATTGGTACAGGTTTGTGGGGTATTGTCTTTTTGGTTGTTTTTGATACAGGTAAGGCTTGAGGCTTGTATGCTTCTGGTTTGTTTGAAGCAGGTTAAGGCTTGAGGCTTGTATGCTTCTGGTTTTGAGGTTTGAAGCTTGTGGAGGCAGGCTGTTGGTGGTTCTCTAACCGTTTGGTGTTTTAGGCTTTTGTTATGTGTTTCTGCCTCTGTTTTTGTACTGATATCAACTGTTTGTTTTATATCTTTAAGCCTCAAGCCTGCTGTAAGCCTCTCCACTTCTTTTACTCTCTCTCTCTTCTCTCTACAGATTTAAAAAAAGCATTTTTATTGCTTTAGACTGTACTTTTTGAAAAAGTACTGGCCTTGGAAAGTGATGATTTAGAATGTTGCTTGCACTTTGGTTTTGCTTTGCATATCTCTTATCTTCTTTTTCCAGATTTTCTGCATATCTTGTGTACTTTGTTGACATCTTTTTGGATAGCCTTTTGATAGCTTTGCTTGACATTTTAAACTTGGTTAGACATGTGCAGTTCAGTTTGCAATTTGTGACTTAGTTTGGAATTTTGACAGCTTTGTTTTTTGGACTTGGTTATTCAGTTTGAAAACTTTGGTTGACAATTTGGAATTATGAACTATGCAGCTTTATGCATTTTTTTTTTAAATTTGCAAAACATATTTCTATCCCTCTTTGTGAACCAAGAGTAATCTTGTGATTTGCAGAGAGGGCAAACAAATTGATTCCGGCCAGTTACTTTTAATGATGAATTTTAAAATATATGTCTGCCTTTTTATTTAATTCATCTGCATTTGACTTTTTTTTCTTTTCTTGTTTTTGCAGATAAAATCAATTGAGTAAAGGAGCATCAGATAGAGGATGAAGATTTAGGATAACTTAGGATATAGCTTTATTTTACCTTTAATTATTTGTAATAACATTATTTGTAAATACTGTAAATGTATTCAAATAAAATTTGTACTCAATAATTAAAAGTAAATAAAAGTTTAATCCTTTTTAATTCTTCTTCAAATGTTTATTTAATTATTTATAATTCTTAAATTATAATAAATGGAAATAAATCCCAATTATTCTAACTTAGAATAAATAAACAATTAATAAACACTGTGGTCTTAGCATCAATCAATAATAAACCCGACGTTTCAAATAGCCATAAGCATTGCACAGTCAAATCAAACAAACATCCATATTCTTTTGCCTTTACTGATTAAACCAAACACTGCAAGTTCTCAATTCAAATGCCTAAATCCAAATCTCAGAGTAAACTGAAAAGAACTGTAGAATTAAGTCTTTCTGAGAATGCGCGCACAAAAATGCTAATTCTTGACTTAACACCAAAGAAACGCCTGTCTGATCAAACCTTGAGCCAAACTCACCCAAACTCTAATAATTTGCTTGAAATGTTCCAGAGTCCATGAAAACCTTAATTTGGCTAGACTGACAAGAAAAATTCTGTTTGACTGATTCTTGGACCAATCTGAAGAATCAGGAAAAGCCCGAAGCTGTGATTTCTTGTGAAAAATAGGAGGGCAAATTTTGGGGTACAACAGCTGGTTTGCGTTTTGCGTTTGTTTTCGCAAAATGTCGCGATAAGCAAGATTCACCACTGTCTTTTATTTTATCCAACAAGGAAAGGAAAAAAGCACAAAAAAATTCCTTTTTCGAGATGTTTCTCGGGTCCGGGGGGTAGATTATAGAAAGGGAATGTGTTAGCACCCTTTCTATTCATGGTTATCCACGGGCTCTTAGGTACTTGCTCAAAGTGTTTTCAAAATTTGCTTTTCTTTGTGTTTGTGGGTTTGAAAGAAATTTTTGTTTGAAAGGTGTAAGTGCGAAAAGTTTTGTTTTGTTTTAGAATGAGCAAGTACTTAAGAACCATCTACCTACTCGAAAAAGGAATTAATCTGTACAAATGTCCTTTAGATAATGCTATCCCACTATTGAGGAGTAGGTAGCACCGTCGTTGGAGTTTAAGGGTCAATTCGATTAAGGGACGTGTGGTCACCAAAGCAATGTTAGGACGATTTAGCGGTAACCCTAATGTCTTAGATCATTTTTCCGAGGCAACCGTTTCGAGGAAACTATGATCTTTGAACAAGAGGGAGGCCTCTAAAACTTCCTATACTCAATGACCATGTTCGAAGGCAACCAAGTGAGGTATACCCTAAGAGTGTGCATGTGCGAGTGTGTCATTTCGATTAATTTTATCTTTGTACATGTCATGGGTGAGCTATATTGATTTTAAGTTCATACATTTGATCTTGTCATGCATTCCCTATTACCAAATATCTAACAGTTTATAGATTGTGGAAATTAAATTTGCGGAAATTAAATCTAAACTATTACAAGGCGTCGGGTATTTACATCGCCAAAAACAACCCTTGAAATTAAAAGTGCGGAAAATAAAAAGAAAGCGATAAAATAAAGTCCTATTTAAAAGCTATTACATTCCGGGAAACAATTACATCAATATCATAAATGGATCGCATGCGGGAAAATTAAATCGGGCGCATTTTTTAGGGTTTTGACCCTTTTTTGAAAGAAAGCATTTTTTGGTTTATTTTTGAATTAAATGGAATTAAATCTAACTTAATTATTAAATTAATTAATTAATTAATTAAAAAAGTATTTTTGGATATTTAAAGAAATAAAATAAATTTGGTCAAAGTTAGTAAAACCTAATATTCTACATTAATTTTAATTATTGCAAAAAATATTAAAAGTTAAACCTAACTAAACTAAATTAATTAAATTAATTAATTTACAAAAATAAAAGTGATGAATTTAATTCTAATAAATAAAATATATTTTTTTTGTATTTTTGATTTATGAGGAAAAAAATGTGATTTGTTAGTTAAAAATAATAATGAAAATAATTAAATAAACAATATAATAAAATAAAAGATAAGAAAGAATTAGAGATACTCAAGGGGGGTGTTGGGCCTGGAAAGGGAGGTGAAATTTGCAATTCTTTGGCCCAAACGTGCAAGCCTGTATGACTTTCCATGATTCCACGTGCATTGGTTGACTAGGGTGTATGGTGGATATCACCTTTGGGCCATCAGATTTGGCCTGGAGGCCATCTGGCGCTTGGGATCTGAGGGAGTATGATGGACTACAAGGCACGAGGTACGTTGGAATATCTGCAAGAAAATGCAATAAATACGTTGGGGACCTGGGATTCGAACCCATGTCCTGTTGGACTATGCACTGACGCCTTCACCACTGGACCACTGTGTTTCTTTTGTTAGTGGAATACACAACAATTAATATATTTGAAACAAATTCATATGCCTGAACAAAAAATAAAAAGTGCGAATAATTTGAATGGACGTATGGGATGGGGACACGTCTTTGTCCATGTCCTTGGAATTACACAGGAATTACCTGCGGATTCGTATCTGCAGCAAAAAATGTAGGTTGAACCTAAAACCAAATCCAGGCCATGAAAATTCAATCTAAAGCCATGGTCTTGTTCGTCTCTCCCTCCTGAATTCATCCATGTCCATTATTTGCCTCAATTTTGCCTGAAACTCAAACGCCTAAAAACAAGTAACGAAAACCCTAGATTCGGGTATGGCATTACAGGCTATAAAAACAAAATCAAATATTGCAGAAAGTTTCGAAATCATTCAAGGATCATGAATATGTCAATGTTTTGTCAAGAAAGTGCCAGAATAAGAGATTGCAATTTCAAATACAGGATCGCATTTTGAAGTACTTACAGTGCTTTTGAATGAGTATTCAAGCTTGTTAAGGGTTGTTATAGACTCAATGGATGTCCAGCAAGAGGTCTACGTTGATATTTGACCTTGAATCTGTCTCTAGAATGGATTTCAGTTTCAAGCTTTTTTGCCTTTTTTCAAGTTTTTGTCTTTGTGATTTAGCAGCCTCTTGGTTCTGATTCGTGCCTCTTGGACTTTGAATCCTTGCCAATCAATGCTTGGAGATATGATATGATCCTCCATTAAAAAGCTTCCAATTTGATTCGAAATCCAATATTTTGTGCATGATATGGCTTGATTCGGATTTGATCATGTACATAATGATATTTAAGACATGTATCAATCAAAAAGATACCAAGTTATCAAGATTTGAATTTTATTTGGATTTAAATTGATTAAAAATGAATTAATTTAATAAAAATAAAAATAAAAATAGAAAATATTAATAATTGGGCACAAGACTGAAGATAGGACACGTGTGTAGTGGGACAAGATCAAATCAAGTGGAAAAAAGTGGGCCTATTTGACAAAATTTGAAGTTTTGGGGACAATTGACTTTTGGCAATTTTGGAAAAATGCCCAACTTTAACAATGCATAACTTCTTCAATTTTGAACTTTTGGAAGTGTTCTTGGACTTTTTAGAAACTTTGAGTTGTCCTATAACCAACCCTTTTGGTCTCATCTCATTTTGATATTCCATGCTCAAGTTATAAGCTTTGGCAAAAAAGGTGTTTTTGTTGACTTTCAAAAATGACCTATAATGTCCAAATTTTTAACTTTTTGTGAGTGCATTTATTGATCTTGGGTTGTGAAGATGGATTGTAGTAAATTGCATCCTTTTAAAAATGAGCTTTTGATGGGTCATTTCTCATAAAGTATGAGAAAGTTATGCTTGGTCAAAGTTGAGTTGACTTTTCCTGCAAAACCCTAATTTAGCAACTTTTGAATCTTGATGAATCTTGAGCAATCCTTGATGAATCATGATCAACCCTTGATCAAATGATGAATTATCCTTCAAAATGAGAATGTTGACAAAAAATCTTGAGGTTTGACTGTTCATAGGTCACAATTGACTTTTGCCCTAACATAGTCAATTTTTGGACCTCTTGAGCAATTGATTGACCAAACTTCCTCTGCAAGGCTTGAAATTTGACATGGATGAACTTGAGACCATATTAGGACATTAGAGAGCACTTGAGGTCATTTGGATGCAAGGACCTTGATGCAACACAAAACCCTAATTTGAGATTGACTGCCTTAGGAGATGATTTGACTGTCCAACTTTTGAGCAATCTTGAGCCACTTGGAGATTCTTCTTACAATGTCTTGAGAAATATGGGAGGGAAAATTTTGGGGTAAAACACACGTGTACTTTATCAGCATAGATCTGGAATTTGTGACAAGTTCATGAATGCTGATAACAATCTGCTTCCATAGTGGACCAATAGTATCCTGCCCGTAGGATCTTTTTAGTCATCGTATGCCCACTAGAATGGGTCCAAAAGTACCTTCGTGCAAATCAACCATAATTTTCTCTGCTTCACTCTTGTCTACATACTGAAGCAAAGTAAAATCGTGATTGTGCTTGTAGAGGATCCCGTTACTTAGGAAGAACTTGGCAGAGAACCTTCTTAGGAACTTCTTATCATTGACTGAAGCTCCCTCGGGACACTCTTGGGCTTCGAGATATCTTTTGACTTCATAGAACCAAGTTTTGTCCACTACTTCTTCAGTATCAATCTCGTGACAGTATGTTGGTTCATCCATCCTTTCAATAGTGATCTGAGGAGCCTCATTGTCCCACTTGACTTTGAACATGGATGACATCATCGCTAACGCGTCCGCTAGTTGATTTTCCTATCGTGGAAAATGCTCAAAGGTAATTTCTTTAAAATGTGGAATTAGTGTTAACACGTGCTCTTTGTAAGGGATGAGATTAGGATTCTTTGTGTCCCATTCTCCTTTGATTTGAATTATTACTAGGGCCGAGTCTCCAAATACACTTAAGAACTTAATCCTCAAGTCGATGGCAGCTTTGAGACCCATAATACATGCTTCATATCGGCCATATTATTGGTACAATTGAAACATAGTCGGGCGGTGAAATGAGTATAACATCCTTCAGGAGATATGATCACAGCGCCAATGCCATTGCCAAGAGAGTTAGAAGCTCCGTCAAAAACCATAGTCCATCAGGATCCTTTTTCAGGTCCTTCATCCGGTCCAGGTTCTTCACAATCAGTTACTAACATGATGTTCTCATCCAGGAACTCAAAATTCATGGATTGGTAGTCATCCATAGCTTGATGATCTAAATGATCAGCTAATACACTTCCCTTAATCGCTTTCTAGGTTGTGTATTGAATGTCGTATTCGATCAGGATCATTTTCCATCTTGTTATTCTTCTGGAGAGAGCGGGCTTCTCAAAGATGTATTTGATAGGATCCATTTTGGATATCAACAAGGTAGTGTGAGTCTATAAATATTGTCTCAGTCAACGAGCAACCCATGCCAAAGCGCAACAAGTTTTCTCGAGCAGTGAGTATCTTGTTTCACAGTCGAAAAACTTTTTGCTAAGGTAGTATATTGCATGCTCTTTTCGACCAAACCTGTCATGCTGCCCCAGAACACACCCCATTGAGTTCTCTAACACTGTTAAGTACATGACCAGAGGTCTTCCTTCAACTGGCGGCATCAATATTGGAGGCTCTTGAAGATATTCCTTGATTTTGTCAAAGGCGTTCTGGAAATTGTCATTCCACTTCACTATTTGATCTTTCTTCAGTAATTTGAAGATTGGCTCACAAGTAGCGGTTAGATGGGAAATGAATCTGACAATGTATTTCAGACGTCCTAAGAAACCCCTAACCTCCTTCTCAGTGCAAGGAGTTGGCATTTATTGTATAGCTTTGACCTCTGCAGGGTCAACTTCAATGCCTTTGCCGCTGACAACGAAACTTAAGAGCTTACCAGATCTTACCCCAAAGGTGCACTTATTCGGGTTCAACCTCAGTTTGTACTTCTTCAACCTTTCAAATAGCTTATGCAAGTGATCAAGGTGCTCTTCTTCAGTCTGAGACTTGGCTATCATATCATCAACGTATACCTCTATCTCGTGATGGATCATATCGTGAAACAAAGCTACCATAGCACGCTGATAGGTTGCCCCAACGTTTTCTAACCCAAATGGCATAACTTTGTAACAGAAAGTGCCCCACTGTATGACGAAGGTCGTTTTCTCCATGTCCTCAAGTGCCATTTTGATCTGATTATACCCAGAGAAGCCATCCATGAAGGAGAATACCTTATGTTGTACGGTGTTGTCAACCAGAACATCAATATGGGGAAGTGGAGAGTCATCCTTGGGGCTTGCCCTATTCAGGTCTCTGTAGTCCACACACATACGTACCTTACCGTCCTTTTTAGGTATTGGAACCACGTTAGTAACCCATTATGGATAGGAAGTAACGACTAAGAAACCAACATTGAATTGTTTCATGACTTCAGCCTTGATCTTTTCTGACATCTCAGGCCGCATGTGACGAACCTTCTATTTCACTGGAGGGTAATCATCTTTTGTCGGGAGGCGATGAACTACAATATCAGTGTCAAGTCCTGGCGTGTATTCGTATGACCAGGAAAAGACCTCAACATAGTCATGTAACATCTGCATTAACCGCCCCTTGACACTATGCTCCAGATCGGCACCTATCTTGACTTCTTTCTTGTCTTCTTCAGTACCCAAGATAATTGTCTCAATCGGTTCTTCATGAGGCTGTATTGCCCTTTCTTCCTGTTGTAGCAGTCTGGCAAGCTCCCCTGGTACTTCACAATCTTCCTCACCTTCATCCTCGGCTTGGTAGATCGTATTTTCAAAGTCATAATTGGAAATAGCAAAACCGTTATCAATGGGATCTAGAGTGGATGTGGATCTGCAGTTTGATATGTGGGTGTGTGTAAGAGCATAGTTGTATATTTTTTGATAAAGTAAAAAGCATAAAAGAAAAATAAATAGCGCAAAATTTGAATGCAAAACGTCCAATGTTTTATTGATTACATATGAAAATGAAGTAATGACCCTCACAAATAGACCATTGTGCCTCGGGTAAGACACGAGGCTTTAAAGTTTCAATTGTTCAAATATTACATATCCTTAAAAACAAAAAGACAAATTACTCTTGAATAAAGTAATGGGAACAAAATCTTTGGTCTCCCAATTGTTGAGTCCATCGCTGATGGTTGGGAAGATCCACTTGTCCAAGTCATAATCACTATCCCTGTCTTCCAGAGCATTGACTCCATGATTGTTGATCCGTAATGGTGGTCCCCCGATGCGAGCACGACGAACAGCTCTCTAGGCTCCTGAAGTAAAACCCAAACCAAATTTGGCAGATTTGTAGACAATATCTGGAAGTTGGATCCAAATGGTACACCCACCTTCTTCTACCACTGCCTTGGCGTCCTTCAGAGAAGCCATCTTCAGTGGAGGTCTGGTAGCCTTTGGAGCACTAGTAGCAGTTTTGGTCGCAACAACTGTCTGTGGAACCTCTTCAAAGTTTTGACAGGGTGTCTCAATGAACTCGCCGTCCATTTCAACATACCTGAAAGAGTTCAGGTGGCTCGCCATGTATTCCTCCTCCCCATGGACTGTGATAATTTTCCCATTGACCGGGTATTTCAACATCTGATGCAGGGTAGAAGTAACAGCATCGTCCCCGTGGATCCAAGGTCGACCCAATAAACAGGAGAAAGACAGGCAGATGTCCATCATATAGAAAGTTGAGTCAAAAGTATGAGTACCAACTTTGATAGGGATGTCCACCTCCCCGTGCACCATTCTTTTAGAACCATCGAAGGCCCTCACCAGAATATTATTGGGCTTCAATGGGAGTCCTTAGCAATCTAACCTGTCCAGAGTATTCTTGGGAAAGACATTCAACGACAAACATGTATCCACTAAAACATGGCTAATGTAGTGCTCATGCACTCAGTGGAGACATGCAGGGCATCATTGTGTTTCCTTCCCTTGGGATTTAAATAAGTGTTGTACCCCAAAATTTGCCCTCTCATTTCATCAATATTTTCTCACCACAAGACCCTTGGAGCTCAAGATCAAGTTAGAGTTTGCTCTGCCCAAGACTCCTCCTTGCACTGTTGACCCAAATTAGGGTTTGAGTTTGCACAAAGATGTTTTGACCTAAAATGCCCAAAATGACTTTCATGCTTCATGTTGGACTCACAAGTTTATCCATACCAAGCTTCAAGCCTTGATTCTAATCTTTGCCCAGTCAATTGGACAGTTGACCTAGAAATCAGCTGTATTGGGGAAAAAGTCAACTATGGCCAATTGACAGTCAAACCTCATGATTTTTGACCCACATCAACATTATGAACTCATATGAACCATTTGGTCAAGTTTGGATCACAATTCCACAAGAAATTTGATCAGATCACCAAAAGGGCAAAATGGTCATTTTTAGGGTTTTGACTGCACAAAGGCAATTTTTGACTGTTTGACCTGGCCAATGGCAAACCAAGCTCACATATGGACTCAAGGATTCAATGGCATTGTCTTGACATGTTCAACAAGTTCAAAAGATCCCAAATGCACAAGATTGACAGATGAATTTTCCAGTCAACTGATCAAAATTTGACTGTATACTGAAAAGTCAAACTTTGACTTTTTGGTCAAAATCAAGTGTCAAGATTCATTTTTCATCAAAACATGTCAAATTATGAAACTTATTCATCAAGAAACCAAAAATTACAAATTAGGGTTTGAAATGAAGAAATTTCATAACTTAGAAATTTTCTAAGTTATGAAATTTCCTAATTGTTTCCTAACTTTGTCCCATTTTTTCATCAAGATGTATTTGGATTCAAACAAAACTCAAAACATGAAAGTTGTAGTCCATTGCAAAATCTACAACTTTGATTCACAAAGTTTTCTCAAAAGAAGCTTGTGGCTCAAGTTATAATTTTTGGAATAGGGGTGCAAAACATTCTTAACTTAGAAAATTTTTGACCTATTTTAGGCAGGATTTTTTCCCAACTTCATGGCCACTTTTCACATGCTTCCACTTGGAATTTCAACTTGCATTACAAAGATGGATTGTAGTACACATTCCAAGCTTTCCAAATTGTCCAAGAACTCATCAAACACCCTTGTGGTTAGGGAGATTCGAATTTGGCAAGATGGGCAAAAGTCACTTTGTTCATGGCCAAATTCATGTACATAACATTGGCATTTTGAACTCAACTTGCACAAACTAGATTACAGGCCTTTTATCTCATCCACACTCAATAATTTAATGCATATCCTTTGTGTTCATGTCTTGTTTTGTGTATTTAACCATTACATACAAGATTAAGCCATATATGGAAAAAGCAATTTTGCCATTCTTGTAAAGATTCACTTTATGTCAAAACACAAATCAAAGAGGTACAGGCCAGATCTTTTGGGCACAAGATTATGGACATATCCCACTGATCAATAAGGAAATTAGCAGCATGCTTGAGGGGCCTGTAAGAGCCTACAATCTAACTAGACAACTCTTGCTTAAATAAGAAGAAAACTTGCATTTTGTACCACAACACACATTCCTGCAAGAACCAACTCAAGCAAACTTTGTCCACACATTGCATACTCCCTAACTAACCTAGAACACGAGCCCTTAACCCTCAATACCTCCTCATCCATCAAAGCACATTTTTTCTGCAAAACAGAGTCCCTGTTGTAGATTGACTCCCACAGTTCATTTCCCTCGTGCGTTTTGGCTAAAATCTCTTCATACACACTCCCTACCACCCATTGAAGCTATTCCAAGCATTGAACTGGAACTGTAACATCCATAACCAAGATTTCCATTTTCATTTTTCATCTGTGCAGGTTGAGTTACATAGCTCGATTCAGTTAGTTTCAAAGCAAGCTAGAGGTTGGAAGAGCATCCTTGGACCTCAAGCAAGCTGTACAAGTCCTCAAACTTCATTGAAAGTACCTCCATTGTTGTACACGATTCAAGCTGAACAGGTAAAAGTTTGAACTTCTATCTCTCTATCCAAGCATATCTAGGCTTAGGTTTGTGAAGAAAGTATGTTCTATTCATGGCCCTGAAGCTACCTATATCCTCACTTTTCATTTATATTGTGTGTGTTAAGAGAATTTGGAACCTGAACATTAGAAAAAAGTTAGGTCAGGAATTGTGGGAGAAGAAATTCTCTCTCATTTCTGAGAGTTAGAACAACTTTTTTATATATTTGGAATCGTGACAAGATGCTCTACACTTTTGATGTTGTAAGTTTTTGTTAAAAATCAAGGAATCAGAAGTTAGCAGGTTGAGCAAGGAACGCGCGTTTTCTTTGTTTCAAACAATGGCTGGAGGTTGAAGACAAGCCCCTTGGGCTGGGCCTGACTTATTTTTCTGTTTGCACCACTATTTTCCACTTACACCCCCTTGGCCCATTGTGTGATTTTTTAATCATTTTTGACTTTTTATTTTTTCTCCTAACTTATTATTTTTTGTCAAAACATAAAAAATATTAAAAATATTTTTCCATATATTTTTGCATTTATTTTGAATTTATTTGTTTTGTTTACACTTGTATATATAAATAAATATAATACTTTTGTTTAAAACCTTAAAAATAATGTGAAAATATATACTTTTAGTTATTATTTTTATTTGCATTTTCTGAAAACATTTTTCTTAAAATATACTTTTTTGATAAATAATAAATATTTTATTTTTTGTATATATTTAGTATATTTAAATGTATAATATAAATACTTATATATTTATTAGAATATTAGGATAAAAATATAAAAATAATACATTTTTTCTTTTATTAATATTTGACCTCAAAAATTACTTTTTTACAAATATACTTCTCTTTTATTTATTTTTGTGTATAATTAATAAATATTGTATATAATAAATAATAAATACTTTTTATTTAGAAAATTAGGGTTTTGCCCTAAAATGTGAAAATGCCCAAAAATTAACTTTTCTTATTTTTGTTTATATGTCACATGAAAAATACTTTTACATACATATAAAACCATTTTTGTGCATTTTGCATATTTATTGTATTTATTTGATAATTGTACAATTAAATAACTTGTATATTCAATTTGGATTGTAATAGCTTAGATTTAAATTTCTTGCTAAATATCCTCATTTGAACATTTGTACCCCCCATCCCATAATTATGTTGTAATAATTTAGGATTTTATTTTCCGCATTTTAAAAGCTTTCTAATTATGCCATGATAGACCTAGGGTTTGTATGCAAAAATCAACCAAACAAATAGCTTGACTAAATAAAAGACAAAAAGCATGAAAATGGACAACACCAATCACACCTGCACCCCTTAGGGTTACTCCACTTGTTGCCTTCAATAATGGGCCATGTTGCATGTTGGGTGTCTTTGGCAAAACAAAACAATTCAAATGATCATAGTCCCTCGATGACGCTTTCGAAAGTTGCCTAAAAATGATCAAGTCCCTTAAAGGAAAAGTTGCCAAAGACACTTGGCACTATTGCAATCATGGTCTAAACGATGACCCGCGCCCGTCCCGTTAACATCCTAACACAAGATTGTCCACCAAATACAATGGTGGAACAATACTGTTAAAAGGGTTAAAACATAGAAAATCTTTGAGTAAATTTAGGGGTAGACAACTCTTAGTTACTTGATCAAACTTGCAAAACAAATCCTTGCCTATTTTTCAAAACACACTTCACAAACACAAACTTTCAAAACAACTTTCAAAACCTTGAAACATCTTTTCAAAAAGACAAACACCTTTTGTAAAACATTCGAGTAAAGAATTGTTACAAGGGTTGCCTAGACAAGGCATCTTTTTCAAAAACCCACACACAAAGCACCATTTCAAACAATTGAAAATGCAAGGCAAGTGATCTAAGCAAGTAACTAAGAGCCCATGGATAACCATGGATAGAAAGGGTGCTAATACCTTCCCTTTCTATAATCTACTCCCCGAACCCAAGAACACATCTCAAAGGTTTTTGCTGTGCTTTTTAACCTTTCCTTAGGATAAAATAAAAAGTTGGTGGCGACTCTTTCTAAACCAAAACATTTGCGAAAACAAACGCAAAACCCAAGTCAGTTCTCCCACCGTATCACAGAACTGGCGACTCTGCTGGGGAATAATTTGAAAGTGGAGTAACCTTAGGGCTTAGGTCACCCTTTTGCATGACTATTTGTTTGCTTTGATTGCTTTATATTTTGGTTCTCTTGTTTGGTCTTGAAATCCTACACCTGGATTTGGGGAAGCATTCGTAGATAGCAATACGTTGTGGAAACTGTGCGGGGTATACCGACACGGTTGAAGCAATAGCTATATTAGTGCGACATATTTGTGAGTACCGGTAACCCTTGAGTTCAATCAAGGAGAGTACGAGGCCGCTGAGTGATGTCACTAAGCACTAATGACCTAGAACCTTACTTGACCATCTTGGCCTTTTATTAGGGTTAGTGAGATGACCGGCTTTGGTGCAGTCCAAAGTTGGTAGATACTCGATACTACACTCATTGAGGGTTGTTTTATTGGAATATTTTGGTCGCTAGTTAAGTGGCTAAACCAAAACAATGAACATGGAAAACAATCCAATGATATTGAGCTTCTTAGAATCCGGTTACTATTTATAGGACAGGTTTTTAAGCCAACTTCACTCAAGAGGGTACTTACCTATGAAACCCATGCAAGCCTGAAACTAGGGTTTTGTGTGATTTGCTTGTACATATGTCTGTGCATACATCATGAACATCATAAAGCATCATATGCATACACTAACCATTTCAAGGGTTTGGATCTTCATCTTTGTTCTTGTTTTGTAGGTCATGGAAATTCTTCGCAGGAAAACTATCCAAGTCAACCTTGTGAGAATCCCTCCTCAACTTAAGGAGCTCACATCCAGAATTCCCGATAGCTCACCCTTCAGTGAAAGACATGGTAGACTGCTCAGCCTAGTCAACACCAACATTGAAGAGGACATGGTAAAGGTGTTGTTCCATTTCTTTGACCCCCTTCACCACTGTTTCACATTCCCCGACTATCAATTGGTGCCCACTTTGGAGGAATTTTCTCAACTCTTGAGAATTCCTATTCTTAATCAACTACCCTACAATGGTACAGAAAAAGAACCAAAGCCTGAAGATGTTGCTCAAGCACTACACTTGCAACCATATGACATCAAGGGGCATTGGGAAACTAGAAGCGGTGTCAAAGACTTCTTGGCAAAATTCTTGTTTGAGAAAGCACAAGAGTGTTGGAATTCATTGGATCTACAAGCCTTTGAATAAATTGTGGCACTCCTCATTTATGGGTTGGTCCTGTTCCCAAACCCTGACCAGCTTATAGATGTCAACGCCGTCAAGATCTTCTTATCTAGGAATCCAATACCAACATTGCTTGGGGACATCGTCCACTCATTTTACACATGAACAATGAGAAAGAGGGGTGTTCTCATGTGCTGTACTCCTCTCCTTGCAAGGTGGTTTATTTCTCACCTTCCACAATCTGTTTTGAAGAATGACCAAGGCTTAAGGTGGTCACAATGGTTGATGACCCTCACTCACTCTGATGTACATTGGTGTTCTCGGTCCAGAGAAAATGTCATCATCGTCGATCATTGTGGAGAGTTCCCTAATGTTCCATTGCTTGGCATTAGAGGAGGCATTACCTACAACCCTTGTCTAGCTTTGAGACAATTTGGATATGCACGGAGGGATGGCCCTCATGACATGCTGATTCCTGACCTAGTTTTTGACTTCGACAACGATGCGCAAGGACTTCGCCAAAGGTTCATCAGAGCTTGGAGGATGCCTAACAAGGTAGACAGCAAGACACTGGGACACAAGAACTCCATCCCTCTTGAGCCTTATCTCAAGTGGGTACGAACCCGAGCCCAGAGTCTAATGATGCATTACCCTCATGTTCTCCCTGTGATTAAAGAGCCCGTTAAGGAAGGAGAGGTTCCATACACCATCCTATATCTTGACATGCCAACATCATGGGAGGAGATGCAGAAGAGTTGGATCCAACTCAAGGAGGAACAGAATACTTTTGAAGCCAGCTTCTACGCCAGTGAGAAGAAGGTTTTGGAGCTTACCCGCCGACTCCATGAGGAAGAGACCCTCAACACCTACATCGCACCAAAGAGGATGCGCAACGTCTTTTTACCTTGAGAAGTTTTTGTAATATTTGGCCCATGGGGCATTTATGTACTGACAAAATTTCTTCTTATTAATATGACGTGTGTTCTTTTTGTTTGCAACAATTTTGAATTTTCTAAATCCTTGAATGCATTGCATAAATAAGCATATCATTCATCATGCGCATAAGCAGGTCTCCACACCAGGTTTCCTTATCTTTCTGCTATTTATTTCAGTAAGATGGATCTCGAACAGACGGTCAAGGATTTGCAGTCTCAAAACTCACAGTTTCAACATCTCCTGATGACCTTGGCAAAGGGTCAGGAGGATCTAAAAGCCCTGCTTGGGAACAAAGAGCAAGTGAAAAAGAAGAAGAAAAGAGTCGGGGTGGCTACCCTGGGAAGAAGGTTTGAGGGTGAAGCCAGAAGAGTTCTTGAATTTCCCCCTACGTCTGAAGAGGGAATCAGTAAAGGAAAAGGGGTTGCGGTACCTTCTGAATCCAATGCTGAAGAAGAAGAGGCTGAAGAGGACGAAGACTACTCAGAGCAACAATACCCGCCCGCCGACGACAAGTACAAGAGCTTGGAAGACAGGTTGGCAGCTATGGAGCTGCAGAGAGTTCTCGGCTTAGATTTCGAAGATTTGGGATTAATTGCTGGAATTGTGATCCCCCCGAAGTTTAAAGTGCCAATTTTTGCAAGATATGACGGGTTGTCTTGCCCAAAAATGCACCTAAGGTCGTATGTCCGAAGAATCCAACCTCATACTTCCGATAGAAACCTTTGGGTACACTTCTTTCAAGATAGCCTGTCTGGAACTCAGCTAGACTGGTTTTACAAGCTGGAAAGGTCAGAGATACATAATTGGGAGGATCTGGCAGCTGCTTTTTATCGCCAATATCAGTATAACTCTGACTTGGCGCCAACCCGTACTCAGCTACAAAGTATGGGAATGGCCTCAGGTGAGGGATTCAAGGAGTACGCCCAGAAGTGGCGCGATCTGGCCGGAAGAGTGCAGCCACCTCTTTTTGATAGAGAACTTGTTGATATGTTCCTGGGGACCCTGTCTGGTCCATTCTTTAACCATCTGATCGGTAGCTCTTCCGCAGGGTTTACTGAATTAATTCTGACTGGCGAGCGGGTAGAAGCTGGTATCAAGAATGGGAAGATTCAGAAGGATGCCACTTCATCTACGACTGCTAAGAAATCATTTCCAGCGAAAAAGGAAACGGATGTTGTGTACTCTCAGAGAAGAGCGGGGAAGACTGAGCGTCGGCCGACTGTGGGGGCCGTGATGATCCAAAATCCGTCAAATGATCAGCCTCGTTATAACCAGTCCAGACCAAATCAGCAACGGGCGGAACGGCCACAACGGCAGTTCACCCGCATCAATATGACGCCAGCGCAAGTGCTTCCCCATTTGTTGAAGTTGAATCTCGCCACTATCAAGGAGGCACCAAAACATATGAACACAACTTCTCCGCATTATCATCCCAATGCTAAATGCGCCTATCACTCTGACAGTGTCAGACACGACACCAACGATTGCTGGGCACTTAAGCATAAAATTCAAGACTTGATAGAGGCGAAGGAGGTTGAGTCCGATGCTCCAGAGAATCCAAACGTGATATCTGCTCCGATGCCGAAGCATGGTCGAAATGTCCATGCTATTGAGGAAGATTTGTATGTTTTTGATGTCAATGACCTGATAACTCCGCTGTTAACCATCAAGTTAAATCTGTTAAAGGCTGGGATTTTCCCAGGATGCAAAGAAGACTGCTATTGTTGTTACTCTCTACCAATCGATTGTCCATTACTGAAGAAAGGCATCCAAGGCCTAATGGACAGTCAACAAATTCTGTTTGAAAAAGTTCCTGCTATTCCAACCCCTACTGAAGATGTCTCAATAATCACCATTTACGCCAATCTTTCCAAGGCCGTCAGAAAGCCTGTTAAGATTACATGCGCTACAAAGTTTGTTCCTCTGAAAATAACTATGCCAGGGCCTGTCCCCTGCAGTTCTGAAAAATCAATACCATGGAATTACGGTGGAGAAATCTACTACCATGGTATTAAACAAGTTGAAATAACCGAAGGAAGCTCTGATGAAGAAGATGCCAGCATTAGAAACATTGCCGGCACAAGCAAGATCACCCGAAGTGGGAGAATATTTTCTCCAGAGATTGCCCCCCCAAAGGCAATCTTTGGACCCTCATCTGCTGCCAAAGTTATTCCTGCACCAATAAAACTTTCGGCTAGAACCCCGTTGATTGAAGATGCTGTTATTCCTGTTGTTGTCCCTCCTACTTCTGCTGATAAGGGTAAAGGGACCCAAGATGAGCTCGTCAGGACGAGGGCTCAACCTTTGGTCATCCCGGAAACCTCTAAGAAAGAGATGGAGGAGATCCTGAAGATAATTAAAAAGAGTGATTATGATGTGGTAGAGCAATTGGGGAAAACCCCCTCGAAGATCTCCATGTTAGCATTGCTACTTTGTACAGAGGCGCACGCCAAAGCATTGATAAAATTCCTGAAGACAGCCCATGTACCCCAGGAAACTTCAGCCGACCAATTCCAAGACTGTGTAGCCAGTCTTACAGCAGACAACGGTTTAGGTTTCTCTGATGCTGACCTGACCCCAAAAGGAAGAAAACACAACGACGCATTACATGTGTCAGTAGAATGCCAAGGAACTACTCTGGCCCATGTTCTGGTCGACACTGGTTCTTCTCTGAACGTGCTGCCTAATAAGGCTCTCGACCAATTAGACTGTGAAGGCTTGGAGTTAAGGCCAAGTAATATCATTGTAAGGGCATTTGACGGGTCGAAGAGAATGGTACATGGGGAGGTGGACATTCCCATTAAGGTTGGCACATAAGTGTTCCCCTCAACTTTCTATGTGATGGACATCCGTCCGTCCTACTCTTGCTTATTGGGGAGACCATGGATACACAATGCTGGGGCAGTCACCTCCTCCCTACATCAAATGCTGAAATACCCTGTCAAAGGAAAGATCATAACCGTCCACGGTGAAGAGGAATATATGATCAGCCACCTGAACTCCTTTCGGTATGTAGAGGTAGAGGGTGAATTCATTGAGACACCATTCCAGCACTTTGAGGAAGACTCTCCTGAGGTGGCAGTAGCAAAAGCGGTAGCCGAGGTACCAAAGCAGATGGCCAGGATGGCATCTCTAAAAGACGCGAAGGCCGCAATAAAGGAAGGGAAGAATTCAACATGGGGGAAGTTGCCGGATATTCCTTACAAAACAGACAAGTTTGGTTTAGGATTCACTGCTACGGGGCAGAAAGCTATGCGCCACTCAAAGGTTGAAAGAGCACCCATCAAGATCTCTCCTTATGGTATCAATGCTTTGGAAGGTGAAGACGAAGAGGCCAACATTGAAGATTGGATCTACCCAACCATCGAAGGAGGACTACGCAACTGGGAGGCAAAGGACTTTGTTCCCATTACTTTTATTAATTAGTAATTATCTGTCAAACATTTCATGTGATCTGTAATAATTACTTTTGAACAATTCGCACACTACTTTTTCACCTCATGCCTTGCCCGGGGCATGTAGGTCCATTTGTAAGGGTTTTGATTATCTTCATATCCATATGCCATGTTTAATGATTCATTGGACGTTTTTCATTGATAAACTGCTGTGTTCATTTTCTTTCCTTTTGCATTTTTTGTTTAAGGATGGTTATCCCTTACACACACCCACACTCATAAATGCAGGTACCCATCCACTCTGGATTCTATGGGTGACTATTCTGCTATGTCCTTCAATAACTCTGAAGATCTGGTCAATCAAGCTGAGTATGAAGATGATGAAGGTTGTGAAGTACCAGGAGAATTAGCCAGACTTCTACAGCAAGAGGAAAGGGCCATCTTACCTCACGAAGAGTTGTTGGAAACTGTCAACTTAGGAACAGAGGAAGATCGGAAGGAAGTACAAGTGGGTGCCAATCTGGAACCAAGCGTCAAGGAGCGCCTGATACAACTGTTAAATGAATACGTTGAAATCTTCGCCTGGTCTTATGAAGACATGTCGGGTTTAGACACAGACATCGTGGTTCACCGTCTCCCTACAAGAGAGGATTGTCCACCGATCAAGCAAAAAGTCCGCCGAATGAGGCCCGACATGTCTGAGAAGATCAAAGCAGAAGTGATGAAGCAATTCAACGCTGGCTTTCTGGATGTTACATCCTATCCACAATGGGTTGCTAACATCGTGCTAGTTCCTAAAAAAGACGGCAAGGTCACGATGTGTGTAGACTACCGGGATTTGAATAGGGCCAGCCCCAAAGATGATTTTCCGCTACCACATGTCGACATCTTGATTGACAACACGGCTCAGCACAAAGTGTTTTCCTTCATGGATGGATTCTCGGGCTACAACCAAATTAAAATGGCCCCCGAGGACATGGAGAAAACAACCTTTGTTACACAATGGGGTACTTTCTGTTACAAAGTGATGTCGTTCGGACTGAAGAACGCAGGGGCAACTTATCAACGCGCCATGGTAGCTTTATTTCATGATATGATACATCATGAGATCGAAGTTTACGTAGACGATATGATAGCTCGGTCACAAACAGAGGAGGAACACCTTGAACACCTGGAAAAGTTGTTTGCCAGGTTGAAAGAGTACAAACTCAGGCTGAATCCAAGTAAGTGTACTTTTGGAGTTAGGTCTGGTAAACTTCTAGGGTTTATTGTCAGCAACAAAGGCATTGAGGTCGATCCAGCAAAAGTGAAAGCAATACAAGAGATTCCTGCTCCCCGTACTGAAAAGGAGGTTAGAGGGTTCTTGGGGTGCTTAAACTATATTGCCAGATTCATCTCTCATCTGACTTCTACCTGTGAGCCAATTTTCAAACTATTAAAGAAAGATTAGGTAGTCGAATGGAGCGACGATTGCCAAGCTGCTTTTGATAAGATCAAGGAGTATTTGCTAGAACCTCCTATTCTGATGCCACCCGTCGAACGAAGACCATTGATCATGTATCTGACCGTTTTGGATAACTCAATGGGGTGTGTTTTGGGCCATCATGACGAGTCTGGTCGAAAAGAGCATGCTATTTATTACCTTAGCAAAAAGTTTACCGACTGTGAGACTCGCTACTCACTGCTCGAGAAAACTTGCTGCGCTTTGGTATGGGCTGCTCGCCGACTAAGGCAGTATATGCTGACTCATACCACCTTGTTGATTTCCAAAATGGATCCTATCAAGTATATCTTCGAGAAGCCTGCTTTATCTGGAAGAATAGCTAGATGGCAAATGATCCTAACTGAGTATGACATCCAGTACACCACTCAAAAAGCTATAAAAGGGAGTGTACTAGCTGATCATCTAGCTCATCAAGCTATCGAAGATTATCAATCCATGAGATTTGACTTCCCAGACGAGGACATCATGAGTTTGGACAACATTGAAGGTAACGGACCGTATGACGGACCTAAAAAGGGATCCCGATGGACCCTGTACTTTGATGGTGCTTCAAATGCACTTGGAAACGGTATCGGTGCGATACTCATTTCCCCGGAAGGTTGTCACACGCCTTTCACGGCTCGACTTTGCTTCAGCTGCACAAACAACATGGCTGAATATGAAGCTTGCATCTTTGGTCTCAAGGCTGCTATAGACTTGGGGATCAAATCTTTGATCGTATTTGAGGACTCGGCTTTGGTTATCAGTCAAATCAAAGGAGAGTGGGATACCAAACATCCTAATCTTATCCCATACAAAGAACATGTCCTAACATTGTTGCCTCATTTCGAGCAAATTACCTTCGAGCATTTCCCGCGAGAAGAGAATCAGCTAGCAGATGCTCTGGCTACAATGTCTTCCATGTTTAAACTCAATTGGGATAACGAGGCTCCCCAAATCACCATCGAGCGAATGGGTGAACCTGCGCATTGTCACGAGATTAATACCGAAGAAATAGTGGAACAACCCTGGTTTCACGAAATCAAAAGGTATCTCCAGACCAGAGAATATCCCGAAGGAGCTTCCGTAAATGACAAAAAGTTCCTAAGGAAATTTGCTGCCAAGTTCTTCCTGAGCAACGGTGTCCTCTATAAATGCAACCATGATTGTGTTTTAATCCGATGCGTAGATAAAGCTGAAGCAGAGTTAATCATGACTGAGATGCACAGCGGTACATTTGGCACCCATTTGAGCGGGCATACAATGGCTAAGAAGATCCTAAGGGCAGGCTATTACTGGTCTACCATGGAAGCAGATTGCCACCAGCATTCCCGTACTTGCCACAAGTGTCAGGTCTATGCTGACAAGATTCATATTCCTCTGGTTCCTCTCAACGTGCTGACAGCTCCTTGTCCATTTGCAATGTGGGGCATTGACATGATTGGAGAGATCAAGCCCACGACATCCAACGAACATCGCTTCATCCTGGTTGCCATTGACTACTTCACCAAATGGGTCGAAGCAGCTTCCTTCGCCTCTGTTACTAAAAATGTGGTTGCCCGCTTCATCAAGAAAAACCTCATATGCCAGTATGGTGTTCCGGACAGGATCATCACGGACAACGGTACAAATCTGAATAATACTACGATCACCGCATTGTGCGAACAGTTCAAGATTTATCATCATAATTCATCTCCCTATCGGCCAAAGATGAACGGTGTTGTTGAAGCTGCGAACAAAAACATTAAGAAGATCATTCAGAAAATGACAGTCACTTACAAGGACTGGCATGAGATGTTACCGTTTGCTCTGCATGGATATCGTACGACGGCACGTACTTCAACCGGGGCAACCCCATTTTCTTTGGTATATGGCATGGAAGTTGTCCTGCCCATGGAAGTTCAGATTCCTTCTCTAAGGATTATGAAGGACGCCGGTTTGAATGAAGATGATTGGATTCAGACCCGACTTGATCAACTCAATTTAATCGACGAGAAGCGACTCGCTGCTGTCTGCCATGGTCAAACGTATCAAAAATGGATGATCAAGGCTTTCAACAAGAAAGTCAGACGTCAAGTATATCAAGTCGGAGATCTCGTAATCAAGCGGATTATCTTACCGCAAAGTGATCCCAGGGGCAAATGGACTCCTACATACGAAGGACCATTTATGATCAAGAGCATATTTTCTATTGGTGCAATGATTCTGACCACCATGGACGGCGACGATTTGCCGCACCCTGCAAACGCAGACATAGTCAAAAGATACTACGCATAAAGTAACCCGACAAGTAGAAAACCCGAAAGGGCGGCTTGGGCAAAAATGGGCATCCCGGTGGACCGAAAACCCGAAAGGGCGGTTCAGGCAAAAATTAGGGATAAAACAAAAAAATCTGTACACCCGGAAAGTCGAAAACCCGAAAGGGCGGCTTGGGCAAAAAGGGGTTTCCCGGTGGATCGAAAACCCGAAAGGGCGATTCAGGAAAAAGTAGGGAATTAAAGCGTATGACTATGTCTCATCGGATCACTTTGAGGACAATCTCTTCATCGGCCAGCTCCAAGCTTCTGATCAATCCAGTCATCGGCAGACGAAGCATTGAATGGATAGATATTCAGAGTTGTGAAGGCTATAGCAGAATGGAATCCCATGGAATTGTTTCACATATCCATCTTTCTTTTGTATAAATTTTTCAATATTTACGACGACATCCTCTTACTAGGATGACTGTCTCCTTTGTACAAATATACTCATAGAAAGTTAATACAAATACTTTTCCAAATACAGAAATTTGCGTTGTCTTCCTTTCCTCTTTTCTTTTGCACTTATGTTTTATTTGAGAAACGTCCAATGTTTTGTTAAATAGGCATATGCATTTGAACATAATCATTTCCTTATGAATTAAGAAAGGTGATTACTGATAGGTTGAAGGTGCAGATAGATATCTTGATGCCCTTTCAGAGGAAATCACCAGCAGATCTAGAACTCCAAATTCCTCGATCCAGAACTTAATTCCTCAAACAGAGTTAAACTTCAGGATCCTCAGCAGAGAAAGCTTTCCCAACACTGATTTCCCCATCCATAGAGCCTTCTAGAACTCAATTCCCCTCAGAATTAAAATTCATAATCCCCAGTAGAGCCTTAAAAATCTGAAAATCCAATCCCCAGCGGAACTAGAATTTCCAACCATCAACCCCCAGCGGTACCAGACTAACAGTCTTTCTCCCCACAGAGATACTTCCCACCAAACTGAAGATTCTCAGATCATACCTCTCCAGCATGAGTCTATCAGGTTCTAAACTCCCCAGTAGAGATCATCAAAAATTCTCTTACCCTGCAAGTCACCAAGGAATGCCAGTTCCCCAGCAGTGGTCCTAAGATCCCTCAGCAATTGAAGATCTTGCTTTTCCCCAAGCAGAGTGAAGGCTCATTCTCAGTTCCTCACAGGATATTCGAATATTCTCCAGTGAAGATCTCCTCAAGACAAGAATCCCCAGAAGATTGGTATACAACCCAAGCTCCTAATTCTCCAGCAGTAGTCAAACAAGGATGTCTCATCCTCAGCAATCAAAATTCTTGTCTTCCCCTGCAGCAATCAAAGATTCTTGCAATCCCCTGCAGCAGTCAAGATTCTTTTATCTCCAGGCATTCAGGATTCATCTATCCTCAGCAAGACAGCTCTTCAGCTTACATGCGCATTCATTTACATTCATATCATAAACATTGATATAACATATATTGCATCATACATTTCATGCAACATAATTTTGTGTCTAGCTAACATTTTGTCCTTTTCAGGATAAGAACCAAAGGCTATCATTAACAATTATTCAAAATGTAGTTTTACACGGACTCATCATCAGGAAACCCTACGCCGGGTCCCTTAAGACTTCTGAAAACAGTTCACGGGTTCTCCAGTAACGGATGTCAACCTATCGCTTGTTCAGATTCTTCAACTTTTGAAAACAGTTTACGGACGCTTCCCATCAACGGATGCTGCTCTATTGCTTATTCAACTTCAAGACTTCTGAAAATAGTTCACGGGTTCTCCAGTAACGGATGTCAACCTATCGCTTGTTCAGATTCTTCAACCTCTGAAAACAGTTTACGGATTCTCCAGTAACGGATGTCAATCTATCGCTTGTTCAGACTCAACTTTTGAAAACAGTTTACGGACGCTTCCCAACAACGGATGCTGCTCTATTGATTATTCAACCTCAAGACCTCTGAAAACAGTTTACGGATTCTCCAGTAACGGATGTCAATCTATCGCTTGTTCAGACTCAACTTTTGAAAATAGTTTACGGACGCTTCCCAACAACGGATGTTGCTCTATTGCTTATTCAACCTCAAGACTTCTGAAAACAGTTCACGGGTTCTCCAGTAACGGATGTTAACCTATCGCTTGTTCAGATTCTTCAACCTCTGAAAACAGTTTACGGATTCTCCAGTAACGGATGTCAATCTATCGCTTGTTCAGACTCAACTTTTGAAAACAGTTTACGGACGCTTCCCATCAACGGATGCTGCTCTATTGCTTATTCAACTTCAAGACTTCTGAAAACAGTTCACGGGTTCTCCAGTAACGAATGTCAACCTATCGCTTATTCAGATTCTTCAACCTCTGAAAACAGTTTACGGATTCTCCAGTAACGGATGTCAATCTATCGCTTGTTCAGACTCAACTTTTGAAAACAGTTTACGGACGCTTCCCATCAACGGATGCTGCTCTATTGCTTATTCAACTCCAAGACTTCTGAAAACACTTCACAGGTTCTCCAGTAACAGATGTTAATCTATCGCTTGTTCAGATTCTTCTCCAACTTCTGAAAACAGTTTACGGATTCTCCAAACACGGATATCAATCCATTGCTTATTCAAGACCCCCAGTTCAGAGATGTTCCAAAACATGGACACCTTTCTGATACTCATTCCAGATGGAATCTTTAAACCCATCCCCGACAAGATTTTGTCACCCCTCTAGATGGCATCATTAATCCCATCTCCAATTGGCATCTCTAAGCCCATTCCTGCATCCATTGTTTTGACGAGTGCAAATTTAAGGGCACTCTAATGTCCAATCTCCTTTTACCTTCGAGACGCGAAAGGAAAACCTGCCAATCTAACTCTTCAGGTGCAAGAAGATTGAAAAGGGGCAACTGTTGTACCCCAAAATTTGCCCTCTCATTTCATCAACATTTTCTCACCACAAGACCCTTGGAGCTCAAGATCAAGTTAGGGTTTGCTCTGCCCAAGACTCCTCCTTGCACTGTTGACCCAAATTAGGGTTTGAGTTTGCACAAAGATGTTTTGACCTAAAATGCCCAAAATGACTTTCATGCTTCATGTTGGACTCACAAGTTTATCCATACCAAGTTTCAAGCCTTGATTCCAATCTTTGCCTAGTCAATTGGACAGTTGACCTAGAAATCAGCTGTATTGGGGAAAAAGTCAACTATGGCCAATTGACAGTCAAACCTCATGATTTTTGACCCACATCAACATTATGAACTCATATGAACCATTTGGTCAAGTTTGGATCACAATTCCACAAGAAATTTGATCAGATCACCAAAAGAGCAAAATGGTCATTTTTAGGGTTTTGACTGCACAAAGGCAACTTTTGACTGTTTGACCTGGCCACCGGCAAACCAAGCTTACATATGGACTCAAGGATTCAATGGCATTGTCTTGACATGTTCAACAAGTTCAAAAGATCCCAAATGCACAAGATTGACAGATGAATTTTCCAGTCAACTGATCAAAATTTGACTGTATACTGAAAAGTCAAACTTTGACTTTTTGGTCAAAATCAAGTGTCAAGATTCATTTTTCATCAAAACATGTCAAATTATGAAACTTATTCATCAAGAAACCAAAAATTACAAATTAGGGTTTGAAATGAAGAAATTTCATAACTTAGAAATTTTCTAAGTTATGAAATTTCCTAATTTTTTCCTAACTTTGTCCCATTTTTTCATCAAGATGTATTTGGATTCAAACAAAACTCAAAACATGAAAGTTGTAGTCCATTGAAAAATCTACAACTTTTATTCACAAAGTTTTCTCAAAAGAAGCTTGTGGCTCAAGTTATAATATTTGGAATAGGGGTGCAAAACATTCTTAACTTAGAAAATTTTTGACCTATTTTAGGCAGGATTTTTGCCCAACTTCATGGCCACTTTTCACATGCTTCCACTTGGAATTTCAACTTGCATTACAAAGATGGATTGTAGTACACATTACAAGCTTTCCAAATTGTCCAAGAAATCATCAAACACCCTTGTGGTTAGGGAGATTCGAATTTGTCAAGATGGGCAAAAGTCACTTTGTTCATGGCCAAATTCATGTACATAACATTGGCATTTTGAACTCAGCTTGCACAAACTAGATTACAGGCCTTTTATCTCATCCACACTCAATAATTTAATGCATATCCTTTGTTTTCATGTCTTGTTTTGTGTATTTAACCATTACATACAAGATTAAGCCATATATGGAAAAAGCAATTTTGCCATTCTTGTAAAGATTCACTTTATGTCAAAACACAAATCAAAGAGGTACAGGCCAGATCTTTTGGGCACAAGATTATGGACATATCCCACTGATCAAGAAGGAAATTAGCAGCATGCTTGAGGGGCCTGTATGAGCCTACAATCTAACTTGACAACTCTTGCTTAGATAAGAAGAAAACTTGCATTTTGTACCACAACACACATTCCTGCAAGAACCAACTCAAGCAAACTTTGTCCATACATTGCATACTCCCTAACCAACCTAGAACACGAGCCCTTAACCCTCAATACCTCCTCATCCATCAAAGCACATTTTTTCTGCAAAACAGAGTCCCTGTTGTAGATTGACTCCCACAGTTCATTTCCCTCGTGCGTTTTGGCTAAAATCTCTTCATACACACTCCCTACCACCCATTGAAGCTATTCCAAGCATTGAACTGGAACTGTAACATCCATAACCAAGATTGCCATTTTCATTTTTCATCTGTGCAGGTTGAGTTACATAGCTCGATTCAGTTAGTTTCAAAGCAAGCTAGAGGTTGGAAGAGCATCCTTTGACCTCAAGCAAGCTGTACAAGTCCTCAAACTTCATTGAAAGTACCTCCATTGTTGTACACAATTCAAGCTGAACAGGTAAAAGTTTGAACTTTTATCTCTCTATCCAAGCATATCTAGGGTTAGGTTTGTGAAGAAAGTATGTTCTATTCATGGCCCTGAAGCTACCTATATCCTCACTTTTCATTTATATTGTGTGTGTTAAGAGAATTTGGAACCTGAACATTAGAAAAAAGTTAGGTCAGGAATTGGGGGAGAAGAAATTCTCTCTCATTTCTGAGAGTTAGAACAACTTTTTTATATATTTGGAATCGTGACAAGATGCTCTACACTTTTGATGTTGTAAGTTTTTGTTAAAAATCAAGGAATCAGAAGTTAGCAGGTTGAGCAAGGAACGCACGCGTTTTCTTTGTTTCAAACAATGGCTGGAGGTTGAAGACAAGCCCCTTGGGCTGGGCCTGACTTATTTTTCTGTTTGCACCACTATTTTCCACTTACACCCCCTTGGCCCATTGTGTAATTTTTTAATCATTTTTGACTTTTTATTTTTTCTCCTGACTTATTATTTTTTGTCAAAACATAAAAAATATTAAAAATATTTTTCCATATATTTTTGCATTTATTTTGAATTTATTTGTTTTGTTTACACTTGTATATATAAATAAATATAATAATTTTATTTAAAACCTTAAAAATACTGTGAAAATATATACTTTTAGTTATTATTTTTATTTGCATTTTCTGAAAACATTTTTCTTAAAATATACTTTTTTGATAAATAATAAATATTTTATTTTTTGTATATATTTAGTATATTTAAATGTATAATATAAATACTTATATATTTATTAGAATATTAGGATAAAAATATAAAAATAATACATTTTTTCTTTTATTAATATTTGACCTCAAAAATTACTTTTTTACAAATATACTTCTCTTTTTTTTATTTTTGTGTATAATTAATAAATATTGTATATAATAAATAATAAATACTTTTTATTTAGAAAATTAGGGTTTTGCCCTAAAATGTGAAAATGCCCAAAAATTAATTTTTCTTATTTTTGTTTATATGTCACATGAAAAATACTTTTACATACATATAAAACCATTTTTGTGCATTTTGCATATTTATTGTATTTATTTGATTATTTTACAATTAAATAACTTGTATATTCAATTTGGATTGTAATAGCTTAGATTTAAATTTCTTGCTAAATATCCCCATTTGAACATTTGTACCCCCCATCCCATAATTATGTTGTAATAATTTAGGATTTTATTTTCCGCATTTTAAAAGCTTTCTAATTATGCCATGATAGACCTAGGGTTTGTATGCAAAAATCAACCAAACAAATAGCTTGACTAAACAAAAGACAAAAAGCATGAAAATGGACAACACCAATCACACTTGCACCCCTTAGGGTTACTCCACTTGTTGCCTTCAATAATGGGCCATGTTGCATGTTGGGTGTCTTTGGCAAAACAAAACAATTCAGATGATCATAGTCCCTCGATGACGCTTTCGAAAGTTGCCTAAAAATGATCAAGTCCCTTAAAGGAAAAGTTGCCAAAGACACTTGGCACTATTGCAATCATGGTCTAAACGATGACCCGCGCCCGTCCCGTTAACATCCTAACACAAGATTGTCCACCAAATACAATGGTGGAACAATACTGTTAAAAGGGTTAACATAGAAAATCTTTGAGTAAATTTAGGGGTAGACAACTCTTAGTTACTTGATCAAACTTGCAAAACAAATCCTTGCCTATTTTTCAAAACACACTTCACAAACACAAACTTTCAAAACAACTTTCAAAACCTTGAAACATCTTTTCAAAAAGACAAACACCTTTTATAAAACATTTGAGTAAAGAATTGTTACAAGGGTTGCCTAGACAAGGCATCTTTTTCAAAACATTTTCAAACCCACACACAAAGCACCATTTCAAACAATTGAAAATGCAAGGCAAGTAATCTAAGCAAGTAACTAAGAGCCCATGGATAACCATGGATAGAAAGGGTGCTAATACCTTCCCTTTCTATAATCTACTCTTCGAACCCAAGAACACATCTCAAAGGTTTTTGCTGTGCTTTTTAACCTTTCCTTAGGATAAAATAAAAAGTCGGTGGCGACTCTTGCTAAACCGAAACATTTGCGAAAACAAACGCAAAACCCAAGTCAGTTCTCCCACCGTATCACAATAAGCATCGGAAAAACCCAGTCCATTATCAGCAGTCAGGCTGGCAACACAGTTCTCAAATTGATTAGCGGAGGTCTCCTGAGGCACATGGGCCGACTTCAGGAATTTTACTAAAGCCTTAACATGGGCTTCAGAGCATAAAAGTAAGGCCAACATTGATATTTTTGAAGGGGTCTACCCCAATTGCTTCACGACATTATAATCACTTTTCTTGATTATCTTTAATATCTCTTCCATTTCCTTTTTAGAAACCTCAGGGGTTGACTTCTTTGTGCACCTTCGTCTGGACAGGCTCAACCAATACCTCTTTGCCCCGAGTCTCGGTCAACCCAGTAACATGGATAATAGTAGGATTAGCAATGGGAGTACTAGCAAGAGTAGCAGCAGGAATAATCACAAGAGTAGCAATGGAAGTGCTGACAGGAGCAACGGCAAGGATGATCATAAAAGTAGCAATAGTCTTTGGAGAGATCTCAGGAGAGAAAACTCTACCGCTTCTCGTAATTTTACTGGTCTCAACGATGTTATCTATGTTGGGGTCAATATCTTTAGCAACTTTGTTTTCAGCAACCAATAGGTCTTGCTTGACGCCATGATAATAGACGCCAGCACCATAATTCCAGGGAACAACTTTATCATAGGAATATGGTATTGGCCCAGGAAGGGTGATGATCAAGGGAGAAAACTTGGGAATAGATATAATCCTGACGGGTCTTTTAGTGGAGACCCTGGGAGGATTGTCGAAAATGGTAATTATCGAGACATCTTCACAACAACTTCTTGTAAGGGGGACTTTTTCGAACATAATTTCTTTGTTAACCATCAGGCGCTGGACGTCCATCTTTAACAACAAACAACCATCTGATAGAGACATACATAAGTGGTAACCTTCACCATAACCCAGAAATAAATCGGCTCGCAACAGATTCTCTTTAACAGTTAGAAGAGGAGTAGTTAACTTATTCACAGAAGAAACAAAATGGTCATCATCAACAACATTGACACCCTGGCCATGTTTGGGCATTGGTGCAGTTATTACATTAGGTGTCTCTGGAAGGTCAAACTCAATCTCCTTCGCCTCTATGAGATCCTGTACCTTATTCTTTAAAGCCCAACTGTCATTTGTATCATGCCCCGGAGTTTTGGAATGGTAAGTGTGATACGGTGGCAGAACCGGACAGTTTTGGAAAATGCTGGTTTGTGTTTTGCGTTTGTGTTCTCAAAATATCGCGGTAAGCAAGAGTCGCCACCGACTTTTATTTTATCCAACAAGGAAAGGAAAAAAGCACAGAAAAATTCCTTTTTTGAGATTTTCTGAGTACGGGGGGTAGATTATAGAAAGGGAAGGTATCATCATTTTAAAATTGCTTCTTTGTTTGTGTGATTTGAAAAGTTTTTGTTTTACTTCGATTTAACCCTTGCTTCTATCTTCAAGAGTGTTACGAAGTCGTTTTGAAAACTTTGTTGTAAAAGAGTGTAAGTGTGGAAAAATTGTTTTGAGCAAGTACTTAAGAACTAATCTACCTACTCGAAAAAAGAATTGTTCTATGTTCGTTTCCTTTAGACAGCTCTATCCCACTATTAGTGAGTAGGTAGCACTGTCGTTGGAGTTTTGAGGGTCAATTCGAAAAGGGACGTACGATCACTAAAGCAATGTTAGGACGTCCTAGTAATAACCCTAATGTCTTAAGATCAATATTCGAGACAACTATTCCGAGGCAACCTTTCTGAGGCAACTTTGATCTTTGGGACAAAAGAGCGACCACTGAAATACCCTATACTCAATGATCGTTTACCGAAGGCAACTGAAGTGGGAGTATACCCTAGGAGTGCACATGTGCGAGTGATTCAATTTCAAGTTATTTATATTTGCACATTTAGGGTTTGATAACTGTTTTAAAGCTTACATACATTCTTGTCATGCATCCGTATTATTCATACATCTAACAGTTAATATTTGCGGAATTTAAAGTGCGGAAAGTAAAGCTACGCTATTACAAGGCTTCGGGTATTTACATAGCAAAAAACAACCCGTAAAAAAACGATAAATGAAAAGGAGAAAAATCCTAATTAAACTGTTACAACTTGTGAGCAATTACATCAATATGGTAAAAAAATAAATAGAGTGCGTGCGAGATAAAGACGAAAGAAAAATTAGGGTTTTGACCCTGTCTAACCTAATTAAAAGAAAAATATTTTCCGGTGTTTTTAATTGTTTTTTAGAGAAAGAATAAGATTTTTAAATTAAATACAAAATTAGTTAGTAATTAAGTTAATTAAAGAAATGACTAAATTTAACCTATTTTTGTGTTTTTGGTTATTTTAAGAAAAAGAAAATAGAATTAAGTTAGAAACAAAAACTCTAATTGTTCTAATTGTTTTTGATTTATTTACAAAATAATTTAAGTTACCTAAAATTAAATAGCCTAATTTAATTAATTTTTGTATAAAAAATAAATATCCTAAATCTAATTGGGTGAACAACATTATTTTTGTGATTTTTGATAAAAAAAGAAATAATTTTTATGTTAGTAAAATAGATAAATAAATTAAATAATGGAAATATAAAAAGAAAAGAAAATAGAAACTGGGCCTGAAATAGCAATTTGGGAGGGTGTGGATGGCAACTTCTGGGCCCAAAACAAATGATCCACATTGACCTGCTGGATCCCCTGCCATGCGTTGACTAGGTCACATGATAGGTCCTTCAATGATGGCCTTCAGATCTGACCTCCTGGACACCTAGCTGGTTGGATGATGATGGACCATGGTAGTCATCCCACACAAGCACGCGCCTGATTATGGAAAGGAAAATAATATGAAACAATTGGGGGGACCTGGGATTCGAACCCAGGCCCCAAAGCATTTTCCACCTGCACCAATGTCAGCTGAGCTACGCGCTTGTTTTGTACACAAAATAATAATAATTGATAATATACAACAATGGGAGTTAGTGGAGAGAAAAAATAAAAATTGCGCCAGAATTCAAATAGACCAATACGGTAGTGCCACGCCAGTCATCCCTGTCCTCTCTCCGTTGGTAAAAGTCAAATACTTTTACCTACGGACGTATGTCCGTAGCTACAAACCATATGATTCTCAAAATCAAACATAAGCAAGATAAATAAAATCTAAGGCCATGGATTGATTCATCTTGGCCTGCTGAGCACGATGGTGCCCTTATTGAGGGCCAATCTTACCTGTGTGAAAAGATCCCAAATTGAGAACACGAACCCTAACAATGGTGGATTTTGATACAACTTCCAAAAGTGCAATTAAATGATATAGACAACTTGCAAATGTGTTAGGGATTCAGAATATACTATTGAAACATGATAAATATGCAGGAATAGCAAGATTTGATTATGAAAAATATGGCAAACCGTGTATCACTTACATTGAGTTTTTGCACTGGAAAATCATTGTTCTTGATTGGTATAGCTTGCTTATGATCCCAGAAAACTAATGAGAGGGTTAGGGAGTCCTGAAAATGCCTGGAAGTGCAAAATCAGTTTACCACTTTTCTTTGTTTTTTCAAGTTTTGTTCTCTCTTTTGCGCCTCCAAAACCTTCTAATTTTTGTCTGCAAATGTTCCCTATATACTGAGGATTGGATTAGGGTTGCAAACATGATCTCAATCTTTGCCAATTATTGATTTTGATCTTGATTTGATTCACTTGAAAATCCTTCCAAAAATAGGCTAAAACCAATCTTTTTATGCACACAAAGGCCTTGCACAAATTCAATCACTTGCCAGCTGGATATAAGACCCGAAACATGCACAATATCTTGAGATTTCAATGATTTGGATTTTTTCATGATTTTTTTTAATTTAAATTGATTTAATTGCAAAAAAAAAATCAAAGTAAATAATAAAAATAAGATAAAGACAAGTGGAAAGAGCTAGGGCTCGTGTACCATGCTACTAACTCAAAACAAATGCAAAAAGTCAGGCCCATTTGGCAAAAATTGCAATTTGAGGCACTTTTGACTTTTGGCAATTTTGCAAAAAAGGTCAACTTCACCAATGCATAACTTCCTCAATTTTGACTCTTTAAAGGTGTTCTTGGACTTTTTAGAAAGCTTGAGATGTCCTCTAATCAACCCTTTTGTTATCATCAAAATTGAGTCTTCCATGTTCATGTATGAAGCTTTGACAAAAAAGGTGTTTTTGTTGACTTTTCAAAGTGACCTATAATGTCAAAATTCATAACTTCTTGTGAGTGCATATTTAGAACTTTGGAGATGAAGATTAATTGTAGGTAATTTCCTCCTATTCAAAATGATCTTTGGATGGGTCATTTCTCATAAAGTATGAGAAAGTTATGCTTGGTCAAAGTTGAGTTGACTTTTCCTACAAAACCCTAATTTAGTAACTTTTGGGTTTTGATGAATTGTGAGCATTCCTTGATGAATCATGATCAACCCTTGATAAAATTATGAATCCTACTTCAAAATGAGAATGTTGACAAAAAATCTTGAAGTTTGACTGTATGTGGGTCACAGTTGACTTTTGCTCTAGCACAATCGATTTTCAGGCTTTTGAGCAATTGACTGAGAAAACTTCCTCTACAAGGCTTGAAACTTGACATGGATGATCTTGAGAACATATTAGGACAATTTTAAGCATTTTAGACCCTTTGGAATCAAGCATCTTGATGCAAACTGAAACCCTAATTTTGAGGTAGACTGCCTTAGGAGAGAGCTTGTCTGGTCAACTCTTGGACTTCCTTGAGCAATTCGAGAATCTCACTTGAAATGTATTGATAAATATGGGAGGGTAAATTTTGGGGTACAACAGCTGCCCCTGTTCAATCTTCTTAAACCTGAGGATGTATATTGGCTTTTCTGCCTTTCGTGATCCGAAGGTGGAAGATGATTGAACACTAAAGTGCCCAGAAATTTGCACTCGCATGAAGTGGTACTTGTCTTGCGACATCGGAAATGGGATTATAGATGCCATTTGGGGATTGATGAGGGAAGATGGGCTTAAATATACCATCTGAGGAAGTGTCGATCGCATAAGATATTCCTTAGTGAGAGCTTGTATACTTGTTGTTAAGGAGAATTCCGCTGGGGAATGCTGGTCTCTGTCTTGAGAGAAAGTCCAATTTTAGGAGCTTCAGTCATCCGTTATTCTACTGGGGAATAGTCTCTTGGTCGAAGAGGTGAAGGTGAACTATTATCTGGTCGTGATCCAGGATTCATAGTGATAAGATCGACTGCTATCTGGTCGTAATCCAAGCTTTACTGTGATTTACTGGGGAGGTAAGATTAAACTTGTTATCCGTCGTAATCTGGGCTTCGTAATTTCTCAATTCTTATCTGGTCGTAATCCAGGCTTAAGAATGAATTAAGTTGTTATCCGATCGCATCCAGGCTTCACGATGTAATATACCATTATCTGGTCGAATCCAGGCTTCATGGTGTTCGGGGAAAACAAGGTATTATCCTGTTGAATCCGGGCTTCATAACTTGAATTAAAGATATACTACTATCTGGTCGTAATCCAGGCTTCTTAGTATTCTTGGCTGCTATCTGGTCGTAATCTAGGCTTCACAGCATATTGTATTGCTATCTGGTCGTAATCCAGGCTTCACAATAACTTTGTTAAGCAGATATTCTCAAAATAAATGAGACTGTGTTGTATGATGTATATGCACATGTTATGATGTATGCAATGTACTGCGATGTTTTCTAGCTGGGGAAAATAAATCCCAGACCGCTGCTGGAGAACAAAAGAAGTTTCGCTCGCTGAGGATAATGACCGAATATGATTTGAGAGTATATTGGCAGGAGAGTAATTCTGCTGGAGAATAAACTAGTGAAAGAATAACTCTGTGGGGAAGAGAGACTTTGTCATAAGATCTGCTGAGTCGGAGAAATAGTCTCGGCTGTAGATGAATTACCGTTGCTGGTGATGATGAACTCCGTTGGGGATAAAATTTCTGTTTGTGGAAGAAATAAACTCCACTGGAGATGGTCTTCCATTGCTGGCGATAGATGAACTCTGCTTGGGGAGAACTAACACCACTGTTTTTTGGATACCTTTTAACTCTGCGGGGAGTGTATGTATCTTTCAGTCTTATTCTTCAGCAGGGTTTATCCCTATACCTGGTGGATAGAGCAACTGTAAGGTTTGGACATTTTGTTTTCCCCCTGTTCCTGAAATTACCGGTAATTGTCTTTTGTTTCACATGTACATATTTATGAGCAGCATTTATTGTCAAATGCATATATCAAAAATGAATCATTGGACGTTCTTGCAAAACAAAATAGGAAAAGAAAACAATTTTGAATTTTATTGTAAAATGAATTGTATTGATTTTGAAGTTGGCCTGTAATAGGCGTTTTCATACAAGAGGTTGACGTCCTAGTAAGAGAACGCCGCTGAAATGATAGAATTTATACAATTGGTGAAAAACAAAGAAAAACAACTATGAATAATCCCACTGGGTTCCAACTCTACTATTGCCTTTATGTCTTCGAGCGTCTCATCACTTTGCTACTTGATTGAAGGTGAGTCAGGTTGATTGGCGCTGTTCGAGCTTGATAGTCGATATTGAAGTCTGGTTGCAAAGTGATCCAATGAGACATAGTGTTACGCTTTGATCCCTAATTTTTGCCTGAACCGCCCTTTCGGATTTTCAGTCCACCGGGATACCCTTTTTTGCCCAAGCCGCCCTTTCAGGTTTTCGACTTGCCGGGTGTACAGTTTTTTTTCATTTTCATCCCTTACTTTTGCCCGAACCCTTTTGGTTCGCCGGGAAGCCCTTATTTTTGCCTAGGCCAGTCGACCTAGCGGGTCTTTGTTTATGCGTAGTATTTTTTCACTATGTCTACATTGACGGGGTGAGGAAGGTCGTCACCATCCATGGTGGTTAGAATCATAGCTCCTCCTGAGAAAATATTCTTAACCACAAATGGCCCTTCGTAAGTGGGGGTCCATTTGCCCCTGGGATCACCTTGCGGCAGTATGATGTGCTTAATCACTAAATCCCCGACTTGATACTCTTGTCGTCTGACTTTCTTTTTAAATGCCTTGATCATTCACTTTTGGTACATTTGACCATGATAAATAGCAGTAAGTCTCTTCTCGTCGATTAAATTCAGCTGATCAAGCTGAGTCTGGATCCAGTCGTCCTCGCTCAAACCTGCATCCTTCATAATCCGAAGAGAGGGTATCTGAACTTCAATGGGCAAGACTGCCTCCATGCCATACACCAAGGAATAGGGTGTTTCCCCCGTTGACGTCCGCGCTGAGGTACGGTACCCATGAAGAGCGAATGGTAACATCTCATGCCAGTCTTTCTATGTCACCATCATCTTCTGCACAATCTTCTTGATATTCTTGTTAGCCGCTTCAACAACCCCATTCATCTTCGGACGGTAAGGAGAAGAGTTGTGATGTTGTATCTTAAACTGTTTGCAGAGCTCGGTGATCATTGTATTGTTGAGATTTGTACCATTGTTCGTAATGATCCTCTCTGGTACGCTGTATCGATAGATCAGATTGTGTCGGATGAACCGCGCCACGACGTTCTTGGTTATTGTAGCAAAAGAAGCTGCCTCAACCCACTTCGTAAAATAATCAATTGCTACCAGAATGAAACGATGTCCGTTGGACGCAGTAGGTCTGATCTCTATGATCATGTCGATTTGCCTCACATTGCAAAGGGCCAAGGTGCCGTTAAAACATTCAGAGGAACTGGAGGTACATGCACCTTATTAGCATAGACTTGGCACTTATGACACGTTCGAGAATGCTGATAACAATTAGCTTCCATAGTAGACCAATAATATCCAGCCCGCTGGATTTTCTTCGCCATGGTATGTCCATTGGAGTGAGTCCCGAAGGTACCTTCATGTAACTCTGCCATAATCCGTTCTGCTTTGTTCTTGTCCACACACCGCAGTAAGGTTGAGTCATGGTTACGCTTGTAGAGGATACCATAACTGATGAAGAACTTCACGGCTAACCTCCTCAGAAACTTCTTATCATTAACAAATGCACCCTCAGGGTATTCCTGAGCCTCAAGATACCTCTTTACCTCGTGAAACCAGGGTTTATCTGCTACCTCTTCATGCTCGATATCACAATAATGTGCGGGTTTGTCCAAACTCTCGATGGTAATCCGGGGAGCTTCATTATCCCACCTAACCTTGAACATATAAGACATAGTAGCTAGCATGTCCGCTAACTAGTTCTCCTCTCTGGGGAAGTGTTCAAAGGTTATCTCCTCAAAGTGTGGAAGCAACGTCAATGCATACTCTTTGTAAGGAATAAGATTTGGGTGCTTCGTATCCCACTCGCATTTGATCTGACTGATCACGAGAGAGGAATCTCCGAACACACTCAAGAACTTAATCCTCAGGTCAATAGTTGCTCGAAGACTCATGATGCACGCTTCATACTCCGCCATATTGTTGGTGCAGTTAAAACATAATCGGGCGGTGAACGGAGTATGACAGCCTTCAGAAGATATAATCACGGCGCCTATGCCATTACCCAACGCGTTTGAGGCTCCGTCAAAATACATAGACCATCGGGATCCTTCCTCGGGTCCTTCATCTGGTCCAGGTTCTTCACAGTCGGTCACCAACATGATGTTCTCATCCGGGAATTCAAAGTTCATAGACTGGTAATCATCCACGGCCTGATGCGCCAAATGATCCACCAACACACTTCCCTTGATTGCTTTTTGGGTTGTGTATTGGATGTCATACTCAGTTAAGAACATCTTCCATCTTGTTATTCTTCCAGACAAGGCGGGATTTTCGAAGATATACTTGATTGGATCCATCTTTGATATCAGCAGGGTAGTGTGAGTCAGCATATACTTTCTCAGCCGGCGAGCAGCCCATGCCAAAGCGCAGTAAGTTTTCTCGAGTAACGAGTATCGGATCTCGCAGTCGGTAAACTTTTTCTAAGGTAATAAATAGCATGCTCTTTTCGGCCAGACTCGTCATGCTGCCCCAGCACGCACCCCATCGAGTTGTCCAACACTGTTAAGTATAAGATCAAAGGTCTTCCTTTGACTGGAGGCATTAGAATTGGTGGCTCTTGGAGATATTATTTAATCCTTTCGAAAGCGTCCTGACATTCATCATTCTACTTTACCACTTGATCTTTCTTCAGTAGCTTGAAGATCGACTCATAAGTAGCGGTCAGATGTGAAATGAATCGGGCAATGTAATTCAGACATCCCAAGAAACCTCTAACTTCTTTTTCTGTTCGGGGAGATGTCATCTCCTGTATAGCCTTCACCTTTGCAGGATCCACTTGAATACCTTTATCACTAACGATGAAACCCAACAGCTTACCAGACCTTACCCCGAAGGTGCACTTGTTCGGGTTTAACCTCAGCTTGTACATCTTCAACCTATCAAATAGTTTCTGTAGATGGTCAAGGTGTTCTTCTTCCATCTGGGACCTTGCGATCATGTCATCAACATAAACCTCAATCTCATGGTGAATCATGTCGTGGAACAAAGCGACCATGGCACGCTGATAAGTTGCCCCAACATTCTTCAACCCGAAAGGCATCACCTTGTAACAGAAAGTACCCCACTGTGTAACGAAAGTTGTCTTTTCCATATCCTCGGGAGCTATCTTAATCTGATTGTAACCAGAGAAACCATCCATGAAGGAGAAGACCTTATGTTGTGCGGTGTTGTCAACCAAAACATCAATGTGAGGCAGTGGAAAGTCATCTTTGGGACTCACCCTGTTCAGATCTCTATAGTCCACACACATTCGTACCTTACCATCCTTCTTCGGCACCGGAACAACGTTGGCAACCCACTGCAGGTAAGAAGTAACAGCTAGAAATCTGGCGTCAAGCTATTTCATGACCTCAGCTTTGATTTTCTCAGACATCTCGGGACGCATACGGCGGACCTTCTGCTTTACCGGAGGACAGTCTTCTTTGGTTGGCAGGCGGTGTACCATAATATCAGTATCCAAACCAGGCATATCTTCATAAGACCAGGCGAAGATCTCAACATAGTCGCGTAGCATCTGTATCAACCATTGCTTGACACTAGGCTCCAGATTTGCACCTATCTTGACCTCTTTCTTGTCTTCCTCCGTACCCAAATTTATTGATTCCACTAGCTCTTCATGAGGCTGTATGGCCATCTCTTCCTATAGCAGCAATCTAGCAAGCTCTCCAGGAACCTCACAATCATCCTCACCTTTGTCTTCAGCTTGGTTGATCGGATTCTCGAAGTCATAAATGGCAGTAGCAGAGTCGTTATCAATGGGATCCAAAGTGGATGTGGATCTGCATTATGATATGTGAGTGTGTGTAAGATAATAGCTATTTTGATAAAGTGTAAGATAGAAAAGAAAAACAAGGAGCGCAAAATTTGTAATGCAAGAAACGTCCAATGCTTTATTGATGATATATGAAAATGACAAATAATAAGCCCTCACAAACAAAGCCAGGGTGCCTCGGGCAAGGCACCGGGCCGTAAAGTTTCAAACTGTCTATTGCAAATCCCAAAACAAAAGTCTATTACTGTGTAATAAAAGAAATGGGCACAAAGTCCTTCGCCGTCCAGTTGTTCAAGCCACCGTTGGTAGTCGGGTAGATCCAACTGTCGATATCCGAGTTCTCACCATTAACATCTTCCGTGGCGGAGGCGACCTCAATAGCATTTATTCCCGAGCCATGCTTGGGCATGGGTGCAGTTATGACGTTGGGTTTCTCCGGAGCGTCAAACTCAATCTCTTTAGCCTCAATCAAGTCTTGCACCCTATTCTTCAAGGCCCAACAGTTATTTGTATCATGACCTGGGCTATCGGAGTGATAGGCACAGCGGGCGTTTGGATTATATAGCGGAGATGTGGTGATGGGATTCTTTGGGGCCTCCCTCAGGGTTGCCAGATTGGTTTTCAACAATTGCAGTAGAATCTGGGACAAAGTCATATTAAGCCGAGTGTATTGTCTTTGTCGCCTCTCTGTTCTTTGTTGATTGTTGCATTGTAGGGCAACAGTGGGTCTTGATATTACTACCACATTCATTGCTTGACGGCGTTCAGGTTGGTTTTGGCTCCTCGAGTTGTATACTGCACTAGCTTCTTTCTTACCAACAAAAGGCTTCTTTACTGCACTGGATGATGCATCCTTCTGTATCTTACCACTTCTGATACCAGCTTCTACTCTTTCCCCAATCATAATCAATTCAGTAAACCCAGATGACGAACTACCGATCAGATGATTGAAAAATGGACCAGACAACGTCCCAAGAAACATGTCAACCAACTCCCTGTCAGACAGAGGGGGTTGGACTCTTCCAGCCAGATCTCTCCACTTCGGAGCATAGTCCTTAGAACCTCTGCTTGCACCCATAGACATACCCTGAAGCTGAGTATGAGTGGGAGCAAGGTCGGCATTATACTGGTATTGCTTATAGAAAACAGCAGCAAGGTCCTCCCAGTTTCGGACATTAGTTCCTTCCAATTGATAGAAGCATTCAAGCTGATTCCCTGGCAGACTATCTTGAAAGAAGTGTACCCACAGATTCCTATCAGCAGTGTAAGGTTGAATTTTTTTGACGTGCGAGCGGAGATGGAGTTTTGGACAGGATACTCCATCGTACTTAGCAAAAACCAGAGCTTTGAACTTGTGAGGGATCACCACCCTCGATGCTAGTCCCAAATCTCTGAAATCCAACCCAGGAACCTTCTGAATCTCCATGGCACTTAGGCGGTCCTCAAGTTGTTTGTACCTGTTGTACCCCAAAATTTGCTGTGATACGGTGGGAAAGAACTGACTGTTTTTTGGAATGCTGGTTTGTGTTTTGCATTTGTTTTCGCAAAATGTTGCGGTAAGCAAGAGTTGCCACCGACTTTTATTTTATCCAACAAGGAAAGGAAAAAAGCATAGAAAAATTCCTTTTTCGAGATATTTCTCGGGTTCGGGGGGTAGATTATAGAAAGGGAAGGTGTTAGCACCCTTTCTATCCGTGGTTATCCACGGGCTCTTGGGTACTTGCTCAATTGTTTTAAAAATTGCTTTCTTTGTGCTTGTGGGTTTTGAAAAAGTTTTTCTTTTGAAAACTTCGATTTAACTCTTGCTTCCGTCCTCAAGAGCGTATGAAGTGTTTTTGAAAACATTGTTCGAAAAGTGTAAGTGTGAAAAAGATTTTGTTTTTTGAAAGAGCAAGTACTTAAGAACCATATACCTACTCGAAAAAAAGAATTGTTCTATGAAATTTTCCTTTAGACAATCCTATCCTACTATTGATGAGTAGGTAGCACCGTCTTTGGAGTTTGAGGGTCAATTTGAATTTAGGGACTTACGGTCACTAAAGCAATGTTAGGACGCCTTAGCGATAACCCTAAAGTCTTAGATCATTTATTTGAGGCAACAATATCTGAGGCAACCATTTCGAGGCGACTATGATCTTTAGATTAGAGGGCGACCTCTAAAACTACCTATACTCAATGACCGCGTATGAAGGCAACCAAGTGGGGTGTACCCTAAGAGTGCGCATGTGCGAGTGTGTCGTTTTCAGTTAATTTTATCTTTGTACATGTTATGGGTGATCTAAGTTGATTTTAGGTTAAAACATTCAGTCTTGTCATGCATTCCTATTATCAAGCATCTAACAATTATAATTTGGGGAAATAAAATGCGGAAATTAAATTACAAGGCGTCGGGTATTTACATCGCCAAAAGCAACACTTTGAAATTTAAATGCGGAAAAATAAATAAAGCGATAAAAATAATTAAATGGTCCTAATTATCTATTACATTCCGGGAACAAATACAATATGGAATAAATAGATCGCGTGCGGGAAATTAAATCAAGCGCAAGTAGGGTTTTGACCCTTTTTTATTAAAGAAATGATTTTTTTTGTTGTTTTTATTTTAAGAAAGAAACTATCCTAAATTAATTATTTAATTAATAAATTAATTAATTAATTAATGAAAATAAATTATTTTTGGGTTTTTGGTATTTAAGAAAGAAAATAAAATTAATTAATGTTAGTAAAAACCTAATAAGTCTAGTTAATTTTAATTATTTGCAAAAATATATTAAAGTTATTTCTAATTAAAGCCTAAATTAATTAAATTAGCGTTTATTAATAAAATGTTAAAATTTGATTTTATGAAGAAAATATTTTTTGTGGTTTTTAATTTTATAGAAGAAAAAATTTGATTGGTTAGAAAATAATAAAAATAATTAAATCAAATAAACAAATAAACAAATAACAAATAGAAAGAGAGAAAGGGTATGGGCCTGAATAGGGGGTGTTTGAGAAGCAATCTGAGGCCCATTTGCATTGGCCCTGTTTGACTTTCTTGATTTAGTGGGTACACGTTGACTGGGTCTATGGTAGACCATCAGCTTCTGACCACCAGATTTGGCCTATGGCCATCTGGCCATCAGATGCTTGGGGATGTATGATAGACTTCACGCTCGGATCTGTACCTGATTATATGAAAAACAATAATATCAAAGAAGTGGAGGACCTGGGATTCGAACCCAGGTCTTGTACGTGACTGACAGCTCCCTTTACCACTAGGCCATTCGCTTCAATTGTTAATAATATAATAACGAAATATAATATGTGAAAATATGTTAATATGCCAGAAAATTAAAAAAAATGCGCGAAAATTTGAAAAGGGCCAATCAGAGGAGGACACGATCTTGTCCTTGTCCTCAGGCCTGTAACAAAGTTACCTGCGGATTTGAATCCGCGGCTAAAAGCATAGGCCATTCCTAAAATTCATCTCAGGACATATAAATTCCTCCCAAGACCATGGTTGCATTCGTCTTCCTCTCCCGGTCATGTCCATAACCATCATTGGGGCTAATTTTACCTGTAACAAAAAAACCTAATCCAAGAGGCAAAACCCTAACAATGGCGTTTTGCACCACATAGCAGATAAATGAAATCAAATAATACAGAAAGCTTGGAAATGATCTGGTGGTTACAAATATACCATTGATTCTTTGTAATAATGCATGATTTTTGAAATACAAAATCAAATACATAAGGGGATCGCGTGACACATACAGCGCTCTAGGAGGTTGAAAAATGCGTGCTTTTAATCCCAGAAGGTTGAGTGAACACCCAGCAATCGATTGAGATGCTTCTTGGCTTCTGAGATTGCCTCTAAGTATGAATTCGGATTCAAGATTTTTCACCACTTTTTCAAGTTTTGTTTTGATTGTTCTTGCAGCCTCCAACCCTTGTTTTCGTGCCTTAAGCCTCCTTACGTATTATGGAATGCATTAGGTTAAGAATCATGGATTCAATCTCTCTAAATCAATGCACCCATATTTGATTTGATTCACTTTTGAAAGCTTGCCAAATTTGTCAAAAATCCATCTTTTTGCACATGATCTTGTGTGATACGAATTTGATGCTCTTAATGATGATGATCTCAACCTGAAATAGCCAAAAAGATCTCAAGTAATCAATATTTGGATTTAATTTGATTTAATTTGATTAAAAATGAAATAATTCAATAAAAAATCAAATAAAATAATAAAAAATAAATATGATCTCAAGGCTGAAGCTAGGACACGTGTGCAATGGGGGAAACTCAAATCAAGTGGAAAAGAATGGTCCCATTTAACAAAATTTGAAGTTTTGGGGATAGTTGACTTTTGGCAATTTTGCAAAAATGCCCAACTTCAACAATGCATAACTTCTTCAATTTTGAACTTTTGGAGGTGTTCTTGGACTTTTTAGAAATCTTGAGATGTCCTCTAACCAACAATTTTGGTCTCATATCATTTTGATATTCCATGCTCATGTTATAAGCTTTGGAAAAAAATGTGTTTTTGTTGACTTTCAAAAATGACCTATAATGTCCAAATTTATAACTTCTTGTGAGTGCATTTTCTGATCTTGGGGGTGTGAAGATGGATTGTAGGAAATTGCATCCGCTTTAAAATGAGCTTTGTATGGGTCATTTCTCATAAAGTATGAGAAAGTTATGCTTGGTCAAACTTGAGTTGACTTTTCCTACAAAACCCTAATTTAGCAACTTTTGAGTCTTGATGAATTTTGAGCAATCCTTGGTGAATCATGATCAACCCTTGATCAAATGATGAAATATACTTCAAAATGAGAATGTTGACAAAAAATATTGAAGTTTGACGGTTTATAGGTCACAGTTGACTTTTGCCCTAGCACAATCGAATTTTGGACCCTTTGAGCATTTGATTGAGCAAACTTCCTCTGCAAGGCTTGAAATTTGACATGGATGATCTTGAGAACATATTAGGACATTAGGGAGCACTTGAGGTCATTTGGATTCAAGGATCTTGATGCAACACAAAACTCTAATTTGGGGTTGACTGCCTTAGGAGATGACTTGACTGTCCAACTCTTGAGCAACCTTGAGCCACTTGGAGATTTTTCTTTCCATGTTTTGAGAAATATGAGAGGGAAAATTTTGGGGTACAACAGCTGCCCCTGTTCAATCTTCTTAAACCTGAGGATGTAGATTGGCTTTCGTGCCTTTCGTGATCTGAAGGTGGAGGACGATTGAACACTAGAGTGCCTAGAAATTTGCACTCGCATGAAGGGGTATCAGCCTTGTGATGTCAGGAATAGGCTTACATATGCCATTTGGATATTGTTTATAGGAGGATGGGCTTACAGATGCCATCTGCAGGAATGTCGATCGCATGAGAGATTCCTTAGCGAGAACTTGCATACCTGTTGTTGTAGAAGATTCCGCTGGGGAAGTCTATCTTTTATTGAGATTTAGGAACTTGCTTGTACCTCAGCTGAGAGAATATCTTTGCTGAGTTTTAAGAACTTATCCGTAATTCAACTGGGGGGAAACATCTTCATCAAGATCTAGGAACTGTCTGGTCTTCAACGGAGTATACCGTTGAGATTATAGAACTCGTCCACACTATGACGAAGGAAAATTATCGAGATTGAGAACCTTATCTGAAATTCAATCGAGGATAACTCAGTTGAGATTTAAGAACTGGTCAGGTCTTCGACTGGGGGAAACATCTTCATCAAGATATAGGAACTGTCTGGTCTTCAACGGAGTATACCGTTGAGATTGTAGAACTCGTCCACACTATGACGGAGGAAAATTGTCGAGATTGAGAACTTTATCTGAAATTCAACCGAGGATAATTCAGTTGAGATTTAAGAACCGGTCAGGTCTTTGACTGAGGGAAACATCTTCATCAAGATCTAGTAACTGTCTGGTCTTCAACGGAGTATACCATTGAGATTGTAGAACTCGTCCACACTATGACAGAGGAAAATTGTCGAGATTGAGAACTTTATCTAAAATTCAACCGAGGATAATTCAGTTGAGATTTAAGAACCGGTCAGGTCTTCGACTGAAGGAAACATCTTCATCAAGATCTAGGAACTGTCTGGTCTTCAACGGAGTATACCGTTGAGATTGTAGAACTCGTGCACACTATGACGGAGGAAAATTGTCGAGATTGAGAACCTTATCTGAAATTCAATCGAGGATAATTCAGTTGAGATTTAAGAACTGGTCAGGTCTTCGACTGAGGGAAACATCTTCATCAAGATCTAAGAACTGTCTGGTCTTCAACAGAGTATACCATTGAGATTGTAGAACTCGTCCACACTTTGACGGAGGAAAATTGTCGAGATTGAGAACCTTATCTGAAATTCAACCGAGGATAATTTAGTTGAGATTTAAGAACCGGTCAGGTCTTCGACTGCTGAGAACTTAACTGCATCCTTCCTGAAAGGTAAAGTTCAGTCATATGCAATGCATGATATGGATCAAGCAATGATGTTCTCAAAATAAATGAGATCGTGTTGTATGATGCGTATATGCATGTATCATGATGTATGGAAGTGTAATGTTTCTAGTTGGGGGAAAATAAATCTCGGATAGCTGCTGGAGAATAAAGTTGGATTCTTCGTTTCCGTTGGGGGTGACGAACGAAGATGATTGAGAGAATAAACCTGCAGGAGAGGATAACTCTGTTGGGGAATAAACTGATGAGGAGATTACTCTATGGGGAAGAGATATTCTGTTGAGGATTCCTCTGATAAATTCCGTTGGGGATGAATTACCGTTGCTGGTGATATTGAATCCTATTGGGGTTTGACTTCTGTTTATGAAAGGAAGAACTCCGTTGGGGATGATCTTCAGTTGCGACTCCACTGGGGATAACCTTTTAGACTCTTATGGGAATAATCCTTTGAGCTTTGATGGGGACTATCTTCCTTTGAACTCGGCTGGGGATATTTATTTATACTCTGCCGGGGGAAAACTTTCAGAGTCTACTGGGGATGATTATTCAACTCCACTGGGGAAGCTTTTTCAGACTACGCTGGGAAAATTTTAACTCTACTGGGGATATCTTCCATTCTGCCGGGGAATATTCTTATACTGCGTTGGGGAATATTAATACTGCCGGGGATATTAATCCTTTTCAGTGTTGATGGTAGATAAAATCTGTTTGGGGAGGATATTACTGATTCATTCACCGTTGCAAGTCTCAGTTGGGGAGAGCTGTCGTTATTGTCTTACTCTTTGGGGAGTGAAAGTATCTCAACCATATTCTTCAGCTGAATTTACCTTCGTACCTGGTGGATAAAGCATCTGTACAGCTTGGACAATTCTCATTTGCCCCTGTTTCTGATATTACCAGCAATTGTCCTTTGTTTCGCATGTAAATATTTATGAGCAGCAATTAATGTCAAGTGCATATATCAAGAATGGACATTGGACGTTCTTTGCAAAACAAACAGATAAAGGAAAAACAGTTTGAAAATTATTTGAAAATGAATTGTATTAATTTTGAAGTTTGGCCTGTAAATAGGCATTTTCGTACAAGAGGTTGACGTCCTAGTAAGAGAACGCCGCCGAACAAATAGAGTTTATACAATTTGTGAAAAACTAAACAAAACAGCTATGTGAATAATCCCACTGGGTTCCAACTCTACTATTGCCTTTATGTCCTTGAGCATCTCATCACTTTTGCTACTTGGTTGAAGGTAGATCCGATTGATCAGTGTCGCCCGAGCTTGACAGTTGATACCGAAGTCTGGATGCAAGGTGATCCAATGAGACATAGTGTTACGCTTTAGTCCCTAATTTTTGCCTGGACCGCCCTTTCGGGTTTTCAGTCCACCGGGATACCCCTTTTTGCCCAAGTTGCCTTTTCAGGTTTTCGACTTGTCGGGTGTACAGTTTTTTCATTTTCATCCCTTATTTTTGCCCGAACCCTTTTGGTTCGTCGGGAAGCCCTTATTTTTGCCTAGGTCAGTCGACCTAGCGGGTCTTTGATTATGCGTAGTATTTTTTCACTATGTCTGCATTGATGGAGTGAGGAAGGTCGTCACCATCCATGGTGGTTAGAACCATAGCTCCTCTTGAGAAAATGTTCTTAACCACAAATGGCCCTTCGTAAGTAGGGGTCCATTTGCCCCTGGGATCACCTTGAGGTAAGATGATGCGCTTGATAACTAGGTCCCCAACTTGATACTCTTATCGTCTAACTTTCTTGTTAAATGCCTTGATCATCCGCTTTTGATACGTCTGGCCATGACAAATAGCAGTAAGTCTCTTTTTGTCGATTAAGTTCAGTTGATCAAGCCGGGTCTGAATCCAGTCATCTTCGCTTAAACCTGCATCCTTCATAATCCGAAGAGAGGGTATCTGAACTTCAATGGGCAAGACTGCCTCAATACCATATACCAAGGAATAGGGTGTTGCCCATGTTGACGTTCGCGCTGAGGTACGGTACCCATGGAGAGAAAACGGTAACATCTCGTGCCAGTCTTTGTATGTCATTATCATCTTCTGCACGATCTTCTTAATGTTCTTATTAGCTGCTTCGACAGCCCCATTCATCTTCGGCCGGTAGGGAGAAGAGTTATGATGTTGTATCTTGAATTGCTTGCAGAGCTCAGTGATCATCTTATTGTTGAGATTGGTACCATTGTCCGTAATGATCCTCTCTGGTACACCGTATCGACAGATCAGATTGTGTCGAATGAACCGTTCCACGACGTTCTTGGTTACAGTAGTAAAGGACGCTGCTTGAACCCACTTCGTAAAGTAATCAATCGCTACCAGGATGAAACGATGCCCGTTGGATGTTGTAGGTCTGATCTCACCGATCACATCAATGCCCCATATTGCAAAAGGCCAAGGTGTCGTCAAGACGTTCAGAGGAACTGGAGGTATGTGCACCTTATCAGCATAGACTTGGCACTTATGACAGGTCCGAGAATGCTGATAACAGTCAGCTTCCATTGTGGACCAAAAATATCCTGCCCATAGGATTTTCTTTGCCATGGTGTGTCCACTGGAATGAGTTCCGAAAGTACCTTCATGTAAATCCGCCATGATCCTTTCTGCTTCGTTCTTATCCAAACGACGCAGTAAGATTGAATCATGGTTACGCTTGTAAAGAATACCATTGCTGATGAAGAACTTTGCTGCGAACCTCCTTAGAAACTTCTTGTCATTAACAGATGCACCCTCGGGGTATTCCTGAGCCTCAAGATACCTCTTCACCTCATGAAACCAGGGTTTATCTGCTACATCTTCAGTCTCAATGTCACAGTAATGTGCAGGTTCGTCCAATCTTTCAATGATAATCTGGGGAGCTTCATTGTCCCAATTGACTTTGAACATAGAAGACAACGTAGCCAGCGCGTCCGCCAACTGATTCTCCTCTCTAGGGAAGTGTTCAAAGGTTATTTCCTCGAAATGGGGAAGCAACGTCAACACATACTCCTTGTAAGGAATAAGATTTGGGTGTTTCGTATCCCACCCGCCTTTGATCTGACTGATCATGAGAGCGGAATCCCCGAAGACACTCAGAAACTTAATCCTTAGGTCAATTGCTGCTCGAAGACCCATAATGCACGCTTCATACTCCGCCATATTGTTGGTGCAGTTGAAACATAGTCGGGCGGTGAATGGAGTATGAGAGCCTTTAGGAGATATGAGCATGGCACCAATGCCATTGCCCAAAGCGTTCGAAGCTCCATAAAAGTACATAGACTATCGGGATCCTTCCTCAGGTCCTTCATCCGGTCCAGGTGTCTCACAGTCAGTTACCAACATGATGTTCTCATCCGGGAATTCAAAGTTCATAGACTGGTAATCATCCACTGCCTGATGTGCCAAATGGTCTTCCAACACACTTCCCTTGATTACCTTCTGGGTCGTGTACTGGATGTCATACTCAGTCAAGATCATCTGCCATCTTGCAATTCTTCCGAATAAGGCGGGCTTCTCGAAGATATACTTGATTGGATCCATTTTTGATATCAATAGAGTAGTGTGAGTCAGCATATACTGTCTCAGCCGGCGAGTAGCCCATGCCAAAGTGCAGCAAGTCATCTCGAGTAGTGAGTATCAGGTCTCACAATCGGTAAACTTTTTGCTAAGGTAATAAATAACATGCTCTTTTCGGCCAGACTCGTCATGCTGACCCAGCACACACCCCATTGAGTTGTCGAGTACTGTCAAGTATAAGATCAAAGGTCTCCCTTCAACTGGAGGCATTAGAATAGGTGGATCTTGGAGATACTCTTTGATTCTTTCGAAAGCAGCCTGGCATTCATAGTTCCAACGTACTACTTGATCTTTCTTCAGTAACTTGAAGATTAGCTCACAAGTAGCAGTCAGGTGCGAGATGAATCGGGCAATGTAGTTCAGACGTCCCAGAAATCCTCTGACTTCTTTTTCTGTTCGGGGAGATGGCATCTCATGTATAGCCTTCACCTTTGCAGGATCCATTTGAATACCTTTATCGTTCACGACGAAACCCAGCAGCTTACCAGATCTTACCCCGAAAGTGCACTTGTTCGGGTTTAACCTCAGCTTGTACAACTTCAACCTGTCAAATAGCTTCTGAAGGTGGTCAAGGTGTTCTTCCTCAGTTTGGGACCTTGCAATCATGTCATTGACGTATACCTCAATCTCATGATGGATCATGTCATGAAACAAAGCGACCATGGCACGCTGATACGTTGCCCCAGCATTTTTCAATCCGAAGGGCATGACCTTGTAACAAAAGGTACCCCATTAAGTAACGAAGGCTGTCTTCTCCATATCTTCCGGAGCCATTTTAATTTGATTATAACCGGAGAAACCATCCATGAAGGAGAATACCTTATGCTGAGCGGTGTTGTCAACCAGAACGTCGATATGAGGTAGAGGGAAATCATCCTTGGGGCTTGCCCTGTTCAGGTCCCTATAATCAACACACATTCGAACTTTACCATCCTTCTTCGACACAGGAACCACGTTGGCCACCCACTGTGGGTAAGAAGTAACTGCTAGAAAACCGGCGTCAAACTGTTTCATCACTTCAGCTTTGATTTTCTCAGATATTTCTGGGCGCATTCAGCGAACCTTCTGTTTTATTGGAGGACAGTCTTCCTTGGTAGGCAGGCGGTGAACCACAATATCGGTATCCAACCCAGGCATATCTTTATAAGACCAGGCAAAGATCTCAACATAGTCTCGCAGCATCTGAATCAACCATTGCTTCACACTAGCTTCCAGATTTGCACCGATTTTAACTTCTTTCTTGTCTATCTCTGTACCCAGATTCACTGTTTCCACTGGCTCTTCATGTGGCTGTATGGCCCTCTCTTCCTGGAGTAGCAGTCTAGCAAGTTCACCAGGCACTTCGCAATCATCTTCACCTTCGTCTTCGGCTAAGTTGATCGGACTTTCGAAGTCATAACCGGTAGTAGCAGAGTCGTTACCAGTGGGATCCAGAGTGGATGTAGACCTGTATATGTGAGTGTGTGTAAAATAGCTGTTTTGCAATATATAATAAAAGAAAAACAAGGAGTACAAGATTTGAAATTCAAGAAACGTCCAATGCTTTTATTAATGATATATGTAGATGACACACATAAAGCCCTCACAAATGGAGCCACGGTGCCCCGGGTAGGACACCAGGCCGTAAAGTTTAAAACATTGTCTGTTACAAATTCAAAACAAAAAGTCTCATTACTGGGTAACAAAAGAAATTGGGATGAAGTCCTTTGCTGTCCAGTTGCTTAGTCCACCATCCATAGTAGGATAGATCCAACTATCGAACTCAGACTCTTCAACATCGTCTTCAATGGCATTCACTCCTGAATTGCTGATGAACAGGGAAGGTCTTCCGATCCTTGCATTCCGAACAGCCTTTTGAGCTTCTGCAGTGAAACCCAAACCAAACTTATTAGTCTTTTGTGAAAAATCATGGAGTTGTCCCCAATTTTCACACCCACCTTTCTCGACAATGGCCCGGGCATCCTTGAAGGAAGCCATCTTCATGGGAGGATCTTCAACAACAGTCTCAGTTGATGCCAGCGTCTGGGGAACCTCTTCAAAATGCTGAAATGGGGTCTCAATGAACTCCCCATCCATTTCTACATATTGGAAAGAGTTGAGGTGGCTCACCATGTACTCCTCTTCTCCTTGTATTTTCATAATTTTCCCTTTGACCGGGTACTTCAGCTTCTGGTGGAGCGTTGAGGTTATTGCCCCAGCTTTGTGGATCCATGCACGACCCAGCAAACATGAATAGGATGGCCGAATGTCCATCACATATAATGTAGAGGCGAAAAGCTGAGAACAAACCTTAATCAGAATATCCACTTCTCCATGCACCACCCTCTTAGACCCATCAAAGGCCCTAACGACAATGTTGATTGGTTTCAGCTCCAACCATTCACAGTCCAACCGGTCTAGAGCTTTCTTAGGCAAAACGTTCAATGAGGAACCAATATCCACCAATATATGAGAAAGAGTGGTGCCCCTGTATTCAATGGAGACATGCAGGGCATCATTGTGATTCTTTCCTTTAGCAGTCAAGTCGGCATCAGAGAAACCCAACCCGTTATTAGCAGTCAGACTAGCCACGCAATCTTTAAACTGATCAGCTGATGTTTCTTAAGGTACGTGTGCGGTCTTCAGGAAAGCAATCAGAGCCTTGGCATGGGCTTCTGAGCACAACAACAATGACAACATAGAGATTTTGGATGGGGTCTGCCCCAGCTGCTCGACTACATTGTAGTCGCTCTTTTTGATGATTTTCAAAATTTCCTCCATCTCTTGTCTAGAGGCCTCAATAGTAATCTTCGTTGGTGCCTCCGTCTGGGCAGGCTCACTGGTGGTCCCTTTGCCTCGAGTGTCAGATGACTCGGCGACAGGGGTAAGAATGGGAACTTGAATAGGAATAGTAGCAGGTGCACTAGCAGGTGTAATAACAACAGGTTTCCGGGCAATTGGTGGAGAGATATCAGGGGAGAAAAGTCTTCCACTGCGGGTGACTTTAGCAGGTCCAACAATATTGTTGACGTTAGTATCAGCATCCAAATCTTGTTTAACCCCGTGATAGTAAACATCAGCCTCATAGTGCCAAGGGTCAGCTTTATCAGATGTATAGGGGATAGGCCCTGGAACAGTGATAATCAATGGCGCGATTCTCGGAACAGACATAATTCTAACAGGATTTCTCGTGGGAGCCTTGGAAGAATTATCGAAAATGGTGATTATAGCAACTTCTTCAGTATGAACTAAAGGAACAATAGTCTTCTCAAACATAATTTCTTTATTATCCATCAGGTGTTAGACACCTGACTTCAAAAGATGGCAACCGGTAGGTAGGACAGAACACATACGACAACCTTCGTCACAGCCCGGAAATAAATCGGCTAGCAAAAGGTTCTTTTTCAGTCATCAATGGAGTAGCAATATCCTTCACAGAAACCACAAACTAGTCTTCCTCTATAGCATTTACTCCATGCTTGGGCATATGAGTTGTCACAACATTAGGTCTTTCAGGTGCTTCGAACTCAATCTCCTTAGCATAAATTAAGTCTTGTACCTTATTCTTCAACACCCAACAATCATCTGTATCATGCCCCGGGCTATCAGTGTGAAAAGCACAGCGGGCATTAGGGTTATACTTTGGTGATGTAGTGTTGGGATTCTGCGGAGCCTCCCTTGGAATCACTAGATTGGTTTTCAATAACTGTGGCAGAATCTGAGATAAAGTCACGTTGAGCTGAGTGAATTATCTTCGAGGTTTCTCGCCCCTTGGTTGATTGTTGCGCTGAGGAGCACCAGCAGGTCTTGAAATAACAACCGTCTTAACAGCTTGGCGGTGTTCAGGTCTATTCTGGATTTTCGAACTGTAAACAGCACTAGCCTCCTTCTTAAAAGGCTTCTTCTCGGTGCCTGATGAAGCACCCTTATGTATTTTACCAGATTTGATACCAGCCTCAATCCTTTCCCCGGTCATAATCAGCTCTGTAAATCCGGACGATGAACTTCCAATCAGATGGTTGAAATACAGACCAAACAAGGTCCCCAGAAACATATCTACTAGCTCCCTATCAGCCAAGGGTGGTTGCACTCTTCCAGCGAGGTCCCTCCACTTCTGAGCATAATCTTTGAAACCTTCGCCCGCACCCATTGACATACCCTGGAGTTGGGTACGCGTGGGAGCGAGGTCGGCATTGTATTGGTATTTCCTGTAGAAAGCAGCAGCCAAATCTTCCCAACTGCGGATACTGGCTCCTTCTAACTGGTAAAACCATTCAAGATGAGTCCCTGAGAGACTGTCTTGAAAGAAATGGATCCATAGGTTCTTATCAGCGGTGTACGGCTAAATCTTCCTTACATACGACCGAAGGTGCAATTTCGGGTAAGAAACCCCGTCGTATTTAGCAAAGGCTGGTGCTTTGAATTTGTGGGGAATTACCACCCCAGATGACAGACCCAAGTCTCCGAAGTCCAGGCCAGGCACTTTCTGAACTTCCATCGCATTCAGACGGTCTTCCAGTTGCTTGTATCTATCCTCAGCCGGAGGATACTGGTCTTCGTCGAAGTCTATCTTGTTGTCTGAAACCACAGGGCTAGGAGCCCTCCTTTCTTCCTGACTATCTTTCCCTCCAGATGAGGTGGTCAAATCAACTTCATCTCGTAGCCTGTTTCCAAACTTGTGGCCCATGTTAAACAGGACTGTCTTCTTCTTCTTCTTCTCTTTCAAGATAAGGGCCTTCAGATCTTGCTGACCCTTATCCAGGTTCATGAACAATTCTTGGAACTGGGCGTTTTGAGCCTGTAGAGCCTTGATTGCTTGTTCAGTTGATGGTTCGGAAGACATAATGCTGAAATAAACAGCGAAGAAGATGAGAAAACCTGTAAGGGTACCTGTTATGAGGTGCATGGAATGAAATTCTTATGCTATGATTTCAAAGACATCAAGAGATTCAAATTCGTGAACCAAACATGAAACATACTTTTATTAGATAAACTTGAAATTCAAATTGTTCAACAGATGCCCTTAAGGCGTTACAAGAAAGGAAATACTGAAAAGTAAATAAAAACTGGAAATAATCAAAGGACAATCAGTGCTCCCATGGTCGCTTCTTGTCGGTGCGGACATAGTCATTGAGGATCCGCTCGTTCTCTAGCTGTCTTGTCAACTTCTGGATCTTCTGCTCTTGCTCGTGATACTTTTCTCAGTAAGTATCCCGCTCTTCTCTCAGCTGTATCCAAGACCTTTTTAGTGCCCCAATGTCAGTGGGCATATGAGGATGGAGGATGGTAGGAAGAACCCCTTCTTCATTAGCAACTTCAACAATGATAGGCAAGATGGCTTCATACGACATTCCAAGCTTTTGGGCACGGATACGAACCCATCGGAGATATGGCTCTGTCGGAAGAGAAGTCTTTGGACCCAGCTCGTGCGGATCAGCCCTGTGAACTCGATCCCAAGCTCTTATGAATCTGCAGCGTTGCTCGTCACTATCCCCTTGAAAATCAAAGATAATACTAGGCATTAGCAAATCATGAGGACCTTCCCTCCTAGCACGCCCGAATTGACGTAGGGCCAAGCACGGATTATAAGTGATTCCTCCAGTGGTTCCTATCAGTGGAACATTGGGGTATTCCCCACAACAATCAATAATAGCCACCTCTTCCATACCCTTGATAGTCCAGATGATGTCATTATGAGAGAGAGAGAGAGACATAACCCTATAGGCCCAGCCCATGCCTTCTTTGTTCTTCAAAACTGATTTGGGAAGGTGAGAAATAAACCACCTTGCCAACAATGGAGCACAGCACATCAGGGTTCCTCGCTTTCGAGCGGTACGGGCATAAAGCTAATGAAGAATGTCACCCAAGAGAGTGGGCACAGGATTGCCATACATAAAGATCTTCACTGCATTCACGTCGACGAAAGCATATGGGTTAGGAAACAACACCAAACCATATATAAGAAGAGCTAGAATGTCTTCAAACGCCTGGAAGTCTAGACTATCCCAGAGCTGATTAGCTTTACCAACCAAGAATTTAGTCAGAAAGCCCTTTGCTCCACTTCTAGTTTCCCAATTAGACATAACCTCAACCTTTGTCAGATGGAGGGCTGAAGCAATCTCTTCCGGCCTAAGGATCTTCTCCCAACCTGTGAACGGGGTCTGCTCCCGGATAGGGATACCCAGCAGATCAGAGAACTCCTCTAAGGTAGGGACCAACTGGTAGTCCTGAAAAGTAAAGCAATGATACAGCGGATCAAAAAACTGGACTAGGACACTCATCATCTGCTCGTCCAATTTGGAAGTGACTAAACCCAAGAGGTGACCATGTCTTCTGATAAAGGAGGTAGTGTCTGACATCTTTGCAATCAATTCTTTAAGCATAAAGCGAATCTGGACAAAGTTGATCCGGATGGTGTTCCTACGCATGGGTATCATGACCTACAAAACAGAACAAAGATGAATCCCTTCTGTCTTAGAAATAGGTTAGTCCAATGCAAGATGCATGCAATGTTATGATGTCATGATGTCATGATAGAAAGCACACCACAAGTATCCACAAATAGCAAACATGGTAAAGGCACACAGAGAGCCCTTAGATTTCAGGCTGGCAAGGAGCTTAGGTACTACCCTCTTTCAGTTCAGTTGGTTCAAACCTGTCCTAAAAATGGTAACCGGGTTCTAGAGGATCTCAATATCACTGACTACCCTCGATCAGTCATAATTCCAGTTTAGCAACCTTTTCTTATGGTCGGAATCATCGCGAGAGTTTAGTCTCAATGAGTGTAGCATACTGCTATTGTTCTATGGCCAAGTTGGTCAATTTAAAGGTTTTAAGGTCAGTTGGTGCTTAATGACCCCTTAGCAGACCCATATTCTCCTCATTGCGCCACAAGGGATATCTGTACATACTAAAGTGCCACACTAATGTAGTTACTGCTTCAACTGTATCGGTCTACACCGTACAGTTCCCTCACAATTTATTGCTACTTACCTAAAGGGTATCCCCCAGATCCGAGTTAGGATCTATAGTAACTTTGATTCAAGCCCACAAATATAAAGCATACAAAGCAAACAATTGAAAACACAATGATCTAATCCTAAGGTACACCCCACTTATAAGTGTCCCCAGCAGAGTCGCCAGTTCTGTGATACGGTGGGAAAGAACTGACTATTTTTTGGAATGCTGGTTTGCGTTTTGCGTTTGTTTTCGCAAAATGTCGCGGTAAGCAAGAGTCGCCACCGACTATTATTTTATCCAACAAGAAAAGGAAAAAAGCACAGAAAAATTCCTTTTTCAAGATATTTCTCGGGTTCGGGGGTAGATTATAGAAAGGGAAGGTGTTAACACCCTTTCTATCTGTGGTTATCCACGGGCTCTTGGGTACTTGCTCAATTGTTTTCAAAATTTCTTTCTTTGTGCTTGTGGGTTTTGAAAAAGTTTTTGTTTTGAAAACTTCGATTTAACTCTTGTTTCCGTCCTCAAGAGCGTATGAAGTGTTTTTGAAAACTTTGTTCGAAAAGTGTAAGTGTGAAAAAGATTTTGTTTTTTGAAAGAGCGAGTATTTAAGAACCATCTACCTACTCGAAAAAAAAGAATGGTTCTATGCAATTTTCCTTTAGACAATCCTATCTTACTATTAATGAGTAGGTAGCACCGTCGTTGGAGTTTGAGGGTCAATTCAAATTTAGGGACTTACGGTCACTAAAGCAATGTTAGGACGCCTTAGCGGTAACCCTAAAGTCTTAGATCATTTATATGAGGCAACAATATCCGAGGCAACCATTTCGAGGCGACTATGATCTTTAGACAAGAGGGTGACCTCTAAAACTACTTATACTCAATGACCACGTACGAAGGCAACCAAGTGGGGTGTACCCTAAGAGTGCGCATGTGCGAGTGTGTCGTTTTCAGTTAATTTTATCTTTGTACATGTTATGGGTGATCTAAGTTGATTTTAGGTTAAAACATTCAGTCTTGTCATGCATTCCTATTATCAAGCATCTAACAATTATAATTGCGGGAACTAAAATGCGGAAATTAAATTACAAGGCGTCGGGTATTTACATCGCAAAAAGCAACCCTTTGAAATTTAAATGCGGAAAAATAAATAAAGCGATAAAAATAATTAAATGGTCCTAATTATCTATTACATTCCGGGAACAAATACAATATGGAATAAATAGATCGCGTGCGAGAAATTAAATCGAGCGCAAGTAGGGTTTTGACCCTTTTTTATTAAAGAAATGATTTTTTTTTGTTTTTATTTTAAGAAAGAAACTATCCTAAATTAATTATTTAATTAATAAATTAATTAATTAATTAATGAAAATAAATTATTTTTGGATTTTTGGTATTTAAGAAAGAAAATAAAATTAATTAATGTTAGTAAAAACCTAATAAGTCTAGTTAATTTTAATTATTTGCAAAAATATATTAAAGTTATTTCTAATTAAAGCCTAAATTAATTAAATTAGCGTTTATTAATAAAATGTTAAAATTTGATTTTATGAAGAAAATATTTTTGTGGTTTTTAATTTTATAGAAGAAAAAATTTGATTGGTTAGAAAATAATAAAAATAATTAAATCAAATAAACAAATAAACAAATAACAAATAGAAAGAGAGAAAGGGTATGGGCCTGATTAGGGGTGGTTTGAGAAGCAATCTGAGGCCCATTTGCATTGGCCCTGCTTGACTTTATTGATTCAATGGGTACACGTTGACTGGGTCTATGGTAGACCATCAGCTTCTGGCCACCAGATTTGGCCTATGGCCATCTGGTCATCAGATGCTTGGGGATGTATGATAGACTTCACGCTCGGATATGTACCTGATTATATGAAAAACAATAATATCAAAGAAGTGGAAGACCTGGGATTCAAACCCAGGTCATGTACGTGACTGCCAGCTCCCTTTACCACTAGGTCATTCGCTTCAATTGTTAATAATATAAGAACGAAATATAATATGTGAAAATCTGTTAATATGCCAGAAAATAAAATAAAAAATGCGCGAAAATTTGAAAAGGTCCAATCAGAGGAGGACACGATCTTGTCCCTGTCCTCAGGCCTGTAACAAAGTTACCTGCGGATTTGAATCCGCGGCTAAAAGCATAGGCCATTCCTAAAATTCATCTCAGGCCATATAAATTCCTCTCAAGACCATGGTTGCATTCGTCTTCCTCTCCCGGTCATGTCCATAACCATCATTGGGGCTAATTTTACCTGTAACAAAAAAACCTAATCCAAGAGGCAAAACCCTAACAATGGCGTTTTGCACCACATAGCAGATAAATGAAATCAAATAATACAGAAAGCTTGGAAATGATCTGGTGGTTACAAATATACCATTGATTCTTTGTAATAATGCATGATTTTTGAAATATGAAATCAAATACAGAAGGGGATCGCGTGACACTTACAGCGCTCTAGGAGGTTGAAAAATGCGTGCTTTTAATCCCAGAAGGTTGAGTGAACACCCAGCAATCGATTGAGATGCTTCTTGGCTTCTGAGATTGCCTCTAAGTATGAATTCAGATTCAAGCTTTTTCACCACTTTTTCAAGTTTTGTTTTGATTGTTCTTGCAGCCTCCAACCCTTGTTTTCGTGTCTTAAGCCTCCTTACGTATTATGGAATGCATTAGGTTAAGAATCATGGATTCAATCTCTCTAAATCAATGCACCCATATTTGATTTGATTCACTTTTGAAAGCTTGCCAAATTTGTCAAAAATTCATCTTTTTGCACATGATCTTGTGTGATACGTATTTGATGCTCTTAATGATTATGATCTCAACCTGAAATAGCCAAAAAGATCTCAAGTAATCAATATTTGGATTTTATTTGATTTAATTTGATTAAAAATGAAATAATTCAATAAAAAATCAAATCAAATAATAAAAAAGAAATATGATCTCAAGGATGAAGCTAGGACACGTGTGCAATGGGGGAAACTCAAATCAAGTGGAAAAGAATGGGCCCATTTGACAAAGTTTGAAGTTTTGGGGATAGTTGACTTTTGGCAATTTTGCAAAAATGCCCAATTTCAACAATGCATAACTTCTTCAATTTTGAACGTTTGGAGGTGTTCTTGTACTTTTTAGAAAGCTTGAGATGTCCTCTAACCAACCATTTTGGCATCATCTCATTTTTATATTCCATTCTCAAGTTATAATCTTTGGAAAAAAAGGTGTTTTTGTTGACTTTCAAAAATGACCTATAATGTCCAAATTTATAACTTCTTGTTAGTGAATTTTATGATCTTGGGGTGCGAAGATGGATTGTAGGAAATTGCATACTCTTAAAACTGAGCTTTGGATGGGTCATTTATCATAAAGTATGAGAAAGTTATGCTTGGTCAAAGTTGAGTTGACTTTTCCTACAAAACCTAATTAAGCAACTTTTGAGTCTTGATAAATTTTGAGTAATCCTTGGTGAATCATGATCAACCCTTGATAAAATGATGAAATATCCTTCAAAATAAGAATGTTGACAAAAAATGTTGAAGTTTGACTGTTTATAGGTCACAGTTGACTTTTGCCCTAGCAAAGTCGATTTTTGGACCCTTTGAGCATATGAGTGAGCAAACTTCCTCTGCAAGGCTTGAAATTTGACATGGATGATCTTGAGAACATATTAGGACATTATGGAGAACTTGAGGTAATTTGGATTCAAGGATCTTGATGCAACACAAAACCCTAATTTGGGGTTGACTACCTTAGGAGATGACTTGACTGTCCAACTCTTGAGCAACCTTGAGCCACTTGGAGATTTTTCTTGCCATGTTTTGAGAAATATGAGAGGGAAAATTTTGGGGTACAACATTTTCCCTCTCATTTTTCAAGTATTTGCTCACAAGATATTCTAAGACGGCAAGTTTGCAGCACTGATACACCAATTTAGGCTTGAAATTGGCACAAGGGCAAAATGGTCAATTGCATACTGGAAAGTCAAACTTTGACTTTTTGGTCAACATTACAACCCAAAGATCAAATTTCATCAAGACATTCAAAAATATCAAGCTTGATCATTAAGAAGTCAAGAGAATCAAAAATCCAACTTCGCAAGACTTTGAGATTTTTCTAAGTATTTTCTATGCTTGGTTAAATTCATTTGCTTCATGGCATTTTACTACAATTCCAAATAATTCAAGATGATGCAAGTAATTCAAGTTATTACAAAGTGACATTTTTGCAAAATTACATATTCTAAAAACTATGTCTTGATTAAAACCTTGTCACGATATTTTTTCCTTTGACATAATGTGCACAAGACTAAATTTGTGACATGCTACAACTATGCTGTCCAAAATTGAAGAAAATGGGATATATCACATTGCCACAAAACTTGCATTGTTGTCCTATATAATCCAAAATATGTCCACAAAACCAGTCAAAAACTGCTCTATGCAGTCTACCCAAGCCTGCACCATGACAGCCCCAAACTTGCACCAAAATGGCAAAGGAAATTTGTGTGCAGAAAGCATCAAAACAGCATGCAAAAACAATTCAAAATGAATTTTTATTTTCCCCCCTAAACCACATTCAAGGGGACTACAAAAGGAAGGCTGACTCATAAGACAAAGGGTTGGATGGGGAAGAGAGGATAGAGAGAGAGAGAGAGAATAGAGAGTCTCATTGAGCAGAAAAACAGTATTCTTGTGAACCTTGACTGATTTTTCAAAATCAAATTTGTTCTTGTTCAAAACAGAATCCCAACCTCTTAATCCACCATACAAACTCTCCCTAAGCCAAACACTTCATAAAAAGTTTGTTCAAACATATAAACAGCTGTTGTGTTGCTATCCATCTCCATCTTCAAAACACCAAAAATATTACAGTACAATCCAACTCAGTTCTAGCCGTCCAGAGCAGCTTCCTGAAGACTCACAAGGTTATCACATCCTTTGGAAAAGCATTCAGATCTAAAACAACTAGTGCAGCCCAAAGGTAAGTCCTCTTGGCTAGATACCTTGTCATTACATCATTAACAAGTTGTTGTTCTTTGAAAACAAGATGTAGTACTTTAATATCTTTTTGAACTAGTCATCTGCACTTTGTTTAGGCTTATTCAGTCGTTTGTTGTTCATGTTTATCCATCATATGCCATGAACTAACCTGTGCAGTCAATGAAATAATGTTTAAGGCAGGAAAGTGAAACATGTATCGGCATATATCCTCATGTGTCGACTCGTCCTAGTGAAAAAAACAGGGTATGAGTCGACATATAACCCCCATGCATCGACTCATATTGATTTCAAGTTACAAAACAGAAGTGGGAAAAGACTATGAATCGACACATACGCGCTTCGCGTCGACACAAGAAGGGTGTATGAGTTGACACATCCCATTATGTGTCGACTCATACTGAGTCATTTTTGTTTTACAGGAGCAGGGAAAAGCCTATGAGTCGATACATACGCGTTTCGCATCGATACAAAAAGGGTGCATGAGTCGACAAATCCCCTTATGTGTCGACACATACTGAGTTATTTTGTTTTACAGGGGTAGGGAAAAGCTATGTGTCTATGCATAGCAGCATGGGTCGACACATAGCAGTTCAAAATGCAGTTTTCCTTTTATTTTGCACTGTTTTTACATTATTTTCATCATCATTCGATATGGTTATAATATTTCAGTCTCCACTTCATCCCCTTTTTTTTGTACCCCCATCCCCCTAAAGTGATGTAATAGCTTAGAATTTATCTTCCGTATGTTTACTTGCTTTCATATATTGCTAGTAATTAGGATGTATGGCAAGATAAAATCAACAAATAGATAACCTTTCAAATACAAGACAAAATGCATGCAAACTAACACACTCGCACACTAACACCTCCAGGGCAACCTCACTTTGTCACCTATCGGAAAATAGTCATGTCCCTCGAGCATGGGCGTTTTAGCAAAGACCCTCGATAAAAATATTGTAGTCCCTTGATGTTGCCTTCGATAAACGATCTAGTCCCTAAAACGACATTGCTAAAATGTCCCATATGTTGCCTTCTATGACTATACAAACGTCCCAACGCCCGTCCCTTTACATCCAACGATGGGGATTCTTACCAAATCAATGGTAAGATAGCCACATCTAAAGAAGGAGGAAAAGCACATTTAAGACCTTTCGAGTAGGTAGGTTCGCTCTCAGTTACTCGCTTGCTCACAACAAAAACATTTTTACCCACACTCTCACTTTTGAACTATTTTCGAAATAAACACTTTGTATGCATTCTTATAGAAACGAGAATCGTTACAAAGGTACATTTTCAAAATACTTTCAAACACACATCTCACAAACACACTTTTGAACTATTTTCGAAACAAACACTTTGTAGGCGTTCTTATAGAAATGAGAACCATTACGAAGTTCCATTTTCAAAATACTTTCAAAAATCACCACCACAAGCACACATTCAAACAAAAGCAAGTGATCTAGCAAGTAACTAAGAGCCCATGGAAAACCATAGATGAAAAGGGTGTTAATACCTTCCCTTTTCATAATCTACCCTGTTGCACCCCAAAATTTGCCCTCCTAATTGCACTTTTAGGGCTTAGACTTTTTGCATTCATCTGCATCATTCCAAGGGGTCATTTGCATAGCACACATTTTTTATAAAATAGATCGCCTGAGGTTCAAAAGATCAGCAGTTAGGAAGTTAGGGTTTACAGCTGATTAAAGGTGTATGTGTTGAATAAGTTTGATTATCCAAGGTCTTCTCGGTGTACAAAGTTTTGGAATTAAGGTTTTGGTTCAGGCTCATTTTTGGACTTCTTCTCCACCAAGTTACAGGGATAATATCTTCTGATAGACAACCGATTGTAGGTCATTCTGGTGAAGAACTCCAGGACGTGACCTAGCATATGGGGGCTTCGAATCATGGCGTCCTTTCCTATAAGTATGCTTGTCATTTGATTAGGATTAATGACTGTGACATGACAATCATCTACTCCTCAGTTAATCAATTTAGGTTTTGTTGAATCATGGTTCAAAGATGTTTCATCCGGATATTTCTCTGTGCATCTAAACCGAGGAATCAATATTGTGAGACTTTATCATCCATCTGTAAGATGTTCCTTATGGCACTAATTTCAAGTTGAAATAACCGATCGTTAAGGGTCGGGGATTTAATTGTGAAGCGCGGTTCATGACCTAAGATATAAATTCGTGGACTTCTCCTTAACCAAGGCAATTATTGTCCTCATCATTGTCATTTGTTATCTGCGATGCGAGCAGACTTGGATTGAAGTAGGCTTCTCGTGGAAGAATTCATGCAAAGTAATTCAAGGTTCAAGGCATTCAAGGTAGGGTTTGGTTCAACATGGCATACCTGGTTGATGGGCTTACAAGCTCTTATGAGACCTAGAGATGCATAATCAGGGGCCAAGTTCAAAGATACGTGGATAAGATTTGTTGACTTCGGTTAAAGTAAGCTTTGAACAATTAACTCTCGGACCAAGGTCTCCCTCGAACTTTCATCTAATATGTGTTAGGCATTCAAGTTGCACTTGAAGAATGGTATGGAAAAAGGAAAAGAAATATTGGTTTAGAAAAGGAAATTTCATTAAAAATCAGGGTTTCTATTCATTGATAAACGTTCGATCATGTGGGCTATGAATTTCGTGTTGCCAAGCGATCAATTGGTATGATTTAAGATTCTGGTCCATGGATTCCCTATGGCGTCAAAATTGATTCGTCAAGGATCAATACAAGGGGGGCATTAAGATTTCTTGAGGATCCACATTTCGTCAATTCAAAGAGGTGTATTTGGCTTGGATTACAAGGTGTGGACAATATGAATTTTAATATTGAATCCGACTTTTCTATGAAATTCAAGCACGATGTGGCATTTAATTAAGGTCCAGGTCTTGATTCAAGATCTTGTTTTGAGTTATGAGGCAAGCGTCATGGTTAGTGCGAGTATTGGATTCATTTGCATTTTGATAACATAAAGCCAAGATTTTGATTGACAATATTATTTCAAGCATGTAATTGGAGTTCAACTATAGTGGAACTATGAAAGGAAACGGTGCAAAAGTCACAGGTGAAAGTCTAAGTTTGTTTGAAATGAATACATCATAAAGGATAATTTCTGCTTCTCAAGCATTTGCAGGATACTTCACTTCTTATCAATCCAGTTACTGTTTAGAGAATTTTTAAATAAAACAAATACCAAAGGGAAGGTTCTAGTTTGTATAAATGTAGAGAATTCAACAGATTCAAAGAAGAAGAAAAAAGAGAGCAAAATAGTTTTAAAAAAAGAAGAAGCGGGTGGAGTTATCATGATACTTATTGATGAGACATATCAAGACGTTGTTGTCCCATTTTTGATCCATTCTACTATTGTCGGAAAGAAAACAGGCGAAAAGATTCTATCCTATCTCAAAACTACAAGTAAGCCGATGTCAAGGATATTACAAGCAAAGACAGTAATAGGAGCTCAACCAGCACCGCGCATTGCAGCATTTTCTTCTAGAGAAACCGGAAACATGTTCAACATTCTCTCCGGAACTTCTATGGCATGTGCTCACGTAACCGGAATCGCCAACCTTGGTCAAATCTGTTCGTCCTTCTTGGTATCCATCTGCCATCAAATCCGCCTTCATGACAACTGCAACAATCTTCGATAAGTGCCACAAACCGATCAGTATAGATCCAGAACAAAGCAAGGGCCCTGCATTACCTGTTCGGCCTTGCACAGAAAGATAAAAAATAGAAAATTAATTAAACAGCTCATCAATCTCCTCCTAGAAACTTTATAACTCCCTAACAAACTCATAACAGCCCCTAACTGTCTATAACAAACTCTAAAAACAACCCCTAGCAAACTACTAATAAAATTTCCAACAAACTACAAACAGAACTAACCACCTAACCGCTTTTCTACCCCTGCTAACTGCCAAACAGAATAACTAACTGCTCTAACCGAATTCATCTCAACCATTCATTAGCTAACCAACTAATTCAAACCAAGGGCTCAGATGCACTTACCTCTAACAAACTTTTGTAGATCCTGACTGATTATATAAACTGGTTCCGTCATTAATAACAGGTATTCTTCGTTCTTCTAGGAATGGCTGCAATCTTCATCCTCTTGTCTCTTTGTAATTCCCCATTATCTTCATCAATCTTGCATCATCTTCATCAAATATTCAATATCCATCATCATCATGCTCCATCATCTTCTTCAATATGTCGTCACTTTCAACATTCTTCACACATCAATGATCATCTTTCATCTCAACACGTTGCAAAACTTCTTCCACTACAAACAACAACATCATCATCATTTCAAAGTCTCCTGTAAACGTAGCCTGTTTCATCTTCATCATCAATAACATCATAATGATAACACCAAAAGCAGAAGAAGAAAGGAGGGAAAAGATTCACATTCATCATTCAACACTTTCACAAAAAACTCACCAGTCTCAAATTCTCTGCAACTTCCTTTGAATTCTCTTTGAATTTCTCTGCAAGTTCATCATCTTTATCCCCTCTGGGATCTCTGTGACTGCATCCTCTTCATCTCAGCATCATCGCGATAATCTGCATCCGAAATGATTTCAATGCATATCGAAGTTCAGAATCACAGAAGAAAGAAGGGGGAATATCAGAGGAAAATCAGTTATAAAGAAATACTCTCTACCTCTTCTCTCTTCTTGATCTCCATAATTTTTTCTGCATCTTCAACCTTTTTGTGATTGGTTACCATCACTATCTTCATAAGCAGCCTCCCTGCAATTGTGTTATAATCATCGGTTCTCCAATCATTGGAGGAAGAACACCAAAAACTCAAACTCTTTCTCTTTGAAACCAGTTCTTTGCTCCCCTCATCATCTTTCTCTATCCCAATCCTGTAAACATCAACAACAGCATATACATAATGAGATTCAGAACAGAATCATAAGAGGAGATGATAGAAAAGAAGAAGAGATTGCAAGATTTTTTTTATTGAAAAAAGGAGAAAAGTCAGAAAATTAGATATAGAAGAAACTCACCAAAAACTATTGAATCCACTCCCTCTGCAACCTCGCCATCTTCATCCTCCCCCAAGTTACCTGGAGCCTTCATTCCTTATTCCTATTTCATTATGAACTCACGCTCACACCATCAACAACACTACAAGAACCTCATCGCTTCACCATTTTTCATCTTCGATCTTCGAAAAACTCCAATCTTAACCAATTGTCTACACAACAACAAAAACTTTGCACAAATAGAGTTTCACACAAGAAGAAGAATCACCACAAAATTCATAGAAAAAATCTGCAATAAACTTCATATTTTCTTCTACACTCTTAACACTCTCCAATCTTCCTCAACCTTTAACTTGCTCCAACAGTTTCAACCTTCACCGGAACCGTAACAGCAACAACTCTTCGCACATCACATCAACGTCGATCTGCAACAACCACAACGAATTCTTCGTCTCTCTCGACAATAAATCTTAAATGCAGAATACGCGTAGTACCATAAACAGAAGAATAAAAACGCAGAAGGAGAAGAAGTATGAATCAGAGAGAAGAATTATAACGAAACGCATACCTGATTTCTCTAGTTTTCTCGTCATCAAATCGAATCGAAAACGGGAAGGATGTTGAAAAGAGGCTGAATCGGTGAAGAGTGATACGAGTCGAAGAAAGATTGAGGATGATGAGACAGAGAGGCTTCGTTGCGGGCGAGACGGATTGGCGATGATGATAACGGTGAAATCGATTGCGAATTGATGATGTAGACGGAGGACCGGCGAAGAGAAAAGGAGAAAACCTCGGCATAAGGGACCTCGTTCACGAAGAAGACGAGGCGACACTGTCTTGAATCCCTAGATCGTCCCTTTTCCTTTCAATTCTGAATTTGTTTATTCTATTTTATATATTTTTTATTAATTCAACAAATAAATATAATTATAATAGAATATTCTGATGATTAATGAAATTAAGAATGGGTTGAGGGATGCTACGGGTATGGATGGACCAAACCAATTGATTCCTGGACCCAACAAATTTTTTCTGGTTGCTTTTTGGTTTATTTACTATAAAAAAATTTCTTTTGGGTTTATTTTGATGGGCCTAATGTCATTCTATTTTTTTTCTTGCAGCATATATTGAATCCAGCTTGCACCTCCCGAGGTCTTATTTTCAATACTTATTTCGATTGTGTTTGCCATTAATTTTGGTGATTTAATTTCTTTGGTGATATTGGTAAATAAAAGAGATTTCTTTTCACTTTTCTAACTTTTTTTTCTTTTCAATTTTAATCATTAGTTTTACTCATTTTATGTCATGTGTTTCGTTTGCGATTTTTGGTATGGATTGTATGCGATATTTTGATACTTGCTGCCTAATTTTACTTGTTCGTATATTATTTCATGATTCCTTAGGAGATTTTGGTTCAAATTTAACCTTCGATTTAATTGAACTAAAATTAGACATTAGGCTTTCAAATCCAAGCATGCTAACATTAAGTAGACGTTTCCCTTTTATTCATCCTTGACTTAGGTCTAACAACGCATGATAAAATTAGGTTTAGAAATATGCTAGTCTCCCCTTGATTTTTCTTTATTTTGCATATGCACTAAAACTTTTTTTTTACAAACTTCAAAATACTAAAAATTTACTGACGAGAATCGTGCCTTCGTTGAACATGGATACGATAAGCGGGTCTCTTCTCGATCTTATCATTCTCTTGCTCTAAGCCTTGGCGTAATTCAAATCTTAAAGAATCATTTCATGAATGAGTAGAGAAACGACTAAAACCTCTCCCTTGAGATTAACTAGTTATCCTCTACAAGCAAAAATATCAACCAATACAAACTCTTGTGGCCTTCAGGCCTTCCTTTCAAAAATCCTTTTTCAAAAGAGCATATTAATTCACTTCTGTGCTGACGCGTAAATCTCCAAAGGTCGAGTTGCGGCAGAAGGCGAAATTAATATCGTTCACTTAAAAACCTAAACCAAATTCAAACTTTTTGTGCGCCCAGACACATTTTCTCCGAACCTTTTCAAAAGAGCATGTTAATTCACTTATGTGATGACGCGTAAGTCTCCAAATATTGAGTTGCGGAAGAAGGCGAAATTAATACTGTTCAGTAAAAAATACAAACAAACAAAAACATATAAGCCGAACTACGGTTGCTCTGATTCCTCAAAACGGATATGTAGGCATTGGGGTAGGGCCCAAGCGAGCACAATTTTATTTTCCCTACATTATTTTCCCTTTTCTTTTGCATGCATTCTCCCTTTAGTAGTAATAAACAGTAAGCATAGATTAAACACACCCATAAGATAGACAACAAGAGTGGATACCGTAGAGTACTACGGGCGTGTGGGGTGCTAATACCTTCCCCTCGCGTAACAGACTCCCTTACCCTTATCTCTTGGTCGCAAGACCGTGACTTCTCTCTTCTCAGGTTTTCTCAATGTTTACCTTTTCCTTCCTGTGGGATAAAAGACGTTCGATGGCGACTTCATTGTTTGATGATTTTCAGCCGGTTGTTTCAGCTGGCGACTTCACTGGGGACAGGTCGACCAAATGTTGGTCCATCCCGGAGTCGCTCCTAGCTCTTGTTTTCCTTTCTTTGGGTGTTTATTTTCATGCTTTTAGTTTATTCATTCATTTTGTATATATCTGAGCATAAGTTTGCATTGCATTTTATTGCTTTCCATATTTGTTATCTATTATGCTGGACTTTGTTTTCCATGTTGGGTGGGGATGTTACTATTGAGGTAAAAGGCCCAGTACCCAGGTCAGAGTGCACTAGGACACTAGGAATAGAGTGGGGGCATGAAGGCTATAGGACGTGGTCCGATTAGTGCAGTCATGTCATATACCACGCTCGGATGAGGTTCAAATGAATTACTATCGGCACCCACGTTTGCGGGTAAGCCCATAGAACTTTCAGGCGAACCCGTGATTTTCGAGTTACCATTGTCTTACCCTGACCTAGTCTTCACCCGTGAGCGAGGAGGGAATTCTTATTACAGGTACAGTTGGTGACTATGTTCAAATGGTTACTCGTGCTCAGATGCTGACTATGCTCAGATGGTTACTCATGTTCAGATAGAGACTATGATCAGACGGTGGTTATTGGTTCTAATGGTTATATTCTGGATTTCTGTTGGTGACTTTTTCAAATGCCATATTCTGTTGGTGACTTATTCAGATGCCATATCCTGTTGGGAATTGTATGGTTCTCAAATTTATTTTCTGAGATTCTGGACTTGCTTACTTGGAAGTTCGTTCAAGCCTTTGATCTTGGTATTCCCAGCATATTCAAAAATGCTCAACAGTACCTGGTGTTCCTGAAGCCTTGATCTCATGCTACTTAGATCTACATAGTACTCGGCTCTTATATGTGAGGAAGCTATGCCGGACCTTTAATCTGATAATACTCATATGGTTCAGAACAACGCAACAATCATACCCAGAAATGATGGAACCTTGATCCTCTTTGATATCATGCCTTTGCGTACATAACATGGTTGACCACATACTTAGCATACATGTTCTGTGATTTACAAGGAATCGTATTTGTAAGCCTTATGCCAAACTTTTCCATCTTTTGCTTACGTAAAATCAAAATCAAATCACGTAAACTCCTTGGAAATGACGGAACATGACAAGGCATCCATTCATGCACCCCATGCATCTTCATGCATCCATAACAGGTACTCGAAGATTGGGGATTCTTACTCAGACCATGTGTTCTCCTTAGAGGTTCAGTTTGATACTTACTATCATGTGCTCAAAGATTAGTTAGGGAATAACTCTGTGTGGTATACATGTAAGCTTTGGCCCGTGGTCATAAATCTCTTCAAGCAGGAAGATAATTGATTGAAAACTCAAATGAGCCAGGTCATGAAAGCTCTGATGACAATGTCAACAATCTTGCACCTACTATCACAGCAGGAGATGGTTCCCATTTACTGTAGGATCTTATATCAGTGCTTCATTCTTATTGACCAACGTCAGATGTAGTTGCCACACTGGGGCATCAGACTTCATTCAGGGGCATTCCCCAACTTTGTGTTCCCTAATTGATCAACAAGAGCCAGTTCTTATTCCCCAAGTAAATTCATGGGGAAAATATTTTAAGCCAAGACAAGAATCCTGATGAGCATGTTGATGCAAGCCCAATGCATGACGTCCTAGTATTCCCAGTTCTTCCCAGCTCTGATCTTTGAGGACTTCCTCCCACAAACATCTCTTTTGATTACGATACGTATGTTAGATGCATCCCCTATTCTGGGGTACCCGGTTTTGATATTAAAGATCACAAAGGGGTTAAAATATAAAAAAAACCAGCACCTGTTTGGCGTCTCTTCCAAAGGTCAAAATTCCTTTTTGGCCAATTGCCACATTCTTTATCACCAGGTGGATGTCTCTTTTTGTTTTGATAGAAGACATACTGTATTAGTTTTTTGTGGCGTAGTATGCCTGATGATGCAGTTTTCACTTGAAAAAACATTCAGTTGTTCTCCTGAAAGAATCTTCTATGCATATTATTCTGGGGCAATTGATCATTTGATTGAAGAGAGTACGTCATCCAGAGACGAGGTCTAAAACAAGATCAATCTGTAGACTGTGGTGTCCAAGTCTGGAATTCTCTCACTCACCTCATGCATCTTCATGAACCTTCATAGCAGGTACTCCGAAGATTTAAGTTATGAAAAGAATCAGATGGGGATGTTTATTGGGGATATGCAAACAGTGGCCTGTAGTCAGAAGTCCTCAAGGAGAAATAGTCAGTTGAAGACTTGGTTGAGTCGGGTATGGAAGTTTTGAAGACAATGTCGGCAAAGAAAAATGATCTTGTATACGTTGTTGCAATAGGAGTTGTCATTCATCCCCAGCCTATGGGACTTTTTTTCAAGTCATGAAATACTTTGTGAGTCTCACCCAGAGCTCCGTGTTCCCGGATTCTCTTGCTAGCAGCTAGTTTTTGGTCTCCAAGTGAACCCATGGGGTAAAACTTACCAGCAGAGACAGAAAAAGCTTAAGAAGCAGATTGATACAATCTTAATGCCTTGTATCCAGTTACTTCCTCATATGTTAAAAGCTCAGTGGTTTAAGCTTCGTGCTTTGGGTCATCCTCCAACAAATTTCTCTCCTGATTTCGATACAAATGCTAGATGTGTCTCCCACTCTGGGGCACTTAGTTAGGATATTGAATACTGCAAGGGGTTGAAGTATGAAGTTTGGTACTTGTTTGGATTCTTTTCCAAGGTTCAGTCCATGTTTGGAAAACCATTTCAGATTCTTCTTCCTCAGTTGGATGCTTCTTATGTGTAAGTATAAGATGGGGTGATGCTTATATGATAAAGAAGTATAAGATACCGAGTTCTTGGATATCTGCTATTGTGTAGAAGAAAAATACCTCAAAGGTCGAATGCTATATTCAGAGTTTAGTTTCTTCTGTGTAGTAGAAGATTCTTTGTTACAGTTTCTGAATTTTTCCTCTGTGAAGTAAGAAACTTCTCTCTTGTGAAGTAAGAGATAAAGTTTAGTTTCTTCTGTGTAGTAGAAGATTCTTTGTTATAGTTTCTGAATTTTGCCTCTGTGCAGTAGGAAACTTCTCTCTTTTGAAGTAGGAGATGAAGTTTACTTTCTTCTGTATAGTAGAAGATTCTTTGTTACAGTTTATGAATTTTTGCTTCTGTGCAGTAGAAGACGGAGACTCTCTTGTGAAGTAGGAGATGAAGTTTACTCTCTTTTGTGTAATAGAGGATTCTATGGTATGGTTGCTGGATTTCGCTTCTGTGTAATAGAAGATGTCGCTTCTTTTGTGTAGTCGGAGACGCTCTAGAATTCAGCGGCTGGATTTCTCTTATGTATGGTAGAAGATGGTTGGTATTTCTTATCTGTGGTAGAAGATACTTCGTGATGCAATTTATGCAAGTTCTCTTGATAAAGCCCTCATCACATATGGTGAAGGAATTCAATGTGATTACCATACTGAGGCACCGGGTCATTCCATTAAAGACTGCAGGCCACTCAAAGAAAATATGCAAGACTTGCTGGATGCAAAGGCTATTAATTTCAGGCCATCCAGTCAGATTTGAAGTCTCCATTGACTCAGTAGATATCAAGATTGGCAGATCATCGTCCGAAGCAACAAGTCCATACGGAGACTAGTCTCCTCAACATGGCATTTCCAAATTACATTTGCATTCTCATTCGTAATCTTTCTTGTCTTGGTTCAGTACTTTCTTATATGCGAAACTTGCTTATTATTGAATATTAATCATAATGCATTGAGTATGTTTGTTTTGAATTAATCCATTCGTATTCACTCATTAATGTTTTCCTTTGACTTTTTGATACTTAACTCTTGTTAAATAAATCAAAAAACCTTTGGAGGGAGGATGATGAGTAATATACCAAAAATTTCAAACGGTGTGCTTTTGAGTAGGACCCTGCTGACGATGTACAGGCCTTGTTTCAAATTCCCAAACACCGGAGATATAATGGAGATAGACCCTCGTCAACCCCTTTGAGCCTTGAAGTAGGAGTTTCTTTTCTTTTCAGAAAAACCCTCACATTTAACTCGGGGCAGGGTAGATTTCAGTTAATCTGATTGGGCGTTCAAAACTCGTTAAGAGTACGCATCGAAGGATACAACAATGGCTATCCTTCAGAAGGTTGAGAGAGAACAAAATCACAATGGCTAAACTCTCATATATCACCAGTGTGCATCAATGATAATGATATCCCAATAGATATCTCTCGTACATCAAAAGGTCAAAAGATAACGATACCATAATGGTTATTCCTTGTCAACCAAACAGCAAGGCAGTCACACCTTTTTCAGTAAACCAAAGAATGACTCGAAATCACACGACTAGTTCAAAAGAAATGATGAAATAAAGAGACAAAAAGCCTTGCTAAGTCAAAACTTGGAAAATAAGTCGCTTAGGCAAAATTCAGGGCATCCCGCTGGACTTCAAAGTCAAATTCATAAGGAACTTGTCCAGGCAAAAGTTAGGAAATACAAAAAGAAAGCGAAAGGAGCAAAAAAAGAAAAAAGGGATCACCAAATAGAAATCCTTAATAAAGAATAAAGTCGTGTGATCGAAAACCAAGAATGAAAGAGGTGAGTGACTGCCATATCCTTCTCAACCATGGTAAACTCCTTTTGAGGGATGAGTGCTCGTATTAGTTTAACTGAATTTAGGACTGGAGAACATCACGGAGAATGGGTGGGTACCAAATATTTTGAGCCTTAAATCTTCTTTCTAAAACCATGAACCAGGCCACGTTATAACCTTGAAAAGTCCTAACTGAAGCAAGGGTTAATTCGAAAGCACACTGTAACAAGAAATACGGTAATTTGACTCCTAGGAGGCTTGCAAAAACTTTTGAGTTGGTATCACTCCGTCTTTTTACTATCTTTTGTATAAATTTTTGATGTTTCAAAATATTTTTTATAAATCTTTTAACTTAAAGACAAACATGAGCTTTGCATTAGAATTATCATTCTTAGGATAAACATTCTTTGCATATGAACAAGTGCTTAAAACACCAAGTAAGATTACATAATGAGTATCAGATGAAGATTTGATTATCTCAAAGGACAAATTGCTTCAGGATACCGTTTAAAGGTAAATCATTTGTGAGAATGGTCTTAATCTGGGGCAAATATTCTATTGACTCTGCTGAGTAAAAGAATGTCGGTTTGAGAAATGATCTGAAGTAGATTGCAAAAGTCGTTCTCCCAGAGTCTCTATCAAGTAATAGTGCATTACTTTCGGTTGGTCCCGAGGGGTTGAATTCGTCAAGTAGCCGATTAGAATTTGAAGCAGTTCAAATCAAGAGGTATGGTTGTGAAGTAGCCTACTTTCAAGATATAAGCCAACCACTCTAAGGTTATGTTGTTTTCGAAAAATCATCAAGTTTTCATCTCTCCGTGAGCATGGGGCAAAGAAAAGATTTATCGAGATTCTGTCAAGCAAGGGGAAAGCATGTCAAGTACTCTATCGAGTAGGTATTCAGCCAATCTGAGGCATTCAAGTCGGGATTTTATCCCTCAAAGTGCAGTTAAACTGGGGCAGTTATGTCGATATTTGACAAATCTCTCTAAGAGTGCATTTGATCAGAGGAGAACCTTCCCAGAATTTGAAGATGTATGGGCATTCACTCAAGCATAGTTGGAATCATCTCCAATTTTGATTATCTGAACATCATGTTCCAAAGTTCATAACACTAGGGAAGTTTATCTTAGTGGTACATATATTAGAAAGCCCTCTCGAGGCAATTTTTCTGCAAAATCCTTACAGACTGGGGCAAGAATTTATGTAAGGGATTTCTCTCTTCTTGAGTAGTTGATCAGATCAAGTCCGTACGCAGGCTAAACGACCTATGAATTTTTAAAATCATGCCAAGAAGTCAGGATTGTTATCTTCGACTTATCAAGGACTCAAGTCCATTTACTGGTATCCTTTGTCCTAAGTCAAGGATATTATCCCCAGTTAAAGTTGGGATTGTTGTCCTCAGTAGGATATGAGCAGTAATGCAATGATTATTTGGGTTTGTTTATTCGTACAAGACGCGATGGGAATATCGCTTCCTAGGGGGATGCCTACTCCTAGTAAAATACTTGTTGCTACTTGACATAAACCTATCTACCAAGGGGTTCCTCTTCTGAGATACTTTCTCCCCGGTGAAGCATCCTCATTTCTCTGCAGTAGGAGAATGTTCTTTCTCCCTGGAAATATAGGAGTTGTTTAAAGTCTAGTTGACCCCTTTTCATTGGACTGCAATTTATTTTTGCAGCATCTCCTCTAAAGTCCATTTTTAGTGGAATTCCTCCTCAGAGTCGACATGTTGAAGTAGTAATCTCGCATCGCGGTTTTTACCCAGTGATTGATCGTTCAAGTGGTATATTCTTCGGTAAGGTTTTCCATTCCAAACAGGGGCGTGTTGCCCAAATTTCTGTTTTGCAAATAACTGTTGGTTTTGTATGACAAGGTGCATACCAGCAAATGAATCAAGAAGGGTCTGTATGTGACTAACATGAAGATGTTCGTATAATGAGACCCAATTTCCCCAGTGGAATTCTTCTTCTTTCCCTAATGGAGCAGGTGTCCTTTCTCTCTGGTGAGGTGTACAAGAGAATTCCAGTCATAACTCTTTCGTTACTAGTGGTAGAAGATTTTGTTGCGATATCCCCAATGGAGTTTTTTGTCCCGGGATGTTTATTTCTTCCCCAAACGAGGATATTTTACCTCCCAGCAACGTTATCCCCAGTGTGGTCTGAGTAGAATTCTTTTTATTTAAGAATTTCTATACTCCCCAACAGAAACTATCTTCGTCAAAGAATTCATATGCCAGAAGTTTCCATTCCCAGCAAAAAAAATCCTCTTTCCAATAGAGGATAAAGAATTTGTTCCCCGTGAAGTGGGGAGTTTGATCAGAATTTAAGACTTTCTCTGAACTGTAATTTACGTTTGCAGCATTCTTCCCAGGGAGTTACTTCCCCAGTGATATCGATCTTTAGAGGTTGGCAGTTCTAAATCTCAGTTCCCCATTGAAGTACAAATTTCCTTATCTCTACAGAAGATCAGATGTGCAAGTATACTCATTCGAAAGTTCTTTATCTTCTCAACAGTCGATTGTTGATCTGTTTTCTTAATGCATTGCATCATTACATTGCATCTACAAAAACACGTAGCATTTCCATTGCATGGAGCATTACGCTATAAAAAAGAATTTCAAACATGCATGAGTATAAGCCAGTTATGTCCACTTGCAGTAACCAGATTGTTATGCGCTCAGATTTGATTTACCTCCACAAGAAGCTTAGGGTAATTCTATTATGTTTCCCTAGCAGAGTTTGTTTGGATTCACCACCAGTCGGGTCTTTGGTATTTCTCCATTTCCCCAGTAAGTTTTTGGTTTGCGCTTACCTTTGCAAGCCTTTGGTTATTTTACCCGCGTTTTCTTTGTCGTTAGAGTGTGAGTAAGAGTCGGTGTATAATCTTTCTTGCTTCTCAAGTGTTTGAGTATCCATACTTGGTATGTGGTAATTCAGATAATTGCCACTTTTGAAGAATTGACACCCCGCTTTGGCTTGAGGGATTTTTTGTAGTCCTTGTGTATCTGCAACTTATCAAAAGCCCAGTGTGTTTTTGCAATCTTTGTTACAGTCTACTTTGACCAATCTCTTTCTCTTGTAAAGTTCACCTTCGATCAGTGCTCTTTAAAGGTCCTGCTTAGTCGGTTCCTTGTTTTGGTTTATCCGCGTTAGTAGGGTCCTCCTTTCGTTAGCCTAGCTAACTTTTTATGATTAAGAGTCTTTCAATGTCTCTTCAAAGTCCAGTTGTCTGGCGCCCTTGTTTAGGCGAATGCGTCTTTTTTATTGGGGCTTTCTTCGGTTAGTCTCGTTCCTGTGTTCGCTAGCAATTCTAAACATTTGTTTCTTGATGATCAACTTCGCTCTTGTGTATCTAACTCTGACCAAGATATGCATACCTTTATCATTTGTTGAGAGTCCCCTTCAGCTGGTCTCTTTGCAGTTATAAGTTCGCCTTCGACCGACGTTCTTTTCTTAGGAATCTACCTTCGGCATAGTATTCTTGGATGAAGATTCCCCTTCGGCTGGTTTCTTTATCCTAAAGTCCACCTTCAGCTGGCATCCTTTAAAATCCACCTTCGGCTGGTATCATTTGTTGAGAGTCCCCTTCGGCTGGTCTCTTTGCAGTTGTAAGTTCGCCTTCGACCGGTGTTCTTTTATTAGGAATCTACCTTCGGCATAATATTCCTGGATGAAGATTCCCCTTCGGTTGGTTTCTTTATCCTAAAGTCCACCTTCGGCTGGCATCCTTTAAAATCCACCTTCGGCTGGTATCATTTGTTGAGAGCCCCCTTCAGTTGGTCTCTTTGTAGTTGTAAGTTCGCCTTCGACCGACGTTCTGTTCTTAGGAATCTACCTTCGGCATAGTATTCCTCGATAAAGATTCCCCTTCGGCTGGTCTCTTTATCCTGAAATCCCGCTTCGGCTGGTATCTTTCAAAATCCCGCTTCGGCTGGTATCTTTTGTTAAAATCCTGCTTCAGCTGGTACCCTTTGTTAAAATCCCACTTCGGCTGGTATCTTTCAAAATCCCGCTTTGGCTGGTATCTTTTGTTAAAATCCCGCTTCGGCTGGTATCTTTCAAAATCCCGCTTCGGCTGGTATCTTTCTAAAAAACCCCGCTTCGACTGGTATCATTTGCTAAAATCCATCGTCGACTGGTATCATTTTTCAAGAGTCCCATTCGTTTGGTCTCTTCCCTCAATAAGTTCACCTTCGATTGGTGTTTTCATTGTAAGAGCTTTCTTCGGTCTGTCTCTTTCATACGTATCTGATACCGACCACGGATATGTATTTTTGATACCTGTTTCATATGTCTGCTACCAATCCCAGACATGTGTTCTTGATATCTTTGTAAGGGCTTTCTTCGGTCTGTCTCTTTCGTACGTATCCGATACCGACCACGGATATGTATCTTTGATATCTCTTTCGTATGTATCCGATACCGACCACATATATGTATCTTTGATGTCTCTTTTGTGCGTATCCGATACCGACCACAGATATGTATCTTTTCTATCTCTTTCTTACGTATCCGATACCGACCACGGATATGTATCTTTTTTATCTCTTTCTTACGTGTCCGATACCGACCATGGATATGTATCTTTTCTATCTCTTTCTTACGTGTCCGATACCGACCACGGATATGTATCTTTTCTATCTCTTTCTTACGTGTCTGATACCGACCACAAATATGTATTTTTGATGTCTCTTTCTTGCGTATCCGCTACCAACCCCGGATATGTGTCTTTGATACTTTTTTTCGTATGTTTGCTACAGACTTCAGGCATATATCTTTTGATAGCTTACAAGTGTTTGTTACTAAATCCCAACAGATGTTCCTTGATAACCAAGTTATTCTGCTGTGTGTCAAACCCTGGTTAAACATACATCTAACCTGATAACCTCTTTTACCTAGCAAAAAAATAAATACAGAAAGACCAAAAATAATGATACCTGACTGGCTTCGAAGTGCAAATTTTCGGGTTCTTTTAGTATTTAATCTTCTTCTACCTTGAAAGTTCGAAAGGCTGGCGCCAATCTCACCTTCAGGTTGAAGGCGATTAAATAGGGGCAGCTGTTGCACCCAAAAATTTGCCCTCCTAATTTCACTTTTAGGGCTTAGACTTTTTGCATTCATCCACATCATTCCAAGGGGTCATTTGCATAGCACACATTTTTCATAAAATAGATCGCCTGAGGTTCAAAAGATCAGCAGTTAGGAAGTTAGGGTTTACAGCTAATTAAAGGTGTATGTGTTGAATAAGTTTGATTATCCAGGGTCTTCTCGGTGTATAAAGTTTTGGAATTAAGGTTTTGGTTCAGGCTCATTTTTGGACTTCTTCTCCACCAAGTTACATGGATAATATCTTCTGATAGACAACCGATTGTAGGTCATTCTGGTAAAGAACTCCAGGACGTGACCTAGCATATGGGGGCTTCGAATCATGGCGTCATTTCCTATAAGTATGCTTGTCATTTGATTAGGATTAATGACTGTGACATGACAATCATCTACTCCTCAGTTAATCAATTTAGGTTTTCTTGAATCATGGTTCAAATATGTTTCATCGGATATTTCTTTGTGCATCTAAACCGAGGAATCAAGATTGTGAGACTTTATCATCCATCTGTAAGATGTTCCTTATGGCACTAATTTCAAGTTGAAATAACCGATCATTAAGGGCCGGGGATTGAATTGTGAAGCGCGGTTCATGACCTAAGATATGAATTCGTGGACTTCTCCTTAACCAAGGCAATTATTGTCCTCATCATTGTCATTTGTTATCTGCGATGCGAGCGGACTTGGATTGAAGTAGGCTTCTCGTGGAAGAATTCATGCAAAGTAATTCAAGGTTCAAGGCATTCAAGGTAGGGTTTGGTTCAACATGGCATACCTGGTTGATGGGCTTACAAGCTCTTATGAGACCTAGAGATGCATAATCAGGGGCCAAGTTCAAAGATACGTGGATAAGATTTGTTGACTTCGGTTAAAGTAAGCTTTGAACAATTAACTCTCGGACCAAGGTCTCCCTCGAACTTTCATCTAATATGTGTTAGGCATTCAAGTTGCACTTGAAGAATGGTATGGAAAAAGGAAAAGAAATATTGGTTCAAAAAAGGAAATTTCATTAAAAATCAGGGTTTCTATTCATTGATAAACGTTCGATCATGTGGGCTATGAATTTAGTGTTGCCAAGCGATCAATTGGTATGATTTAAGATTCTGGTTCATGGATTCCCTATGGCGATTGATTCGTCAAGGATCAATACAAGGGGGGCATTAAGATTTCTTGAGGATCCACATTTCGTCAATTCAAAGAGGTGTATTTGGCTTGGATTACAAGGTGTGGACAATATGAATTTCAATATTGAATCCGACTTTTCTATGAAATTCAAGCACGATGTGGCATTTAATTAAGGTCCAAGTCTTGATTCAAGATCTTGTTTTGAGTTATGAGGCAAGCGTCATGGTTAGTGCGAGTATTGGATTCATTTGCATTTTGATAACATAAAGCCAAGATTTTGATTGACAATATTATTTCAAGCATGTAATTGGAGTTCAACTATAGTGGAACTATGAAAGGAAACGGTGCAAAAGTCACAGGTGAAAGTCTAAGTCTGTTTGAAATGAATACATCATAAAGGATAATTTCGGCTTCTCAAACATTTGCAGGATACTTCACTCCTTATCAATCCAGTTACTGTTTAGAGAATTCTTTAAATAAAACAAATACCAAAGGGAAGGTTCTAGTTTGTATAAATGTATAGAATTCAACAGATTCAAAGAAGAAGAAAAAAGAGAGCAAAATAGTTTTAAAAAAAGAAGAAGCGGGTGGAGTTATCATGATACTTATTGATGAGACATATCAAGACGTTGTTGTCCCATTTTTGATCCATTATACTATTGTCAGAAAGAAAATAGGAGTAAAGATTCTATCCTATCTCAAAACTACAAGTAAGCCGATGTCAAGGATATTACAAGCAAAGACAGTAATAGGAGCTCAACCAGCACCGTGCATTGCAGCATTTTCTTCTAGAGCAACCGGAAACATGTTCAACATTCTCTCCGGAACTTCTATGGCATGTGCTCACGTAACCGGAATTGCCAACATTGGTCAAATCTGTTCGTCCTTCTTGGTATCCATCTACCATCAAATCCGCCTTCATGACAACTGCAACAATCTTTGATAAGTGCCACAAAACGATCAGTATAGATCCAGAACAAAGCAAGGGCCCTGCATTACCTGTTCGGCCCTGCATAGAAAGATAAAAAATAGAAAATTAATTAAACAGCTCATCAATCTCCTCCTAGAAACTTTATAACTCCATAACAAACTCATAACAACCCCTAACTCTCTATAACAAACACTAAAAACAACCCCTAGCAAACTACTAACAGAATTTCCAACAAACTACAAACAGAACTAACCACCTAACCGCTTTTCTACCCCTGCTAACTTCCAAACAGAATAACTAACTGCTCTAACCGAATTCATCTCAACCATTCATTAGCTAACCAACTAATTCAAACCAAGGGCTCAGATGCACTTACCTCTAACAAACTTTTGCAGATCCTAACTGATTATATAAACTGGTTCTGTCATCAATAACGGGTATTCTTCGTTCTTCTAAGAATGGATGCAATCTTCATCCTCTTGTCTCTTTGTAATTCCCCATTATCTTCAGCAATCTTGCATCATCTTCATCAAATATTCAATATCCATCATCATCATCATGCTCCATCATCTTCTTCAATATGTCGTCACTCTCAACATTGTTCACACATCAATGATCATCTTTCATCTCAGCACGTTGCAAAACTTCTTCCACTACAAGCAACAACATCATCATCATTTCGAAGTCTCCTGTAAATGCAGCTTGTTTCATCTTCGTCATCAATAACATCATAATAATAACACCAAAAGCAGAAGAAGAAAGGAGGGAAAAGATTCACATTCATCATTCAACACTTTCACAAAAAACTCACCAGTCTCAAATTCTCCGCAACTTCCTTTGAATTCTCTTTGAATTTCTCTACAAGTTCATCATCTTTATCCCCTCTAAGATCTCTGTGACTGCATCCTCTTCATCTCAGCATCATCGCGATAATCTGCATCCGGAATAATTTCAACGCACATCGAAGTTCAGAATCACAAAACAAAGAAGGGGGAATATCAGAGGAAAATCAGTTATAAAGAAATACTCTCTACCTCTTCTCTCTTCTTGATCTCCATATTTTTTTCTGCATCTTCAACCTTTTTGTGACTGGTTACCATCACTATCTTCATAAGCAGCCTCCCTGCAACTGCGTTATCTTCATCGATTCTCCAATCATTGGAGGAAGAACACCAAAAACTCAAACTCTTTCTCTTTAAAACCAGTTCTTTGCTCCCCTCATCATCTTTCTCTATCCCAATCCTGTGAATATCAACAACAGCATATACATAATGAGATTCAGAACAGAATCATAAGAGGAGATGACAGAAAAGAAGAAGAGATTGCAGGATTTTTTTTATTGAAAAAAGGAGAAAAGTCAGAAAATTAGATATAGAAGAAACTCACCAAAAACTATTGAATCCACTCCCTCTGCAACCTCGCCATCTTCATCCTCCTCCAAGTTACCTGGAGCCTTCATTCCTTATTCCTATTTCATTATGAACTCACGCTCACACCATCAACAACACTGCAAGAACCTCATCGCTTCACCATTTTTCATCTTCGATCTTCAAAAAACTCCAATCCAAACCAATTGTCTACACAACAACAAAAACTTTGCACAAATAGAGTTTCACACAAGAAGAAGAATCACCACAAAATTCATAGAAAAATCTGCAATAAACTTCATATTTTCTTCTACACTCTTAACACTCTCCAATCTTCCTCAACCTTTAACTTGCTCCAACAGTTTCAACCTTCACCGGAACCGCAACAGCAACAACTCTTCGCACATCACATCAACGTCAATCTGCAACAACCACAACGAATTCTTCGTCTCTCTCAACAATAACACTGAAATGCAGAATACGCGTAGTAACGTAAACAGAAGAACAAAAATGCAGAAGGAGAAGAAGTATGAATCAGAGAGAAGAATTATAACAAAACGCATACCTGATTTCTCTAGTTTTCTCATCATCGAATCGAATCGAAAATGGGAAGGATGTTGAAAAGAGGCTGAATCAGTGAAGAGTGATACGAGTCGAAGAAAGATTGAGGATGATGAGACAGAGAGGCTTCGTTGCGGGCGAGACGGATTGGCGATGATGATGACGGTGAAATCGATTGCGAATTGATGATGTAGACGGAGGACCGGCGAAGAGAAAAGGAGAAAACCTCGGCGTAAGGGACCTCGTTCACGAAGAAGACGAGGCGACACTGTCTTGAATCCCTAGATCGTCCCTTTTCCTTTCAATTCTGAATTTGTTTATTCTATTTTATATATTTTTTATTAATTCAACAAATAAATATAATTATAATAGAATATTCTGATGATTAATGAAATTGAGAATGGGTTGAGGGATGCTACGGGTATGGATGGACCGAACCAATTGATTCCAGGACCCAACAAATTTTTTCTGGTTGCTTTTTGGTTTATTTACTATAAAAAAATTTCTTTTGGGTTTATTTTGATGGGCCTAATTTCATTCTATTTTTTTTCTTGCAGCATATATTGAATCCAGCTTGCACCTCCCGAGGTCTTATTTTCAATACTTATTTCGATTGCGTTTGCCATTAATTTTGGTGATTTAATTTCTTTGGTGATATTGGTAAATAAAAGAGATTTCTTTTCACTTTTCTAACTTTTTTTTCTTTTCAATTTTAATCATTAGTTTTACTCATTTTATGTCATGTATTTCGTTTGCGATTTTTGGTATGGATTGTATGCGATATTTTGATACTTGCTGCCTAATTTTACTTATTCGTATATTATTTCATGATTCCTTAGGAGATTTTGGTTCAAATTTAATCTTCGATTTAATTGAACTAAAATTAGACATTAGGCTTTCAAATCCAAGCATGCTAACATTAAGTAGACGTTTCCCTTTTATTCATCCTTGACTTAGGTCTAACAACGCATGATAAAATTAAGTTTAGAAATATGCTAGTCTCCCCTTGATTTTTCTTTATTTTGCATATGCACTAAAACTTTTTTTTTACAAACTTCAAAATACTAAAAATTTACTGACGAGAATCGTGCCTTCGTTGAACATGGATACGATAAGCGGGTCTCTTCTCGATCTTATCATTCTCTTGCTCTAAGCCTTGGCGTAATTCAAATCTTAAAGAATCATTTCATGAATGAGTAGAGAAACGACTAAAACCTCTCCCTTGAGATTAACTAGTTATCCTCTACAAGCAAAAATATCAACCAATACAAACTCTTGTGGCCTTCGGGCCTTCCTTTCAAAAAACCTTTTTCAAAAGAGCATATTAATTCACTTCTGTGCTGACGCGTAAATCTCCAAAGGTCGAGTTGCGACAGAAGGCGAAATTAATATCGTTCACTTAAAAACCTAAACCAAATTCAAACTTTTTGTGCGCCCAGGCACATTTTCTCCGAACCTTTTCAAAAGAGCATGTTAATTCACTTCTGTGCTGACGCGTAAGTCTCCAAAGGTCGAGTTGCGACAGAAGGTGAAATTAATATTGTTCAGTAAAAAATACAAACAAACAAAAACATATAAGCCGAACTACGGCTGCTCTGATTCCTCAAAACGGATATGTAGGCATTGGGGTAGGGCCCAAGCGAGCATAATTTTATTTTCCCTACATTCTTTTCCCTTTTCTTTTGCATGTGTTCTCCCTTTAGTAGTAATAAACAATAAGCATAGATTAAACACACCCATAAGATAGACAACAAGAGTGGATACCGTAGAGTACTACGGGCGTGTGGGGTGCTAATACCTTCCCCTCACGTAACAGACTCCCTTACCCTTATCTCTCGGTCGCAAGATCGTGACTTCTCCCTTATCAGGTTTTCTCAATGTTTACCTTTTCCTTCCCGTGGGATAAAAGACGTTCGATGGCGACTTCATTGTTTGATGATTTTCAGCTGGTTGTTTCATACCCCCCCCCCCCCCCGAACTCAAAAAACATCTCTAAAGGTCTTTCCTATGCTTTTTCACCTTTCCTTTTTGGATAAAAGAAAAGTCGGTGGCGACTCTTGCTAACCGCAACATTTGCGAACACAAAACGCAAAACCTCAAGTCAGTTCTTCCACCGTATCACAGAACTGGAGACTCTGCTGGGGACATATTAAAAGTGGGGTTACCTTAGGGTTAGATCACATTTACTTTCTTTCATTGTTTGATTTGCATGCTTTACATTATGGTTCTCTGTTTGGGCTTGCTTTAATCCTACACCCGGATTTGGGGACACCTTTTAGGTAAGTAGCAATAGACTGTGAGGGAACTGTGTGGGGTACACCGACATGGTTGAAGCAGTAGCTACGTTGATGTGGCACTTTGGTTGGTACCGGTAACCCTTGAGTTGAATCAAGGAGAGAACAGGGCCGCCGCGTGGTGTCATGAAGCATCAACTGACCTTAGAACCTTACTTGACCAACTTGGCCATTAGGACATAGTGAGATGACCGGTTTCGGTGTAGAGCTGAAAATTGGTTGATACTCGATACCACACTCATTGAGACCGGACTTTTAGGATATCTCGGCTGCAAGAAAAGATTGATTGAGCTGAGACAATGCCTAAAAGAAAGGTCAATGATATTGAGACCCCTTAGAACCCGGTTACTATTAACTAGGACAGGTTGAGCCAACTAAACTTCAAGAGGGTACTTACCTACAAACTCCATGCAAGCCTAAACCTAAGGATTTGTTTACTTTGTGTGAATATGATTATTTGTATGTAAATCTGCTTACCTCATATACTTGTACATAACATCATAACATCATACCATAGCATTTTCAATAACCATTTCAAGGGTCTTTGATGCAGGGTCACGTTGAACCAGACGTCTACCAAAGGGAAAGAGGATTTATTTTCCTCTAAAACAAACGCCGTCAAAAATCAAGTACAAACAACTTGAGTCAAGGGCTATGACCCACTTGACATGGTGAGCTTGATTCTCGTGGAAGAACATCCACCAATACAAAGTTCTCCAATCAAAGATGTTGATAAAAATTCAATCTCTAACTCTTTCTTGTGTTTACCTCGCGAGATCCTTGAAAACATTGCATATATATCATACATATCATTGCATAACAGGATTCATAACAGGTTTCTCATCTCCTCCGATGTTTATTTCAGCAATGGCTCTTGAACAAACAGTGAAAGACATCCAGGCTCAAAACGCTCAACTTCAAGAGATGTTCTTGAACCTATCCAAGGGGTATGAAGAGTTGAAAGCACTCCTCGCTGGGAACCTAGCCAAGAAAAATCCTGAGGGCAACAAAGATGATCAGTTGGAACAGCTACAAACCGAGATAGCCATAGTGAGGGTCCAAATGATGGGACAGCTGGTGGGCCAGATGGCTCTCATTCAAAACATGGCACAAGAACAAGAAGAGCTAAGGGTCCTCATCAAAAAGCTTTGTCAGGATGGATGTAACCAAATGGGGCAAACATCTAGAATTGGGGATCAAGTCATCATTCATCCTCCCTTGAGACAAGAAGTCGAGAGGAGACCTCCCCAATTTGCTTCAGCATCACAAACCCAGCAACAACCTCGCCAACAACAACAGGGTAATCGGCGTAAGCGGAACACAACTGAAAGGCATTTTACCAAAATCAACATGTCATTGTCTCAAGTACTGCAACACATATTGGAGGCCAAGCTGGTTACATTGAAAAACCCCTCTCAGAATCCCAACACAGCTTCTCCGAGGTACAATCCAAATGCAAGATGTGCGTACCACTCCAACAGTCCTGGACATGACACCAATAGCTGTTGGACATTAAGAAATAAAATTCAAGATCTGATTGAAGAAGGAACGCTGGAGTTCACACAAGATGGCCAGGCTGAATTCTCTTGCCAAAGGCACTTCACCCAAATCAACATGCCATTGTCACAAGCATTACAACACATGTTGAAGATGAATCTGATTACGCTAATAAACCCTCATCCGAGCCCAAAGACTTCCTCTCCTAACTATAATTCGGAGGCAAGGTGTGCTTATCATTCTGACAGCCCTGGGCATGATACAAATGATTATTGGGTGTTAAAGTATAAAATTCAAAACCTGGTGGACGAAGGAATGTTGGAGTTCACCTAAGATGGTCAGACTGAGTTCTTCTGTCATCCTTCAAAGGCTCACCATCTAAAGTGACAAGTTCAGACAAAGAGGCTTCTGCTCATTTTGAATTTTCAAGTTGTAATTTCTTTTGTTATTCAAACAATTACCTATTAATGTCAAAATTTGTTTCATTAATCCATTGCATATGTTTGTCTTGAATTATTTCATTTTCATTACATTTAAACTATGGTTTTTACTCTCTTTATGACGTTTAACTCTTGCTAAAAGTTACAAGCCTTTAGAGGGAGGATGACGAAAACAATGCCATAATCTCATACAATATGCTTTTGGACAGACCTTGCTGACGATGTACAGGCATTCTTTCAAATCCTAAACACTGGAGTTATAAGGAAGATAATCCCTAGTCAACCCCTTCGAGCCAAAGAAGTAGAAGTTTTCTGTTTTAACACAAATTGAAATCTTTAATCAAAACCTGGGCAGGGTAGTCTCTCAGTTAATTCAAACACGCATTAAGCCGCAAACTCTCATCTCATAATACAATGAATGACATCAAAAACATTCCTCTGGAATCAAAAGACGGTGATGGTTCCATACCACATAGGCAGACATTATCTCTCGAAAAAAGAAAATCCCACTAAGTCAAAACCTACGAAGGAGACTTAAGAAAACTGGGGCATCCCGCTGACTGTAATCTCAAAACAGGAACAGTCAGGAAAAAATTAGGGATAACAAATCAATTAAAAAGAGGTCACTACAAATCCTCAACAACATGAAAAAAATGTTGCAAAAAATTACTGCCTTCCAACAAACTTAACTTGTTTGAACCATCACCAAAACGTCATCCCAGACTCAATTGGAGTTCAAACGTACAATTAACTGAGCTTAGGACTAAAGATCATCACGAAGAACGGGTGGCTACAAATACATTTGAGCCTTTATGCTTTGTTTCTTAAACCGTGAACCAAGCCACGTTACACCCCTTCAAAAGTCCTAATTGAAGCATGGGTTAGTTCGAAAGCATATTGTTACAAAAAGGTATCCTGACTCCTGTAAGGCTTTACTCAAAATCCTGAGTTAAATTTTTTCCTACAAAACTTCTTTACTTGCTAAAAACGCATTTTTCAAAACTTCAAGACAAGCATAAACTTTTCATTACTTGAGTATCACTGCTTGCATATGGTTAATTGTTTGACAGCGGAGAAATTCACACAATGAATGTCCAGTGAACGAAAGCTCTCTCAGTGAACAAAATCACTTCAAAGAAGGACGACACTTCCATTGACGAATCTCCTATCAACAGGGGGACATGACATGTCACTATCCAGCACACCTAGGGCAGTCCAGATTCCAAGAAATCTCAAGAGTTGCAGAGTAACCAGGGGCAAGTCTCCATCTCTGTCACAGGGGGCATTGAACGTCAATCCTGACAAAGGGTTACATACAGTCAAACATTTCCAGGCATTTCCAGAAGCATTTGCCACTAGGGGCAATGAAAAATCTCCCCAAAAATCCTTCTCACAGGATGATTCCCCGGCCAGAGTTTAATCTCTGAGAACCTTTCCCCAGCTGAGACAACCTCAAGAATCCTCGAGGATTTTTCTCCAAAAAAGTCGCTGCTTCTCCAATAGACTGAGCAACAGGGTTTATTTCCCCAACAAACGACAAGATTCCCCAGCTTGAGTTTGCCTCTCCGACTACTACAAATCAGAGGACCACAACCCCTCTTCCCTAATAGACTACTCTACAATCCCCATCAAGTTACTGTGAAACCTGAACTTGACCAGATATCAGTTCCACTTCGATTCCCCAGTAGAGCAACGAACGACTAAGACTCCTAAACTTTTTCCCAAGCAGGAATAAACATACTCCCCACAGAGTTTCCAATATTTCCCAACGGAGTTCTCCTCAAACAACAAAACAGGAATCCCCGGTGGAAACATTCTAAGCAAAGTTTGAAGACACACATACTCTTCAACAACAATCCAGGATTTAACGACTCCTTGACATTTATCAAGGATTTATTTTCCTAGACAAAAATACATTTATTAAACATTTCACATTTCATACATCCTATTCTTATACATGATAAGTGCATACGACACCATCTCATTTATTTTGAGAACATCATGACATCACGCATTTCATACATCATGACATTGCATACAACTAATGTTCTACCTTTTTTTCAGGAAAGATCAATCAACAGATGGTTACCATTAACCCTTTTCAAGTTCCAGATTAATACCTGTAGCAAGCCAGGAAAACTATCTATGGACCACTGATTGTAGATTAATACATGTAACAAGTCAGGAAGACTATCTACATAAAGAGATTGAAGATTAATACCTATAGCAAGTCGGGAAAACTATATTTCTTTCTCAGGTCAGAGATTAATACCTGAAACCATCCAGAACAACTATCTCGTCGACCAACCTTTTCAAGTTCCAGATTAATACCTGTAGTAAGCCAGGAAAACTATCTATGGACAACTGATTGTAGATTAATACCTGTAACAATCCAGGAAGACTATCTACATGAAGAGATTGAAGATTAATACCTGTAGCAAGCCAGAAAAACTATCTTTCTTTCTCAGGTCAGAGATTAATACCTGAAACCAGACAGGATAAATATCTACTCGACCAACTCAAACAATTCAACCTTTTGATACAGTTCATATACGCACCAGATACGGATGCCATCCTGATACTCATTCAGATTCACCTTTTGATATAGTTCAGATATGCACCAGATACGGATGCCATCCCGATACTCATTCAGATTCACCTATTGATACAGTTCAGATACGCACCGGATACGGATGCCATCCTGATACTCATTCAGATTCACCTTTTGATACAGTTCAGATACGCACCAGATACGGATTCCATCCTGATACTCATTCAGATTCACCTTTTGATACAGTTCAGATACGCACCAGATACGGATGCCATCTTGATACTCATTCAGATTCACCTTTTGATGCAGTTCAGATACGCACCAGATACGAATGCCATCCTGATACTCATTCAGATTCACCTTTTGATACAGTTTAGATACGCACCAGATACGGATGCCATCCTGATACTCATTCAGATTCACCTTTTGATACAGTTCAGATACGCACCAGATACGGATGCCATCCTGATACTCATTCAGATTCACCTTTTGATACAGTTCAAATACGCACCGGATACAGATGCCATCCTGATACTCATTCAGATTCACCTTTTGATACAGTTCAGATACGCACCAGATACGGATGCCATCCTGATACTCATTCAGATTCACCTTTTGATACAGTTCAGATACGCACCAGATACGGATGCCATCCTGATACTCATTCAGATTCACCTTTTGATACAGTTCAGATACACACCAGATACGGATGCCATCCTGATACTCATTCAGATTCACCTTTTGATACAGTTCAGATACGCACCAATTACAGATGCCATCCTGATACTCATTCAAAGACAGCTTTCAGATACACTCCAGACATGGACGCATTCTGATACTCAACTTACAAATTACAATTCAACAAGCATTCTTGGATGGCATCTACAAGCCCATCTCCAACAAGATTCTATCACCTCTCCAAATGGCATCTCTAAGCCCATTCCTCCTATCATCGTATCGCCGAGTGCAAATTTCTGGGCACTCTAGTGTCCAATCATCTTCCACCTTCGAGTCACGAATGGCATAACTCGCCAATCTAACTCTTCAGGTTTAAAAAGATTGAACAGGGGCAATTGTTGTACCCCAAAATTTGCCCTCTCATTTTTCAAGTATTTGCTCACAAGATATTCTAAGACGGCAAGTTTGCAGCACTGATACATCAATTTAGGCTTGAAATTGGCACAAGGGCAAAATGGTCAATTGCATACTAGAAAGTCAAACTTTGACTTTTTGGTCAACATTACAACCCAAAGATCAAATTTCATCAAGACATTCAAAAATATCAAGCTTGATCATTAAGAAGTCAAGAGAATCAAAAATCCAACTTTGCAAGACTTTGAGATTTTTCTAAGTATTTTCTATACTTGGTTAAATTCATTTGCTTCATGGAATTTTACTACAACTCCAAATAATTCAAGATGATACAAGTAATTCAAGTTATTACAAAGTGACATTTTTGCAAAATTACATATTCTAAAAACTATGTCTTGATTAAAACCTTGTCACAATATTTTTGCCTTTGACATAATGTGCACAAGACTAAATTTGTGACATGCTACAACTATGCTGTCCAAAATTGAAGAAAATATGATATATCACATTGCCACAAAACCTGGATTGTTGTCCTATATAATCCAAAATATGTCCACAAAACCAGTCAAAAACTGCTCTATGCAGTCTGCCCAAGCCTGTACCATGACATCCCCAAACTTGCACCAAAATGGCAAAGGAAATTTATGTGCAGAAAGCATCAAAACAGCATGCAAAAACAATTCAAAATGAATTTTTGTTTTCCCCCCTAAACCACAGTCAATGGGTCTACAAAAGGAAGGTTGTCTCATAAGACAAAGGGTTGGATGGGGAAGAGAGGATAGAGAGAGAGAATAGAGAGTCTCATTGAGCAGAAAAACAGTATTCCTATGAACCTTGACTGATTTTTCAAAATCAAATATGTTCTTGTTCAAAACAGAATCCCAACCTCTTACTCCACCATACAAACTCTCCCTAAGCCAAACCCTTCATACAAAGTTTGTCCAAACATATAAATAGTTGTTGTGTTACTATCCATCTCCATCTTCAAAACACCAAAAATATTACAGTACAATCCAACTCAGTTCTAGTCGTCTAGAGCAGCTTCCTGAAGACTCACAAGGTTATCACATCCTTTGGAAAAGCATTCAGATCTAAAACAACCAGTGCAGCCCAAAGGTAAGTCCTCTTGACTAGATACCTTGTCATTACATCATTAACAAGTTGTTGTTCTTTGAAAACAAGATGTAGTACTTTAATATCTTTTTGAACTAGTCATCTGCACTTTGTTTAGGCTTATTCAGTTGTTTTTTGTTCATGTTTATCCATCATATGCCATGAACTAACATGTGCAGTCAATGAAATAATGTTTAAGGCTGGAAAATGAAACATGTATCGACACATATCCTCATGTGTCGACTCGTCCTAATGAAAAAACAGGGTATGAGTCGACACATAACCCCCATGCATCGACTCATATTGATTTCAGGTTACAAAACAGAAGTGGGAAAAGACTATGTATCGACATATACGCGCTTCGCGTCGACACAAGAAGGGTGTATGAGTCGACACATCATATTATGTGTCGACTCATACTGAGTTATTTTTGTTTTACAGGAGCTGGGAAAAGCCTATGAGTCGATACATACGCGTTTCGCGTCGACACAAAAAGGGTGCATGAGTCGACACATCCCCTTATGTATCGACATATACTGAGTTATTTTGTTTTGCAGGGGCAGGGAAAAGCTATGTGTCGATGCATAGCAGCATGGGTCGACATATAGCAGTTCAAAATTCATTTTTCCTTTTATTTTACACTGTTTTTACATTGTTTTCATCATTATTCGATATGGTTGTAATATTTCAGTCTCCACTTCATCCCCATTTTTTTTGTACCCCCATCCCCCTAAAGTGATGTAATAGCTTAGGATTTATCTTCCGCATGTTTACTTGCTTTCATATATTTTTAGTAATTAGGATGTATGGCAAGATAAAATCAGCAAATAGATAACCTTTCAAATACAAGACAAAATGCACGCAAACTAACACACTCGCACACTAACACCTCTAGGGCAACCTCACTTTGTCGCCTATCGAAAAATATTCATGTCCCTCGAGCATGGGAGTTTTAGCAAAGACCCTCGATAAAAAGATCGTAGTCCCTCGATGACCCTCGATGTTGCCTTCAATAAACGATCTAGTCCCTAAAATGACATTGCTAAAACGTCCCATATGTTGCCTTCTATGACTATACAAACGTCCCAACGCCCGTCCCTTTACATCCAACGATGGGGCTTCTTACCAAATCAATGGTAAGATAGCCACATCTAAAGAAGGAGGAAAAGCATATTTAAGACCTTTCGAGTAGGTAGGTTCGCTCTCAGTTACTCGCTTGCTTACAACAAAAACATTTTTACCCACACTCTCACTTTTGAACTATTTTCGAAACAAACACTTTGTATGCATTCTTATAGAAACGAGAATCGTTACAAAGTTACATTTTCAAAATACTTTCAAAAACACATCTCACAAACACACTTTTGAACTATTTTCGAAACAAACACTTTGTAGGCATTCTTATAAAAACTAGAACCATTACGAAGTTCCATTTTCAAAATACTTTCAAAAATCACCACCACAAGCACACATTCAAACAAAAGCAAGTGATCTAGCAAGTAACTAAGAGCCCATGGAAAACCATGGATGAAAAGGGTGTTAATACCTTCCCTTTTCATAATCTACCCCCCCCCCCCCCCCCGAACTCAAAAAACATCTCTAAAGGTCTTTTATGTGCTTTTTCACCTTTCCTTTTTGGATAAAAGAAAAGTCGGTGGCGACTCTTGCTAACCGCAACATTTGCAAACACAAAACGCAAAAACGCAAGTCAGTTCTTCCACCGTATCACAGTACCTATCCTCAACAGGAGGGTATTGTTCCTCATCAAAGTCAGCGTCATTATCAGAGACTGCAGGACTAGGCCCCTTTTCTTCATCTTGATTCTCTCCTCCTTTGGATGAATGAGACAGATCAGCTTCCTCTCACAACCTATTCCCAAACCTGTAACCCATATTCAGAAGAACCACCTTCTTCTTCTTCTTCTTCTTCTTCTTCTTTTTCTTCTTCAGGATGAGAGTCTTCAAATCTGCTTGCCCTTTAGCCAGGTTCAGGAACATCTCTTGGAATTGAGCATTCTGAGCCTGAAGAGCTTTGATGGCTTGATTGGTAAGCATTTCAGAAGACATTTTGTGCTGAAATAAACAGCGAAGAAGATGAGAAACCTGTAATGGTACCTGTGATGAGGTGCATGATAATGGAATGCGTATGAAATGATTTCAAAGACTTTGGGAGATTTAAATTTGTAAGACAAAAAATGAAACACACTTTATTAGATTAACTTGTAAAAATGTTTAACAAATGCCTTTAAGGGGTTACAAAAGAAATAACTCAAAAGTAAATCTAAACTAGAAACAATAAAAGACATCAGAAATCCCATGGTCGCTTCCCCTTCGTGCTGACATAATCATTGATTGTCCTTTCATTCTTGAGTTGCCTCGTGAGCTTCAAGATCTTCCTTTCTTACTCATGATACTTCTCTTGGTAGGTATCCATTTCTTCCCTCAACTGAATCCAAGATCTCTTCAATGCCCCAAGATCAGTAGGCATGTATGGATTAAGGACTGTATAAGGAACACCTTCTTCATTGGTATGCTCCACAATCACTGGCAGCACAACTTCAAAGGGCATCCCAAGCTTCTGGGCTCGAGCTCGGACCCACTAGAGATAAGGTTGCATATGGAGAGAAGTATTTGGTCCTAGCTCGTGAGGGTCAGACCTGTTCACCATGCCCCAAGCTCGTATGAACCTTCGACGATGCTTATTAGGGTCTTCCTTGTAGTCAAAGGCAATGTCCTCAAGAAGCAACTCATGGGGACCGTCTCTCCGAGCGCAACCAAACTGTCATAAAGCCAAACAAGGATTGTAGGTTATTCCCCATCTTATTCCAAGCAACGGGACATTAGGGTATCCTCCACATCGATTAATGACAACAACCTTTTCCATATCTTTAGAACTCCAAAAAATGTCTGTATGGGCAAGGGACATTATCCTGTAGGACCAACCTAAACCTTCCTCATTCTTCAACACATACTTAGGGAGGTGCAAAATAAACCACCTCGCCAGCAGCTGTATAAAATACATGAGGGTCCCTCTTCTTCGCACAGTACGAGTGTAGAGAGCATGTAGGATATCACCAAGAAGAGTAGGCACAAGATTGTGGGACAGGAAGATCTTAACCGCATTCACATCTATGAAGGAATTTGGATTCGGGAAAAGAACCAAGCCGTAGATGAGGAGAGCCAAGATGTCTTCAAAAGCCTGAAAATCCAAGTTATCCCAGAACTGTTGAGCTTGATCCATCAGAAACTTAGCCAAGAAACCTTTAACCCCGCTCCGTGTCTCCCAGTTGGATACTACATCAGCCCTTTTTAGATGTAAGGCTGAAGCAATGTCCTCAGGTCTAGGAGTCTCTTCTAAACCTGTGAAGGGTGTCTGCTCAAGTATGGATATGCCCAGTAAATAAGAAAACTTCTCCAAAGTGGGAACTAGTTGATAATCCGGGAAGGTGAAACAATGATGCACTGGATCGAAGAACTGGAAAAACACACTCATCATCTGTTCATCAAACTTTGAGGTAACCAAACCAAGAAGCTGACCATGTCTCCTAATGAATGATGAAGTATCAGAAATCCTCGAGGCTAAATCTTTGAGTTGAGCAGGTATTTGCACAAAGTTAACTCAGATGGTGTTTCTGCGCATAGAAGCCATAATCTGCAAAACAGAAGAAAGATAAATCCCCTTGGTCTTTGAAATGGTTAGTGTGATGAAGTATGCATGCTATGTTATGATGCATGATGTCATGGTAAAACACACAACAGGTATAACAGATAGCAGACATGGTAAAGGCAAACAAGTCACACAAGAGCCCTTAAGTTTCAGGCTTGCATGGGGTCTAGGTACTACCCTCTTGAAGTCCAGGTTGTTCAACCTGTCCTAATAATCGTAACCGGGTTCTAGAGGTTCTCAATATCATTGACCATCCTCCATCGATCATGGTTTCAACTCACGCAATCTTTTCTTGCAGCCGGAACTATCTCGAGAGTATGGTCTCATTGAGTGTAGTATCGAGTATTAACCAGTTCTCAGCTCTATACCGAGGTCGGCTATCTCACTACTTCCTATGGCCAAGTTGGTCAATTATAGGTTCTAAGGTCAGTTGATGCTTAACGACACACATAACAGCCCCGTATTCTCCTCGATTCTCCACAAGGGATACCGGTACTAACCAATGTGCCGCATCAACGTAGCTACTGCTTCAACCGTATCGGTCTACGATGTACAGTTCCCTCACATTCTATTGCTACTTACCTACAAGGTGTCCCCCAGACCCGGGTTAGGATCTATAGTAACTCTGATACAAAGCCCATAAAAATAAAGCAATCAAATCAAACAATATAAGCAAATATGATGAACTAATCCTAAGGTATACCCCACTTATTAATTCCCCAGCAGAGTCGCCAGTTCTGTGATACGGTGGCAGAATCGCACTGTTTTGGAAAATGCTGGTTTAAGTTTTGCGTTTGTGTTTGCAAAATGTCGCGGTAAGAAAGAGTCGCCACCGACTTTTATTTTATCCAACAAGGAAAGGAAAAAAGCACAAAAAAATTCCTTTTTTGAGATTTTGAGTATGGGGGGTAGATTATAGAAAGGGAAGGTATTAGCACCCTTTCTATCCATGGTTTTCCACGGGCTCTTAGGTACTTGCTCATAATTTTAAAATTGCTTATGTGTTTGTGTGATTTGTAAAGTTTTTGTTTTACTTCGATTTAACCCTTGCTTCTGTCTTCAAGAGTGTTACGAAGTCGTTTTGAAAACTTTGTTGTAAAAGAGTGTAAGTGTGGAAAAATTGTTTTGAGCAAGTACTTAAGAACTAATCTACCTACTCGAAAAAAGAATTGTTCTATGTTCGTTTCCTTTAGACAGCGCTATCCCACTATTAGTGAGTAGGTAGCACCATCGTTGGAGTTTTGAGGGTCAATTCGAAAAGGGACGTAGGATCACTAAAGCAATGTTAGGACGTCCTAGTAATAACCCTAATGTCTTAAGATCAATATTCGAGACAACTATTCTGAGGCAACCTTTCCGAGGCAACTTTGATCTTTGGGACAAAAGAGTGACCACTAAAATACCTTATACTCAATGATTATTTACCGAAGGCAACCGAAGTGGGAGTATACCCTAGGAGTGCGCATGTGCGAGTGATTCAATTTCAAGTTATTTATCTTTGCACATTTAGGGTTTTCTAACTGTTTTAAAGCTTACATACATTCTTGTCATGCATCCCTATTATTCATACATCTAACAGTTAATATTTGCGGAATTTAAAGTGCGGAAAGTAAAGCTACGCTATTACAAGGCTTCGGGTATTTACATAGCCAAAAACAACCCGTAAAAAAACGATAAATAAAAAGGAGAAAAATCCTAATTAAACTATTACAACTTGTAAGCAATTACATCAATATGGTAAAAAATAAATAGAGTGCGTGCGAGATAAAGACGAAAGGAAAATTAGGGTTTTGACCCCGTCTAACCTAATTAAAAGAAAAATATTTTCCGGTGTTTTTAATTGTTTTTTAGAGAAAGAATAAGATTTTTAAATTAAATACAAAATTAGTTAGTAATTAAATTAATTAAAGAAATGACTAAATTTAACCTATTTTTGTGTTTTTGGTTATTTTAAGAAAAAGAAAATAGAATTAAGTTAGAAACAAAAACCCTAATTGTTCTAATTGTTTTTTATTTATTTACAAAATAATTTAAGTTACCTAAAATTAAATAACCTAATTTAATTAATTTTTGTATAAAAAATAAATATCCTAAATCTAATTGGGTGAAAAACATTATTTTTGTCATTTTTGATTAAAAAAAAAGAAATAATTTTTAAGTTAGTAAAATAGATAAATAAATTAAATAATGGAAATATAAAAAGAAAAGAAAATAGAAATTGGGCCTAAAATAGCAATTTGGGAGGGTGTGGATGGCAACTTCTGGACCCAAAACAAATTATCCACGTTGACCTGCTGGATCCCCTGCCATGCGTTGACTAGGTCACATGATAGGTCCTTCAATGATGGCCTTCAGATCTGGCCTCCTGCACACCTGGCTGGTTGGATGATGATGGACCATGGTGGTCATCCCACACAAGCACGCATATGATTATGGAAAGGAAAATAATATGAAACAATTGGGGGGACCTAGGATTCGAACCCAGGCCCCAAAGTATTTTCCACCTGCACCAATGTCAGCTGAACTACGCGCTTGTTTTGTACACAAAATAATAATAATTGATAATATAAAACAATGGGAGTTAGTGGAGAGAAAAAATAAAAATTGCGCCAGAATTCAAATAGACCAATACGGTAGTGCCACGCCAGTCATCCCTGTCCTCTCTCTGTTGGTAAAAGTCAAAGACTTTTACCTACGGACGTATGTCCATAGCTACAAACCTTGTGATTCTCAAAATCAAACACAAGCAAGATAAATAAAATCTAAGGCTATGGATTGATTCGTCTTGGCCTATTGAGCACGATGGTGCCCTTCTTGAGGGCCAATTTTACCTGTGTGAAAAGATCCCAAATCGAGAACACGAACCCTAGCAATGGTGGATTTTGATACAGCTTCCAAAAATGCAATTAAATGATATATACAGCTTGCAAATGTGTTAGGGATTCAGAATATACTATTGAAACATGATAAATATGCAGGAATAGCAAGATCGGATTCTGAAAATTTTGGAAAACCGTGTATCACTTACATTGAGTTTTTGCACTGGAAAATCCTTGTTCTTGATTGTATATCTTGCTTATGATCCCAGGAAATGAATGAGGGGGTTAGGGAGTTCTGAAAATGCCTGGAAGTGCAAAATCAGTTTACCACTTTTCTTTGTTTTTTCAAGTTTTGTTCTCTCTTTTGCGCCTCCAAAACCTTCCAATTTTTGTCTGCAAATGTTCCCTATATACTAAGGATTGGATTAGGGTTGTAAACATGATCTCAATCTTTGCCAATTATTGATTTTGATCTTGATTTGATTCACTTGAAAATCCTTCCAAAAATAGGCTAAAACCAATCTTTTTATGCACACAAAGGCCTTGCACGAATTCATTCACTTGCCAGCTGGATATAAGACCTGGAACATGCACAATATCTTGAGATTTCAATGATTTGGATTTTTTTCATGATTTGTTTTGATTTAAATTGATTTAATTGCAAAAAAAATAATAATAAAAAATAAAAATAAGATAAAGACAAGTGGAAAGATCTAGGGCTCTTGGACCATGCTACCAACTCAAAACAAATGCAAAAAGTCAGGCCCATTTGGCAAAAATTTCAATTTGAGGCAATTTTGACTTTTGGCAATTTTGCAAAAAAGGTCAACTTCACCAATGCATAACTTCCTCAATTTTGACTCTTTGAAGGTGTTCTTGGACTTTTAAGAAAGCTTGAGATGTCCTCTAAGCAAAACTTTTAGACTCATCTCAATTGAGTCATCCATGTTCATGTATGAAGCTTTGACAAAAAAGGTGTTTTTATTGACTTTTCAAAGTGACCTATAATGTCAAAATTCATAACTTCTTGTGAGTGCATATTTTGAACTTGGGAGATGAAGATGAATTGTAGGTAATTTCCTCCTCTTCAAAATGAGTTTGTATGGGTCATTTCTCATAAAGTATGAGAAAGTTATGCTTGGTCAAAGTTGAGTTGACTTTTCCTGCAAAACCCTAATTTAGTAACTTTTGGGTTTTTATGAATTGTGAGCATTCCTTGATGAATCATGATCAACCCTTGATAAAATGATGAATCCTACTTCAAAATGAGAATGTTGACAAAAAATCTTGAAGTTTGACTGTATGTGGGCCACAGTTGACTTTTTCCATAACACTGTCGATTTTCAGGCTTTTAAGCAATTGACTGTGCAAACTTCCTCTGAAAGGCTTGAAACTTGACATGGATGATCTTGAGAACATATTAGGACAATGATAAGCATTTGAGACCCTTTGGAATCAAGCATCATGATGCATACTGAAACCCTAATTTTGAGGTTAGATTGCCTTAGGAGAGAGCTTGTCTGATCAACTCTTGGACTTCCTTGAGCAATTTGAGAACCTCACTTGAAATGTATTGAGAAATATGGGAGGGAAAATTTTGGGGTACAACAGTAAGCACATCGAGCATTTGGGTTGTAGCGGGGAGATGCCATATTGGGATTCTTAGGAGCCTCCTTTAGAGTCACCAGATTGGACTTCAGCAGATGTGGCAAAAAATGGGATAAAGTCATGTTGATCTGGGTAAATTGTCTTATGGGCGCATCCGGCATGTGCTGATTGTTTTGTTGTTGGTTTGATGCAGGATTAGAAATCATAACATCCCCTACCGTCGGGCGATGTTCAATTTTGTTTCAATTTCTTTGGCCATAAGCAGCACTGACCTCCTTCTTTCCAGTGAAAGGTCTGTTTGCAGTACTGGAGGATGTATCTCTTTGGATTTTACCACTTTTGATGCTAGCTTCTACCAGTTCACCAGTCAGTACTAGTTCAGTCAACCCAGCAGAAGAGCTTCCAATCAGATGGTTAAAGAATGGACCAGACAACGTGCCCAAGAACATGTCCACTGACTCCTTATCAGACAAAGGAGGTTGGACTCTTCCCGCAAGGTCTCTCCAATTTTGGGCATAATCTTTAAAACCTTCACTAGAACCCATAGATATACTTTGCAATTGTGTACGAGTTGAGGCGAGGTCAGCATTATATTGGTACTGCTTGTAGAAAGCAGCCGCCATATCTTCCCAATTATGAATGTTGGTTCTTTCCAATTGATAGAACCATTCCAGCTGAGTCCCTGCTAAACTTTCCTGGAAGAAATGTACCCACAGATTCCTATCAGTAGTGTGGGGTTGAATCTTTCTTACATATGACCTTAAGTGCAACTTAGGGCAGGAGACACTGTCATACTTATCAAAGGTGGGGATCTTGAATTTCTGCGGGATGACCACCCCTGAGACCAGTCTCAACTCTTCAAAATCTAGCCCGGGTACCCTCTAGATCTCCATAGCATTGAGCTGATCCTCCAGCTATTTATATTTATCATCAGCAGGAGGATACTTCTCCTCAGAATAGTCAGGTTCATCTTCCTCAGACCCTGGGTTGTTGTTTTCTTCTGTGGGCTTTTCTCCTAGATTGTCCCCCTCGTCAGACGTAGTTGCGAAATCTAAAGCTCGCTTGGCTGGTCCTCTAAACCTTCTAACCAAATTCAAGACACCAGTCGGTTTCTTTGGCTTCTTGCTCTTCTCTTTCATGATCAGAGCTTTTAGATCTTCTTGCCCCTTGGCTAGAGCCAAGAATATCTGCTGAAACTGAGCGTTTTAAGCTTGAAGATCCTTTACTATTTGTTCGATAACCATTTCTTTTGCTGAAATAAACAGCTAAAAGAATAAGAAACTTGTCTTGAAATACCTGCTTATGCAATGAAGTGTATGATATGCTTATGCGATGTTTTCAAGGACTTCAGGAAATTTAAATTTTTGAACCAAAATGAAACAAAGATTTTATTAGTAGAATTCAAAATACAATTGCCTTTTAGGCTTACAATTGAAATTAGAATTCTAAAATCCAAGAAATCGGGTTTCCCGTGGGCGCTTCCTCTTTGTGCCGAGATAGACATTAAGACTTTTTTCTTCGTGAAGTTGCTTCATGAGCTCCAACACTTTCTTCTTATTAACATAAAAATCATCTCTAAAGGTATCACGTTCTTTCTTCAACTGAATCCAGGATCTCTGCAGCTCTTCAAGATCAGTGGGCATGTCAGGATGGAGAACTGTATAAGGAACATCTCCTTCGGTGATGGGATCCACAACCACTGGTAAGATGGCTATATACGGCATTATAAGGTTATGTGCGCGAGCTCGTACCCATTTGAGATAAGGTTCCGTAGGGATGGAAGTATTAGGCCCCAAGGTCTTGATATCAAATTTGTTTATCATGTCCCAAGCTCGTACGACCTCTAACGATACCCTTGAACATCATCCTCGTAGTTAAACACAATACCCAGGATAAGCATATTGTGCAAACCATCCCTTCGAGCATAACCAAATTGTCGCAGACCCAGAGAAGGATTATAAGTTATGCCTCCCCTAATTCCAAGTAGTGGGACATTAGGGAATTCCCCGCAACGGTCAATGACAGAAATATCTCCCATAGATCGGGAATACCAGAGAATATCCGAGTGAGAAAGTGACATTATCATTCACGACCAACCCAAACCTTCTTCATTCTTCAATACTGATTTAGGGAGGTGAGATATAAACCACCTTGACAGTAATGGCATGCAACACATAAGAATCCCTTATCTCTTCATGGTGTGAGTGTGGAGGGTATACAAGACGTCTCTGAGTAGAGTAGGCATAAGGTTACGAGAGAGGAAAACCTTGATAGCATTCACATCTATGAGTAAGTATGGATTAGGGAACAACATTAAACCATAGATTATAAGGGCCAAAACCTCCTCAAAATCTTGGAAATCAAAATCATCTCAAAACAGCTGAGCCTTCTCTAATAGGAATTTGACTAGAAAACCCTTGACTCCGCTTCTTGTTTCCCAGTTGGATACAATATCGTACCGTTTTAGATGTAAAGTTATTGCAATGACTTCTGGCTTTGGCGCTTCTTCTAAACCGGTGAAAGGCATCTGATCAAGAATAGGTATACCCAATATCTGAGAGAATTCTTCCATGATGGGTACCAACTGATAGTCTGGGAAAGTGAAGCAATAGTGTTTAGGGTCAAAGAATTGAAAGAGTACACTCATCATCTTCTTATCAAATCTCGAGGTAACTAGATTGAGAAGTCGACCATATTTCTTGGTGAACGAAGAAGTCTCAGGAACCCTTGATACTAGCTCTTTGAGTTGGAGAGGTTTTCTTACAAATCTGATTCAGATAGTATTTCTACGAGCGAAAGCCATGATCTGCAAAACAGAACAAAGATAAATTCCATTGGTCCTTGAAATAGTCAGTGTAATGAAAAATGGATGTTATGATGCACGATGTTGTACCCCAAAATTTTCCCTCTCATGTTTTCCAAGATTGTCTCTTACATAGGTGGTTACAAACACTTGATTAGAGAAAATATAAAATTTTAAAGATAATCAAGTGTCTTTCGATTTGGCTTATGAATAAGGTACTTCAATTGGGCGTTTGGCACTCTTCGATCATGCTTTGATTAGTGAGTTTCGATTGGGTATTTGGCACTCTTCGAGCAAGCTTTGGTACACAAGTATCATTCCAGCAGTGCCCTCTGTGCGCACTAGGCAAAATGCCCCTTTCACTGGTCTTCTATTCACAAGACAAGGGGGTGCCTCAGACATGCCTTCGATTCACAAGGCAAAGGCCCCCTCTTCAGCTTGCCTTCAGCACACAAGGCCAAGACTTTTTCAGATTTGCCTTCAATCTATTAAGCAAAAAGCTTACTTTGACCCACAAGGAAAATACCTCCTTCATGCCTGATTCGATTCACTAGGCAATGGCCTCTTTTACGCTTGCTTTGACCTGTCTCATGCTAGCGCCCACAAGGCATTGGTTGCCTTTGTGCCAGCTTTGACTGGGCAATGGTCCCCTTCGAAATATTTTTCCACACTTCTACACGCATGATAATCCCTTCGAAGGCGCATTCATGTAGTCCCTTCGAAGAACCATTCATTGGTTCATTCGAAGGACACATGATTATTGAAAACAAGTTTTCTTTGTGATGAGTCTTGTTCCAAGATGCTTGCTGGCCAAAATGCTCATGCTGCCAAGCCCAAACCCCCTAAACAAGCATATCCTTGCCAAAGGAAGCTTCGACTGTCCAGAATGAAGTCTTTCAATTGGGCTGGTTGAGCAGTGTCAGAGCAATTAAAGAGAGCGAACTTAGGGGCTGATCGAAGAAGCCAGGATGTTGAGGCCTTGTACAACTTGAATCAAGATCCAGAGTCATCAAAGATCTGAGCAATTCGAATTGATGTAGATAGACTCAATCGAAGGAGCTATAAGGATATATATGTGGTCCATTCGAAGGGGACAACTCTGGGCCAATCTAAGAGCAAGGATAAGGTGTATTTCGAAGGCATGTTAACAACGTGTCCTTCGATTGGCATATCAGAGCAAGATGTCTTTAGATGATCAAGCAATCAATGTAGAAGCTGACTGGTCGAAGAAGCTCTAATAAAGAAGTTTCTGAACACTTCGAATCAAAACTCTAGGCTAATCGAAGAGCAACGCTGAAGGGAATTCGAAGGATCCAAATGTGTCCAGGTTATCCCAAGGCTCAAAATGGCAAGAACATAACATAAATGGATGATTTTCAAATTCTTGATTTTGTTTTAAAGGCCCTGTTAAAGACTTGATTCTTGCCATGTTTATCAAGCTTTGACCCACCCCAAATCCACATCGAATGGCCACCTAAAATAGCAAAGGTATCCCAGGCTTTCGATTCCCATCAAGTTGGAGGCCCAAAGTAACTCAGAGCAAGCTGGCAGAAACGCATGATTAGATCAAATATGGTAAGTTTTCATGAAAATCAAATCAAATCTCTCCCTCATGATGACCAAAGATTTGGTACACAAATATTGACCTAAGTCTTTGCCTATATAAACCTAACAATCTCAGATGCAAGGAGTACTACCTCATACACGCATATACACTGCCTAGAGAGCCACAAAAAATTGTCAAAAATCTAGCAAAGTAGTGAAATTCGAACAGCCAATTCCAGCCATCTCCAGTTCGTTCCAGGAATTCCACCATCACCTTGAGGATCCCAGGAGTGCCTACCAACCCTCCTTGACGCTCAAAGCATCTTAAAACAAGCAGATCCTGTTGCTTCGGTAGGGTAAAATTCTCATGCTCTAATCTTTAAGTTCATGCAATTTAAATAGATTTGATGCACAAATCCATACTCATATTGTTTGCTTAGATTTGTCTTTGACATAGTACATGCAAGGTTTAAGGCATGAATCAAGAAACACTATTGTTAGGGCAACATGCGACGTTTTGGTCGTATCTCCCTATACAAACACATTCAGTCCAAACCAATGTCATGGTTTTAACACCTCAGTGTTATGATATTTAAAATATATTGTTGTCTTATTTTTTGTCTTAATGATTGAACATATGGCCCAGTGGTGAAGGATGCGTGCATAAGCTAGGAGAGCCTGGGGTTCGACACCATGTCTAGATCGAAAATCAGCTCCTACCCTGGATCAAAGGAGACAACTCCTACCCTGGATCGAAGGAGACAACTCCTACCCTGGATCGAAGGAGACAGTTCCTTCCCTGACCGAAGAGGACAATTCCTTCCCTGGATCGAAGGACCTCTATGCATTGTCTTATTTTTGGTTTTGTTTATTTCTTTATTTCTTGTTTCTTTTTTATTAACATTAAAACAAAATCACAAAAAAAATAGGTTTAGTTTTTTTTAATTAAAATTATTAATTAATTATTTTAATTACTTTAACATCTTTCTTAAAATAAAAAATGATAGACTTAGATTTATTTCATTCAAATCTTTCTAAAAATACAAAAAAATATTAGAATTAGGTTTAATTTCATTTAATATTTATTTTCTTAATTAAATTTAGATTTAGTTTAATTATTTTTCTTAATCAAAAACAACAACAAAAAAATTCTTGTTTACTTAGAAATTTTTAGGGTTTTAGGCGTATTTTTCCCAATTCGTGTGCGTTCAATATTTCCTTTCTATTTTTCTTTTTCATATTTTTGTATCTGTTATGGGATGTAATAAATTAAAATAGGACTTTATCGCTTTCTTTATTTTTCCCCCATTTGAACATGTAAATACCCCCTCCCGAAGTATTGTAATAGCGTAGAATTTATGATTCCCGCACTTTAAATTTCTGCAAAATATTAACTGCCAGTAATAGGATTGCATGACAAGATCCTAAAAATCAAACGTTAGCAAACCTAATACAAGACAAAATAACTGAACATAACACAACTTACACATATACACCTCTAGGGTATCCCCACTTCGGTTGCCTTCGGAAAATAGTCACAACTCTCGAAACATGAGAGGTTTTAGTGGATATCCTCTGGTTTAAAAAGATCATAAATCCCTCGATGACCCACTCAACGTTGCCTCAGTAAAAATATGATCTTAGAATCTTCGAGTAGTTACAAAAGCTTCTTGCCCAATTGCCTTTGCGACTATAAAAACGTCCCTTCAAATGTCTCTCATACATCCAACGATAGGGCTACCTACTCACTAATAGTAGGATATCACTGTCTAAAGGATATGAGGAAAAGAACAACCTTTTTCGAGTATAAGTAGATAGTTCATAGATGTTATGTCAAAAAAAACTTTTTACACTTACACATTTCAAAACCACTTTCAAAAACATTTGCTTTATCAACACTCTTGAGGACTGATACAAGAGTTATCATAAAGCAAATTGCCTTGCTATTCGGAATTTTAAAACATTTTTCAAAAACACACAGAAAGCACAAGGTATTTTTCAAATGAGCTAAGCATCTAAGAGCCCGTAGATAACTACGGATGGAAAGGGTGCTAACACCTTCCCTTTCCATAATCTACCCCCCTTACTCAGGAAATTCTCGAAAAGGTCTTTTTCTGTTCTTTTCACCTTTCCTTAATTTGGATAAAATAAAAGTTGGTGGCGACTCTTGCTTACCGCAACATTTGCGAACACAAAGGCAAAACCAGTATAACAGTCGGTTCTGCCACCGTATTACACATGATGTCATGTTTAAGCAAATTAATCACACACAAGCAAAACACATAAGACCTTAGGTTTAGGCTTGCATGGAATTTATAGGTAAATACCCTCTTGAAGTTTAGTTGGTTCAACCTGTCTTAGAAAAGTAATCGGGTTCTAAGGAGTCTCAATATCACTGATCTTTCTTTATCGGGTATTATTTCAGCTTAGCAATCTTTTCTTGCGGCTGAAACATCTCGAAAGTCTGATCTCGATGAGTGTAGCGTCGAGTATCAATCAATCCCTAGATTTACACTGAGGCCGGCTATCTCACTACTTTCTAATGGCCAAGTTTATTCAACTAAGGTTCTAAGGTTCGTTAGTGCTTCACGACACCACGCGGTGGCCCCGTATTATCCTCGATTCAACACAAGGGATACCAGTACCAACCAAAGTGTCACACCAACACAGCTATCGCTTCAACCATATTGGTCTATGTCATACAGTCTCCATGATCTATTGTTGTTTACCTAAAAAGATGCCCCAAGATCCGGGTGTAGGATCTATAGAAACAACCCAAACAACCCTCAAAGGATAAAGCATACAAAGCAAGCAATTAAAACATTTTTAAAAAGAACTAACTCTTAAGGTAACCCCACTTTTTATTCATATTCCCCAGCAGAGTCGCCAGTTCTGTGATACGGTGGCAGAACCGACTGTTATATTGGTTTTGCATTTTTATTCACAAATGTTATGGTAAGTAAGAGTCGCCACCGACTCTTCTTTTATCCAAATTAAGAAAAGGGTGAAAAGAACATAAAAAGACATTTTCGAGAGTTTTCTGAGTAAGGGGGGTAGATTATGGAAAGGGAAGGTGTTAACACCCTTTTCATCCGTAGTTTTCTACGGGCTCTTAGATCCTTAGCTCATTTTTTAAATACCTCGTGATTTTGTGTGTTTTTGAAAAGTATTTTGAAATTGCCTTAATGCGGCGATTTTCTTTATGATTACTTTTGTATCAGTCCTCAAGAGTGTTGATAAAGAGTTTTTTGAAAGTGTTTTTGAAATGTCTCGTGTAAGTGTAAATAGTTTATTTTTGAGCAAGCATCTAAGAACTATCTACTTATACTCTAAAAGGTTTGTTCTTTTCCTCCTATCCTTTAGACAGCGTTATCCTGCTATTAGTGAGTAGGTAGCCCTATCATTGGATGTTTGAGGGATATTCGAAAGGACGTACAGTCATAAAGGCAACATGTAAAGATGCTTTAGCAATTTTGTTTAAGGGACTAGATCATTTACCGAAAGGCAACACTGTAGGGTCATCGAAGGACTATGATCTTTTGATTTAAGGGTCTTGGCTAAAGCGTCTCTATTCTCGAGGGACATGACTGTTTTATTGTTCGAAAGGCAACCAAAGTGGGTGTACCCTAAAGGTGTATATGTGCAAGTGTGCTATATTCAGTTATTTTAGTCTTGTGTTAAGTTTGTTAATGTTTGATTATTAGGCTCTTGTCATGCAATCCTATTAGTCTAGCAGTTAATATGTAAAGGAATTTAAATCTACGCTATTACAATGCTTCAGGGAGGGGGATATTTACATGTCCAAAAATTGGGGGAATAAAGAAAATGATAAAGTAACGCCCTAGTTTAAGCTATTACATATTGTCAGCAAATACATTAGTATATAAAAAAGTGCAAAAATAAACAACGCGTGCGAAATGGAAAGAGACATCTAAAACCCTAAAAAAAAATTCTAAGCAAAATAAAAAAAAATTGGTTTTTTTTATTCTAAGAAAATAATTAAACTACCTTAAATCTAAATTTAATTAAAAAAATAATTATTAAGTGAATTTAAGCCTAATTCTAATATTTTTGTATTTTTATTAAGAAAATATTTGAATTAAATAACCTATTTCTAATTGATTTTAAATTAATTAAAACAAGTCAAAATAACTAAGTTAATTAATTTACAAGATTAAAATTAATTTTAGAAAAACAATCCTAAGTCTAATTATTATTATTATTATTTTGATTTTTATATTATTAAAGAAAATTAGTTTTTTTTAATAAAACAAACAAATGAAAACAATAAAAAAGGAATAAAGAAATTAAAAATGGGCCTGATTGCCAAAGCAGAGAGGGGGTACATTTTGGATTTTTGACTAGGCCCAACAAGCCTGAATCCATCGCCCCAAAAATGATCTAGTGGGCATCACCCTTGAATATGTAGGATGGGAATGCGCTCTAGGATGGCCAGATCTCCTTGCATCAACATCTGGTGGTCTAGATGCAAGGCATATGATGCACGCATGAACCTGTACTCCACTGGATCTACAAAGAAGATATGAGAAAAATGGAAAATTCAAAACCTGGGATCGAACCCAGGTCCTCAAGCATAATACACGCACTTCTCACCACCGGGCCATCTGTTCATTCGTTAATTATAACAAAATGATAATATTATATGGAAAAACAAATCAGAAAAATATTTGGATTAAAATAACGCGCACTGAGTAGGTCTCATATTATTTGAATGAATGAATCATAAAGAGAGATTATGACACGCAAGCTCCGGGGGGTCAAACCACCATCTACAGTGGTTGACCACCTTCTTCTCCGGCCAGTCAAAAACTCCAACCTGCGAAATAGTGAGATTCGAAACCATAAATTTGGTATACCCCCCCCCCCCCCCTAAATCCTAGACTGCGAATCCAACCATGGTGTTGGTTTGGACTGAAAGTCTCTGCATCATTTCATTCTAGCGTTATCTCTGAATTATGCCCTAACAATGGCAACCTTCTATTCCTGCATCAAACCTTAACAAAAAGGATTTTAAAACGTACCTAACATCAGTATGTATATATGTATGCTTGCAATCAATTTGTAACGTAAAGAAATAGAGTTTTGAGATTACGATACTATACCCAACTGGAGTGACTGAAACTAGTGGTCCTTGTGGGTGTTGGGCTTGTGCAAGGTGTGGAAATGATCCCTGGAGACTTCAGGAACACGCTTAGGCACTTGGATTTGACTGAAAATGGCTGGGAGTTAGGTTTTGGAGTTTTACAACTCTTTCAAATTTTTGAGAATGTTGGGGTGCTTTCTTAAGGCAATGTGTACGTCCATGAGGCTTAAAAACGTGATGTATATATAAAGGAGGTGGAGGGAACATGATAACATGGAAAGAATCAAGCCCATAACCATGCTTTCATACCAAAATCCAATAAATTAAAAAGCTTCCAAAACTTACCCTTTTCATGCCTGCATGTACCTTGACAATTATGCACGAATTTATGGGCCCAAGGCTGACTCAACACACTAGCCCATATGTCCAAAACAAATATCTATTATTTTATTCATTTTATTTTATATTTATTTGAATAAAATAATATGTGAATAAAGAGATAGAAATTGCAAGGCATGGTAAGAATGAGTTTAAGGGTCATTGAGTAAGTCATGAGCATGCTTGAATCCCAAAGAATAGGTCCATGAACTTAAAATGCATTTTTGCTCTAAGTTGACTTTTTGCATTTTCACAAATTTTCCCAACTTGGGTAACCTATAACTTGCTCAATTTTTATCTCATGATGATGATCTGGGACTTTTTAGAAAGCCCAAGATTTTTACTTCAATCCTTATTTTTATCAATTTTGCATTTGAAGATTTTATCTTGATGTAAATGGTCTTGACAAAAAGTGCCTTTTGTTGACTTTTTGAAAATGACCTGTAATGTATGAGCTTGTGTCTTTCAAATGGTGCATTTCTTGAACTTGAGGGCAAAAGAGAAGTTGTATGGAATTAGATTCTCTTAAAAATGAGCTCTGGTTAGGGAAAAAAGGATAAAGTATGTGAAAGTTATGCCTGGTCAAAGTTCAGTTGACTTTTCCTATAGAAACCCTAATTTAGCAATTCTTGAATTTTGATAGATTAGGAGCATTTCTTGAAGAATCGTGATCAATCCTTGATCAAATAATGGATATCACTTCAAAATTTTGAATTTGACCAAAAATCTTGAAGTTTGACTGTATATAGGCCACAGTTGACTTTTGACCTAATACATTTAATTTTCAAACACTTGAGCAATTGACTGAGCAAACTTGTAGTGTAGGGCATGAAATTTAGCATGGACAATCTTGAAGACATATTAGGACAATGGAAAACATTTGAGACCTTTGGAGCTCAAACATCTTGGTGAAAAGTGAAACCCTAATTAGAGGTTCATTGCTAAGGAGAAGAATTTGTCTGATTAATTCTTGGTCAACCTTGAGCAATTGAGGACCTCTAGGAGCATGTCTTGAGTAAAAGTGGGAGGAAAATTTTAGGGTACAACAAGTAGCTCTTCGGGTCCTTCCGATAACATGTTGTGCATGGCCATGATGGGAAATAAGAGGAGTCTCCCTGAAGGCGATCCTTTGGATTTGATTGACAAGGGATCAGTTGCTCAGGCTTTCATGTTTCCTTCTTGATTTATCGAGAAAGACTTCTTTGATAGTTTTCCCTTGACTGTGTCTGATGGTGAATCTGATATCATCTGTTGCCTTGATAAGGAAGGTAGAAGGAAACATCTGGCCTCGGGCATGGTCGGCTTGATGAAGGTCGCAGAGATGGCTGTCATCCTCGCAGGTGAGGGTGTCAACTCTTTTGCCCCGGTGAGTAAATTGGAGTCAAAGAAGGCAGCTCTCCGGAAAAAGGAGCAGAAGTTGAAAGATGCCCTCGAGCGAAGCGAGAAAAAGTTCTAGGGACAGGATAAAGAGTTGGCAATAGAGAAGGAGAAGGTGGTCAAAGCCTCTGAGGAAAGGAACTATTTGCTGCTCGAGAGGGAACGCCTGGAGAAGGAGGTCGTTGACTTCAAGGTTGTCGTGTTGCCCGTGAAAGACAAGCCTGAGGGAGTCGCCAACTTGAACACTCATGCAGAATTGGTTGCTCGAATTCAGGTCCTCAAGTCGGACTGTATGGATGCTATGACCGACGGTTTTGAGACCGCGATGGTCTAGCTGTTCATGCTGAATCTGAGGCTTAACACTGAAGGTTCTGGAATTTTGTCTCAGGTAGTTAATGATAAGGTGGTCCCTCCTCCTGATTCTCCCGAGCTAGAGATTGAAGTGGGTACTCTGCGGAGCGACTAATATTTTCTTGATGACTTGGTTGTTTAAATTTGGGGATTGTGTGCCCGTAATTTGTAATTTGATTGTATCAGGGCTTGCACTCATATATTCTTGTAATATTTAGACAATCATCAACCTCCGTGGCCGGCATTTATAAATTATTTTACTTTGCCTATATTGTTTTTGTTAAATATTCGCTCGTCATTGTGCTTGACTTGTTAATTTTATGAAATGTGGAATTTTCATGAGTGGAGATTTGTACTCGACCTTAGTTTTGGTCTAAACATGTTGGGATGTGTCGAGGAGGAGGAGTAGAATTCCAAGGATACGAGTTCAAGATCGTGGTCAGGGTCTTGACTTTGTGGCTTGAACTGCCCATCGCGAGCTGAGTGTTCTGCCTGTTGGATACTTCGACAATGGAGCTCGATTGAGGTGTATGTGTCGGGCTAAGGTTATGCTCGACAAATGAGCAATAAACTCACCTTTCATTAATGGTTGGAGGTTATGTTTGTACCTCAACATGCCTTTGTGATCGAGCGCGCCCCGTCGTTTGTCGGAGAGGACACATCAACGACTAGACCCCGATGTTTATCAGGGACCTAACTGTAATATTATTTCAGCTTTATAGAATTCCATGGTCGAGGTATCGGTTCTCCACTAGGTGTTTGAGGTAGTATACTCCAGTTCCCGTTGTTCCATGGATGCGGTACGGTCCTTCCCAGTTACCGGCCAACTTTCCTTCACGGGAATCTTTCTGATTTCTTCACAAGACTAAGGTGCCAACCTGGAATTCGCGTTTTATGACTTTGGTGTCATGACGCAGGTGTTGTACCCTAAAATTTTCCCTCTTATTTCTCAAAACATTTTTCACAAGATCTTCAAAAGCTCAAGCTTGTACAAGGGTTGACTAGGTCAATCCATCTCGTTAACACTGATACCTCAAATTAGGGTTTGTGTTTTCATAAGTACAATTGGACTTTTAATGCCTCATATGACTTTCATGGATCATTATGGACTTTCAATATTGCTCATGTTAAGTTTCAAGTCTTGCAGTTCAACTTTGCTCTGTCAATTGATCAGATGACCTAAAATCAGTTGTATTGGTTAAAAAGTCAACTTTGGTCAATTTACAGTCAAACTTCAATATTTTTGACCCATATCAACATTTTGAACTCATGTGTATCATTTGATCAAGTTTGGATCACGATTCCCCAGGAAAATTGTTCAAATCACCAAAAGGGTAAAATGGTCAAAATTAGGGTTTTGACTATATTTGACTGATCAAGGATTGTTTGACCTAATACATGATCTAATGGCTTAAATTAAAATATCAAGGATTCAAATACAACATGTTTTCCTAATTTTATGGCTCAAAACATTTCTCAAGATCATTGGATTGATAGATGAAATTTGGTCAATTGATGAAAAAGTCAACTATACACTGAAAAGTCAAACTTTGACTTTTTGATCAAATTTGAGTTTCAAAGAACAAACTTCATCAAGATATTCAAAAATATGAAACTTGATCATTAATAAATCAATAAAGTCAAAAGGTATTTGGAAAAGTTAACATTTTCTATACTTAGAAATTTTTCTAAGTGTTTTAAACATGATAATTTCATAACTTCATGACATTTTTTCACCAAGATGCAAGATGATTCAAAAAAAACTTTTAACATGAAAGTTGTAGATCTTTATGAATTCTACAACTTTTTATTATAGGGTTGATGTCCAAAAAATGCTTAGATTTGAAGATACGAGCCCATGAAGTCATGACATTTTTGTGTAAACACTTAGAAAAATTTTCAACAGATTTTGGTCAGGATTTTATCCCAACTTATTGGCATTTTTTCACATAGTTCCAAGATGATTTTGTCAAAGTGTAAAACATGAAAGTTGTAGAGGATGTTTCAAGCTTTCCAAAACATCCAAGAGCATTAATTTATCATGCTTGAGCTAGGAGATTCAAGGGCTTGAAGTTGGGCATCCATTCTTGAATTGCAAATCATTTTGTTGAAGAACATATAACAAAATCCTTATGCCATGCTGCAAAATATCACTTTGTAGGACTTTTGACTTGAAAATCTATCTATAATCAGATGTTTACACAATTGATGGAACCGTTATCCAAGTGATTCAAGTATTGTCCATTGCATCATTCCATTTATGGCACAAAGGCACCATTGCCATTCACATAAAGCATGCTTTATACAAAGTCAGCTCTCCTTGAGCCTCTCAACTGTTTTTTCTGCACACACAATGTCAAAGCAAGAAGCAACATGCCTAAAAACTCCTAGTTACTTCAGATCCCTTTTGTACCATGCATTGGGACATCAAATTTCACATGTTGTTTCATCTCAACCAAACCATAATTCCACAGCTCGTGAAATAAACTCTCTCATCCTATCAAACCTTCTCTATAAATAGAGAGGCTATTTGCAAGCTAAAGGGCATAAGTTTTTGTTGTGTAGACAAGTTTCTCAAAACCCCTCACACTCTAAAAAAACATAATTGTCCACAAAACCTCCACTCTTGAGCTTAGAAACCAAAATCTTCAAATCTCTCAAACCTTGAATTTATGTCCAAACAAACCATCCACATACTTCATATACATCATATAGAAGTTGTTCAAACACAAGAGAAACTTCTGTAACACCACTATCACCATTCTCCAAACTCAAAAACAGCCACCTGAATTCCACAAGACAATACAACAACTCTAAATCAAAACACAAATTTCAGCTTCAAGGTAAGTTTTCTTAACTTTGAACTCTTCACACAAGCATCATTAGTGGTTCATTTGTGAAGATAAAATATAGATATCATTGCCCTGAAGCTACCCATATGCTTACTTTTCATTTTCAGTAACCATGTGTTGAGAACTGACTCATATATGCAACAGCAAAATGTTGGAAGTAAAAAACAGCAGTATGAGTCGATGCATAACTCTATGTGTCGACACATATTAGGTACATAATAGGTTATGAGTCGATACAAAACACGAATGAGTAGACACATAACAAAAATGATTCGATACAAACCATTATGTGTCGACTCATACTGGGATATTTTTGACTTCCAGGAGCAAAGAAATGATATGTATCGATACATAAGTGCATGTGTCGATGCAAAAAAGGTTATGAGCCTACACAAACCTTTATGTATCGACTCATAGTGAGTTGGTTTTGATTTCCAGGAGTAAGGAATGATATGTATCGATGCATAAGTGCATGTGTCGATACAAAACAGATATGAGCCAATTCATAAGTGCATGTGTCAATGCATAAAAACTTTCGTATAAATGCGTAAGTGCATGTGTCAATACATAAAGGTTTTCTTAAAATAAATTTTCTTTTTTTTTACATCATCTTTATATTTCTTTATATTTTTATTGTTATTCCTTATTCAATATGGTTGTAATAGTGACTTAGAGTTCAATTACTTGTCATCTCCCCATTTGTAAATTTGTACCCCCATCCCCAAATGATGTAATAGCATAGAATCTTTACATTCCTCAATTTATCACTTTCAAATACAAATGCTAGTAATTAGGGTTTGTATGGAAAGACTAAAATCAACCAATAGAAAACCCTAATTCAATACAAACAAAGCATGAAAAACAAACACTTTGCACACTTGCACCTTTAGGGTTAACCTCACTTGTTTCCTTGAGAAAAATAGTCATGTCCCTCGAACGTGAGATACTTTAGAAAAAACCCTCAAATACAAGATCATAGTCCCTCGATGACCCTTCAATGTTGCCTTCGGTAAACGATCTTAGACCCTTACAAAAAATTGCTAAGGTATCCTACAACGTTTCCTTCCATGACTACACGATGACCCACACCCGTCCCTTCACATCCAATGATAGGGCTTCTTACCAATCAATGGTAAGATAGTAATATCTAAAGGAGGAGGAAAAAAACTAAGACTTTTTGAGTAGGTAGAACATTCTTAGTTGCTTGCTCACAACCATTTTCAAAACATCTCTCAAAATACACCAACACTTTCAAATGAAATATTTTCAAAAGTCAACACTTTGTATGCATTCTTATAGAGACGAGAATCATTAAAAAGTTCACTTAAATGAAGGCACTTTCAAAAATACTTTCAAAACCATCACAAACAAATTTCAAATAAAGCATTTCAAAGTGAGCTAGCAACTAAGAGCCCATAGATAACTACGGATGAAAAGGGTGCTAACACCTTCCCTTTTCATAACCTACCCCCCGAACTCAAAAAAAATTCTCAATAGGTCTTTCATGTTCTTTTCATCCTTTCCTTTATTGGATAAAAGAAAAGTCGGCGGCGACTCTTGCTATCCGCAACAGTTACGATAAAATGCAAAACACCTAAGTTAGTTCTCCCACCGTATTACAGCAAGGTTATCTGTTGTTTCAACGTGGCTTCACGAAGAGTTGATCCTGATCGGATTTCTTCGACCATGTCAAGCTCTTCCCTTGGGTCCTCGTCATTTAGTTCCTCGTCTAAAGGGACTTCAGTTCGCCTGGATGGATCTATGATTTCCACGAGGGTTATGACTTTGGTGCCATAGGTTAGCCGAAATGGGGTCTCAATGATCGTCGAGTGCAGTGTTATTTGGTAGGCCCACAAGACATTGTGCAGCTCTTCGAACCACCCCCTTTTGGCTTCACCTATCCTGTGCTTGAGTCCTTGCAAGATGAATTTATTTGCGACCTCAACTTTCCTGTTGGTTTGAGGGTGTTCGGAAAAGGTGAAGTGTTGTTTGGTGCCGAGCTTGGCGATGAAGTCTTGGAAACTTTGATCGATGAACTGTGTCCCATTATCGATGATGAGCACTTGTGGTATGTCGAATCAGGCAAGTATGTTTCGTTTGTAGAAATGGAGGATATTGTGTGATGTGATTCTGGCTAGGGCTTTAGCCTCTATCTTCTTTGTGAAATAGTCGACGACCATGATTAGGAATTTATTTTGATATGATCCTTATACGAATGGTCTGAGGATGTCCATTCGCCACCAAGAGAACGACCATAGGGATGATAGTGTTTTGAGTTTGTGTGGGGGTGTGAGGTGTATGTCCGCGTGTCTGACATTTGTCACACTTTTTGACGTGCTCCTTCGTATCCTGTTGCATGGTGGGCCAGTAATAGCTTGCCTGTAGCGCCTTTCGTGCCAGAGATCTTCCGCCCAAATGTTAGGCGTTAATTCCCTCGTGGATTTCTCGCAATATTTTGGGGATTCTGGCCTTCTCGGTGCATTTTAGGAGTGGTATGGAGAATCCCCATCGGTAGAGTTTATGCTTGACCACGATATAAGAGAAGGCTCTTCGTTTGGTTGCACTTGCTTCTTTCAGGTCGGCGGGAAGTTCTCCTTTGGTGAGAAACTTAAATATCGGGGTCATCCAACACGATGCATCCCCGATGGCATTCACCTTGGGAGGTGTAGTGATTTTTTCGATGCTCAGGCGAGAAAAGGATTCTTGGATGATAGATTTATTCCTACCTTTCTTCTTTGTGCTCGCGAGTTTCGAGAGTATGTCAGCCTGTGTATTCTATTTGCGAGGTATGTGTTTGATTTCTTCCCGGTCAAACTTTTTCATCCGTTCTTTGACTAGGTTCAGATATTCGGCGAGGCTATATTTCTTAGCCTGATATTCTCCTCGAACTTGGGACGCGATGAGTTGGGAGTCCGTGAATATTTGTATTTCTCCGACACCTAGATCTTCGTCCAACCTTAATCCCGCGAGCAGTGCCTCGTATTCGGCCTGGTTGTTCGACATGGGAAACAAGAGGGCGAGGGAATGTTCAATCACGACGCCATCTTTGTTCTCAAGGAGTATTCCTGCTCTGCTCCCCGTCGAGCTGGAAGCCCCGTCCACAAAGATGGCCCACTGATGCTTCCCTTCTGTGGGGGAATCATGAGTGGTCATCTCTGCAACGAAGTCAGCCAATGCTTGGGATTATAGAGCTTTCCTGCTCTCATACTTAACATCAAACTCCGAGAGCTCTAGGGACCATTTCAGCATTTGACCGACCATATCTAGTCGACCTAGGAGCTGTCTCACGGGTTGGTCTGTTCGTACAACGACCGTGTGGGCCAGGAAGTAATATGTAAGTCTCCTTGCCGCGTTAATGAGGGCTAAGGCTACTTTTTCAATTTGTTAATACCTAACTTCGGGCCTTTGCAACGCTTTGCTCGTAAAGTACAATGGTTTTTGCCCGTCTAATGTCTCACGAACGAGGGCTGCGCTTACGGCCTCAATGGAGACGACCAGATAAAGGAATAATGTTTCCTTGTTCTCTTGTCGTGATAACACGGGAGATCATGAAAGGATTTGCTTGAGGTGGAGGAGGGCTTATTCACACTCCTCGGTCCACTTGAAAGCCGTTTCTTTACGTAGGAGTTTGAAAAATGGTAGTGTGTGTTGTGCGAACTTCGCCACGAAACGGGAAAGCGAGGTGAGCATGCCGTTTACGACTTGTATGGATATTTTAGAGCTTTGTGTGGGAAGCTCGGAGAATGCTTGATGCTTGTCGGGGTTGGCTTCAATTCAGTTAGGTAGAAATCGAGGAATTTGGCCGCCTTAACCCCGGAGGTGCATTTCTCCGGGTTGAATCTCATTTTGCATTTCCTTGCTTGGGCGGAGACTCTTTTGAGATGGGAAACATGGTCGGTTTTTGTTCAAGATTTAATAATCATTGAAACAACCGGCTGAAAATCATCAAACAATGAAGTCGCCATCGAACGTCTTTTATCCCATAGGAAGGGAAAGGTAAACATCGAGAAGACCTGAAAAGGGTGAAATCAAGGTCGAACAACCAAGAGATAAGGGTAAGGGAGTCTGTTACGCGAGGGGAAGGTATTAGCATCCCACACGCCCGTAATACTCTACGGTATCCACTCTTGTTGTCTATCTTATGGGTGCGTTTAATCTATGTTTACTGTTTATTACTACTAAAGGGAGAATGCATGAAAAAGAAAGGGGAGAAAATGTAGGGAAAATAAAATTGTGCTCGCTTGGGCCCTACCCCAATGCCTACGTATCCATTTTGAGGAATCAGAGCAGTCGTAGTTTGGCTCATATGTTTTTGTTGGTTTGTATTTTTAATGAACAATATTAATTTCGCCTTCTGCCGCAACTCGACCTTTGGAGACTTACGCGACAGCACAGAAGTGAATTAACATGCTCTTCTGAAAATTTCTGGAGAAAATGTGCCTAGGCGCACAAAAAAGTTTGAATTGGATTGTGTTTTAAATGAACGATAATAATTTCTCCTTCTGCCGCAACTCGACCTTTGGAGACTTACGCGTCAGCACAAAAGTGAATTAGTATGCTCTTTTTGAAAAGTTTTGAAAGAAAGGCCCGAAGGCAAAAATAGTTTTTGTATTTGTCGGTGTTTTTGCTTGTAGGTAACAGCTAGTTGACCTCAAGAGAGAGATTTTAGCCATTTCTCTACTTATTCATGAAATGAGTCTTTGAGACTTGAACCACACCAAATCTTAGAATAAGAGAACAATAAGGTCGAGAAGAGACCCTCTTATCGTCTCACATACTTAACGAAGATATGATTCTCGTCAGTAAATTTTTAGTATTTTGAAGTTTGTAAAAAAAAGAAATTTTTGTTTTAAATGCATATGCAAAGGGGGAAAGAAAGTCACATGAACACTAGCCTATTTCTAAACCTAATTTTATCATGCGTTTTTAGACCTAAGTCAAGGATGAATAAAAGGGAAACGTCTACCTAATGTCAGCATGCATATGGTTTGTAATAAAGTCATGTTTCTCCTGATTTCTAGAAAGCAATAAAGTGTTGAAATGAGATAAACAAGGGAAAATACCAAACAAATATCAATCCTTAGTGAGGCGTATCAAAATAAAGAAACCCGACGATCTTCACGAAAGCTTCATTAATCAAACAAGAGAGTCATAAATCGAATGCTTGGAATAAGCGTCGAATCATCATCAATGTAAAAAAAAATCACAATCGAAATCTCAAACGCATCTGCACATTGCACAACAAACCTGCGTAAGACTCAAATCTCAACAAGTAAAGGTGAAATACCAATCTCAAATATAATCGGATAATCGGGATTTAATTCCCTAAAACTAAAATAATAAAAAAAATCCACAAGTTTTTATTGACTTTATTGTTTTTATCATATAAAAAAAAAGTACAAGCAAGTCTAAACAATTCATGAAATTATTAAAAAAAAAAAGAAGTATTGAAAGAGTAAACCCAGGGGTGTTATACTGAAGTCAGGGGTAGTGTTCAGCAAATTCCAAAATCCCAATCAGATAGAGTCCTTAGGTTATTTTTTTGTTGAGTCAATTTCCACTGATACAAATTTTTTTTTAGCATATGGGCCTAAGGGATCCGGTCCGGCTTGCAAGCACCAAACCCATTCAAATTTCAATTATTAAAAGAATTAATCAAAAAAACAAATTAAAAGAAAAGAAAAGAAAGATATAACGTGATTATGTAGGGTTGTAGAAGTGACTTTTGAAATCCCTCTGAACCCAGCTTCCTTTCACTCGCAGTAGCGCCATTCACAAACTCTCATCTCCCTCTTCTGGTTCGCCACCGTGACCAAGCACAGTCGCCATCATCACCTCTACCTCATCTCAACCTCTTTTCCATTGCTTTTATATGAAACCTCGTGAATTTTGCAATATCGGAAGAGAAACCCTAGCTTTTTGGAAATAAAATTAAATGTCCATGGTGGAGTTTCTGATTCCAATTCCTTAGGGATTTCGTTCTACACATCAACCATTACACAGTGGTATCATAGAATAAGGAAAGAGATGAAAGAATCCTGAGTATCCCACCTCAGAGGTGACGGAAACGAAGACATGCTTTCATGTATATCTAGCTTCTGCTCAAACCTTCTTCTTTGCATTTTCAACTTTCCTCGTCAACCTCTGTTTCAAGCTTCATCGTTGCGAATTAACTCTTTGTTTAACGCAACGCGTACGTTGCTCCGTTTCGACCCGAGCGATTCAAACAATTCTTTAAGTCGGAGATGATGATTTGAGAAAACCGACAGAAACTCATAGGTACACATCTTCTTTGTTTTACGCTCTATCTCCTTCTTCTGATTTCACATCTTCTCTCTTTTTCTTTGAATCGCTGCGTTTTGGTTATGGTATTTGTTGTACCCCAAAATTTGCCCTCCCTTTTTCTCAACATTTTCTCATCACAAGGCCCTTAGAGCTCAAGATCCAGTTGGGGTTTCCTCTGCTCAAGACTTCTCCTTGCACTGTTGACCCAAATTAGGGTTTGTGTTTGCACAAAGTTGTTTTGACCTAGAATGCCTAAGATGACTTTCATGTTTCATGTTGGACTCCCAAGTTTATCTATATCAAGTTTCAGGCCTTGATTCCAATCTTTGCCCAGTCAATTAGACAGTTGACCTAGAAATCAGTTGTATTGGGGAAAAAGTCAACTATGGTCAATGGACAGTCAAACCTCATGATTTTTGATCCACCTCAACATTATGAACTCATATGAACCATTTGACCAAGTTTGGATCACAATTCCACAAGAAATTTGATCAGATCACCAAAAGGGAAAAATGGTCATTTTTAGGGTTTTGACTGCACAAAGGCAATTTTTGACTGTTTGACCTAGCCAATGGAAAACCAAGCTCACATATGGACTCAAGGACCCAATGGAATTGTCTTAACATGCTCAATAAGTTCAAAAGATCCCAAATGCACAAGATTGACAGTTGAATTTTCCAATCAATTGATCAATTTTTGACTGTATACTGAAAAGTCAAACTTTGACTTTTTGGTCAAAATCAAATGTCAATATTCATTTTCCATCAAAACATGCCAAATCATGAAACTTGTTCATCAAGAAATCAAGAATTGCAAATTAGGGTTTGAAATGAAGATTTTTCATAACTTAGAATTTTTCTAAGTTATGAAAAACCCTAATTTTTTCCTAACTTTGTTCCACTTTCTCACCAAGATTCATTGGGATTCATGCAAAAGTCAAAACATGAAAGTTGTATCCTATTGCAAAATCTATAACTTTGATTCATAAAGTTTCCTCAAAAGAAGCTTGTAGTTCAAGTTACAATTTTTGGAACAAGGGTACCAAACCATTCTTAACTTAGAGAAATTTGACCTATTTTAAGTAAGGTTTTTACCTAACTTCAAGACCATTTTTCACATACTTCCACTTGGAATTTCAATTTTCATTTCAAATATGGATTGTAGTACACATTCCAAGCTTTCCAAAATGTCAAAGAACTCATCAAACAACCTCATGGTTAGGGAGAATCGAATTTGGCAAGTTGGGAAAAACTCACTTTGTTCTTGGCCAATTTGCATATTCATAACTTGGGCAACTTTTCAAATCAGCATGCATAAGCTAGTTACAGGCCTCTAATCCCCTTTGCACTCAATAATTAAATGCCAATCCATTGTGTGTTAGCATTATTTTGTGCATTTGGACATTACATGTTAGATTAAGCCTTAATTAGATAAAGCATTTTTGCCATTTTTGAAAAGTAGAACTTTATGTCAATTAGCAATCCAAGCAAGTACAGTGCAAATCCTTTTGGCACAAGTTTATGAACAAAACACACTGATCAAGGGGAAGGTTAGCAGCACATTAGGGGGGCCTCTATCAGTCTAAAACTCAAGTGGACATTTTGTTGCTTAAGATAGAAGAAACTTGCCATAACTTAGACCAACTGGCTTTGCTGCAACCACAAGCTTATACAAACTTCTTGAGCACATTCTAAACAATGACCCTGACCTAAAACACGAGATAAACACCTTCCAAACCTCATCAAACCTCAAAACACCATAGAACTGTCCAAAACAGGGCACCTGCTGCAGATTGAGTTCCATAACTCAATCCATTCGTGCATTCTTGCTAAAACCACTTCAAACATATCCCACATCATCCCTTGAAACTATTCCAAGCCTCAAACACGACCTGTAACACTCCCAAGCAACATCACCATTTTCATTTTTTTTGTTTTGCAGTTGAAGTTCCATAACACGATTTTCTTGGTTTCCAAACAAAGTAAAGCTTGGAATAACATCCCTGGACATCAAGGAAGTTGTACCAATCATCACCTTGCATTGAAAACACCTCCATCACCAGATACAATTCCAACTGAACAGGTAAGTTCATGAACTCGTATCTCTCTATCCAGGCATTGTTAGCTTTAGGTTTGTGAAGAAATTATGTCACATTCATAGCCCTGAACATGCCCATGTAATTAGTTTTCATTTATGTTATGTGTGCTATGAGAATTTGATGTCTGAACATGGAACAAAAACTAGGTCAGGAATTGGGGGGGAAGAAATTCTCTCTCATTTCTGAGAGTTAGATCAAGTTTTTGGTATGTATGGATTCGTTGTTGGATGCCTAACATTTTTTATGTTGTGAGTTTTCATTAAAAGTCCAGGAATCAGGATGTTTGAATCAATGTACAAAACGTGCGTTTTTTGAACAAGTTTTGCTGGAGGTTGAAGAAGACAGGTTCTGGGCTGGGCCTGGAATGTTTTTTCTTTTCACACCATGTTTTTACTTTTGAACCCCCCTGGCCCATTTTGAGTTTCATTTGCTATTTTTAATTTTTTCCTTTTGATTCTGATTTATTATTTTTCATTAAAGCATAAAAATATTAAAAAACATTTTTCCACATTTTTTGCATTTTATTGGATATTTATTTGTTTTAGTTAGTTATATATAAATAAATACATAATATTTTCTTGTTTAGAATAGTAGGAATAATACCAAATATATTTTATTTTCCATTTTTATTTATTTTATCTTCTGAAAATATTTTACATAAAATATACTTTTTTTATATAAATATTAAATAGTTTATTTTTGTATATATAATATATTTAATAAATAATACAAATACATATATATTTATTAGAATATTTAGGACAAAAATACAAAATATTTACATATTTTATTTTTATTAATATTTAACATTAAAAATACTTCTTTTACAAATATACTTCATTTTTATTTTATTTTGTACATAACTAATAAATGTTGTATATATTAAATAATTAATACCTTTTATTTAATAAATTAGGGTTTTGCCCTAAATACATAAAAACTCCAAAAAAATTAATACTTTTATTTTGTTTATTTGACATATAAAAAATACTTTTTTTTCATACATATAAAAAACCTTTTTGCATCTTACATATTTATTTTATTTAATTTGTGCAATTAAATACCTTGTAAATTCTCAATTTGATGTAATAGTCTAGGTTTAAATTCCTTGCCAAAATACCCCCCATTTGGACATTTGTACCCCCCTTCCCATATATTGTGTTGTAATAACTTAGGAACTTTATTTTTCGCACTTTAAAGTTTTCTAAATATACCATGCTAGAATTAGGGTTTGTATGCAAATCAATTAACTAAAATAGTTTGACCTAATTTCAAGATAAACAAGCATGAAAATGGACAACACTAATCACACTTGCACCCCTAGGGTATTCCACTTGTTGCCTTCAATAAATGGGCCATATTGCATGTTAGGTCTCTTTGGGCAAAACAAACACAATTCAAATGATCATAGTCCCTCGATGACGCTTTCGAAAGTTGCCTAAAAAATGATCAAGTCCCTTAAAGGAAAAATTGCCCAAAGATACTTGGCACCATTGCAATCATGGTCTAAACGATGACCCGCGCCCGTCCCTTTCACATCCTAACACAAGATTGTCCACCAAATGCAATGGTGGAACAAAATTGTTAAAAGGGTTAAAACATAGCAAAAATCTTTGAGAACTTTAGGGTAGATGGCTCTTAAGTACTTGTCAACTTGCAAAACAAAAACACTTGCCTATTTTTTCAAACCACACATCACTACAACTTTCAAAAAACCTTGAAACATCTTTTCAAAAAGACAAACACCTTTTGTAAAACATTCGAGTAAAGAATTGTTACAAGGGTAGCCTAGACAAGGCATCTTTTTTCAAAACATTTCCAAAACCACGCACAAAGCACCATTTCAAACAATTGAAAACCAAGGCAAGTTGATCTAAGCCAGTAACTAAGAGCCCATGGATAACCATGGATAGAAAGGGTGTTAATACCTTCCCTTTCTATAATCTACTCCCTGAACCCAAGAAAATATCTCAAAGGTTTTTGCTGTGCTTTTTAAACCTTTCCTTAGGATAAAATAAAAAGTCGGTGGCGACTCTTGCTCAACCGAAACATTTGCGAAAACAAACGCAAAACAACAGTCAGTTCTCCCACCGTATCACAGAACTGGCGACTCTGCTGGGGATAAATTTAAAAGTGGTGTAACCTTAGGGCTTAGATCACCCTCTTGCATGATTAATTGTTTGTTTTGATTGCTTTATATCTTGGCTCTTTTGTTTGGGTTTGCAATCCTACACCCGGATTTTGGGAAACATTCATAGATAGCAATACGTTGTGGAAATTGTGCGGGGTATACCGACACGGTCGAAGCAATAGCTATATTAGTGCGACATATTTGTGAGTACCGGTAACCCTTGAGTTCAATCAAGGAGAGTATGGGGCCGCTGAGTGATGTCACTAAGCACTAATGACCTAGAACCTTACTTGACCATCTTGGCCTTTTATTAGGGGTAGTGAGATGACCGGCTTTGGTGCAGTCCGAAGTTGGTAGATACTCGATACTACACTCATTGAGGGTTGTTTTCTTGGAATATTTTGGTTGCTAGTTAAGTGGCTAAACCAAAAACATGAACGATGAAAACAATCCAATGATATTGAGCTCCTTAGAACCCGGTTACTATTTATAGGACAGGTTTTTAAGCCAACTACACTCAAGAGGGTACTTACCTATGAAACCTCATGCAAGCCTGAAACTAGGGTTTGGTGTGATTTTCTTGTACATATGTTTTGTGTATACATCATAAACATCATAAAGCATCATATGCATTCACTAACCATTTCAAGGGTTTAGATCTTCATCTTTGTTCTTGTTTTGTAGGTCATGGAAGTTCCTCGCAGAAAAACCATCCAAGTTAACCTTGTGAGAATCTCTCCTCAACTCAAGGAGCTCACATCAAGGATTCCGGAAAGCTTACCCTTCAGTGAAAGACATGGTAGACTGCTCAGCTTAGTCAACACCAACATTGAAGAGGACATGTTGAAAGTGCTATTCCATTTCTTTGACCCTCTTCATCACTGTTTCACTTTCCCCGATTACCAGTTGGTGCCCACTTTGGAGGAGTTTTCTCAACTCCTGAGAATTCCTATCCTTAATCAACTACCCTACAACGGTACGGAGAAGGAACCAAAGCCTGAAGATATTGCTCGAGCACTACATCTACAGCCATCTGAAATCAAGGGGCATTGGGAAACCAGAAGCGGCGTCAAAGGATTCTTAGCAAAATTCTTGTTTGAGAAGGCACAAGAATGTTGGAATTCATTGGACCTACAAGCCTTTGAAGAAATTGTGGCACTCCTTATCTATGGGTTGGTCTTGTTCCCAAATCCTAACCAGCTGGTAGATGTCAATGCCGTCAAAATCTTTTTATCCAGAAATCCAATACCAACATTGCTTAGGGACATTCTTCACTCATTTTACACACGAACAATGAGAAAGAGGGGTGTTCTCATGTGTTGTACTCCTCTCCTTGCAAGGTGGTTTATTTCGCACCTTCCACAATCTGTCTTGAAGAATGACCAAGGCTCAAGGTGGTCCCAACGGTTGATGACTCTTACTCACTCTGATGTACATTGGTGTTCTCGGTCCAGAGAAAACGTCATCATCGTCGATCGTTGAGAGTTCCCTAATGTTCCATTACTTGGCATTAGAGGGGGCATTACCTACAACCCTTGCCTAGCTTTGAGGCAATTTGGATATGCACGAAGGGATGGCCCTCACGACATGTTGATTCCTGATCTAGTTTTTGACTTCGACAACGATGCGCAAGGACTTCGCCAAAGGTTCATCAGAGCTTGGAGGATGCCCAACAAGGTTGATAGCAAGACACTAGGGCACAAGAACTCCATCCCTCTTGAGCCTTATCTCAAGTGGGTACGAGCCCGAGCCCAGAGTCTAATGATGCCTTATCCTCATGTTCTCCCTGTGATTAAAGAGCCTGTCAAGGAAGGAGAGGTTCCCTACACCATCCTATATCCTGACATGCCTACATCGTGGGAGGAAATGCAGAAGAGTTGGATTCAGCTCAAGGAGGAATGGAACACTTTTGAAGCCAGCTTCTACGTCAGTGAGAAGAAGGTTCTAGAGCTTACCCGCCGACTCCATGAGGAGGAGACTCTCAACACCTACATCGCGCCAAAGAGGATGCGCAACGTCTTTTTACCTTGAGAAGCTTTTGTAATATTTGGCCCATGGGGCATTTATGTACTGACAAATTTCTTCTTATTAATACGACGTGCGTTCTTTTTTGTTTACAACAATTTTGAATATTCTAAATCCTTGAATGCATTGCATGCATAAGCATACCATTCATCATGTGCATAAGCAGGTTTCATACCGGGTTTCCTTATCTGTCTGCTGTTTATTTCAGCAAGATGGATCTCGAGCAAACAGTCAAAGACTTGCAGGCTCAAAATGCACAGTTTCAACAACTCCTGATGACCTTGGCTAAGGGTCAGGAGGATCTAAAAACCTTGCTGGGGAATAAAGACCCAGTGAAGAAGAAGAAAAAGAGACTCGGGGTGGCTACTTTAGGGAGAATATTTGAAGGAGAAGCCAGAAGAGTGCTTGAATTTCCTCCTACTTCTGAGGAGGGAACCAGTAAAGGGGGTGCAGCTGCGGTACCTTCCGAGTCCGATATGGAAGAAGAGGAGGCTGAAGAGGATGAAGACTACTCTGATCAACAATACCCTCCGGCTGATGATAAATACAAAGGTTTAGAAGACAGGTTGGCAGCCATGGAGCTACAAAGAGTGCCGGGTTTGGATTTCGAAGACTTGGGTTTAGTTGCCGGGATTGTGATTCCCCCAAAGTTCAAAGTACCAGTTTTTGTGAGGTATGACGGGCTGTCCTGTCCAAAAATGCATCTCAGGTCCTACGTAAGGAAGATCCAACCTTATACGGCAGATAAGAACCTTTGGATCCATTTCTTTCAAGACAGCCTTTCTGTGGCTCAACTGGAGTGGTTCTATCAGCTAGAGGGAACCAGCGTCCGAAACTGGGAAGACTTGGCCACCGCCTTTTACAAACAATATCAGTATAATTCTGACCTTGCTCCCACGCGTACCCAACTTCAGGGTATGTCACTGGGAACAGGCGAAGGATTCAAAGAATATGCACAAAAATGGAGGGATTTGGCTGGCAGGGTGCAACCTCCTTTAACCGACCGTGAACTTGTTGACATGTTTCTAGGGACCCTGTCTGGTCCATTTTTCAACCATCTAATTGGTAACTCTTCCGCGGGGTTTACCGATTTGATCTTAACAGGCGAGAGAATAGAAGCTGGCATCAAGTCAGGGAAGATTCAGAAGGGTGCCTCTGCAAGTGTTTAGAAGAAGCCTTTCAAGAAGGAAACGGTTGTGGTATACTCTCAGAGAAGAGCAGGGAAGACTGAACGCCGGCCAACTGTGGGGGCCGTAATGATCCAAAACCCTTCAAGTGAGCAGCCTCGCTATAACCAGTCCAGACCAAATCAACAACGGGTGGAACGGCCACAACGGCAGTTCACCCGCATTAATATGACGCCAGCGCAAGTGCTTCCCCATCTGTTAAAGTTGAATCTCGCCACTATCAAAGAGGCACCAAAAAATGTGAATACGTCCTCTCCGCATTATCATCCTAATGCTAAATGCGCCTACCATTCTGACAGTGTCGGGCACGACACCAACGATTGTTGGGAACTCAAGCATAAAATCCAAGACCTGATAGAGGCAAAGGAGGTGGAGTTCGACGCTCCAGAGAAGCCAAACGTGATATCTGCTCCAATGCCGAAGCACAGCCGAAATGTCAATGCCATTGAAGAAGATTTGTATGTTGCTGATGTCAATGATCTGATAACTCCGTTGCTAACCATCAAGTTGAATCTATTAAAGGCCGGGATTTTCCCGGGATGTAAAGAAGATTGCTACTGCTGTTACTCTCTGCCGTTTGATTGTCCGTTACTGAAGAAAGGCATCCAAGGCCTAATGGACAGTCGACAAATTTTGTTTGAAAAAGTTTCTGCTATTCCAACCCATACTGAAGATGTCTCAATTATAACCATTCACGCCAATCTTTCCAAGGCCTTCAAAAAGCCTGTTAAAATTACACCAGCTACGAAGTCTGTTCCTTTGAAGATAACAATGCCAGGGCCTGTCCCCTACATTTCTGAGAAGTCAATACCATGGAACTACAGCAGTGACGTCTACTACCATGGTATTAAAAAAATTGAAATAACTGAAGGAAGCTCGGATGAAGAAGAAGCCAGCATTGGAAACATTGCGGGCACGAGCAAAATCACCCGGAGCGGGAGAATATTTTCTCCAGAGATTGCCCCTCCAAGAGCAATCTTTGGACCCTCATCTGCTGACAAGGTTATTCCTGCACCAATAAAAATCTCCGCTAGAACCCCATTGATTGAAGATGTTGTTGTTCCTAGTATTGTCCCTCCTACCGCTGCTGATAAAGGTAAGGGAACCCAAGATGAGCTCGTCAGGACGAGGGCTCAACCCTTAGTCCTCCCGGAAACCTCCAAGAAAGAAATGGAAGAGATCTTGAAGATAATCAAAAGGAGTGATTACGATGTGGTAGAACAACTGGGTCAAACCCCCTCAAAGATCTCCATGTTGGCACTACTGCTTTGCTCAGAAGCGCACGCCAAAGCTTTGATAAAATTCCTAAAGGCAGCCCATGTGCCCCAGGAAACCTCTGCAGACCAATTCCAAAATTGCGTGGCCAGCCTTACTGCGGACAATGGATTAGGTTTCTCTGATGCCTACCTAACTCCTAAAGGTAGAAACCACAATGATGCTTTGCACATTTCAGTCGAGTGCCGAGGAACGACTCTCGCACATGTTTTGGTCGACACGGGTTCTTCACTGAATGTACTGCCTAAGAAAGCTTTGGACCGACTAGATTGTGAAGGGTTAGAGTTGAAGCCGAGTGATATTGTTGTCAGAGCTTTCGATGGTTCGAAGAGGATGGTCCATGGGGAGGTTGATATTCCCATCAAGGTAGGCACTGAGGTGTTTAAATCTACTTTCTATGTGATGGACATCCGTCCGTCATACTCTTGCTTGTTGGGTAGGCCTTGGATACACAATGCTGGGGCAGTCACCTCTTCCTTACATCAAATGTTGAAGTATCCTGTCAAGGGAAAGATCATAACCGTCCATGGCGAAGAGGAGTATATGATCAGCCACCTGAACTCCTTCCGGTATGTGGAGGTAGAGGGTGAGTTCATTGAGACGCCTTTCCAGCATTTCGAAGAAGTCCCTCCTGAGATAACAGTAGCAAAGTTGGTAGCTGAAGTACCAAAGCAGATGGCCAGGATGGCATCTCTGGAGGATGCAAAGGCCGCAATAAAGGAGGGGAAGAATTCAGCATGGGGGCAGTTGCCTGATATTCCACATAAAACAGACAAATTTGGGTTAGGGTTCACTGCCGCGGGCCAGAAAGCTATGTGCCGTTCGAAGATTGAAAGAGCGCCAATCAAAATTTCTCCCTACGGAATCAACGCTTTGGAGGATGAAGACAAAGAAAGCAACATCGAAGAGTGGATTTACCCAACTATCAAAGGAGGATTATGCGACTGGGAGGCAAAAGACTTTGTCCCCATCACTTTTATTCATCAGTAATTTATCTGTCAAACATTTCCTATTGGTCTGTAATATTTATTTTCGAGCAATCCGTACACTATCTTTTTACCTCATGCCTTGCTCGGGGCATGTAGGTCCATTTGTAAGGGTTTTGATTATTTTCATATCCATATGCCATGTTTAATGATTCATTGGACGTTTTTCATTTGATAAACTGTTGTGTTCATTTTCTTTCCTTTTGCATTTTTGTTTAAGGATGGCTATCCCTTACACACACCCACACTCACAAATGCAGGTACCCATCCACTCCGGATTCCATGGGTGACTATTCTGCTATATCCTTCAATAACTCTGAAGATCTGGTCAATCAAGCCGAGTATGAAGATGACGAAGGTTGTGAAGTACCAGGGGAACTAGCCAGACTTCTACAGCAAGAGGAAAGGTCCATCTTGCCTCACGAAGAGTCATTGGAAACTGTCAACTTAGGAACCGAGGAAGACCGGAATGAGGTGCAAGTGGGTGCCAATCTGGAACCAAGTGTCAAGGAACGCCTGATACAGTTGTTGAATGAGTACGTTGAAATCTTCGCTTCGTCTTATGAAGACATGCCGGGTTTAGACACAGACATCGTGGTTCACCGTCTCCCCACAAGAGAGGATTGTCCACCGATCAAATAAAAGGTCCTCCGAATGAGGCCTGACATGTCTAACAAGATCAAAGCAGAAGTGATGAAGCAATTCGACGCTGGCTTTCTGGCTGTTACATCTTATCCTCAATGGGTCGCTAGCGTCGTGCCAGTACCTAAGAAAGATGGCAAAGTCAGGATGTGTATGGACTATCGGGATTTGAATAGGGCCAGCCCCAAAGATGATTTTCCGCTACCACACGTCGACATTTTAATCGACAATACAGCTCAGCACAAAGTGTTTTCCTTCATGGATGGATTCTCGGGCTACAATCAAATCAAAATGGCCCCCGAAGATATGGAGAAAACAACTTTTGTCACGCAATGGGGCACTTTCTGTTACAAGGTGATGCCGTTCGGACTGAAGAACGCTGGGGCAACTTATCAACGCGCCATGGTAGCTTTGTTTCATGATATGATACATCATGAGATTGAAGTTTACGTAGACGATATGATAGCTCGGTCACAAACAGAGGAGGAGCACCTTGAACATCTAGAAAAGATGTTTGCCAGGTTGAAAGAATACAAACTCAGGCTGAATCCAAGTAAGTGCACTTTTGGAGTTAGGTCTGGTAAACTTCTAGGATTCACTGTAAGCAACAAAGGCATTGAAGTCGATCCAGCAAAAGTGAAAGCAATACAAGAGATGCCCGCTCCCCGTACTGAAAAGGAGGTTAGAGGGTTCTTGGGGCGCTTGAACTATATTGCCAGATTCATCTCTCATCTGACTTCTACCTGTGAGCCAATTTTCAAACTCTTGAAGAAAGATCAGGTAGTCGAATGGAACGACGACTGCCAAGCTGCTTTTGATAAGATCAAGGAGTATTTGCTAGAACCTCCTATTCTGATGCCACCCGTCGAAGGAAGACCATTGATCATGTATCTGACCGTCTTGGATAACTCAATGGGGTGTGTTTTGGGCCAGCATGACGAGTCTGGTCGAAAAGAGCATGCTATTTATTACCTTAGCAAAAAGTTTACCGACTGTGAGACTCGCTACTCACTGCTCGAGAAAACTTGCTGCACTTTGGTATGGGCTGCTCGCCGACTAAGGCAGTATATGTTGACTCATACTACCTTGTTAATTTCCAAAATGGATCCTATCAAGTATATCTTCGAAAAGCCCGCTTTATCTGGAAGAATAGCTAGATGGCAAATGATCCTAACTGAGTATGACATCCAGTACACCACCCAAAAATCTATAAAAGGGAGTGTACTAGCTGACCATCTGGCTCATCAAGCTATCGAAGATTATCACCCATGAGATTCGACTTCCCAGACGAGGACATCATGAATTTGGACAACATTGAAGGTAACGGACCGTATGACGGACCCGAAAGGGGATCCCGATGGACCCTGTACTTTGATGGTGCTTCAAATGCACTTGGAAACGGTATCGGCGCAGTACTCATTTCCCCGGAAGGTTGTCACACACCTTTCACGGCCCGACTTTGCTTCAGCTGCACAAACAACATGGCTGAGTATGAAGCTTGCATCTTTGGTCTCAAGGCTGCTATAGACTTGGGGATCAAATCTTTGATCGTATTTGGGGACTCGGCTTTGGTTATCAATCAAATCAAAGGAGAGTGGGATACCAAGCATCCTAATCTTATCCCATACAAAGAACATGTCTTGACATTGTTGCCTCATTTCGAGCAAATTACCTTCGAGCATTTCCCGCGAGAAGAGAATCAGCTAGCAGATGCTCTAGCTACAATGTCCTCCATGTTTAAACTCAACTGGGATAACGAGGCTCCCCAAATCACCATCGAGCGAATGGATGAACCCGCACATTGTCACGAGATTAATACCGAAGAAGTAGTGGAACAACCCTGGTTCCATGAAATCAAAAGGTATCTCCAGACTAGAGATTATCCCGAAGGAGCTTCCGTAAATGACAAGAAGTTCTTAAGGAAATTTGCTGCCAAATTCTTCCTGAGCAACGGCATCCTTTACAAACGAAGCCATGATTGTGTATTACTCTGATGCGTAGACAAAGCTGAAGCAGAGTTGATCATGACTGAGATACACAGCGGCACATTTGGCACTCACTTGAGCGGGCATACAATGGCTAAGAAGATCCTAAGGGCAGGCTATTACTGGTCTACCATGGAAGCTGACTGCCATCAACATTCCCGTACTTGCCACAAATGTCAAGTCTACGCTGACAAAGTTCATATCCCTCCGGTTCCTCTCAACGTTCTGACTGCTCCTTGGCCATTTGCAATGTGGGGCATCGACATGATTGGAGAGATCAAGCCCACGGCATCCAACGGACATTGTTTCATCCTGGTCGCCATTGACTATTTCACCAAATGGGTCGAAGCAGCTTCCTTCGCCTCTGTTACTAAAAATGTGGTTGCCCGCTTCATCAAGCAAAATCTCATATGTCGGTATGGTGTTCCAGACAGGATCATCACAGACAACGGTACAAATCTGAATAACACGATGATCACCGCATTGTGCGAACAGTTCAAGATTTATCATCACAATTCATCTCCCTATCGGCCGAAGATGAACGGTGTTGTTGAAGCTGCGAACAAAAACATTAAGAAGATCATTCAGAAAATGACTGTCACTTACAAAGACTGGCATGAGATGTTACCGTTTGCTCTACACGGATACCGTACGACGGCACGTACTTCAACCGGGGCAACCCCGTTTTCTTTGGTATATGGCATGGAAGTTGTCCTGCCTGTGGAGGTTCAGATCCCTTCTCTAAGAATTATGAAGGACGCATGTTTGAATGAAGATGATTGGATTCAGACCCGACTTGATCAACTCAATTTGATCGACGAGAAGCGACTCGCTGCTGTATGCCATGGTCAGACGTATCAAAAGCGGATGATCAAGGCCTTCAATAAGAAAGTCAGACGTCAAGTGTATCAAGTCGGAGATCTCGTAATCAAGTGGATTATCTTGCCGCAAAGTGATCCCAGGGGCAAATGGACTCCTGCATATGAAGGACCATTTGTGATCAAGAGCATATTTTCTGGTGGTGCAATGATTCTGACCACCATGGACGGCGACGATTTTCCGCACCCTGCGAATGCAGACATAGTCAAAAGATACTACGCATAGAATAACCCGGCAATTCAAAAACCAGAAAGGGCGGCTTGGGCAAAAATGGGCATCCCGGTGGACCGAAAACCCGAAAGGGCGGTTCAGGCAAAAGTTAGGGATAAAAACAAAAAATCTGTACACCCGGCAAGTTGAAAACCCGAAAGGGCGGCTTGGGCAAAAAGGGGTTTCCCGGTGGATCGAAAACCCGAAAGGGCGATTCAGGCAAAAGTTAGGGAATTAAAGCGTATGACTATGTCTCGTCGGATCACTTCAAAGACAATCTCTTCATCAACCAGTTCCAGGCTTCTGATCAATCCAGTCATCGGCAGACGAAGCATTGAATGGACAGATATTCAGAGTTGTGAAGGCTATAGCGGAATGGAATCCCATGGAATTATTTCACATAGCCATCTTTCTTTTATATAAATCTTTCAATATTTACGACGAAATCCTCTTACTAGGATGATTGTCTCCTTTGTACAAATATACTCATAGAAAGTTAATACAAATACTTTTCCCAGAAATTTGTGTCGTTTCCTTTTTCTTTTCTCTTGCACTAATTGTTTTATTTTGAGAAACGTCCAATGTTTTGTTAAATAGGCATATGCATTTGAACATAATCATTTCCTTATGAATCAAGAAAGAGGATTACTGATAGGTTGAAGGTGCAGTTGGATATCTTGATACCCTTTCAAAGGAAATCCCGAGAAGATTTGAAATCCACATTCCTCAGTCAGAACTTAATCCCCTAAACAGAGTCAGACTTCAGAATCCTCATCAGCGAAAGCTCTCTCAAAAACTGATTTCCCCAGCCAGAGAATCCTCCAGAACTCAATTCCCCTCAGAATTAAGTTTCAGTATCCCCAACAGAGCTAAAACTTCAGGCTATCGATCCCCAGCGGAGCCAGACTAGTGAACCTTCTCCCCACAGAGATGCTTCTCACTAGACTAGAGATTCTCAGTCTTACCTCCCCAGCTTAAGTCTACCAGGTTCTAAAATCTCCAGTAGAAATCATCAGAAATTCTCTTACCCTGCAAGTCACCAAGGAAATTCCAAGTCCCCGCAAGTGGTTCTAAGGCCCCTCGACGTTTGAAGGTCTGGTATTCCCCAAGCAAATATGAAGACTTTCAGTTTTCAGTTCCTCATTGTATATTCGAAGATTCTCCAGTGAAGATCTCCTCAAGACAGGAATTTCCCAGAAGATTGGTATACAACCCAAGCTCCTTATTCCCCAGCAACAGCCAAGAATTTTTTCTTCCCGGCAGCAGTCAAGATGCTTTTATCTTCAGCCATCTCGGATTCATCTATCCTCCGCAAGACAGCTCTCCAGCTTACATGCGCATTCATTTACATTCATATAACATACATCGCATCATGCATCATGACATTGCATACAACTAACTCTTTACCTTTTCAGGTAAGATCAGTCAACAGACAAAAAAATCATTATCTTCCGAGACTCTTTCTAGAAATAGTTCAGATGTGACCCAAACATGGCAACATTCTGGTGCTTATTCCAGATTCATCCAGATGCAGTTTTATACGAGCTCATCATCAGGAAACCCTACACTGGTTCCTCCTCAACTTCAAGATTTCTAAAAACAGTTCACGGGTTCTCCAAGTAACGGATGTTAACCTATCGCTTGTTCAGTTTCTTCTCAAGACTTCTGAAAACAGTTTACGGATTCTTCCCAACAACGGATGTTAATCTATCGCTTGTTCAGATGCAACTTTTGAAAACAGTTTACGGACGCTTCCCAACAACGGATGCTGCTCTATTGCTTATTCAACTTCAAGATTTCTGAAAACAGTTCACGGGTTCTCCAAGTAACGGATGTTAACCTATCGCTTGTTCAGTTTCTTCTCAAGACTTCTGAAAACAGTTTACGGATTCTTCCCAACAATGGATGTTAATCTATCGCTTGTTCAGATGCAGCTTTTGAAAACAGTTTACGGACGCTTCCCAACAACGGATGCTGCTCTATTGCTTATTCAACCTCAAGACTTCTGAAAACAGTTCACGGGTTCTCCAGTAACGGATGTTAACCTATCGCTTGTTCAGATTCTTCTTCGAAGACTTCTGAAAACAGTTTACAGATTCTTCCCAACAATGGATGTTAATCTATCGCTTGTTCAGACTCTTCTCAACTTTTGAAAACAGTTTACGGATGCCTCCAGATACGGATGTCAATCTATTGCTTATTCAGACCCCAGTTCAGAGATGGTCCTAAACATGGACACCTTTCTGATACTCATTCCAGATGGCATCTTTAAGCTCATCCCCGACAAGATTCTGTCACCCTTCCAGATGGCATCTTTAAGCCCATCTCAAAATGGCATCTCTAAGCCCATTCTCGCATCCATTGCTTTGACGAGTGCAAATTTAAGGGCACTCTAGTGTCCAATCTCCTTTTACCCTCGAGTCACAAAAGGCAAACTTGCCAATCTAACTCTTCGGATTCAAGAAGATTGAACAGGGGCAACTGTTGTACCCCAAAATTTGCCCTCCCTTTTTCTCAACATTTTCTCATCACAAGGCCCTTGGAGCTCAAGATCCAGTTGGGGTTTCCTCTGCTCAAGACTTCTCCTTGCACTGTTGACCCAAATTAGGGTTTGTGTTTGCACAAAGTTGTTTTGACCTAGAATGCCTAAGATGACTTTCATGTTTCATGTTGGACTCCCAAGTTTATCTATATCAAGTTTCAGGCCTTGATTCCAATCTTTGCTCAGTCAATTAGACAGTTGACCTAGAAATCAGCTGTATTGGGGAAAAAGTCAACTATGGTCAATGGACAGTCAAACCTCATGATTTTTGATCCACCTCAACATTATGAACTCATATGAACCATTTGACCAAGTTTGGATCACAATTCCACAAGAAATTTGATCAGATCACCAAAAGGGCAAAATAGTCATTTTTAGGGTTTTGACTGCACAAAGGCAATTTTTGACTGTTTGACCTAGCCAATGGCAAACCAAGCTCACATATGGACTCAAGGACCCAATGGAATTGTCTTGACATGCTCAATAAGTTCAAAAGATCCCAAATGCACAAGATTGACAGTTGAATTTTCCAATCAATTGATCAATTTTTGACTGTATACTGAAAAGTCAAACTTTGACTTTTTGGTCAAAATCAAGTGTCAATATTCATTTTCCATCAAAACATGCCAAATCATGAAACTTGTTCATCAAGAAATCAAGAATTGCAAATTAGGGTTTGAAATGAAGATTTTTCATAACTTCGAATTTTTCTAAGTTATGAAAAACCCTAATTTTTTCCTAACTTTGTCCCACTTTCTCACCAAGATTCATTGGGATTCAGGAAAAAGTTAAAACATGAAAGTTGTAGCCTATTGCAAAATCTACAACTTTGATTCACAAAGTTTCCTCAAAAGAAGCTTGTAGTTCAAGTTACAATTTTTGGAACAAGGGTACCAAACCATTCTTAACTTAGAGAAATTTGACCTATTTTAAGCAAGGTTTTTACCTAACTTCAAGACCATTTTTCACATACTTCCACTTGGAATTTCAATTTGAATTTCAAAGATGGATTGTAGTACACATTCCAAGCTTTCCAAAATGTCAAAGAACTCATCAAACAACCTCATGGTTAGGGAGAATCGAATTTGGCAAGTTGGGAAAAACTCACTTTGTTCTTGGCCAATTTGCATATTCATAACTTGGGCAACTTTTCAAATCAGCATGCATAAGCTAGTTACAGGTCTCTAATCCCCTTTGCACTCAATAATTAAATGCCAATCCATTGCGTGTTAGCATTATTTTGTGCATTTGGACATTACATGTTAGATTAAGCCTTAATTAGATAAAGCATTTTTGCCATTTTTGAAAAGTAGAACTTTATGTCAATTAGCAATCCAAGCAAGTACAGTGCAAATCCTTTTGGCACAAGTTTATGAACAAAACACACTGATCAAGGGGAAGGTTAGCAGCACATTAGGGGGGCCTCTATCAGTCTAAAACTCAAGTGGACATTTTGTTGCTTAAGATAGAAGAAACTTGCCATAACTTAGACCAACTGGCTTTGCTGCAACCACAAGCTTATACAAACTTCTTGAGCACATTCTAAACAATGACCCTGACCTGAAACACGAGCTAAACACCTTCCAAACCTCATCAAACCTCAAAACACCATAGAACTGTCCAAAACAGGGCACCTGCTGCAGATTGAGTTCCATAACTCAATCCATTCGTGCATTCTTGCTAAAACCACTTCAAACATATCCCACATCATCCCTTGAAACTATTCCAAGCCTCAAACACGACCTGTAACACTCCCAAGCAACATCACCATTTTCATTTTTTTTGTTTTGCAGTTGAAGTTCCATAACACGATTTTCTTGGTTTCCAAACAAAGTAAAGCTTGGAATAGCATCCCTGGACATCATGGAAGCTGTACCAATCATCACCTTGCATTGAAAACACCTCCATCACCAGATACGATTCCAACTGAACAGGTAAGTTCATGAACTCATATCTCTCTATCCAGGCATTGTTAGCTTTAGGTTTGTGAAGAAATTATGTCACATTCATAGCCCTGAACATGCCCATGTAATTAGTTTTCATTTATGTTATGTGTGCTATGAGAATTTGATGTCTGAACATGGAACAAAAACTAGGTCAGGAATTGGGGGGGAAGAAATTCTCTCTCATTTCTGAGAGTTAGATCAAGTTTTTGGTATGTATGGATTCGTTGTTGGATGCCTAACATTTTTGATGTTGTGAGTTTTCATTAAAAGTCCAGGAATCAGGATGTTTGAATCAATGTACAAAACGCGCGTTTTTTGAACAAGTTTTGTTGGAGGTTGAAGAAGACAGGTTCTGGGCTGGGCCTGGAATGTTTTTTCTTTTCACACCATGTTTTTACTTTTGAACCCCCCTGGCCCATTTTGAGTTTCATTTGCTATTTTTAATTTTTTCCTTTTGATTCTGATTTATAATTTTTCATTAAAGCATAAAAATATTAAAAAACATTTTTCCACATTTTTTTGCATTTTATTGGATATTTATTTGTTTTAGTTAGTTATATATAAATAAATACATAATATTTTCTTGTTTAGAATAGTAGGAATAATACCAAATATATTTTATTTTCCATTTTTATTTTATTTTATCTTCTGAAAATATTTTACATAAAATATACTTTTTTTATATAAATATTAAATAGTTTATTCTTGTATATATAATATATTTAATAAATAATACAAATACATATATATTTATTAGAATATTTAGGACAAAAATACAAAATATTTACATATTTTATTTTTATTAATATTTAACATTAAAAATACTTTTTTTTTAAATATACTTCATTTTTATTTTATTTTGTACATAACTAATAAATGTTGTATATATTAAATAATTAATACCTTTTATTTAATAAATTAGGGTTTTGCCCTAAATACATAAAAACTCCAAAAAAATTAATACTTTTATTTTGTTTATTTGACATATAAAAAATACTTTTTTTCATACATATAAAAAACCTTTTTGCATCTTACATATTTATTTTATTTAATTTGTGCAATTAAATACCTTGTAAATTCTCAATTTGATGTAATAGTCTAGGTTTAAATTCCTTGCCAAAATACCCCCCATTTGGACATTTGTACCCCCCTTCCCATATATTGTGTTGTAATAACTTAGGAACTTTATTTTTCGCACTTTAAAGTTTTCTAAATATACCATGCTAGAATTAGGGTTTGTATGCAAATCAATTAACTAAAATAGTTTGACCTAATTTCAAGATAAACAAGCATGAAAATGGACAACACTAATCACACTTGCACCCCTAGGGTATTCCACTTGTTGCCTTCAATAAATGGGCCATATTGCATGTTAGGTCTCTTTGGGCAAAACAAACACAATTCAAATGATCATAGTCCCTCGATGACGCTTTCGAAAGTTGCCTAAAAAATGATCAAGTCCCTTAAAGGAAAAATTGCCCAAAGATACTTGGCACCATTGCAATCATGGTCTAAACGATGACCCGCGCCCGTCCCTTTCACATCCTAACACAAGATTGTCCACCAAATGCAATGGTGGAACAAAATTGTTAAAAGGGTTAAAACATAGCAAAAATCTTTGAGAACTTTAGGGTAGATGGCTCTTAAGTACTTGTCAACTTGCAAAACAAAAACACTTGCCTATTTTTTCAAACCACACATCACTACAACTTTCAAAAAACCTTGAAACATCTTTTCAAAAAGACAAACACCTTTTGTAAAACATTCGAGTAAAGAATTGTTACAAGGGTAGCCTAGACAAGGCATCTTTTTTCAAAACATTTCAAAAACCACGCACAAAGCACCATTTCAAACAATTGAAAACCAAGGAAAGTTGATCTAAGCAAGTAACTAAGAGCCCATGGATAACCATGGATAGAAAGGGTGCTAATACCTTCCCTTTCTATAATCTACTCCCCGAACCCAAGAAAATATCTCAAAGGTTTTTGCTGTGCTTTTTAAACCTTTCCTTAGGATAAAATAAAAAGTCGGTGGCGACTCTTGCTCAACCGAAACATTTGCGAAAACAAACGCAAAACAACAGTCAGTTCTCCCACCGTATCACAGTATTGATGTAGTATTAATGTGTATGCTGAAACGTGTTGTTACATGATGTTCTTTGTTGAAGCAAAGTCTTGATGATGATATCAATTTGTTGGTGTTAAATCAGTCGCAGCTGTGAACGAGTTTATGATGATGAAGTCGAGATATCTGCAGTGGTGATGATGATATAGGTCGTTGAACAGTAAGATCGAAGAAGAAACGATGTAGCTTTTGTGATGAATCAAGGAAGCCGTAGAGATCAGGATTTGATGTTATTGACGAAGATTGCAGAACGGTTCTGTGTCGGTTAATTTTGAAAAAATGGTGAAGGTTTAAGGAAGAAGATGACTTTGAAGATTGGAGATGATGATGAAAGGTGCGACAATGTTTTATAGAAGGTGATGGAACGGTAATTGAAGCTGATGCAAGGGAATTTTTTTCAGAGGATAGATTAGAGGTGAGTTTCTGATATTCCCCCCTCTCTGAATTTCTGTTGTCTTGACTGGAACCTCTTTTCCCTTCTCCTGAATTCTGTTATATATATTTCTGTCGAGTTTTTTTGTAGAGGTAGTTAGGGGTTATGGAGTTAGTTAACAGTTAGTTACAGATCGGTTATTGGTTCGTTGGGAGTTCCGTTTAGAGTTTGTTACAGGTTGCTACCAGTTCTGTTAAAAAAGAGGTTAGGAAGGATTGAACAAATCTGTTAGTTATTTTTTTTCTGCTGGAAGTTTGTTACAGAATGGTTAGAGGTTAGTTATGACAGTTGTTAGAAATTAGTTAGTGAATCAGTTGTCAGTTTGTTAGAAGTTAGAATTGGCTAACTGTTGGGAATTCTGTTGGATTAGTACATTGTTTTATTGCAGGGCTGTTTAGAGAGTTTGTTTTTCTGTTAGGAAAATTAGTTGTTAATTATGTTGGATAATGCTTGGTTATCATGAATTTAATGCAAAAAACTGTTAGTTGCGTTGAAACTATGAATGCAGAAGTTGATGTATTGATACATTCTTTTGGTATGTGCAGAAAAATTAATGAGATATCAAAAATTCAGAGATTCACGAACGAAGCATAGTGATGATCGATTAAAGATCTGACTTGAACCAGTAGTGGAGATTGAAGATGATGCAAAATATGGTTGATGTCGAGATGCCGCAAAGCTAATGCAGGAGAAGATTATGGTTAAGTTGGTAAGGGTTGTTTTTGTTTTTGTCTTGGTTAAAAAACTCTTTCCATATCTCATCCTTTTTCTTGATAGCATAGTTTTTTGATGAACATTTGGCAGCATTAATAAGTATGTAGCTTCACGGGCACCTGTTGTAAGAAGATAAATGGCCTGATTAACACGGCGAAGAGGGGAAATATCAACAGCCTGCCTCCTAACAACTCCAGCAGACCCGATTCTAGTTGCATCTTTGGTCATTGACATGGTATTTGGCAATGTAATGTAGCATAAAAAATGATCACGATGGCAAAATGATGAAGATGGAATTTAGTGTAGGAAGTAACTCTGTATTTTTTGTGTATTTTGCTCAATGATGTAATGTAAGATGGTGTAGTGAGTTGTAATCTGGTATTGAATTTTTGTAATAGAACTTGCAATGTGAGGATGAGAATATATTTCCAAACAATGGTTCCATCTTTTGGACAAAATAGAAGTTTGAACAGAGTCTTTGGTGTAAGCTCATTCAGTGTTATGGCAAATGATGTCAAATTGTAACGAGTGAGATTCTGTGATGGCTTGGTCCTTTTCCATAACAATGCTCCACTGGATCAAGTATAACCTTTAGGCTTGACATTCATGTCACCATCAAAATAGTAAATGATGTCATCCTACTTGCCAAATATTGTGGCTGCTTCTTTTTTTTTACCCATTGTATCTTTAACAAATATAATTTGCCAAGGATAGGATTGTAAATTGTAGTAGTAACCTTGCTTTCATATTATTGTATTTTGTTCGGATTCTTCAATATTTCTTGGATGAGTTTTGTGATACTTGGTATCTTGGAGATGAAATATGACTTGAATCTTTCTTTCCCTCAAAAAGCTTCTTTTAACCTTTCAAATTTAGATTCAAATTGCATCCTTTAATATAACACATCATGAGATCAGATACTCTCAGTCAATCAAAGGAACTCAAGTAAGATATTATCAAAATCTTGGATGCAACTATGATCCAATACACCACGTTCACCCCAAAGCCTCGTGTGAGAACCAAAGAGATAACTTGTATGGCCTAAGCAATGTGACATTTGATCCTCAAGCATCATAGCTAATTGAAAGAACTTATTTGAATCAATGATAAACAAAGATCCAACGGTAAAGTGGGCACCAGTATATCCACGTTTGTTTTCTGTATAAAGTTTCCGATCACCTAGCTTGTGACTTAAGTAATAAGTTCCCTCTTTCGATTTACAAAGAAAGGTCGAAAGAAAACCCTAGCTAGTCATTGACGAAGAACCTTTGACTATTAGCCCTGCCAAATTCATCCAACGAACCCACGCATAAGGAAATAAACCCTAATCAAATGATGACTTTGAGCACAAGGAGATAATGAATGCTTGATTTAGTAGCCCTTAGATGACCTCGTAGAACAACTTGGAAATAAACATGGGGATACAGAAAGAAATGTGACCAAGATGGCCATGACTTGATTACGATGAATAGAACGCCTCAAATGAAAACCAAATTAGATCTGGACACCAAGGATTAGAAACCTTAATTCACACTTGCATCGCCTACCCCCTAGAATCTTGCATCTTAAGGCAAACTTGATAGGGAAAACGCCCTTGAATCCTGATATACAGATCCCTAATTGGAGAAATAGGGAATAGATTATTCCACCGTATCAACGCATAATCAACCTCTAGGAGATTCAAAAATGAATGTACCTTTGGATTCTGAAAGATAATCCTAATAAGATCCCAATGGCTTCAATACTCTCGGCGAAATCTTTATCCCATAAAGTAGGAGCAGATGATTCACACAAATGTTTATGCTCAAGTTCACATTTTTTTAGGATAGAACCAAATACTCGTCACTTAAAAGAAAGTTTCAGATGAAAGTCCAGTTTTGGTAAGAAAACCCAAGGAATGGTGATAGGTGGAGGTCCTTAATTCTGAAGGAAGGAGATTCCAGATAGTCACAAGTGGCAACCTTAAACCATACTCCTTGGAGAATAACTCGATTAAACCGCAAACGTAAAAAACCTGGCTTCGATCGCACATAGGAAAATAAACTCTGATAGCCTCATAGCTTGACGAAGAAAGAAATTCTCAATGACCCAGGTCACAATCCTAATTCTACTACTTGCTGCCTGAATAAGAAATCGGCCTTTTTGGACACAAACACCTTAACCGCTGCGAAACCCTAATATCGCACAGCCACTGAACTTTGAACCTCAAGCGCTTTATTGAATGCAGTGCATGCTAGATTAGTGACCTAGTGGAATATATACAGATGAATGCAAGAGTCTAAGCCAGCATAAGAAATTAGGAGGACAAATTTTGGGGTGCAATAGATGCCCCTATTTAATCGCCTTAGCCCTGAAGGTGAGATTGGCGCCAGCCTTTCGAACCTTCAAGGTAAAAGAAGATTAAATACTAAAAGAACCCAAAAATTTGCGCTCCGAAGCCACTCAGGTATACACTATATTTTTGGTTTTCTGTACTTTCTATATTTTTTTTCTTTTTTTTTTGTAAAGAAGGTTATTAGGGTTAGATGTATGTTTAACCAGAGTTTGACCCACAAAAGAATAACTTGGTTATCGAGGAACTCTGTTGGGATTTAGTAACAAACACCTGTAAGAAAGATATCAAAAGGCATATGCCTGAAGTCTGTAGCAGACATACGAAAAAGGTATCAAAGATACATATCTGGGGTCAGTAGCGGATATACAAGAAAGAGATAGAAAAGATACATATCTGTGGTCAATATCAGATACGCATAAAAGAGATAGAAAAGATACATATCCGTGGTCGGTACCGGATACGCACAAAAGAGATAGAAAAGATACATATCTGTGGTCGGTATTGGATACGCACAAAAGAGATAGAAAAGATACATATTTATGGTCGGTATCGGATATGTACAAAAGAGATAGAAGAGATACATATCTGTGGTCGGTATCGGATACGCACAAAAGAGATAGAAAAGATACATATCCGTGATCGGTATCGGATACGCAAGAAAGAGACATCAAAGATACATATCCATGGTCGGTATCGGATACATATGACAGAGACATCAAAGATACAAGAACATATGTCTGGGGTTGGTAGCACATATAAAACAGGTATAAAAAATACATATCCATGGTCGGTATCGGATACGTAAGAAAGAGACAGACCGAAGAAAGCTCTTACAAAGATAATCAAGAACACATGTCTAAGATTGGTAGCAGACATATGAAACAGGTATCGAAAATACATATCCGTGGTCGGTATCGGATACGTACGAAAGAGATATCAAAGATACATATTCGTGGTCGGTATCGGATACGCATAAAAGAGACATCAGAAATACATATCCGTGGTCGATATCAGATACGCAAGAAAGAGATATCAGAGATACATATCCGTGGTTGGTATCAGATACATACGACAGAGACATCAAAGATACAAGAACATATGTCTGGAGTTGGTAGCAGACATATAAAACATGTATCAAAAATACATATCTGTGGTCGGTATCAGATACGTAAGAAAGAGACAGACCGAAGAAAGCTCTTACAAAGAAACACCAATCGAAGGTGAACTTACTGAGGGAAGAGACCAAACAAATGGGACTCCTGACAAATGATACCAGTCGACGATGGATTTTAACAAATGATACCATCTGAAGCAGGGTTTTGAAAGATACTTGCCGGAGCGAGATTTTAAAGGATACCTGTCGGAGTGAGATTTTAAAGGATACCAGCCGAAGCGGAATTTTGAAAGATACCATCCGGAGCGGAATTTTGGAAGATACCAGCCGGAGCGGAATTTTGAAAGATACTAGCCGAAGCGGGATTTTGAAAGATATCGGCCGAAGCGGGATTTTGAAAGATACCAGCCGAAGCGGGATTTTGAAAGATACCAGTCGGAGCGGGATTTTGAAAGATACCAGCTGAAGCGGGATTCTAAAAGATAAAGGTATGCATATCTGGTCAGAGTTAGATACGTAGGAGTGGAATTGAGCATCAAGAAACAAATATTTAGAGTTGATAGTGAACACAGGAACGAGACTAACCGAAGAAAGCCCCAATAAAAGGACGCACTCGCCTAAACAGGGACGCCAGACAACTGGACTTCGAAGAGACACTGCAGGACTCTTAACATAAAAGGTTAGCTAGGCTAACGAAAGGAGGACCGACTAACATGGATAAACCAAAACAGGGAACCGACTAAGCATGACCTTTATAGAGCACCGATCGAAGGTGAACTCTACAAGAGAAAGCGACTGGTCAAAGCAGACTCTAATAAAAATTTCCAAAACACGTTGGGCTTTCGATGGGTTGCAAATACGTAAGAACTAAAAATCCCTCAGGCCAGAGGCGGATGTAATTCTTCAAGAGTGGCAATTATCTGAATTACCACACACCAAGTATGGATACTCAAACACTTGAGAAGCAAGAAAGGTTATACACTGACTCTTACTCACACTCTAACGGCAAAGCAAACATGGGTAAAATAATAGAAGGCTTGCAAAGGCAAGCGCGAACCACAAACTTACTGGGGGAATGGAGAAATACCAAAGACCTGACTGGTGGTGAATCAAACAAACTCTGATGGCGAAACATCATAGAATTACCATAGGCTTGTCTATAGATATAAATCAAATCTGAGCGCATAACAATCTGGTTACCACAGGTGGACATAATTGGCTTATACTCATGCATGTTTGAATTTTTTTCATAGCGTAATGCTCCATACAATGGAAATGCTACACGTTTTAGTAGATGCAATGTAATGATGCAATGTAATGATGCAATGTTTAGTAATGCATTAGGAAAACAGATCGACATCGGCTGCTGAGAAGACAGTGAACTTTCAAACGATTATTCTTGCACATCTGATCTTCTGGTAGAGAAAATGTAATATGAACTTCAATGGGGAACTGAGATTCGAAACCATCAACCTCAGACGATTGATCTCACTAGGGAAGTAACTTCCTGGGGATAACACTACAAAAATAAAATTGTAGTTCAGAGAAAATCTTGAATTCTGATCAAACTCCCCACTTCACGGGGAAAAATTCTTTATCCTCTGTTGGAAAGAGAAAAACTTTGCTGGGAATGGAAACTTCTGGCGTAGAAATTCTTTGACGAAGATAACTTCTGTTGGGAAGTATAGAAATTCTTAAATAAAAATAATTCTACTCAGACCACCCTGGGGATAACACTGTTGGGAGGTAAAAGATCCTTATTCGGGGAAGAAATGAACATTCTGGGATAAAAACTCCATCGGGGATATCGCAACAAAAACTTCTACCACTGAAAGAGTCATGACCGGAATTCTCCTGCACACCTTACCTGAGAGATATGACCCTTTATCCATTATGGAAAGAAGAATAGTTCCACTGGGGAACATGGATCTAATTATACGAAAATCCTCACGCTATCCTTCTTGATTCATTTGTTGGTATGCATCTTGTCATAAAAGACCAACAGTACTTGCAAAAATAGAAGTTAGGGCGACATGCCCCTGCTTGGAATGGAAAACCTTATCGAAGAAAAAACAATTTGAACTATCAATTACCGAGTAAAAACCGTGATGCAAGATTGCAACTTCAATACGTCGACTCCGAGGAGAAATGCCACTAAAAGGTGGACTTTTAGAGAAGATGCTGCAAAAATAAATTGCAGTCCAATGAAAAGGAATCAATCTAGTCTTTAGATAGCTTCTACATTTCCAGGGAGAAAGAACATTCTTCTTCTGCAGAGAAATGAGGATGCTTCACTGGGGAGAAAATATCTTAGAAAAGAAACCCCTTGGTAGATAGGTCCATGTCAAGTAGTAACTGGTCTTTTACTGGGAAGCAGCATCCCTCTAGGAAATAAAATCTCCATCAAGTCTTGTACGCGTAAACAAACTCCAAATGATCTTTGCGTTACTGTTCATATCCTACTGAGGATAACAATCCAAACTTCAACTGGGGGTAATAACCTTGACTTTGGACAAAGGATATCAGCAAATAGACTTGAGTCTCTGATAAGTCGAAGATAGAAATCCTGACTTCTCGGCATGATTTTCAAATTCATAGGTCATTTAGCCCGCATATGGACGTGATCTGATCAACCACTGAAGGAGAGAGAAAGTGCCCCTGCATAAATTCTTGCCCCAGTCTGTACGGATTTTGCAGAAAAATTACCTTGAGAGGAATTTTTTTTTTTTTTAGATTTATATATTGAAGACAATTTGCCCCAGTGTTATGAACTTTGGAACATGATGTTTAGATAGCCAAAATTGGAGATGATTCCAACTATGCTTGAGTGAATGCCCATACATCTTCAAATTCTGGGAAGATTCTCCTCTGATCAACAAATTCTTAGAGAGATTTATCAAATCTCGACATAACTGCCCTAGTTTAACTGTACTTTGAAACAAGATGTTTAGATAACCAAAATTGGAGATGATTCCAACTATGCTTGAGTAAATTCCCCTACATCTTCAAATTCTGGAAAGATTCTCCTCTGATCAACGCATTCTCAGAGAGATTTGTCAAATCTCGACATAACTGCCCCAGTTTGACTGTACTTTGAGGGATCGCATCCCGACTTGAATGCCTCAGACTGGCTGATCACTCACTCAACAGAGTATTCGACACGCTTGCCCCTGCTCAACAGATTCTCGACAAATATTTTCTCTTACCTCATGCTCACTGAGGGATGAGAAACTTGAGGACTTTCGAATGCAACATAACCTTTGGGTGGATGACTCGTATCTTGAAAGTAGGTTACTTCAAAACCATACTTCTCGACTTGAACTGCTTTATCCTCGAGCAAATACTTGAAGTGATATGTCCTTTGGGACCAACTGAAAGTAATGCACCACTGCTTGACAGAGGCTCTAGGCAACCAACTTTTGTAATCTACTTCAAATCATTTCTCAAACCGGTATTCTTTTACTTAATGGAGTCAATAGAAGATTTGCCCCAGATTAAGACCATTCTCACAAATGATTTACCTTTGAACGGTATCCTGAAGCAATTTGTCCCTTGAGATGATCAAATTTTCATTGGATGCCTATTATGCAAGCTTACTTGATGTTTAAGCACTTGTTCATATGCAAATAATGTTTATTCTAAGAATGATAATTCTAATGCAAAGCTCATGTTTGTCTCGAAATTAAAAAAACTTGTAAAAAATATTTTGAAACCTTGAAAATTTGTACAAAAGATAGTAAAAAGATGGAGTGATACCAACTCAAAAGTTTTTGCAAGCCTCCTAGGAGTCAAATTACCGTATTTCTTGTTACAGTGTGCTTTTCGAATTAACCATTGCTTCAGTTAGGACTTTTAAGGGTTGTAACATGGCCTGGCTCACGGTTTTAGAAAAAAGATTTAAGGCTCGAAATATTTGGTGCCCACCCATTCTCCGTGATGTTCTTCAGTCCTAAATTCAGTTAAACCAATATGAGCACTCGTCCCTCAAAAGAAGTTTACCATGGTTCAGGAGGATATGGTAGTCACTCACCTCTTTCATTCTTGGTGTCTGATCACACGACTTTATTCTTTGTGGAGGATCCCTTTTTGCTTTTCGCACTTTTCGCTTTCTTTTTGTATTCCCTAACTTTTGCCTGGACAACTTCCTTTTGATTTTGACTTTGAAGTCCAGCGGGATGCCCTGACTTTTGCCTAAGCGACTCGTTTTCCAAGTTTCGACTTAGTGGGGCTTTTTTTTCTGTTTCTTTTATTATTCCTTTTAATTTGAGCCAGTCGTGTGACTTCGAGTCATTCTTTGATTTGCTGAAAAAGGTGTAACTGCCTTGCTACTTGGTCGACGAGGAATAACCACTATGGTATCGTCATCTTTTGATCTCTTGATGTGCGAGAGATATCTATTGGGATATCATTCTTTTTTATGCACGTTGTTGATAGATAAGAGTTAACCATTGTGGTTTTTTTCTTTCTCAACCTTCTGAAGGATAACTTTTGTTGTATCCTTTGATGCGTACTCTTAATGAGTTTTGAACGCCCAATCAGATTAACTAAAATCTACCCTGCCCCCGATTAAATGTGAGGGTTTTTTTGAAAAGAAAAGAAAATCTTACTTCAAGGCTCAAAGGGGTTGACGAGGGTCTATCTCCCTTATATCTTCGGTGTTTGGGAATTGAAACAAGGCCTGTACATCGTCAGCAGGGTCCTATTTAAAAGCACACCGTTTGAATTTTTGGCATATTACTCATCATCCTCCCTCCAAAGGTTTTTGCTTTATTTAACAAGAGCTAAGTATCAAAAAGTTAAAGAAAAACATTAATGAGTGAATACGAATGGACTAATCCAAGACAAACATATTTAATGAATTGTGATTAATATTCAATAATAAGCAAGTTTTGCATACAAGAAAGTACTGAACCAAAAACAAGAAAGATTACAAATGAGAATACAAATGTAATTTGAAAATGCCATGTTGAGGAGACTAGTCTCCGTATGGACTTGTTGCTTCGGACGATGATCTTGAAGATGTGAAAAACACAAGAAGGGGGGTTGAATTGTAAAACTTAAAACAAATGCTTAGACAACACAATATTTGTATCCTGGTTTGTTTGATCTCAAACTACTCCAGTCCACCCGTCAAGGTGATTTCGCCTCTCTCCAACGAGGTCTTAATCCACTATATTCAAAGGATTACAACAGCTACTTTAACAATTGTTAAAGCCTTCTTGAGTATAACCACAAACTGGTTTATCTCAAGGAAATCTTTTCCAAATAATTTGAACAATGATGTGTTAACATTTTCTAATAAAACAATATATCACAACTGTGATAATTACACAATTTAAGCTTGGAATAAATTGAATTTGCTAAAGCGTTTGAGTAAGCGTGGCTTTGAAAGCTTGGCAAATTATGTGAGTGCATGCGTGCGTCTTTTCTCACACAGACTTGTTTAAATAGGCAAGGCAGAGATACCTTGTCCATAAAGCCATTTTAATGATAATAACACACTTTCCTTTTTGAGAAGATCTTGTTTGAGGATAGCCGTTAGCATTTAATTCTGTCTTGAATACTTAATAACACTTCAGAGTCTTCTTTGCTTTAACTTATGATAACGCTTTAGAGTGCTGATGACTTGGAAGAAAAGATCTTTGATCAGAGTCAGAGCGTATTTGTTTATGCGCAGATTCTGGTCATCAAGCTTCAGCGTATAGCACATGTTACTGATCTTCTGATGCTGATTCCATCAGAACTTCTGTATATACAAAACATAATTTTAAGCAGCATATTTGTATTATATATAAATCTTTGAATTTATTTATTCTTTGTATTTTTTTATCATCAAAACTTTAATCAAGGGTTGTAGAATCAAACTATGTTCTAACAATCTCCCCCTTTTTGATGATGACAAAAACCAGATTTTTCAATTAAAAATAAAGAATAAAAAGTATAGAATTAAGAAGAGAAAACTCCCCCTGAGTTGATTACTTCCCTTTAATTCCATGAGTCTTTGAGAATCAGAACCTTATTGTATCTTTCATCAGAGTTTTGTACCTGTTCAACCTTTTTAGAAGAGAGAAATTTAAATAGATCAGAATGTTTGAGACTTATGTCTCAGTAATCCGTTATTGAAAAATATCATTCTTTCTCCCCCTTTTTGCCAGTTATCAAAAAGAACATATAATCAGAGCCAAAATGCATTTATATTAAAAACCAGAAGCAAAGATAAGTTCAGAATAATGTAAGAAAATTACAGATAAATAAGTTTTAAAGACAAGGAAATTCTAAGAGGGAGGAGGTAGACGCGTGAACAAGGTTTCCAACAAGCTCTTGATCTGGATGTTGGTTTCCTGTTGCTGCGTTAACATGCTCTTGATTTCCTCAATTTTGTCGTCTTGTTTATCCATTCTTTCATTCATCAAAATATCAGATCTTTTCAGGACTTCTAGAGTCTGCCTGTCAAGGGAAGAAGCTTGAGGATCTTTAGAAACTGGATGCTTCTCAGAGGTTTCTGCAATATCCTCTTTTTGACCCAATTCTTCAGCAGGAATCATCTTCTCTGGAGTAACAGTCAGATTGAGATCTTCTGACTCTGGTTGAACTTTGTATGTTGGACGATGTTCAGACCAGGGAGCATTGTCCAGAGGGAGAACTTATTCCTTGAGCAGTTGGCTCAGAACTTGATCTTCAATTACTTTCAGTAGATTGATGAAGTTCTGTTGAGTTTGTCCGTAGCTCTGTTCTTGCAACTTATGAGTTTCAGAAAATACCCATCTTCTGAACCTTGTCCAAAGGTAGTCTGATGCGGCAGGATCAACTAGCTCAAGACTAGCTTGTTTCAGAGAAGTGATCCACTTCTGTACTTCTGTTTCAAATATCAATATGCTGGTACCAACATCTGGAGAAGGTTCAAAGGGTTTTGGTTTTGGGATAGCTATTTTGTGGGTTATGGCAGCAAGACGTTCAAAAACCGTTAAATCAATGACAGTCTTGTTGTGGTCATTTGGATTGTTCTTTGGTGAGGGAGTGGGAGAGTGAGGAATTATTATTGGACTGGTTGGGGAGTTTGGTGGAGTTGATTCTAGAGAAGAGGGAATTTGGGGAATATTCAGAATGGTTAGGGGCATACGAATGGCCAGAGGTTTTGTGATTCCAGGAATGGGAATGGTATCAGAATCAACAGTTTGGTTTGATTGATCGTTATGAGGTTCTAGTTCACAGGATTCAGAAGGTTGAGTCTCAGAAGTTTGAACTTCTAGTTGAAATAGTTCAGGTTGTGGAGAATGTGGATGAATTTATGGTTGAGGAGATGGAGGTAGTGGGATTTCTGCTTGTAGAGAGAGGGGAATTTCTGGTTGTGGTGAGAGGGGAATTTCTGGTTGTGCTTCTGTGGTGGTTTCAAGGTTTGGATTTTCTGGCATGGGAGTAGAAGTATGTTGGTCAAAGGTATCTATATCAGATAGGACTTTTGCAAGTTCTTGTTGGGTTGCTTCAATTTTTGGATTTGGAGGTTGTGAGCCAGATCTTCTAAGAGCTAAGGATTCAGAGGGGTCAAATTCAATGTCAAAGTCATCAAATGTTTGTGGTGTGGGGTTTTCTGATTGAGTGGGAATTGGTATAGATGTTGATACAGAAATTGAATTTAAAACAGTTACAGAAGAAGGATTACCTCTCTTTTTAGGAGTCCGCTGGGATGATCCTTCTGCTACAGCTTTCCTTTTCTTGGTTTTCTTCAGCACAACTTCTGGAGCCTTCTGCTGCAGATCCTGAATGTTCAAATTTGGTGTTGTACCATCCTTCTTGCATGCATCCAGATATATGACTATTATATCAAGTTTAGAATCAATCTCTGAGAACAGAGGAAAGTTATCCAGAGGGACTCTTCTGCTGGAGATTGTTGCAAAAGAATTGACACTGGGTTCCTTCTTGATATTCTCAATCAACTTCATCTTCTTCAGATTCTTTGCATTCAGCGGTTTGCCAATAGTAGCTTCCAAAGAGCTGATTTCCTGAGCCTCTGTAAGATGATCAATCAGCTTATTCTCTGTTAGAATATCTGATATAAGTCTTCCTAGGGGTATCCAGTCCATTTTTGTGCGCTCCTCTTCTCTAGTTTCCTTAACACTGGTCCTTAGATTGTTAAACAGCAGATGGGCCAGATTTACCTTAATCTTCTGAGAGATGAAGTAGATCAGAAATTGCTTATCAATATTGATGTAGTCAGGAGAGCTGGTGGGCTTCCTGTGGTTTATGCATCCCTGAATGATCTTGGCCCATATTCTATGATGGTCTTTTAAATACCTTATCTTGCTGGAGGGAAGACCCAGAGTGAAGATTTCTCTAGCAATTAGGGCAACATCAGCGCATCTTTCAGCCATGTCAATGCAACGTACACCGCCACCACTGTAGCCTATTAATCTTGCAATGAGGTCCTCAGTAATAACTATCTTTTTCCCCATAATGTATGAAGTAACTTGATGGTTGGAAGATGAAGCATGAATCCAAAATTCCTTTACCAGAATTTGGAATGTTGGACCCACCAGTCGGTCAAAATATCTGTCCCGGCCTTGAGCTTTTACTTCTTCAGAGAGATTAAATCCATTCTCTTGAAGACTGTTGAAATCCACGATTAATTCTGAAAGAACTTCTAGATTTTTGATGGGTGTGAGAAGGGTTTTGTAGGGTTCTTCATATTGTTCAGTGGAATCTGATTTCTGAGAACTGGAAGTAGGGATGCTTGAGGAAGCCATGTTCACACGAAGGTTTTGTGAAGAAATTGAAAGGGTTTAGAGGAAGGATGCAAACTGAAAACAATAAGTTTGTAGAGAAAATGAAAGTGAAGGTAAAAAAGTGTAAGTGGTGAGAGATGTGTTTAAATAGATTTCTAAAAAATTTTGAAAACATAAACGGCAAGAGAGAGAAATAAATTATAATGATTATGAGCATTTAATGATAGATGATTTAGGGGGATTCAGAAAGATATTGGAACGGTTACCCATGACATGTGTCCCAATGCAACCAATCAACGCTTTTGACCTTTCAGAAACGTGAACGCGTGTTCAGCCTCAAAAAGTAGCTGATGACTGGATGACACTTGTTTGCTTGAGTGAACTGCACATTTCTATCCTTGATTCTGTTACAATCTGTACTTCTAAAGATCTGAAGAAAAATTGATCAGTAGTTCACGAAAAAGTAGACAAAGTTCGGAAGGTTAAGATATGGAATCAAAACAGTTTTATTCTGGGCAGAGCTTCATGTTGAGATGTTTCAGAATGAAGTTGAACCTATATTCAGAAAGAGGTTTTGTGAAGATATCAGCCCATTGATGGTCTACGTTAATAAATTTTAAATTTAGAATCCCTTTCTGAATATAGTCCCTAATAAAATGATGTTTTATTTCTATATGCTTAGCCCTAGAATGCAAAATAGGATTTTTTACTGAGGTAAATAGAAGAATTATTGTCACAGAGGATAGGGATGTTACTCTCAAATATCTTGAAGTCCTCAAGTTGACTTTTCATCCAGAGCATTTGTGTGCTGCATCCAGCTGCTGCTATGTATTCAGCTTCTGTTGTTGATAGAGCTATTGTGGATTGTCTTTTGCTGAACCATGAGATCAAATTTTCTCCCAGAAACTGGCAGCTTCCAGAAGTGCTTTTACGTTCTACTCTGTCTCCAGCGAAATCAGCATCACAGTATCCTATCAGGCTGTAATCACTTGTTTTTCTATAAAACAAACCCAGATTAGTAGTACCTTTCAGATACTTGAAAATTCGCTTAACTGCTGTTAAGTGAGATTCTCTAGGATCTGATTGGAATCTAGCACAAATGCAAACACTAAATAGAATGTCATGCCTTGAAGCCGTCAGATAGAGAAGAGAACCAATCATACCTTTGTAGACCTTCTGTTCTACCTTTTTACTTACCTCTTCTCTTTCCAGAATGCACGTGGGATGCATTGGAATCTTTGATGGCTTACATTCTGAGAGATCAAATTTCTTCAGAAGTTCTCTGACATATTTGCTCTGATGAATGTAAGTTCCTTCTGGGGTTTGATTAATCTGAATGCCCAGAAAGAATTTTAGTTCCCCCATTGGGCTCATCTCAAATTCTGCCTGCATACATTTAGCAAACTTTCTTCCCAGAGAGGGTTTAGTGGATCCAAATATGATGTCATCAACATAAATCTGACATACTAAAATGTCATTCTTAATTGTCTTACAGAACGAGGTTGTGTCCACTTTCCCTCTGGTAAATTCCTTTTCTAGAAAGAAGTTACTTAGTCTTTCATACCAAGCTCTGGGAGCTTGTTTCAGACCATATAGTGACTTCTTTAGTTTGAAAACATATTCTGGATTTTTGGAACTTTCAAAACTAGGGGGTTGGTGCACATATAACTCTTCTTATATATAGCCATTTAGGAATGCACTCTTAACATCCATCTGATACAGAGTGATGCCTTTATTAACAACAAATGAAATTAAGAGTCTGATGGATTCTAACCTGGTGACTGGAGCAAAGGTTTCTGTATAGTCTATCCCCTCTTGCTGACTATAACCTTGTGCTACCAGTCGTGCTTTGTTTCTGATGACTTCACCTTGTCCGTTCAGTTTGTTTCTGAACACCCATTTTGTTCCAATAACGTTGAATCCTTTTGGTTTGGGAACTAGATCCCATACGTCATTTCTTGTGAATTGATTTAGCTCCTCTTGCATTGCTAGAATCCAGTCATTATCCAGAAGTTCTTCATTAATTGTTGTTGGTTCAATTAGAGAAACCAGTCCCATGAGGGATTCTTCAGAGTTTCTGAAGCTAGATCTTGTTCTGATTGGATCTTCCTTTCTTCCTAAGATTATTTCTTCTGGGTGATCCATGCTGCTTCTGGATGGTCTTTTCTGGAGTTGATCAACAGAAGGTGCTGGATTGCTTGCAGTGTCTCTTTTTGATGTTGAGAGCTTCTGATGACTTGTCTTTAGTACCTGTGAGTTCAACTTCCATACCTGCAAGGAATTCATTCTGCTTTGACTTTTGAGAGTCGAGTTTATCATCAAAACGAACACTGATTGACTCTTCCACAATTTGTGTTTCTATATTGTATACTTTGTACCCTCTTGAGCATTCAGAATATCCTAACATAATACACTTTTGTGCTTTAGAGTCAAACTTGTTCAAATAATTTTTTGTATTCAGAATAAAACATGTACATCCAAATGGGTGAAAGTAGGAAATGTTGGGCTTTCTGTTCTTCCACAATTCATATGGAGTCTTTTCTAGAATAGGTCTTATGGAGATTCTATTATGAATGTAACACGTTGTGTTTATTGCCTCTGCCCAGAAGATCTTAGCAACGTTAGTCTCGTTGATCATGGTTCTGGCCATTTCTTGCAATGTTCTGTTCTTTCGTTCTACAACTCCATTTTGCTGGGGAGTTCGAGGACAAGAGAAATCATGCAAAATGCCTTTGTCATTAAAGAATAACTCAAAATCTTTGTTTTCAAATTCTCCACCATGGTCACTTCTGACTTTGACGATTCTAAGATCCTTTTCATTCTGAACTTGGTTGCAGAAGGTAACAAACACAGAGTGTGACTCGTCCTTGTGCCTTAAGAACTTTACCCATGTCCATCTGCTATAGTCATCTACGATTACTAACCCATACTTCTTGCCACTGACTGAAGCAGTTTTAACTGGTCCAAATAAGTCGATGTGCAGAAGTTCTAATGGCTTGGAGGTGGAAACAACATTTTTGGATTTGAAAGCTGGTTTTGCAAACTTGCCTTTCTGACATGCTTCACACAGAGCATCTGAATTGAACTTCAGGTTAGGAAGTCCTCTAACCAGATTGAGTTTGTTAATCTGAGATATTCTTCTCATACTAACATGTCCCAATCTTTTGTACCAGATCCATTGCTCGTTGTTAACAGACAGTAGACATTTTACATTCTGACTTTTTAGTTCAGAAAGTTTTATTTTATAAATGTTGTTTTTCCTCTTTCCATTAAATAGGATAGTCCCATCTTTCTGACTATCAGCTTTGCATGAATTTTGATTGAAGATTATATCATAACCGTTATCACTTAATTGACTTATGGATAACAGATTATGCATTAATCCATCAACTAGTAAAACATTACTTATAGAGGGAAGATTTCCATTACCTACAGTTCCAGAGCCAATGATCTTTCCTCTCTGATTGCCTCCAAAACCTACGTGGCCTCCAGGCTTAAGTTCCAGGCTTTGGAACATATGCCTTCTTCCCGTCATGTGTCGTGAGCAGCCAGAGTCCAGGTACCATAATTGGTGTTTTTGCTTTGCTACTAAAGATATCTGCCACATGTATTATTTTATCCTTAGGTACCCACATTTTCTTGGGTCCTGATTTGTTAGTTTTACCAAAACTCTGGTTGAATTTTGGTTTAACAGAGTAATCACTGCTTGTATATTTTATGTCATGTGTGTGCCCATATATAAAGTGTGAATCAAGTGGAGTACGATTTATAACTAAATCCATGGCATTTTTTGGTGTAGGTACCTTACCTTGATATCCTATCCCTTTTCTGCCATTTCTGCTAACTCCATAGATCATTGAAGCCATTTTGCTTCTGTCTATGTTTTTAGCTAGAAACTTCTGAAAGCTGTGATCATACTCCTTGATGATCTCATCAGCATTGCTGGGAGTTTCAGGGATTGTTTCCTTCTGAGAGTTTTGCAATTGGTTTTTTAATTTTGAAATTTTATCTTTTAACTCAGAATTCTCCAATTTGAGACTCTCAGTCTTATCAGAGTCAGAAGCAAGATTCCTTTTCAGGTTTCTGAATTTGACTCTGATCTGCTGATATCTTTCCAGAATTTCATTAAGGCTTTCAGCTAGTTCAGCCTTGGTAAAGTTTATAGTAAAGTCAGGGAATACCTCTTTTGTATCTGATTCAGATTTTGACTCAGAAGCTTCACTGTCTTCTGTTATGTTTGCCATGAGAGTTATGTTTGCCCTTTCATCATCTGATTCTGAGTCAGCTTCAGATGTGTCAGAATCATCCCATGTAGCCATGAGACTTTTCTTCTTTTCCTTTCCAAACTTCTTTTTGGGATTTTCCTTCTAAAGCTTTGGGCAATCACTTTTGTAGTGCCCTTACTCGTTACATTCATAGCAAATGATGTCTTTGTTGTTTGGCTTTCTGTTTCCTGAGGAACCTTCAGATCTTCTGTGTCCAGAGGAGGATTCTGACCTTCTGTATCTGGAGAAAGATTCATTCTGATTTTCTGATCTTCTGGGATTCCTGAACTTCCTTTGCCTCTGCTTCCACAATTGGTTCACCCTTCTGGAGAGGAGAGATAGTTCATCTTCTTCTGATGAGGACCCATCAGAGGTTTCTTCCACAGCCTGCAAAACTTTGGAGTCAGATTTTCTGTTAGATTTTAAAGCTAATGGCTTACCTTGCTTTTAAGGTTCATCTGCTTCTAGCTCTATCTCGTGACTTCTGAGGGAGCTGACAAGTTCCTCCAGAGAGATTTTGTTGAGATCCTTGGCTAGCTTAAGCGCTGTGACCATTGGCCTCCATTGTTTTGGCAAGCTTCTGATGATCTTCTTAACGTGATCAGCAGTAGAATACCCTTTGTCAAGAACTTTTAGACCAACAACAAGAATTTGAAATCTTGAAAACATAGTTTCTATTGATTCACTCTCTTCCATCTTGAATGCCTCATACTTCTGAATGAGTGCAAGGGCTTTGGTTTCTTTGACTTGAATGTTGCCTTCATGTGTCATTCTCAGAGAGTCAAACATGTTCTTTGCAGTGTCTCTGTTTTATATCTTCTCATATTCTGAATAAGAGATGGCGCTGAGAAGAATTGTTTTGGCCTTGTGATGATTTCTGAACTCACACTTTTGCTGATCAGACATCGTTTTCCTGTCAATATTTTGACCACTTCCATCCACTGGATGCGTGTATCCATCAGTCACCATGTCCCACAGATCAGCATCATGGGCCAGAAAGAAACTCTCAATTCTGTCTTTCCAGTAGTCAAAGTTCTCTCCATCAAAGACTGGAGGTTTTCCACTGAATCTGTCTCTTTCTTCATTGTTGTCATTGCTGATGTTTTGGTTTGGTCTTGCCATTGTGTTTTTCTGGCGTTGGATCTTGTACTGACACGGTTAAGTGTTATAAGCTCAGAACCAAGCGCTCTGATGCCAATTGAAGATGTGAAAAACACAAGAAGGGGGGTTGAATTGTAAAACTTAAAACAAATGCTTAGACAACACAGTATTTTTATCCTGGTTCGTTTGATCTCAAACTACTCTAGTCCACCCCTCAAGGTGATTTCGCCTCTCTCCAACAAGGTCTTAATCCACTATATTCAAAGGATTACAACAGCTACTTTAACAACTGTTAAAGCCTTCTTGAGTATAACCACAAACCGGTTTATCTCAAGGAAATCTTTTACAAATAATTTGAACAATGATGTGTTAACATTTTCTAATAAAACAATATATCACAACTGTGATAATTACACAATTTAAGCTTGGAATAAACTGAATTTGCTAAAGCGTTTGAGTAAGCGTGGTTTTGAAAGCTTGGCAAATTATGTGAGTGCATGCGTGCGTCTTTTCTCACACAGACTTGTTTAAATAGGCAAGGCAGAGATACATTGTCCATAAAGCCATTTTAATGATAATAACGCACTTTCCTTTTTGAGAAGATCTTGTCTGAGGATAGCCGTTAGCATTTAATTCTGTCTTGAATACTTAATAACGCTTCAGAGTCTTCTTTGCTTTAACTTATGATAACGCTTTAGAGTGCTGATGACTTGGAAGAAAAGATCTTTGATCAGAGTCAGAGTGTATTTGTTTATGCGTAGATTCTGGTCATCAAGCTTCAGCGTATAGCACATGTTACTGATCTTCTGATGTTGATTCCATCAGAACTTCTGTATATACAAAACATAATTTTAAGCAGCATATTTGTTTTATATATAAATCTTTGAATTTATTTATTCTTTGTATTTTGTTATCATCAAAACTTTAATCAAGGGTTGTAGAATCAAACTATGTTCTAACATATCTGCCAATCTTGATATCTGCTGAGTCAACGGAGACTTCAAATCTGACTGGCTGGCCTGAAATTAATAGCCTTTGCATCCAGCAGGTCTTGCACATTTTCTTTGAAAGCCCAACAATCTTCAATGGAATGGCCTAGTGCCCCAGTATGGTAATCACATCGAATTCCTGCACCATATGTGATGAGGGTTTTACCAAGCGAACTTGCATAAATTGCATCACAAAGCATCTTCTACCATAGAGAAGAAATGCCAACCATCTTCTATTACACATAGGAGAAATTCAAGCGCTGAATTCCGGAGCGTCTCCCATTACACAAAAGAAGTGACGTCTTCTATTACATAGAAGCGACATCCAGCGACCATACCAAAGAATCTTCTACTACATAAAAGAGAGTAAACTTCATCTCCTACTTTGCAAGAGAGAAGTTTTAGCAACTGAATTATGAAGAATCTCCTACTTCACAAAAGAATCTCCGTCTTTTACTACACAGAAGCAAAAATTCAGAAATTGTAACAAAGAATCTTCTACTACACAGAAGAAAGTAAACTTCATCTCCTACTCCACAAGAGAGAAGTTTTAGAAACCGAATTGCGGAGAATCTCCTACTTCACAAAAGAATCTCCATATTTTACTACATAGAAGTAAAATTCAGAAACTGTAACAAAGAACCTTCTACTACACAGAAGAAACTAAACTCTGAATATAGCGTTCGACCTTTGAGGTATTTTTCTCCTACACAACAGCAGATGTCCAAGAACTCGATATCTTATACTTCTTCATCACATAAGCATCACCTCCTCTTATACTTACACATAAGAAGCATCCAACTGAGAGGGAAAAAAAGAGCCTGAAATGGTTTTCCAAACCTGGACTGATCCTTGGAAAAGAATCCAAACAAGTACCAAACTTCAAACTTCAACCCCTTGCAGTATTCAATATCCTAACTAAGTGTCCCAGAATGGGAGACATATCTAGGATTTTGCATCGAAATCAGGAGAGAAATTTGTTGGAGGATGGCCTAAAGCACGAAGCTTAATCATCTGAGCTTCCAATACACGAGGAAGTAACTGGATACAAGGTATTGAGATTGTATCAACCTGCTTCTCAAGCTTTTTCTGTCTCTGCTAGTAAGTTTTACCTCATGGGTTCACTCGGATACCAGAAACTAGCTGCTAGCAAGAAAATCCGAGAACACGAAGCTCTGGGTGAGACCCACAAAGTATCTCATGATTTGAAAAAATGTCCCATAGGCTGGGGATGAATGACAGCTCCTGTTGCAACAACGTATACATGATCACTTTTCTTTGTCGACATTGTCTTCAAAACTTCCATACCCGACTCAACTATGTCTTCAACTGGCTATATTTCTCCTTGAGGATTTATGACTACAGGCCATTGCTTGCATATCCCCCATAAAACAGCCCCATCTTATTCTTTTCATCTCATCCAATTCCCCTCAAAGTTGTTTCATAACTTGAATCTAATCACGAAGCAGCGAGAAGTCAAGATTGGTAGTTCTGAAGAGAAAATATTGAGTCCGAATAAGGATTCCCCATTCTGAGTACCTTCTGAGTACCTTCTATGGATGCATGAAGATGCATGAGGATGCATGAAGATGCATGAGGTGAGTGAGAGAATTCCAGATTTGGACACCACGGTCTCCGGATTGATCTCGTCTTGGACCTTGTCTCTGGATGACGTACCATCTTTAATCGAATGATCAGTTACCCCAGGATAATATGCATAGAGGATTCTTTCAGGAGAGCAAATGAATGCTTTACCAAGCGAATCGATATAAACTGCATCATCAGGCATATTGCGCCACAAAAAAATAGTACAACTTGTCTTCCATCAGAACAAAAGAGACATCCACCGGGTGATAAAGAATGTGGTAATTGGCCAAAAAGGAATTAGACCTTTGGAAGAGACGCCAAACAGGTGTTGGGCTTTATATTTCAACCCCTTTGTAGCCTTTAATATTAAAACCGGGTGCCCCAGAATAGGGGTTGTATCTAGCATACATACCATAATCAGAAGAGATGTTTGTGGGAGGAAGACCTCAAAGATCAGAGCTAGGAAGAACTGGGAATAATAGGATGTAATGCATTAGGCTCGCATTAGCATGCTCATCAGGATTCTTCTGTCTTTGCTTAAAAGCTTTGCCCCATGAATTCACTTGGGGAATAAAGACTGGCTCTTGTTGAACAAATTAGGAAACACAAAGTTATGGAAGATGCCCCTGAATGAATAGTCGGATGCCCCAGTGTGGCAACCATATTTAACGTTGGTTAACAAGAACGGGGTACTGATATAAGATCCTATAGTAAATGGGAATCATCTGCTGATAAGATGTTCCAAGAACTTGAGATTATGTAACACTCCATGGTTGGAAGCAATTCCCAAAAGACGAGGAGAATAGAGAACCCACTGAGGTAGTAAGTTTATTGCATCACCATCAGAGCTTCCATGACCTGGTTCATCTGAGTCTTTAATCAATTATGTTCCTTCTTGGAGAGATTTCTGTCCACGGGCCGAAGCTTGCATATATACCACATGGAGTTATTCCCTAACTGATCTCAGAGCACGTGATAGTAAGAAATCAAGCTGAACCTCTGAGGAGAACACATGGTCTGAGCAAGAATCCCCAATCTTCGAGTACCTGTTATGGATGCATGAATATGCATGGGATGCATGAACAGATGTCGTGTCATGTTCTGTCATTCCCAAGGAATTTATGTGCTTTGATTTTGATTTTACGTAAGGATGGAAAAGTTTGGCACAAGGCTTACAAATACGATTCCTTGGAAATCACAGGACATGTATGTTAAGCATGTGGTTAACTATGTTATGTATGCAAAGACATGAGATCAAATGGGATCAAGGTTCCATCTTTTCTAAATATGATTGTTGCACTGTTCTAAACCATATGAGTATTATCAAATTAGAGGTATGGCGTGGCTTCCGCATATAAGAACCAAGTACTATGTAGATCATCCATTGTACGGGGTCAAGGCTTCTGGAACATCAGATAATGTTGAGCATTTTCTGAATACGCTGGGAATGCCAAGATCAAAGGCCTGAATGAACTTCCAAGTAAGCAAGTCAGGAATCTCAGAAAATAAATCTGAGAACCATACAATCACCAACAGAATACCATATGCATAAGTCACTGACAGAAATCCAGAACATAATCATTAGAACCAATAATCACTGTCTGATCACAGTCTCTATCTGAGTATGGGTAACCATCTGAACATAGTCACTAACTGTACTTGTGATAAGAATTCCCTCCCCACTCATGGGTGAAGACTAGGTTAGGGTAAGGTAATGGTAACTCAAAAATCACGGGTCCGCCTGAAAGTGCCATGGGCTTACCCACAGATGTGGGTGCCGATAGTAATTCATTTGAACCTCATTCGAGCGTGGTATATGACATGATTGCACTAATCGGACCACGTCCTATAGCCGTCATGCCACCACTCTATTCCTAGTGTCCTAGTGCACTCTGGCCTGGGTACTGGGCCTTTTACCTCAATAGTAACATCCCCACCCAACATGGAAAATAGAGTCCAGCATAATAGATAACAAATAGGGAAAGCAATAAAATGCAATGCAAACTTATGCTCAGATAAACAAGTACAAATGAGTAAACTGAAAGCATAAAAATAAACACCCAAAGAAAAGAAAACAAGAGCTAGAATCGACTCTGGGATGGACCAGCATTTGGTCGACCTATCCCCAGTGAAGTCGCCAGCTGAAACAACCGGCTGAAAATCATCAAACAATGAAGTCGCCATCGAACGTCTTTTATCCCATAGGAAGGGAAAGGTAAACATCGAGAAGACTTGAAAAGTGTGAAATCAAGGTCGAACGACCAAGAGATAAGGGTAATGGAGTCTGTTACACGAGGGGAAGGTATTAGCACCTCACACGCCTGTAATACTTTACGGTATCCACTCTTGTTGTCTATCTTATGGGTGCGTTTAATCTATGTTTACTGTTTATTACTACTAAAGGGAGAATGCATGCAAAAGAAAGGGGGAGAAAATGTAGGGAAAATAAAATTGTGCTCGCTTGGGCCCTACCCCAATGCCTACTTATCCGTTTTGAGGAATCAGAGCAGTCGTAGTTCGGCTCACATGTTTTTGTTGGTTTGTATTTTTAATGAACAATATTAATTTCGCCTTCTACCGCAACTCGACCTTTGGAGACTTACGCGTCAGCACATAAGTGAATCAACATGCTCTTCTGAAAAAGTTTGGAGAAAATGTGCCTAGGCGCACAAAAAAGTTTGAATTGGATTGTGTTTTAAATGAACGATAATAATTTCTCCTTTTGCCGCAACTCGACCTTTGGAGACTTACGCGTCAGCACAAAAGTGAATTAGTATGCTCTTTTTGAAAAGTTTTGAAAGAAAGGCCCGAAGGCAAAAATAGTTTTTGTATTTGTCGGTGTTTTTGCTTGTAGGTAACAGCTAGTTGACCTCAAGAGAGAGATTTTAGCCATTTCTCTACTTATTCATGAAATGAGTCTTTGAGACTTGAACCACACCAAAGCTTAGAATAAGAGAACAATAAGGTCGAGAAGAGACCCGCTTATCGTCTCACATACTTAACGAAGATATGATTCTCGTCAGTAAATTTTTAGTATTTTGAAGTTTGTAAAAAAAAAGAAATTTTTGTTTTAAATGCATATGCAAAGGGGGAAAGAAAGTCACATGAAGACTAGCCTATTTCTAAACCTAATTTTATCATGCGTTGTTAGACCTAAGTCAAGGATGAATAAAAGGGAAACGTCTACCTAATGTCAGCATGCATATGGTTTGTAATAAAGTTCTGTTTCTCCTGATTTCTAGAAAGCAATAAAGTGCTGAGATGAGATAAACAAGGGGAAATACCAAACGAATATCAATCCTTAGTGAGGCGTATCAAAATAAAGAAACTCGTCGATCTTCACGAAAGCTTCACTAATCAAAGAAGAGAGTCATAAATCGAATGCTTGGAATAAGCGTCGAAACATCACCAATGTGAAAATAAATCACAATCGAAATCTCAAACGCATTCGCACATTGCACAACAAACCTGCGTAAGACTCAAATATCAACAAGCAAAGGTGAATTACCAATCTCAAATATAATCAGATAATCGGAATTTAATTCCCTAAAACTAAAATAATAATAATAATCCACATGTTTTTATTGACTTTATTGTTTTTATCATATAAAAAAAAGTACAAGCAAGTCTAAACAATTCATGAAATTATTAAAAAAAGAAGAAATATTGAAAGAGTAAACCCATGGGTGTTATACTGAAGTCAGGGGTAGTGTTCAGCAAATTCCAAAAGCCCAATCAGATAGAGTCCTTAGGTTATTTTTTTGTTGAGTCAATTTCCACTGATACAAATTTTTTTTTAGCATATGGGCCTAAGGGATCCGGTCCGGCTTGCAAGCACCAAACCCATTCAGATTTCAATTATTAAAAGAATTAATTAAAAAAAACAAATTAAAAGAAAAGAAAATAAAGAGATAACGTGATTATGTAGGGTTGTAGAAGTGACTTTTGAAATCCCTCTGAACGCAGCTTCCTTTCACTCGCAGTAGCGCCTTTCACAAACTCTCATCTCCCTCTTCTGGTTCGCCACCGTGACCAAGCACAGTCGCCATCATCACCTCTACCTCATCTCAACCTCTTTTCCATTGCTTTTATATGAAACCTCATGAATTTTTCAATATCGGAAGAGAAACCCTAGCTTTTTGGAAATAAAATTAAATGTCCATGGTGGAGTTTCTGATTCCAATTCCTTAGGGATTTCGTTTTACACATCAACCATTACACAGTGGTATCATAGAACAAGGAAAGAGATGAAAGAATCCTGAGTATCCCACTTCAGAGGTGATGGAAACGAAGACATGCTTTCATGTATATCTAGCTTCTGCTCAGACCTTCTTCTTCGCATTTTCAACTTTCCTCGTCAACCTCTATTTCAAGCTTCATCACTGCGGATTAACTCTTTGTTTAATGCGAAGCTTACGTTGCTCCATTTCGACCCGAGCGATTCGAACAATTCTTTAAGTCAGAGATGATGATTTAAAAAAACCAACAGAAACTCATAGGTACGCATCTTCTTCGTTTTACGCTCTATCTCCTTCTTCTGATTTCACATCTTCTCTCTTTTTCTTTGAATCGCTGCGTTTTGGTTATGGTATTGATGTAGTATTGATGTGTATGCTGAAACATGTTGCTACACGATGTTCTTTGTTGAAGCAAAGTCTTGATGATGATATCAATTTGTTGGTGTTGAATCAGTCGTAGTTATGAATGAGTTTATGATGATGAAGTCGAGATAGCTGCAGTGGTGATGATGATATAGGTCGTTGAACAGTAAGATCGAAGAGGAAATGGTGAAGCTTTTGTGATGAATCAAGGAAGTCGTAGAGATCAGAATTTGATGTTATTGACAAATATTGCAGAACGGTTCTGTGTCGGTGAATTTTGAAGAAATGGTGAAGGTTTAAGGAAGAAGATGACTTTGAAGATTGGAGATGACGATGAAAGGTGCAGCAGTGTTTTATAGAAGGTGATGGAACAGTAATTGAAGCTGGTGCAGGCGAATTTTTTCCAGAGGATAGATTAGAGGTGAGTTTCTGATATTCCCCCCTCTCTGAATTTCTATTGTCTTGACTGGAACCTCTCTTCCCTTCTCCTGAATTCTGTTATATATATTTCTGTCGAGTTTTTTGTAATTGCAAGCTTCTCAAGTCATGTTTAAAGCATTGGTTTTGATGAAGACAACATGGATATCAACATTCAAAGGATGTGCAAAAAGTTTATCAATATCATATAAAACCTTGTTACAAGTCTTGAAGATTAGAAGAAGAATTATTAAAGAAACAACAAATGTCAAAAGGTATAAATAATTCTTAAACTTGAATATAGATGTTCACAAATATGCATTCATAATCATATACATATCCCACATGTTTAACAATAAGAAAAACTATGTTTGAAATCTTTTTCAAAAGGATTTTTTGAAAATAAACTTTCAGGAACTGGTTCCTACCTAACAGGGAACCGGGTTCCAAACTTGTTCAAAAATCACTTCCCTGGAATTTGTATCAGGAACCGGGTTGTACCTATAGGGGAACCGGTTCCTGCGTGTTATTTTTGAATTCTGGGTTATAACATTCACTAGGAACCGGGTTCTGCCTGGGTCGGAACCGATTCCCAGCGAACCAGTACAGATTTTCTTTTGTTTTTTGAACATAATTCAAATGGTATTCTTTCATGATTGCATTGCATCTTTTCATATCAAATGGTATGAATGAAGAGGTATTTGTGACATTATAAAGTGTGCAGATTTTCAAATTCAAATTACCTTCTTCAATTAACAATTTTCATCATTCAAATTTGCATATTCTTACAAACTTTCAAGTGTTCTTACAAATCATAAATTTTGTGAAACTTGCCATATACATTTTCATTAAGAAATCATTACAAGTTTCATACATTCATTGTGAACATTTATAATCATTGCTTGAGAATTGTTTCTTTCTTGAAGAAGAAGATCAATCAAAGATTGATAGTGCTCTCCATCTCTTTCAAATAAATCATTGTATTACAAAAAGAAAGTATTCCCTTACTATCCAGGATTGTTGGAAGTAAGTGTTATGATTTGAAGAGGATCGTTCTTCATTCAAATTAGTGTTTGTTTGACCTTAAAGGTGTTAAGAACCTTTGGTCACCCTATAGGTTAGATAGTAAGCATAGGCTGTACAATCATTCTAAACTATAGTGAAATCTCTTTCGTGTTGGAAAGGGGACTGGAGTACTCTCGGATTGTGAGGGGAACCAGGATATATCGCCGTGTTCTTTACTTTTCCGCGTTTATCATTTTCATCACCATAATCAAGAAAAGATAAGATATAGTCAAAAACCTTCAAACACTTAACCACAAATTACTACAAGTATTCTCATAAAACCGAATAAATTTTTATATACCTAATTCACCCCCCCTCTTAGGCACTCTTAGACTTACAATTGGCATCAGAGCAAGTTATAGGTAACTTGTTCCTAAAGATCCAGAATGGCTTCCGCAAATCAAAATCCGGTTTTCAAAGATGGTGGTAGTAACAACAAGCCTCCATTGTTTTGTGGTGAATACTTTGACTTTTGGAAAATTCGCATGAAGGCTCATCTTGAAGCGCAAGGAGAAGAAATATGGAATGCTGTTGAGAATGGTCCATTTACTCCGGTGTGTGTTGTCAATGGTGTTGGGTCATCAAAGCCTAAAGCATCATGGGATGACGATGACAAGAAAAAAGTTCTCTTTGACAAAAAGACAATCAATATTCTCCAAAGTGCTCTTGGTATGGATGAATTTTTCCAAGTATCGGCATGTACAACGACAAAGGAAATTTGGGATACTCTTGTAGAAACTCATAAAGGAACCGCCGAAGTCAAAAGGTCTAGATTGAACACTTTGAGTCAAGAATATGAATTATTCAGAATGCTGCCCGGAGAATCCATCCTTGACTTGCAAAAGAGATTCGTTCACTTGACAAACCATTTGAAGGCACTCGGTAAGACTTTAACTAATGATGAATTAAATCTTAAAGTGCTTAGGTATTTAACTAGGGAATGGCAACCAAAAGTGACGGTAATATCCGAAAAGAAAAGCCTAGCAACTATGACTTCCGCAACACTTTTCGGAAAGCTTCAAGAATATGAGACGGAACTTGGAAGGCTTGAAAAACATGAGAATCATGAGAAGAAATCCAAAGGCATTGCTTTGAAAGTTGATTCAAAAGAAAGTCAAGATAAAGATGCATCGGAGGAAGATGAAAACTTCTTGCTTCTTGTAAAAAGGTTAGGAAAATATTTTGGTCATAAAAATAATCTTCATAATGCTAACTTTGTCAAAAGAAAGAAATTTTATAAGCATAAAGATAAAGAAGCCTCCACATCAACACAAGATGTCACATGCTATGAATGTGGAAAGCAAGGTCACATAAAGCCGGATTGTCCAAAACTCTCCAAGAAAAATGGATTCAAAGGCAAAAAGGAGTTCAAGAACAAAAGGGCTTATGTTGCATGGGAAGATAATGATATGAGCAGTTCATCGGAATCGGAAAGCGACGAATGTGCAAACTTAGCCTTAATGGCATCGCATCACTCCGACGATGAAGAAGAGGTATGCTTGAAATCCACATCAAATGTTTGGTATCTTGATAGTGGATGTTCAAAGCATATGACAGGAGATGTACACCAATTTTCATATCTAGTACATAAAGCCAAAGGGTATGTCACCTATGGAGACAACACCAAAGGAAAGATACTTGGCATTGGAATAGTTGGCACACCTCCATACATTCAAATTGAGGATGTTCTCTATGTTGAAGGATTAAAGCACAACCTTCTTAGCATAAGTCAACTTTGCGATAGAGGGTTCAAGATCAAATTCAACAAAGAAGAATGCCTTATTATGGATGAGGCAACCAATGAGGTAAAACTCAAAGGTATAAGATCTAACAATATTTTTATGATTACTTTAGATGATTTGTCTATGAAGGTACAATGTCTTATGGTAAACAACAATGACGCTTGGTTATGGCACAAGAGGATTGCTCACATTCACATGGAGCACTTGAACAAATTGGTTAAGCATGACTTAGTTATTGGTCTACCAAAGATGAAGTTCATCAAAGACAAATTATGTAGTGCATGTCAAAAAGGGAAACAAACAAAATCATCTTTCAAATCTAAGAATGTGGTGTCTACTACAAGGCCACTACAATTGTTACACATGGATCTCTTTGGTCCATCAAGAACAAAAAGCTTCGGAGGTAATGTATACGCTTTGGTTATTGTTGATGATTTTTCTAGATATTCTTGGACTTTGTTTCTTGTGCAGAAAAGTGATGCCTTTAAAGCTTTTAAGAAGTATGCTAAGCAAATCCAAAATGAAAAATCACTAAAGATTGTATCCATAAGAAGTGATCATGGTGGAGAATTCCAAAATGCACAATTTGAAGAATTTTGTGAAGAACATGGTATCTCTCATAATTTTTCAGCACCTAGAACTCCACAACAAAATGGAGTAGTTGAAAGAAAGAATAGGTTTCTAGTGGAACTTGCAAGAACAATGCTTAGTGATGCAAATCTTCCTAAATATTTTTGGGCGGATGCGGTTAGTACGGCATGTTATGGTGGAAGTGGTAGTGAAAATGGAAGTGAAAATGATGGTGATGAGATGAATGAGGATGAAGACTAAAGACTTACTTTTAATTTCTATGTCATTTTTTTCATTTTCGTGTTTTACTTTGTTATGTCTAGACAATGTTCCATCTTATGTTTCGTGATGTTTAGGTTTCTTATGTTTCGTTGTTATATGTTGTATCGTACAATTCGTTATGTTCGTGTTTTAGTGTGTGGTTGTGTTTAAAATTGTTTGTGTTTTTTAAATGAATTTGTTTCACTCTTTTTCCCCATCCTTTTTTATGTTAACAAAGGGGGAGAAGAATATGCATATGTGTTGTTTTGTTTCAAAGAAATTGCAGGACAAAATAACTATCATAAAACTCACTCCAAAATTCAAAGAATCATGGACTTAGGGGGAGCATACAATTTAGGGGGAGCCTTGCATTTGCTTAACATTTTTGCTACACAAAACAACATAAACATTTCAAGAATTGTTTTCAAGACTTGGTTGTCATCATCAAAAAGGGGGAGAATGTAATTGCAAGCTTCTCAAGTCATGTTTAAAGCATTGGTTTTGATGAAGACAACATGGATATCAACATTCAAAGGATGTGCAAAAAGTTTATCAATATCATATAAAACCTTGTTACAAGTCTTAAAGATTAGAAGAATAATTATTAAAGAAACAACAAATGTCAAAAGGTATAAATAATTCTTAAACTTGAATATAGATGTTCACAAATATGCATTCATAATCATATACATATCCCACATGTTTAACAATAAGAAAAACTATGTTTGAAATCTTTTTCAAAAGGATTTTTTGAAAATAAACTTTCAGGAACCGGTTCCTACCTAACAGGGAACCGGGTTCCAAACTTGTTCAAAAATCACTTCCCTGGAATTTGTACCAGGAACCGGGTTGTACCTATAGGGGAACCGGTTCCTGCGTGTTATTTTTGAATTCTGGGTTATAACATTCACTAGGAACCAGGTTCTGCCTGGGTCGGAACTGATTCCCAGCGAACCAGTACGGATTTTCTTTTGTTTTTTGAACATAATTCAAATGGTATTCTTTCATGATTGCATTGCATCTTTTCATATCAAATGGCATGAATGAAGATGTATTTGTGACATTATAAAGTGTGCAGATTTTCAAATTCAAATTACCTTCTTCAATTAACAATTTTCATCATTCAAATTTGCATATTCTTACAAACTTTCAAGTGTTCTTACAAATCATAAATTTTGTGAAACTTGCCATATACATTTTCATTAAGAAATCATTACAAGTTTCATACATTCATTGTGAACATTTATAATCATTGCTTGAGAATTGTTTCTTTCTTGAAGAAGAAGATCAATCAAAGATTGATAGTGCTCTCCATCTCTTTCAAATAAATCATTGTATTACAAAAAGAAAGTATTCCCTTACTATCCAGGATTGTTGGAAGTAAGTGTTGTGATTTGAAGAGGATTGTTCTTCATTCACATTAGTGTTTGTTTGACCTTAAAGGTGTTAAGAACCTTTGGTCACCCTATAGGTTAGATAGTAAGCATAGGTTGTACAATCATTCTAAACTATAGTGAAATCTCTTTCGTGTTGGAAAGGGGACTGGAGTACTCTCGGATTGTAAGGGGAACCAGGATATATCGCCGTGTTCTTTACTTTTCCTCGTTTATCGTTTTCATCACCATAATCAAGAAAAGATAAGATATAGTCAAAAACCTTCAAACACTTAACCACAAATTACTACAAGTATTCTCATAAAACCGAATAAATTTTTATATACCTAATTCACCCCCCCTCTTAGGCACTCTTAGACTTACATTTTTTTGTAGAGGTAGTTAGGGGTTATGGAGTTAGTTAATAGTTAGTTACAGATCGGTTATTGGTTCATTGGGAGTTCCGTTTAGAGTTTGTTACAGGTTGTTACCAGTTTTGTTAAAAAAGAGGTTATGAAGGATTGAACAAATCTGTTAGTTATTTTTTTCTGCTGGAAGTTTGTTATAGAATGGTTAGAGGTTAGTTATGACAGTTGTTAGAAATTAGTTAGGGAATCAGTTGTCAGTTTGTTAGAAGTTAGAATTGGCTAACTGTTGGGAATTATGTTGGATTAGTACACTGTTTTATTGCAGGCCTGTTTAGAGAGTTTGTTTTTCTGTTAGGAAAATTAGTTATTAATTATGTTGGATAATGCTTGGTTATCATGAATTTAATGCAAAAAAATTGTTAGTTGCATTGAAACTATGAATGCAGAAGTTGTTGTATTGATACATTCTTTTGGTCTGTGCAGAAAAATTGATGAGATATCAAAAATTCAGAGATTCACGAACGAAGCATAGTGATGATCGATTAAAGATCTGACTTGAACCAGTAGTGGAGATTGAAGATGATGCAAAATATGATTGATGTCGAGATGCCGCAAAGCTGATGCAGGAGAAGATTATGGTTAAGTTGGTAAGGGTTGTTTTTGTTTTTGTCTTGGTTAAAAAACTCTTTCCATATCTCATCCTTTTTCTTGATAGCATAGCTGTTTGATGAACATTTGGCAGCATTAATAAGTATGCAGCTTCACGGGCACCTGTTGTAAGAAGATAAATGGCCTGATTAACACGGCGAAGAGGGGAAGTATCAATAGCCTGCCTCCTAACAACTCTAGCAGACCCGATTCTAGTTGCATCTTTGGTCATTGACATGGTATTTGGCAATGTAATGTAGCATAAAAAATGATCACGATGGCAAAATGATGAAGATGGAATTTAGTGTAGGAAGTAACTCTGTATTTTTTGTGTATTTTGCTCAATGATGTAATGTAAGATGGTGTAGTGAGTTGTAATTTCGTATTGAATTTTTGTAATAGAACTTGCAATGTGAGGATGAGAATATATTTCCAAACAATGGTTCCATCTTTTGGACAAAATAGAAGTTTGAACAGAGTCTTTGGTGTAAGCTCATTCAGTGTTATGGAAAATGATGTCAAATCGTAACGAGTGAGATTTTGTGATGGCTTGGTCCTTTTCCACAACAATGCTCCACTGGATCAAGTATAACCTTTAGGCTTGACATTCATGTCACCATCAAAATAGTAAATGTTGTCATCCTACTTGCCAAATTTTGTGGGTGCTTCTTTTTTTTTTACCCATTGTATCTTTAACAAATATAATTTGCCAAGGATAGGATTGTAAATTGTAGTAGTAACCTTGCTTTCATATTATTGTATTTTGTTTGGATTCTTCAATATTTCTTGGATGAGTTTTGTGATACTTGGTATCTTGGAGATGAAATATGACTTGAATCTTTCTTTCCCTCCAAAAGCTTCTTTTAACCTTTCAAATTTAGCTTCAAATTGCATCCTTAATATAACACATCATGAGATCAGATACTCTCAGTCAATCAAAGGAACTCAAGTAAGATATTGTCAAAATCTTGGATGCAACTATCATCCAATACACCACGTTCACCCCAAAGCCTCGTGTGAGAACCAAAGAGATAACTTGTATGGCCTAAGCAATGTGACATCTTAATCTTCAAGCATCATAGCTAATTGAAAGAACTTATTTGAATCAATGATAAACAAAGATCCAATGGTAAAGTGGGCACCAGTATATCCACGTTTGTTTTCTGTATGAAGTTTCCGATCACCTAGCTTGTGACTTAAGTAATAAGTTCCCTCTTTCGATTTACAAAGAAAGGTCGAAAGAAAACCCTAGCTAGTCATTGACGAAGAACCTTTGACTATTAGCCCTGCAAAATTCATCCAACGAACCCACGCATAAGGAAATAAACCCTAATCAAATGATGACTTTGAGCACAAGGAGATAATGAATGCTTGATTTAGTAGCCATTAGATGACCTCGTAGAACAACTTGGAAATAAACATGGGGATACAGAAAGAAATATGACCAAGATGGCCATGACTTTATTACGATGAAGAGAACGCCTCAAATGAAAACCAAATTAGATCTGAACACCAAGGATTAGAAACCTTAATTCACACTTGCATCGCCTACCCCCTAGAATCTTGCATCTTAAGGCAAACTTGATAGGGAAAACACCCTTGAATCCTGATATGCAGATCCCTAATTGGTGAAATAGGGAATAGATTATTCCACCGTATCAACGCATAATCAACCTCTAAGAGCTTCAACAATGAATGTACCTTTGGATTCTGAAAGATAATCCTAATAAGATCCCAATGGCTTCAATACTCTCGGTGAAATATTTATCCCATAAAATAGGAGCAGATGATTCACACAAATGTTTATGCTCAAGTTCACATTTTTTTAGGATAGAACCAAATACTCGTCACTTAAAAGAAAGTTTCAGATGAAAGTCTAGTTTTAGTAAGAAAACCCAAGGAATGGTGATAGGTGGAGGTCCTTAATTCTGAAGGAAGGAGATTCCAGATAGTCACAAGTGGTAACCTTAAACCATACTCCTTGGAGAAGAACTCGATTAAAGCGCAAACTTCAAAAACCTGGCTTCGATCGCACATAGGAAAATAAACTCTGATAGCCTCATAGCTTGACGAAGAAAGAAATTCTCAATGACCCAGGTCACAATCCTAATTCTACTACTTGCTGCATGAATAAGAAATTGGCCTTTTTGGACGCAAACACCTTAACCGTTGCGAAACCCTAATATCGCACAACCACTGAACTTTGAACCTCAAGCTCTTTATTGAATGCAGTGCATGCTAGATTAGTGACCTAGTGGAATATATACAGATGAATGCAAGAGTCTAAGCCAGCATAAGAAATTAGGAGGGCAAATTTTGGGGTGCAACAATCATGTCGTCCATATATACCTCGAGCATGTCTCTGATCTCGTCGCGTAAGACTTTGTTCATTATCTGCTGGTATGTTTCCCCTGCATTTTTTAGGCTGAAGGGAATTATGTTGTAGTAATTGCTTGATCCGGTTATGAAGGCATTGTAATGTTTATCATTCATCGAGATTGGAATTTGGTTATAGCCCGAGTAGGCGTCCATAAATGATAAAATTTTATAGCCGACCGAGTTGCGATCAGCATATCGATGTTAGGAAAAGGAAAAGCATCTTTGGGACATGCCCGATTAAGATCAGTATAATCAACACACATTACCATTTTCCATTATTCTTTTTGACAAGTACAACGTTCGAGAGCCAGGTTGAATACCGGGCCTCATAAATAAAATTTGCCTCAAAGGTCTTTTACAACTTTTTCAGCAGCCTCCGCTTTTTCGGGAGACTGCCTACGCCTATGTTGCACTACGGCCCTAGCGGCTGGATCAACAACAAGTTGGTGACAGGCGACCTCAGGGTCGAGTCTGGGCATCTCTGTAGCATTCTATGCAAACTGTGAGCAACCCCTTCATATAATTGGTTTTGAATGATAGAAAATATATGTGAAATAATCAATGAATGTTACCTACATGTGTGCATTGTAAAAATTATAGTATAACATGTTTAAAATAAGTTAAGAATATGTTTTACACATAAAACACTGTTATGAGTCGACACAAACAACTTTGCATCGACGCATACTTAAACAAAGAATCATAAAAACGATTCTGCTTCAGTATGAGTCGACACATCCATGCCATGCATCGACTCATAACATGTTGATGCCCCTGGAATATAACCTTCAACCTTTATGCATCGATACATAACTTCATGCATCGACACATGATATGTTGATGTCCCTGGAAAACATTTTTGAACTTTTATGCATCGATACGTAACATCATGCATCGACTCATAACACATTTTGTCTTCAAAAATCAAAAGTTCAATCCTGTTTGTGTCTACACATACGTGTTATGCATCGACTCATGTAAAATGGTTGGTTCTGTAATATGTTGTAATATCTGCTTGCATCGACTCATAACAACATGTATCGAATCATTCTGTGTTACATAACTAACATGAGTCGACTCATGCTAACATGCACCGACTCATAATATGAATTTTTGTCTCTAACCGTTTTCTGTTACATATATAAGTAAGTTTTTTCAGCAGCAAACAACATGACACATATTACAATTGTGTGCATCAATTTTGAGCAGCAAGAAGCCTGAAAGACACTTCATCTTCTCATTCATCTTAAATCAACAACAATAACAAAAATCAAACATCTTTGTTCAATTGGATCAAGAGATTAAGAGATAATATTCAGTTGTGCATTCAAGGGATCTCAGCTGGGTTGCAGATTCTGAAGGGGGCTTCGAGGAAAAACCAAGAGGTTTGTCCTTCAAGAATGGACATGTTCTTGAGGGTTTATTAGTCACGGTCGCACAAGTCAGATTCAGCCGTAGCGAGGGGTTTAGAAATCAGAGGGATTTTTGTAAACAGGTCGTTGAAGTGGAGGATTGGTTGTGGATATTGCAGGGAATCTTGATAAGGCTCATATCAAGTGGAGGTTCTTACAAGAAGAAGAAGATATTAGGGATTTCTTTCTGTCTGTGTAGTATAACCTTGTATTCAAACATTCAGCAAATTTGTTATAAGAGTTCTCAATTTCAATTTTGGAATTGAGAGGGAGGCGTACCCACAAGCGAGGACGACAGTGGGGAACTTCCTTACCAAACTGCCTGCATATTGTTTTTTCTTTCTCTCTATTTCTTTACATTTTCCACAATTTTGTAATTCAATTGGATTGATGGGTTTTATGTTTAATGATAAAATAGTGGTTCAAATACTTTCATCAAACAAGCATACGTCAACCGTTTGACAAAATTGCTTACAAGTTTTAATCATTAGAAACATTGTTCTAGTGATAAGTGCATTAAAAACGTTAAGTAATTTGTGTTTAAGATTCATCTATTTCATACTAATAAAATCCAACAAGTTTATCGCATGTCCGGTTTTCTAGTAGTTGGTTCAAAATAGACGGAAGTTAATTTTGTACCTTACTTTTCCGCTGCTTTTAACAAACTTTAATAAAAGATTTTAAATCCTTGAAGAATAAGGAGGTGATTTATTCACCCCCCCTCTCGATCACTTGCCACACCATCTAACAAGTGGTATCAGAGCTCCAATTAGCTGGTGGTTTGTGTCTACTAGTAACGCTATGGCCTTTGAACCAAAGGGAGCATATAATAAAGCTCTTGTTTTCAATGGTGAAAACTATGGCTACTGGAAAGACTGCATGTGAGTACACATAAATTCCATTGACAGGAATGTATGGACTGCCATTCAGAATGGTCCTTTTTAAATTACCATGAGGAATGATGCAGGTGCAATAGTACCTAAACCTAAGGATCAATGGAATGAAATAGATGAAAAGAAGTGGTCGTGCGATTGGAGAGGCAGAAATATGATAATCTCAGCACTTGGTGTTGACGAGTATTATAGGGTGTCTCATTACACGTCCGCTAAAGAAATGTGGGATGCTTTAGAAATTTCCCATGAGGGCACTATTGAAGTTAAATAGTCCTGCATTAACACACTCAATCAAGAGTTCGAGCTCTTTCGCATGAAACAAGGAGAATCTGTCTCCGACATGCAAAAGAGATTCGTTCATCTTGTGAGTCATTTAAATGCACTTGGAAAACTTGTTTCCAATGAAATTGCTACTAATAAAATTCTGAGATGTCTTAGCAGGGAATGGCAACCTAAAGTAACAGCTATCAAGGAAGCCAATGACCTCACTACGCTTACCATTACAACTCTGTTTGGAAAGCTGGAAGAACATTAACAAGAATTGGAAAGTCTTGAAAAATATGAAAACAAGAGTAAGAAGGAGAAGAATAAAGACAACGAGGGTGAGAAGAAGTCAATAGCTCTAATGGCTTCTAGCTCCAAGTCCTCAAACAAAGATCAAGATGATAATGACTCAACTAGTGATGAAAATTCTGATGATGAAGAAATGGGACTTTTTGTTCGGAGATACAATAGGTTTATTCGAAAGAATGGAATCAAGCACTCCAATAAGAATCTCATAAGCTTTCAAAAACAATCCAAAGAGAAAAGGTAAGAAGAGAATAAAAATTAAAGAAGTAAAGGACCTTGCTACAATTGTGGTAAAGTTGGACACTACAAACCGGACAGTCCAAAGATGAAAAAGGACAAAGGAAAAGCTCCACCAAAGAAGTTCAATAAACAAAGAAGAGCTTACATTGCGTGTGAAAGCGATAATGATTCATCAAACGATGATAGTTCGAGTGATAATGATGAGACTGTAAATTAATGTCTCACGACACACACCAAAAATCAGTCCTACCACAAGAAAAACAACCACGACAAGCAAGCAAGACAAGCATATCCTAACAACTTTTCTTTTATGTCTTTTTCTGAACTGAAAATAGCTTTTGAAAAACTGCAAAACAAAGCTGAAGATGCTTTTAAGAGATTATCCTTCGATAAACAAATATTTTCATTCTTATAGGGTAAAGTCTATAAAGCTGAAAAAGACTTAAAATGTCTAAAAGCTAGTATTGCAGAAAGTTCAAAGGATAAGGATGTTAGAGGATGTATTCCTATAAGAGAATGTGAAGTTTGTCATATTTGGCAACAAGAGGTTAGAACTCTTAATGCCAAATTGGAAAAACTTTTATGGCCCAAGGTTACTTTTGTCGTCGATCCTAGACTTTTTAAGAAAACATTGAATCCACCATATGCAAAATATTCTTTTGCTGAAAAGATTCCAAAGGATTCAATGAGCAAAAGTAAGAAAATACATCACCATCATGGTTTGTGTCATTATTGTTGTCGTTTTGGTCATACTATTGAAAAATGTAAGTTTAGGAGATTTCTTGTTCCTAAAGGCATTTACCAATGGAGGCCTAAAGGCAACCATGTTACCACTTACCCACATGGACCCAATAAAAATTGGGTACCTACCTCTCTCTTTTGATATTGCAGGAAAAATGTCTTACATTCGTGGATAAAAGATGGTTTCTAGACAGCGGGTGTTCAAGGCACATGACAGGTGACATATCGCTTTTCATTTACTTCAAAGCAAAGAAAAAGGGATTTGTTACTTATGGAAATAATAACAAAGGAGCGATACTCGATAAAGGCAGTGTAGGTAATCCCTCTACCATTACTATTTATGATGTCCATTTAGTAGAGGGGCTTAAACACAATTTGTTAAGTATTAGCCAATTATGTGACAAGGGTTATAAAGTTACTTTCACAAATACTTGTTGCATAATTGAAAATACTGAACAAAATATTATGTTTAAGGGTATTAGAGTAAACAACGTATATATAATAAGCGTTTACTTACTGTTAAGGAGTCAGTCCATGTTTCTTTTGATGAATCTTATCCAAAAAATGGCGGAAAAGGTATTTCTCTTGATGGTGCAGGTGTATCTACAGAAGACATACTCAAGGAAACTGTTGAGGAAATTGATCGGTCCAAAATAGTTGACGATGAGGAGGAAAAAGATACAAGCCATACAAAAGATGAGGAAGAAGAGTCAACGAAAGTAAATGATCTTCCACCAGCTTGGAAATCCTTAAAAGACCATCCTATTGACAACATATTGGGAGATATTTCAAAAGGAGTGATGACTCGCTCTAAGATAAGTAATTTTTGTTATCACTTCGCTTTTGTTTCATAAGTAGAACCTAAAAATGCCAAAGAGGCCTTTATTGATGAATTTTGGCTAATGGCCATGCAAGAAGAGCTCAATCAATTTAAAAGAAATGACGTTTGGGAATTTGTCCCTCGCCCGTGAGACCATCATATCATAGGCACTAAGTGGTTTTTTAGAAATAAACTTGATGAAAACAGAGTGATAACCCGCAATAAAGCACGCTTAGTGGCACAAGGGTATAACCAAGAGGAGGGCATTGATTATGAGGATACTTATGCTCCAGCTGCTCGCCTTGAGGCTATACATCTCTTGCTAGCTTATGCATGTGTAAAAAAAATTTAAGCTTTATCAAATGGACGTAAAGAGTGCTTTTCTAAACGAAGTCATAAATGAAAAGGTATATGTCTCACAATCTCTTGGTTTTGAGAATAATGAATATCCAAATTATGTCTTCAAATTAAAACGAGCGTTATACGGTCTTAAGCAAGCCCCTCGGGTTTGGTACGAAAGACTTAGTAAATTTCTACTTGATCATGGATATTCAAGAGGTAGAGTGGATACCACTCTTTTCATTAAACGTAAAGGAAAGCACATTATTTTAGTTCAAATATATGTAGATGATATTATTTTTGGTTCAACTAACCTACATTTGGTCGAAGAATTTTCTAAGGTTATGCAGGGTGAATTTGAGATGAGTCTCTTAGGGGAGCTAAACTACTTCCTCGGTCTTCAAATAAAGCAGCTCAATGAAGGCACAATTGTATGTCAAACAAAATATTGCAAAGAGTTGCTTAACCGATTTGGAATGAACAACTCAAAATCAATTGACACCCCTATGCCTACCAACGGGAATTTAGATAAGGATGAACATGGTAAGAGTGTTGATGTCAAGAAATATAGAGGCATGATTGGATCCCTTTTGTATCTTACGACATATATGCCTGACATCATGTTTAGTGTTTGCATGTGTGTATGATATCAATAAGATCCTAAGGAATCCCACTTGAAAGTTGTCAAGCGTATACTTAGGTATCTCAATAGTACATATAAGTATGGGCTATGGTATTCCAAGGGAAGCGATTGCAGTTTAGTAGGTGTTGTACCCCAAAATTTGCCCTCCCATATTCTTCAAAGTTTTGACAAGCATCTCAAGTCTACTCAAGGGTTGCACAGTTCAAACACCCTCCTAAGCCAGTCAAAATTAGGGTTTTGGTTCCTTCAGTGAATTTGAGATTTTCAATGGCTCAAACAAGTCTCATGTGCCTATATACATTGCCAAGCATCCATATGCCAAGTTTCAAGGCTCACAAGGTCAAGTTGCACAATCAAAAGCCTCATTTGCTTCACAATCAACTGTAGGGGTAAAATGGTCATTTGGCAGTCAACAGTCAAAAAAATTGGTCAACATCTTATTTTGAGCTCACAATCATCATTTGACAAGTCTTGATCATGATTCCACAAGCATGGCTCAAAAATCATCAAGATGCAAAAGTTTCCATTTTTGGACAGTTGAAAAGTCAACTGTAACTTGACCAAGGCATAACTTTTTCATGGTTCATCAGAAAAATCCCATCCAATGCTCATTTTGAATAGGAGGACATTTCCTATAACTCATCTTCACATTCCAAGTCCAAGAAATGCTCTCAAAAAAAGTTATCAATTTCAACATTATAGGTCATTTGCAAAAGTCAACAAAAATGCACTTTAAGTCAAAGACCATAACTTGAGATTGGTAAATCAAAATGACATGGGACCAAAGGCATTGGTTAGAGGACTTCAAGACCTTTCCAAAATGTCCAAGAACATGTTCTTATGATCATAATTGAGCAAGATATGCATTGGATAAGTTGGGAAATTTTTGTGAGATGGCAAAAGTCAACTATCCTTAAAACTTCAATTTTTGACAAAAGGGCCCACTTTCTTCCACTTGATTCAGCCTTGTCATGCCACCCACGTGTCCCATGATTAATTTAAAGACCAAACATTTATTTTTTTCATTTTTATTTAATTTTTATTGATTTAATTCATTTTAAATCCATAATAATTCAAATAAAATCTAAAAATTAATTGAATGGCATCTTTGTGGTTTGAGTAACTTTTATGTGTCATGAGCCAGCTACCAAATTCGTGCTAGGCTATTTTGTGCACAAAATCATGGTTTTGATTCAAGAATGGAAAGTTCTTCAATGGTGTTAAAACAAAATCTCAAGACATCAATACCATGGATCCCAAGCCCAGTTGCTGACCTAATTCTATTCCCATACATATGTTGAACCTAAACCTAATACAATGGACGTGCAAAAGCTGCTGCAAGAACCATTACCACATTCCAAAAATTCAAAAGAAACTTGAAAACTGAAATCCCCCTTCCAGCACGATTCAAAGTGTTTTCTTGATCCAAACACATTGCTAGCATTCCCAGGAATACATTGCAATAAAAAACAAGCCTCAAAGCTCAAGAACACGTGCTGCACAGACCCACGGTTTGTCAAATTTTTTCATAATCACATACACTGATTCATGCATATTTAACACCTTTGGTTGTTTGTTTTATACTCATAAAACTCAGGTGAAGCTTTTGGTATGGTTCAATTGGTCTATAATACCCTGAAACAGAAAAGACCATGGATGATTTTTAGGGTTTTCAAGCTCTAAAAGTGGGGTTTTCTTATTTAGGAAAAATTAAGCCTGTTGAGGTACCTGGTTAGACTCGTGAGGCCAAGACAAACACGTTGGATATGTCGCGAACAATTTATATAACCCAGGGATCTATTCGCTATTTCCCTTGTCCTATTTTGTGGGGGTTAAAAACCCCCGCTAATTGTTTTGTTTTGCAGGCAATTCAGTGAAGACGATGATGAGGTGTCAGCGCAAGGATGGCCAATTCAAAGAAACGCGCGCTTTTGGTTTGTTTACAGGATAAGCATTAATCAATCCATATAATATTTATCCATTACTATACTAACAAATGCAGCACCATGGCGTAGTGGAAAGTGAGGTGGACGTTCACCATTGGGACCTGGGTTCGATTCCCAGGTCCCCCAAATAATTATTTCTCTTTTTCCATCATATGTTCACATGCAGGCTACTAAGCATGTTCCATCGTACACCTTGTTCATCCAAGCGCCAGGTGGCCTCCAAGGCAAATCCCATGGCTCATGTTGAAGGACCACAATAGTCCTCAGTCAACGCAGGCATAGCTGATCTCAAAAGTCCAAACGGGCTGGCCAACAAATGGGCCAGAATTGCTTCTTCAAAACCTCCTTTGGGTCCAATACCCCCCCCCCTTTTGGTTCATTCCTTTTTTTCTTCTTATTTTATATTTTTTTATTTTGTTTGTTTATTAATTATTTTTCTAATTATTACTTTTTATCACTAAAATTAACATAATTAATTTTTCATAATAAAAATTCAAAAACTAAAAAATGTAAATATTTTTTTTATTATTAATTTCACTTTAGTTTAATTATTTTGTAAATAAATATGGTTAATTAATTTAATCTTTTAAAAATTAGGTCAACTTTAATTTTTTCATAATAATTAAAAACAAGTTAGAATTAGGTTTTTGCTAACTTTTAATTTCTATTTATTTTCTCTTTATTTTCATTAAAAACACAAAAACAAAAAAAACATTTTTTCTTTTAATAAATTAATTAATTAGTAATTAGTTTTAATTTTCATTAATTGTAAAAAAAGGACACAATCTCATTCTTTCTAAAAAAAAAAGGGGTCAAAACCCTAAGGACGTCCCGATTCATTCTTTCGCGCGTATTTATTTTTTTAATTCATTATTTTGTATCTGCTCAGGAAATGTAATAGTTAATTAGGATCTTTTACCGTTTCCTTTAATTTGCTCGCACTTTATTTCCAAAACGGGTTTTTGTTTTTTGGCGATGTATATACCCGTGCCTTGTAATAGCTAGAATTTATCTTTCCGCAATTTATTTTCCGCACTCCTAACTGTTAAAAAATGCATGAAAGACTTGTATGAATAATAAAATCAATTCGTAGCTCACAAAGTGACATGTACAAGATAAACATAAACTGAATTCAACACACATGCACATACCACTCTTAGGGTACGCCTCACTGGTTGCCCTCGAGCGTGGTCGTCAAGTATAGGGTGTCTTAGAGGTCGCCCTCCTGTCTAAAGATCATGTTGCCTCGAAACGGTTGCCTCGGATAAAAAGGGATCTAGGACATTAGGGTTACCGCTAAGGCGTCCTACTATTGCTTTGGTGACCACATGTCCCTATAATCGAATTGACCCGAATAACTCCAACGACGGTGCTACCTACCTCTTAATGGTGGGATAGCATTATTTAAAGGACTCTTACACAACCTAATTCCTTAGAGTAGGTAGATCTCATGGGTACTTGCTCTTTTCAAAACAAACAAAAACAACTTTTCGCACCTACACTTTCAAAAGTTTTCAAACAAATTTTTCATACACTCTTGAGGACAGATACAAGAGTTACTTAGAAATCTTTCAAACGAAACTTTTTTTCAAAACCCACACACACTTGAAAAGCAAACAAATTTTTGGAAACATAAGAGCAAGTACCTAAGAGCCCGTGGATAACCACGGATAGAAAGGGTGCTAACACCTTCCCTTTCTATAAATCTACCTACCGAACCGAGAAACATTCTCAAAGAAGGAATTTTGCTGTGCTTTTGTCCTTTCCATGTTGGAGAACATAAAAGACGGTGGCGACTCTTGCTTACCGCGACGTTTCGCGAACCAGCTTTAAAACAGTCAGTTCTATTTCCACCGATCACAGAACTGGCGACTCTGCTGGGGAGATAATTAATAAGTGAGGTGTACCTTAGGATTAGACCACTCTTGTTTTCAATTGCTTGATTTGTTTGCTTTAAAATTGTTGGCCTGTTTTGGGAGTTTCATAGATCCTAACCCGGATCTGGGGGATACCTTTTAGAAAGTAGCAACAAACTGTGAGGGAACTGTGCGGGGTATACCGACACGGTTGAAGCAGTTTGCTACGTTGATGTGGCACTTTGGTGAGTACCGGTAACCCTTGACTTGAGTCAAGGAGAGTACGGAGCCGCCGCGTGGTGTCGTGAAGCATCAACCGACCTTAGGAACCTTACTTGACCATCCTGGCCTCTTTAGGGGTAGTGAGATGACCGACTTTGGTGCAGTCCGAAGTTGGTAGATACTCGATACTACACTCATTGAGGGTTGTTTTCTTGGAATATTTTGATCGCCAGTTCAGTGGCTAAATCAAAACAATGAACACAGAAAACAACCCAATGATATTGAGCTCCTTAGAACCCGATTACTTTTGATAGGACAGGTTTTGAGCCCACCAACTTCAAGAGGGTAGTACCATAGACCTCATGCTGGCCTAAACTCTAAGGGTTGTCTGGTGTGACTTGTGTGCCTTATCATGTTTGCTTTTTGTGAATACTTGTGGTGTGTCCTTATCATAACATCATAGCATCATACAACATCATATGCATTTACTAACCACTTCAAGGGTTCGAATCCTCATCTTTGTTCTTGTTTTGTAGGACATGGAAACTATCCGCAGAAAGACAATCCAGGTCAACCTTGTAAGGATCCCTCCTCAGCTTAAGGAACTTACATCCAGGATTCCCGAGAACTCTTCCTTCAGTGAAAGGCATGGTAGACTCATCAGCTTGGTCAATACCAACATTGAAGTGGACAAGGTGAAAGTGTTGTTCCAGTTATTTGACCCTTTGCACCACTGTTTTACTTTCCTGGATTATCAATTGGTGCCTACCTTGGAAGAGTTTTCCCAGCTTCTGAAGGTCCCTATCCTTAGTCAACTACCCTATAACGGTACAGAAAAGGAGCCAAAACTTAAAGAGGTTGCTAAAGCATTATGCCTACAACCATCTGACATCAAGGGACATTGGGAAGTTAGAAGTGGTATCAAAGGGTTATTGGCAAAGTTTCTGTTTGAGAAGGCCCAAGAATGTTGGAATTCCCTTGACCTACAAGCCTTTGAAGAAGTTGTGGCTCTCCTTGTCTATGGGTTGGTGTTGTTCCCGAATCCAGATCAGCTTATAGATATCAATGCTGTCAAGATCTTCATGTCCAGGAATCTTATACCTACGTTGCTTGGGGACATCCTTCACTCATGTTACACTCGAACCATGAGAAAAAGAGGTGTTCTTATGTGCTGCACTCCTCTCCTGGCAAGGTGGTTTATTTCGCACCTTCCACAATCAGTTTTGAAGAACGAGCGGGGTTTGAGATGGTCACAACGGTTAATGACTCTTACACATGCTGATATACATTGGTGTTCTCGGTCCAGAGAAAATGTCACTATCATTGATCGTTGCGGAGAATTTCCCAATGTTCCTTTACTTGGAATTAGAGGGGGCATTACTTACAACCCATGTCTGGCTTTGAGACAGTTTGGATATGCTCGGAGGGATGGCCCTCATGATATGTTGATTCTTGACATAGTTTTTGACTTCGACAACGATGCACAAGGACTTCGCCAGAAGTTTATCAAAGCTTGAAGGATGCCTAACAAGGTGGATAGCAAGACGCTGGGGCACAAGAACTCCATCCCCCTGGAGCCTTATCTCAAGTGGGTATGAGCCCGCTCCCAGAAGCTGGTGATGCCATATCCTCATGTTCTCCCTGTGATCAAAGAACCTATGGTGGAAGGAGAGGTGCCATACACCATTCAACATCCTGACATGCCAACGTCTTGGGAAGAAATGCAAAAGAGCTGGATCCAACTCAAGGAAGAACGGAATTCTCTTGAAACCAGTCTACATGCCAGTGAGAAGAAGGTCTTGGAACTCACCCGCCTACTGCACGAGGAAAAGACTCTCAACACCTACATCGCTCCAAAGAGGATGCGTAGTGTCTTTTGGGATTAATTATTTTGTAACGTTTTTCCCATGAGGCCCTGATGTACTGAACAGATTATTTCTTAATACAATGTGTGTTCCTTTTTGTCTGCAACGAATTTGAACTTTCGAACCCTTGAATGCATTGCATAAATAGCATATCATGCATCATGTGCATAACAGGTACTCTTTTTCTACAGGTTGCTTAATCTTCTTCGCTGTTTATTTCAGCAATCATCATGAATCCTGAACCGACTACTGAACAAGCTATCAAGGCCCTCCAGGCCCAGAACGCCCAGTTCCAGGAGCTGGTCATGAGCTTAGCCCAAGGTCAGCAGGAGTTGAAGACTCTGCTCTTGAAGGAGAAGAAGAAGAAGAAGAGGAGAACTGTGTTGTTTAACACTGGACGGAGGTTTGGGAATACACTGCAGAATGAGGCTGATCAGGCTACTTCCTCTGCAGGGAAGGACAGCCCCCAAGGGAGAGAGGTTCCTAGTCCCGTGGTCTCCGACAACGAGACAGATTTCAATGATGAACATTACCCTTCTGCTGAGGATAGGTACAAACAGCTGGAGGACCGGTTAAATGCTATGGAGATTCAACGCGTGCCTGGGTTAGATTTTGGAGATCTAGGTTTATCTTCTGGGGTGGTGATCCCACACAAGTTCAAGGCGCCTGCCTTTGTGAAGTACGACGGGGCTTCCTGTCCTAAGCTGCACCTCCGTTCTTATGTAAGGAAGATCCAACCTTACACTGTAGACAAGAATCTATGGATCCATTTCTTCCAGGAGAGTCTTTCAGGGACTCAACTCGAATGGTTCTATCAGCTGGATGGAACAATTATTCGTAACTGGGAGGACTTGGCTACTGCTTTTTATAAGCAGTATCAGTACAATTCCGACCTCGCTCCCACGCGTACCCAACTCCAGGGTATGTCACTTGGGACGGGTGAAGGTTTTAAGGAGTACGCGCAGAAATGGAGAGACCTGGATGGCAGGGTGCAGCCATCGTTGACTGATCGTGAACTCGTGGACATGTTCTTGGGGACCCTGTCTGGTCCATTCTTTAATCACCTGATTGGTAATTCCTCTGCTGGGTTTACAGACCTGATCCTGACTGGTGAGAGGATCTAAGTCGGTATCAAATCGGGGAAGATACAGAAAGGTGCCTCCTCGAGTACTGAAAAGAAGCCCTTCAAGAAGGAAGCTAGTGTTGTGTATGGTCCCAGAAGACAAAACAAACCGGAACGCCGCCAAGCTGTCAACGCAATGGTTATTTCTAAGCCTGCTGCCGCTCCTCGGCAATACAACCAACTAAGGGGTGAGAGACCTAGAAGGGAGTATACTCGGCTCAGCATGACCTTGTCTCAGATATTACCGCAACTGCTATCAACCAATCTGGTAACTGTCAAGGAAGCTCCGAAGGTTGTGAACACAACCTCTCCAAAGTACAACCCCAACGCCCGCTGTGCTTATCACTCTGATAGCCCGGGCCATACTACCGATGATTGTTGGGCTCTAAGGAATAAGGTTCAGAACCTTATTGATGCTAAGGAAATACAGTTTGAGGTGCCCGAAAGACCCAATGTTGTGACTGCTCCCATGCCCCAGCATGGAGTGAATGCTGTGGAAGAAGATCTGTATGTAGCTTCTGTGGATGATATTGCTACTCCGCTGTTGACCGTCAAGAGGAACCTGTTGCTAGCCGGTTTACTTCCGGGATGTAGTAAAGGTTGCCATCTATGCGATGTTTCACCTGCTGGTTGTCCTTTGCTGAAGTCAGGCGTCCAAAACCTGATGGATAGCAAAGAAATCTTGTTCAAGAAGATTGATGTTCCTGTTGTCCGTACCGAAGAAGTTTCTATTGTCACTATTTTCAACAACCCTCCTAAGGCTCCCTCAAAGAAGCCTGTCAAAATTACGCCTGTTCACAAGATTGCACCTATCATCATCATTGTTCCGGGGCCCATCCCCTATAAATCTAACAAAGTTGTCCCGTGGCACTATGGGGCAGATGTTTATGTGCTTGGAGTAAAGCAAGAGTTTGATACTAGTACCGGTGTCAGCAACATCACCGGGCCTGCCAAAGTCACTCGCAGTGGTAGGCTGTTCTCACCAGATATTGCGCCACCAACAATTCAAAGACCTCTTGTCATCACACCTGCCAGTGTGCCTGCTTCCCTTCCTGACCAAGTTCCTGTTTCTACCCCTGCTGCCGAGTCATCTGACGCTCGGGGCAAAGGAATTGCTACTGATATGCCTGCCCGGACGGAGGCACCAAAGACAACCAATGTTGAAGCTTCCAAGCAAGAGATGGAAGAGATCCTCAAGATTATCAAGAAGAGTGATTTCAATGTAGTTGAGCAGCTGGGGCATACCCCCTCTAAGATCTCTATGCTATCACTTTTGTTGTGTTCAGAGGCCCATGCCAAGGCCCTGATTTCCTTTCTGAAGACGGCCCATGTGCCACAAGAAACGTCTGCTGATCAATTTACCGATTGTGTGGCCAACTTGACTGCTGATAATGGGTTGGGTTTCTCTGACGCCGACCTGACTGCCAAAGGAAAGAACCATAACGATGCCCTGCATGTCTCCATTGAATGCAGGGGCACTACTCTTGCCCATGTGTTGGTAGACATCAGTTCTTCGTTGAACGTATTACCCAAGAAGGCCCTAGACAGGTTGGATTGTGAGGGTTTAGAGCTCAAGCCTAGTAACATTGTTGTCCGGGCCTTTGACGGGTCGAAGAGGATGGTACATGGCGAAGTTGACATTCCAATCAGGGTTGGTTCTCAAGTTTTTGATTCTACTTTCTATGTGATGGACATCCGACCATCCTATTCTTGTTTGCTGGGTCGTCCTTGGATCCACAAGGCTGGAGTTGTAACCTCCACATTGCATCAGAAGCTTAAGTACCCGGTCAGAGGGAAGATCGTAACAGTGCAAGGGGAAGAAGAATATATGGTCAGCCACCTTAACTCGTTATGTGGAGATGGATGGGGAGTTCATTGAGACCCCCTTTCAACACTTTGAAGAGGTGCCTCAGACATTGGCAGCAGCAGAGACTGTGACTGAAGAGGGTTCTCCTTTGAAGATGGCTTCCTTGAAGGATGCCCGGGCTGTGATCGAGAAGGGTGAGTGCGCAAATTGGGGCCGACTTCCTGATTTCACTCCAAAGACTGACAAATTTGGCTTGGGTTTCACTGCAGAAGCTTAGAGGGCTGTTCGCAAGGAAAGAATTGGAAGACCTCCCGTGTTCATCACCAACCCGGGAGTAAATGCTATTGAGGACGAAGCGGAAGAATCTGAGTTCGACAGCTGGATCTACCCAACAACCAATGGTGGACCAAGCAACTGGATGGCGAAATATTTCATACCTATTACTTTTGTCACTCAGTAATGAACTCCTTTGTTTTGAATTTGTAACAAACAATAATTTGAAACTTTATGGCCCGGTGTCTTACCCAGGGCACCGTGGCCTCATTTGTGAGGGCTCTTGTGTGTCACTATCATATATCATTAATAAAAGCATTGGACGTTTTTTACATTTCAAATCTTGCGCTCCATTTCTTTCTTATTTATATTGCAAAACAGCTATATTTACACACACTCACCTATACAGGTTCCATTCCACTCTGGATCTCACTGGTAACGACTCTGCTACTGCCAGTTATGACTTCAAAAATCCGATCAACTTAGCCGAAGACGAAGGTGAAGATGATTGCGAAGTGCCTAGTGAGCTTGCAAGACTGCTACTCCAGGAAGAGAGGGCCATTCAGCCACATGAAGAGCCAGTGGAAACGGTAAATCTGGGTACTGAGATAGACAGAAAGGAAGTCAAGATTGGTGCCAATCTAGAGCTCAGTGTGAAACAACGGTTGATTCAGATGCTGCATGACTATGTGGAAATCTTTGCCTGGTCCTACGAAGACATGCCTGGGTTGGATACCGACATTGTGGTTCATCGCCTGCCTACCAAGGAAGAATGCCCTCCGGTAAAACAGAAGGTCCGCCGTATGTGTCCAGAGATGTCCGAGAAAATCAAAGCTGAGGTTATGAAACAATTTGATGCCGGTTTTCTAGCAGTGACTTCTTACCCTCAGTGGGTTGCCAACGTGGTTCCAGTGCCGAAGAAGGATGGTAAGGTCCGAATGTGTGTCGATTACAGGGATTTGAACAGGGCGAGCCCCAAGGATGACTTCCCTCTACCTCACATCGATGTTCTGGTTGACAATACTGCTCAGCATAAGGTATTCTCCTTCATGGATGGGTTCTCAGGTTATAATCAGATCAAGATGGCTCCTGAAGACATGGAGAAGACCACCTTTGTTACTCAGTGGGGCACCTTTTGTTACAAGGTCATACCTTTTGGGTTGAAAAATGTTGGGGCAACCTACCAACGTGCCATGGTTGCTTTATTTCATGACATGATCCATCATGAGATTGAAGTATATGTCGATGATATGATTGCAAGGTCCCAAACTGAGGAGGAACACCTTGACCATCTACAGAAGCTATTTGACCGTCTGAAGTTGTACAAGCTGAGGTTGAACCCGAACAAGTGCACCTTTGGGGTGAGGTCTGGAAAACTATTGGGTTTCGTCGTGAGCGACAAAGGTATTCAAGTGGACCCTGCCAAGGTGAAAGCCATACAAGAGATGCCAACGTCCAAGACAGAGAAAGAAGTCAGAGGCTTTCTAGGACGACTGAACTATATTGCCTGATTCATCTCACATCTAACTGCTACATGTGAACCAATCTTCAAGCTGCTGAAGAAAGATCAAGTAGTACGTTGGAACGATGAATGCCAGGCCGCTTTCGAAAGAATCAAAGAGTATCTCCAAGAGCCACCCATTCTTATGCCACCGGTTGAAGGGAGACCTCTAATCTTATACCTGACAGTACTGGATAACTCAATGGGGTGTGTGCTGGGGCAGCATGACGAGTCTGGCCGAAAAGAGCACGCTATTTATTACCTTAGCAAAAAGTTTACCGACTGTGAGACCCGATACTCACTGCTCGAGAAAACTTATTGCGCTTTGGTATGGGCTGCTCGCCGGCTGAGACAGTATATGTTGACTCACACTACTCTGTTGATTTCAAAAATGGATCCGATAAAGTACATCTTCGAAAAGCCTGCTCTGTCCGGAAGAATAGCAAGATGGCAAATGATCTTGACAGAATACGACATCCAGTACACAACTCAAAAAGCAATCAAGGGAAGTGTATTGGCAGACCATTTGGCACACCAGGCAGTGGACGATTATCAGTCGATGAACTTTGAATTTCCATACGAGGATATCATGGTAGTGATTGATTGTGAAGTACCTGGACCGGATGAAGGACCTGAGGAAGGATCCCGATGGTCTATTCACTTTGACGGAGCCTCGAACGCTTTGGGTAACGGTATTGGCGCTGTGATCATCTCCCTAAAAGGCACTCATACTCCACTCACTGCCCGACTATGTTTCAACTGCACCAACAATATGGCAGAGTATGAAGCATGTATCATGGGTCTTCAAGCTGCAATTGACTTAAGGATCAAGTTTCTGAGTGTCTTCGGAGATTCCACTCTCGTGATCAATCAGATCAAAGGCGAGTGGGATACGAAACACCCAAATCTTATTCCTTACAAGGAGTATGTATTGATGTTGATCCCCCACTTTGAGGAGATAACTTTTGAACACTTCCCAAGAGAAGAGAATCAGTTGGCGGACGCGTTGGCTACGATGTCTTCTATGTTCAAAGTTAAATGGGACAACGAGGCTCCCCGGATCATTATCTGGAAGTTGGATGAACCTACACATTGCTGTGATCTTGAGGCTGAAGAGGTAACTGAAAAACCTTGGTATCATGAAGTGAAGAGGTACTTGGAAACTCAAGAATACCCCGAGGGTGCATCTGTTAACGACAAGAAGTTTCTGAGAAGGTTCGCAGCAAAGTTCTTCCTCAGCAACGACATTCTGTACAAACGAAACCATGATTCAACCTTACTGCATTGTGTGGATAAAACTGAAGCAGAAAAGATCATGGCAGATGCTACATGAAGGTACCTTCGGAACACATTCCAGTAGACATACCATGGCAAAGAAAATCCTTCGGGCAGGATATTTCTGGTCCACAATGGAAGTCGACTGTTACCAACATTCTCGGACGTGTCACAAATGCCAGATCTATGCTGATAAGGTGCATGTTCCTCCGGTTCCTCTGAATGTCTTGACAGCGCCTTGGCCTTTTGCAATGTGGGGCATTGATATGATCGGCGAGATCAGACCTACGGCATCCAACGGGCATCGCTTCATCCTAGTGGAGATTGATTATTTTATAAAGTTGGTTGAAGCAGCTTCCTACGCTACGGTAACCAAGAACGCCGTGGCACGGTTCATTCGGCACAACCTGATCTGTCGATACGGTGTACCTGAGAGGATCATTACGGATAATGGTACCAATCTTAACAACAAGATGATCACTGAGCTCTGCGAGCAATTCAAGATACAGCACCACAACTCTTCTCCCTACCGGCCGAAGATGAATGGGGTTGTAGAAGCGGCAAATAAGAATATCAAGAAGATTGTGCAGAAGATGACAGTGACCTACAAAGATTGGCACGAGATGTTACCGTTCGCTCTTCATGGGTACCGTACCTCAGCACGGACGTCAACATGGGCAACTCCCTTTTCCTTGGTCTATGGCATGGAGGCAGTCTTGCCTATTGAAGTCCAGATACCCTCTCTCCGGATAATGAAGGATGCAGGTTTGAGCGAAGATGACTGGATCCAGACTCGGCTTGATCAGCTTAATCTAATTGACGAAAAGAGACTCACTGCTATTTGTCATGGTCAAACGTACCAAAAACGGATGATCAGGACATTTAACAAGAAAGTCAGACGACAAGAGTATCAAGTCGGAGACCTGGTAATCAAGCGCATCATCCTTCCTCAAAGTGATCCCAGGGGAAAATGGACCCCTACGTACAAAGGGCCATTTGTGGTTAAACATATCTTCTCAGGAGGAGCCATGATTCTAACCACCATGGATAGTGACGACCTTCCTCACCCCGCCAATGCAGACATAGTAAAAAGATACTACGCATGACTAAAGACCCTCTAGGTTGACACACCTAGGCAAAAATAAGGGCTTCCCGGCGAACCAAAAGGGTTCGGGCAAAAATAAGGGATGAAATGAAAAAAATCTGTACACCCGGCAAGTCGAAAACCTGAGAAGGCGGCTTGGGCAAAAATGGGTATCCTGGTGGACTGAAAACCCGAAAGGGCGGTCCAGACAAAAGTTAGGGATAAAGCGTAATACTATGTCTCATTGGATCACCTTGCATCCAGAATTCAGTATCAACTATCAGGTTCAGACGGCATCGATCAATCAGCTTCATCTTCAACTAAGCAGCAAAGTGATGAGACGCTTGAAGATATAAAGGCGATAGCAGAGTTGAAACCCAGTGGGATTATTTTTTCACATAGCTGCTTTGTTTTTCTTGTCACAAAATTGTATAAACTCTATGTTGTTCGGCGGCGTTCTCTTACTAGGACGTCAGCCTCTTGTACACAAACGCCTATTTACAGGCAAACTTCAAAATTAATACAAGTTCATTTTCAGACAAATTGCCAATTGTTTTTCCTTTTTCTGTTTTGTTTTGCAAAGAACGTCCAATGTTCATTTTTGATACATGCATTTGACACTAATTGCTAATCATAAATAGTTGCATACGAAACAAAGGATTAATTACAGGTGACATCAGAAACAGGGGCAATAATGAGTTGTCTAAGCGATCTAGTTGCTCTGTCCACCAAGGTACCAAGGTAGGTTCAGCTGAAGAACATGACCAGGATACCTTCACTCCCCGTTGAGTAAGACAGATTCAGCAATACTCTCCTCAAGCAGAGTTGGTCTCCCATCAATCCTGAAAAGGCACAGTATCTCCAGCAAATCAGCAACACTCTCCCCAAGCAGAGTTAGTCTACTGTCAGCCTCAAGGAAATTGGGTATCCCCAGAAGATCTCAACATTCCCCAGCGGAGTATACAGATATTCCTAAGCAAACATCCCTGTGATACGGTGGGAGAACTGACTTGAGTTTTGCGTTTGTTTTCGCAAATGTTTCGGTTGAGCAAGAGTCGCCACCGACTTTTTATTTTATCCTAAGGAAAGGTTAAAAAGCACAGCAAAAACCTTTTGAGATGTTTTCTTGGGTTCGGGGAGTAGATTATAGAAAGGGAAGGTATTAGCACCCTTTCTATCCATGGTTATCCATGGGCTCTTAGTTACTTGCTTAGATCACTTGCCTTTTATTTTCAATTGTTTTAAATGGTGCTTGTGTGTGTGGATTTGAAAATGTTTTGAAAAGAGACCAATGTGGTGGCAACCTTTGTAATGATCCATGTTGGGATGTATACAAAGGTGTATGTCTTTTGAAAAGGTTTTCAATTGTTTTTTAAAGTTTTTTTTTTTTTGAAAGTGTTGTGAGGTGTGGTTTAAAAACAGGCAAGTGTTTTTGTTTTGCAAGTTGACAAGTACTTAAGAGCGATCTACCCTAAAGTTCTCAAAGATTTTTGTTAAGTTTTTAAACCCTTTTAACAATTTCGTTCCACCATTGTATTTGGTGGACAATCTTGTGTTAGGATGTGAAAGGGACGAGCGCGGGTCATCGTTTGGACCATAATTGCAATGGTGCCAAGTATCTTTGGGCATTTTATTTTAAGGGACTTGATCATTTTGTTTTTGGGCAATATTTTGAAAATGTTATCGAGGGACTATGATCATTTGATTTGTTTGTTTTGCCCAAAGAGACCTAACATGCAATATGGCCCAATTTTTGAAAGGTAACAAGTGGATGTAACCCTAGGGGTGTTAGTGTGCAAGTGTGTTTTATTGCATACAAGAGTTTTTCTTTGAATTAGGTTTTTCTATTTTATTGATTTTATCTTGTCATACACGTCCTAATTACTAGCAATAAGAAGCGGAAATGTAAAATCCTACGCTATTACAATAATTAGGGGAGGGGGATACACATTTGTACATGGGGGGTTCAACGAGAAAAATAGACAAAAAAGAAAATAGCAAAAAACAAGATATATAGAGAGAGAGAGAGAGGGAGCCCGCGCGCTGCTGGGAGGTCATCTGAAGTTCTGACTCAGATCCGCTGCCAGATGATCAACCTGTTAGTGAAACTGGATGAGTCAGAACTTCTGACTCTAGAACCTGCAAAACAGAACCTTGTTAGTAGGGAAATCAGAAGTTCTGATTTCCCTGCGCTGCAAGACAGAAGTTTGTTAGTGGAGAGACCAGAAGTTCTAATTCTGCTGGAAATACAATAACTCTCAGAGGTTCTGACGTTATTGACAGCAAAACAGACTTCAAATGTGCTAACGTCAAAGTCAGCACTTGGCTTTTCCCTGTACTAATCAGAACATCTGCAATCCTGTTGTTACTCCACAAAACAGGAAACATATTTGGAACAGATCCAGCAAATAGCAAAAATGTTTCAGAGGTCAGAATCACCAAGGTCACAGGCAAGTCCTATACTGGCTCAGAACGTTCTGAGGTATGAAAGTCCTCAGAACATAAACAGCAATAACATGAATATTTACATTATGTTACTTGAATATGCACAGCTGATGATGCTTAACAGTGTGGTGAGGGTCAGCAGGTGCTTACCTGACTGTTTGGAAAGTTGTGGGTGAAAGTTTAGCTTTTGGTTCTGGTGGTGTTCTGGACAGATTTTCTTTGAAAAAGGGAAGTAAAGGTGTATACGTATGCAGGGTCAGAAGTTTGGAAAGAGTGTTTTTGGTTTACAGAAAAAACTGGATATTTGATGAAGTTTGAAGGTGAGAAACTCAAAGTTATGAAACAAAGCTGGAGATTTTGGCAGAGTTTCAGAATGCTGTGTTGCTAGGAGTTTTGTTTCTCTCTTAGCAATTTCTGTTTCTTTTTTTGAACGCCCTTTGCAGTGGTGGAAGCTCTCTATTTATAGGCAAAGTTCTTGTGGATGCCTTGAACATTTAAAGCGCCAACAGAGTTTGAATTTGTTCTTTGACAAAAATTCCTGGGAAGTTGTGATAACAGCTAGCTTTCAGCCTAGGTTGCAGCAGCAGGCGTAGATTGGGGAGAAGTGACCTCTGAAGTGGGCGGTGGCGTGAAGACCCATGCCAGAATCTGTGCAAAAGCATTTTCCAAGCCACACGTGAATGCTCAGGAGTGGTTGGAAGCATTAATGGGCATTAAATGGTGACAAGACCTGTCAATACCAACGTTTTGGTAATGGAAACCAGCATTGAATCAGCAGCGTAAACCATGCTCTGGCCTTGGCTACCTGTTGCCTTAGTAAGCTCTGGAGATTCTCCTAGTTTTCTGGTACTTTCCTTGGATTTACTTCTGGACAATCTGGACTTAGAGATTCTGTATTAGTGTAACACCCATTCTTCTGACCTTTCATCTTCTGATTTCAACCTGTTCTGAAGGAGCCTTCAGACTTTCCTGCTTCTCTTGCATTCCTTTAGCAAATTCTGACTGAGCTTGTGTAACTGCTGAAGGGGCATGTTCTGTTTGAGGCTTACATTCTGAACCACGTTTACAACTTCTGATTGAACTGATGTAGCTGCTGAAGAGCAAACTTCTGACCACGCTGAGCCAAGCTTGCAACTTCTGACCGTCTTCATCTGGAATGGGTCCAGAAGTTCTGAAGCGCTGATTTTTTCTAAAAAAACACTTATTTTAGAGAAGCATTCTAAGTACTTAGAATTTGATTTTTCTCAAGATAAAAGTGTTGCTTCTGGAGTTCGTGAGATCGTCTTGCTCTTGTAAGTGGCTTGCTTGGGCAAAGTGATAACTCAGAACTTGGATTTGTTTCAGAGGAACCTTGAAAATCCAAGATGGTTTCCTAAAGAAAGGGAGGGCAAATTTTGGGGTACAACAGTTGCCCCTGTTCAATCTTCTTGAACCTGAAGAGTTAGATTGGAAAGTTTGCCTTTTGCGACTCGAAGGTAAAAGGAGATTGGACACCAGAGTGCCCGGAAATTTGCACTCGCATAGTAGAGTACCAGCAATGTGATGGCGGGAATGGGCTTATAGATGCCATTTGGAGAGGTGGTGGATAAGGAGATGGGCTTACAGATGCCATCTGGAGATGTGACAGATCTTCGTTGGGAATGGGTTTACAGATGCCATTTGGAAGTGTTGATCGCACAAGAGATTCCTCAGCGAGAACTTTATGTATCTGAGAAAGGCAGATGTTTTCCTGGCTTGTTACAGGTGTTTGATCTTCAATCTCCTTATGCAGATATGCCCTGGCTGGATACAGGTATTGAATCTACAATCGGTGGCTCACAGATGTGCCCTGGATGGATACAGGGGTTGGATCTGGAAATGTTATAGTTGATAGATGTGCCCTGGCTGGATACAGGAATCGAATCTTCGAACTCTTCAGACGTGCCCTGGCTAGATACAGGAATCGAGTATGGAAATATGGTCAACAGATATGCCCTGGCTGGATACAGGAATCGAATCTGGAAATGTTGTCGATAGATATGCCCTGGCTGGATACAGGGATCGAATCTTCAAGTTCTTCAGACGTGCCCTGGCTAGATACAGGAATCGAGTCTGGAAATATGGTCAACAGATATGCCCTGGCTGGATACAGGAATCGAATCTGGAAATATGGTCAACAGATATGCCCTGGCTGGATACAGGAATCGAATCTGGAAATGTTGTCGATAGATATGCCCTGGCTGGATACAGGAATCGAATCTTCGAGTTCTTCAGACGTGCCCTGGCTAGATACAGGAATCGAGTCTGGAAATATTGTGGCAGTTGAAGGTAGTTGTCTTTGGGATTGTCTTTTTCCCTGAAAAGGCAAAAACATAAGTTGTATGCAATGTCATGATGTATGATATGCGTGATGTTTTAACATGGGACAGCGTTGTATGCACTTTATCATGTATGTAAGCGAGATGTATGAAAGTGTGAAATGTTTATGAATGTAACTTCGTCTTAGGAAAATAAATTTTTGATGATTGGCCGGGGAGTTGCCCTGTGGCCGAGATACTTTGCTGAAGTTTTGATGAGAGGCCTGCTGAGGACTTTAATGATGGATCCTGCTGGGGATAAAAAAAACTTCGCAGGGAAACACCAAAGATAAACTATGCTGGGGATACTGATGATAAACTCCGCTGGGGATACTGATGATAAACTCCGCTGGGGATATTGATGATAAACTCCGCTGGGGATTGAAAGAGCTTTGTCGGGGGTGATCTTCCGTGGTAATTAACTGGGGATAACCCAGTTATAAGCCCTTGTGAGGAATAACTCTGAACAAAGCTCGGGAGAGACGTCCGTATTCTGCAGGGAACAAAGCTTCCAGAATCTACTGGGGATAAGCTTTAAGACCTGCCGGGGAAAGTTGACGACTTCACTGGGGGAAGTACTGCTGAATCCTGCCTTACTCTGCGGGGCGCTGAGATGATTTGGTCACATCCTTCAGTCGAATCTACCTGGGTACCTTAGCGGACAAAGCAATCAGACTGCATCAGACAACTTCACATTGCCCCTGTTCCTGATGTCACCTGTAATTAATCTTTTGCAAGCAATTTAATGTCAAATGCATATATCAAAAATGAACATTGGACGTTCTTCGCAAGACAAAACAGAAAAAAAAGGAAAAAACAATGGCAACTTGTATAGACAAATGAATTTGCATTGATTTGCACTTTGCCTGTGAATAGGCGTTTTTGTACAAGAGGCTGACATCCTAGTAAGAGGACGCCGCCAAATAACATAGAATTTACAATTTTTGAAAAGGAAACAAAACAGTTATGTGAATGATCCCACTGGGTTCCAGCTCTGCTATCGCCTTTATGTCTCCGGGCGTCTCATTGCTTTGCTGCCTAGTTGAAGATGAAGCTGATTGGTCGATGCCGAAGTCTGAGCCAGATAGTTGATGCCGAACTCCGGATGCGAAGTGATCCAATGAGACATAGTGTTACGCTTCATCCCTAACTTTTGCCTGGACCGCCCTTTCGGGTTTTCAATCCACCAGGATACCCATTTTTGCCCAAGCCGCCTTTTCAGGTTTTCGACTTGCCGGGTGTACAGATTTTTTTCATTTCGTCCCTTATTTTTGCCCGAACCCTTTTGGTTCGCCGGGAAGCCCTAATTTTTGCCTAGGTATGTCAACCTAGCGGGTCTTTTATTTATGCGTAGTATTTTTTCACTATGTCTGCATTGGCGGGGTGAGGAAGGTCGTCACCGTCCATAGTGGTTAGGATCATGGCTCCTCCCGAGAACACATGCTTAACCACAAATGGCCCTTCGTATGTAGGGGTCCATTTGCCCCGGGGATCACTTTGAGGAAGGATGATGCGTTTGATTACCAGGTCCCCAACTTGATACTCTCGTGGTTTGACTTTCTTGTTAAATGCCCTGATCATCCGTTTTTGATACGTCTGACCATGACAGATAGCGGTGAGCCTCTTTTCGTCAATCAGGTTTAATTGATCAAGTCGAGTCTGGATCCAGTCATCTTCACTCAGGTCTGCATCCTTTATTATCCGGAGGGAAGGTATCTGGACTTCAATTGGCAAGACTGCCTCCATGCCATAGACCAAAGAGAAAGGAGTTGCCCCGGTTGACGTTCTTGCTGAGGTACGGTACCCATGAAGAGCGAACGGTAGCATCTCGTGCCAATCTTTATAGGTCACCGTCATCTTCTGCACAATTTTCTTGATATTCTTATTGGCTGCCTCTACAGCCCCATTCATCTTCGGCCGGTAGGGAGAAGAATTGTGATGCTGTATCTTGAATTGTTTACAGAGTTCAGTGATCATCTTGTTGTTGAGATTGGTACCATTGTCCGTAATGATTCTTTCCGGGACGCTGTACCGACAGATCAGATTATGCCGGATGAAACGTGCCACGACGCTCTTGGTTACTGTGGCGTAGGAAGCTGCCTCAACCCACTTTGTGAAATAATCGATCGCCACCAAGATGAAGCGATGCCCATTGGATGCCGTCGGTCGGATCTCGCCGATCATATCAATCCCCCACATTGCAAAAGGCCAAGGTGCCGTCAGGACATTCAGAGAAACTGGAGGAATATGCACCTTGTCAGCATAGATCTAGCATTTGTGACAAGTTCGAGAATGTTGGTAACAATCGGCTTCCATTGTGGACCAGAAGTACCCTGCTCGAAGGATTTTCTTTGCCATGGTGTGTCCACTGGAATGCGTTCCAAATGTACCTTCATGCAGTTCTTCCATGATCCCTTCTGCTTCAGTCTTATCCACACAACGCAGTAAGGTTGAATCATGGTTTCGCTTATACAGGATGTCGTTGCTAAGGAAGAACTTTGCTGCAAACCTTCTCATGAACTTCTTGTCATTGACAGATGCGCCTTCAGGGTATTCCTGAGCTTCCAAGTATCTCTTAACCTCATGATACCAGGGTTTTTCAGTCACTTTTTCGGCCTCGAGATCGCAGCAGTATGCTGGTTCATCCATCTTCCATATAATGATCCGGGGAGCCTCATTGTCCCATTTAACTTTGAACATTGAAGACATTGTAGCCAGTGCATCCGCTAGCTGATTCTCCTCTCTCGGGAAGTGCTCAAAAGTTATCTCTTCAAAGTGGGGAAGCAAGGTTGACACATACTCCTTGTAAGGAATAAGATTTGGGTGTTTCGTATCCCACTCGCCTTTGATCTGATTGATCACGAGAGCGGAATCTCCGAAGACACTCAGAAATTTGATCCTTAAATCGATTGCAGCTTGTAAACCCATGATACATGCTTCATACTCCGCCATGTTGTTGGTGCAGTTGAAACATAATCGGGCGGTGAGTGGAGTATGAGTTCCTTTGGGGGATATGATTACAGCGCCGACGCCGTTACCCAAAGCATTGGAGGCTCCGTCAAAATGCATAGACCATCGGGATCCTTCCTCAGGTCCTTCATCCGGTCCAGGTACTTCACAGTCAGTTACCACCATGATGTCTTCGTCCGGAAAATCAAAGTTCAATGATTGGTAATCGTCCACAGGTTGGTGTGCCAAATGATCTGCCAGTACACCTCCTTTGATTGCTTTCTGAGTTGTATACTGGATATCATACTCTGTCAAGATCATTTGCCATCTCGCTATTCTCCCAGACAGAGCAGGCTTTTCAAATATGTACTTGATGGGATCCATCTTTGAAATCAACAAGGTAGTGTGAGTCAGCATATACTGTCTCAGCCGGCGAGCAGCCCATACAAGAGTGCAGCAAGTTTTCTCAAGCAGTGAGTAACGAGACTCACAGTCGGTAAACTTTTTGCTCAAGTAATAAATAGCGTGCTCTTTTCGGCCAGACTCGTCATGCTGCCCCAGCACACACCCCATTGAATTATCGAGCACTGTCAAGTATAGTATCAGAGGTCTTCCTTCCACTGGTGGCATAAGAATGGGTGGCTCTTGGAGATATTCCTTTATCTTTTCAAAGGCAGCCTGACATTCATCGTTCCAGCGTACTACTTGATCTTTCTTCAGTAATTTGAAGATTGGCTCACAAGTAGCAGTCAGATGTGAGATGAATCGGGCAATGTAATTCAATCGTCCCAGGAAGCCTCTGACTTCTTTCTCTGTCTTCGGAGTCGGCATCTCTTGAATGACTTTAACCTTGGCAGGGTCCACTTGAATACCTTTATCACTTACAACGAAACCTAGCAATTTTCCGGATCTTACCCCAAAGGTACATTTGTTGGGATTCAACCTCAGCTTGTATAATTTGAGTCGGTCAAACAACTTCCTCAGATGGTCAAGGTGCTCTTCCTCAGTTTGAGACCTTGCAATCATGTCATCAACGTATACCTCAATCTCATGATGGATCATATCATGAAATAAAGCAACCATGGCACGTTGATAGGTTGCCCCAGCATTTTTCAACCCGAATGGCATGACCTTATAACAGAAGGTGCCCCACTGAGTCACAAAGGTGGTCTTTTCCATATCTTCCGGAGCCATCTTGATCTGATTATACCCTGAAAAACCATCCATGAAGGAGAAAACCTTGTGTTGAGCAGTATTGTCAACAAGAACATCGATGTGAGGTAAGGGGAAGTCATCCTTGGGGCTTGCCCTATTCAAGTCCCTATAGTCGACACACATTCTGACTTTACCGTCTTTCTTCGGCACTGGCACCACATTGGCAACCCACTGAGGGTAAGAAGTTACTGCTAGAAACCCGGCGTCAAACTGCTTCATAACCTCAGCCTTGATCTTTTCAGACATCTCTGGGCGCATACGGCGGACCTTTTGCTTTACCAGAGGACAGTCTTCCTTGGTTGGCAGATGATGAACTACAATGTCGGCATCCAAACCAGGCATATCTTCATAGGACCAAGCAAATATCTCCATGTAATCTTGTAGCATCTGGATCAATCGTTGCTTTACGCTGAGCTCTAGATTAGCCCCAATCTTGACCTCTTTCTTATCTGTCTCAGTACCCAGGTTAATTGTTTCCACCGGCTCTTCATGTGGTTGAATAGCCCTCTCTTCTTGGAGTAGCAGCCTTGCGAGTTCACCAGGCACTTCGCAATCATCTTCACCTTCGTCTTCGGCCAAGTTGATCGGATTCTCGAAGTCATAACTGGCGGTAGCAGAGCTGTTACCAGCGAGATCCAGAGTGGACTGAAACCTGTATAAGTGAGTGTGTGTAAATATAGCTGTTTTGCAATATATAACACAGAAAGAAAAGAGCACAAGATTTGAAATGCAACAAACGTCCAATGTTTTGATTGATGATATATGGAAATGACATACAAAAAGCCCTCACAAATGGAGCTACGATGCCCCGGGTAGGACACCGAGCCAATAAAAGTTTTAACACATTGTTTGTTACAAATTGGAAATCAAAAGAATTAATTACTGCGTGACAAATGTGATAGGTGTAAAATCCTTTGCCGTCCAGTTGCTTGGTCCGTTGCTGGTAGTCGGGTAGATCCAACTGTCAAACTCTGCTTCCTCTACATCCTCCTCAATAGCGTTTACCCTTGGATTGGAGATAAACACTGGAGCCTTTCTGATCTTGTCCTTGCGCACAGCCCTCTGAGCCTCTGCAGTAAAGCCTAGTCCAAATTTGTCAGTTTTCTGTGTAAAGTCAGGAAGCCTGCCCTAGTTAGTACATTCACTTCTCTGAACCACAGCCCGGGCATCCTTTAGGGAAGCCATCTTCAAAGGAACATTCTCTTCGACTGCTGTTTCTGCTGCTGCTGAAATTGGATGCACCTCCTCGAAATGCTGAAAGGGGGTTTCAATAAACTCCCCGTCCATCTCAATGTATCTGAAGGAATTCAAATGGCTCACCATATACTCCTCTTCTCCTTGCACAGTGACGATCTTCCCCCTGACAGGGTACTTCAGCTTCTGGTGCAAGGTAGAGGTTACTGCCCCAGCTTTATGGATCCAAGGTCGACCCAGTAGACAAGAGTACGATGGACGTATATCCATCACATAAAAAGTAGAGTCAAACACCTGAGAGCCCACACGAATAGGAATGTCAATCTCTCCATGAACCATCCTTTTTGAACCGTCAAAGGCCCTGACGATAATATTGCTGGGCTTCAGTTCCAGGCCTTCACAATCTAAACGGTCTAAAGCCTTTTTTGGTAGAACATTCAAGGAAGAACCAGTATCCACCAATACATGCGCCAGAGTAGTGCCCCTGCATTCGATAGAGACATGCATGGCATCATTGTGATCTCTTCCCTTCGCAGTCAGGTCAGCATCTGAGAAACCCAAGCCATTGTCTGCTGTCAGATTTGCTACGCAATCAGTGAACTGGACTGCAGATGTCTCCTGTGGCACATGGGCCGTCTTGAGAAATGAGATCAAGGCCTTAGCATGGGCCTCAGAGCATAGTAATAAGGAGAGCATGGAGATCTTGGAGGGCGTATGCCCCAGCTGCTCGACAACATTGAAATCACTCTTCTTTATTATTTTCAGGATTTCCTCCATTTCTTGTTTGGAGGCCTCAGCATTTATAGATATTGGCGCCTCCATCCGGGCAGGCTCCTCTTCAATCCCTTTGCCCCGAGCATTAGATGACTCGGCAGCAGGGGAAACAACTTGATCAGCAACAGGAACAGGTACACTTGTAGGTGTTATAAGGAGGGGTCTTCGAGTAGCGGGCGGTGCAATGTCAGGCGAGAAGAGCCTGCCACTGCGGGTGACCTTGGCTGGACCAGTGATATCGCAGATACTGGCGCCAGTGTTGAATTCTTATTTGATTCCATTCACATATACGTCTGCCCCATAATGCCAGGGGACAGCTTTATTAGACACATAGGGGAGAGGCCCCGGAACAGTAATAACCACATGTGCAACACTCATGATTTGAACAGGCTTCTTTGGGAGAGCCTTGATTGGATTATTGAAGATGGTAACCACAGAAACTTCTTCTACCAGAACCAACTGAACAACAGACTTTTTAAATAGAATCTCCTTGCTATCCATTAGGCTTTGGATGCCTAACTGCAGCAAGGGACAACCAGATAGGGAAACAGCACAGAACAGGCAACCTTCACTGCAACCTGGAAATAAACCGGCCAGCAGTAGGTTCTTCTTGACAGTCTTCAGAGGGGTAGCTAGATCATTCACAGAAACAGCATACAACTCTTCCTCAATGGCATTTACTCTATGCTGGGGCATAGGAGCAGTTACAACATTCGGTCTCTCAGGCGCTTCAAACTAAATTTCCTTTGCGTCGATAAGATCTTGCACTTTGTTTCTCAAGGCCCAGCAATCATCAGTAGTGTGCCCAGGGCTATCAGAATGATAAGCACACCGGGCATTTGGGTTATACTTAGGAGATGCAGTGTTGACGACTTTAGGAGCCTCTTTGATGGTCACCAAGTCGGTTGACAACAGTTGGGGTAAAATTTGAGATAAGGTCATACTCAGCCGAGTATACTGCCTCTTGGGCCTTTCACCTCTTTGTTGATTGTATTGTTGAGGAGCAGCAACAGGTTTTGAAATGACCAGAGCATTGACGGCTTGGCGACTTTCGGGCTTGACTTGTCTTCTAGGACCATAGACGGCACTTGCTTCTTTCTTAAAAGGCCTCTTCTCAGTACTTGTAGCGACACCCTTCTGAATCTTTCCTGACTTGATGCTAGCTTCTATTCTCTCGCCCGTTAAGATCAAATCGGTAAACCCCGCGGAAGAGTTACCAATTAGATGATTGAAGAAAGGCCCAGATAGGGTCCCTAGAAACATATCAACAAGCTCACGATCGGTTAAAGGAGGCTGCACCCTGCCAGCCAAATCCCTCCATTTTTGTGCGTACTCTTTGAATCCTTCGCCTGTTCCTAACGACATACCCTGAAGTTGGGTACGAGTAGGGGCAAGGTCAGAATTGTATTGGTATTGTTTGTAGAAAGCGGTGGCCAAATCTTCCCAATTTCGAATGCTGGTTCCTTCTAGTTGATAAAACCACTCCAACTAAGCTCTAGAAAGACTGTCTTGAAAGAAATGAATCCAAAGGTTTTTATCTGCCGTATAGGGTTGAATTTTTCTCACGTAGGACCTGAGATACATTTTGGGACAGGACAACCCATCATACCTCACAAACGCTAGCACTTTGAATTTTGGGGGAATCATAATCCCGGCAACCAGACCCAAGTCTTCAAAATCCAAACCCGGTACTCTTTGTAATTCCATGGCAGCTAATCTGTCTTCTAACCCTTTGTATTTATCATCAACTGGAGGGTATTGCTGATCAGTATAATCTTCATCCTCTTCGACCTCTTCTTCTTCCGCATCAGACTCAGAAGGTACCGCCGGTCCACCTCCTTTACTGGTTCCTTCATCAGAAGTAGGAGGAAATTCAAGCACTCTTCGAGCTTCTCCGTCGAATCTTCTCCCCAAAGTAGCCACCCCGAGTCTCTTTTTCCTCTTCTTCACTGGGTCTTTGTTTCCCAATTGAGTCTTGATATCTTCCTGACCCTTAGCCAAGGTCATCAGGAGTTGCTGGAATTGTGCATTCTGAGCCTGTAGGTCTTTGATTGTTTGCTCGAGATCCATCCTGACTGACATAAACAACAGACAGATAAGGAAACCTGGAGTGAGACCTGCTTATGCACATGATGAATGATATGCTTATGTATGCAATGCATTCAAGGATTTAGGACATTCAAAATTGTTTCAGACAAAGAAGAACGCACGTCACATTAATAAGAAGAAATTGGTTAGTACATAAATGCCCCATGGGCCAAATATTACAAAATAACTTCTCAAGGTAAAAAGACATTGCGCATCCTCTTTGGTGCGATGTAGATATTGAGGGCCTCTTGCTCGTGGAGTCGGCGGGTAAGCTCTAGAACCTTCTTTTCACTGGCGTAGAAGCTAGCTTCAAAAGTATTCCGTTCCTCCTTGAGCTGAATCCAACTTTTCTGCATTTCCTCCCACGATGTAGGCATGTCTGGATGTAGGATGGTGTAGGGAACCTCTCCTTCATTGACGGGCTCTTTAATCACTGGGAGTACATGAGGATAAGGCATCATCAGACTTTGGGCTTGGGCTCGTACCCACTTGAGATAGGGCTCAAGAGGGATAGAGTTCTTGTGTCCCAGAGTCTTGCTATCAACCTTGTTGAGTTTTCCCCAAGCTCTAATGAATCTTTGGCGAAGTCCTTGCGCATCATTGTCGAAGTCAAAAACTAGGCTAGGAATCAACATATCATGAGGGCCAACCCTCCGTGCATATCCAAATTGCCTCAAAGCTAGGCAAGGGTTGTAGGTGATACCCCCTCTAATTCCAAGTAAAGGAACATTAGGAAATTCTCCGCAACGATCGACAATGATGACATTTTCTCTGGACCAAGAACACCAATGCACATCAGAATGAGTAAGAGTCATCAATCGTTGGGACCACCTTGCACCTTGGTCATTCTTCAAGACAGACTGTGGAAGGTGCGAAATAAACCACCTCGCAAGGATAGGAGTACAGCACATGAGAACACCCCTCTTTCTCATTGTTCGTGTGTAAAATGAGTGAAGAATGTCCCCAAGCAATGTCGGTATTGGATTTCTTGACAAGAAGATTTTGACAGCATTGACATCTACCAATTGGTCAGGATTTGGGAACAATACCAACCCATAGATAAGGAGTGCCACAATCTCTTCAAAGGCTTGTAGGTCCAATGAGTTCCAACATTCTTGTGCCTTCTCAAACAAGAATTTTGCTAAGAATCCTTTGACGCCGCTTCTGGTTTCCCAATGACCCTTGATGTCGGATGGTTGTAGATGTAATGCTCGAGCAACATCTTCCGGCTTTGGTTCCTTTTCCGTACCGTTGAATGGTAGTTGATTAAGGATAGGAATTCTCAGGAGTTGAGAAAACTCCTCCAAAGTGGGTACCAATTGATAATCAGGGAAAGTGAAACAGTGGTGAAGAGGGTCAAAGAACTGGAATAGCACTTTCATCATGTCTTCTTCAATGTTGGTGTTGACTAGACTAAGCAGTCTACCATGTCTTTCACTGAAGGATGAATTTTCCGGAATTCTTGAGGTGAGCTCCTTGAGTTGAGGAGAGATTCTCACAAGGTTGACTTGAATGGTATTTCTGCGAGGAATTTCCATGTCCTACAAAACAAGAACAAAGATGAAGATCCAAAACCCTTGAAACGGTTAGAGAATGCATATGATGCTTCATGATGTTTATGATGTATGCACAAAACATATGTACAAGCAAATCACACCAAACCCTAGTTTCAGGCTGGCATGGGGTTTCATGGGTAAGTACCCTCTTGAGTGTAGTTGGCTTAAAAACCTGTCCTATAAATAGTAACCGGGTTCTAAGGAGCTCAATATCACTGGATTGTTTTCATTGTTCATTGTTTTGGTTTAGCCACTTAACTAGCGACCAAAATATTCCAAGAAAACAACCCTCAATGAGTGTAGTATCGAGTATCTACCAACTTCGGACTGCACCAAAGCCGGTCATCTCACTACCCCTAATAAAAGGCCAAGATGGTCAAGTAAGGTTCTAGGTCATTAGTGCTTAGTGACATCACTCAGCGGCCCCGTACTCTCCTTGATTGAACTCAAGGGTTACCGGTACTCACAAATATGTCGCACTAATATAGCTATTGCTTCAACCGTGTCGGTATACCCCGCACAGTTTCCACAACGTATTGCTATCTATGAATGTTTCCCAAAATCCGGGTGTAGGATTTGCAAACCCAAACAATAGAGCCAAAGTATAAAGCAAACAATTCAAACAATTAGTCATGCAAGAGGGTGATCTAAGCCCTAAGGTTACTCCACTTTAAAAATTCTCCCCAGCAGAGTCGCCAGTTCTGTGATACGGTGGGAGAACTGACTTGAGTTTTGCGTTTGTTTTCGCAAATGTTTCGGTTGAGCAAGAGTCGCCACCGACTTTTTATTTTATCCTAAGGAAAGGTTAAAAAGCACAGCAAAAACCTTTTGAGATGTTTTCTTGGGTTCGGGGAGTAGATTATAGAAAGGGAAGGTATTAGCACCCTTTCTATCCATGGTTATCCATGGGCTCTTAGTTACTTGCTTAGATCACTTGCCTTTTGTTTTCAATTGTTTTAAATGGTGCTTGTGTGTGTGGATTTGAAAATGTTTTGAAAAGAGGCCAATGTGGTGGCAACCTTTGTAATGATCCATGTTGGGATGTATACAAAGGTGTATGTCTTTTGAAAAGGTTTTCAATTGTTTTTGAAAGTTGTTTTTTTTTTAAAGTGTTGTGAGGTGTGGTTTAAAAACAGGCAAGTGTTTTTGTTTTGCAAGTTGACAAGTACTTAAGAGCGATCTACCCTAAAGTTCTCAAAGATTTTTGTTATGTTTTTAAACCCTTTTAACAATTTCGTTCCACCATTGTATTTGGTGGACAATCTTGTGTTAGGATGTGAAAGGGACGAGCGCGGGTCATCGTTTGGACCATAATTGCAATGGTGCCAAGTATCTTTGGGCATTTTCTTTTAAGGGACTTGATCATTTTGTTTTTGGGCAATATTTTGAAAATGTTATCGAGGGACTATGATCATTTGATTTGTTTGTTTTGCCCAAAGAGACCTAACATGCAATATGGCCCAATTTTTGAAAGGTAACAAGTGGATGTAACCCTAGGGGTGTTAGTGTGCAAGTGTGTTTTATTGCATACAAGAGTTTTTCTTTGAATTAGGTTTTTCTATTTTATTGATTTTATCTTGTCATACACGTCCTAATTACTAGCAATAAGAAGCGAAAATGTAAAATCCTACGCTATTACAATAATTAGGGGAGGGGGATACACATTTGTACATGGGGGGTTCAACGAGAAAAATAGACAAAAAAGAAAATAGCAAAAAACAAGATATAGAGAGAGAGAGGGAGCCCGCGCGCTGCTGGGAGGTCATCAGAAGTTCTGACTCAGATCCGCTGCCAGATGATCAACCTGTTAGTGAAACTGGATGAGTCAGAACTTCTGACTCTAGAACCTGCAAAACAGAACCTTGTTAGTGGGGAAATCAGAAGTTCTGATTTCCCTGCGCTGCAAGACAGAAGTTTGTTAGTGGAGAGACCAGAAGTTCTAATTCTGCTGGAAATACAATAACTCTCAGAGGTTCTGACGTTATTGACAGCAAAACAGACTTCAAATGTGCTAACGTCAAAGTCAGCACTTGGCTTTTCCCTGTACTAATCAGAACATCTGCAATCCTGTTGTTACTCCACAAAACAAGAAACATATTTGGAACAGATCCAGCAAATAGCAAAAATGTTTCAGAGGTCAGAATCACCAAGGTCACAGGCAAGTCCTATACTGGCTCAGAACGTTCTGAGGTATGAAAGTCCTCAGAACATAAACAGCAATAACATGAATATTTACATTATGTTACTTGAATATGCACAGCTGATGATGCTTAACAGTGTGGTGAGGGTCAGCAGGTGCTTACCTGACTGTTTGGAAAGTTGTGGGTGAAAGTTTAGCTTTTGGTTCTGGTGGTGTTCTGGACAGATTTTTTTTGAAAAAGGGAAGTAAAGGTGTATACGTATGCAGGGTCAGAAGTTTGGAAAGAGTGTTTTTGGTTTACAGAAAAAACTGGATATTTGATGAAGTTTGAAGGTGAGAAACTCAAAGTTATGAAACAAAGCTGGAGATTTTGGCAGAGTTTCAGAATGCTGTGTTGCTAGGAGTTTTGTTTCTCTCTTAGCAATTTCTGTTTCTTTTTTTGAACGCCCTTTGCAGTGGTGGAAGCTCTCTATTTATAGGCAAAGTTCTTGTGGATGCCTTGAACATTTAAAGCGCCAACAGAGTTTGAATTTGTTCTTTGACAAAAATTCCTGGGAAGTTGTGATAACAGCTAGCTTTCAGCCTAGGTTACAGCAGCAGGCGTAGATTGGGGAGAAGTGACCTCTGAAGTGGGCGGTGGCGTGAAGACCCATGCCAGAATCTGTGCAAAAGCATTTTCCAAGCCACACGTGAATGCTCAGGAGTGGTTGGAAGCATTAATGGGCATTAAATGGTGACAAGACCTGTCAATACCAACGTTCTGGTAATGGAAACCAGCGTTGAATCAGCAGCGTAAACCATGCTCTGGCCTTGGCTACCTGCTGCCTTAGTAAGCTCTGGAGATTCTCCTAGTTTTCTGGTACTTTCCTTGGATTTACTTCTGGACAATCTGGACTTAGAGATTCTGTATTAGTGTAACACCCATTCTTCTGACCTTTCATCTTCTGATTTCAACCTGTTCTGAAGGAGCCTTCAGACTTTCCTGCTTCTCTTGCATTCCTTTAGCAAATTCTGACTGAGCTTGTGTAACTGCTGAAGGGGCATGTTCTGTTTGAGGCTTACATTCTGAACCACGTTTACAACTTCTGATTGAACTGATGTAGCTGCTGAAGAGCCAACTTCTGACCACGCTGAGCCAAGCTTGCAACTTCTGACCGTCTTCATCTGGAATGGGTCCAGAAGTTCTGAAGCGCTGATTTTTTCTAAAAAAACACTTATTTTAGAGAAGCATTCTAAGTACTTAGAATTTGATTTTTCTCAAGATAAAAGTGTTGCTTCTGGAGTTCGTGAGATCGTCTTGCTCTTGTAAGTGGCTTGCTTGGGCAAAGTGATAACTCAGAACTTGGATTTGTTTCAGAGGAACCTTGAAAATCCAAGATGGTTTTCTTAAGAAAGGGAGGGCAAATTTTGGGGTACAACAATCCCCGACAGTCTTGATCTAAGATTGTTCCCCGGCGGAATACAAGACATCCAGTGGAGCCATTTCCCCCAGTACAGTCTGAAAGGTTTCCCCAGAAGAGTTGAATCTATATCCCCAGTAGATTCTGGAAGCTTATCCCTGCAGAGTACGAACGCATCTCCCCGGCTCTATTCAAAGGTTATTCTCCACCAGATCTTATAACTGGGTTATCCTCAGCTAATTACCACGGAAAGATCGTCCCCGGCGAAGTTCTTCCTACCCCCAGTGGAGTTCATCAAAATTCCACAACATAACTTATCAACGGAATCCCCAGTAGAGTTCTCATCAAAACCTCAGGGAAGTATCTCTTCCCACAGAGTAATTCCCCACAGAGTATTTCCCCGCAGAGTAATCTCTCCAGCAAGTTTATTCCCCAACAGATTCATCTTCTCCTACCGGTTCATTCTTGCAACCATCATCCCCAGCGGAAACGAAGAACTCTACTCTTTAACATCAGCCTAGGATTCAAGCTCCCGACAATCGTCAAGGATTTATTTTCCTAGACGAAAATACATTCATAGACATTTCACATTGTCATACATCATGATACATGCATATACGCATCATATCACACAATCTCATTTATTTTGAGAACATCATGACATCATGCATTTCATACATCATGACATTGAATACAACTGATCTTTCTCCTTTTCAGGAAAAAGGTCAATCCAAAGATGATTACTATCAACTGTCGCAATTCCATATTCGATTCCTGTATCTAGCCAGGGCATATCTGTGAGTAACTGATTGTAGATTCGACACTTGTATCTAGCCAGGGCATATCTACATGAAGAGTTTAGAGATTCGATACTTGTATCTATCCAGGGCATATTTGTAGACGACTAATTCCGGATTCGATACTTGTATCTAGCCAGGGCATATCTGTGAGTGATTTGATTGTGGATTCGACACCTATATCTAGCCAGGGCATATCTGCATGAAGAGTTTAGAGATTTAATACCTGTATCCAGCCAGGGCATATCTATAGACGTCTAATTCCGGATTCGATACCTGTATCTAGCCAGGGTATATCTGTGAGTGATTTGATTGTGGATTCGACACTTGTATCTAGCCAGGGCATATCTGCATGAAGAGTTTAGAGATTCGATTCCTGTATCCAGCCAGGGCATATCTGTAGACGACAAGTTCCGGATTCGATTCCTGTATCTAGCCAGGGCATATCTGTGAGTGATTGATTGTAGATTCGATACCTGTATCCAGCTAGGGCATGTCTGCATGAAGAGTTTAGAGATTCGATTCCTGTATCCAACCAGGGCATATCTGTAGACAACAAGTTCCGGATTCGATTCCTGTATCTAGCCAGGGCATATCTGTGAGTAACTGATTGTAGATTCGACACCTGTATCTAGCCAGGGCATGTCTGCGTGAAGAGTCTAGAAGATTCGACACCTGTATCCAGCCAGGGCATATCTATGGACGACTAATTCCAGATTCGATTCCTGTATCTAGCCAGGGCATATCTGCATGAAGAGTTTGAAGATCAACCCCTGTAACAGGCCAGGAAACCATCTTCCTTTCTCAAAGTATGCAAGTTCTCGCTAAGGAATCTCTTACGCGATCGACACCTTCCGATGGCATCTATAAGCCCATCTCCACAACTATCCATCACATTTCCAAATGGCATCTATAAGCCCATTCCCGACAAGGTTCTGTCACAACTCCAGATGGAATCTATAAGCCCATCCTCCTATCCACCATCTCTCCAAATGGCATCTGTAAGCCCATTCCCGCCATCACACTGCCGATACTATACTATGTGAGTGCAAATTTCTGGGCACTCTAGTGTTCAATCATCTTCCACCTTCGGATCACAAAAGGCACGCAAGCCAATCTACATCCTCAGGTTTAAGAAGATTGAACAGGGGCAACTGTTGTACCCCAAAATTTGCCCTCCCATATTCTTCAAAGTTTTGACAAGCATCTCAAGTCTACTCAAGGGTTGCACAGTTCAAACACCCTCCTAAGCCAGTCAAAATTAGGGTTTTGGTTCCTTCAGTGAATTTGAGATTTTCAATGGCTCAAACAAGTCTCATGTGCCTATATACATTGCCAAGCATCCATATGCCAAGTTTCAAGGCTCACAAGGTCAAGTTGCACAGTCAAAAGCCTCATTTGCTTCACAATCAACTATAGGGGTAAAATGGTCATTTGGCAGTTAAAAGTCAAAAATTTTGGTCAACGTCTTATTTTGAGCTCACAATCATCATTTGATCAAGTCTTGATCATGATTCCACAAGCATGGCTCAAAAATCATCAAGATGCAAAAGTTTCCATTTTTGGACAGCTGAAAAGTCAACTGTAACTTGACAAAGGCATAACTTTTTCATGGTTCATCAGAAAATCCCATCCAATGCTCATTTTGAAGAGGCAGACATTTCCTACAACTCATCTTCACATTCCAAGTCCAAGAAATGCTCTCACAAAAAGTTATCAATTTCAACATTATAGGTCATTTGCAAAAGTCAACAAAAATGCACTTTAAGTCAAAGACCATAACTTGAGATTGGTAAATCAAAATGACATGGGACCAAAGGCGTTGGTTATAGGACTTCAAGACCTTTCCAAAATGTCCAAGAACATGTTCATATGATCAAAATTGAGCAAGATATGCATTGGAGAAGTTGGGAAATTTTTGTGAGATGGCAAAAGTCAACTATCCTTAAAACTTCAATTTTTGACAAAAGGGCCCACTTTCTTCCACTTGATTCAGCCTTGTCATGCCACCCACGTGTCCCATGATTAATTTCAAGACCAAACATTTATTTTTTCATTTTTATTTAATTTTTATTTATTTAATTCATTTTAAATCCATAATAATTCAAATAAAATCTAAAAATTAATTGAATGGCATCTTTGTGGTTTGAATAACTTTTATGTGTCATGAGCCAGCTACCAAATTCGTGCTAGGCTATTTTGTGCACAAAATCATGGTTTTGCTTCAAGAATGGAAAGTTCTTCAATGGTGTTAAAACAAAATCTCAAGACATCAATACCATGGATCCCAAGCCCAGCTACTGACCTAATTCTATTCCCATACATATGCTGAACCTAAACCTAATACAATGGACGTGCAAAAGCTGCTGCAAGAACCATTACCACATTCCAAAAATTCAAAAGAAACTTGAAAACTGAAATCCCCCTTCCAGCATGATTTAAAGTGTTTTCTTGATCCAAACACATTGCTAGCATTCCCAGGAATACATTGCAATCAAAAACAAGTCTCAAAGCTCAAGAACACGTGCTACACAGACCCACGGTTTGTCAAATTTTTTCATAATCACATACACTGATTCATGCATATTTAACACCTTTGGTTGTTTGTTTTATACTCATAGAACTCAGGTGAAGCTTTTGGTATGGTTCAATTGGTCCATAATGCCTTGAAACAGAAAACACCATGGATGATTTTTAGGGTTTTCAAGCTCTAAAATTGGGGTTTTCTTATTTAGGAAAAATTAAGCCTGTTGAGGTACCTGGTTAGACTCGTGAGGCCAAGACAAACACGTTGGATATGTCGCGAACAATTTATATAACTCAGGGATCTATTCGCTATTTTCCCTTGTCCTATTTTGTGGGGGTTAAAAACCCCCGCTAATTATTTTGTTTTGCAGGCATTTCAGTGAAGATGATGATGAGGTGTCAGCGCAGGGATGGCCAATTCAAAGAAACGCGCGCTTTTGGTTTGTTTACAGGATAAGCATTAATCAATCCATATAATATTTATCCATTACTATACTAACAGATACAACACCATGGCATAGTGGAAAGTGAGGTGGACGTTCACCATTGGGACCTGGGTTCGATTCCCAGGTCCCCCAAATAATTATTTCTCTTTTTCCATCATATGTTCACATGCAGGCTAATAAGCGTGTTCCATCGTACACCTTGTTCATCCAAGCGCCAGGTGGCCTCCAAGGCAAATCCCATGGCTCATGTTGAAGGACCACAATAGTCCTCAGTCAACGCAGGCATAGCTGATCTCAAAAGTCCAAACGGGCTGGCCAACAAATGGGCCAGAATTGCTTCTTCAAAACCTCCTTTGGGTCCAATACCCCCCCCCCCTTTTGGTTCATTCCTTTTTTTCTTCTTATTTTATATTTTTTTATTTTGTTTGTTTATTAATTATTTTTCTAATTATTACTTTTTATCACTAAAATTAACATAATTAATTTTTCATAATAAAAATTCAAAAACTAAAAAATGTAAATATTTTTTTAATTATTAATTTCACTTTATTTTAATTATTTTGTAAATAAATATGGTTAATTAATTTAGTCTTTTAAAAATTAGGTCAACTTTAATTTTTTCATAATAATTAAAAACAATTTAGAATTAGGTTTTTGCTAACTTTTAATTTCTATTTATTTTCTCTTTATTTTCATTAAAAACACAAAAACAAAAAAAAAACATTTTTTCTTTTAATAAATTAATTAATTAGTAATTAGTTTTAATTTTCATTAATTGCAAAAAAAGGACACAATCTCATTCTTTCTAAAAAAAAAAGGGGTCAAAACCCTAAGGACGTCCCGATTCATTCTTCTGCGCGTATTTATTTTTTTAATTCATTATTTTGTATCTGCTCAGGAAATGTAATAGTTAATTAGGATCTTTTACCGTTTCCTTTAATTTGCTCGCACTTTATTTCTAAAACGGGTTTTTGTTTTTTGGCGATGTATATATTCGCGCCTTGTAATAGCTAGAATTTATCTTTCCGCAATTTATTTTCCGCACTCCTAACTGTTAAAAAATGCATGAAAGACTTGTATGAATAATAAAATCAATCCGTAGCTCACAAAATGACATGTACAAGATAAACATAAACTGAATTCAACACACATGCACATACCACTCTTAGGGTACGCCTCACTGGTTGCCCTCGAGCGTGGTCGTCAAGTATAGGGTGTCTTAGAGGTCGCCCTCCTGTCTAAAGATCATGTTGCCTCGAAATGGTTGCCTCGGATAAAAAGGGATCTAGGACATTAGGGTTACCGCTAAGGCGTCCTACTATTGCTTTGGTGACCACATGTCCCTATAATCGAATTGACCCGAATAACTCCAACGACGGTGCTACCTACCTCTCAATGGTGGGATAACATTATTTAAAGGACTCTTACACAGCCTAATTACTTAAAGTAGGTAGATCTCATGGGTACTTGCTCTTTTCAAAACAAACAAAAACAACTTTTCGCACCTACACTTTCAAAAGTTTTCAAACAAATTTTGCATACACTCTTGAGGACAGATACAAGAGTTACTTATAAATCTTTCAAACGAAACTTTTTTTCAAAACCCACACACATTTGAAAAGCAAACAAATTTTTGAAAACATAAGAGCAAGTACCTAAGAGCCCGTGGATAACCACGGATAGAAAGGGTGCTAACACCTTCCCTTTCTATAAATCTACCTCCCGAACCGAGAAACATTCTCAAAGAAGGAATTTTGCTGTGCTTTTGTCCTTTCCATGTTGGAGAACATAAAAGACGGTGGCGACTCTTGCTTACCGCGACATTTCGCGAACCAGCTTTAAAACAGTCAGTTCTATTTCCACCGATCACAGTAGGTTATTCTGATTCTGATTTTTCTAGATGCAAGTCAGATAGGAAAAGCACTAGTGGAACATGTCATTTGTTTTCAAACTCTCTAGTGAGTTGACATAGCAAAAAGCAGGTTTTTGTTACTTTGTCAACTGCTGAGGCTGAATACGTTGTAGCTGGTAGTTGTTGTGCACATATTTTATTGCTGAAGCAACAATTACAAGACTATGATATTCAATTAAAGCGTATTCCAATAAAATGTGACAACACAAGTGCTATAAATCTTACTAAGAATCTTGTCTTACACTCATGCACTAAACACATAAAGATTAGGCATCACTTTCTTCGCGATCATGTTGAAAAGGAGGATGTTATGTTTGAGCATGTTGATACTAAAAATCAACTTGATGACATTTTTACAAAACCACTAGCAACGAAACCTTTCTTCAACATTCGTCGTGAGCTAGGGATTTTAGATCTCTCTTGCTTGATGTCTTAAGCATACATGTACTTAAATTATATCTATATCTCACCATGTTGTTGAGATGTGTTTTTAGCTTTCGTACGTGTGTCTTAACATCTCATCAACTGAGGTAATATCTTTCCTTTCTACTTTCTCTGTAAGAATTCTATGATTACTTAAATTGTTTGAACTTGACGTATGCAAATTGCATTACATCATTATGTATGCATAATCATCTTTAGATAATTCATTTTTCATAATCATATAATTGCAAATGGGTCTTATATCCAACTGTTCACAGAAACTTGTAGAAAATTGTACTTCTGTTAAAATTTACTGTTATGAGTCAGCTCATACAGTTATGAGTCGACTCATACTGAAGAAAAATGTAAAAATAGAAATCAAAATTATTTTTCGGTCGACACATTAAGGTTTGCATCGACATATGTTACTTTTGGTCGACACATACGATTCTTGGGTCGATGCGAAACATTAAAAACAGTTCTTCAATACATGATGTATCGACACATACGTGTTTCGTGTTGACACATAAGAATAATTAATGCCTTTAATTTGAGTTGGGTCAACCCATCTACCCAATTTTATGTTTTAAACTTTTTCCAATTATCTTATTCACTACAACTATGATTAATCTTATGATGAAAACAATCCTTAAGCATGTCATGTCATACATCTGATAACATTTGTCCTTATGTCTTTTATTCTGAAGTTTGTATTAATGTTCTATTCAAACAATTTTTGCTATAGCTTATGTAAACTGCATATTCTCTGCGTTAAATGCTTTCACTATAATTATTTTCTGTTTACTCATTTATTACCATGCTTATGCCAAGACTCATTATGTGTGAATGACATTGGTTATTTTTGTTACAAGATTGTTGAGATTGCATCTCAATTCATGTGTACTGAAATTGCTGAAAATTTATCTTATTCTCTTTTTGATGTTGTCAAAGGAGGAGAAGAAGATGGTGTTGTGTTAGAAAAGAATTCTTAATATGCACGAACTCATGGGGAGCAGCTCATTCATCCATATTGTATCATCACACATCATCAAATATTTGCCATCATAAAAAAGGGGGAGTTTGTGAGCAACCCCTTCATATAATTGGTTTTGAATGATAACAAATATATGTGAAATAATCAATGAATGTTACCTACATGTGTGCATTATAAAAAATATAGTATAACATGTTTAAAATAAGTTAAGAATGTGTTTTACACATAAAACACTATTATGAGTCGACATAAACAACTTTGTATCGATGCATACTTAAACAAAGAATCATAAAAATGATTCTGCTTCAGTATGAGTCGACACATCCATGCTATGCATCGACTCATAACATGTTGATACCTCTGGAATACAACCTTCAACCTTTATGCATCAATACATAACTTCATGCATCGAAACATGATATGTTGATGTCCCTGAAAAACATTTTTGAACTTTTATGCATTGATACATAACATCATGCATCGACTCATAACACATTTTGTCTTCAAAAATCAAAAGTTCAATCCAATATGTGTCGTCACATACATGTTATGCATCGACTCATCTAAAATGGTTGGTTCTTGTTGTACCCCAAAATTTGCCCTCCCATTTTTCAGAGATCACAACCCTAGGGTTCTCGAATATTCAAGATTGGCTCAAGAATCGATCATACAAATTTTCTCCTTTGGCAATAAACCAGCAATTAGGGTTTTACTTACAGTTCTCAGAAGAAATGAATTCACAAAGATCCAATTGGCTTTCACACGTTTTCATGCTTTTTCAAGTTTACTGAAAGATTACTGTTTATTCTCAAGGCATGTTTCTTTGGGACAAGAGATGGATCTAAGACTGTCATTCGGAACATTCATGTTTTGTTTGATCCAGATTGACCAGATAATTTGCGTCTATTAAGACATTTGCTGGTTAATGGAATAAGAAATTTACTGGTTTATGGAATGAAAATTTGTTTGTTTATGGAATACACAGTGCGTGTTTATTTGGAATACAGTTGCAAGATTACAGAGTTATTGGATTACTTGGAATTTAAGTTATCTTGGTTGGAATCATTGGGATACAGTTTAAATTATCTTAATCAGGAATCTTAAAGAATTAGCGAAGATGCGAAGAGAAAATTGCAAGTTATTGACAGTAAAAGATTTTAATGGATATCGGAATACCTCATAAGACTTTCTTTCATTTATTTCAAAAAAATTGTTACAATATAATTTATTATTTAAATGCTTTAAGTTTTACAACTTATTGTATTTGAAAAAATAAATTAGTACAATTATTTGAGTAAATTACAAAGGAAAAATTTAAGCCTAAGAGTGACTAAGCTTCCATTGCTTCCATGCATGCCAAAGAATCTTCTGTTTCCTCTGCTTTGCCACCGTCTAGTTTGCGCTCACATGAAAAACAAAAGACGGAAAATTGATCAGTACAGTTAATTGGATATGGTAAAGAATTTTCAAAAGAAAAAAATGTGTTCATCATTAAAGTTTGCAATTTGGAATCAGAGGGCTACTTTTAATTCATCACGTTTTTATTTTTCTATTTTTGCAAATCACAAGAAGATTGCTCTTCTTGGTTCACAAACAAAAAAGAAAAAGAAAAATGTAAGCAAAGTTGTCCAAACAAAAAAGAATGCAAGCAATTTATCCAAATACAAGCAAAGCTGCCCAAACAAATGAAAATATACAAGCAGCATAGCCAAACAGGCAGCAGGCGCGCAAATTGCCCAAAAAAGTGAAAATATACAAGCAGTATGGCCAAACAGGCAGCAGGCGCGCAAATTACACAAGACAGCAGCATGTCAGGATACCAGGACGCAAACAAAATACCAACAACAAAATGGCAAGCAGCATAAGCAGACAAAAGGGCATCAACAAGAAGAAAATATAAAACTAAGTCAACAAGCAAGAGGCTTGTTCATAAGCTTTTTCATCATTTTCCAAATTGAAAATTGCAAACTTTTCAGAAAAATATTTGGGCTTAGGGTCATTAAGAGAGGAAGAGGAAAGAAGTCACATAGGGGATGTTGCCCTGCTGTCACAATTGCACCAAAAATGCTAGCAAACAAAACTGCAAGGAAAAGAGCCTAAGAAGAAAATCCCAAAGTATTCAAAATTTGGTGGTTTCCCACCATTTTGAATAAGCTGCAAAACTGTCAAAGAGAAAAGCCAATATAACAGTAAAGAGGGTGTAAGAGAGAGAGAACAAAAAAAAATTATCAATCAGCAAAATCACAAAACAGTTCAAAACCATCGAAAACTGTTACAAGTTTTCAAACATACAAAAAACCAAACTGCCATCTTCCTCAACCAACCTTCAAAATGCTGTCAAACACACAAAGCCCTTCAAACTGTTAACAAGACCAAGCAACCAAAACCCAAAATCATAACCAAACCAACAACTCAGAAAACCATCAAAACTCAGTTCTAACATCCAAAACAGTCCAACATCCTCATCAACCTCCAAAACATAACAAGTTCAAACAACCAAAACTTGTTAACAATTCAAAAACACCAAACCTGTAACTCAGTTCCCAAAATACCAAACTGAAAAACCAGAAAATCACATAACAAATCAAAAACCTCAAACTGTGAAACCAGTTCAAGCCTGCAAACTGTAAAACCAACAACCTTCAATAACTCAAACTCATAAAAACAACCAAACCTGTAAATTCTCAAACCAAATTGTACAACAACAAAAACCATAAGAAATCATACCAAACTACCATCAACATCCCAACAATCCAACATTCCCATCAAAACCAAAACTCTCCAACCATTACCAACCATTCTCAAAAACCATTTGCAATACAAAGCCACAAAATCTCAAACTTTCACAAACGGTATCAATCCAACAAAACAGTTCAAGAACCAAAGGGGCTAAGGAGACTCAGAAGCATCATCATCATCATTCAACATAAAGGACAGAAAAAGAAAAAGTTACCAGAAGTGTGCATCCTTCATCATCTCTTCCTCCTTGCCTAGCCCATCACCAGGGAGCATCTCATCTCAAATCTCACTATCCTCTCATAGAAAAAGCTCCAAAGGTATATTTCTTGTCAAATTATTTACTACATCTCAAACATATAACACAATAGATTAACAGAGAAAACGTGAATAAGGAAAAACAACAACAAAAACTTGTTTAACCATTAAACAAAATCGTAACAAAAAGAACTGAACCGTACCTTTCAAGAATGAAGCTATTAGGGCTTGGCTAGGCAGTGAGAGAGGGGCTCCGGTGACAGACGGAGAGAGGAAGATCAGAATAAGCGTGCATGTAAAACCCTTTAGATGATTCCATCTCAGAACCTAGGTTTTACCCAGAAAAAAGTGTTTCTCTCATGAATCAGTAGCGATTAGGGACTCAGCGAGAAAGATGAATGAATTTGAGAGAAGTGAGAGAGAGACAAACAGAGCAGCGCCGCTGTGAGCACAAAGCACAAACCCTAATCTGTTTACCCTAACCCGTTTCCCCTAATCAAACACAATAAGCAAACTTAATGCACTAGGCCGGTTTAAGTTTCAAACCAAAAGCCCATACAATTGCTGGCATACCCCCTATTTTGTTCCGTTTCTGTTAAACATCCAAGGCAACATTTATTTTCCCTTTGGGCCTAATACCTTTCAATCCCAAGCCCATTTTCACTAGTTTTGTTCCAATTTTATTTGTGTTAATAATATGTTAAAACTTCATTTTTGTAAAAATTAATTTGATTTTCTTAATTAGTTTTCTCTTATCATTTTCTTTTTTTTTATTATTAATTTTATTACACTTAATAAAAACATCAAAACATTAACTTTAACTTAATTTATTTTCTTTCTTTAAGGTTAGGTTACGTAATTAATAAAAATACATAAAAGAATAATAATAATAATAATTTTTTTTTGATCTTTTTAGAATAGATTTTTATTTATCTCTTTTCAAGCAAATACATACATTTCATACTTTATCGATTTTATTTTCGTAAATTGTCTTAGCTTGATATGGAATCGCACAACAATTCGATTTGGTTGTAATATTTGGACATTGCTATTTGTTATGTGACTCATCCCCATTTGTAATAATTACCCCCATTCCCGGATACTTTTGTAATAGCTTAGACTTTTAATTCCCTCAATTTATTTCTTTCTATATACTGTGTAGTAATTAGGCATGTGTGGCAAGATTCAAAAATCAATCGCTAGATGACCTAATCCAAGAATAAATAACTTGAAATCAACACACTTCTCACACGCGCACCTCTAGGGTAACCTTGCTTGTTGTCTCAGAAATACAATCACGTCCCTCGAATATGAGACACTCTAGCAAATGACCATTCGATAACAAAGATCATAGTCCCTCGATGACCCTCGATGTTGCCTTTGATAAAACGATCTCGTCCCTTACAAAATTGCTAGAGCGTCTCACAAGTTGCCTTCAATGATCGTAAAATTGACCCGCGCATGTCCCTTCATCTCCAAGGATGGGGCTTCTTACCAAATTAGTGGTAAGATAGCACCATTAAAAGGAAGAAAAAAGAACAATTTAAGACCTTTCGAGTAGATAGATTTGCTCTTAATTACTCGCTTGCTCACGACAAAAACTTTAACACCTACACTTCCATTTCAAAACATTTTCAAAAGATAAAACGTTTTGTATACGTTCTTATAGAGAGGAGAACCATTACGAAACATCTTTTCAAAACACTTTTCAAAACACGATCCACAAACACATCATTGAACCATTTTTCGAAATAAAACTTTGTATACGTTCTTATAGAGACGAGAACCATTACAAAGAAACTTTCCAAAATACTTTCAAAAACCACACCACAATCACACAATCAAAACAAAAGCAAGTGATCTAAAACAAGTAACTAAGAGCCCATGGAAAACCATGGATGAAAAGGGTGCTAGCACCTTCCCTTTTCATAATCTATCCCCCGAACCCGAGAAAATTCTTGAAAGGTCTTTCCTGTGCTTTTTACCTTTCCTTTTGGATAAAAGAAAAGTCGGTGGCGACTCTTGCTAACCGCACAAGTGCGAACGAAACGCAAAAACTCTAGTCAGTTCTCCCACCGCATCAGAGAACTGGCGACTCTGCTGGGGCGTAAATAAAAAAAGTGGGGTTACCTTAGGGTTTTAGATCACCTTTATATGCTTATCTTGCTTGACTTGTATGCTTTATCTTTTGGTTCTATTGTTTGGGTTTGAATCCTCTACCCGGATCTGGGAAATACCTTTTAGGTAAGTAGCAATAAACTGTGAGGGAACTGTACAGCGTAGACCGATATGGTTGAAATAGTAGCTACGTTAGTGTGACGCAATTATGGGTATCAGTATCCCTCATGGTGAATCGAGGAGAATACGGGGCCGCTGAGTGGCGTCGTGAAGCACTAATTGACCTTAGAACCCTAATTGAACAAACTTGGCCATTAGGACGTAGTGAGGTAACTGGTTTCGGTGTAAAGCTGAAAATTGGTTGACACTCGATACTACACTCATTGAGGCTAGAATTTTGGGATATCTCGGCCGCAAGAAAAGATTAATTGTGCTGAGACAATGCCTAAAAGAAAAGTCGGTGATATTGAGATCCTTCAGAACCCGATCTTTATGTCTAGGACAGGTTAAGCACACTAAAACTTCAAGAGGGTACTTACCTACAAACTCATGCAAGCCTGAAACATATGGATCTGTTTGTTGTGTGTGTATATATGTTTACTTGTGCATAAACATCATAAACATCATCAACATCATATGCATGATCACTAACCATTTCAAGGATTTAGAAATTTATCTTTGTTTTTTTGTAGGAAATGAATTCTCTCCGAAGAAACACCATTCGAATCAGCTTTGTGAAAGCACATCCTCAACTTCAAGAGCTAGCCTCAAGAGTGCTAGGGGATTCTCCTTTTACCAATAAGTGTGGTCAACTTCTCAGTTTGGCTACATCCAACTTCCAAGAAGAGATGATGTGTGTACTGTTCCAATTCTTTGACCCCGTACATCATTGTTTCACTTTTCCGGACTATCAGTTGGTACCAACATTGGAAAAGTTCTCTCTGCTCTTAGGGGTACCCGTGCTTAATCAGATATCGTTCACCGGTCTAGAAGGGATTCCAAAACCTGAATTCATCGTCGAAGCTTTACATATGAAGAGGGTCGACGTCACAGCCAATTGGGAGACAAGAAGTGGGGTTAAAGGATTTTTAGCTAAGTTTCTGTTGGAAAAAGCTCGTTCGTTCTGGGATGACATGGATTTCCAAGCTTTCAAATAAGTTCTAGCTCTCCTCATTTATGGTTTGGTTCTGTTTCCTAACTCGGATCAGTTCATAGACATTAATGCCATCAAAGTCTTTCTCTCACGCAATCCTATACCCACCTTGCTAGGAGATATCTTGCATTGTCTTCATACCCGTACCATGAAGAAAAGAGGTACCCTTTTGTGTTGTATGCCTCTACTTGCTAAGTGGTTCACTTCACACCTGCCTCGGTCAGCATTGAAGAACGATCAAAGATTGACTTGGTCTCAAAGGATGATGTCTCTCACCCACTCTGATATCCGTTGGTGCTCAAGATCCTTGGAAGGTATCTCTATCATCGACCGCTGTGGTAAGTTCCCTAATGTACCTTTGATAGGTATTAGAGGAGGTATCACCTACAACCCGTGTTTATCTCTTCGGCCATTTGGGTATGCCCGAAGGGACGACCCTCACGAGATGCTCGTCCGAGGTCTGGTTTTTGACTACGACAAAGAAGACCAAGGTTACCGCCAGAGATTTACACGTGCTTGGGGAATGGTGAACAAGGTGGACAGTAGGACTTTGGGACATAAAAACTCTATCCCTCTCGAGCCTTACCTTAAGTGGGTACGGGCTCGTGCCCAGAGTCTCTTAATGCCTTACCCTTCCATCCTTCCTATCATCATTGAGCCTGTTATTGAAGGAGACATCCCGTACACCGTTCTTTATCCAGGCATGCCTACCTCTCTCGAAGACATGCAGAAAGCCTGGATTCAGTTGAAGGAAGAGCGAGACACCTTTGAAACCCGGTACTACGCCAGTGAGAAGAAGGTTCTGGAGCTCACCAAACTGCTTCATGAAGAGAAAAATCTGAATACTTACATCGCTCCCAAAAGGATGCGTTCGGTCTTTTTGTCTTGAGAATTTTGTTGTATTTTAGTTTCTTTCTTTGTAAGCCCGATGAGGCATAATGCATTCAAAGTTGGTTTTATTTAATATGACGTGCATTATTTTTGTTTTTGGTAAATTTAAATCTTCTAAATTTCCTTGAAATCATTTGCATATCACATCTTCATTCATCATATGCATAAGCAGGTCTTCACACCAGGTTTCCTTATCTCTCTGTTGTTTATTTCAGCAAGATGGATATTGAGCAGACGGTTAAAGACTTACAAGCACAGAATTCACAGTTCCAACAGCTACTCATGACCTTGGCAAAGGGTCAGGAGGAGCTCAAAACCTTGCTGGAAAAGGAAAAGGAGAAAAAGAAAAAGAAAAGAGTTGGTGTGGCTACTTTGGGTAGAAGATTTGAAGGTCACGCTAGAAGGGTCTTAGATTTCCCCTCAACATCTGATGAAGGGGTTAGAAAAGGAAAGGGAGTTGCAGTACCAATCGAGTCTGAGGAAGAAGAAGAAGAGAAGGAGGATGAAGACTATTATAAATAGCAATACCCTCCTGCAGACGACAAATACAAGAATCTGGAAGAGCGTCTGGCAGCTATGGAGGTGCAGAGAGTGCCTGGGCTAGACTTTGAAGATCTAGGGCTAGTCTCTGGAATTGTGATTCCCCCTAAGTTTAAGGTGCCTATATTTGCTAAGTATGATGGGTTATCTTGTCCCAAGATGCACCTACAGTCTTATGTCAGAAAAATCCAACCGCATACTTCCGACAAGGATCTGTGGGTCCATTTCTTCCAGGACAGTCTTTCAGGGACGCAATTAGATTAGTTCTATCAGCTAGAGAGGTCTGATATGCACAATTGGGAGGATTTGGCAGCTGACTTTTACAGACAGTATCAATATAATGCGGACTTAGCACCAACCCGTACTCAATTGCAGAGTATGGGCATGGTCTCAAATGAAGGATTCAAAGAGTATGCCCAGAAATGGAGAGACTTGGCGGGGCGTGTGCAAACACCATTGTCTGAAAGAGAGCTTGTGGATATGTTCTTGGGTACATTGTCGGGCCCCTTTTTCAATCAATTGATCGGAAGTTCGTCTGCGGGGTTCACTGAGTTGATTCTGACTGGTGAGAGAGTTGAAGCCGGCATCAAGAGCGGGAAAATTCAAAAGGATACATCTACTTCTGCTGCCATCAAAAAGACTTTTCCTGCAAAGAAAGAAGTATCAGCCTTCTACTCTCAAAGAGGTCAGGGAAGAGTTGAGCGTCGGCCAACGGTGGGGGCCATAATGATTCAGCACTCTGTAGCTGATCAGCCCAGAAATAATCAACCCAGAACCTATCAAGCAAGGGTGGAAAGACCACAACGACAGTATACTCGGATAAACATGACTCTTGCTCAAGTTTTACCCCATCTCTTGAAGTTAAACCTTACAACCTTGAAAGAGGCACCGAAGAATCCGAATACTTCTTCCCCGCTTTACCATTCAAATGCCAAGTGTGCTTATCATTCAGATAGCATAGGGCACGACACCAACAATTATTGGGCCCTCAAGAATAAGATTCAGGATTTAATAGATGCTAAGGAAGTGGAACTCGATGCCCTTGAAAAGCCGAATGTGATCTTTGCTCCAATGCCAAAGCATGGCCACAATGCCCATGTTGTTGAAGAGGGTCTTTTTGTTGCTATTGTTGATGACTTGATGACTCCGTTACCGATAATAATGCTGAATTTGTTGAAGGCTGGGATTTTCCCAGGATGTGAAAAATATTGCTACCTTTGTTCATCCTTACCAACCGACTGTCCTTTGTTAAAATTAGGCATCCAACGCCTAATGGATAATCAAGAAATCCTTTTTGAGAAAACTCCTATTATACTGACTCCTGTCAATGACATTGCTATAATTACCATTTCCGCCAATCTTTCCAATGTCTCAAAAGACTTGTTAAGATTACATCTGATCCAAAGATTGTACCTCTAAAGATAACTATGCTGGGGCCTATCCCATACAAGTCAAACAAATCAATACCGTGGAACTATGGAGGAGAGATCTTCTACCACGGTATTAAGCAAATTGAATCAGTTGAAGAAAGTTCTGATGAAGAGACTCCTGACATTGGAAATATTGTTGGGACGAGTAAAATCACCCGCAGCGGAAGAATTTTCTCTCCGGAGATTGCTCCTCCAAGGGCAATCTTCGGACCCTCAAATGCTCCTAAGGTTAATCCCGTGCCAGTCAACATATCTGTGAGAACTCCAGTTATTGAAGAAGTTGTAACTCTCGTGGTTGTACCCTCTGTTGTTGCTGCTGATAAAGGGAAGGGGATCCAAGAAGCGCCTGTCAGGATGAGGGCTCAGCCTTTGGTCATCCCTGAGACCACTCAAAAGGAAATGGAAGAGATTTTGCAAATAATTAAGAAAAGCGACTATAATGTTATGGAACAATTGGGGCAAACCCCCTCAAAAATCTATATGCTGGCCCTGTTGCTTTGTTCAGAAGCTCATGCCAAAGCTCTGATCAGATTTTTGAAGACGGCCCACGTACCACAAGAAACCTCTGCGGACCAGTTCCAGGAATGTGTAGCTAGCCTAACAGCAGACAATGGTCTCGGATTCTCCAATGTCGATTTAACATCTAAGGGGAGAAAGCATAATGACGCGTTGCATGTCTCAGTGGAATGCAGAGGGACTACTTTAGCTCACGTTCTGGTTGATATCGGGTCGTCTTTAAATGTCTTGCCGAAGAAAGCATTGGACAGATTGGACTGTGAAGGTTTGACCCTGAAGCCCAGCAATATTGTTGTCAGAGCCTTTGACGGTTCTAAAAGGATGGTCCACGGGGAGGTGGACATCCCGATTAAAGTGGGAACTGAAACTTTCAACTCCAAATTTTATGTGATGGACATCCGTCCCTCCTATTCTTGCTTGTTGAGAAGACCCTGGATCCACAATGTTGGGGTCGTCACTTCTTCTCTGCACCAAATGCTCAAGTACCCTGTTCAGGGGAAAATTATAACAATTCATGGCGAGGAGGAGTACATGATAAGCCATCTAAATTCATTCTGCTATGTTGAATTGGATGGTGAATTCATCGAGACCCCCTTTCAACACTTTGAAGAGGTTTCTCCTGAAGTTGCAGCAACCAAGACAATGACTTTTGTACCCGTCATTACCAAACCTGTGTCCCGGATGTCATCCCTTAAAGATGCGAAGGCTGTGATTGAAGAAGGGGGAAGCACAGTATGGGGTCAGCTACCAGACTTTCCTTGCAAGGCAGATAAATTCGGCTTGGGTTTTACTGCTTCTGCTCAAAAGTCTGTACGCTGCTCCCGGGCTGGAGGGCCACCGTTGAAGATCACCCATCATGGAGTTCATGCTTTTGAGGATGGTGAAGATGAGAGCAACTTTGAAGACTGGATTTTCCTGACTATTGAAGGAGGACTAAACAACTGGGAGGCAAAGGATTTTGTTCCCATTACTTTCATAAATTAGTAATTTATCTTTCAAACATTTATGTTGGTCTGTAATGATTCTTAAACAATTCGCACACTTTTTGCCTTATGCCTTACCCGAGGCATATAGGTCCATTTGTAAGGGTTTGATTTTTCATATTCGTATGCCATTTTAATGAATCATGGACGTTTTCATATATAAACTTTTGTGTTCATTTTCTTTCTTTTTACATTTTTATTTGTTTAAAGATGGCTATCCCTTACACACACCCACACTCACAAATGCATGCACCATTCCATTCCGGATTCCATGGGTAACAATTCTGCTATGACCTTCAGTGACTCTGAAGATCTAGTCTACCATGCCGAATACGAAGGTGAAGAAGACTGTGAAGTGCCGGGAGAATTGGCTAGACTGCTACAACAGGAAGAAAGGGTTGTTCTACCTCATGAGGAGCTGTTAGAGACAATCAACTTGGGTACTGAGGAAGACAGAAAAGAAGTCAGAGTGGGTGCCAACCTAGAGCCAAATGTCAAGGAGCGCTTAATTCAGTTGTTGAATGAATATGCTGAGATCTTCGCCTGGTCCTACGAAGACATGTCGGGACTTGATACAGACATTGTGGTACATCGTCTCCCCACAAGAGAAAATTGTCCACCAATTAAACAGAAAGTTCGCCGCATGAGGCCCGACATGTCTGAAAAGATCAAAGTAGAAGTTATGAAGCAGTTCAATGCTGGATTTCTTGCTATTACTTCCTATCCATAATGGGTTGCTAACATTGTACCCGTGCCTAAGAAAGACGGCAAAGTGAGAATGTGCGTGGATTACAGATACTTAAACAGGGCCAGCCCTAAAGATGACTTTCCACTACCGCACATTGACATCTTGGTTGACAATACAGCTCAGCACAAGGTATTTTCTTTCATGGATGGATTTTCAGGGTACAACCAGATCAAAATGGCCCCTGAAGACATGGAGAAGACTACTTTTGTTACGCAGTGGGGTACCTTCTGCTATAAAGTGATGCCGTTCAGACTTAAGAATGCCGGGGCAACCTATCAGCGCGCCATGGTAGCTTTGTTTCATGATATGATACATCATGAGATTGAAGTCTATGTAGATGACATGATAGCCTGTTCACAGACAGAAGAAGAACACCTCGACCATTTGCAAAAGCTGTTTGTCAGGTTGAAGGAGTACAAGCTCAGACTGAACCCTAACAAGTGCACTTTCGGAGTCAGGTCTGGTAAACTCTTGGGATTCATCGTAAGCAACAAAGGCATCAAGGTTGATCCTGCCAAAGTCAAAGCTATACCAGAAATGCATGTCCCTCGCACTGAGAAGGAGGTCAGAGGTTTCTTGGGATGCCTAAACTACATTGCAAGGTTCATTTCTCACCTAACATCTACCTGTGAGCCAATCTTCAAGATGTTGAAGAAAGATCAGGTGGTTAAATGGAATGATGATTGTCAAGATGCCTTTGATAAAATCAAGGAGTATTTGCTAGAACCTCATATCTTGATACCACCCGTCGAAGGAAGACCGCTAATCATGTATCTGACCGTCTTAGAAAATTCAATGGGGTGCATAATGGGGCAGCATGACGAGTCTGGCCGAAAAGAGCATGCCATTTATTACCTTAGCAAAAAGTTTACCGAATGTGAAAGAAGATATTCACTGTTCGAGAAAACTTGCTGCACTTTGGTATGGGCTGCTCGCCGGCTAAGGCAGTATATGTTGACTCATACCACTTTGCTGATCTCTAAGACGGATCCGATCAAATACATCTTTGAGAAGCCTGCTTTGTCTAGAAGAATAGCTAGATGGAAAATGATCCTCACAGAGTATGATATACAGTACACGACCCAAAAAGACATAAAGGGGAGTGTACTAGCCGATCATCTGGCCCATCAAGCTGTCGAAGATTATCAATCCATGAGATTCGACTTCCCTGACGAAGACATTATGACATTGGACAACATTTAAGATTTCAGACCGTATGACGGACCTGAACAAGGATCCTGATGGACCCTATACTTTGATGGTACCTCAAATGCACTTGGAAACGGTATCGGCGCGATACTTATCTCTCCAGAAGATTGCCATACTCCTTTCACCGCCAGACTTTGCTTCAACTGCACCGACAACATGGCCGAGTATGAAGCTTGTATCTTTGGACTCAAGGCTTCCATAGACTTGGGAATCAGATCTTTGATTATGTTTGGGGACTCAGCTTTGGTTATCAGTCAAATCAAAGGAGAGTGGGACACTAAACATCCCAACCTCATCCCTTACAAAGAACATGTCTTGACATTGTTACCATATTTCGAGCAGATTACCTTCGAGAACTTCCCGCGAAAAGAAAATCAGCTAGCAGATGCTCTAGCTACAATGTCGTCCATGTTTAAACTTAACTGGGATAATGAGGCTCCCCAAATCACCATTGAACGGATGGACGAACCCGCACACTGTCACGAGATTAATACCGAAGAAGTAGTGGACCGACCTTGGTTTCACGAAGTCAAAAGGTATCTCGAGGCTCAAGAATATCCTGAAGGAGCTTCAGTCAATGACAAAAAGTTCTTAAGGATATTCTTAGCTAAGTTCTTCCTGAGTAATGTTATCCTATACAAGCGCAATCATGATTGCATTCTGCTTCGTTGTGTGGACAAGATTGAAGCTGAACAGATCATGGCTGAACTACACAATGGTACCTTTGGCACCCACTTTAGCGGTCATACAATGGCTAAGAAGATTCTAAGGGCAGGCTACTACTGGTATACCATGGAAGCTGACTGCTATCAATATTCCAGAACTTGTCATAAATGTCAGATTTATGCGGACAAGGCACATATACCTCTAGTTCCTCTCAACGTCTTAACGTCTCCTTGGCCATTTGCTATGTGGGGAATCGACATGATTGGAAAGATCAAGCCTACAACATCCAATGGACACCATTTCATTCTGGTAGCAATTGATTACTTTACCAAGTGGGTCGAAGCAGCTTCCTTCACATCCGTCACAAAGAATGTGGTTGCCCGCTTCATCAAGCAGAACCTTATCTGTCGGTACGGTATCCCCGATAGGATTATCACTAACAACGGTACAAACCTGAACAACACTATGATCACTGCCTTGTGCGAACAATTCAAGATTCAACATCACAATTCATCTCCCTATCGGCCAAAGATGAATGGTGTTGTCGAAGCTGCGAACAAAAATATCAAGAAGATCATACAAAAGATGACAGTCACCTACAAAGACTGGCATGAGAAGTTACCGTTTGCTCTCCACGGGTACCGTACCACGGCTCGCACTTCAACTGGGGAAACACCTTATTCCTTGGTATATGGCATGGAAGTTGTTTTACCTATTGAGGTTCATATTCCCTCCTTGAGAATCAAGAAGGATGCTGGTTTGAGTGAAGACGATTGGATCCAAACCCGGCTTGATCAGCTAAACTTGATTGACGAGAAGAGACTTACTACTATTTGCCACGGTCAGACATATCAAAAATGGATGATCAAAGCTTTCAACAAGAAAGTCACGCACCAAGTGTATCAAGTTGGAGATCTTGTGATCAAGCGCATCATCTTGCCGCAAGGTGATCCCAGGGGCAAGTGGACTCCTACCTACGAAGGAACATTTATGATCAAGAACATCTTTTCTGGTGGGCAATGATTTTAACCACCATGGACGGTGATGATCTGCCGCACCCTGCGAACGCAGACATAGTCTAAAGATACTACGCATAAGAGACCCGCTAGGTTGATACACCTAGGCAAAACAAGGGCATCCCGGTAGGGATGGCAAGCAGACCCAAACTCGTGGGCCCCACCCGCACCCGCACCCGAGTCAACGGGTGAAACCCGAATTGACTGGGTTTGGGTTCGGGTTCGGGTGCCACCCGATATTTCGGGTGTGGGTTTGGGATAGCTTAAACCCGCACCCAAAACCCGAAACCACACCCGCTTATATGTTAAATTACAAAACTATCCCTAAATATATATATATATATATATATATATATATATATATATATATATATATATATATATATATATATATATATATTTCAATAATTAAAAATAAAATATAGGGTTTATTGTTCAGTACATCACGCGTGCTCACTTCAGTTCACCCACCGGCCACCGCCATCATCACCTCCGTCACCTCCGTCACCTCTGTCACCTTCGTCACCTCCGTTAGACCGTCACCTTCGTTAGTTCGTTTCTCCGTCTCCTTCACCTCTTCACAGGCGCCTACAAACTCCTCCGTCATCTTCTTCATACAATCCTCTTCTCGCCATTCTCCAAAGGTACATGAATATAAAGCTTATATTCAGAACTTGTCCTTGGTTCTAACTCAAACATCAATTTTAAGGTAATTTGTTTGTTTCCATTCATGGTTTTGAGGGGTTGAAAGATTGAGGTTAGGGGAGAAAGAGATTAGAAGTTTACGGTTTGAGATGAAATTGAAGTACCATTTCTTGATTTCCCCATTTTTCATTTGTTGAAATATAGTATGGTGATGAAGAATGAATCGTTCAATGAATTGAGGTTGTGAGATTAAAGCTAAGAATCGCTTTGAGATGGATTTGCCTCTCACAACTGTTTTGTATGGAACACGACTCCAAATCTCTATTAATAAATCATCTGATAAATTATTCATGTTGATTTTAGTATATTTGCTTATGAGTAAACGTTTCTCTTTATATCCTTTTGAATCTAAAGATATGTTTGAACTAGTCCATGAAATATTTACTAGGAACTGGTCCATGCATGTTTACTTGTAGTATCAACCTTGAATAAATCCTCATTTGAACTATACAACTTAAGGTCCCCCATTGTTTAAAATTTTATCTGTCAAAACAAACAATATTCTTTTTTAACACAAGTTGCTTCATCTCATTCTAACCCAATAGAGGCAAATACATCTTCAAGAAAATATCTTTTAAAAGTTGAAACTTCTTAAGCAGAAATAAGGTCTAAGATGCAAATAAGGAGGTCAACATCTTAGATTTAAATATTTTGTTTATGATTTTTTTCTTCAATTTTTTATGATCTTTAGATGCTATGACATTGTCTTAGATGCTATATGGTGTTGTTTTTGAATATGTAAGAGATGCTAAATTTTGATGTTTTATGATTTTGAATATGAATGACTTATTTTGATGTATTTTTTTTAGGATAAATAGGTTTTTGTCTCCTATTTCTTGAGTTTTCATTCACCAGAACAATACTAAACTTGGAAACAGAGTTATTGTTGTTTGAAAACTCTGAATTATTTAAACAAGGCATTAAAGAGAATAAATAGTTTAAAATTAAATAGGTTATTCTGTTCAAATTGTCTTAAGCTTGGCTGAAAATAATTGCTCACACTTAAATTAATGGATCAAATGGTGGCTTATTCTCGAGAACTTTTCTCGAAGCTTCTATAAAAGCTAAACCACCAATATTATACTGATAACTCAAATCACTCATTAGAAGTTCTACTAATTCATGTGAGGATTCTAAAATCCTTTGAGATTGAGACAATGGCATTAATCTTTCTCTCTTATTTATAGGAACATAATATCCATGTTATTTTGGTATGAATTATATATCATCTGTTCTTTGCTCGTAATTATATATAATTAGAATTATTCGTTGCATTAACAGCTACTGTTTTTATTCCATACTCCAACTTCACCTCCTTCGGATTAGGACATTTGTTGTTGCTTTAGAGAGAGTACTCTTCAAGAAGGTATGTACCATTGTTCAATACAGCTGCTCCTTTCAGCTCATTTTGCATGTTATGATCTGATTTTGTCATCTCAGTTTGAGGGCTTTTTATGTTTGTTATCAAATATATGCATGTGTTCTGTTTGATGATGTTGTGAAATGTTATTCTTGTAGTATCAATTAAATATATGGTAAATGGTAATGGATTAAAGTGAGTGAACTACACACTGAGATGTTAGTATTGAAAGAAACAAAATAAGGGTTGCGACAGTGGAGCAAAGTGCAACAAGTGATGCTACAGCATAGGATTTGAATGCAAGCTTTTATTTTAGCTGTTTGTGCGTAGGTCCTAATAAACTGCTTGTGTTAATTAATTGAGGCCCTTTTTTCTACCAGCCTCGACATGGTGCCTGTTTGTGTTAATTATTAAGGCCTCTTTTTTTCTTCTATTCTATTGTGTTAAAGATATCGACATTGTCAATTTACTTGGTTTTCCAATACACATGTTTCTCTCTTGGATTTCCACATGCACCTACCTGTATAAACATTAGTATAAGTGCGGAACTTCTAGCAACATGTAAGATTAGAGAAAATTGAGATGATGTTGCTTCAATCCTTTTAGTGTGTATGCATATGGAGTTCAAATGGATGTTGCTTCTTGCGGATCTTCTGATTGTTTTTCAAATCAGAACTAGATTTAAATCCCAAATTGCTCTTAAAATAAAAGAGTATTTTTAAAATAAAAAAGAGATTAGACACATCTGGTGTCGCATGATGTGAAGCACGAGAGTCTAGATACCCCCATTGATTGTTGAAACCAGGACCAATACCGATGAGAAAAGCTTGAGGCATGTTAGGTCACTGCGATGGAGGTCTAGGATTGCCAAAACCTTAGGGATTGGGAAATTGAGGACGCATCATGTTGTTCCATGGTTGAAAGCTAGACTTTCCTGCACCTGTATGAATATAGTAATAAATGGAAGCATTGTGTGACGTGTCCAATTTTGTGGAATCTCCTTGCGTCGCACTCGGATCATAGCCCATTGCTGCTGGACTGTGAATCTTTGACAGTTGAAAAAGAGAGATATAACTTCATATTTGAAACAAAACCATGTTGTCTCGTGTAAAAACATTACTTTTAATAATAGCTTTTATCAATAATAGTTTTTATCATTTTAATTTCTTTTTTAAACTTTGTATGAATGTTAAGGTGTTTGCGATTATGAATCTTGTGGTGGTATGTTTTTTCGTGCCTTCTTAAAGTCTCATTTTCTTTTATACAATTGTTTATGAGATTTCTTATTGTTTGTAGTAGGTTAAATGGATTAAGTGAACACAACCCCGGAACCAGAAGGAGCATCTAATCCTACACAAGAAAGTACATGTCCAACTCAGGAGGTATCTTCTAATCTGAATCCGACACCTGAACCTGATATTGGGCAACAAGAAGAAATTGATACAATTTTAGAACCTGCATCAAAGAAACTTAGAAGTAATGTGTGGCAAGAATTTAAAAAGATGAAAGTGAATGGAAAAGATAAGGCTGAATGCATCTGGTGTAAAAAAACAACTTAGTGGCACTTCAAAGAATGGAACAAATCACTTGAAAGGACATATCTTGAGTTGTATTCAAAAAAAGATCAAGACTAGAAACCATGACAAAGGACAACCATTTCTCCTACCGACTATCTCAGAAGGAAAGCAAGAGTTGGGAATTGGAACTTATGATCCAGAACATGTGAAGAAGTTGATTGCTGAAGCTATTATTATGCACGATTATCCACTATCAATTGTGGATCACATTGGTCTTAGAAGAGTCTTTGTTTCTCTCCAACCATTGTTTAAAGTTCCTACTCGAAACACAGTCAAGAAGGAGGTATTGAAAGTTTATGATTTTGAGAAAAAATGTGCTATGAAGATGTTAGATAACCATGAAGGGAGAGTGGCAATTACCACAGATATGTGGACTTCAAGCAACAAAAAAAAGGGTATATGGCGGTTACGGCTCACTATATTGATGGCTCGTGGACTTTACAAAGTCGAATCTTGAGGTAACAATGTTTATATTTTATAACTTAATTGTATCTTTTTTTTTGTTCTTAATGACAATAAGTGAAAGACTTGTTTTTTGTAAATATTATGTTAGGTTCATTTATGTTCCAGCCCCTCACACTAGTGAAAGACTTGTTGAAGCACTTGTTAATTGTTTAATGGACTGGAACATTGATTCAAAGCTTTCTACGATTACTTTAGATAATTGTAGCACAAATGACTCAATGATTAGGAAAATTAAGGATAAGTTGTCGCTGGAATGTTTAATAAGGGATGGGTCTTTGTTACATATGCATTGTTGTGCGCACATCCTAAATTTAATTGTTCAGGAGGGGCTACAAGTGATTAAGGATGGCATAGAAAATATTCGGGATAGTGTAGGATTTTGGAGTGCTACACCTAAAAGGTATGAAAATTTTGAAGATACCGCTAGACAATTGAGAACTATTTGCACTAGAAAGTTAGCTCTAGATTGTCCAACAAGATGGAATAGCACATATAAGATGCTTGATATTGCCATAGAGTACAAGGATGTATTTATTCAGTTGAAGCAACGTTAGTCTTTGTACACTTGTCTTCCAACTAATTCACAATGGCAATTTGCTAAAGATGTTTGTGGGTGCTTAAAATTATTTAATGAAGTAACTGAGTTGATTTCTGGTACAAAATATCCAACTGCCAACTTGTACTTTCCTAAGATTTGTAAGATTAAGTTGGAAATATAGGAATGGAAGAAGTCCTCCAATTCAATTATTGAGATGATGGCCACAAGAATGATGGAAAAATTTCAAAATTATTGGAGTGGTGTTCATGATATGATGGGAGTTGTTGCAGTTTTGGATCCTAGGAAGAAGATGGTTGTACTTAATTTCTGGTTTCCTAAGTTGTATGGAGAAGAATCAAGTGCACAAGTTAGTAGAATCAAAGACATGTGTTATGATTTGCTCAATGATTATCAACAGATTAAACTTAGAGATGCACAACCTACTGCTCCATTCATTGGTACAACTGCTATTATTGATGACGAGGCTGAATTTGATGCATACATTGAGACAATTGTCGTTGCCGAAGACTCAAGTTCAAGTGTTGAGTATGAGTTAGATCATTATTTGAAAGAGCCAGTTATAAAAAATACTCCAGAATTTGACATTTTGAATTGGTGGAAGGTAAATGGAGTTGTGTATCCAACACTTCAAGCAATTGCAAGAGATGTGTTAGCTATTCCTATCTCTACAGTAGCTTCTGAATCGGCCTTCAGTAATAGTGGTAGAATATTGAGTCCTCATCGTAGCCGACTTAACTGGACTACCGTAGAGGCTTAGATGTGTGCTAGGAGTTGGCTATGGGCTGCTGAGAATAACGGTATGTCATTGTCAAATTATTTTTACTTTCTACCTTAATTTTTTTGTTATATAATGTATTACTACTTTGGTATGTCATTGGCAAATAATATATTACTAATTTTTCTTGTTATATAATATATATATAGGAATTTTTAGAGTTGCAGAAGAAATTGCTACTGTGTTGAATGAAATGGAGTCAGACGATGGAGGTATTTTGTACTTCATTTGGTGTAGAAGTTTTAAGCTTTAGTGTTTTATTTAACATCAATTTATCTGTTAATACAACTGAGTTGATGGAAGGTTGTTTGGGTTACCATTTTGAAGATTAGAAGTTGTTATTTCTATATGTTAACATGGTGAGTATTATTGTTTCTATCTTCCACCATTGTTGCCCCGACTAATTTGCACTAATGCTTTTGATATTAGACAGTTCTTTTAGTGTTGTGCTTATGTTTCTAGACAGTTCAAAAACATGATATTTAACGCGCATGCAAGCATGCTGAAAGTTAGTAGACAAACATTATTATAGGCAGTTTTATTCCAGTTGCAAACATGATAAATTATCAAGAATATGGCATGTTAAAATTATTACAATTTAAAAGTGATATGTTATCTGTGTTGTAAGCTATTACATCTCTGTATGTATCAAGAAGTGACCTAAAGGATTCTTCTTATTACAATTTAAAAGTTCAGCATTACCAAGAATTAAGTTACATGTTTTATATGTTTTAAGTTTCACATGTTTGTTATTACAATTTAAAATTACGATGATAATATCTATTAGTGTTTCTTAACATGTGAAATATATTTTCTTTGTAATAGGTAAAATAGATCAAGTGAACACAACTCCGGAGCCGGAAGGAACATCTAATCTTACACAAGAAAGTTGTAATATATTAGCTTGTTGTTGTTGAAAAGTTGTAATTTGATTGTAGAATTTAATTTTAATTGTAATGTTAAGATGTTGAAGACTATGTTAAGATAATTGTGATTGCATTTTCTTGAAGACAATGTAAAGAGACCTTATTTTAATTGTTTTTTTTTTTTTGATTTTTGGTGCGGGTTTGGGTGAAAAAACCCGAACCCAACGGGTGCGGGCGCGGGTATGATTTTGTCACCAGAATAGCCTTCGGGTTTGGGTGAAAAAACCCGAACCCAACGGGTGCGGGCGCGGGTGTGATTTTGTCACCCGAATAGCCTTCAGGTTCGGGTTCGGGTTCGGGTGATGATTTCGGGTGTGGGTGTGGGTAGTGTGAAACCCGCACCTGACCCGACACGTTGCCATCCCTACATCCCGGTGGACTGAAAACCCGAAAGGGCGGTTCAGGCAAAAATTAGGGATAAAACAAAAAATTTGTACACCCGGCAAGTTGAAAACCTGAAAGAGCGACTTGGGCAAAAAAGGGTTTCCCGGTGGACTGAAAACTCGAAAGGGCGGTCCAGGCAAAAGTTAGGGAATTAAAGCGTATGACTATGTCTCGTCGAATCACTTTAAGGACAATCGCTTCACAGACAAACTTCGAGGCTTCTGATCAATCCAATCATCTTCGGATGAAGCAACGAACAGACAAGATATTCGGAATTACGAAGGCTATAGAAGAATGGGAACCCCATGGAATTTTTTACACTTAGCCATCTTTCTTTGTATAAATTTTTCTCATTTTTATGACACCATCCTCTTACTAGGATGTCTGTCTCCCTTGTACAAAACACTTATTCAAAGTAAATACAAAGATGTCTCTTTCGAAGTACAAAAAACTATTTGCCTTTTTTATTTACGCTTGTGTTTTATTTGCAAAAACATCCAATGATTCATTAATGAACATATGCATTTGAACATAATTACCATTTACAAATAAACATGGTTGAAAAAGAGTAATTACTGACAGGTAGAAAGATTAGGAAAATGTATTTAGGCTATTCCATGAGCAATCTCTACAACACGTCATTAAGATCCCCCAGCGGAGCCCAAACTTTGGACTACAGGTCCCCAGCGGAGAAGAGACTACCAACTACCAATCCCCAGCGGTGCTGAGACTTTCAACCCACAGCGGAAATCATCCAATTTCTCCAGGTTTCCCCAGCAAGTTGTCTTGAAACCTAAAAAATCAACCAATTAACAGTTAACTTCTGTTTCTCCCCAACCTAGGGTAACTCCCCAGTAAAGTGGCATACAACCCAAACTCCTGAACTCCCCAGCAGATTTAAGCTTTCCCCCACAGAGTTTTCATTACAGGATAAACTTTTTCCCGTAGAGTTTTTATTGCTTCTCGACAGAACAAAGACTCCCGTCAGTAATCCCCAGTAGAAGTCTTTAAAATTCTCTGGATTCCCCAAGCAGATTCCTCAAGAAGTATATGGCATTATTCTCACAGCAGGAATCCTCAACAGTCAAGGGTTTATTTCCCCCCGGTGACAGTCAAGGATTTATTTTCCTCAGCAATACAACAAATCAGCTTACATGCGCATACATTACATCATAAGCATGGATAAAACACATTTATTGCATCATACATTTCATACAACATAACTTCGTGTTTCAGCTAACATTCTACCCTTTTCAGGATAAGATTAACAGCTATATGTAACAAAATATCCACAGATCATTGATACAGTCCAGATACGCTCCAGCCACGGAAGCCATTTTGTTACTCATTCAAATCTCAACTTCAGATACAGTACAAATACACTCCAGACACGGAAGTCATTCTGATACTTAATCAAATTCCAAGTTCCGATACAGTCCAGATACGCTCCAGACACAGAAGCCATTCTGTCACTCATTCAGACTTCAACAATCAGATACAGATTAGATATGCTCCAGATACAGAAGCCCTTCTATTTCTCATTCAGATTCAATTATCAATTTCAAGTCCAGATACACTCCAAACACGGAAGTCATTCTGTCACTTATTCAGATCCTAGTTACAATTCAGATATACTCCAGACATGGAAGTCATTCTGCTACTCATACATATCTCAACTTCAGATACAGTCCAGATACGCTCCAGACACGGTTGCCATTCTGTCACTTATTCTGACTTTTTCCCCAGTACAGATGCACTCTAGACACGGAAGTCATTCTGATATGTAAGCAGATTCCAAATACTGATACAGTCTAGATATGCTCCAGACACGGAAGCCATTATGTCACTCATTCAGACTTAATTTCAAGATGCAGTACAGATACACTCCAGACACGGAAGTCATTCTGTCGCTTATCCAGATTCCGAGTACAGATACAGTTCAGATACGTTTCAAATACGAACACCATTCTGATGCTTATTCTGTCAATTTACAACCAAACGTTCTTGGATGGCATCTTCAAGCCCATCCCCGACAAGATTCTGTCACCTCTCCAAATGGCATCTTTAAGCCCATTCCCTCAATTTTACTTTTGTCGAGCATAAATTTATGGGCACTCTAATATCCAATCATCTTTTACTTTCGAGTCACGAACGACAAAACTCGCCGATCTAACTCTTCAGGTTCAAGAAGATTGAACAGGGGCAGCTGTTGTACCCCAAATTGCCCTCCTATTTTTCACAGAGATCACAACCCTAAGGTTCTCGAATATTCAAGATTGGCTCAAGAATCGATCAGACAAATTTTCTCCTTTGGCAATAAACCAGCAATTAGGGTTTTACTTGCAGTTCTCAGAAGAAATTAATTCACAAAGATCCAATTGGCTTTCACACGTTTTCATGCTTTTTCAAGTTTACTGAAAGATTACTGTTTATTATCAAGGCATGTTTCTTTGGGACAAGAGATGGGATCTAAGAATGTCATTCAAAACATTCATGTTTTGTTTGATCCAGGTTGACTAGATAATTTACGTCTGTTAAGACATTTGCTGGTTAATAGAATAAGACATTTGCTGGTTTATGGAATGAACATTTGTTTGTTTATGGAATACACGGTGCGTGTTTATTTGGAATATAGTTGCAAGATTACAGAGTTATTGGATTACTTGGAATTTAAGTTATCTTGGTTAGAACCATTGGGATACAATTTCAATTATCTTAATCAGGAATCTTAAATAATTAGCAAAGATGCAAAGAGAAAATTGCAAGTTATTAAAAGTAAAAGATTTTAATGGATATCAGAATACCTCATAAGACTTTCTTTCATTTATTTCAAAAAAATTGTTACAATACAATTTATTATTTAAATGCTTTAAGTTTTACAACTTATTGTATTTGAAAAAATAAATTAGTACAATTATTTGAGTATTCCTATCTAAATTACAAAGGAAAAAATTTAAGCCTAAGAGTGACTAAGCTTCCATTGCTTCCATGCATGTCAAAGAATCTTATGCTTCCTCTGCTTTGCCACCGTCCAGTTTGCGCTCACATGAAAAATAAAAGACGGAAAATTGATCAGTACAGTTAATTGGATATGGTTAAGAATTTTCAAAAGAAAAAATGTGTTCATCATTAAAGTTTGCAATTTGGAATCAGAGGGCTACTTTTAATTCATCACGTTTTTATTTTTCTATTTTTGCAAATCACAAGAAGATTATTCTTCTTGTTTCACAAAAAAAATAAAAATAAAAATGTAAGCAAAGTTGTCCAAATAAAAATGAATGCAAGCAATTTATCCAAGTACAAGCAAAGTTGCCCAAACAAATGAAAATATACAAGCAGCATGGCCAAATAGGCAGCAGGCGCGCAAATTGCCCAAACAAGTGAAAATATACAAGTAGCATGGCCAAACAGGCAGCAAGCGTGCAAATTACACAAGACAACAACATGTCAGCATACTAGGATGCAAACAAAATACCAACAACAAAATGGCAAGCAGCATAAGCAGACAAAAGGGCATCAGTAAGAAGAAAATATAAAACTAAGTCAACAAGCAAGAGGCTTGTTCATAAGCTTTTTCATCATTTTCGAAATTGAAAATTGCAAACTTTTCAGAAAAATATTTGGGCTTAGGGTCATTAAGAGAGGAAGAGGAAAGAAGTCACCTAGGGGATGCTTCCCTGCTGTCACAATTGCACCAAAAATGCTAGCAAACAAAACTGCAAGGAAAAGAGTCTAAGAAGAAAATCCCAGAGTATTCAAAATTTGGTGGTTTCCCACCATTTTGAATAAGCTGCAAAACTGTCAAAGAGAAAAGCCAATATAACAGTAAAGAGGGTGTAAGAGAGAAAGAACAGAAAAAAAATTATCAATCAGCAAAATCACAAAACAGTTCAAAACCATCAAAAACTGTTACAAGTTTTCAAACATACAAAAAACCAAACTGCCATCTTCCTCAACCAACCTTCAAAATGCTGTCAAACACACAAAGCCCTTCAAACTGTTAATAAGACCAAGCAACCAAAACCCAAAATCATAGCCAAACTAACAACTCAGAAAACCATCAAAACTCAGTTCTAACATCCAAAATAGTCCAACATCCTCATCAACCTCTAAAACATAACAAGTTCAAACAACCAAAACTTGTTAACAATACAAAAACACCAAACTTGTAACTCAGTTCCCAAAATACCAAACTGAAAAACCAGAAAATCACATAACAAATCAAAAACCTCAAACTGTGAAACCAGTTCAAGCCTGCAAACTGTAAAACCAACAACCTTCAACAACTCAAACTCACAAAAACAACCAAACCTGTTAATTCTCAAACCAAATTGTTCAACAACAAAAACCATAAGAAATCATACCAAAGTACCATCAACATCCCAACAATCCAACATTCCCATCAAAACCAAAACTCTCCAACCATTCTAAAAAACCATTTTCAATACAAAGCCATAAAATCTCAAACTTTCACAAATGGTATCAATCCAACAAAATAGTTCAAGAACCAAAGGGGCTAAGGAGACTCAGAAGCATCATCATCATCGTTCAACATAAAGGACAGAAAAAGAAAAAGTTACCAGAAGCGTGCATCCTTCATCATCTCTTCCTCCTTGCCTAGCCCGTCACCAGGGAGCATCTCATCTCAAATCTCATTATCCTCTCACAGAAAAAGCTCCAAAGGTATATTTCTTGTCAAATTATTTACTGCATCTCAAACATATAACACAATAGATTAACAGAGAAAATGTGAATAAGGAAAAACAACAACAAAAACTCGTTTAACCATCAAACAAAATCGTAACAAAAAGAATTGAACTGTACCTTTCAAGAATGAAGCCATTAGGGCTTGGCTAGGCAGTGAGAGAGGGGCTCCGGTGACAGACGACGAGAGGGGATCAGAATAAGCGTGCATGTCAAACCCTTTAGATGATTCCATCTCAGAACCTAGGTTTTACCCAGAAAAAAAGCGTTTCTCTCATGAATCAGTAGCGATTAGGGACTCAGAGCGAGAAAGATGAATGAATTTGAGAGAAGTGAGAGAGACGAACAGAGCGGCGCCGCTGTGAGCACAAAGCACAAACCCTAATCTGTTTCCCCTAATCAAACACAATAAGCAAACTTAATGCACTGGGCCAGTCTAAGTTTCAAACCAAAAGCCCATACAATTGCTGACATACCCCATATTTTGTTCCGTTTCTGTTAAACATCCAAGGCAACATTTTTCCCCCTTTGGGCCTAATACCTTTCAATCCCAAGCCCATTTTCACTAGTTTTGTTCCAATTTAATTTGTGTTAATAATATGTTAAAACTTCATTTTTGTAAAAATTAATTTGATTTTCTTAATTAGTTTTCTCTTATCATTTTCTTTTTTTTATTATTATTAATTTTAATACACTTAATAAAAACACCAAAACATTAACTTTAACTTAATTTATTTTCTTTCTTTAAGGTTAGGTTACGTAATTAATAAAAATACATAAAAGAATAATAATAATAATAAATTTTTTTGATCTTTTTAGAATAGATTTTTATTTATCTCTTTTCAAGCAAATACATACATTTCACACTTTATCGATTTTATTTTCGTAAATTATCTTAGCTTTATATGGAATCGCACAACAATTTGATTTGGTTGTAATATTTGGACATTGCTATTTGTTACGTGACTCGTCCCCATTTGTAATAATTACCCCCATTCCCGGATACTTTTGTAATATCTTAGACTTTTAATTCCCGCAATTTATTGCTTTCTATATACTGTGTAGTAATTAGGCATGTATGACAAGATTCAAAAATCAATCGCTATATGACCTAATCCAAGAATAAATAACTTGAAATCAACACACTTCTCACACGCGCACCTCTAGGGTAACCTTGCTTGTTGCCTCGGAAATACAATCATGTCCCTCGAATATGAGACACTATAGCAAATGACCCTTCAATAACAAAGATCATAGTCCCTCGATGACCCTCGATGTTGCCTTTGATAAAACGATCTCGTCCCTTACAAAATTGCTAGAGCGTCTCACAAGTTGCCTTCAATGATCGTAAAATTGACCCGCGCATGTCCCTTCATCTCCTAGGATGGGGCTTATTACCAAATTAATGGTAAGATAACACCATTAAAAGGAAGAAAAAAGAACAATTTAAGACCTTTCGAGTAGATAGATTCGCTCTTAATTACTCGCTTGCTCACGACAAAAACTTTCACACCTAAACTTCCATTTCAAAACATTTTCAAAAGATAAAACGTTTTGTATACATTCTTATAGAGACGAGAACCATTACGAAACCTTTTTTCAAAACACGATCCACAAACACATCTTTGAACCATTTTTTGAAACAAAACTTTGTATATGTTCTTATAGAGACGAGAACCATTACAAAGAAACTTTCCAAAATACTTTCAAAAACCACACCACAAGCACACAATCAAAACAAAAGCAAGTGATCTAAAATAAGTAACTAAGAGCCCATGGAAAACCATGGATGAAAAGGGTGCTAGCATCTTCCCTTTTCATAATCTATCCCCCGAACCCGAGAAAATTCTCGAAAGGTCTTTCTTGTGCTTTTTACCTTTCCTTTTGGATAAAAGAAAAGTCGATGACGACTCTTGCTAACCGCATAAGTGAGAACGAAACGCAAAACCTCTAGTCAGTTCTCCCACCGTATCACAATTTTGTAATATGTTGTAATATTTGCTTGCATCGACTCATAACAACATGTATCGACTCATTCTGTGTTACATAACTAACATGAGTCGACTCATGCTAACATGAATCGACTCATAATATGAATTTCTGTCTCTAACCGTTTTCTGTTACATATATAAGTAAGTTTTTTCAGCAGCAAACAACATGACACATATTGCAATTGTGTGCATCAATTCTGAGCAGCAAGAAGCCTGAAAGATACTTCATCTTCATCATCTTCTCAATCATCTTAATTCAACAACAACAATGAAAATCAAACATCTTTGTTCAATTGGATCAAGAGAACACGAGACAATGTTTAGCTGTGCATTCAAGGAATCTAAATTGGGTTGAAGATTCTGAAGGGGGTTTCGAGGAAAAACTAAGGGGTTTGTCCTTCAAGAACGAACGTGCTCTTGAGGGTTTGTTAGTCACAACACAAGTCAGATTTAGCCGTAGCGAGGGTTTTGGAAATCAGAGAGATTTTTGCAAATAGGTCGTGGAAGTGGAGGATCGGTTGTGGATCTTGCAGGGAATCTTGATAAGGCTCATATCAAGTGGAGGTTCTTACAAGAAGAAAAAGATCTTAGGGATTTCTTTCTGTCTATGTAGTGTAACCGTGTATTCAAACATTCAGCAAAATTGTTATAAGAGTTCTCAATTTCAATTTTGAAATTGAGAGGGAAACGCACCCACACGCGAGGACGACAGTGGGGAACTTCCTTACCAAACGGCTTGCGTATTGTTTTTTCTCTCTCTATCTCTTTACATTTTCGACAATTTTGTGATTCAATTGGCTTGCTGAGTTTTCTGTTTAATGATAAAATAGTGGTTCAAATACTTTCATCAAATCACCATTATTAATCATCAAACAAGCATACGCCAACCGTTTGACAAAATTGCTTACAAGTTTTAATTCATTGGAAACATTGTTCTAATGATAAGTGCATTAAAAACTTTAAGTAATCTGTGTTTAAGATTCATCTATTTCATACTAATAAAATCCAACAAGTTTATCGCATGTCCGGTTTTTTATTAGTTGGTTCAAAATAGACGGAAGTTGATTCTGGACCTTACTTTTCTGTTGCTTTTAACAAACTTTGATAAACGATTTTAAATCCTTGAAGAATAAGGAGGTGATCTATTCACCCCCTCTCGATCACTTGCCGCACTGTCTAACACGAACAAGTTAACGTTCTCCCTTAAGCAGGCTTTGAGTTGCTTCCTCACCAGGTCGGGGAGTCCAGCGCCAATCTTGACACCTTTGTGAGGGTCTTCACCGAGGGGGATAAACTCGAAGTCTCCATCTGGGATGGGTCGGAGAGGAACCTGTTCGCCATTGGGGGCTTCGACTTCATCTTTGTCAAAGCAGTTGTCGAGCAAAATGGAGCCGACCTTTGGTGGAGCCTGTTGTTCTTCGATCCGAGCAGGCTTCGATTTAAGTCGAGCAGTGGTTGCTCTTTTGGCGGGTCGCGCTCCAGTGTCGACCATGCTTTGCCCTTTGGAAGCCGCATGAAAACATCTCCTAGCAGCCAAGATGTCTCCATGGATGGTGGCGATGCGGGCCCTCCTGGTGTAGAACTTCATTTTCAAATGGACTGTGGAGGGTACGATGGTTAGCTCGGCCAATGTCGGTCTCCCCATAATGCAGTTGTAGAGAGACAGGTAGTCGATCACCAGGAACCACATCTTGACTTGTCAGGATGCAGTTTCTTCCACGAAGGTGACAAAGAACTCAACATAGCCCCACGGTTTAGAGATTGATTCATTGAATCCTTGCAGGTTAGAACCCACTTATGGTGACAGGTGGGTATCGTTGAGATATAGGGTATAAAACATATGATTGTACATGACATCGACAGAACTCCCCTTGTCGACCAAACTGCGATGTACGTCGAAGTTGGCCATCTGTGCCCTCACCAGCTGGGGAATGCTTGAGTTTGGGGCTCCGTCGGGTAGCTCCTCAAGGTAGAAAGTGATTGGCTCATATTTTCCTTTGAACCTTTCAAGGGTTACTTCCTGGGTTGGGGCTGCATCCACCAACTCGTCGAGTTTCCTTTTTGCCGAATTTACTAAGATGTCGTTGAATCCCCCGCCAGATATGACCATGGCGGAGGGGAACTTCTCACATCTGTTGTGTGTGGATAGGGGTTCATCTTCATAACTGTCAGGGATGTGGAAGTCCTCGGGCCTCGTCACAGAGAAAGCCACCCGGAGGGGAACCGATTCATCAGATGGTCAGGTTTCTTTCTCGATTTCCTTTACCTCGTGGGTATCTCGACGAGGGGCATCGTTTCGTCTGTACTTCCCGAGTCTCCCACCCTTGATAAGAGTCTCGATGGCATCCGTCAAGTGCATGTGGCTCTGATGGTACTAACAATATTTTGTTTTGTCTGCCCTAGGCTTTGCAGGAGCAGGTCGAGGACGTCTGACGCTGCCATCCTTGAACTCGATATTAGAGCACTCCACAAGGATACACTCACGGGAAGCAGTCAACGGGATGTATTATGTGAATTGTCCTACTGGTCCTCTATGATCGCAGGGATCGCGCGACTTCTCCTCCCTTTTCTTCTCCCTAGTCCACCAAGGAGGGCCCACGTTCTGGTGTTGCTGAATGTTAGCTGGTTCGTGGTTCTCGAATCACGGGCTCTATTGGTTGCATCTTTCTCCTCGTAGTCCATGTATGCCCGAGCCTTTTCGAGGATAGCGTCAAAAAAACTTGGGGGGCTCAATGCCGACAACCTTTCTGAATTCAGTGCCCAAAAGGAGTCCCCTCTCAAGCAGGTATCTTTTCATGTGATCAGCGCACAAGACCTGAATGGCCTCGCGGTTGATCCGATCAATGTATTCCCTGAGGGTTTCGTTGCTTCTCTAGACAATTGCCTCGAGGGCGGCCTCAGTCTTCGGATGTCAACGGGACGCGGTGGAGCTGCTGATGAACTGGTTTTTGAGGCTTCTCTAGGAGGTAATCGACCCGGGGGAGAGGTTCTTGTACCAGTCCATGGCTATTTTTCTCAGTGTCATGAGGAACAACCCGTATTTGATTAGCCCTCCGACGTTGTGGTAGTGGAGCATTGCTACAAACTCGTCGATATGGTCGACAAGATCAACAATGCCATCACACTCCTTTAGTAGGGGAGGTTTCTCCATTCCCCTAGGAATGAGAGCCTTCATAATGGCTTGGGATAATGGACCGCGGGGGTCGTCTTCGTCACTTTTGTCTGAAGAGCAGGAGGGGGACCGATTGAGGTGGCGGTCGTTGTGGCGTCCTTAGCTGTGGAGAGGGTCCCTTGGCCGAGATTGTCTTTCTCCATTTCCCCTGTTTCTGTTATGTTTAGGGGATCGTCGTTCCCTGCGCGCGCGCGGGGGAGGGGGGGGTGGGGGTGGGGGGTGGGGGGTGGGGGGTGGGGTGTGACCGCACCTCCTCGCAGCTTCAGGCTGGCTCCTCTCTAATGCAGGGCCTCGCCCAGTTCGTGGGGGAGAAGGGCTTCATGAGCCATCCCGTTTGTGTCTCTACGGGGGAGATCGTAAGCGGTCCTCGTTCCGTCAGGGAGAGGTGTGTCAGGCCTCCTGTGTCTTCTAGGGGGCCGATGAATCTGCTCGAGCATCGTCAGACGCTCACCCCTGTGAGAAGATCATTTAGTTGGTCTAGTTGATTGCCGTGAACAAAGCTCTGGTCGAGGCGCCAACACCTGTCGGGGCGGGGATTTCCTGATATGTATTCAGTACATAGTTCTGGAGGATGATAGTCGTCCTCACGTGGTTGTGAGCGGGTTGATGAAGAGGCGGTCAATCCGTCTCTGTAGTCTTGCTCGGGACCGACCATGTCGTTGTTATTGGTTGCATTATTGTTGCCAACGCTGTTGTCGCCGACATCATTGTTGTTGGGGTCGACGAGATGGGCATTTTGGTTATTGTCGACAGCTTGGTCGGCCATGACAATCGTATGATTTGATGAAGAGTTGCTTTGGTCTTGAGATGGAGACAGAGAAGCTAGATTCTCATAGACGGTGCCACTAATCGTACCTGATCAGAAAGGATTGTCAAAGTCCCCAAGCTTCAAGTGGAGCAGCAGTTGAATGTGAAGTGGGGGATACCTACAAGACACTCTGATGCCAAAGTGACATTCATAGTAAATGTAAGCAAGTATGAAAGTATGAGTAAGTGAATGAATACCTGACCCCTCTCAAGTGAGAGGGTATTTATAACCCCCAGTGCTGGACCAAGGTCCCCATTGTTGGGCTGAGCAAGCAGACTTAAAATGGAGACTGCCAGGTCCTACGTGCGTAGTGGGGACCAGCACGTGGTTCTCAACCTAGACGGACTCCTCTGAACTATCAGGAGGATATTGATGCAGTCTTTTCGGGGCCAAGAAGACTCCGTGACATTATGAGGTGTTAAGTGACCTACAAGGAGGATGCTCGCGAGGTCCTTTTGACCGTCGTTGGTCCTCCTCGCCAGTTGTGAGGTTATCCCCGAAGGACCTGTCTTGATCGACGAGAAGAGTGGAGGATGCTCAAGAGGTCCTTCTGATCGTCATTGGTCCTCCTCGCCATTCATAGGTTTATCCCCGTAAGACAAAGCCAGGTCGACCAGAAGAGTGAAATCATTACCCGACATGGTCGAGGACATATTATTTTCTACTGGCCTTGTCTGATGTTTGGGGCAAGTGCAACCTCAGTCCAGAACACATATTAATAATTATAGTGAGTCAAATGTAATAAACATTGTTATTTTTATAAACGGAAAACAATTTACTATTAATTGAAATATTTTGATAACGAAATCAATATTTATATACGAAAAAATAGAAATTAAAAAATTATTTTTATATTAAATTAAAAGAATAAAGTTAAAAAAAAATAAATTTTCAAATAATAAAAATATTTTTATAAGAGAAAACAAGTGATGCACTGACAATGTAAAATATTTTTATATTGTCAATCAATCACAATTATGTATCTAATTATACTCCATTTTTATTTTAAATTTTTTTAATAATATATTAAATTGTTAAATTTCTATTAATTAATTGTGTAAAAAAGATTTATAATAACAATGTATAAAAATGATTATCTTTTTATAAATAAAAAAATATATTATCGATAAAAATATTTTTTTTGTGTAACACTGATAAGAAAAAGACAGATTATAATTATAAACCATAAATAATTATAAAATATTTTTTTAATTTAATAAATTTTGTCAAATGTCTCGGCACAGGTATACATACATTAGTAAAATAAATTTTAACTACTTATTTCATTATTTTTTTTTACTGTAATAAAAAAAATCAACTAAAACCTTTTCTACCCAAAAAACTAAAACCCTAAAACCAACTAGCAGCTCCCTCAGTTGACAGCTCTGCCTTTGTGGCCTAACAATTCGGAGTCGCATTCCGATCTCAACGCTGCCGGAGTCTTCGTCGGCCGTCGTAAACCGTGAGCTTCCATCTCTTGCTTTTCACTTTAACTCAGTTTTTCATTCTCCTCTCCCTTAGCGAGCGTGGATGCGAATTATATTGAAAAGTTAGGGTTGTTACTTATGATGTAGAAATTATGTTGAATTTGAATATGGTTGGGAATCGTGATCTTTCAATTTTATTGACATTTATATGTTTGATTTTTGCTGAACTATGTTTACATTGAATTATTTCCAGGTTGTACGTGATCCGCAATTTGAATGTCTTTGTGGTAAACTTAATATTGAAGGGTATGTTCACTTTTGGACATTTGTTCTTCCTGTATTGTGTGTTTTTTGTTCTTGTTAAGAAATGATGTAATTTTAGGCATTTTTAGACTGGTTAAAGTCAATGTGATTTTGGTTGGACACTTACATTTTTTATTTTACTTAAAGCATCTCAAGATAAGTGACATTCCTTAACTTTTTCTATATCAACTAGCTCAGAACCCTCACTTAAAGCACATATGTGGCGATTTTGAACACTCTAAAAGGTTTTGGATGGAAAAAAGAGTTTTGAAGTGTCCCCAGGGATTCAGTTTGGAGTGGGAAAATTGTTCTTCAGAGTATAGTAATAGAAGGATAAATGGCTGGGGGAAAATGGAAAAACACGAACGAGGCAACTTAGTGAGAATGAGTTGAAGCAGATTTCGGTAGATAATTTCACACGAAAGTCATGTTGATATCAATAACAAAATTCCATGCCATAGATAATTATTTTTTATAAACAAACTCATATCCCGGCTCAAATGATATTGAGCTTTATGTATTCTTCTATTATTTATACACGTTTCTCTGGGAGAATCATTTAGTATCTTCTTTCTAGGTGATGCTATAGATATTTCTTGACTTCTGCATTTTTTTAGTATATTATGTTTGATTACTGCTAGATTGTGTAGGTGAACAATTGAGTGCTAGTTTCTTTTTCTTATGTTGCTATTTTTTAACTTCAAGGTAGTTCTTTTAACTAATCAGGATAGCATGTTTCCTTTAATGCGAACTGTGTAGCATTAGTAATATATGTATTTGGCCTTACAGGTTAACAAGGAGATATTGAAAATGATCTTCAGGCTGAAAGACAGGTAGTTTTCTAGATTGTACTTGTAGATTTCTGTATGGCTTATTTGTAACTATCAGTGTAGCTGAACTGTCATATGATTCCAAATAGTTGGACCTGAATGATATGCACCTCCCAATTAAGTTGAATATTTCATTGCTTATTTATTGTCCCCCTTTTTTGAACTTCAACTATTTATTCATTGCTGTGGATTCTGGAGGCACATACTAAATAGACATGGTTAATTGACAGTAAAACTGTTCACAGAGAGAAGAGAAAAAGAAGAAAAATAATATTCTCATTTTAATTTTGGTCCTGCTTGTATCTGTTTAATGCTAGTCAAATTACTTGCTTACCAAGGTGTTTAAATATATATCCTTACTTATTCCCAAACTGATGAATCGTTGCATACATATATTATATTTGTAGTTCCCAAATCAAGATTATTTGGCTTGAGGGGTAGAGTAGTCTATTTCATTTTGGTATTGATTTGCCTTTTGTTTGTGTTTTCTGAACTTTTCCTGCATTAAGACACAAATTTTCTTGTTTTAAAATGCTTGAAACTGGTTTACAAAATAACCAACTTTTTCTGAACGCTTTTTAAAAATGAACCTAAAGTATTGTTTGGTTGCAATTAGGTTTGGTTTATTGACCATGCATACCCCTATTCGGAGGTGCCTGCAAGCGTTAACCCGCACATCACAACCAACATTATCTCTCTTCAAAGACCCGTCATCTCTTCGCTCACTCTCTGTGGCTGCGTTTCCTAATCACGACAGTTCGTCACCCCTTCCCATTTTCACCAATTCCAAACCCACATCTGCTTTTGGACAATGGTATCACCCACGCTATTTCTCTTCTTCCAAACAAGACAATCACATAAAAAAAGAAGATATACAGGAAGAAGTAGAAGATGAAGACGGCAGCGATGACGGTGATTATGACGACGAAGAGGAAGATTATGAAGATGATGATGATGATTGTGTTTCTGTATCAAGTAAAAAAAAGGTGTACACAGCAGAGGAGAAGGAAGCAGAAGCAACAGCTATTGGATACAAAGTGGTGGGGCCCCTACAAAAGGACGACCAGGTTTTTAAGCCATATGAGCCCGCTTTTGCCGTTGTTCAGGTTCATTTCGCAAACTTTATTTGATCACATATATCAATGTTCCATTTTTTGTTTTAGTAATGAGCTTTGTCCCCTTCATTTGGTTTAGATTGGTTCTCATCAGTTTAAAGTGAGCAATGGGGACAGCATTTTCACAGAAAGATTGAAATTTTGTGAAGTGAATGACAAGGTGCGCATTCCTTTTGTTTGCCAATTATTTTGGCTGTTACTTGTGATGGAAAAGTATCAATCAGATTTAAAGTAAATTTTTCATTGCAATTTATCTGACCTGGGATGTTGTATACTTGCATGATAGTGAGTGCTAATAAGCTCAATGTTTTATAGACGCTAAACTGGGACGATTATGTGAATACATAAGATAAGTAGGCACTGAATGCATTAGAGAGAAAATCAGGTGGCATGTATGGTGCAAATTATGGTAGAATCTTGTTGTAAGCTATTTGGAGATGTTTGGAGATGTTTGGAGAAGGACTATTAAAGCCCCGCTAAGTAAGTTGGTTAAATGGAGGGGAATTAGACAAAAATCTATGAGCCAAACTATTAAGAAAGGCTTTAGATTTAAATGGTTTGCAATTAGACATGATATACAATGTGAGGATCATGGGGTTACTTGATCCGTTTACCAACTCTATTGTCGTTAGTTTTGTACAAGTTGTTGCTTACAATTTTTGTATAGCTCTGTAAAATTTTCAACTAGTTTTAGATACACCCTGTAATTGCACTATTGCAGCATATCTCTATCAGTTTGTGTATGCTATTAATCTTATTGAATACTAATCAGTGACTTGTTTTTGTGAAGTAATATTTTTTAAAATTTTCTTTTTGTTATGTAATTTTTCAAGCCAGTTAATTGAATATACCGTTGCATTTTCTTGGCTCACTGCAGTTGATTCTGAATAAAGTTCTGTTGCTTGGATCTGCTAGTCAGACAATTGTTGGCAGACCAATAGTGCCGGATGCAGCTGTTCATGCTGTTGTTGAGGAGCATGTAAGTGTAGAATTATCAGTTTCAAATAAATTTGATATGCATAATGCCTTCTCATTTTGAGAATAGGAATGGGATTTTTTTAGAATAGAGTAGTGATTCCCCCTTCTGTTTTATGTTCTATTTACTCTAGTTTGCATTTGTTTGTCTTCAGTTTTATGTTCCATTTATTCTCTAGTTTGCTTTTTTTATTCTCTTTCCACATTGATATTTGAAAGCTGTCAAAATTGCGACTAAATGACATAATTTCCTCTAATTGACAAAATTAATGGAATTATATATACTTCATTTAATTATTGTATATGCACACAGTTCTGCTCAATATGAACCTTCAAACTAAAGAAAGAAAAACTAGTTAGCTAGAGCCTTCAAACTAAGCAAAGTAAACCTTCACTAATTACTGTATTTTGTATGTTAATACTTTATTTGTAATCTTCAGTTCATGTCTCTTTTTATTTTCCTGCCAAAGCATAGATAGAAATATTATTGCCAAAATAATAAAGTTCAAGAAAGAAGAGGGGTAGATCTTGTATGCATCCAAAACTACCAAGATAGAAGATCAATCAAAACTAAGATAAACAAACCATGTAAGCCCCTAAATCTCAACACATCTTCCATGACCTTAATTACGATGTGGTGCATCCTTGGAAATTGAAGGAGCATTTTGGAGATACAAGAAAACAAATGATCCTTGACTGTTTAAGAACCTCGGTTAATCATAAAACAACACATCATTAATTTTAGATATACAATAAAATAAATGATCCTTGACTGTTAAGAACCTCATAACAACACTGCATTACAAATAAAACATATAGTCTCTTAATTGCTTGCTATAATCTTGAGATTTTAAAATGGAAGCTTGTTTTTACATGTTGAGAGGCTAAGGTGCTTTGCTTAATTGATGCTTTTTTTTTTGGTCTCTTTGCCTTTTTTATTTAAGAAAAAGATGGAGTTTTGGGATCCTAATTCTTAATTATAAGAAAAAGTCACAAACTTCAATATTATTAATTGCTAAAATTACTTTGATATCTTTTCTACCCATTCTACGCTTATGATAGATTCTGACTAGTAATGATAGAGAAAGGGTAGAACAATATACATGAATACAGTATGTTATTGCAGTTATATCAGAAATAACTTCCTGCATTAACAGTTACAAACTGTAACAGCAGTTACAACACACATAAATAACTGTAAGATTAAATACAACCACTAGTATTAGAGAGCCTAGTCTCTCCCAAACCAAACCAACCAAATAACAAACTGAATGAGAGACTTTCTCATTCTTTATTCTACTTATATACATGACATATAATTAAATAATTTGGGCCTAACTTACTGGGCCTTTGGGCCTACGCCTAGCATACACATTAGTAATTGGAGGTCTACTAACAATACTCCCCTCCAAAAGTTTCACCTTGTCCTCAAGGTGAAAATCAGGAAATTGTTGATTGATGATCTCAAAAGCTTCCCATGTTGCTTCAAATTCTGGTAAGTCCTTCCATTGAATGAGCACCTCCACAACGTTGGCAGCATTAGTACGGACAGCCATGAGCACTTGAGGTTTCACTTGAAGTTCTAAATCTTCTGACAGCATAGGTGGTAATGGTTGAGGATTCGGGACTGGTGTGACAGCTTTCTTCAACAGTGAAACATGAAAGACGGGATGAATCTTACTTTCAGCAGGAAGGTCTAATTGATAGGCAACCAAACCGATGAGCTTAGTAATTCGATAAGGACCATAAAAACGAGGACTAAGCTTTTCATTGATCTTCTTTGCCAAAGATTTGAGTATATAAGGCTGCAATTTGAGATAAACCCAGTCCCCAATAGCGAATGATACATCTTTCCGGTGTTCATTGGCTAGAGTTTTCATTTGGTTTTGGGCTTTGGCCAAGTTGTAATGAAGATCATGCAGAATGATGTTGCGTTCTTGAGTCAACCGGTTAAATTCCTCCACTGCTGAAGGAACAATGGTACCCTTAACCAATTGTGGTGGATCACGGCCGTATAAAGCTTTGAAAGGAGTGGTCTTGGTTGAGTTGTTGTAATTGGAATTAAACCAAAATTCTGCCCAACCCAGCCACTTGACCCATTGCCGTAGTTTGTGCCTGGTTAAGCATCTCAAATAGGTCTCCAAGCACCGATTTGTTACCTCAGTTTGGCCATCTGTTTGAGGGTGATAAGCTGTACTGAACTTCAATTTGGTACCAGCCATTTTGAATAATTCTGTCCAGAAATGACTCAGAAAAATCTTGTCCCGATCAACGACTATGGTAGAAGGAAAACCATGAAGTCGAACAATATCTTGCAGGAAGATTTCAGCTACTGACTTAGCATTAAAAGGATGGCTAAGAGGCAAAAAATGAGCATATTTAGTGAATCTGTCAACCACCACTAAGATAACATCCTTACCTTGACTTTTGGGAAGCCCTTCGATAAAATCCATTGATATATCGGCCCAAACTTGAGAGGGGATTGGAAGTGGTTGGAGAAGACCAGCAGGGGATAAGGTTTGGTATTTATTTTGTTGGCAAATAGCACAAGAAGCCACAAAATTCTGAATATCTTTCTTCATCCCTTCCCAATAAACCAAGGCACCTAACTGTTTATAAGTGCGGAAAAATCCTGAATGACCACCTACTGCGGTAGAATGGTATTCATTTAGTAGTTTGGGAATTTTGGAAGAACTCTGGGGTAAGACTAACTTGCCTTTGTAGAATAGCTTCCGATTTTGGAAGGTATAGTTTGGGTGAGTACTGGAATCCTGCAACAAATCGTGAATTATGCCTTGGAGTTTAGAATCAGCCAATACCTCTGCTTCCCATTCTTCCAAATCAGCGAAGTGTATCACAGAAACTGCAGCATAAGTCATGCGACGGTTATCACTACCGGGTGCTCAGTTATCACTACCGGGTTTGTAAACAATATCGAAACCAAAGCCCATTAATTTAGAAGTCCATTTGAATTGGTCATCACCCAAAATGCGCTGATCAATGAGGAACGTCAAACTCTTCTGGTCAGTGTGAATAATAAAATGGCGTCCCATCAAGTAATGTCTCCATTTCTGAACCGCCATGACAATAGCCATAAGTTCTTGCTCATAGACAGATTTTCGTTGTGCCCGGTCAGATAAAGTTTGGCTTAAAAATGCTACTGGACGACCCTGCTGCATTAATACGGCGCCTAAGCCTTTGTTAGAGGCATCTGTCTCAATAACAAAGGGAAGAGAAAAACCTGGTACAGTAAGGATGGGTAATTCAGCCATGGCGTTCTTCAAAATCGCAAAGGTAGCTTGTGCTTCCCCATTCCAACCGAAACTGTCTTTCTTAAGAAGTGGAGTGAGAGGTCTTGCAAGCTTCCCATAATTTCGAACAAACCGGCGATAGTAACCTGTGAGACCTAAGAATCCCCGTAAGGCTTTGAGATCCCTTGGAATAGGCCAATTGAGCATTGCTTCAATTTTCTGTGGATCGGCTGCCACACCCTGCCCCGAAATGATATGTCCCAAATATTCCAGTTGGCTTTGTCCAAAGGTACACTTTTTGAAATTGGCCACTAATTGATTCTCTTTGAGCAAAGTCAAAACAGCCTCCAAATGTCTCTTGTGCTCCTCCTCGGTTTTACTATACACCAAAATATCATCAAAAAATACCAATGTGAATCTACGTAAATATGGGCATAACACTTCATTCATTAAAGCCTGAAATGTTGAAGGGGCATTTGTAAGACCAAAAGGCATAACAACAAATTCATAGTGGCCTTCATGAGTTCTAAAGGCTGTTTTGGGGATGTCCTCTATTTTCATTCTGATGTGGTGATAACCAGCCTTCAAATCCAACTTAGAGAATATTGTCGCATCTCCTAGTTCATCCAACAATTCATCAATAATGGGTATAGGAAATTTATTTGGCAGAGTGATTTTATTTAAGGCTCGATAATCTACACAAAACCGTCAGTCACCGTCTTTTTTCTTAACAAGAATGATAGGGCTAGAGTACGGACTAACACTCGGCCTAATGACTCCGAATTGCAACATGTCATCCACTAATTTCTCAATTTCATTTTTTTGATAATGGGGATACCTGTAAGGACTAGTAATGTGTGTCCGTTGCTTCTGAAATCATGTGATAGGTGATTAGAAACCCTTCCCCTTGGTTGGAGAGTGCCTTATACATGGATTTGATAGAAGCTGGTGCTTTGGAGAGTGTGGGATCCCCTTGGGAACCTTGAGAAGCAAGTCTCCAAAGTTGGCCCGGATTTCCCCAAGTTGTGCTAGCCATTCCATTCCCAATACAATATCAACTCCACCAAGTTCAAAGACATAAAAGTCTTGTTGAATTGTAAGACCTTGAATGTCCAAGGTTAATTGACGACAAACCCCTCCACACAGAATTTTGCGGCCATCTCCCACCTCCACACTAAAAGAAGGTGTTGCAGCAACAGATAAGCCTCGTTGGTGAGCCAGGAGAGAAAAAATGAAATTGTGAGAGGCTCCACAATCGACCAAAACCAAAATGCGTTGCTCTGCCAAATATCCCCACAACTTGATAGTTTTCTTAGATGTGAATCCCGATATACTGGACATCGATAATTGAAGGGTATGGAGTGTTGATTCTGTTGTTGTTTCAATAATTGGGGCTGATTCGTCATCGTTGTCTCCTTCCATAAGCATGACATGAAATTGTTTATTGGCGCACACATGACCCGGAGCAAATTTCTCATCACAGCGAAAACACAAATTCTTGGCCATTTTGTCCTGCAGTTCCGTGTCTGTAAGGTGTCGAAAAGCTCGCCCACGAGAATTAGTTGCTGGTTTTGTGTTAGATGTCTCAGTTGTGGCAGCAATCGACGTTGTTTTGGTGTTGATTGCTTTGTTGTTGGAGTCCCACGTAACTGTGCGGTTAGAAGGGTAACCCTTGGTGAAAGTCTTAGAGGTGTTGGAGGAAGTTCCTTTGTCAAGAATGACATTCTTTTCATCAATTTTCTGGGCGAAATCCATCATCTCGGCCAAGGTTGTAACCGGATGTAATTTCAATTCTGCTTTTACCCCATCTTTTAACCCATTGAGAAAAATCCCTTTAAGATAACCTGGTTCTGCACTTCTAAGTGGGCCAGCATACAATTCAAACTTGTCACGATACTCTTCCACCGAACCCATTTGCTTAAGGCTGAGGAGCAGTTCATAGGGACTTTGTAGCATTGACGGTTGAAACCGTTTGATCAAACCAGCCTTGAAATCAGCCCAAGATGGTGAGGGGGAACAAAATTCCCACCATTGATACCAAGTGAGTGCTTTTCCTTCCATTGCTATCATGGCAGCCTGTACCTTTTCCTCGTCAGTTACACCCCATAAATCAAAGTAGCGTTCAACACGATTAATCCACCCAAAAGCGTCGTCACCCTCAAAGATGGGAATTGTAAGTTTCCTCCATTTTTCATCATGGTTGCGAAGATTCTGTCCAAATACAGGGGTACCATTGCCTATGTTGTCATTTCGGATAGTGAGACCGCGGACAGTTTCGAGCAGTTCGTCGATTCAGCGCTGCGATTCATATTTTTCAGTTTCCATCAGATTGCGCATCTCATGAATCTCTTCTCTGGTTGCGACAAAACCTTCATACGCCCTTTCCAAAAATTCCAATCTTGCTTCCATTTTGCGGCGCGTGTGGACCATAAATGCCAAGGATCGTTGTCTATGATACCAATGATAGATTCTGACTAGTAATGATAGAGAAAGGGTAGAACAATGAATACAGTATGTTATTCCAGTTATATCAGAAATAACTTCCTGCATTAACAGTTACAAACTGTAACAGCAGTTACAACACACATAAATAACTGTAAGATTAAATACAACCACTAGGATTAGAGAGCCTAGTCTCTCCCAAACCAAACCAACCAAATAACAAACTGAATGAGAGTCTTTCTCATTCTTTATTCTACTTATATACATGACATATAATTAAATAATTTGGGCCTAACTCACTAGGCCTTTGGGCCTACGCCTAGCATACACATTAGTAATTGGAGGTCTACAGCTTACTAGAAATATTTTTATTCTCTTGAGTGGCGTGGAAGCATTTAATGTCTAGAATATAATTGAAATAAACATTACAATCTTGGTCTTAATGAATTTCATTTTTATCCTGTAAAAAGAGAATACAAGTTGATTTCAACTTCGTTGTCATAAGGATGGATTTGAAGTGGAATTGTCATTCTTTCTATTCATGCACTTGCTTTGTGTGCTTATTTTTCCTTCATACCAGGCACTAGATGCGAAAGTAATTATTTTCAAGAAAAAGAGAAGGAAGAATTACCGAAGAACCAAAGGACATCGTCAGGTGTGTTGAAATAAGAAGCATCTGTTTAATCTGGCATTGTTTTCTAATAAATTATTGATATTAATTCTTCTTGATGCATGGTTATCATTTTCAGGAATTGACCAAGCTAAGGATAACTAATATCGATGGAGTTGAGAAACCTCAGCCCGAATTGGTTGAAAAGCCTTCAAAATCTGCTAAGAAAGAACAGGAAAAGGTTGCAGTTAGTGCTTAAAAACATCGTTACGGCTGGTGCTGGTGGTGGTAATTACTGTCTTTTATGTCTCAATGAGTTCTTGAATGATGGATAGAGTATGAAATGAGGGTGTTTGTATTACATAGAGGCTCCATTTTCATTTGTAGATGGAAGTAGTCAGTCATCCACTCAGTAATCAGGTTTTGTAGGAATGTCTTCAACAACAAAAGAAATCCCTTCTTTGTAATGCTGGGTTTAGTGCTTTAGCATTTGAGCATAAATCCATTGACTCTTAAATAAATAGTTTCAAGGTTTCGAATTTTAATATTTTGTTTTTGGTTGAAAACATGAAACAATATTAAGGTAATCAAATTTCATTATTTAGGAGAAAAAAGATCTGATTCAAAATCCTACATGCGATTTATGTGTCGACACATACGACTTATACGCCGACACGTACGATTTATGCGTCAAAATATGTACTGCATTTTTAAAGTCTGTAGCTATTATTTTGCATGTGTTGACACATACTGTTTTGTGGATTATTTTTTCATTTTGAAACTTCCTTCTTTTGTCTAAAAAGATTCTAACTATAAATATATCATTAATGCATCATTCTAACTTGATGATATTCTAAAATTAACCTATATTTGCTCTTCAGCCTCAATCTCCAATCTATACATAGACACTAATGTTCCATTGTAATGATCTTTTGTTAGGGGGCCATCTAGACGAGGTTTGATAACGTTCAATTAGGTTATTGTGTAACCAAGAATATTGGATTGAAAATTGTAGGAGTCTTCATCTGAAAAAATCGTAGGTTTGTCCTCCAAGATCATTGATTGATTTGAGATTTTTCGTGCAAGATATTCAAAAGAGGATTGCGACCAAGTGAAGTCATTTGGAGATAAAGAACACAAATGATCCTTTGGAGATAAAGAATGCAAAAGAAGTAGCGAGAGAACGACGAATCAAGTTGAAGTCTTGCGTTGCAATAATTGCAATTGATGGTGCGCGAAAATTTTGGAGATAAATAATACAAATGAGTAGCAAGATCCAGATAGTCAATTGATAATCTATTGTGTGTTTGATCTTGTTGCAGATCAAAAGAAGAGAAAGAGTTGAAACAACATCAAACAATTATGGTTTGTAGGATTGCTCTTGAACACTTCTATTGTATTCATACTTTTTGTAGAGTAAGAAACTATCCTAATTCCACATTGGAATTGGGCGCAGACGTACCCACATACGAGGACGAAAGTGGAGAACTGTGTAGACAAATTCTTGTGCTCTTTTCTTTTATTGCTTTACTTGCGTTAATTTTTGATCTTACCGGATCAGACTTGGACCGTCACGACTGGCTCCGAGCTGAAGTTGAACGAGATGGGGGGGGGGGGGGGGGGGGTACCTGCAAGGCACTCCGATGCTAAAGTAAGTGGCAGTACGAGCAGGCAAGAAAGTGTGTGTATGGTAAAAGAATGAATACCTGACCCTCTGAGAACATAGGGTATTTATAGCCCCCAACGCTAGGCCAAGGTCCCTTCATTGGGCCGGGCAGGTTTGACCCAATGAAGGAACTGTCAGGTTCTACGTGTGTAGTGGGGACCCACACGCGGTCTCCTTCCTGGGTGTTATGCGAGAAGTACGAACGAACAGGGACGCGGTCTTTTCGGAATCCAGGTGATGGCGTAATGGTCATAGTCTGCCCTACGAGGAGTGCTCGAGCTGAGGTCGAGCTGGACTGCATGAAGTCGAGGATGTCGTGGACACGGCTGTAGCTTCTTGGTCGGCGCGACCCCCTGCAAGGCCGTTTGGATTGGGCCTTCATCCTTGCTTTTGGGCCAGCCCGACCCAGTCCAGAACAGGAGCCCCCCAAGTTGTGGTTCCTGGAGTATGAGCCATGACTTGATCTTAGTTCGCCTCCGCCGCGAGGTCCCGTGCTCGGACAAGAGATTTAGTTCCCCGTGGTTACTCGAGGAGTTTCCCCTGTGTCGCGCTCGTGAGATAATTCCTTTCGAGGAGTGCTCGGGGGACTCTCGTCGGGCTGTGTTCGTTGAGCACACGAGGCATCCCTTGGGAATCGTGCCGCCACCCTATCGAAGATAGGGTCATCATTGCATAGGGGAGCTAGGCGTCGAGGAGGGAGGTTTGTGGTTCCCCGGGGTGACGTTTTGTATTCCACGTCATCACTATAAATATGGTCCTTGGGCCCCAAAATATGTTTTTCCTCTTCGCGCTTCTCCTCCTTCCTCTGTCTCTACTGCTGCTGTTTTTCATAGGACTGTCGTGCTCTCCGCCGCTGATTCTCTTCTCCGCCGTCGTATCTCTTTCCTGATTTCAAGTAAGTATCTTATCCCTCATGTTTTTCTTTTGTGGTATGTGATATTTTCCATTGTTTTGTACGTTAGAGACTGTGCGTCTGGGATTAGCCCCGGTAGATTCGTATTTTGGCTCGGCAAATCCATGTTTATGCCCAGCAAACGCATGTTTGTGCCCGATAAATGCATAGTTTAGGTATTTGACTCGCAGTGCTGCCCGGGATCTTCATGATTCAGGGCGCCTAATTCGTGATAGTGCCCGGTAAATTCATAGTTCTAGTTTTAGGATTTATGATATCGCTCGCCATGTTCATAGCCTAGGTCGACATATTCGTGACTGGCCGGGATGTTGGCCCATTTAGGCGATCTGTAGGAAGACTTGTCGCGGTATCTGGGCGTCGGGGAGGCGACTCCACTCTTTTGTTCGAAACTTCAACTTTTTAATCGTGTGTGGAGTGTGACTCGGTTGGTCGTGCCCTTCTTCCCGTCAGTTATGGCGAGCGTGTGGATTTGCTCCCCAATTGACCGGCTTCCTGTGCTTTGCAGGTAACAATGGCGAATGAACCGTGTTCCTCGGGGCGCAATGAGGTGGAAGATCAAAGCGCCGAGGAGAATGTGAATCTGGTCGATACCATCGACGATCCTCTGCTGGAGTGGGTGGGCGCCGAGCCCAGAGGTATTGCTTCTGCTTACAGTCGGCGCAGCTGGAGTGTGTATATTATCGTCGAGCAGGGCGGTAGTCAGCCCGACTTTCAGAAAAACTTCATCGTCACCAGACCGACTCTAACCGCGCGGATCTGCTCGGAGTTCCCCGAGTACGGGTTTCCCATGTATGAGATCGCTTTCAAGGACCTTAGACTAAAGCTCCCCTTTAGTGATTTTCAGGTCGGGGTCTTTAGTCATCTGGAACTGGCCCCGTCGCAACTTCACCCCAACTCGATCGCTTTCCTCCGGGCGTTCGAACTGACGTGTCGCTTTTAAATATTGGGGCGACCATACCTCTCTTCTTCAGAGTCTTCCATTTACAGCGCCAGTCTCGGGGAGGTAGGCACAGTTGGGTTTCCCTGAAACAGTCGAAGAGACTGTTTAGGATGTATATGGATTTTGTCCGGGGGTTCAAGGACAAATGGTACATCGTGCGGTCGGTTACCAAAACTGGTCTAGAGTCCGTATACGAGGAAGAAACGATGGTGACCGACGATCATGGGGAGGCTCTTCTAGACGATGAGGGACGCCCGGTGTTGGGGCGTGTGGCCAAATTTCCTTTGCATTGGACCTCGCGTCACTACGAGCCCGGGACCGGGCACTACCATACGCCTGCGGGTGGGATGAGTACCGAAGATGAGGAGGCCTATGGTACCCTCTGCAGATACGTCGATAGTTTCTTCCCTGCCCGGTGGGCCACGAGGGAGGGAAAGGATATTCTCGACGAAGATGGTTATCCGACCTTTGAGGCCCGGCCTATCGATACGAAGGCGCTCGTGGAGTTCCAGTCCTTCGGGCAGGCCAAGAACCTGCTAGGTCATTACTTTTTTCTTTTTGTTTGATTTTCTTCGCTTGTTTATTTGCTCGTCACTAACCCGGGGTTCTTTTATGCAGGTCTCATGGCTGGACGAAAGGAGAGGCTCTTGAAGCTGACACAGGATAAGAAAGTCAATAAGAGAGTGGTGCGAGCTCCTCAGGCGACGAGGATGGGCCCGCCAACTAGCCCGGGCGATGCTTCTGGAGGGTCCCCGGATGCTCAGTATGTTGAGCCGCATACTGACCTGATACCGAGGAAGAGGAACCGGGTGGAGAGCCAACCGGAGGTCGGCGAGGACTCTAGTGCGGTGAGGTCCTTCGGGTTGCCCCCTTGTTTTAAAGAGGAGGGTTTCTTCGAGGGATTTCCCTTGTCCGTAAGCGCTGGCGAAGCTGATACCATTAGGCGGCTGAGCAAGGAGAATCGGAGAAAGCATCTGGCCGCCAACATGGTCAGGATGGTCAAAATGGCCGAGATGGCCGTTGTGTTGGCCGAGGAGGGGGCAGATTCTGATCGCATCAAGGAGCTGGAACAGGAGAAAGCTGCCCTTACTGCGAGCTCACGAAAGTTGAAGGCTGCCCTGGAGCGCTCCGAGGAGATGTTCCGCGAGCAAGCCGAGCTGCTGGCCGCGGAGAAAGAGAACTCGGGGAAGATTGCCGAGGAGAGGGAGTACTTCCGTGAGGACCGGGAACGCTTGGAAAATGACAACGGCGCCTCACCAAAGAGGTCGAGGAACTAAAGGCCGCCATGCTCCCTGCCGAGGACGAGTCGGAGGAGACAACTCCTTTGCGGAGTCGGTCAGAACTGGTTGCTCGTATTCAACTCCTCGAGGCCGACTGTGTTGGTGCCTTGGCGGATGGCTTTGAAGCCGCGGTTAGCCAGCTCACTCTGTTAAATCCTGATCTGAATACTGAAGAAGTGGGCTACATGTCTCAGATCATCGACGGCCAGGTCATGCCCCCGCCTGAGTCTCCTGTTGTCGGCGGTGATAGCCCCGGGGAAGTCTAGCTGTGAGATTCTAGTAGGTCCTGCGCGCCTTTATTTATGGTTGTTTTGGGGCCTGTGTGCCCGTGCATATTTTACTTTTTGGGCCTGCGTGCCCGTTCTTTGTAATTCCTGAACATCGCCGGCCTTCTTGGTCTGTTTATCTCTATTTGTTTTGTTGCCCACGGGCTTTCCGAATGAATGTTTGTTTCGACTTTTGATTATTTGCCCGTGTTTATGTTTTAATATTTCGCGATAAAACTGGCCTAAGTTATGGCCCCGAGTCTTGCCCGTGTGTGGTTGTAACTTTGTTGGCAAATTTGCCTAAGTCTTTTGTTCGGGTCATGCTTGTGCTCGGCTTTCTATTCGGTGGCGAAATTCGCCTAAGTAACGACCTCGGGGAGAGATTCCTTTTCGACCCTTTTGGATGGTCCGACGTTCTTCGAGATTCGTCGGGCGTGCGGAGCAAAGCCGCTTGTTCGGGTGTATGACCCGGATCGGGGTTGTTCACCCGCAGCGTGAACTGCCCATCGCGAGCTGGGTGTTCTGCCCTACAAGTACTTCGACGGTGGAGCTCGGTTGAGGTGTCCACGTCGGGCACTATCGTTCATGCTCGTCTGTTGAACGATGTTATGCCGTTTGGGCGTAGGTCGGGCCTGTACCTTGGCCTTTCTACGGGGTCAGACGTTTTTCCTCGTTGACCGGACGTGGGTGTCGACGACGAGGGTCCTCGGTGTTAAGGGTTTTTAACTATAGTACTGCTTTAGTTTAGCAGCGTTCCAGGGTCGTGGTAGTGGTTCTCCGTCCAGTTGCTCGAGGTAATATGCCCCGGTACCAGTGGTGCCGTGGACGCGGTAAGGCCCTTCCCAGTTCGCGGCCAATTTCCCTTCGCGGGCGTCTTTCTGGTTCCTTCGTAACACCAGGCTGCCGATTTCAAACTCACGTTTAATGACCTTGTCGTCGTGGCGCAGAGCCACTCGTTGTTTTAAGGTGGCTTCGCGTAGGGCCGCCGCCGATCGGATTTCCTCGACTAAGTCGAGTTCGTCCCTGAGTGCCCCGTCGTTCATTTCTTTGTCGAGGGGATTCTCTGTTCGTCTGGAGGGTTCCCTGATTTCTACTGGGATGAAGACCTCGGTGCCGTATGTTAGTCGGAAGGGGGTCTCGCCCGTCGTTGAGTGGGGCGTGGTGCGGTATGCCCACAAGACACTGTGCAGCTCCTCGACCCAACCCCTCTTTGCTTCGTCGAGTCGGCGTTTGAGTCCCCGGAGAATGACCCTGTTCGCGGCTTCGGCTTGCCCGTTGGTTTGATGGTGCTCGACCGAGGTGAAGTGTTATTTTGTTCCTAGTTTGGTGACGAAGTCCTGGAACCCGTGGTCGGTGAATTAGGTGCCGTTGTCGGTCACCAGTGCCCTCAGGATTCCAAATCTGGCGAGGATGTTTCTCTTGTAGAAACGGAGGATGTTGTGCGAGGTGATCTTTGCGAGAGGCTCGGCTTCTATCCATTTCGTGAAGTAATCCACGACCACGATGAGGAATTTATTTTGGTAAGTCCCCTGCACGAAGGGGCCGAGGATATCCATGCCCCACCATGCGAACGGCCACGAAGACGACAATATGCTCAGTTCGTGAGGGGGGGGGGGGGGGGGGGGGCGAGGTGCATGTCACCGTGCCTCTGGCACTTGTCACACTTCTTGACGTGTTCCTTGGCGTCCTGCTGCATCGTCGGCCAGTAATACCCCGCTTGAAGGGCTTTCCTCGCCAGGGACTTACCACCCATGTGCTGGACGTTGATCCCTTCGTGTATCTCCCGCAGTACCTCGGGGACTGTGGATTCATCGATGCACTTTAGGAGGGGAATGGAGAATCCCCTGCGGTACAGTTTGTGCTCGAGCACCACGTAGGAGCATGCTCGTCGTTTTATGGTGGTCGCATCCGTCTGGTTCGAGGGGAGTTCGCCTTTCGTCAAGAAATTGTACACCGGGGTCATCCAGGACGAGGCGTCTCCTATGGCGTGGACTTCGACTGGTGTCGAGGATCTTTCGATGCTCGGGCGTGCTAGGGATTCTTGTATGACGGATTTGTTTCCGCCCTTCTTTCTCGTGCTCGCGAGTTTGGACAATATGTCTGCCCTTGTGTTTTGCTCGCGGGGGACATGTGAAATCTCTGCTCGTTCAAACTTTGTCATGTATTTTTTGACTAAGTTTAAGTATTCGACGAGGTTGTCGTTCTTGGCTTGGTAACTCCCCTGGACTTGGGAGGCAACGAGTTGGGAGTCTGTGTAGATTTGTATTTCGCGGGCTCCCAGGTCCTCGGCTAGCCTCAGTCCTGCGAGCAGGGCCTCGTATTCTGCTTGGTTGTTCGACGTCGGGAAGGAGAGAGCTAACGAGTGTTCGACCACTACGCCTTCCTCATTCTCTAGGAGGATTCCCGCACCACTTCCGGACGAGCTGGAGGCCCCGTCGACGAAGATGGTCCATTTGTGTTCCTTCCCAGTGGGTGGATCATGAGCGGTCATTTCCGCGACAAAGTCGGCTAGGGCTTGTACTTTCAGGGCTTTTCTACTCTCATACTGAATGTCGAATTCAGAGAGCTCCAAGGACCATTTCAACATTCTGCCCGCCATGTCGGGCCGACCATGGAGTTGCCTCACTGGTTGGTCGGTTCGCACGATGATTGTGTGGGCCAGAAAATAGTGTCTGAGTCTCCTCGCCGCGTTGACGAGGGCTAGAGCTACCTTTTCTATCTGTTGGTATCTGCTTTCGGGTCCTTGTAGGGCTTTGCTCGTGAAGTAGACAGGTTTCTGTCCGTCGATGGTCTCGCGGATGAGAGCCGCGCTGGTGGCTTCGTTTGAGACGGCCAAGTATAGGAACAGTGGCTCCCCGTCGGCTGGTCGAGATAATACGGGTGGTCGAGATAGACTTTGATTTAGGTGGCGCAGTGCCCGTTCACACTCCTCGTTCCATTCGAAGGCTGCTTCTTTACGAAGGAGTTTGAAGAAGGGGAGGGCGTGCTGAGCGGACCTCACGACGAAACGGGACAATGATGTGAGCATGCCGTTCATGACTTGTATCGACTTCTTCGACGTCGGTGTCGGGAGGTCAGAGAACGCTCATCACTTGTTGGGGTTAGCTTCGATTCCTCGTTCTGTTAGGTAGAATCCGAGGAATTTTCCTGCCTTGACTCCGAACGTGCATTTCTCGGGGTTGAATCTCATTTTACTTTGTCTTGCTTGGGCAAAGACTGCCTTGAGGTGTGCTGCATGGTCGGTGTCTGCTCGGGATTTGACGATTATGTCGTCCATGTAAACCTCGAGCATGTCCCTAATCTGCTTGTGTAAAACCTTGTTCATCATGCGTTGGTAAGTTGCCCCGGCGTTTTTTAGTCCGAAGGGCATTACATTGTAGTAATAGTTGCCCGAGCTGGTCATGAAAGCCGTGCAGTGTTTGTCGCCCACGGCCATCGGGATTTGGTTATAGCCCGAGTAAGCATCCATGAATGACAATGTTTTGTAGCCGGCCGAGTTGTCGACCAGCATGTCTATGTTCGGTAAAGGGAAAGCATCTTTCGGGCAAGCCCGATTGAGATCGGTATAGTCAACACACATCCTCCATTTTCCATTATTCTTTTTAACAAGTTCAACGTTTGACAGCCAGGTGGAATACCGGGCTTCAGAAATAAAATTTGCCTCTAGGAGGTCTTTTACAACTTTTTCAGCAGCCTCCGTTTTCTCTGGAGACTGCCTACGCCTACGTTGTACTACAGCCCTAGCGGCAGGATCTATGGCGAGGTGGTGATAGGCGACCTCCGGGTCGAGTCCGGGCATTTCCGCGGCGCTCCAGGCGAACAGGTCAGCATTCTCGCGCAAGCAGGCCTTGATTTGCTTCCTTTCCAAGTCGGGGAGATCCTTGCCAATCTTTACTCCTTTGCTCGGGTCTGTGCCGAGGGGGACGAGCTCAAAATCCCCGCCTGGTATCGGTCGGAGTGGAACTTGCTCGCCGTTGGGAGGCTCGTCCTGGTCGAAACGAGCGTCCAGAGCTATAGAGTCGACCTTTAGTGGAGCTTTCTGGACTTCTTCCTTGACGGACTCTTGCTTGTCGGGCTCCTGTCGTGTCCTTTTGGCGGGCCTTGTCCCTACGTCGACAGTGTCGCGTCCCTTAGATGCAACGTTGAAGCACCTCCGAGCAGCGGTTAGGTCTCCTTGGATAGTAGCTACCCGTGCCCTCTTGGTGTAGAATTTCATCTTCAGGTGGACGGTGGAGGGCACCGCTGTCAGTTCTGCCAGTGTTGGTCTTCCCAGGATGCAGTTGTAGAGGGACGGGCAGTCGATGACGAGGAAGCGTACTTTGACCTGTCTCGTCGCTGTTCCCTCGCCGAATGTGACCAAGAGCTCGACATATCCCCAAGGTTTGGAGGTCGAGCCGACATATGGTGAGAGATGTGAGTCGTCCAGCTGTAGAGTTCAGAACAATTGGCTGTACATTACGTCGACGGAACTTCCTTCGTCGACGAGGATGCGATGCACATCGAAGTTGGCCATTCTTGCCCTTATCAGTAAGGGGATGACCGTGTTGGGGGCTCCCCCGAGGAGCTCTTCTAGATAGAAGGTGATGGGTTCTGACCTGCCCTTCACCCTTTCAAATGTCACTGTTTGCGGGGGTGCCGCGTCGACCAGCTCATCCAGCTTCCTCTTTGCCGAATTAATGGTCAAGTCGTTGAATCCTCCGCCGTTGATGACCATGGCGGAGGGGAAATATTCCCACCTGCTGTGTGTTGTGAGCGGCTCCTGCAGGTGTTCGGGGACGTCGAAGTCCTTGGGTCTGGTCACAGAGAAGGCGGTCTGGATGGGGACCGACTCGTCAGATGGTCGGGCGTCTTCCTCCGGCTCTCCTATCTCCCGGGCGTCACGGCGAGGAGCATCGTTTCGCCGGTATTGTGCGAGCCTTCCTCCCTTGATGAAGGTTTCGATGGCGTCCTTGAGGTGGACGCAATCCTCAGTCAGATGACCATGGCTCCTATGGTACTGACAATATTTGTTCTTGTCCGCTCCGGGCTTGGCGGGAGCAGGTCGGGGACATTTGACGCCTCCGTCCTTGAAGTCCGTGCTAGCACACTCCTCCAAAATGCGCTCGCGGGAAGCTGTAAGCGGAGTGTACTCGGTAAAACGCCCCGAGGGTCCCCGTTGCTCTCGGACTTCCCAGGGTCTGTCTTCTTTTCTTTTCTCCCCGGTTCGTCGAGGAGGAGGAGCTTCCTGGTACGGGTTGCTGTTGGACCCACGAGTCCTGGGGTCTCGGGCTCTGTTGGCCGCTTCTCTCTCCTCATAGTCCATGTATGCCCCGGCCTTTTCGAGGAGGGCATCGAATGTTCTGGGTGGCTCGATGCCCACGACCTTTCTGAATTCCGTGCCGGGGAGGAGCCCCCTCTCCAGCAGATATCTCTTCATATGGTCCGCACAGGGGACCTGTATGGCTTCGCGGTTGAAGCGATTGATGAACTCTCTCAAGGTTTCATCCTGTCTCTGGATGATGGCCTCGAGAGATGCCTCGGTCTTCGGGTGTCGCCGAGATACCATGAATGAACTGATGAACTGGTTCTTCAGGTTCCGCCACGAGGTGATTGACCCCGGGGCGAGTCCTTTGTACCAATCCATTGCCGCCTTCCCGAGGGTCGTGGGGAACAACCGGCATTTGATAGGCCCCCCGACATTGTGATAGTGCAGCATAGCCTTGAACCCGTCTATGTGGTCGACCAGGTCTGCGACTCTATCGTATTCCTTCAAGTGTGGAGGCTTCTCCATGCCCGGGGGGATGGGCGCCTCCATGATAGCTTGCGACAGGGGACCGCGGGGGTCGTCCTCGTCGCTCCGCTCTGGGGACAGAGATGGGGACCTATAATACTGTCGGGCACGACGGTCCTGGTCGTGCTGGGTATCTCTCGAGCGTGGTGCTCGTTGATTGGTTCTTCCACACCCGTCTCCGGGGTGTCTTCTCTCCTGTCTCGCGGGGGCGCGGTCGCGTCCTCCGGCTTCGATGATGGGTTGCCTCTCCAAAGGGGGCCGTTTCCCCGATGGGCGGGGCGACGGGCTTCGAGAGGTATCTCTGTAATGTCTCCGCGGGAGAGACGGGAGATGAACTTCAGTCACTCGAGGAGGTGGAGTCTGGGGCCTTCGGTGCCTCCTCGGGGGTCTTCGATCGTCTTCAAGTGCCCTCAATCTTTCCCCTTGGGCGAAGATGAGGTAATTTGTCTGATTGATCGCAGCGAATAGCGCTCGGGTTGTGGCATCCGCCCCGGCGGGGACGGGGACTTCCTAAAACTGGGCAGCCCGATAGTTCGCGAGAGCCGCATCGTTCTCTTCGAGTGGCGGAGGGACCGAGGAGGATGACGCGATAGCTCCGTCGCGGTGGATTGAAGGCCCTGGGGCAGTTGACACAGGGGTGGTGTTGTGACCGGGGTTACCGGTGTTATCCAGGTGTCCATTTTTATCCGCGAGGCCGTGGTTGGTGTCGACGACGCGGATGTTTTGCTCATCACGAACTTGGTCAGCCATGACGGTGGTAGTTAAGTTGAGCTTTGGTCTTTGAGTTGTTACAAGATAGGGAAGCTAGATTCCCACAGACGGCGCCACTGATCTTACCGGATCAGACTTGGACCGTCACGACTGGCTCTGAGCTGAAGTTGAACGAGATGGGGGGGGGGGTACCTGCAAGGCACTCCGATGCTAAAGTAAGTGGCAGTACGAGCAGGCAAGAAAGTGTGTGTATGGTAAAAGAATGAATACCTGACCCTCTGAGAACAAAGGGTATTTATAGCCCCCAGCACTGGGCCAAGGTCCCTTCATTGGGCCGGGCAGGTTTGGCCCAATGAAGGAACTGCCAGGTTCTACGTGTGTAGTGGGGACCCGCACGTGGTCTCCTTCCTGGGTGTTCTGCGAGAAGTACGAACGGACGGGGACGCGGTCTTTTCGGAATCCAGGTGATGGCGTAATGGTCATAGTCTGCCCTACGAGGAGTGCTCGAGCTGAGGTCGAGCTGGACTGCATGAAGTCGAGGATGTCATGGACACGGCTGTAGCTTCTTGGTCGGCGTGACCCCCTGCAAGGCCGTTTGGATGGGGCCTTCATCCTTGCTTTTGGGCCAGCCCGGCCCAGTCCAGAACAATTTTCATACATCAATTTGTCAAATAGCATTGAGTAATATATCGATGCATAGGAATTTTCCGAGACTTTTTTGTTTTGAATTATGTGTTGAGTTGCTTATAATCACTTTTGATTATAAGTGTTTTTTCATATCAACACAACATAAAGAAAAATTATGAAACTTTGATTGCACACCAAGTGTTTGACAAATTGTTTAGCTTGTTCAACTCAAGAAAATTGCAATGTTCCATCTCATACTCTCATTTGCATTGATGAAGCGACGCAATGATAGCCTAATAGCTAAGATGTAATGATGACAATCATAGGGTTCTCTAGGCATGTGTTATCAATGCGCAGATGGTCCCAACTATAAATATGAGAGGAGTAATGCGTTTTATATTTTTCATTCTTCTCTCACGCTGCTCGTTATTGCTCGCCTGTCAACCGCCACTGTTTTTGAAGTTTGTACTGCTCTCCACCGCTCTTCTCAACCTTCTTTATCCTTCAATCGGTAAGTTTTCAATTCTTCGTTGTTATTAGACTTATTTAGTTCAGATGTTTGTGATTTAGCCTTAGAATTACATGCGGTTAGGGTTAGGGTGTTGTCAGTTGAGATTTTTTAAACGAGTATTGGTGGAGAACAATGGTTTCGTGTTTTAGAAGCGTCAGAGCTATCGTAGGTATCCCTTTGATATTCACGATGCACCGTGGGCGATTTCTGAAGGCTCTAGGTTGTTTCGTCACGGAATGAGGTCTATCCTTGTTTGAAGAAGTGTTCGTTTGCTCGAATGCCTTGGTGAGGGTTCTGGTCGGGGACACAATCCTTGTTTATCAGCGACTGTTGTACCCCAAAATTTACCCTCCCATTTCCTCAACATTTTCTCATCACAAGACCCTTGAAGATCAAGATCCAGTTAGAGTTTCCTCTGCTCAAGACTTCTCCTTGCACTGTGGACTCAAATTAGGGTTTGTGTTTGCCCAAGGATGTTTTGACCTAAAATGCCTAAGATGACTTTCATGCTTCATGTTGGACTCCCAAGTTTATCCTCACCAAGTTTCAAGTCCTGATTCTAAGTTTTGCCCAATCAATTGGACAGTTGACCTAGAAATCAACTGTATTGGGGAAAAAGTCAACTGTGGCCAATTGACAGTCAAAACTCATGAAATTTGACCCACATCAACATATTGAACTCATATGGACCATTTGATCAAGTTTGGATCACAATTCCACAAGAAATTTGATCAGATCACCAAAAGGGCAAAATGGTCATTTTTAGGGTTTTGACTGCACAAAGGTAATTTTTGACTGTTTGACCTAGCCAATGGCAAATCAAGCTCACATATGAACTCAAGGACCCCATGGAATTATCTTGACATGTTCATCAAGCTCAAAAGATCCCAAGTACACAAGATTGACAGTTGAATTTCCCAGTCAATTGATCAATTTTGACTGTATACTGAAAAGTCAAACTTTGACTTTTTGGTCAAAATCAAGAGTCAAGATTCATTTTTCATCAAAATATGCCAAATCATGAAACTTGTTCACCAATAAATCACAAAATGCAAATTAGGGTTAGAAAATGGAATTTTTCATAACTTAGAATTTTTCTAAGTTATGAAAAACCCTAATTTTTCCCCAACTTTGCCCCATCTTTTCACCAAGATCCATTTGGATTCAAACAAAAGTCAAAACATGAAAGTTGTAGCTTGTTGCATAATCTACAACTTTGATTCACAAAGTTTTCTCATTTGAAGCTTGTATCTCAAGTTACAATTTTTTGAATAAGGGCACTAAACCATTTTTAACTTAGTGAAATTTTAACCTATTTTGACAAGGTTTTCTACCCCACTCCAAGGCCATTTTCCATACCCTTCCAATAGGAATTTCAATTTGCATTTCAAAGATGGATTGTAGTACACATTCCAAGCTTTCCAAAATGTCCAAGAACTCATCAAACAACCTCATAACTTGAGAGATTCGAATTTCACAAGTTGGCAAAAATTCACTTTTGTTCTTCATCAAAACATGTCCATAACTTTGCAAATTTGAACTCAGCATGCTTTAGGCTTGATTACAGGTCCTTGAACCATTCCATACTCAATAATTTAATGCATATTCAATGTGTTAAGGTGTTGTTCTTTGAGTGCAAGCATTGTATGCAAGATTAATCCTAAACTAGATAAAGTGCTTTATCCATTTTTGTAAAAAGCTAGCTTTATGTCAAATTGAAATCCAAGCAAGTACAAGCAAAATCCTTTTGGCACAAGATTATGGACAAGTTGCTCTGATCAAGAGAAGATTATGCAGCAGGATTAGAGGCCCCCTACTGACCTAAAACACCAAGTGACCATTGCTTGCTTAAAATTCAAGTAACATTGCATAACTTGGGCCAACTTTGATCTCAGCTTACAAACACAAGAAAGAAGTTATCAAACACATCAGAAAGAACATATCCAAGCTAACACACGAGCCCTTGCCCTCTCAAACACTCCCATTGCCATAATCACCTTGAAACTGCTCAAACAGAGCAACCCCTGCAGATTGAGTGCTATCTCTCAATCCCTTCGAGCATTTTGGTCCAAACCTGTTCCTCTACCTTCCTTACAACCTATGCAAGCTAACCATGACCTAAAACCTGATATGTAATCCCTCTAACAGTTTCCACCATTTTCATTTTTTCCTTTTGCAGTTGAAGTTCTATAGCTTGATTCAGAAGCTCTCAAGACCAAGTAAGCATTGAAACAGCATCCCTGGACCTCAAGGAAGCTTTTCCAATCATCACCTTGCACTGAAGGCTCCTACATTTCCAGTTTGAACTTCAACTGAACAGGTAAGTTTTTGAATTCGTATCTCTCTTATAAGGCATTGTTAGCTTTAGGTTTGTGAAGAGAACATGTCATAATCATTGCCCTGAACATGCCCATATAAGTAAATTTTATTTATATTATGTGTGTTGTAAGAATTTGATGCCTGAACTTTGAACAAAAATTAGGTTAAAATTTGGGAGAGAAGAAATTCTCTCTCATTTCTGAGAGTTAGATCATGTTCTTTATATGTATAAAATCGTGAGATTATACTTTACATGTTTTGTGTTGAAAGTTTGTTCAAAGGATCAAAGAATCAGGACCTTGATGTTGAAGCAAGAGGCGCGCGTTTTTGAACTCAGTCTTGGCCAAAGGTTGAAGACAGTGTCTTCTTGGGCTGGGCTTTTGTGTTATTTCTCTTCACACCACTTTTTTTGATTCACACCCCCTGAGCCCATTTGTTCATTTTTTTAACATTTTTGACTTTTTCCTTTTTTTTGTTTGACTTGTTTATTTTTTCCCAGCACATTAAAATTTTGAAAATATTTTTTCCATCATTTTTTGTATTTATTGCATATTTATTTGTTTATTTCCTTTGTTTATACATAAACATTATATATATACTATTATTAGAATAAATAGAAAAATAGAGTAAATACATTTTTATTTTTATTTACCTTCTAAAAATATTTCACATAAAAAATGCTTTTCTTTTTTATTTATTTTATTAAAATATTAAATATATTATTTTTGTATATAATGCATATTTAAGAACTTAATATATATATATGTTTATTAATATATTTAAGTTAAAATATAAAAATACTTGAATTTTTCATTTTTATTAATATTTGATACAAAAATACTTTTTTCATAATATACTTCATTTTATTTTATTTTTTATAAATAATAAATAAATATTTGTATTAAATTAGATAATAATACATTTTCTTTAAAATTAGGGTTTTTGCCCTAAATTCAAAATACTCCAAAAAATAATATATTTTTATTTTCTTTTCTCTTTTACATAAATAATATTTTTTCATACATATACAAAACATTTCTTTTGCATCTTGCATTCTTATTTAATTTTTGTACATTGATTAAATTGCAAATATTCAAAATTGATGTAATAGTTTAGGGTTTACAATTACTTGTCAATACCCCCATTTGAACATTTGTACCCCCTTCCCATATTTGGTTTTGTAATAGCTTAGTAAATTTATTTTCGCACTTTATTGCTTTCTAATGATAACATGTTAGAACTAGGGTTTGTATGCGAAAAAACGATAAAAAAATAGTTATGACCTAATCTCAAGATAAACAAGCATGGAAATGGACACACAAATCACACTTGCACCCCCTAGGGTATTCCACTTGTTGCCTTTCAAAATTGGGCCATATTGCATGTTGAACTTCTTTGGGCAAAGCAAACAATTTGAATGATCATAGTCCCTCGATAAAACTTTTCAAAACAAACAAAAATAAATGATCAAGTCCCTTAAAGAAAGTTGCCCAAAGACATTTAACGCCGTTGCAATTATGGTCTAAACGATGACCCGCGCCTGTCCCTTTCACATCCTAACATAAGGTTGTCCACCAAATTCAATGGTGGAACAAACTTGTTAAAAGGGTTAAAACATAGCAATAATCTTTTGAGAAATTTAGGAATAGATAACCTCTTAGTTACTTGAATCAAACTTGCAAAACAAAACACTTGCCTAATTTCAAAACCACACCTCACAACACTTTCAAAACAACTTTCAAAAACAAATGAAAATCTTTTCAAAAGACATACACCTTTGTATACATCCCCACATGGATCATTACAAAGGTTGCCTCCACATTGGCTTCTTTTCAAAAAAACTTTTTTTTCAAACCCACACACTCAAGCACCATTTCAAACAATTGAAAACAAAAGGCAAGTGATCTAAGCAAGTAACTAAGAGCCCATGGATAACCATGGATAGAAAGGGTGCTAATACCTTCCCTTTCTATAATCTACTCCCCGAACCCAAGAAAACATCTCAAAAGGTTTTTGCTGTGCTTTTTAACCTTTCCTTAGGATAAAATAAAAAGTCGGTGGCGACTCTTGCTAACCGCAACATTTGCGAATACAAACGCAAAACCTCAAGTCAGTTCTCCCACCGTATCACAGAACTGGCGACTCTGCTGGGGAATATTTAAAAGTGGAGTAACCTTAGGGCTTAGATCACCTTTGTTTTCAATTGATTGTCTTGTTTGCTTTTACATTTGTGGGCTTTGTATCGGAGTTTTATAGATCCTAACCCGGATCTTGGGATACCTTCTTAGAAAGTAATAACAAGGCTGTGAGGGAACTGTGCGGGGTATACCGACATGGTTGAAGCAGTCTGCTACGTTGATGTGGCACTTTGGTGTGTACCGGTAACCCTTGAGTTCAGTCAAGGAGAGTACGGGGCCGCCGCGTGGTGTCATGAAGCATCAACTGACCTTAGGAACCTTAATTGAACCATCTTGGCCTTTTTAGGGTAGTGAGATAACTGACTTTGGTGCAGTCCGAGGTTGGTTGATACTCGATACTACACTCAATTGAGGGTTGCTTTCCTGGGATATTTCGGTCGCCAGTTCAGTGGCTAAATCGAAACGATGAACAATGAAAGTAATCCAGTGATGTTGGGACCTTTAGAACCCGGTTACTTCTAATAGGACAGGTTGAGCCCACCAAACTTCAAGAGGGTAATACCCAGACCCCATGCAGGCCTAAACCCTAAGGGATTGTCTTGTGTGACTTGTGTGCCTTACCATGTTTGCCTTTGTGAATATTTGTGGTGTGTTTAATCATAACATCATGACATCATACAAACATCATGAGCATTGACTAACCATTTCAAGGGTTTCGAATCTTCATCTTTGTTCTTGTTTTATAGGACATGGAAACTGCTCGCAGAAAGACAATTCAGATTAGCATTGTAAAGATCCCTCCTCAGCTTAAGGAACTTATGTCCAGGATTCCCGAGGGTTCTTCATTCAGTGAGAGACATGGAAGACTCATCAGCTTGGTTAACACCAACATTGAGGAAGATTTGATAAAGGTCCTGTTCCAGTTCTTTGACCCTCTTCACCACTGTTTCACTTTCCCTGACTATCAGTTGGTACCCACTTTGGAGGAATTTTCTCAACTCCTGAGAATTCCTATCCTCAATCAACTACCCTACAACGGTACGGAAGAGGAACCTAAGCTTGAAGAGATTGCTAAGGCCATGCACTTACAACCGTCTGACCTCAAGGGACATTGGGAAGTTAGAAGTGGTATCAAGGGGTTCTTAGCCAGGTTTCTGTTCGAGAAGGCCCAAGAATGTTGGAACTCCCTTGACCTACAAGCTTTTGAAGAAGTTATGGCCCTCCTTGTCTATGGTTTGGTGTTATTCCCTAACCCAGATCAGCTTATTGATATCAGTGCTGTCCAGATCTTCATGACCAGGAATCCTATACCTACGTTGCTGGGGGACATCCTTCACTCATGTTACACTCGAACCATGAGAAGAAGGGGTGTCCTCATGTGTTGCACTCCTCTCCTGGGAAGATGGTTTATTTCGCACCTTCCACAATCAGTTTTGAAGAACGAGCGGGGTTTGAGATGGTCACAACGGTTAATGACTCTCACGCATGCAGATATACATTGGTGCCCTAGGTCCAGGGAAGACGTCACTATCATTGATCGTTGCGGGGAGTACCCTAATGTTCCTTTATTTGGAATCAAAGGAGGTATTACTTATAACCCATGCCTGGCTTGGAGACAATTTGGTTATGCTCGGAGGGATGGACCTCATGGCATGTTAATTCCTAACATAGTTTTTGATTTCGACAACGATACTCAAGGACTTCGTCAGAGATTTATCAGAGCTTGGAGGATGCCAAGTAGGATAGACAGCAAGACACTGGGGCACAGGAACTCCATCCCGTTGGAACCCTATCTCAAGTGGGTACGAGCCCGCTCCCAGAAGTTAGTGATGCCTTATCCTCACATGCTCCCTGTGATCAAAGAACTAGTCTTGGAAGGAGAGGTGTCCTACACCATTCAACATCCTGACATGCCCACCTCCTGGGAAGAAATGCAGAAGAGCTGGGTCCAGCTTAAGGAAGAACGGAATTCTCTTGAGACCAGTCTACATGCTAGTGAAAAGAAGGTCCTGGAACTCACTCGCCTACTGCACGAGGAGAGGAATCTCAACACCTACATCGCACCAAAGAGGATGCGCAATGTTTTTTTGCCTTGAGAAGTCATTTTGTAATATTTGGCCCATGGGGCATTTATGTACTAACGAATTTCTCCTTATTAATATGATGTGCGTTCCTTTTTGTCTGCAACAAATTTTGAATATTCTAAATCCTTGAATGCATTGCATACATACGCATTCCATTGCACCATATGCATAGCAGGTACCCTATTTCACAGGTTGCTTAATCTTCTTCGCTGTTTGTGTGAACAGTCATCATGAATCCAGACTCCTCCAGTGAGCAAGCAATCAAGGCCCTTCAGGCCCAAAATGCACAGTTTCAAGAGATGGTCCTAAGCCTAGCTCAAGGTCAGCAAGAGTTGAAGACTCTACTCCTGAAGAAGAAGAAGAAAAAGAGGACTGCGCTGTTCAACACCGGACGCAGATTTGGGAACACACTCCATAATGAAGCTGATCCAACTACTTCTTCTGCTGAGAAAAACAGTCCCCAAGGGGGAGGAGCTCCTAGTCCCGCAGTCTCCGACAACGAGACGGACTATAACGACGAACAATACCCACCTGCTGCTGACAGATACAAGCAATTGGAGGACCGCTTGAGCGCCATGGAAATTCAGAATGTGCCGGGGTTGGATTTCGGAGATTTGGGGTTATCTTCTGGGGTAGTAATTCCACACAAGTTTAAGGCGCCTGCCTTCGCCAAGTATGATGGGGTCTCCTGCCCAAAGCTACATCTGAGGTCGTACGTAAGGAAGATCCAACCTTACACGGCGGATAAGAACCTCTGGATTCACTTCTTCCAAGATAGCCTCTCGGGGTCACAGCTTGAATGGTTCTACCAATTAGATGGAACTAGCATCCGACACTGGGAAGATTTGGCAACCGCATTTTACAGACAATACCAATACAATTCTGATCTCGCTCCTACGCGTACCCAACTTTAGGGTATGTCTCTAGGAACGGGTGAAGGGTTCAAAGAGTACGCTCAAAAATGGAGAGATTTGGCTGGCAGGGTGCAGCCTCCGTTGACTGATCGAGAGCTGGTTGATATGTTTCTAGGGACGTTGTCTGGTCAGTTTTTCAATCATTTGGTGGGTAACTCCTCCGCTGGGTTTACAGATTTGATATTGACAGGAGAAAGAATTGAAGCTGGCATCAGGTCAGGCAAGATACAAAAGGCTGCCTCCACAAGTGCTGAGAAGAGGCCGTTTAAGAAGGAAGCAAGTGCCGTCTATGGTACTAGAAGACAAGTCAAGCCCGAAAGTCGCCAAGCCGTCAATGCTTTGGTCATCTCAAAACCTGTTGCTGCTCCTCAGCAGTACAATCAACAAAGAAGCGAAAGGCCCAAGAGGCAGTATACCCGACTGAGTATGACCTTATCTCAAATTTTACCCCAACTGTTATCCACCAACCTGGTGACCCTCAAAGAAGCTCCTAAAGTTGTCAACACTGCGTCTCCTAAGTATAACCCAAATGCCCAGTGTGCTTATCATTCTGATAGTCCCGGGCACACTACTGATGATTGCTGGGCCTTGAGAAACAAAGTGCAAGATCTGATCGACGCAAAGGAAATCCAGTTTGAAGCGCCGGAAAGACCAAATGTTGTAACTGCTCCTATGCCCCAGCATAGGGTAAATGCCATTGAGGAGGAATTGTATGCTGTTTCGGTAAATGAAGTTGTTACCCCTCTGAAGACCGTCAAGAAGAACCTACTGCGGGCCGGTTTATTTCCGGGTTGCAGTGAGGGTTGCCTGTTCTGTGCTGTTTCCCTATCTGGTTGTCCCTTGCTGAGGTTAGGCGTCCAAAGCCTAATGGATAGCAAGGAGATTCTATTCAAGAAGTCTGTTGTTCAGTTGGTTCCGGTAAAAGAAGTTTCTGTGGTTACCATCTTCAATAATCCAATCAAGGCTCTCCCGAAGAAGCCTGTTCAAATCATGACTGTTGCACCTGTGATTATTACTGTTCCGGGGCCTCTCCCCTACGTATCTGATAAAGCTGTCCCCTGGCATTATGGGGCGGACGTATATGTGAATGGAATCAAACAAGAATTCGACACTGGCGCCAGTATCTGCGATATCACTGGTCCAGCCAAGGTCACCCGCAGTGGCAGGCTCTTCTCGCCTGACATTGCACCGCCCGCTATTCGAAAACCCCTCCTTATAACACCTACAAGTGTACCTGTTACTGTTGCTGATAAAGTTGTTTCCCCTGCCGTCGAGTCATCTAATGCTCGGGGCAAAGGGATTGAAGAAGAGCCTGCCCGGATGGAGGCACCGATACCTATAAATGCTGAGGCCTCCCAACAAGAAGTGGAGGAAATCCTGAAGATAATAAAGAAAAGTGATTTCAATGTTGTCGAGCAGCTGGGGCATACGCCCTCCAAGATCTCCATGCTCTCCTTATTGCTATGCTCCGAGGCCCATGCTAAGGCCTTAATCTCATTTCTCAAGACGGCCCATGTGCCGCAAGAAACGTCTGCAGTCCAGTTCACTGATTGCGTAGCAAATCTGACAACAGACAATGGCTTGGGTTTTTCAGATGCTGACCTGACTGCGAAGGGAAGAGACCACAATGATGCCCTGCATGTCTCTATCGAATGCAGGGGCACTACTCTGGCGCATGTATTGGTGGATACTAGTTCCTCCTTGAATGTTCTACCGAAAAAGGCTTTAGAACGTTTGGATTATGAAGGCCTAGAACTGAAGCCCAGCAATATCATCGTCAGGGCCTTTGACGGTTCAAAAAGGATGGTTCATGGAGAGGTTGACATCCCTATTCGTGTGGGCTCTCAAGTGTTTGACTCTACTTTTTATGTAATGGATATACGTCCATCGTACTCTTGTCTACTGGGTCGACCTTGGATCCATAAAGCTGGGGCAGTGACCTCCACCTTGCACCAGAAGCTGAAGTATCCCGTCAGGGGGAAGATCGTCACTGTGCAAGGAGAACAGGAGTATATGGTGAGCCATTTGAATTCCTTCAGATACATCGAGATGGATGGGGAGTTTATTGAAACCCCCTTTCAGCATTTCGAGGAGGTGCATCCAATTTCAGCAGCAGCAGAAACAACAGTCGAAGAGAATGTTTCCTTGAAGATGGCTTCCCTAAGGGATGCCCGGGCTGTAGTTCAGAAAGGCAATTGTGCAAACTGGGGTCAGCTTCCTGACTTCACTCAGAAGAATGACAAGTTTGGGCTGGGCTTTACTGCAGAGGCTCAGAGGGCTGTGCGCAAGGAGAAGATCAGAAAGGCTCCGGTGTTTATCTCCAGCTCAAGGGTGAATGCTATCGAGGAGGATGTAGAGGAAGCGGAGTTTGACAGTTGGATCTACCCGACTACCAGCAACGGACCAAGCAACTGGACGGCAAAGGATTTTACCCCTATCACATTTGTCACGCAGTAATTAATTTCTTTTGATTTCCAAATTTGTAACAAACAATATGTTAAAACTTTGTTGGCTCGGTGTCCTACCCGGGGCATCGTAGCTCCATTCGTGAGGGCTTTTTGTATGACATTTTCATATATCATCAATCAAAACATTGGACGTTTGTTGCATTTCAAATCTTGTGCTCTTTTCCTTTCTGTGTTATATATATTGCAAAACAGCTATATTTACACACACTCACTTATACAGGTTTCAATCCACTCTGGATCTCACTGGTAACAGCTCTGCTACCGCCAGTTATGACTTCGAAAATCTGATCAACTTGGCCGAGGACGAAGGTGAAGATGATTGCGAAGTGCCTGGTGAACTCGCAAGACTGCTACTCCAGGAAGAGAGGGCCATTCAGCCACATGAAGAGCCGGTGGAGACAATTAATCTGGGTACTGAGACAGATAGGAAAGAGGTCAAGATTGGTGCCAATCTAGAGCTCAGCGTGAAGCAACGATTGATCCAGATGCTACAAGACTACATAGAGATTTTTGCTTGGTCCTATGAAGATATGCCAGGTTTGGATGCCGACATTGTAGTTCACCACCTACCAACCAAGGAAGATTGCCCTCCGGTAAAGCAAAAAGTCCGACGGATGCGTCCAGAGATGTCTGAAAAGATCAAGGACGAGGTTATGAAACAGTTTGATGCCGGGTTCCTTGCAGTGACTTCTTACCCTCAGTGGGTTGCCAATGTGGTGCCAGTACCGAAGAAGGACGGTAAAGTCAGAATGTGTGTTGACTACAGAGATCTAAACAGAGCTAGCCCCAAGGATGACTTCCCCCTACCTCACATTGATGTCCTTGTTGACAATACAACTCAACACAAGGTGTTCTCCTTCATGGATGGTTTTTCAGGGTATAATCAGATCAAGATGGCTCCAGAGGATATGGAGAAGACTACATTTGTGACTCAGTGGGGCACCTTCTGTTATAAGGTCATGCCATTCAGATTAAAAAATGCTGGGGCAACCTATCAACGTGCTATGGTTGCTTTATTTCATGATATGATCCATCATGAGATTGAAGTATACGTTGATGACATGATTGCAAGGTCTCAAACTGAGGAGGAGCACCTTGACCATCTGAGGAAGTTGTTTGACCGACTCAAGTTGTACAAGCTGAGATTGAATCCCAACAAATACACCTTTGGGGTAAGGTCCGGAAAATTGCTAGGTTTCATTGTAAGTGATAAAGGTATTCAGGTGGACCCTGCCAAGGTAAAAGCCATACAAGAGATGCCGACTCCAAAAACAGAGAAAGAAGTTAGAGGCTTCCTGGGACGACTGAATTACATTGCCCGCTTCATCTCACACCTGACTGCTACTTGTGAGCCAATCTTCAAATTGCTGAAGAAAGATCAAGTGGTACGCTGGAACGATGAATGTCAGGCCGCCTTCGAAAGGATAAAGGAATATCTCCAAGAGCCACCCATTCTTATGCCACCGGTGGAAGGAAGACCTCTGATACTATACTTGACAGTACTTGACAATTCAATGGGGTGTGTGCTGGGGCAGCATGACGAGTCTGGCCGAAAAGAGCACGCTATTTATTACTTGAGCAAAAAGTTTACCGACTGTGAGTCTCGTTACTCACTGCTTGAGAAAACTTGATGCGCTCTCGTATGGGCTGCTCGCCGGCTGAGACAGTATATGCTGACTCACACTACCTTATTGATTTCAAAAATGGATCCCATCAAGTACATATTTGAAAAGCCCGCTCTGTTTGGAAGAATAGCGAGATGGCAAATGATCTTAACAGAATATGATATCCAGTATACAACTCAGAAAGCAATTAAAGGAAGTGTACTGGCGGATCATTTGGCACACCAACCTGTGGACGATTACCAATCATTGAACTTTGATTTTCCGGACGAAGACATCATGGTGGTAACTGACTGTGAAGTACCTGGACCGGACGAAGGACCCGAGGAAGGATCCCGATGGTCTATGCATTTTGATGGAGCCTCCAATGCTTTGGGTAACGGCGTCGGCGCTGTAATCATATCTCCCAAAGGAACTCATACTCCCCTCACCGCCCGATTATGTTTCAGCTGCACCAACAATATGGCAGAATACGAGGCATGTATCATGGGTCTTCAAGCTGCAATCGATTTGAGGATCAAGTTTCTGAGTGTCTTCGGGGATTCCGCTCTCGTGATCAATCAGATCAAAGGCGAGTGGGATACGAAACACCCGAATCTTATTCCTTACAAGGAGTATGTGTCGACCTTGCTCCCCCACTTTGAAGAGATAACTTTTGAGCACTTCCCTAGAGAGGAGAATCAGCTAGCGGACGCCCTGGCTACGATGTCTTCAATGTTCAAAGTTAAATGGGACAATGAGGCTCCCCGAATCATTATCTGGAAGTTGGATGAACCGACATACTGCTGCGAGCTCGAGGCTGAGAAGGTTATTGAAAAACCCTGGTATCATGAGGTGAAGAGGTACTTGGAAGCTCAGGAATACCCTGAAGGTGCGTCTGTCAATGATAAGAAGTTCATGAGGAGGTTTGCTGCAAAATTCTTCCTCAGCAACGGCATTCTCTACAAACGGAATCATGATTCAACTCTGCTACGTTGTGTGGATAAGGCTGAAGCAGAGAAAATTATGATAGAACTGCATGAAGGTACATTTGGAACACATTCCAGTGGACACACCATGGCTAAGAAAATCCTTCGGGCAGGATATTTCTGGTCCACAATGGAAGCCGATTGTTACCAACACTCCCGAACTTGTCATAAATGCCAGATCTATGCTGACAAGGTGCATATCCCTCCGGTTCCTCTGAACGTCCTAACGGCACCTTGGCCTTTTGCAATGTGGGGCATCGATATGATCGGTGAGATCCGACCGACGGCATCCAATGGGCATCGCTTCATCTTGGTGGCGATCGATTACTTCACGAAATGGGTTGAGGCAGCTTCCTACGCCACAGTAACCAAGAGTGTCGTGGCACGTTTCATCCGGCATAATCTGATCTGTCGTTACGGCGTCCCAGAAAGAATCATTACGGACAATGGTACCAATCTCAACAACAAAATGATCACTGAACTCTGTGAACAATTCAAGATACAGCACCACAATTCTTCTCCCTACCGGCCGAAGATGAATGGGGCTGTAGAGGCAGCCAATAAGAATATCAAGAAAATTGTGCAGAAGATGACAGTGACCTATAAAGATTGGCACGAGATGTTACCGTTCGCTCTTCATGGGTACCGTACCTCAGCAAGGACGTCAACCGGAGCAACTCCTTTCTCCTTGGTCTATGGCATGGAGGCAGTCTTGCCAATTGAAATCCAGATACCCTCTCTCCGGATAATGAAGGATGCCGACTTGAATGAAGATGACTGGATCCAGACTCGACTTGATCAATTGAAGCTGATTGATGAAAAGAGGCTCACTGCTATCTGTCATGGTCAAACGTATCAAAAACGAATGATCAGGGCATTTAACAAGAAAGTCAGACGACAAGAATATCAAGTTGGGGACCTGGTAATCAAACGCATCATCCTTCCTCAAAGTGATCCCCGGGGCAAATGGACCCCTACATACGAAGGGCCATTTGTGGTTAAACGTGTGTTCTCAGGAGGAGCCTTGATCCTGACCACCATGGATGGTGACGACCTTCCTCACCCCGCCAATGCAGACATAGTGAAAAAATACTACGCATAAATAAAAGACCCGTTAGGTTGACATACCTAGACAAAAATAAGGGCTTCCCGGCGAACCAAAAGGGTTCGGGCAAAAATAAGGGATGAAATTAATAAAAAAATCTGTACACCCGGCAAGTCGAAAACCTGAAAGGGCGGCTTGGGCAAAAATGGGTATCCCGGTGGACCGAAAACCCGAAAGGGCGGTCCAGGCAAAAGTTAGGGATAAAAGCGTAACACGATGTCTCATTGGATCACTTCGCATCCGGAATTCGGCATCAACTATCTGGCTCAGACTTCGGCATCGACCAATCAGCTTCATCTTCAACTAGGCAGCAAAGTGATGAGACGCTTGAAGACATAAAGGCGATAGCAGAGTTGGAACCCGGTGGGATTGTTCACATAGCTGTTTTGTTTCCTTTTTCAAATTGTAAACTCTATGTTATTTGGCGGCGTCCTCTTACTAGGATGTCAGCCTCCTGTACAAAAACGCCTATTCACAGGCAAAGTTTAAATCAATACAAATTCACTTGTCCATACAAATTACCCTTGTTTTCCTTTTTTCTGTTTTGCCTTGCGAAGAACGTCCAATGTTCATTTTTGATATATGCACTTGACATTAAATTGCTGATTTGTAAATGTTTACACATAAAACAAGAGATTGATTACAGGTGACATCAGAGACAGGGGCAATGTGAGGTTGTCTAATGCATTCTGGTTGTTTTGTCCGCCAAGGTACCAAGGTAGATTCAACTGAAGAATGTGGCCGAATCATCTCAATTCCCTGCAGAGTAAAACAAGATTCAGCAATACTTTCCTCAAGCAGAGTTGACTCCCCGTCAATCCTAAAAAAGCACAACATTCCCCGTTAGGTCTTAAAGCTCATCCCCAGTAGATTCTGGAAGCTTATCCCCTGCAGAGTACGGGCGTCTCTCCCGAGTTTATTTAGAGTTATTTCCTCACAAGGACTTATAACTGGGTTATCCTCAGCTAAAAACCACGGAAGATCGCCTTCGGCAAGGTTCTTTCAATCCCCGACGGGAGTCTATCTTTAGTATTCCCCAGCGGAGTTTTATCTTTGGTGTTCCCCAGCGGAGTTTATCATCATTATCCCCAGCGGAATCCATCATCAAAGTCCTCAGCAGGCCTCTCATAAACTTCGGCCAAGTACCTCTTCCACAGAGCAACTCCCCGGCCGTTCGTCAAGGATTTATTTTCCTAAGACGAAATTACATTCATAAACATTTCACATTTTCATACATCTTGCTTACATACATGATAGAGTGCGTACAACACCATCTCATGTTGAACATCATGATATCATGCATATCATACATCATGACATTGCATACAACTTATGTTTTTGCCTTTTCAGGAAAAAGACAATCCCAAAAAAAAAAAACTACCTTCAACTGTCACAGTTCCAGATTCGATACCTGTATCTAGCCAGGGCACATCTGAGAGTGATCAGTTTCCAGACTCGATTCTTGTATCTAGCCAGGGCACGTCTGAAGAGTTCGAAGATTCGATACCTGTATCCAGCCAGGGCACATCTATCAACTACAACATCTCCAGATTCGATTCCTGCATCCAGCCAGGGCATATCTGTTGACCACGTTTCCAGACTCGATTCCTGTATCTAGCCAGGGCACGTCTGAAGAGTTCAAAGATTCGATTCCTGTATCCAGCCAGGGCACATCTATCAATTACAACATCTCCAGACTCGATTCCTGTATCCAGCCAGGGCATATCTGTTGACCACGTTTCCAGACTCGATTCCTGTATCTAGCCAGGGCACGTCTGAAGAGTTCGAAGGTTCGATTCCTGTATCCAGCCAGGGCACATCTATCAACTACAACATCTCCAGACTCGATTACTGTATCCAGCCAGGGCATATCTGTTGACCACGTTTCCAGACTCGATTCCTGTATCTAGCCAGGGCACGTCTGAAGAGTTCGAAGGTTCGATCCCTGTATCCAGCCAGGGCACATCTATTAACGACTATTTCCAGATTCGACTCCTGTATCCAGCCAGGGCACATCTGTGAGCAACCAATTGTAGATTCGATACCTGTATCTAGCCAGGGCATATCTGCATAAGGAGACTGAAGATCAAACACCTGTAACAAGCCAGGAAAACATCCGTCTTTCTCAAATACACAAGTTCTCGCTAAGGAATCTCTTATGCGATCGACACTTCCAAATGGCATCTATAAGCCAATTCCCGACAAGGTTCTGTCACATCTCCAGATGGCATCTATAAGCCCATTTCCCTATCCACCATCTCTCCAAATGGCATCTATAAGCCCATTCCCGACACCACATTGTGGAGACTCCAGCATGCGAGTGCAAATTTCCGGGCACTCTAGTGTCCAATCTCCTTTTACCCTCGAGTCACGAAAGGCAAACTTGCCAATCTAACTCTTCAGGTCCAAGAAGATTGAACAGGGGCAACTGTTGTACCCCAAAATTTACCCTCCCATTTCCTCAACATTTTCTCATCACAAGACCCTTGAAGATCAAGATCCAGTTAGGGTTTCCTCTGCTCAAGACTTCTCCTTGCACTGTGGACTCAAATTAGGGTTTGTGTTTGCCCAAGGATGTTTTGACCTAAAATGCCTAAGATGACTTTCATGCTTCATGTTGGACTCCCAAGTTTATCCTCACCAAGTTTCAAGTCCTGATTCTAAGTTTTGCCCAGTCAATTGGACAGTTGACCTAGAAATCAGCTGTATTGGGGAAAAAGTCAACTGTGGCCAATTGACAGTCAAAACTCATGAAATTTGACCCACATCAACATATTGAACTCATATGGACCATTTGATCAAGTTTGGATCACAATTCCACAAGAAATTTGATCAGATCACCAAAAGGGCAAAATGGTCATTTTTAGGGTTTTGACTGCACAAAGGTAATTTTTGACTGTTTGACCTAGCCAATGGCAAATCAAGCTCACATATGGACTCAAGGACCCCATGGAATTATCTTGACATGTTCATCAAGCTCAAAAGATCCCAAGTACACAAGATTGACAGTTGAATTTCCCAGTCAATTGATCAATTTTGACTGTATACTGAAAAGTCAAACTTTGACTTTTTGGTCAAAATCAAGAGTCAAGATTCATTTTTCATCAAAATATGCCAAATCATGAAACTTGTTCACCAATAAATCACAAAATGCAAATTAGGGTTAGAAAATGGAATTTTTCATAACTTAGAATTTTTCTAAGTTATGAAAAACCCTAATTTTTCCCCAACTTTGCCCCATCTTTTCACCAAGATCCATTTGGATTCAAACAAAAGTCAAAACATGAAAGTTGTAGCTTGTTGCATAATCTACAACTTTGATTCACAAAGTTTTCTCATTTGAAGCTTGTATCTCAAGTTACAATTTTTTGAATAAGGGCACTAAACCATTTTTAACTTAGTGAAATTTTAACCTATTTTGACAAGGTTTTCTACCCCACTCCAAGGCCATTTTCCATACCCTTCCAATAGGAATTTCAATTTGAATTTCAAAGATGGATTGTAGTACACATTCCAAGATTTCCAAAATGTCCAAGAACTCATCAAACAACCTCATAACTTGAGAGATTCGAATTTCACAAGTTGGCAAAAATTCACTTTTGTTCTTCATCAAAACATGTCCATAACTTTGCAAATTTGAACTCAGCATGCTTTAGGCTTGATTACAGGTCCTTGAACCATTCCATACTCAATAATTTAATGCATATTCAATGTGTTAAGGTGTTGTTCTTTGAGTGCAAGCATTGTATGCAAGATTAATCCTAAACTAGATAAAGTGCTTTATCCATTTTTGTAAAAAGCTAGCTTTATGTCAAATTGAAATCCAAGCAAGTACAAGCAAAATCCTTTTGGCACAAGATTATGGACAAGTTGCTCTGATCAAGAGAAGATTATGCAGCAGGATTAGAGGCCCCCTACTGACCTAAAACACCAAGTGACCATTGCTTGCTTAAAATTCAAGTAACATTGCATAACTTGGGCCAACTTTGATCTCAGCTTACAAACACAAGAAAGAAGTTATCAAACACATCAGAAAGAACATATCCAAGCTAACACACGAGCCCTTGCCCTCTCAAACACTCCCATTGCCATAATCACCTTGAAACTGCTCAAACAGAGCAACCCCTGCAGATTGAGTGCTATCTCTCAATCCCTTCGAGCATTTTGGTCCAAACCTGTTCCTCTACCTTCCTTACAACCTATGCAAGCTAACCATGACCTAAAACCTGATCTGTAATCCCTCTAACAGTTTCCACCATTTTCATTTTTTCCTTTTGCAGTTGAAGTTCTATAGCTTGATTCAGAAGCTCTCAAGACCAAGTAAGCATTGAAACAGCATCCCTGGACCTCAAGGAAGCTTTTCCAATCATCACCTTGCACTGAAGGCTCCTATATTTCCAGTTTGAACTTCAACTGAACAGGTAAGTTTTTGAATTCGTATCTCTCTTATAAGGCATTGTTAGCTTTAGGTTTGTGAAGAGAACATGTCATAATCATTGCCCTGAACATGCCCATATAAGTAGATTTTATTTATATTATGTGTGTTGCAAGAATTTGATGCCTGAACTTTGAACAAAAATTAGGTTAAAATTTGGGAGAGAAGAAATTCTCTCTCATTTCTGAGAGTTAGATCATGTTCTTTATATGTATAAAATCGTGAGATTATGCTTTACATGTTTTGTGTTGAAAGTTTGTTCAAAGGATCAAAGAATCAGGACCTTGATGTTGAAGCAAGAGGCGCGCGTTTTTGAACTCAGTCTTGGCCAAAGGTTGAAGACAGTGTCTTCTTGGGCTGGGCTTTTGTGTTATTTCTCTTCACACCACTTTTTTTGATTCACACCCCCTGAGCCCATTTGTTCATTTTTTTAACATTTTTGACTTTTTCCTTTTTTTTGTTTGACTTGTTTATTTTTTCCCAGCACATTAAAATTTTGAAAATATTTTTTCCATCATTTTTTGTATTTATTGCATATTTATTTGTTTATTTCCTTTGTTTATACATAAACATTATATATATACTATTATTAGAATAAATAGAAAAATAGAGTAAATACATTTTTATTTTTATTTACCTTCTAAAAATATTTCACATAAAAAATGCTTTTCTTTTTTATTTATTTTATTAAAATATTAAATATATTATTTTTGTATATAATGCATATTTAAGAACTTAATATATATATATATGTTTATTAATATATTTAAGTTAAAATATAAAAATACTTGAATTTTTCATTTTTATTAATATTTGATACAAAAATACTTTTTTCATAATATACTTCATTTTATTTTATTTTTTATAAATAATAAATAAATATTTGTATTAAATTAGATAATAATACATTTTCTTTAAAATTAGGGTTTTTGCCCTAAATTCAAAATACTCCAAAAAATAATATATTTTTATTTTCTTTTCTCTTTTACATAAATAATATTTTTTCATACATATACAAAACATTTCTTTTGCATCTTGCATTCTTATTTAATTTTTGTACATTGATTAAATTGCAAATATTCAAAATTGATGTAATAGTTTAGGGTTTACAATTACTTGTCAATACCCCCATTTGAACATTTGTACCCCCCTTCCCATATTTGGTTTTGTAATAGCTTAGTAAATTTATTTTCGCACTTTATTGCTTTCTAATGATAACATGTTAGAACTAGGGTTTGTATGCGAAAAAACGATAAAAAAATAGTTATGACCTAATCTCAAGATAAACAAGCATGGAAATGGACACACAAATCACACTTGCACCCCCTAGGGTATTCCACTTGTTGCCTTTCAAAATTGGGCCATATTGCATGTTGAACTTCTTTGGGCAAAGCAAACAATTTGAATGATCATAGTCCCTCGATAAAACTTTTCAAAACAAACAAAAATAAATGATCAAGTCCCTTAAAGAAAGTTGCCCAAAGACATTTAACGCCGTTGCAATTATGGTCTAAACGATGACCCGCGCCTGTCCCTTTCACATCCTAACATAAGGTTGTCCACCAAATTCAATGGTGGAACAAACTTGTTAAAAGGGTTAAAACATAGCAATAATCTTTTGAGAAATTTAGGAATAGATAACCTCTTAGTTACTTGAATCAAACTTGCAAAACAAAACACTTGCCTAATTTCAAAACCACACCTCACAACACTTTCAAAACAACTTTCAAAAACAAATGAAAATCTTTTCAAAAGACATACACCTTTGTATACATCCCCACATGGATCATTACAAAGGTTGCCTCCACATTGGCTTCTTTTCAAAAAAACTTTTTTTTCAAACCCACACACTCAAGCACCATTTCAAACAATTGAAAACAAAAGGCAAGTGATCTAAGCAAGTAACTAAGAGCCCATGGATAACCATGGATAGAAAGGGTGCTAATACCTTCCCTTTCTATAATCTACTCCCCGAACCCAAGAAAACATCTCAAAAGGTTTTTGCTGTGCTTTTTAACCTTTCCTTAGGATAAAATAAAAAGTCGGTGGCGACTCTTGCTAACCGCAACATTTGCGAATACAAACGCAAAACCTCAAGTCAGTTCTCCCACCGTATCACAGAACTGGCGACTCTGCTGGGGAATATTTAAAAGTGGAGTAACCTTAGGGCTTAGATCACCTTTGTTTTCAATTGATTGTCTTGTTTGCTTTTACATTTGTGGGCTTTGTATCGGAGTTTTATAGATCCTAACCCGGATCTTGGGATACCTTCTTAGAAAGTAATAACAAGGCTGTGAGGGAACTGTGCGGGGTATACCGACATGGTTGAAGCAGTCTGCTACGTTGATGTGGCACTTTGGTGTGTACCGGTAACCCTTGAGTTCAGTCAAGGAGAGTACGGGGCCGCCGCGTGGTGTCATGAAGCATCAACTGACCTTAGGAACCTTAATTGAACCATCTTGGCCTTTTTAGGGTAGTGAGATAACTGACTTTGGTGCAGTCCGAGGTTGGTTGATACTCGATACTACACTCAATTGAGGGTTGCTTTCCTGGGATATTTCGGTCGCCAGTTCAGTGGCTAAATCGAAACGATGAACAATGAAAGTAATCCAGTGATGTTGGGACCTTTAGAACCCGGTTACTTCTAATAGGACAGGTTGAGCCCACCAAACTTCAAGAGGGTAATACCCAGACCCCATGCAGGCCTAAACCCTAAGGGATTGTCTTGTGTGACTTGTGTGCCTTACCATGTTTGCCTTTGTGAATATTTGTGGTGTGTTTAATCATAACATCATGACATCATACAAACATCATGAGCATTGACTAACCATTTCAAGGGTTTCGAATCTTCATCTTTGTTCTTGTTTTATAGGACATGGAAACTGCTCGCAGAAAGACAATTCAGATTAGCATTGTAAAGATCCCTCCTCAGCTTAAGGAACTTATGTCCAGGATTCCCGAGGGTTCTTCATTCAGTGAGAGACATGGAAGACTCATCAGCTTGGTTAACACCAACATTGAGGAAGATTTGATAAAGGTCCTGTTCCAGTTCTTTGACCCTCTTCACCACTGTTTCACTTTCCCTGACTATCAGTTGGTACCCACTTTGGAGGAATTTTCTCAACTCCTGAGAATTCCTATCCTCAATCAACTACCCTACAACGGTACGGAAGAGGAACCTAAGCTTGAAGAGATTGCTAAGGCCCTGCACTTACAACCGTCTGACCTCAAGGGACATTGGGAAGTTAGAAGTGGTATCAAGGGGTTCTTAGCCAGGTTTCTGTTCGAGAAGGCCCAAGAATGTTGGAACTCCCTTGACCTACAAGCTTTTGAAGAAGTTATGGCCCTCCTTGTCTATGGTTTGGTGTTATTCCCTAACCCAGATCAGCTTATTGATATCAGTGCTGTCCAGATCTTCATGACCAGGAATCCTATACCTACGTTGCTGGGGGACATCCTTCACTCATGTTACACTCGAACCATGAGAAGAAGGGGTGTCCTCATGTGTTGCACTCCTCTCCTGGGAAGATGGTTTATTTCGCACCTTCCACAATCAGTTTTGAAGAACGAGCGGGGTTTGAGATGGTCACAACGGTTAATGACTCTCACGCATGCAGATATACATTGGTGCCCTAGGTCCAGGGAAGACGTCACTATCATTGATCGTTGCGGGGAGTACCCTAATGTTCCTTTATTTGGAATCAAAGGAGGTATTACTTATAACCCATGCCTGGCTTGGAGACAATTTGGTTATGCTCGGAGGGATGGACCTCATGGCATGTTAATTCCTAACATAGTTTTTGATTTCGACAACGATATTCAAGGACTTCGTCAGAGATTTATCAGAGCTTGGAGGATGCCAAGTAGGATAGACAGCAAGACACTGGGGCACAGGAACTCCATCCCGTTGGAACCCTATCTCAAGTGGGTACGAGCCCGCTCCCAGAAGTTAGTGATGCCTTATCCTCACATGCTCCCTGTGATCAAAGAACCAGTCTTGGAAGGAGAGGTGTCCTACACTATTCAACATCCTGACATGCCCACCTCCTGGGAAGAAATGCAGAAGAGCTGGGTCCAGCTTAAGGAAGAACGTAATTCTCTTGAGACCAGTCTACATGCTAGTGAAAAGAAGGTCCTGGAACTCACTCGCCTACTGCACGAGGAGAGGAATCTCAACACCTACATCGCACCAAAGAGGATGCACAATGTTTTTTTGCCTTGAGAAGTCATTTTGTAATATTTGGCCCATGGGGCATTTATGTACTAACGAATTTCTCCTTATTAATATGATGTGCGTTCCTTTTTGTCTGCAACAAATTTTGAATATTCTAAATCCTTGAATGCATTGCATACATACGCATTCCATTGCACCATATGCATAGCAGGTACCCTATTTCACAGGTTGCTTAATCTTCTTCGCTGTTTGTGTGAACAGTCATCATGAATCCAGACTCCTCCAGTGAGCAAGCAATCAAGGCCCTTCAGGCCCAAAATGCACAGTTTCAAGAGATGACAAGAGGCAGATTCCTATTTATGACATTGTCCTCCAGGAGATGGGCCTTCGACTCCCTTTTTCAGACTTCTAAGTGGCCCTTTTTCGTAATCTCTGACTGGATCCTTCCCAATTGCATCCGAATGGAGTCGCTTTTATGCGGGCGTCCAAGATCGTTTACGACTACCTGAAGATAGAGGCCACCATCCCCTTGTTTTTCTACTGCTTCCATCTCCAGAGGAGCAAGATTGATGGCAAGTGAGAATGGGTTGCCTTGAAGTAAGGACAAATATATTTTGGTCTGTCCGACATTTTAAGGACAAATATATTTTGGTGCAACCCCTTTTGAGCATGGCGATGTTGAATGTCTTCAGGACCGTGTCGGTATGGGACGAGGATGAGGTCCCCCGTTTAAACAAGAAGGGTGATCAAGTGATCAAGTGATCAAGCTGGTTTATAAGTTCCCCTTCCAGTGTACGAGGAAGCACTTTGACAATAAATTAGGTTCCTACGTCTGGAAGGAGGGGGAGCTCGGCGTCGAGGATCAAGAGAGTTTTGCCGTCCTGGTTGCTTTTGTAGCGCGGATCCCTCGCATCCAGCGACTGGGCCGGGGAGGCAAGCTGGTGATGAATAAAAATGGGGAGACTGTCTACGAGTCCGATCTGATAGTCGTAAAGGAGATCTTTGAGAGCGAGGATCTTGTCAAATACAAGGGTACTTAGTTTTATGTCTTGAGTAGTTATATGTGGTCGACATTTTTTGATCCCTCATTTTCTAACTTTGATTTTTTGTTTTGTTTGTCCTGCAAATAGAAGGAATCCCGCTCAGGAGCGTATAGCCAGGACTCTTGCTGCTAGAGCGAAGAAAGCTATGAAGGACGGTCAAACTGGTTTGGGGGCCACTCCTACATCAGGGTCAGCCAACTCGTCTTCGGGCCAGGCCATAATTTCTCTCTCTCTTATTCCTGTATCCTCGAAGGTGAAGAGGCTGCGTGTCGAGGGAAGTGTAGATCTGACTGAGGAAAAGGGGAAATGGACGTACGACCTACCCCCTTGCTGGCTGGAGAAGGCTTTCTTTGAGGGTGCAACTCTCCGTCTTTCTTGGGCCGAGTCTCTTCACCTCGAGGGTTTGGAACGCCTTAAAAAGAGGACGATATTGGCGCAAGATGCTGGCGGTCTGATGAGGATATTGGAGATGGTCGTTGCTTACACCGAGTGGAGTTCTTTGCATGAGGTTGAGCTGAAGAAACTAATGTTTAGTTTGGTCGCGACTGAAAAGGGGCGGAGTGATGAGGAAAAGGCTCGGAAGTTGGTCGAGGAAGATTCAGGGAGGCTCTTTGAGGAGTGCAAAATTTTGTTGCTCGAAAAGAAGGCCTTGGAGGAAAAGGTAGCGACCCTAACTGCCGAGGTTACACCTTCCCAAGACGAGCCGGAGGACACAAAGGATTTAAGGACTCAGGCTGAGCTTGTCGATCGATTTCAATTGGTGGTGGATGACGCCCAAGCTGCCTCCGAGGGGAGTTTTGAGAAACGGTGAAGCAGCTTCACGTGCTGAACCTTGGGGTCGAGCTTAACACCTTCGACACGAGGGTTAATTACTATTTGGCCGCAGGTAAGATATTGGTCCCGGATTACCTCAAAGAGCTTGTCGACTAACCTGCCAGGGGTCTTCCTCAGTTGTCACCTATCACCGAGGAGAGAATAGAAGAGTGAAGCTAGTATGTTTCGGCCTGCGTGCCGTTATTTTGTGATCTCATTTTTGGGCATATGTCCGTTTATTTAATTTTTGCACAAATGTGGTTCTTGCGACCAAAATTTTATTTTGGATGCAGGGCCATAGGCCTATTTTTGTAAAAATCCGTACAATGGCTTAACGGTCGTTTATGTCGACTTTAAATATTTGTGTTTGCATATTTGTTGTGATGTTTTTATGCTCGGGAAATGTTCTATTTTTCTATGGGCTTGTAGTGAGGAACTGTTATTTTAGTTTGTGTGTTCGCCGATGTGGTTGACCGGACAAACGACCAGGGCGAATGCCGGGCATATGTAAGAAATTAAGTTACGTTTTGAGGGCATGAGCTCGGCAACATGAACTTCCCATCGTGAGCCGGGTGTTCTGTCATAATGGTACAGGGACGACGGAGCTTGATTGAGTTATCTATGTCGGGCTGAGGACATGCTCGTTTAAAGAGCGGAGTCTCGCCCATTCAATATAATTTGGGTGCTATGCTTGTACCTAGGCATGCACGCATGGTCGGGCCTGGACGAGTTCGTCTTGTCGACGATCCTCGCCGGCTGTTTAATATTTTAAATATGATATTGTTTTAGCTTCTTAGCGTTCCACGATCGAACGAGTTGTTCTCCTTGTAAATTTTCTAAGTAATACGTCTCGATCCCTGTTTTCGCGTAGATGCGATAGGGACCTTCCCAGTTTGCTGTGAGCTTGCCTTCGCGAGATTCTTTGTGATTTCTTTTCAAGACAAGGCTACCGACCTCGAACTCTCGTCGTATGATTTTGGCATCGTAGCACATGGCTATCCTTTGTTTGAGCGAGGCCCCTCGTATGGCCGCTCCTATTCTGATTTCCTCCACAAGATCTAATTCCTCCCGAAGGGCGACGTCATTTATCTCCTCGTCCGGAGGAGCTTCAATTCGTCTAGAGGGTTCCTCGATCTCCACAGGAATGAAGGCCTCTGTTCCATAAATTAATCGGAAAGTAGTTTCTCCAATCGATGAATGTGTTGTCGATCGATATCCCCTGAGTACGCTGTGCAACTCTTTGACCCACCTCTTCTTGGTTTCATCTAATCTTCGCTTAAGTCCCCTGAGAATTACTCTGTCCACATATTTGGCCTGGCCATTCATCTGGGGGTGCTCGACAAAGGCAAAGTGTTGGGTGGTGTCCAACTTGGCGACGAATTCCTGAAAGGTGTGATCTCTGAACTGAGTCCTTTTGTTGGTGACTATCGCTTGTGGAATGCTGAGTCGAGCGTGGATGTTTCTTTTGTAGAAGCGAAGAACGTTTTGGACTGTAATTTTGGCTAGAGCTTTTGCATCTATTCATTTGGTGAAGTAATTGACCACTACGATCAAATATTTGTTTTGATTGGTCCCCGCCACGAATGAGCCGAGGAGGTCTAATCCCCACTAGGCGAAGGGCCAAGGAGAGGAGACAAACTTGATCTCGTTAGGTGGAGCTAGATGCATGTCTGCGTGTTATTGGCATTTGTCGCATCTTTTCACGTGTTCTTTTGCGTCGTACTGCATTGTCGGCCAATAGTATCCCGCTCGTAAAGCTTTTCTAGCGAGGGATCTTCCGCCTAGATGCTGGCCGCTAATCCCCTCGTGGATTTCAAGCAAGATACGATCCGCGCTGCATCGATCGACATATTTGAGAAGGGGGATGAAAATCCCCTCCTGTATAGTTTACCCTCGATCAAAACATACAATTAGGATCTTCGTCTGACAACGACTGATTATTTCGAGTCGGAGGACATCTTTCCTTCTATGAGGCAGTTGTATACGGTGGTCATTCAACAGTCACTGTCCCCTATGGCGAGTACTTCTATGGTTGAAGGGGGTTTCTGGATGCTTGGCCGAGGAAGGATTTCCTGTATCAGCGATTTGTTTCCTCCTTTCTTCTTTGTGCTTGCTAATTTGGATAGGACGTCCGTGCGAGCGTTATTTTCGCGGGGAACATGCTACACGTCCACTGATTTGAATCTCTTCTTTCTTTCTTGGACTAGGGCCCAATATTCAGCGAGCTGGTCTTTTTTAACCTGATATTCTCCCCGGACCTGGGATGCCACCGGTTGAGAATTAGTGAAGATCTTAACTTCCTCGACTCCTTGATCTTCCGCCAGGTGCAAGCCTGCAAGGAATGCCTCGTACTCAGCTTTGTTGTTCGAGGTTGGAAAAGATAGTTCGAGGAAGACCATGACTAAGGTTCCCTCTTCATTTTCCAATATAATACTAGCACCGCTCCCGATTAAACTAGAGGCACTGTCGACGAAGATTGTCCACCTGCATGCTCCATCCAGGGATTCGGGCGATGCCATTTCAGCCACGAAGTCGGCCAATACTTGAGCTTTGATGGATTTCCTACTCTCATATTGGACGTCGAATTCAGAGATTTCTAGGGACCACTTCAACATCCTGCCCGCCATGTCAGGTCTTCCGAGCAACTGTTTTATCGATTGATCTGTTCGGACGACTACGATATAGGCAAAAAAGTAGTGCCTGAGTCTCCTCGATGCATTAACGAGGGCTAAGACCACCTTCTCAATATGCTGATATCTCATCTCAGGGCCTTGTAAGGCTTTGCTCATGAAATAAATGGGTCTTTGTCCTTCTGGAGTTTCCCTGGTCAGCGATGCGCTCTTCGCCTCGGAGGAGACGACCAGATAAAGATAGAGGATTTCATCCTTGTCTGGTCTGGAGAGGACGAGCGACTGCGATAATGCCTGCTTCAAGTGAGCAAGGGATTTCTCGAATTCGGGTGTCCATTTAAAGACTGCCTCTTTGTGGAGGAGCTTGAAGAGGGGGAGCGCATGTTGGGCAGATTTCGCCACAAATAGAGAGAGAGAGAGAGAGAGAGAGAGAGAGAGAGAGAGAGAGAGAGAGAGAGAGAGAGAGAGAGAGAGAGAGAGAGAGAGAGAGAGAGAGAGAGAGAGAGAGAGAGAGATAGAGAGAGGTGAGCATGCTATTCAGGATCTGAATGAAATTTTTCGAAGTGGGCATTGGAAATTTAGAGAATGTTCGAAACTTGTCGGGGTTCTCCTCAATACCTTGTTCTGTTAGGTAGAACCCGAGGAACTTTCCCGCTCGTACCCCAAAGATATATTTTTTCGGGTTAAACCATATTCATATTTTTAGGCCTGCTCGAACACTTTCTTTAGGTGGAGGGCATGGTCGACCTCCTCCGTGGATTTGACGATCATGTCGTCCGTATAGACTTCAAGCATATCACCTATCTCATTGAGAAAGACTTTGTTCATCATGCACTAATATGTTGCACCCGCGTTTTTTAGATCAAAGGGCATTACGTTGTAGTAATAGTTGCCCGACTTGGTCATGAAAGTGGTATATTTTTTCTCTACTTTCTCCATTAGGATCTGGTTATAACTAGAATATGCGTCCATAAACAATAGCAATTTAAAACTGGGTGAGTTGTCAACCAGTTTGTCAATATTGGGGAGGGTACAAACATCTTTTGGGAAAGCCCGATTGAGATCAGTATAATCAATGCATATGCGCTATTTTCCATTATATTTTTTTTCACAAGAACTACATTTGAGAGCCAGGTTGTGTACCGGGCTTTAGAAATAAAATGTTCCTCTAAGAGGTCTTTTATAGCTAGTTAGGCAACCTCCATTTTTTCGGGGGACTGATTTCTCCCACACTGAGCAACCGCCTTGAGGGAAGGATCTATGGTCAGGTGATGGCATGCGATTTCTAGATCTATTCCGGGCATCTAGGTCGCGCTCTAGGGGAATAGGTCGACATTCTCCCTTACACAAGCTTTGAGTTGTCTCTTCGCCAAGCTGGGGAGATCATCTCTGATATTTACTCCTCTGGTGGGGTAGTTCCCGAGGGGGATGAGTTCGAAATCTCCGTCCGAGATGGGTCGTGAGAGTTCCTTTCTACCTGAAAATGGGATTGAATTCTCGCCTTCGACCATGGGTTCTTTGCCCTTATTTATCTGTTTAGAGCGATCTTCTTTGGAGAAGCGCCTGTCAAGGTCAATGGCGTCGACCTTTGGCAACGGATTGGCTTTCTTGGAGCTGAAGGGAAGTGCGGCCCTAGTGGTCGTTCGAGGTTGAACATTGATGGAAATGAGACCTCTAGATGAGGTTTCAAAACATCTCCTCGCTGCTTGGATGTCCTCGTGGAGGGTGGCGACTAAACCCTCAGCAATGTAGTACTTCATCTTGAGGTGCACGGTGGAGGACACTGCGATATGCTCAACGAGATTTGGTCTCCCGAAGATGCACTGGTAAAGAGATGGGAAATCTACTACCAGAAATTGAGTTTTGATGGCTCGGGTCGTCACTCATCTCCCGAAGGTGACGATCAACTCGATGTATCCCCAGGTCTTTGTACTGGCTCCAATGAAGCCCTGGAGATCTGATCCAATGTACGAGGTTAGATGGATTTCATTCAGTTGTAGAGTGGCAAACAACTGGGTGTACATAATGTCTATCGAGCTTTCCTGGTCGACCAAAATGCATCACACATCGAAATTTTCCATGCGAGCCCTTATGAGTAGTGGGATTGTCGAGTTGGGGGCTCCGACCGATAGTTCTTCTCTGTAGAAGGCGAGGGGGTGAGAACCTCCTTGGAACTTGTCTAGCGTGGCGTCCATGTCGAAATTGGCTTCGATGAGTTGGTAAAATCTTCTTTTTACAGACCCCAACGCATGCCTGTTGAATCCCCCTCCAGATATGACCATAGCCGCAGGGAACGAATCCCAAGGGCTATGAGAGGAGAAGTATAAAGGAACACTCTCCGTGTCTAGGAGGTAGAAGTCTTCTGGCCACAAGATGCTCATGGAGAGCGGTATGGCATTAATGTCAAGGGACTCCTTCCCCTCTTCTATATTTTTGGATTATGGAGCCTCTTCACGGGCAGCCTTTTTTTCTTGTATTGCTTAAGATGCCCGTCTCAAATCAGTATTTCGATTGCATCCTTGAGATGGATGCAATCCTCAGTGTTGTGCCTGTGGCTTTTGTGGAACCTGTAATATTTGTTTTTGTCGGTTCCTGTTTTCGAGGGAGTTTATCGGGGAAAGCGTACCCCGACTTGTTTGAGTTAAGAATTTGCACATTCAGATAGAATACGCTCCCTCGAAGTAGTCAGAGAGGTGTAGTCGTGGAACTGCCCGGCGGGTCCCTTGTAGTCTTTGGGATTCTGGGATCTGTCTTCCTGTTTCTTCTCTCCTCGATGAGAAGTCGAGGGTTCATCATTTCTTAAGGTTTTAGCACTTTCTCCGTGCCTTGATTCGCATGTGTTTTTAGCGGCTTCCTTCTCCTCGTACTGTATGTACGCTTGAGCCTTGAGGAGGAAGGAGTCGAGCGTCGACGGTGTTTCGATGCCCACTGCTTTGGCAAAGTCGCTGCGGGGACGGAGCCCGCGCTCAAGGAGATATTTCTTCATGTTGTCGATCGTAGAGACCTGCACTGCTTCCTTGTTGAAGCGCTCGATGTATGCCAGGAGAGATTCATCCCTGCCTTGGATGATCGCTTCGAGTGAAGCCTCTGACTTCGGGTGTCGATGTGAGGCGGTGAAGTGCCTCGAGAACATCCTCCCAAGCTGTTTCCAGGAGGTGATGGATTCATCTGGGAGACTCTTGTTCCAGGACATTTCTCCTTTCCCGAGAGTGGTCGAGAACAATATACATTTGATGGCTCCTCTGACCCCTCGATAGTCGAGGAGGGCGTCAATGTTCTCTATATGCTCGTCGGGATCTATCGTCCCATCGCACGTTCCCAACGGGGGTGGTTTCTCCAGTCCGACAGGGAGTGGTACCTCTGTAATTTCCCTTGACAGCGGTCCGCAGGGCTCGTCGCCTTCGCTATCTACAAGAGACGGAGAAGGGGAGTGATAATTCCGTCTGCGTTGGATGTCATGGTCTAGACGGGGGGAAGGACTCCTCCGTTGATGCCTTAGCTTGGACGGTGATGATCGACAATGGTCGGCTTGGCGGTCGCCTTTCTTTCTCTTGGATGATAGAAAGTCTTGATATTTCGGGGGAGGTGTGCGGTCGTGTTTCTTGAAGAAAGAAACGCCGTGCTTCTCCTTCGTCGGTGGAAGTCCACGCCTTGGTGGAGATATGTTGGGGGAATATCGTCGTCGGTTTCTCCGAGGAGGAGATTTTGACTGCTTCTATTCCCAGGCTCCCATATTTCTGTTCTGTTGCAAGATAAGGGTGTTAGTTTGGTTGATAGCAGCGAACAATGCTGTGATGGCCGGGTCGATGCTGTGACAGATGAGAACTGGTTGTAGGATTTCTGACAGTTCCTCAGTGGGGATCTTGGGACGTTGTCCGTCCAAGGATTGCTGATTGTCGCACTGGGCATCGACAGAATCTAGGGATGCAGTTCGACTGTCGTGAAGGTCGAAATTATCCTCAAATTTAGGATGTTCCTGACCTCCGTCAGTCTTGTGCGCCAGGGAAAGTGAGTCTTTCCAGATGGATGATGATCGTCACGGTCAGCCATGATTGTTGAATGAAGAGGATCTTTTGTTTTCAGACTACTAGGAATAGAAAATGAGGAAGATAGGTTCCCACAAACGGCGCCACTGATCTTACCGGTTGATCAGAACCTGCAAGGTGGCTGGCTGACGATCTTCTGTCGGGCAGGAAAGTTGAGGAGGAAAAAAGGAGGGTTGTACCTGCAAGACACTCCGACGATCAAGTAAGTGTGGGAGCGAAGAAATACAAGCAAAGCATTAGGGTTTTAGTGGTGAATAGTGAATATTCGATACCTAACCCTCACATGTGTGAGAGTATATATAGTGTCCCTGGCGCGTAGCCATTGGTTCCTATTTTTGGGCCAGATATACGGACCCGTAAAAATAGGTAACTACCAGGACTTGATCATACCGAGCAGATATGCTCGTAACTAGTCGTTGGTTCCGAGTAGGAGGTAGGTTACGAGTAGCGGTCTGGTCGATTCCTGGTTGTCTGGACGACTTGATGTCGGGCAGATTGAGAGATGCTCGTTGGTCACCGTGGATCGGCGCCGGTTCAGGAGGACAAACGATAGATAGCGCCCGACAGAGCGGAAAAGATTCTGGTCTTGGTCGTATGGGCCGCGTCAAAAGAGAAATTTAGACTAAACCCACTCTAACTGTCTTATCAATTCAAAACAATTTTAAAGATTTTATTTTTAAATAGGATATCTATTCACCTCTTTAAATATCTTGCGTAGTCTAACATACAAGAGATACCAGATCATTTGAGAAACGGGGAAAGATTACTTTTCTAATATTCATTTGAGAAACTGGGAAAAATGCTTATCTAATATTATTACGTTAGCTAATTATTAAGTTTTGTATTCTCTTAGATTGTGGCGCATATTTAGGATAATTTAGAAATACTTTTAGAAACTTTCTCTGCTAAAATTGGAATTTGCATCTTGTTTTAAATTAAATTGCATTGCATGAAATCATAGTTATATAATTTATTAACAAAAAAACAATTACTTATCTGAATTGATTTGCCATAAGTGTCATTAGGTTCATCCATACGCTAAGAAAAATGGCCGGGTCGTCTTTATGTCATTATTTCGCCAAGCTGGTCTGCATAAATTTCAATCAAATTTATCAAAATTTAATGTTTATGTTAAAATTGTGTTTATTCAATTTTTCTAATATATGACAGAAACATAATTTGTCAATTAATCATATTAGAAAATTATATTCTTACCATGACATGATTTTTGTAATATTGTCTAAGAAAGGCGTGTACGAAGAAATCATCACCATTGTTCGAGAAATTAAAATGCTATTCCCTAAACTAAATTAAATATGTCTTTCTCCATTTTTTATTTATTTCAGATTTGTATTTGATGAGATAGTAACAAATTTTTGAACAAATTTTTTGGTAGAAGAAGTGAAATTTTCGGTATGACATAAAATTCCAGTACATCTCTATCAAATTTTCGCGAAAGGTAAATTGCCGGTAGTGCATTTTAAATTTTTGATAAATCGGAAATTTCAAATTTCGGTGTCAGTACCAAAAATTTAAGTATAACTGAAATTTCCGATAGATTATGTATTCATGTTTTTTCAACGGTTGAGATTTTACCGACCTAATTGGAGGATACTGATTACACTGACACATTTATGTGGTATAAAATGCATCACCATTTGCATAAATATGTGTTTCAGGTAATAGGGTAAGACATCTCAAAAAATGTCTCTTCCCGAGTATTTGATTAATGCAAAAGTGTATTATAACAGATGCAAACCCTGCCGTTGAATTCAAGATTCCAGATGGCTACAAATCCCTTGCCACCTTGAAAGAAACGTTAAATGAGTTACTGCATGATTCCGATAACAGAAGAGTGACAAATGTCGAGTTTCAGGAGGATTTGATTGATACAAATTGAAGGATGAAATACAACTTAATCGAGTTGAAGAATGATGCAGATGTGAAGGCCATGCGGAAATCATTTCGCCGTAGGATAACTAAAGGTCAGATCGAGTTGGATGCGGAGATCCGAAGATCTGTCAATGACATAATGAAGATGCTGAAACATCCAGAGTCATCCGGTAGTGCCTATGTTTTCATGTTTAGTTGTATTATTTATGTTTGTTGTACTATTTATGTTTGTTATTTGTTTATGTTTGTTGTACTATGTTATGTTATGTTCATCATCGAATCATGTAATCGTTAAAAGATTATGCAATAAATAAGATGTATATGTGTCATAAAATATACATGTAATACAACCATAATAAAACACATCTACATAGGCCCTCCACGTCAGCCAACCTAGCTAAACCAGTATAAACATCACCATCAGGGTTTACCAACCCCATGAGGCTATATAAATGAACGACGATGAACTGTAGGCGGTTGTCTTGATCACCTGCGGGAGGTGTAGGTGGTCGTGGTGGCTCAACATAATCTCTAGTACCTGAAGGCCCCGTAACATCAGATGTTGTAGCTGGTGGTATGACCCGAGGGTGTAACACACTGTGAAATCACTCAAGGTATCCATCCTCGTACTGCCCTGAACGCTGAACCTCAACGGCTGTATCCATGATCTCACGGGGGGAGCTGAGGATGTGACTGTGAAACCATCTATCAATGCCACCGGATGAAGTCTATGGAACTGGACGAGAGATGCCCTGCACATAACCATACTGGCGTAGACACCTCTCAGACAAGTGTCTAGCCACATGGGTCTCCCATCTGATATACCATGAATACAAAGTAGATACCTCAAATGGACAATGAGGGCGATGAGATGTATAAGGTGTCCAGACGACATCCTCTAGCATCAGTGCATCCAGCCTCCTCCTGTACTCCATCAAACCTCCAAGATGATCTTGCTTGCCTTTCCATCTCCTCGCACATGGAAGGGTAGCCGATACACGCTAGATCTTCCACTCAAAGATGTGAGAGAAGTGCTCATATATCCAACACTGCATAAATAAAAAACCATCAAATAAATACACCCAAATAACTAATAAAAACCATCAAATAAAATCTAGTGTGCCTGTAACAGGCTAAGGTAATGAGTAAGATGCTTAGTCTCAGCATGAGAAGCAACGTCAAGTGCCGTGTACAATATGGCCAAGACTGCCACTCCCCAAGCCCAACACGGAGTGTCAAGCATGCTGAAGAGAGACAGGTTCCGAACATCAATGTAAACACCAAACTTATCCGCAAAAAGAGTACATGCCACCAGTTGTAGCATGTACACCCTAGTGACAGCCTGGTACCTACGTGCCTCCATAAGCTCCCCATATAACTTCCTCAGCCAAGACATCCAAAGGTGATATCCTCGAGTCTCACCAAACTCCTGTAGCACGTCCGCCTCAGACACTTCTAAGTCATCCTCAACCATCCGCACTGCTGAGAGATGGTTAATAACTACTAGCGTGAATAATGTACCAGCAACTGGAATGTGAAACAACTGGTCGACATCATTTAATATGACAGTCATCTCCCCAAATGGAAGATGAAAAAACGATGTCTCCGGGTGCCACCTCTCAACAAAAGCAGATAATAGGGAGGCGTCTAGCATGGTCAAGGAGCACTCAATAAAATGAAGGAGATGAAAATCTCTAATGATACTTCTGACCTCCTCAGGCATCAGACTCTCAGAAAAGTTCTTCAACTTCGAACCATGAGAAGCGACCTTCAGAACCGGACACTCTTGTAAGAAGCCAAAACAAAATATTATACATCAACTCTCGTAAGCATCTTGTAAGAAAAAATAAAAATTATGCAATTAAAGAAAACCAAATATATACCACGCCAAGCCATATCCTGCAGGCGACATGGTCAACAAATCCTGTTAGCATAGACCTGTCTGAAGGTCCTCCAGAAAATGCTCTGTCTGTGTGTACTAATGACTCTGTAGACGCACAGGTCGTTGTATCCATATCAGTGGGAGTCACGTCATCTACGCGCTCAACCACAACCTCCTACTCCACAACCCGCTCAATCTCCGACTCCACAACAGGCACATGTACATGTACCTTCTCAATAACCTCCGCAGTTGCCGACTCAACAACAGGAACAAAAGCATGTACTTCCTGTTGGCTCCTAAATTCGACACCTTTGTTTCAATTGATGACAGCCATTAAAAGATGAAAGATGCTTTCGACTGGCTAAGCCTGTCGAAGTGCCCGTCGAAAGATGGCCGAATCCTTAGAAGATTTCTTCCAAGGAAGAAGGCTGATTGCCTTCGACGTCGAAGGAGTTTTCGTCGAAGACGTCTCTTGACGAACGTGTTCGATGGTCCAGAGTGGAGCAGTTTGAAATTCAAAGCTTTGGAGGGAAAACGGTTTCCAGCAGTTACTACGTGCGAACGTGCAAGGATCTGGAGCGTCGAGCATGGAGAACGTGACAAGTGGCTTGATCTCGAAGCAGTGTAACTGCCCGACGGTTACTTGGAATGTTTTTGTATAAATAGGAGTAGACGTGTAGTTTCTCGCGTGTGTTCACAATAGATACATAGTCACTCATTTAGATTCAAGTACCCAGTGTGAGCGAACGAATTGTTGAGAAATGTATGTGTGAAACACCAATTTACTAATTCAAGTCATTTACTTTTCCAGTATTTTACATGCTTTTTCCCTTTAAGATTCCTGTCGAACCTTTACATTCAACCCTCGTTTATTTTACCAAGCCTTTTCCTTTATGCAATTTACTTTAAACAATTTACTTAAAGCCTTATCCACATTAATTAAACTTCAAAATCAACCTATGTCCATAGGATCAATCTGATCGATCCTGCGAGTAACCAAATAAGTAACCATTTGGAGGATCAGCGGTTGTTTACCAAATCCCCAGGTAAACAAATTGGCACACCTGATGGGACTGTGTGTTGATTGTTGAAAAATCTCATCTTTTCGAGTTGTATGTTATTGAGGAGTGGTAGAATATACACCAACGATAATAATACTGCCAGAAGAAGGGAAGAAATGGCGAATCCGCCAAACAACAATGAAATCCCACAAACGAGTGTGGGAGCAACGGTTAATATGACCGTTAGTGAAGCGACGAATGTTGGTTCGATGCCAGCAGTGTCAGTCACAACCACAGGGCCAATAACTTCGTTAACAGGCCCCAGAATGACTTTGGGAACTCCCCCTCCAAGGGGAAATACTGGCCCAAGGCCAGTGGTTCCCCCAGGATTTATTCCATTCTATGGTATGCCAACTTCTGAATTGGCAAGCCTAACGAATGCTGCGTCCACTTATTCAGACCCTTTCGTGAGTGCCACTTCGCCACTCCAAGGCTCTGGAGTAGGCATGGCGAATAGAAATAGGACCCAACTCTTAGGAGGAACGTCCCAAGTAGCCCATGGCCTTACAAATGCCTCGACAGCAGTCTTGAGGCAACAGATGGACGAAAGCAACCATGATATGGTGCAAATGTTGGCACAAACTTTGAGTACAGTGCTAAATCCTCTAATACAAAATACTACTCAGTCGAATCAGCAAGTTACAGCGCAAATGACGCGTTTGGCTGACTTCTTTGGAGTACCCCCACCTATTCGACAGCCCCAAAGGGCGCAAATAAGAGGAAATCAGGGGATATTTGTAGAGGAAGAAACCACCATTAATCAGGCCCAACAGCCTGTAGAACAACCTGTCGAAGAACCTAGGGTAATAGCCCCAGAGGTTAGGTTAGTTAACAGAAACCAAAATGCTGACGAAGTGGTTCAGCATGTCCAATACCAAAACATGGGGTTGGAAAACAATCTGGCAACCATGATCGAAAGGATCATGACTCAGAATGGAATGAACATGGGCTTTCGAAGGCCCAACTTTACATCTCCATTGTCAGAATATGTGTTACAAACTGACTTACCCCCTAGAACCAAAGTCCCCAAATTTACTAAGTTCTCTGGGGACACGACAGAGTCTACTGTCGAGCATGTGGCTAGGTATTTGATCGAAGCAGGAGACATTTCAAATAATGAAAACCTAAGAATCAAATACTTCCCAAGTTCCTTAACCAAGAACGCTTTTACTTGGTTTACAACTCTCCCCCCCAATTCGATCCACCATTGGACCCAATTGGAAAGATTGTTCCATGAACAATTCTATATGGGGCAAACCAAGATAAGCCTGAAAGAACTGGCGAGTGTGAAGAGACGTTTCACTGAACCTATAGACGAATATCTGAATAGGTTTAGGTTGCTTAAGGCGAGATGTTTTACACAAGTGCCAGAACATGAGCTGGTCGAAATGGCCGCAGGCGGTTTAGACTATTCCATTAGGAAGAAGCTAGATACCCAGTACCTAAGAGACATGGCCCAACTGGCCGATAGAGTTCGACAAGTCGAACGCCTTAAAGCTGAAAAAGCTAAGGCAACAAAAACTCACAAGAGAGAGAGAATAGCTTACGTTGAGATGGATGACGAAGAGCTAGAATCCTTCGACGATACTTTAGCTGTCGAGGAAGGAGAAGTCGATTTAGCAGAACTGAAACAAGGGCCTCCATACTCTTGTAAACAGTTAGTCCCCTCAAATGGGAAAAATCCCATTGGTCCAGACAAGACCAATGATAGGTTCCCAAAAAAGACTTATAGTTTTGACATCACAAAATGTGACGAAATATTCGACTTGCTAGTTAAAGATGGCCAAATGATAGTACCCCCTGGGGTAAAAGTGCCTCCTCTTGATCAAAGAAAGAAGAGAGGTTTTTGCAAATATCATAATTTTCTGGGCCATAAAACTTCTCAATGTTTTCTTTTCAGGAATCTTGTACAAGACGCTATTGAGGAAGGGAGATTAAAGTTTGCTGACAAATCCCCCATGGCTGTCGACTCCAATCCAATGAAGGCTGAAGCCCACTATGCAGAACCCTCTGAGGTGAACATGATAGAGGCTACCAAGATCCAGTCGAAGAAGCCAGGCATTAACATGGTCGAAGTCTCTAAGGACCACATCAACATGCCAATTTTTGGCAGTTTTTCTGGAAACTTATCCAGGAAGACAATTGAGGCTGTCCAGAAAGCGGTCGAAGATCCAAAGTCGAAGACTGCTGAAGTACAAACAACTGGACCAAGGCCCAGTTCCCACTTGGCCACTGTTCAAGGCCAGACGGAGAAACTGGAGACACAAATGAAACAACTAACTCTTGCTACTAAGGATACCATGAACATCAACATGGTTGAACTTTCTGGCCCTAAAGCTTCAGAAGAAGCCATAAGGCAAGAGCAGGCAAATAAAACGGCTTTCCCTAAGGAAAACGAAAACTTGGCAGATTTTTTACAAAGATGCCAGAAGAAGAAATCAGAGGTCATGCTATGTCCAAGATGTAGTTCCATCTTTGATAAAAAAGCTGCTGAGCACATCCAAGGAGTGAGAGCAGCGAACAAGAGAAGGGAGAATTCTGACCTTCGACATGATCCCAGAAGGGGTTCTAATCAAGACAAGAGGCCCTCGACTTTTAGGCCTCCAACAAATGTACCAGTAGACACTTGGTACAAAACATCTGGCCGGAAAAGGCCAAGTGAAGACAAATGGCATTCTTTCGAAGTGCCAAGAGGTTCCTCTTTAATCCAGAAGAAAGATCCTCAAGTTGCTGCACCCAAAGTTGCTCAAGTGTCCAGCAACTACAAGGGAAAAAATCCTATGTCGAGATCCCAATGGAGGAGGTATCAAAGAAGGCGAAAAGCTGAAAGAGAGGCCGCCAACGAACCTAAGGCTGAAACTAGTTCGAATGTGCCTCAAAGGAAACAAAGAAAGCCTCTTGAGAGAGAACCAGTTACCAACAGGCTAGTTTGGCCTAACCAGAGCGAAGTCGAAGACGAAGATGATGCTGAGTCCGACGATACCCTGGACATAATGGTGAACGTTGTTTCAATGCTGCCTAGGGAATTCAATCGACAAGTAGAAGTCGAAACCAGTGACTGGGAGATGGAACAAGAAATGGCCAGACACAGGCCAGTGTGCTATTTTGTCATGGACAATGGCACTACAGAAGAACAAAATGGCTTCTTCGAGCCACCCACAGAGGCGATGAAGAATCACCTCAAACCTTTGTTCATAAGGGCTAAGCTCGAAGAGACCACTGTGAACAAGATATTGGTCGACTGTGGGGCCACTATCAATATTATCCCTCATTCTGTGCTAATAAAGATTGGCAAAAGGGATGAAGAAATAAAACCTCACAATATGGTCCTGTCCAACTATGAGGGAGGCATTGGGACCACCATGGGAGTGATCCAGCTCGACATAAAAGTTGGGTCGATCCTTCGACCAACAATGTTCATGGTCATTTCAGCCAAACCTAACTACAACCTTTTGTTAGGTCGTGAGTGGATACATGGTGTAGGTGCTGTGCCTTCATCGATGCATCAAAGACTGCTTCTATGGCGCCCAGATGGGTTGGTCGAAAACATAGAGGCTGATCAGAGTTACTACCTTGGCGAAGTAAACCACTTGGGTGTAACAGATTTCGACAAAAACTTGGCTCACATAGGGCCATGTCCAGCTCCTGATTTCGATATGGCGCCAGCGCCAAACACCTTTTGTTCCCTATACCTGCATCCTGAGCATGGTTTCCAATGGGACAGAGAGGACGTGTCACACATAGAATTCAGCGGGCTAACTGGTATCCAACCAACTGGTTGGGGAAGTGAATTCAGTGATAATGACTGAGTCACAATCTCTGAAGCGAATTTCGGCCTATGTGGCTGAAACCAAGATGATAACGGCTCTCGAAGCCGAAGTAAAATACATGGCCACCAAGGCCGCCAATGACCAAGCACTACCTTCTGCAGGTCCTGGAAAAGATTTCGACCCAGAGCCACCAGATATAGGTCCTGGAAAAGATTTCGACCCAGAGCCACCAGATATAGGTCCTGGAAAAGATTTTGACCCAGAACCTCCTGATATCTCGACAGAAGGAATGCAGGAACAGAGGCTCGACGCGATCTATGACGATGAGCCTCTGGGCTTCGAAAAGGATCCCTTGGCGAACAACATTAAGATGTTAGCACAAGACCCTTTAGAAGAAATCAACTTAGGCGAAGGATCAGAGAATAGGCCAACCTACATCAGCGCCAAAATTGATCCAGAACTTAGGTTAGAAGTAATCCAATTGCTGAAAGAGTTTAAAGACTGTTTTGCATGGGATTATGACGAAATGCCTGGTCTCGACAGAGGATTGGTAGAACTTCAGTTGCCAATCAAACCTGGAAAGAAGCCAATCAAGCAAAATCCAAGACGCTTCGCTCCAGAAATCTTGTCGAAGATCAAAACGGAGGTCGAAAGACTTCTGAAATGCAAATTCATCCGTGTTACAAGGTATGTCGAATGGATTGCAAATATTGTGCCAGTAATTAAGAAAAATGGCACATTAAGGGTATGCATAGATTTCAGAGATCTGAATGCTGCCACCCCCAAAGATGAATATCCAATGCCTGTGGCGGAAATGCTAGTCGATTCTGCCGCTGGCTACGAATACCTGAGTATGCTCGATGGTTATTCAGGATATAATCAAATTTTCATTGCTGAAGAGGATGTGTCGAAAACAGCTTTTCGATGTCCTGGGGCCTTAGGCACTTACGAATGGGTAGTGATGCCTTTTGGCCTAAAGAACGCTGGGGCAACGTACCAGCGAGCAATGAATACTATCTTCCATGATTTTATTAACACGTTTATGCAAGTTTATATTGATGATATTGTTATAAAATCTGTTTCCAGGAAGAGTCACATTGACCACCTTCGACAATCATTCGAAAGAATGAGAGAACATGGTCTGAAGATGAACCCTTTGAAGTGTGCGTTCTGTGTAAAAGCTGGAGATTTCTTGGGCTTCGTTGTCCACAAGAAAGGGATCGAAATCAATCAGAACAAGACGAAGGCAATTTTGGAAGCGAAAGCGCCATCGAATAAGAAGGAATTGCAATCTCTCTTAGGCAAGATAAATTTCTTGAGAAGGTTTATATCTAACCTAAGTGGGAAAGCTCAGGCCTTTTCACCCTTGCTTCGACTGAATAAGGAGGGGTTCGAATGGGGGCAAGAGCAACAAGAAGCCTTCGACAAAATCAAAGGGTACCTCACTAAGCCACCTATTTTGGTGCCTCCTTGTAGCAATAGGAGTATGAGATTGTACATAGCTGCATCTGACAAAACTCTGGGAAGTATGTTAGCCCAAGAGGATGAGAATGGAGTCGAAAGACCCATTTATTATCTCAGTCGAGTTTTGAATGATGCAGAAACTAGATATAGCGAAGTTGAAAAATTGTGTCTATGTCTGTATTTTTCTTGTACAAAGCTCAAACAATATATAAAACCAGTTGATGTTTATGTTTCGTCTCATTTTGATGTTTTCAAATATATGTTGTCGAAACCTATCTTGCATAGTCGAATTGGCAAGTGGGCATTAGCATTGACTGAATACTCCTTGACCTTTATGCCTCTTAAGGCAGTAAAAGGACAAGTGGTTGCAGACTTCATAGTCGACCACTCTATCCAAGTCGAGAATATTAATTATGTGGAGATAGAACCTTGGAAATTCTACTTCGATGGTTCCAGCCATAAAAATGGAACAGGAGTAGGAGTCTTACTTATTTCTCCAGATAAAATTCCAACAACATTCAAGTACCAAATCGAAGGTTCTTGTTCGAACAATGAGGCTGAGTATGAAGCTCTAATTACTGGCCTTGAAATATTGTTGGAATTGGGGGCAACTCGAGTCGAAATAATGGGAGACTCAGAGTTAGTCATCAAGCAAGTCACAAAGGAGTATAAATGCATAAGAGAAAATCTCATTATGTACTTCGTGGTTGCAAATCGTTTATTGAAACAATTTGAAAGTGTCAATATTCGACACATACCCAGAGTCGAAAATCAAATAGCCAATGACTTGGCACAGATTGCATCTGGGTATAAAATTTCAAAAATGAGATTACAAAGAGCAATCGAAGTTCGAGAGAAGATAAGAGCGACTTGTCTATCACCAACAGACTTGGAATCAACAAGGTTAGGATACGCTGATCACTCAAACTTCGAGATTTCGTTCATTGACAATTTGTCAGACCAGGATTGGAGGAAACCCATTGTGGACTATCTTCAAAATCCAGGAGCTCCGACAGAACGAAAAACAAAATACAGGGCGTTGAGTTTTGTACTCATGGGTAATGAGTTATTCAAGAAGACGCCTGAAGGGGTGTTGCTGAAATGTTTAAGTGAAACTGAAGCATACATAGCCCTTTCGACTACGCATGCTGGGGCATGTGGGGCTCACCAGGCAGGCCATAAGATGAAATGGTTGTTGTTTCGACAAGGACTATATTGGCCCACTATGCTGAAAGATTGTGTTGAGTTCGCCAAAGGTTGCCAAGAGTGTCAAGTTCATACAGGCATCCAGCACGTACCAGCAAGCGAACTTCACTCGATAGTGAAGCCTTGGCCCTTTCGAGGATGGGCGTTGGATCTTATTGGAGAGATTCGACCAGCATCATCAAAGAGTCAGAAATACATATTGGTAGGCATTGATTATTTTACTAAGTGGATCGAAGCTGTCCCTTTAGTCAATGTAGACCAAGAAAATGTCATTGAATTTATTCAAAAGAACATTATATTTAGGTATGGAATCCCTGAGACAATAACAACTGATCAAGGTTCAGTTTTCACTGGTCGAAAGATGCAGGAATTTGCTCAGGAAATAGGTTTCAAACTTTTAACATCCACGCCTTACTATGCACAGGCGAATGGTCAAGTCGAAGCAGCTAACAAAGTGGTAATTGGCTTGATAAAGAAGCATGTTGGGAAGAAACCAAAGAATTGGCATAAGACGTTAGACCAGATTTTATGGGCTTGTCGAACGTCCCCAAAAGAAGCCACTGGTACAACACCATATAGGCTAACTTTTGGCCATGATGCAGTATTGCCAGCAGAAATTTGTCTTCAATCTGCAAGAGTTCAGAGGCATTATGATATTCCTTCTGAGGTTTATTGGAACATGATGTTAGATGAATTGGTGGATTTAGACGAAGAGAGATTACACGCTCTCGACTTGCTCAGGCTTCAGAAGAAAAGAGTCGAAGACTCTTATAATAGAAAGGTAAAACCTAAGGCATTTTTGCCCGAAGATTTAGTTTGGAAGGTAATTCTTCCCATGGATCGACGGGATCGAAGCATGGGGAAATGGTCACCCAAATGGGAAGGACCCTTCAGAGTTATCCAAATTTTTTCTGGTGGAGCCTATGAAGTCGAAGAGATAAGTGGTGATAAAAGACTCTTGAGAGTAAATGGTAAATATTTGAAAAAATACAAGCCTATACTTCAAGAGATAAAAATAAAATAATAAACTGAATTAACCATAGAAATGCCAAAATGGAAATGTTTATTAATTTCTGCCAAAATGGCAATTGTTGTCGAAAGTGATTACAGAAGATGATTACAAAAGAGAATAAAAAAGAAAGAGAATTCTTAAGTCGAAGATACTTGGCATGCTGCAAATCCAACCTCTTCTTGCACCAAGATTTTTCTTGCTCCAGTTTGGCAATTTGAGCGTCGAGGCTTTGGGCCCTCTCAGCGAACTCCAGGCCTTGCTTGACCTCAGTCTGGCTCTCAGCGTCTGGGATGGTCGAAAGAATTTCCTCCTGGAGCACAGTGTTGGCGTTTATCTTCGCCTCTATCTCTGCAATTTGTGCTCGGAAGGAGACATTCTCTCGCTCAATAGCATCGAACCTTTCCTGTGCAGACGCTTTTTGTTTCGACAACTCGGCAATTCGAGAAGTCGAACTTGAGACAGCAGTCCACGCAGATAGGCTCTTGCCATGCAACGTTTCGAGCTGACTGTTGAAAGTTCGTTGGCGCCGGTAATCCGCTGAGACTTGGTCAATCATAGAATGTAATTCCATGATTAAGTCTGAGATTTCTGGAGCTACAGCATCGAAATCAACAGCATTCAAAACCTCTTTTAAGCAAGATGGAGCAGTGGGGTCTCCCTCTAAAGCCTTCATTAAATCTCTCTTGAAGAACTGGGCCTTGACCTTCGCCAACGCATCATCAAGAGGAGAAGTCTCAGTAGATTTCCCTGACAGAGTAGGAATTTCTTGACTAGTGTCAGAAGAACTCTTACTCTCGACGATTGCATTGAGGTAGCTGATAGGGTCAGTTCGTTTCAAGATTTCCAAGTCTTCTTTCGACCTATGCTTTGAGGAGGTGACCCTTGCCATAGCATTATCTTGGACTGGAGGCTGTTGAATGCTGAGTGCCTCGTTTGGTTGTTCTTCGACTTGAACTGAGGCGGTACTAGCGTCGACTCGTGGTTCTTCGTTAACTTCACCTTGGGGTCTTTCGCCAGCGTCATTCTGTGGTTCTTCGCTGGCGTCATCCTGGTGTTCTTCGCCAGTACCACCTTCATGTTCTTCGACAACAGCATCTTGATTCTCTTCGCCATTGCCTTGGTCTCTTCCTTCAGGATTCTCTTCTGACGACAAGACCACCACAGGAACCTTTTCTGGCTGTGTTTCCTCCGCCATAGGTTCTTCAGTTGTCTTCTCCACTGTTTCAGCATTGGCCTCATGCTCAGTGTGGGCTTCGTCATTGCCCAAATCTTGCACCTGAGGCCTGCTGAGGTCAGCAGATTCCAGAGTTTCTGAAGTCCTTGGTGGGGAACTTCCAGTAGTTTCCTGAAAAAGAGGAAGAGGACAAATCTTCAGATGTCGAAAGAGATATAATCAAATACTGGTATTTATGCCTAAGTTATAAGAAGGGTCCAATAGATTACCTGTGGATTGGCTTCAGCCCCAGGGCTGGAATTATCGCTTTCGACAGGCTGGGTGACTAGAGCGTTCAGTTCCTCCTCAGTTGGTTCTTCGATGACCACTGCAGGTGGCCTAGGCTTCCTCACACCAACTTTTATTCTGACGGTTCGACCTTCAGGAGCTGGAGTAGGAACAGAAGCGTCCTTTGTTAACTTTCGCCTCTTTAAGGGGGAAGGAGGAGAATCACTTTCTTCATCACTCCCCGATTCGATCACAAATGCTGCCCTTTTCTTGGGCGAAGGGGCCTATAAAACCAATAGGAATTCGATTGAATAATTACGTCGAAAATAAAAAACCGAAAGCCAGAATGAAAATAAAGAAAATCTGGTTACCGATGCAGGAGGCCTCCTCGAAGAGCCTTCCCCCTGTTGGTTGCCTGTTGTCTTCGCCGGCGCTATAGTCTTCGCCGGCGGTGGAGGTTTTGTCGAAGGGACCCCTCCTTGTGGGCCTCCTGTAGCCTTCTTGACCAAGGGTTTTCGAACAACTGGAAGCGAAAAGGAAAGTTAACAAGCTAACAGTCGAAGAGAAAGATAAAAAGTAATGTGAGAGTATGAACTTACATTTCTTTACTTTGTCAAATACGAGGACAAAAGACTTCTGCAACTCTGCTGTGAAGTCCTTCTCGTCGAAGAAGTACTCAGCGTAATAGCTTCTCCACCATTCTTCAAAAGATGGCGAACAAAGGAAGTTAAGCTGGTAGTTGAACAGCGAGAGGATGGTTCGACCAGCATATCTCCCAATATGCCTGGTAGCAGCTTCTTCTGTATAATCGTTGCAGAAGTACAACATTGACTTCTCTCTTGGAAAAATGGGAGAAGGCAAGGTTTGGATGATACCAAACTGGCGAGATACCAGGTTTGGTTGATAGGCCAGCAGACTCAGATGAGTCTTAGAACTTTTAAATCGAAGAGGCATAATCCTTGGAGTAAGGAATGCCTCCCACAGTATGGTGTGCTCATCAACATTGGGACCACTCGACTCCTTGGGATGTGGCCTTGTGAACCAAGCTGGCCCCACCTTTCGCTGAGCGAATGGAGCCATAGTCGAAACAAATTCCTTCCTTCGAGCGAACATCAGCACGAAGTTAGTGAAGGTTTGTTGGAACTCTAGCCCATCTTCCACAGGTGTCAGTAGAGCCAGCCTAATCCCTTCGATACGTCTATTAGCTATCGCTGAGGCTTGTTCATTTATCTGAGTCTTCTTGGGTAAGAAAGACTCGAAAGTGGCGTTAAGCCACAGTTGAAGTAACCAGAAAGGCCCAGCGAGTAGCAGACTGTTCCTATCTTCGATATGCTTCAAAAGAGTAACCCCATTGCTGATGGAGTCATAAAGACTGGCCAGAATTAGTTCTGCCAGACAGATGTTCTGACGGTGATGCAGTTGGGTGGCCAGGGTGACCATCTTTTTGGTCACTTGCAGGGACTTCGAATAGAACACGAAGCGAGTTAGCCATAAGGCTAGAAACGCTATGTGTTCAACGTCGGACACTGTGTCTGTCGACTTGTCATGAAAGTGGTTGATAAAGGTGGTGAATGTTGGCTTCGTCTCAGAAAAGCCAATTTGGTCCTCCGACATCTCTTCCGGGTCGAAGTAATCTCCGGTTGGTCGAAGTCCAGTGATGGCTGCTACGTCGAAGAGTGTGGGAGTTAACATCCCACATGGAAGGTGAAAGGTGAAGTGAGAGTTATCCCAGAACAGCATCGAAGCTATAAGCATCTCTGGGGAGTAGTTTAAACCTGTCTTCGACAGCATTATTAGGTCAAAGATGCCCATCTCCTTCCAGACTGGAGTTTGATGTTTTTCCAGCTTTGTTAGCCAAGCAACATAGTCCTGGGTGAGATTAGGGCAAGACCTAAAAACTCTAACACTTCTGTTGAAGAAACGAAGGTCGATCTTCTCGTGTGTGGGGTCTTCGTTGTCTTCCGGATCCTTCTTAGCACAAGCTACTGGCTTGAGTTTCTCGACAATGGGAAAGTAGCTCTTGATCTTCAGAGCTTCAGAGATGCTGGGGTTCATGGGTCCAGCCATTGCGAAGATTTGGTTGGAGTATCCAACCGGAATCATCAAGTGACGCGAGTAAGCGTCGCGAACGGAGATATCAGATGGTTCAGGGACCCTTCGTTTCCCTGTAGCGTTCACTACCGGAGCGGTTACAAAAACCTTGGGCTTAGCAAGTTGTTCAGTTGGTGCGTTAGTCTTGGGGGCAGTTGAAGCAGAAGCCATTGTTGAGGATGAAGATGAAGTTGGAAAAGGAAGAGTTTTTCTGCAAAGAGAAACAAGTTTGCAAGAAAGCAAGGGAGTTTGAGAGATTGTTTGCGTGAAAAGTCCCACAATGGGATATTCACTACTATTTATAGTAGTGGGAGAAATTCCCAATAACGAGGGCATTAAATGTCATTTAATGCTGCAGGGAGTAGTGGGACGCGTGGCAGCATCCTGTTGTTTTGGCCGTTTCTGCAGAAACAGAGAGACGCAGCGTGCGTCCTCGTTTTTTGAATTTGTCATAATGACAAATTATGAAGTGATGTTTTGGTTCTGCACGCCGTACTGACAGTGACGTCCTAGGATCAAATCAATGATGGTTTCTTGGGATTGCCAATAGTTGGTAAAAAGCAACAAAAAGTGCACAAGTTAACTTGTGACTCAGCGTGGACAAACAGGTGTCGAATGGCGTTTTCAAAGAATGCCTTTTTCTTTCAAGAGTCGAAATAAGGCATTCTTGGGGGGCAATTTGTTGGCTCCTAAATTCGACACCTTTGTTTCAATTGATGACAGCCATTAAAAGATGAAAGATGCTTTCGACTGGCTAAGCCTGTCGAAGTGCCCGTCGAAAGATGGCCGAATCCTTAGAAGATTTCTTCCAAGGAAGAAGGCTGATTGCCTTCGACGTCGAAGGAGTTTTCGTCGAAGACGTCTCTTGACGAACGTGTTCGATGGTCCAGAGTGGAGCAGTTTGAAATTCAAAGCTTTGGAGGGAAAACGGTTTCCAGCAGTTACTACGTGCGAACGTGCAAGGATCTGGAGCGTCGAGCATGGAGAACGTGACAAGTGGCTTGATCTCGAAGCAGTGTAACTGCCCGACGGTTACTTGGAATGTTTTTGTATAAATAGGAGTAGACGTGTAGTTTCTCGCGTGTGTTCACAATAGATACATAGTCACTCATTTAGATTCAAGTACCCAGTGTGAGCGAACGAATTGTTGAGAAATGTATGTGTGAAACATCAATTTACTAATTCAAGTCATTTACTTTTCCAGTATTTTACATGCTTTTTCCCTTTAAGATTCCTGTCGAACCTTTACATTCAACCCTCGTTTATTTTACCAAGCCTTTTCCTTTATGCAATTTACTTTAAACAATTTACTTAAAGCCTTATCCACATTAATTAAACTTCAAAATCAACCTATGTCCATAGGATCAATCTGATCGATCCTGCGAGTAACCAAATAAGTAACCATTTGGAGGATCAGCGGTTGTTTACCAAATCCCCAGGTAAACACTTCCACAGCAGTTAGCTCCATAATATGCTCTGCAACTAGCTCCTCCGTAGTGGAAACTCTAAGTCTTTGACGGCGGAGTGCACGGAGCTGAGCCTGCTGCTCCGTCAACCATTTTTGTTGAGAACCGGTTGAAGGATGACGACTAGTCCGTAGCTCGGAAGCATGTCCCTCATCAGCTCTGACCTGAGCTTCCGCTCTATCAGTCTGCCTGCCCGCAATGATACTGTCTTTTCCCCTGGTCCTCACTGCAAAATAAGAAAAATATGAACTACCAGAAATTTCAAAATTTCTGGTGTTTTTCAAAAAAATGCGAACTACCAGAAATTTCAAAATTTCCGGTATCCAGTAAGGTACTGAGAGTTTTGAAATTTCCAATAGGTAGAGAAAATATTTGCACTGGAAATTTCAAAATTTCCAGTACGAAAGTATCAGATATTTTGAAAAATCCGGTACAAAATACCGAATATTTTACAAAAACATCAAAAATTCCTTAATGTCTCACCAAATTTTCGATAATCGCCCTAGAGAATTGAAAAATCCGATTGATCACGGAAATTTGGAATTTCTAAAAAATATTTAAATTTAAGTAATTTAGTTTTTTCATATATTTTAGAAGTGTCTTGTTCTTTAACCTATTACACATATTGACATTTTCCATCCTAATTATTCACTAAACTTAGTATGAGTAGCTTGCATTCCATTTTTCCATGTTTTTAAGACGGAAAATAAGTCAAGTCGAGTTGAATTTGTTTTAGATTGACTCGACTTAATAAACATTGATTTCTCTCAAAATTCGACTCAAATACGACACGATTTTTTAAAAATTAAACCTAATTCATTTTAAATAGATGAACAACTCAATTCAAATTGTTATGTCCACTTTATAAGATTTAAAAAAGTCATTGTTTTAAAATTAATTTTTTAAAATATATTTGATATTTTAAATTATTATTTTTAAAAGTAAAATATTTTTTATTAACATATCTTTAATATTCATAAAAAAGATTTTAATTTTTTAAATGCTATTTAAATTAAAATAAAGTGCATTCATTGATATAAATTGATAAATAAATATTAATTTAATTATTTAAAAAAAAAATTAGAATAGTGTGCGCGGATATAATCATCAACCGTTAATATATAATTTTTATCTGATTATTATATTTAAATTGGTTTGATTCATTGTCATCACTATCTACTTTAATTTTTAATATCACAAAATCTAACCCTAAACCCTACACATCCATGCAAATATTATCAAAATTAGCATTTCAATAACCACATAATAATTGATAGGAGTATGTGTATTCGGTTTAATTTATGCATATCAGTGTTATATTTAGTTGATATATATATATATATATATATATATATATATATATATATATATATATATATATATATATATATATATATATATATATATATATATATATATATATATTCATTTCATAAATTAATATATATCTTAAAAAATTAAATTAGATATGGAAATGAAAAATTCTTGAGAGATTTTGGGTATGTTTGATCTAACTTTAAAAATAGTTTTATATTTTTTTAAAACTAAATTAAGACTTGTTTAATATAGAATTTTGTAAAATTGATTTCAGAAACTGTTTCTTATTTTGCAGTTTTAAAAATAAATAAAAAAGTAATTTTTGTTTATTAAATTTGTCCGAAGAGCTTAAAACATATACTAGTATGAGAAAATAAAAAACTCATCGACGATATATTATTTAATAAATGATGCACATTCAACTATATCATATTAATAATTAAAAAAAATAAATTTATGATTTTTTATTGAACGATTATCGATGGTGTAAGATTTTTTTACACTGACGATATATGTCTATTAAACTCTTAACCATTTTGATGGAATCAAATTAGAGATAAAAAACTAAAATAATAATATTTAGCAGTTTTAAAAAACATTTTTAGTATATAAATCTCTTACTTATTAGTAGGGTGCATGTTTAGTTTGATTTTTAAGTGAAAAATTGAACCAATAAAAATAGTTGATTTTATTTTTGTAATTTTTCTGATGAGATTCAAATCAATTTAAAATGAGTTGATTGATTATTTTCATTTAAAGAATTATACCTGTTGAAATAGAGATTTCTTTTTTAATAGGCTTAACCTTCCTTTATTTAATTTTATACACTATTTGTTTGAAACATTACACTTTTCTCTATTCAGAACGGTCTCAACAAGTATAGTGCACAAAAGTAATTATGAGAACTATTCAAATTAATATAGAAAACTATTGTTTTTATAAATACATCACAAAAGTAAATATATATTTTTTATTTTCATTTGATCTATAAGATGTATAATTTCAATAAAATATTTCAAAAATGATTTTATTTGAATAAAAATTAACTAAGCATAATTTGTATACATGTTAAAATATTTAGTATCTAATGGATAAAACAAAATTAAATTTAAAATAAAATAAATTAAAATAAAAAACAAGTTGGTCCCGTAGCTCAGTTGGTTAGAGCGTTGGTCTTATGAGCCGAAGGTCGCGGGTTCGAGCCCCGCCGGGACCAATTTTTTGATTTATTTTCCAATGTTTCAACTATGCTGTCATTATCATGATTATTAGTTCAACTTCTTTGTGCATAATTATTACATAACGCAAGACTTTTTAGTTTCTTTATTATTTCAAAATTACTCATTTAGAGAGTTTAATAAATAATGTTGTGAACACATTTTCTAACACAATTTTGAAACATAGTTTATTTTATGGTGGTTCCTTATAAATTTAGAAAAAATATTTAAATTTTAATTAACAAACGAGCATGTGTTCAGATATGTATTATTTTTGCTATCAAGTTTAATCTCATTATCAGTAAATAAAATGAGTATTATTTAAAAAAATGTTTTCACACAATAAAGGATATTTAAATTACACAATATTAGAAGAAAATATAGAAGATATAATTTAATAAGTTTTTTTTACTTTGTAAAGTTATTTATTATATTTAAAAAAAATGTGTTAATTTTATTTGAGACAACTTATCGAAAAAAAATATCTTTGCTTGAGTTGCATATTGTTACGGTAATTCAAATAGTTCGATTATTCCTATTATCAAAGTATTTTCAAATTTTCTTTAAGAATTTTGACTTTCTTTTAACTCTTTGTCCCTCTTCGACAAGATTGTGATTTTTATGGTAACAAATATTCTACTGTTTATCGTGAAAAATGATAAACAACCGCTGATCTTCCAAAAGGTTACTTACTTGGTGACTCGCAGGATCGATCAGATTGATCCTAAGACATGGTTGATTTTTGGAGTTTAAAGGCTTTGAAATAAAGAGTTTCGATTAATCTTAATGGTGATTAAAGCAAGTGAAGTAGAGACACTTTAAATAAATTGCATGGAGAAAAGCTTGATAAAGTAAATAAAAGCATTAAAGGTTTGCTAAATAAATGACTTCGACTGAATTAAATGAGTGAAAGTGATAAATTGCTTGAATGTAAAAGACTTTGATTAAGGTAAATGGTGTTTCACACATACATTCTCAATGATTCTTTCTCTCACGCTGGGTACTTGAATCTAAATGAGTGACTTGTATACAATGACGAACACCCTTAATAACTTCGTGAACACTTAGTATTTATACTAAAAAAATCCTAAGTAACTGATGGGCAGTCACACCGCTTCGTGATGACACCACATGGCACGCTCACGACCTTCGACGCCTACGTGCACGACACGTTGCGCTTGGTAACTGCTGGGAACCGTTTTCCCTCCAACAGTTCAAAATTCAAACCGTTCGATCTTGGGCATCAGGGACCTTGGTCGAGAGGTTGCTCCTTCGACGTCGAAGAGAACAAGAGTCCAACTTAAAGGAATTTCTCTAAGTATCCTGTCATTCTTTGATGAGCCTTCGACGTGATCAGCTTGTCGAAGTCTTCTTGTGTAGGAAACTCTTCTGACTCATAATTAAATGATCTATATGATGATAAGCTGTGGGTGTCGAATTTAGGAGCCAACAAATTGCCCCCCAAGAATGTCTTATTTCGACGCTTAAAAGAAAAAGGCATTCTTTGATATTCCATTCGACACCTGTCCTTCACTCTCAGCCACAAATTAGTTTGTGTGCTCTTTGTCTCCTACCAACCATCTGACAAACTCAAAAAGTCATCATTTCACCTTTTCCCAAGACTTCACTTCAGTAAGGCATTTTTGCACGCACGATGGCCTTTCCTATGCTGTCATCATGACTATTTCCCGAAATCGAGGAAGCACGCTGCAACGTTTCCGTTTTTCAGAACGGTTACAACACCAAATGCGTGCCACGTGCCCCACTCTTGTTTGGGGGCTGTCTTGGGTGCAGTCGATTTGCTTGCTGTTTCTCTAGAGATTTCCAGCTTCATCTTGGAGTTATACTCTATTATTGACCAAGTCTCTGCGGACTACAATCGTCGAAGGGGGTTCAACAGCCAACTCGAAACGCTGCATGGCAAGAGTTCTTCTGCTTGGACTGAAGTAGCTGAATCGACTTCTCGAATTGCGGAATTGTCGAAACAGAGGACGTCCAAGCAACAGGAAATCGAAGCCATAGATCAGGATAACGCCTCTATATGGGCGCAGATCGAGGAGTTGGAAGCCAGGTTAAACGCTAATACTAAGCGCAAGGAGGAACTTCTTTCGACCGTTTCAGACGCAGAGAGCCAAGACGAAGTTACACGAGGCCTAGAGTTCGCTGAAAGGGCCTAGGCTCTAGATGACCAGATTGCCAAAATCTCTCAGGCGAATGCCTTGTGTAACAAACGAATGGAGTTACAGCGAGCCAAATATCTTCGTCTCAAAGCCTCTGTCCCTTTTTAATTTGCTCTGTACTTCATTGATCATGTACTGTAATTTTCGTAATACAATGTAGCCATTTTGGTTAATCAATGTTATTTTTCATTTTGGCTTTATGGTTAACTTAGTCATTAATTATTATTTATTTTGATCACTTGGAGCATAGGTGTTGTACCCCAAAATTTTCCCTCCCATATTCCTAAAGATTTGTCAAGAATCATCTTCAAATGGTTCAAGATCTACTCAAGGATTAGACAGTCAACCACCTCCTAAGCCAACTGAAATTAGGGTTTTGGTTCTTTCAAGTAATTTTGGGTTTTCAATGGTTCAATCAAGTCTCATAGGCCTATAAACATTCTCAAGCACCTACATGCCAAGTTTCAAGACTCACAATGCCAATTTGCACAGTCAAAAGCTTCATTTGACCTACAATCAACTACAGGGGGAAAATGGTCATTTTGCAGTCAAAAGTCTTAATTTTTGGTCAACATCTTATTTTGAGTCCACAATCATCATTTGATCAAGTATTGATCATGATTCCACAAGAATGGCTCAAAAATCATCAAGATGCAAACGTTACTATTTTTGGACAGTAGAAAAGTCAACTGTATCTTTACCAAAACATAACTTTTTCATGGTTCATCAGAAAAATTCCATCCAATTATCATTTTGAAGGGGATGTGATTTCCTACAATCCATCTTCACACTCCAAGTCCAAGAAATGCTCTCACAAAAAGTTATCAATTTTTACATTATAGGTCAAATTCAAACGTCAACAAATGTGCACTTTAAGTCAAAGACCATAACTTGAGATTGGTAAATCCAAATGACATGGGACCAAAGGCATTGGTTAGAGGACTTCAAGACCTTTCCAAAATGTCCAAGAACATGTTCATATGATCAAAATTGAACAAGATAGGCATTGGAGAAGTTGGGAAATTTTTAGGAATTTGCAAAAGTCAACTTTGCTCAAAACACCTTATTTTTTGCTAATGGGCCTCAAATCTCTTCTTGAAACTTCATCCATGGCCTATGCACGACCCATCAAGCTTAATTAAATTTATATTCTTATTTTTATTAATTAATTGGATTTTTAATCAATATTAATTCATTTAATTAATTTAAATTGTAGGAAAATACAAAGATTTGGTTTTTCAATCTTTTTGTGAAGCAAGTATGACCTAAAAAGGCTGGAAATTTCGTGCACCAAGTCAAAGATGCAATATCTCCAAAATTGGCAACTTTTTCCAATCATGAAAAATGCAAAAAGATTTGATTTTCAATCAAATATTCAATCATCATTCCAATGGATTTTTGTGCAAGATTATGACCTAATTCTATTCCTCTATATATGTACAAGCTAACCCTAATGCCATACATGTGAGAAAGCTGCAGAAAACAGGCCATAGCATATTGCAAAATTCAAAGAAAAGTCAAAACTGATTCTTGTGTTCCAAGCCAATTCAAGGCATTATATTGATTCAAACACGTTGCTGGAAGTGTCAGGAGTGATTTACAATTGAAATCACACGCTAAAGCTCAAAGAATCACTAAGAAAAGAACCACGGTTTGCACATTTTATCCATAATCGCAATTCTTAATTCATGAGCATTTAACATGATTTTTTGATTGTTTTGCATTGCTAGTAATCATATGAAGCTAATGGCATAAGTTAATTGAATTATAGTGTACAGAATCACAAGTTACCATGGACGATTTCTAGGGTTCCTGAGCTTTGGATTTGGGGCTTTGCAATCCAGGAAAAATTAGAACCCTTAAGACCCATGGTTGGAATCGTTGAACCCAGACGAACATGATGCAACCTTCGCGAAATATTTAGATAAGCCATAGCTCTAATCGCTATTTTTCGTCATTGTAGTTTGTGGGGGTTAAAAACCCCCGCTATTTGATTTTGTTTTTACAGGTACAACGAAGAAGATGAGTACGTGTTAGTACGTGGTTGGTTAATTCAAAAAATGCGCGTGTTTTATTGGTTTTACAACTTAGTGTTTTGTTTCTTAATATAATAATTGTTTATTATTCTAATGATGAATGAAGCGTGATGGTGGAATGGTTAAGACATTAGCTTGGTAGCATTGGGACCTGGGTTCGAATCCCAGGTCCCCCAAAACACTTGTTTCTATTTTTCTCTATATGTTCATATGCAGCGTTCCAGGAGATGTCCACCGTGTGCCTCACTTACCAACACTCCAGGTGGCTTCAAATTCAAATCTAATGGGCCACAAAATTCCAAACTTACCTCCTAAATGGGCCAGCACCCCCCTTGGTTTATTCTTCTTTTAATTCTTTTTCTTTTTTCTTCTTTATTCTAATTATTTACTATAATTATTATTATTACTTAAATTAACCAAATTAATTTTTCATAATAAATTCAGAAAACTAAAAATGTAATATTTTTATTATTATTATTATTTATTAATTTCACCCTTCATTATTTTTGTAAATAAATATAATTAATTAATTTAGTCTTTTTAATTAGGTTAATTTCAATGATTTTTTTCAATAAATAAAATAAATTAGAATTAGGGTTTTACTAACTTGTGACTTTTTTTTCTTTATTTATTTCCTTGAGACATTAAAAAACCAACAATATTTCTTTTAATTAATTAATTAGTTTTAGGTCTAATTTAATTAAATACAAAAAGGACAAAAACTTCTTTCTTTCTCAAAAAAGGATCAAAACCCTAAGGACTTCTCCGATTCAATTTTTATTCGCGCATATTAATTTTTGATCATTATTTATGTATTTGCTCCGAGGATGTAATAGCGTTAATTAGGACTTTTTATCGCTTTCATTTATTTTCTCGCATTTACTTTTCAAGGGTTGCTTTTGGCGATGTAAATACCCGACGCCTTGTAATAGCGTAGCTTTACTTTCCGCAATTTATTTTCCGCAACCTTTAACTATTAGATGTATGTTAATTAGGCTATGCATGACAAGACTTGTTCTCAAAATAAAATCAAAACGTAGCTCACCATAACATGTGCAAAGATAACTTAACTGAATCCTGACACACTCGCACATGCCACTCCTAGGGTACGCCTCACTTGGTTGCCTCGACGTGGTCATTGAGTATATGGTGTTTTAGAGGTCGCCCTCTTGTCTAAAGATCCAAGTTGCCTCGAAACGGTTGCCTCAGATAAAAAGGATCTAGGACATTAAGGTTACCGCTAAGGCGTCCTACTATTGCTTCGGTGATCACATGTCCCTATAATCGAATTGACCCGAATAACTCCAACGACGGTGCTACCTACTTCTCAATAGTGGGATAGTACTGTCTAAAGGACATTTACACAGCTTAATTTCTTTTGAGTAGGTAGAGGTTCTTAGATACTTGCTCTTTCAAAACAAAAACAACTTTTCGCACTTACACTTTTCTGACAAAAGTTTTCAAACAAACACTTCATACACTCTTGAGGACAGATACAAGAGTTAAATCGAAGTTTTCAAAACAAACTTTTTTCAAAACCCACAAACACAAGAAAAGCAAAATCTTTTTGAAAACATAGTGAGCAAGTACCTAAGAGCCCGTGGATAACCACAGATAGAAAGGGTGCTAACACCTTCCCTTTCTATAATCTACCTCCCGAACCGAGAAACATCTCGAAGAGGAATTTTGCTGTGCTTTTGTCCTTTCCTTGTTGGAGAAAATAAAAGACGGTGGTGACTCTTTCTTACTGCGACATTTCACGAACCAGCATTTCAAAACAGTCAGTTCTATTTCCACCGATCACAGAAATGGCGACTCTGCTGGGGACTTTATATAAGTGAGGTGTACCTTAGGATTAGATCATTCTATGTTTTCAATTGTATGCCTTGTATGATTTATATTTGTGGGCTTGTATTGGAGTTTCATAGATCCTAACCCGGATCTGGGGAATACCCTTTAGGTAGCAATAAACTGTGAGGGACCTGTCCGGCGTAGACCGACACGGGTGAAGCAGTAGCTACGTTGGTGTGACACCTTGGTCTGCACTGATATCCCTTGTGTTGGAACGAGGAGAATATGGGTCTTCTGAGGAGTCATTAAGCACCAACTGACCTTAGAACCTTAAATTGACCCAACTTGGCCATAGAACAGTAGCAATATGCTACACTCATTGAGGCTAAACTCTCGCGATGGTTCCGGTTGCAAGAAAAGGTTGCGAAGCTGGAGTTATGACCGATTGAGGGTAGTTAGTGATATTGAGATCCTCTAGAACCCGATTACTATTTTCTAGGACAGGTCTTAACCAACTGAAACTGAAAGAGGGTAGTACCTAAACATCATGCTGGCCTGAACTCTAAGGGTTGTCTTGTGTGACTTGTGTGCCTTACCATGTTTGCCTTTTGTGAATACTTGTGGTGTGCCTTTATCATAACATCATACCATCATAACATCGCATGCATCCTGCATAAGGACTAACCCATTTCAAAGACAAGAGGGTTCCATCTTTGCTCTGTTTTGTAGGATATCATGATGCCTATGCGAAGGAATACTATCCGGCTCAACTTTGTTCAACCACCTGCTTTGCTTACAGAATTGGTTGACTGAATTCCAAATACTACTTCCTTCATCAAGAGGCATGGTTCTCTTCTCGGTTTAGTCACTTCAAAGTGGGACCAACAGCTGATGAGCGTCCTGGTCCAGTTTTATGATCCGCTATACCATTGCTTCACCTTTCAAGACTTCCAGCTGGTCCCTACCCTGGAAGAATTCACTGATTTGCTTGGTATCCCTGTGTTGGAACAGATTCCGTTCACTGGTTGGGAAAAGACTCTTAGGCCTGAGGAGGTTGCTGCAGCCCTTACTTTGACCAAAGAAGAGGTAATGGCTAACTGGGAGACTAGAAGTGGAGTTAAGGGATTTTTGGCTAAGTTTCTGATTGGCAAAGCTAATAGTTTCTAGAATGACTTAGACTTCAGGGCGTACGAAGAAATTCTGGCTCTCTTAATCTATGGTCTGGTATTGTTTCCAAATCCTGATACCTTTGTTAATGTCAACGCCATAAGGATCTTCATCTCTCGGAACCCTGTACCCACTCTTTTGGGTGACATCCTGCAACAGCTCTATGCTCGTACTGCCCGAAGATGGGGAACTTGTGGTGTTGTGCTCCTTTATTAGTGAGGTGGTTTATTTCGCACCTCCCTAAGTTCGTGCTGAAGAACAAAGAAGGAAGGGGCTGGGCTCATAGGATAATGTCTCTCACTGATAATGACATCATTTGGACTCTCAGAGGTTTAGATGAGGTAGCTGTTATTGATCGTTGCGGAGAGTACCCTAATGTTCCTTTGATCGGAACTCAGGGAGGAATCTCTTATAACCCATGTTTAGCTCTTCGTCAGTTTGGAAGAGCCAGAAGAGCAGGGCCTCATGAGATGTTGATACCTCACATCAGTTTTGAGTTTCAGGTAGATAGTGACGAGCTGCGCCGTAGATTCATCAGGGCTTGGGACAGAATTCACAAAGCTGACCCACATGAGTTGGGACCAAAGACTTCTCTACCAATGGAATCCTACTTCAGATGGGTCCGCATCCGTGCTCAGAAGTTAGGTATACCATACGAAGCTGTCAGGCCTATTACTCTTGAAGTTCCTGATAAAGACGGGGTTCCTCCAATTGTTCTCCGTCCTCATATGCCCACTGATGTTGGTACACTGAAGAGGTCTTGGGCGCAACTGCAGGAAGAACGGGATTCTTATCGGGAAAGGTTCAATGAACATGAACAGAAGATCCAGAAGCTGACAAAGAAATTGGAGAACGAACGGATCCTGAATGACTATATCCGTACTGAGAAGAAAAGGCCATGGGAGCATTGATGGACCTTGGATGTTTTGTTTTACAGTTTTTATTTACTTTTCAGTATTTCCATTTTTGTAACGCCTAAGGGCAATTTGTTGAACAATTTAAATTCCGAAGTTTAATCTAATAAAGTGTGTTTCCTTTTTGTCTACAAAGTTGAATCCCGATTGTCTTTGAAAACATAAATCATACGCATTCCATTCATCATATGCATAACAGGTACCCTTTTTACAGGTCACTTATCTTCTTCACTGTTTATTTCAGCAATCATCATGTCTTCTGAACCGTCCACTGAACAAGCTATCAAGGCCCTCCAGGCCCAGAATTCCCAGTTCCAAGAGTTGGTTATGAGCCTAGCCCAGGGTCAACAGGAGTTGAAGACTCTGATTTTGAAGAAGAAGAAGAAGAGGACTGTGCTGTTCAACACTGGACGCAGATTCGGGAATGGACTACAAAATGAGGTTGATCTGACTACTTCCTCTGTAGGGAAAGACAGTCCCCAAGAGAGAAGGGTTCCTAGTCCCGTGGTCTCTGACAACGAGACGGACTATAATGATGAACAGTATCCTCCTGCTGAGGATATGTATAAACAGCTGGAGGACCGCTTAAGTGCTATGGAGATACATAATGTGCCCGGGTTGGACTTTGGAGACCTAGGCTTATCCTCTGGGGTGGTGATTCCCCATAAGTTCAAGGCACCTGCTTTTGCAAAGTACGACGAAGCTTCCTGTCCTAAGCTGCACCTCTGATCGTATGTAAGGAAGATCCAACCTTATACAGCTGACAAGAATTTATGGATCCATTTCTTCCAGGATAGTCTTTCAGGGACTCAACTCGAATGGTTTTATCAGCTGGATGGAGCCAGTATTTGTAACTGGGAGGACTTGGCTACTGCGTTCTATAAGCAGTATCAGTACAATTCCGACCTGGCTCCTACGCATACCCAACTCCAGGGTATGTCACTAGGGACGGGTGAAGGATTTAAGGAGTATGCTCAAAAGTGGAGAGACCTGGATGGAAGGGTGCAACCACCTCTAACTGACCGTGAACTTGTGGATATGTTCTTGGGGACCCTGTCTGGTCCATTCTTCAACCATTTGATTGGAAATTCTTCTGCTGGGTTTACAAACCTTATCTTGACTGGTGAGAGGATAGAAGCTGGTATCAAGTCTGGGAAGATACAAAAAGGTGCCTCCTCGAGCACTGAAAAGAAACCATTCAAAAAGGAATCTAGTGCTGTCTATGGTTCAAGGAGACAGAATAAACCGGAACGCCGCCAAGCTGTCAACGCGGTGGTTATTTCAAAGCATGCTGCTGCTCCTCAGCAATACAACCAACAAAGGGGTGAGAGACCTAGAAGGAAGTTCACTCGACTCAGTATGACCTTGTCCCAGATATTGCCACAACTACTGACAACCAATCTGGTAACTATAAAAGAAGCTCCGAAGGTTGTAAACACCACGTCCCCAAAGTAAAATCCTAACACCCGCTACGCTTATCACTCTGACAGCCCGGGGCATACCACGGATGATTGTTGGGCTCTGAAGAATAAGGTTCAGGACCTAATTGATGCTAAAGAGATAGAGTTCGAGGCGCCCGAAAGACCCAATGTTGTGACTGCTCCCATGCCCAAGCATGGAGTGAATGCTGTAGAGGAAGACCTGTATGTAGCCTCTGTGGATGATATTGTTACTCCGCTGTTGACCGTCAAGAGGAACCTGTTGCTAGCCGGTTTATTTCCGGGATGTAGTAAAGGTTGCCATCTATGTTCTGTTTCACCTACTGGTTGTCCTTTGTTGAAGTCAGGCGTCCAAAACCTGATGGATAATAAAGAGATCTTGTTCGAGAAGATTGCCGTTCCAGCTACCCCTACTGAAGAAGTGTCCATTGTCACCATTTTCAATAATTCTCCCAAGGCTCCCTTAAAGAAGCCTGTCAAAATCATGCCTGTTCAGAAGATTGCACCTATAATCATCACTGTTCCAGGGCCCATCCCCTATACATCCGACAAAGCTGTCCCTTGGCACTATGGGGAATATGTTTATGTGCTTGGAGTTAAACAAGAGTTTGATACTAGTACCGGCGTCAACAACATCACCGGGCCTTCCAAAGTCACCCGCAGTGGTAGACTGTTCTCACCAGATATTGCGCCACCAACTATCCAGAAACCTATTGTCATCACACCTGCAAGTGTGCCTACTTCCCTTCCTGATAAAGTTCCTATTTCTACCCCTGCTGCCGAGTCATCTGATGCTCGGGGCAAAGGGATCGCTACTGATATGCCTACCCAGACGGAGGCACCGAAGACAACCACTGTTGAAGCTTCCAAACAAGAGATGGAAGAGATTCTTAAGATTATCAAGAAGAGTGATTTTAATGTAGTTGAGTAGCTGGGGCACACCCCATCTAAAATTTCTATGCTATCACTGTTATTGTGTTCAGAGGCCCATGCCAAGGCTCTGATTACCTTCCTGAAGACGGCCCACGTGCCACAAGAGACGTCAGCTGATCAGTTTACCGATTGTGTGGCCAATTTAACTGCTGATAATGGTTTGGGTTTCTCCGACGCTGATCTGACTGCTAAAGGGAAGAACCATAATGATGCCCTACATGTCTCCATTGAATGCAGGGGCACTACTCTTGCCCATGTGCTGGTTGACACTAGTTCCTCGTTGAACGTATTGCCCAAGAAAGCGCTAGACAGGCTGGATTGCGAGGGTTTGGAGCTGAAGCCAAGTAACATTGTTGTCCGGGCCTTTGACGGGTCTAAAAGGATGGTACATGGCGAGGTCGACATTCCAATCAGGGTTGGTTCTCAGGTATTCGATTCTACATTCTACGTGATGGACATCCGACCACCCTATTCTTGTTTGCTGGGTCGTCTGTGGATCCATAAAGCTGGAGCCGTGACCTCCACACTCCATCAGAAGTTGAAATACCCGGTCAAGGGGAAGATCGTGACAGTTCAAGGAGAGGAAGAATACATGGTCAGCCACCTCAACTCGTTCCGGTACATAGAAATGGATGAGGAATTCATTGAGACTCCATTCCATCACTTTGAAGAGGTTCCTCAGACACTGGCATCAGCTGAAACTGTGATTGAAGATCCTCCTTTGAAGATGACTTCCTTAAAGGATGCCCAGGCTGTTATTGAGAAGGGTGAGTGCGCAAACTGGGGCCGACTTCCTGATTTCACTCAGAAGACTGACAAGTTTGGTTTGGGTTTCACTGTAGAAGCTCAGAGGGCTATTCGTAAGGCAAGGATTGGAAGACCTCCTGTGTTCATCAGCAACTCGGGAGTAAATGCCATTGAAGACGACGTGGAGGAATCTGAATTCGACAGCTGGATCTACCCTACGACCAACGGTGGACCAAGCAACTGGACGGAAAAAGACTTCATACCTATTACTTTTGTCACTCAGTAATGAACTCCTTTGTTTTGAATTTGTAACAGACAATATTACTAAACTTTATGGCCCGTTGTCTTACCCGGGGCACCGTGGCTTCATTTGTGAGGGCTTTTTGTGTGTCATTTTCATATATCATTAATAAAAGCATTGGACGTTTTTTGCATTTCAAATCTTGCGCTCCTTGTCTTTCTTTATTATATATTGAAAAACAACTATTTTACACACACTCACATATACAGGTCCCAATCCACTCTGGATCTCACTGGTAACGACTCTGCTACCGCCAGTTATGACTTCGAAAATCTGATCAACTTAGCCGAAGACGAAGGTGAAGATGATTGCGAAGTGCCTGGTGAGTTTGCAAGACTGCTACTCCAAGAAGAGAGGGCCATTCATCCACATGAAGAGCCAATGGAAACGGTAAATCTGGGTACTGAGACAGACAAAAAGGAAGTCAAGATCGGTGCCAATCTGGAGTCTAGTGTGAAACAACGGTTGATTCAGATGCTGCATGACTACGTGGAAATCTTTGTCTGGTCTTACGAAGATATGCCTGAGTTGGATACTGACATTGTGGTTCATCACTTGCCTACAAAGGAAGAATGCCCTCCGGTAAAACAGAAGGTCTGCCATATGCGTCCAGAGATGTCCGAGAAAATCAAAGCTGAGGTTATGAAACAATTTGACGCCGGTTTTCTAGCAATGACTTCTTACCCTCAGTGGGTCGCCAATGTGGTTCCAGTGCCGAAGAAAGATGGTAAGGTCCGAATGTGTGTTGACTACAGGGATCTGAACAGGGCAAGCCCTAAGGATGACTTCCCTCTGCCTCACATCGACGTTCTGGTTGACAACACTGCTCAGCATAAGGTATTCTCCTTCATGGACGGGTTCTCCGGTTATAATCAGATAAAGATGGCTCCTGAGGACATGGAGAAGACCACTTTCGTCACTCAGTGAGGCACCTTCTGTTACAAGGTCATGCCTTTTGGGTTGAAAAATGCTGGGGCAACCTACCAACGTGCCATGGTTGCTTTGTTTCACGACATGATCCATCACGAGATCGAAGTATACGTCGACGATATGATTGAAAGGTCCCAAACTGAGGAAGAACACCTTGACCATCTACAGAAGCTGTTTGACCGGTTGAAATTGTACAAGCTGGGATTAAACCCGAACAAGTGCACCTTCGGGGTGAGATCTGGAAAATTGCTAGGTTTCGTCGTGAGCGACAAAGGTATTCAAGTAGACCCTGCCAAAGTGAAAGCCATACAAGAGATGCCAGTTCCCAAGACAGATAAAGAAGTCAGAGGCTTTCTGGGACGGCTGAACTACATTGCCCGATTCATCTCACATCTAACTGCTACCTGTGAACCAATCTTCAAGCTACTGAAGAAAGATCAAGTAGTACGTTGGAACGATGAATGTCAGGCTTCCTTCGAAAGAATCAAAGAGTATCTCCAAGAACCACCCATTCTTATGCTGTCGGTTGAAGGGAGACCTCTAATCTTATACTTGACAGTACTGGACAACTCAATGGGATGCGTGTTGGGTCAGCATGACGAGTCTGGACGAAAAGAGCATGCTATTTATTACCTTAGCAAAAAGTTTTCCGACTGTGAGACCCGATACTCACTGCTCGAGAAAACTTGCTGCGCTTTGGTATGGGCTGCTCGCCGGCTGAGACAGTATATGTTGACTCACACTACTCTGTTGATCTCAAAAATGGATCCAATCAAGTACATCTTCGAAAAGCCTGCCCTGTCCGGAAGAATAGCAAGATGGAAGATGATCTTGACTGAATATGACATCCAGTACACGACTCAGAAAGGAATCAAGGGAAGTGTATTGGCAGACCATTTGGCACATCAGGCAGTGGATGACTACCAATCTATGAACTTTGAATTTCCAGACGAGAATACCATGGTAGTGACTGATTGTGAAGTACCTGGACCGGATGAAGGACCTGAGGAAGGATCCCGATGGTCTATGCACTTTGACGAAGCCTCAAACGCTTTGGGTAACGGTATTGGCGCTGTGATCATATCTCCTAAAGGCTCACATACTCCACTTACCGCCCGACTATGTTTCAACTGCACCAAAAATATGGCGGAGTATGAAGCCTGCATCATGGGTCTTCGAGCTGCAATTGACCTAAGGATTAAGTTTCTGAGTGTCTTCGGAGATTCCGCTCTCGTGATCAGTCAGATCAAAGGCGAGTGGGATACGAAACACCCAAATCTTATTCCTTACAAGGAGTATGTATTAACGTTGATTCCCCATTTTGAGGAGATAACCTTTGAACACTTCCCAAGAGAGGAGAATCAGTTGGCGGACGCGCTGGATACGATGTCTTCTATGTTCAAAGTCAAATGGGACAACGAGGCTCCCCGGATCATTATTTGGAAATTGGATGAACCTGCACACTGCTGTGATCTTGAGACTGAAGAGGTAACAGAAAAACCTTGGTATCACGAGGTAAAGAGGTACCTTGAAGCTCAAGAATACCCCGAGGGTGCATCTGTTAATGACAAGAAGTTTCTGAGAAGGTTCGCGGCAAAGTTCTTCCTCAGCAATGACATTCTTTACAAACGAAACCATGATTCAACCTTACTGCGCTGTGTGGATAAGATCGAAGCAGAAAGGATCATGACAGAGCTGCATGAAGGTACCTTCGGAACGCATTCCAGTGGACATACCATGGCTAAGAAAATCCTTCGGGCAGGATATTACTGGTCCACAATGGAAGCCGACTGTTATCAACATTCTCGGAATGTCATAAATGTCAGACCTACGACATCCAACGGGCATCGCTTCATCCTGGTAGCAATTGATTACTTTACGAAGTGGGTTGAAGCAGCTTCCTTTGCTACCGTAACCAAGAATGTCGTGGCACGGTTCATTCGGCATAACCTGATCTGTCGATACGGTGTACCAGAGAGGATCATTACGGATAATGGTACCAATCTTAACAACAAGATGATCACTGAGCTCTGCGAGAAATTCAAGATATAGCACCACAACTCTTGTCCCTATCGGCCGAAGATGAATGGGGCTATAGAAGCAGCTAATAAGAACATCAAGAAGATTGTGCAGAAGATGACAGTGACCTACAAAGATTGGCACGAGATGTTACCGTTTTCTCTTCATGGGTACCGTACCTCAGCACGAACGTCAACAGGGGCAACACCATTTTCCTTGGTCTATGGCATGGAAGCAGTCTTGCCCATTGAAGTTCAGATACCCTCTCTCCGGATCATGAAGGATGCAGGTTTGAGCGAAGACGACTGGATCCAGACTCGGCTTGATCAACTAAACCTAATCGACGAAAAGAGACTCACCGCTATTTGTCATGGTCAGACGTACCAAAAACGGATGATCAAGGCATTTAACAAGAAGGTCAGACGACAAGAGTATCAAGTTGGAGACCTGGTAATCAAGCACATCATTCTACCTCAAGGTGATCCCAGGGGCAAATGGACCCCTACGTACGAAGGGCCATTTGTGGTTAAGAATATCTTCTCAAGAGGTGCGATGATTCTAACCACCATGGATGGTGACGACCTTCCTCACCCCGCCAATGCAGACATAGTAAAAAGATACTACGCATGATTAAAGACCCGCTAGGTCGACTGGCCTAGGCAAAAATAAGGGCTTCCCGGCAAACCAAAATGGTTCGGGCAAAAATAAGGGATGAAAATAATAAAAAAATCTGTACACCTGACAAGTCGAAAACCTAAAAAGGCGGCTTGGGCAAAAATGGGTATCCCGGTGGACTGAAAACCCAAAAGGGCGGTCCAGGCAAAAGTTAGGGATAAGTGTAATACTATGTCTCATTGGATCACCCTGCATCCAGACTTCGGTATCGACTATCAGGCTCAGACAACACCAATTAATCAGCTTCGTCTCCAACTAAGCAGCAAAGTGATGAGACGCTTGAAGACATAAAGGAGATATCAGAGTTGGAACCCAATGGGATTTTTCACATAGCTGTTTTGTTTTCCTTTTCACAAATTGTATAAACTCTATTTTGTTCGGCAACATTCTCTTACTAGGACGTCAGCCTCCTGTACAAAAACGCCTATTTACAGGCAAATTTCAAAATCAATACAAGCTCATTTTTCAGACAAATCGCAAATTGTTTTTCCTTTATCTATTTTGTTTTGCAAAGAACGTCCAATGTTCATTTTTGATATATGCATTTGACATTAATTGCTGATCACGAATATTTGCATGCGAAACAAAGGGCTAATTACGGGTGAAACAGGGGCAATAAGAATTGTCTAAGCGATCTAGTTGCTTGGTCCACCAAGGTACCAAGGTAAGTTCAGCTGAAGAATATGACCAAGATACCTTCGCTCCCCGCAGAGTAAGACAAGATTCAACAATACTCTCCCCAAGCAGAGTTAGCCTCTCATCAGCCCTAAAAAGGCGCATTATCCCCAGTAAGTCAGCAATACTCTCCCCCGGGCAGAGTTAGTCTACCATCAGTCCTGGAAAAGTTGGGTTACCCCTAGAAGATCTTAATATTCTCCAGCAGAGTATACAGATATTCCTCAGCAAGCATCCCCAGAAGTCTTAATATTCCTCGACAGAAATATAAGATTGTTCCCCGGTGTAATACAGACACCCCAGTGGAGCCACTTCCCCAGTGCAGTCCAAAAAGTTTCCCCAGGAGAGTTGAATCATCTTACCCAGTAGATTCTGGAAGCTTGTCCCATGCAGAGTACAAATAAATCTCTCCCCAGCCATATTCAGGAGGTTATCCCCCACCAGAGTCTAACTGGGTTATCCTCAGCAAATTGCAATGGAATGATCGTCCTCAGCAAAGTTCTTTCTATCCCCCAGCAGAGTTCATCAAAATCCCAACAGAGTTTATCAACGGAATCCCCAGCGGAACTATCGTTAAAATCTCAGCGAAGCATCTCTTCCCACAAAGTAATTCCCCGCAGAGTAATCTCTTCGCCATGTTTATTCCCCAACGGAGTCATCTTCTCCTACAGGTTTATTCGTGCAATCGTCTTCGTCCATCATCCCCAGCGGAAACGAAGAACTCAACACTACTCTCCAGCAGCTCCGGGATTTATTTTTCCCCAGCTAAAACATCATATTGTCATACATCATGATATATACGCATCATATCATACAATCTGATTTTAAGAACATCATGCATTTCATACATCATGACATTGCATACAACTAATGTTTTGCCTTTTCAGGAAAAAGTCAATACAAAGATGATTACCATCAAACCTCTTTTAAGTTCCAGATCAACACCTGTATCTAGCCAGGAAATATCTGTGAGCGATTGATTGTAGATCTATACCTGAAACCAGACAGGAAAGTTATCTACATGAAGAGATTGAAGATCAATACCTGTAGTAAGCCAGGAAGACAATCTTTCTTTCTCAAATCAGAGATTAATACCTGTAACCAGCCAGGACAACTATCTCATCGGACAACCTTTTCAAGTTCCAATCAACACCTGTATCTAGCCAGGAAATATCTGTGGACGACGGATTATAGATCTATACCTGAAACCAGACAGGAAAGTTATCTACATGAAGAGATTGAAGATCAATACCTGTAGCAAGCCAGGAAGACAATCTTTCTTTCTCAAATCAGAGATTAATATCTGTAACCAGCCAGGACAACTATCTCATCGGCCAACCTTTTCAAGTTCCAGATCAACACCTGTATCTAGCCAGGAAATATCTGTGGACGATGGATTGTAGATTAATACCTGAAACCAGACAGGACAACTATCTACTCGACCATCATCAGGCAACCCTACACAGGTTTCTTCTTTCAACCTACCAAGTTACAATTCAACAAGCAATCTCCAGATGGCATCTATAAGCCCATCCCCGACAAGATTCTGTCACATCTCCAGATGGCATCTATAAGCCCATCCTTTTACCAACAATCTCCAGATGGCATCTATAAGCCCATCCTCCTATCCATCATCTCTCCAAATGGCATCTGTAAGCCCATTCCCGACATCACATTGCTGATACTACACTATGCGAGTGCAAATTTCTAGACACTCTAGTGTTCAATCATCTTCCACCTTCGGATCACGAAAGGCACGCAAGCCAATCTACATCCTCAGGTTTAAGAAGATTGAACAGGGGCAACTGTTGTACCCCAAAATTTGCCCTCCCATACTCCTCAAGATTTGTCAAGAATCATCTTCAAATGGTTCAAGATCTACTCAAGGATTAGACAGTCAACCACCTCCTAAGCCAACTGAAATTAGGGTTTTGGTTCTTTCAAGGAATTTGGGGTTTTCAATGGTTCAATCAAGTCTCATAGGCCTATAAACATTCTCAAGCACCTACATGCCAAGTTTCAAGACTCACAATGCCAATTTGCACAGTCAAAAGCTTCATTTGACCTACAATCAACTGCAGGGGGAAAATGGTCATTTTGCAGTCAAAAGTCAGAATTTTTGGTCAACATCTTATTTTGAGTCCACAATCATCATTTGATCAAGTCTTTATCATGATTCCACAAGAATGGCTCAAAAATCATCAAGATGCAAAAGTTACTATTTTTGGACAGTAAAAAAGTCAACTGTATCTTGACCAAAGCATAACTTTTTCATGGTTCATCAGAAAAATTCCATCCAATGCTCATTTTGAAGGGGATGTGATTTCCTATAATCCATATTCACATTCCAAGTCCAAGAAATGCTCTCACAAAAAGTTATTAATTTTTACATTATAGGTCAAGTTTAAAAGTCAACAAATGTGCACTTTAAGTCAAAGACCATAACTTGAGATTGGTAAATCCAAATGACATGGGACCAAAGGCATTGGTTAGAGGACTTCAAGACCTTTCCAAAATGTCCAAGAACATGTTCATATGATCAAAATTGAGCAAGATAAGCATTGGAGAAGTTGGGAAATTTTTAGGAATTTGCAAAAGTCAACTTTGCTCAAAACACCTTATTTTTTGCTAATGGGCCTCAAATCTCTTCTTGAAACTTCATCCATGGCCTATGCACGACCCATCAAGCTTAATTAAATTTATTTTCTTATTTTTATTAATTAATTAGATTTTTAATAAATATTAATTCATTTAATTAATTTAAATTGTAGGAAAATACAAAGATTTGGTTTTTCAATCTTTTTGTGAAGCTAGTATGACCTAAAAAGGCTGGCAATTTCGTGCACCAAGTCAAAGATGCAATATCTCCAAAATTGGCAACTTTTTCCAATCATGAAAAATGCAAAAAGATTTGATTTTCAATCAAATATTCAATCATCATTCCAATGGATTTTTGTGCAAGATTCTGACCTAATTCTATTCCTCTATATATGTACAAGCTAACCCTAATGCCATACACGTGAGAAAGCTGCAGAAAATAGGCCATAGCATATTGCAAAATTCAAAGAAAAGTCAAAACTGATTCTTGTGTTCCAAGCCAATTCAAGGCATTATATTGATTCAAACACGTTGCTGGAAGTGTCAGGAGTGATTTACAATTGAAATCACACGCTAAAGCTCAAAGAATCACTAAGAAAAGAACCACGGTTTGCACATTTTATCCATAATCGCAATTCTTAATTCATGAGCATTTAACATGATTTTTTGATTGTTTTGCATTGCTAGTAATCATATGAAGCTAATGGCATAAGTTAATTGAATTATAGTGTACAGAATCACAAGTTACCATGGACGATTTCTAGGGTTCCTGAGCTTTGGATTTGGGGCTTTGCAATCCAGGAAAAATTAGAACCCTTAAGACCCATGGTTGGAATCGTTGAACCCAGACGAACATGATGCAACCTTCGCGAAATATTTAGATAAGCCATAGCTCTAATCGCTATTTTTCGTCATTGTAGTTTGTGGGGGTTAAAAACCCCCGCTATTTGATTTTGTTTTTACAGGTACAACGAAGAAGATGAGTACGTGTTAGTACGTGATTGGTTAATTCAAAAAAGGCGCGTGTTTTATTGGTTTTACAGCTTAGTGTTTTGTTTCTTAATATAATAATTGTTTATTATTCTAATGATGAATGAAGCGTGATGGTGGAGTGGTTAAGGCATTAGATTGGCAGCATTGGGACCTGGGTTTGAATCCCAGGTCCCCCAAAACACTTGTTTCTATTTTTCTCTATATGTTCATATGCAGCGTTCCAGGAGATGTCCACCGTGTGCCTCACTTACCAACACTCCAGGTGGCTCCAAATTCAAATCTAATGGTCCAGATGAAAGGATCATCATATTCCCAGTCAACACATACCATGGACAATCAAAAAAGGTCAAACAGACTGGCAGCTTAATGTGCCACAAAATTCCAAACTTACCTCCTAAATGGGCCAGCACCCCCCCTTGGTTTATTCTTCGTTTAATTCTTTTTCTTTTTTCTTCTTTATTCTAATTATTTACTATAATTATCATTATTACTTAAATTAACCAAATTAATTTTTCATAATAAATTCAGAAAACTAAAAATGTAATATTTTTATTATTATTATTATTTATTAATTTCACCTTTCATTATTTTTGTAAATAAATATAATTAATTAATTTAGTCTTTTTAATTAGGTTAATTTCAATGATTTTTTGCAATAAATAAAATAAATTAGAATTAGGGTTTTACTAACTTGTGACTTTTTTTTCTTTATTTATTTCCTTGAGACATTAAAAAACCAACAATATTTCTTTTAATTAATTAATTAGTTTTAGGTATAATTTAATTAAATACAAAAAGGACAAAAACTTCTTTCTTTCTCAAAAAAGGGTCAAAACCCTAAGGACTTCTCCGATTCAATTTTTATTCGCGCATATTAATTTTTGATCATTATTTATGTATTTGCTCCGAGGATGTAATAGCGTTAATTAGGACTTTTTATCGCTTTCATTTATTTTCTCGCATTTACTTTTCAAGGGTTGCTTTTGGCGATGTAAATACCCGACGCCTTGTAATAGCGTAGCTTTACTTTCCGCAATTTATTTTCCGCAACCTTTAACTGTTAGATGTATGTTAATTAGGCTATGCATGACAAGACTTGTTCTCAAAATAAAATCAAAACGTAGCTCACCATAACATGTGCAAAGATAACTTAACTGAATCCTGACACACTCGCACATGCCACTCCTAGGGTACGCCTCATTGGTTGCCTCGACGTGGTCATTGAGTATATGGTGTTTTAGAGGTCGCCCTCTTGTCTAAAGATCCAAGTTGCCTCGAAACGGTTGCCTCAGATAAAAAGGATCTAGGACATTAAGGTTACCGCTAAGGCGTCCTACTATTGCTTCGGTGATCACATGTCCCTATAATCGAATTGACCCGAATAACTCCAACGACGGTGCTACCTACTTCTCAATAGTGGGATAGTACTGTCTAAAGGACATTTACACAGCTTAATTTCTTTTGAGTAGGTAGAGGTTCTTAGATACTTGCTCTTTCAAAACAAAAACAACTTTTCGCACTTACACTTTTCTGACAAAAGTTTTCAAACAAACACTTCATACACTCTTGAGGACAGATACAAGAGTTAAATCGAAGTTTTCAAAACAAACTTTTTTCAAAACCCACAAACACAAGAAAAGAAAAATCTTTTTGGAAACATAGTGAGCAAGTACCTAAGAGCCCGTGGATAACCACAGATAGAAAGGGTGCTAATACCTTCCCTTTCTATAATCTACCTCCCGAACCGAGAAACATCTCGAAAAGGAATTTTGCTGTGCTTTTGTCCTTTCCTTATTGGGGAAAATAAAAGACGGCGGCGACTCTTGCTTACTGCGACATTTTGCGAACCAGCATTTCAAAACAGTCAGTTCTATTTCCACCGATCACAATAGGTTTATATTTTTTTAAATATTTGCCGTTTACTCTCAAGAGTCTTTTATCTTCGCTTAACTCTTCGACCTCATAAGCTCCACCAGAAAAAGTTTGAATAATTTTGAAGGGTCCTTCCCACTTGGGTGACCATTTTCCCATGCTTCGATCTTTTCGATCCATAAGAAGAATTACCTTCCAAACTAGTTCTTCAGGCGTGAATGCCTTAGATTTTACTTTCTTATTGTAAGAGTCTTCCACTCTTTTCTTCTGAATTCTCAGTAGGTCGAGAGCTCGTAGTCTTTCTTCATCTAAATCTACCAATTCATCTAACATCATATCCCAATAAACCTCAGAGGGAATATCTTGATGTCTTTGAACCCTTGCTTATTGAAGACAAATTTCTGCTGGCAGTACTGCGTCATGATCGTAAGTTAGCCGATATGGTGTTGTACCTATGGCTTCCTTTGGGGACGTTCGACAGGCCCACAAGATCTGGTCTAACGTTTTGTGCCAATTTTTTGGCTTCTTTCCCACATGCTTTTTGATCAGGCCAATCACTATTTTATTCGCCACTCCGACTTGACCATTTTCCTGCGCGTAATAAGGTGTTGATGTTAGGAGTCTGAAGCCTGTTTCTTGAGCGAATTCCTGCATCTTTCGACCAGTGAACACTGACCCTTGATCAGTTGTCATAGTCTCGAGGATTCCAAATCTGTAGATAATGTTCTTTTGAATAAATTCAATGACATTTTCTTGGTCTGCGTTGACTAAAGGGATAACTTCAATCCATTTAGTGAAATAATCAATGCCCACCAGTATATATTTCTGGCTCTTCGATGATGCTGGTCGAATCTCTCTAATAAGATCCAACGCCCATCCTCTAAAAGGCCAAGGTTTCACTATTGAATGAAGCTCGCTTGATGGTACATGTTAGATACCAGTGTGGACTTGGCATTCCTGGCAACCCTTCGCGAACTTGACACAATCTTTCAAGATAGTTGGCCAATATAGCCCTTGTCGAAACAACAACCATTTCATCTTATGACCTACTTGGTGAGCTCCACATGCTCCAGCATGCGTAGTCGAAAGGGCTATGTATGCTTCGGTTTCTCTTAAGCACTTTAATAATACCCCTTCAGGCGTATTTTTGAACAACTCATTCCCAATGAGTACGTAACTTAACGCCCTATATTTTATTTTCCGTTCTGTCAAAGCTGCTGGATTTTGCAGGTAATCTACAATGGGTTTCCTCCAGTCTTGCTCCGATAAATTGTCTATGAACGTAATTTCGAAATTCCTTTGATCAACATATCCTAGTCTTATTGATTCCAAATCGGTTGGAGACAAGCTGGTTGCTGTTATCTTTTCTCAGACTTCGATTGCTCTTTGTAATCTCGTTTTTGAAATCTTATACCCAGATGCAATTTGTGCCAAATCATTGGCTACTTGGTTTTCCAATCTAGGTATGTGTCGAATATTAACCACTTCGAATTTTTTCAATAAACGATTTGCTATCACAAAGTACATAATGAGATTTTCCCTTATACATTTGTACTCTTTTGTGACTTGCTTAATGACTAACTCTGAGTCTCCCATTATTTTGACTCGAGTTGCCCCCAATTCCAACAATATTTCAAGGCCAATAATTAGAGCTTCGTATTCAGCCTCATTGTTCGAACAAGTACCTTCTATCTTGTACTTGAATGTTGTTGGAATTTTTTCTGGAGAAATAATTAAGACCCCTACTCCCGTCCCATCTCTATGGCTGGAACCATCGAAGTAAAATTTCCAGGGTTCTATCTCCAAGTAATTTATATTTTCAACCTGAATTGAGTGGTCGACTATAAAGTCTGCTACCACTTGTCCTTTCACTGCCTTAAGAGGCATAAAGGTCAATGAATACTCAGTTAATGCTAACGCCCATTTGCCAATTCGACTGTGCAAGATGGGTTTTGACAACATGTATTTGAAAACATCAAAATGGGACGAAACATACACATCAACTGGTTTTATATATTGTTTGAGCTTTGTACAAGAGAAATAGAGACATAGACATAATTTTTCAACTTCGCTATATCTAGTTTCTGCATCGTTCAAAACCCTGCTAAGGTAGTAAATGGGTCTTTCGACTCCATTTTCATCTTCTTGGGCTAACATGCTTCCCAAAGTTTTGTCGGATGCAGCTATGTACAATCTCATACTCCTATTACTACAAGGAGGCACCAAAATAGGTGGCTTGGTGAGGTACCCTTTAATCTTGTCGAAGGCATCTTGTTGCTCTTGCCCTCACTCGAATCCTTTCTTATTCAATCGAAGTAAGGGTGAGAAGGCTTGCGCTTTTCCACTTAGGTTAGATATAAATCTTCTCAAGAAGTTTATCTTTCCCAACAGAGATTGCAGTTCCTTCTTGTTCGTTGACGCTTTCGCTTTCAAGATTGCCTTTGTTTTGTTCTGGTTGATTTCGATTCCTTTCTTGTGGACGACGAAGCCCAAGAAATCTCCAGCTTTCACACAGAACGCGCACTTCAAAGGGTTCATTTTCAAGCCATGCTTTCTCATTCTTTCAAATGATTGTCGAAGGTGGTCTATATGGTTCTTCCTGGAAACAGATTTTACAACAATATCGTCAATATATACTTGCATGAAAGTGTTAATAAAATCATGGAAGATAGAGTTCATTGCTCGCTGATATGTTGCCCCAGCGTTCTTTAAGCCAAAAGGCATTACTACCCATTCGTAAGTGCCTAAAGCCCCAGGGCATCGAAAAGCTGTTTTCGACACATCTTCTTCAGCAATGAAAATTTGATTGTATCCCGAGTACCCGTCGAGCATGCTCAGGTACTCGTGGCCAGCGGCAGAGTCAACAAGCATTTCCGCCACAGGCATAGGATATTCATCTTTGGGTGTTGCAGCATTCAGATCTCCAAAATCTATGCACACCCTCAATGTACCATTTTTCTTAATCACTGGCACAATGTTTGCAATCTATTCGACATACCTCGTAGTTCGTATGAATTTGCACTTCAACAGTCTCTCGACTTCCATTTTGATCTTCGACAATATTTCTGGAGCGAAGCGTCTTGGAGTCTGTTTGACAGGCTTTTTCCCAGATTTGATTGGCAACTGAAGTTCTACCAATCCTCTGTCGAGTCCAGGCATTTCGTCGTAATCCAATGCAAAGCAGTCCTTGAACTCCTTCAGTAATTGGATCACTTCAACCCTGAGCTCTGGGTCTATTTTGGCATTGATGTAAGTGGGCCTTTTATCTAACCCTTCACCTAAGTCGATTTCTTCTAAAGGATCCTGTGCTAACATTTTGATGTTGTTCTCCAGGGGGTCCTTTTCGAAACCCAAAGGCTCATCGTCGTAGATGGCGTCGAGCCTCTGTTCCCGCATTCCCTCTGTCATGATATCGGGAGGTTCTGGGTCGAAATCTTTTCCAGGACCTATATCTGGTGGATCCTGGCCATTGGCCTTAGTGGCCATATATTTGACTTCAGCTTCAAGAGCCGCTATCATTCTTGTTTCGGCTACGTAAGCCGAAATTCGTTGTAACACTTGTGACTCAGTCATTATCACTGAATTCGCTTCCCCAACCAGTTGGCTGGATGTCGGTCAGCCCATTGAAATCAATGTGGGACAAGTCTTCTTTATCCCATTGAAACCCATGATCAGGATGCAGGTACAAGGAACAAAAAACATTTGGCGCTGACGCCATGTCAAAGTCAGGTGCTGGACATGGCCCAATGTGAGCCAAATTTTTGTCGAAGTCAGCTCTCCCTAAGTGATTAACTTTGCCTAAGTAGTAGCTTTGATCTGCTTCTACATTCTCAACAATCCCATCAGGACGCCATATTATCAACCTTTGGTGCATCGATGATGGTACTGCTCTGACACCATGTATCCATTCTCGGCCTAATAATAGGTTGTAATTTGGTTTCGCCGATATGACCATGAACATGGTTGGTGTAAGGATGGATCCCACTTTGAGGTCTAGTTGAATCACACCTATGGTGGTCCCTATTCCACCTTCGTAGTTTGATAGGACCATATTATGAGGCTTAATGTATTCATCATTCTTGCCTACTTTTCTTAGCATGAAGTGGGGGATTATGTTGATAGTTGCCCCACAGTCCACCAAGATCTTGTTTATAGTGGCCTCTTCGAGCTTTGCCCTTATGAATAAAGGCTTGAGGTAACTCTTCATCGCCTCAGTTGGTCGTTCGAAGAAACCATTTTGCTCTTCAGTGCAACCATTACCCATGACAAAGTAGCATACTGGCCTATGCTTGGCCATCTCTTGTTCGACTTCCCAATCGTTTGATTCGACTTCCACTTGGCGGTTGGATTCTCTTGGAAAGACCGAAACTATATTTACCATGATGTCTAATGTGTCGTCGGACTCAGAGCCATCTCTGTCACCAGCTTCGTTTAGGTGAGGCCATACCAATCTATTGGTTACTGGTTCCCTCTCCAAAGGCTTTCTTTGCTTTCGCTGGGGGACATTTGAACTTGACTCTGGTTTTGGTTCTTTGACAACCTCTCTCTCAGCCTTGCGCCGCCTTTGGTATCTTCTCCACTGGGATCAAGACATTGGGTTCTTTCCCTTGTAATTACTCGATACTTGAGCAACTTTGGTGTCACCTGCATGAGGTTCTTTCTTGAGTATCAAAGATGAACCTCTTGGCACTTCAAAGGGGTGCCACCTTTCTTCGTTGGGTCTCTTTCGACCCGATGTTTTGAGCCATGTATCGACTGGCACATTGGTTGGAGGCCTGAAAGTTAGTGGCCTCTTTTCCTGACTTGAACCCTTTTGATAGGTTCTTCTAGGATCGTGTCGAATATCAGAGCCTGCACTTTTTTGGACATTTCTGCTCCATTTCTTGTTTGCTGCTCTCATACCTTTGATGTGTTCAACAACTTTCTTGTCAAAAATAGAGCTGCATCGAGGACACAACATTACTTCTGATTTCTTCCTCTGGCATCGTTGCAAGAATTCTGCCAGATTTTCGTTCTCAAGGGGGAACGCTGTCCTGTTTGCTTGCTCTTGCCTGATGGCTTCCTCTGAGACTTTTGATTCAGAAATTTCGACCATGTTGACATTCATGTTGTCTTTAGTAGCAAGAGTCATTTGCTTCATTTAAGCCTCCAGGTCTTTTGTGTGGCCTTGCACCGCAACCAAGTAGGAGGTGGGTTTAGTTCCAGATTTTGAGACTCCACCTGTTTCTAGTTTTGGGCCCTCAACGGCCTTTTGGACTGCCTCGATTGTTTTTCTAGAAAGGTTCCCAGAAAAACTGCCAAATATTGGCATATTAATATGATCTTTGGTGACTTCGACCATAGTTATCCCTAGCCTTTTCACCTGACTCCTAGAAGCCTCGATCATATTGACCTCTGAAGGTTCAGCATAGTGGGCCTCCGCCTGTTAAGGGTTCGAATCCACATTCATGGGGGCCTTATCAGCGAACTTCAACCTCCCTTCTTCGATAGCATTTTGCACGAGATCCCTGAAAAGAAAACATTGAGATGTTTTATGGCCCATAAAGTTATGATATTTACAATAGCCTCTTTTCTTTCTTTGATCAAGAGGAGGCATTTTTACCCCTGGGGGTATTATCATTTGGCCATCTTTTACAAGTAAATCAAAAATTTCATCACATTTCGTGATATCAAAACTGTAAGTCTTTTTAGGGAACCTATCATTGGCCTTTTCAGACCCAGTGGGGTTTTTTCCACTTGAGGGGACTAGTAATTTGCAAGAGTATGGTGGCCCTTGTTTTAACTCAGCCAAATCGACCTCACTTTCTTCGACGGCTATAAGTTCATCGAATGTTTCTGGCTCTTCTTCGTCCATTTCAACATATGCTATCTTTTCTCTTTTATGAGTTTTCGTCGCCCTGGATTTTTCAGCTTTAAGGCGTTCTACCTGTCGAACCCTATCGGCCAATTGGGCCATGTCTCTCAGATACTGAGTGTCTAATTTCTTCCTAATGGAGTAATCTAGACCTCCTGCGGCTATTTCGACTAACTCGTGCTCTGGTACTTGCATAAAGCATCTTGCCTTGAGCAATCTAAACCTATTTAAGTATTCGTCTATAGGCTCAGTGAATATCCTCTTTACACTAGCCAATTCTTTCAGGCTTATCTTGGTTTGTCCCATGTAGAATTGCTCATGGAACAATCTCTCCAACTGAGTCCAATGGTGGATCGAACTGGGAGGGAGAGTTGTGAACCAAGTAAACGCATTTTTTGTTAGGGAACTTGGGCAATACTTAATCCTTAGGTTCTCATTGTTTGAGATTTCTCCCGCTTCGATTAAATATCTTGCCACGTGTTCGACAGTGGATTCTATCGTGTCCCCTGAAAACTTAGTGAACTTAGGGACTTTGCATCTAGGAGGCAAGTCCGTCTGTAACACATATTCCGACAGCGGGGATGTGAAGTTGGGCCTACGGAAGCCCGTATTCATCCCGTTTTGCATCATGATTCTTTCAATCATGGCTGTCAAGTTATTCTCCAAACCAACATTCTGGTATTGGATCTACTGAACTACATCGTCAGCATTTTGGTTTCTATTAACCATCCTTATTTCTGGGGCTATGACTCTCGGCTCTTCGACTCCGGGTTGTTCCAGTTGTACCCTAAGATTCTCTTCGACAGGCTGCTGGACTTGGTTAATAGTGGTTTCTTCCTCTAGAAGTATGCCTTGGTTTCCCCTTATCTGTGCCCTTTGGGGCTGTCGAATTTGTTGGGGTACCCCGAAAAATCAGCCAGACGCGACATTTGCGTTGTCATTTGCTGATTCGACTGGGTGGTATTCTGTATTAGAGGATTTAGCACTGTACTTAAAGTTTGTGCCAACATTTGAACCGTGTCGTGGTTGCTTTCGTCCATTTGCTGCCTCAAGACTACTGTCGAGGCATTCGTAAGGCCAGGCATTACGTGAGACGTTCCTCCTAAGAGTTGGTTCCTACCTCTGTTCGCCATACCAACCCCAGAGCCTTGGAGTGGCGAAGAGGCGCTCACTAAAGGGTCTGAAAAGGTGGACGTAGCGTTCGTCAGGCTAGCCAATTCAGAAGTTGGCATGCCGTAGGGTGGTTCTCGATTTACCCATACTGTTGAAAAACCTGGGGGAACATATGGTCTTGTTCCTTGGTTTCCCCTAGGTGGGGGAGTTCCCAAGGGTATTCTGGGGCCTGTAAATGGAGGTAATGGCCCCGTTTGTGTGATCGTTACTGCTGGCGTCGAACCAGCGGTTACCACTTCACTTACGGTTGGGATAACCGTTGCTCCCACGTTTGTTTGTGGGATTTCTCCATTGTTTGGCGGATTCGCCATTTCTCTAATTCTTCTCCTAGTATTGGTTTCGTTGGTGTATATTCTACCACTTCTCAATAACATGCAATACTCTCAAAAAAGAAGGATATTTTATATAAGACGATTAAACGTAAAGGAATCAACACAAGGTCCCACCAGGTGTGCCAATTTGTTTACCGTGAAAAATGGTAAACAACCGCTGATCTTCCAAAAGGTTACTTACTTGGTGACTCGCAGGATCGATCAGATTGATCCTAAGACATGGTTGATTTTTGGATTTTAAAGGCTTTGAAATAAAGAGTTTCGATTAATCCTAATGGTGATTAAAGCAAGTGAAGTAGAGACACTTTAAATAAATTGCATGGAGAAAAGCTTGATAAAGTAAATAAAAGCATTAAAGGTTTGCTAAATAAATGACTTCGACTGAATTAAATGAGTGAAAGTGATAAGTTGCTTGAATGTAAAAGACTTTGATTAAGGTAAATGGTGTTTCACACATACATTCTCAATGATTCTTTCTCTCACGCTGGGTACTTGAATCTAAATGAGTGACTTGTATACAATGACGAACACCCCTAATAACTTCGTGAACACTTAGTATTTTATAATCCTAAGTAACTGCTGGGCAGTCACACCGCTTCGTGATGACACCACATGGCATGCTCACGACCTTCGACACCTACGTGCACGACACGTTGCGCTTGGTAACTGCTGGGAACCGTTTTCCCTCCAACAGTTCAAAATTCAAACCGTTCGATCTTGGGCATCAGGGACCTTGGTCGAGAGGTTGCTCCTTCGACGTCGAAGACAACAAGAGTCCAACTTAAAGGAATTTCTCTAAGTATCTTGTCATTCTTTGATGAGCCTTCGACGTGATCAGCTTGTCGAAGTCTTCTTATGTAGGAAACTCTTCTGACTCATAATTAAATGATCTATATGATGATAAGCTGTGGGTGTCGAATTTAGGAGCCAACATCTACAAGTTTTACTTGTTTGCCAAACAATCAAAAGTTGTGTTGTTTGATAACTAGACATGTCTATAGGCTACATCTAAAGCTATGATGCATTGTTATCATGTATAGTGTTATTTTATCAAAGAATAAATAAATTTATATTAAACTCACTGTTTTCCTTATTATTATAATGGTAATGATGAGTTACGGGTGTTGTAAAAAACACCATCAACGTATGAACAAAGCGATCAAAGCTACACCGCAAAGGTTTTAGAGATGTTGTCATAAATACTAAAGGTGTACGACTAAAACAATCAAAGCTCTATAGTGCCAATGCACACACATAAAGAAAGAATAATATAAAGGAGCAAATACATGCTCATCCCCTCTTGATAGCTAGCCACACTAAAGATAATGGTGAGTCTACATTACGTCAACCTCAAACCACATTTTCACATGGGGAAATGGAATGTGTATCAACCCTTGACTAGGCTCAGTCCCCAGAGATGTCTAATCAAACTTCAAGCACGATCTCGGATGACAAGATGCACTCTAGAGAAAAAAACTCGAGACCAAAAGTAATACCATGTAAATATGTAAAAACAATGGTAAGTAATAAAAAATGACAGACACATTGCATGCCAAAAATCATAAAGTTTACTTACTCATTAGATACACACTTTGCATGAACTTGATTCCGTAACTAGTTTAGGGAAAACTGGCCTAACTAACCTATCAAAGAAATTTGTCCATCCTTGAAATTCAACATCAGGAACAATATCATGTCTATTTTCTTGAAGACTCTTGAAATCTACCATAAGTTCACAGAGAACTTCAAGATTCTTGACTGGTGTGAGGAGGGTTCTCTGTGGTTCAGTGTAGCTTTCTTCGTTGGGAATGAAACTTGATTCAGGAACTGAGTTTGTGTGGATGAGATCTTGTGAGGAGTGTTGTTGAGAAGAGGAAGACATTGTTCACAGGTTTTAGGATTTTTAGAAGAGAAGAGAGAAAAAGTTGCATAGAAAAACAAGTTTGTGTGGGTTATAGTGAGAAGTGTTTGTGAGAAAAGCGTATAAATAGACAACACATAAACATGAAATTAATTTTAATTAAAAAAATTAAACATAATGATTACACACATTAAATGATTTCTGATAAGGGAGATGTGTTAAGATATTTAAACAATTACCGGTATAACTCACGCCTCAATGCATCAACTCAAATGTTTTGGCCAACTAGAGTGTGAACACATGTTCAGTCTCAGAGAATGACTTTACATTTTAGGTTGACAGGTGTTGATATGGTGAATTGCTGATACTATCTTGAAATGAAACGATTTTACCTTATGTTCATATCTTCTAGATAGTTTGAGTCAATTTTCCTTCTCATTTTTGTAGAACTATTGCTCATATTGTTCACAAAAGAGAGTAAATATCAGAATATTCTGAAGGTTAAAAAATAGAAATTAAAATATTTTCATTCTGGACAGGATTCCATACTGAGATGTTTCAGAATGAAATTAAATCTATCTTTAGCATGGGGTTTTGTAAAAATGCCATCCCATTAATAGTCTGTATCTATAAATTTTAAGAAAAGAATCCCCTTCTCAGTGTAGTCCCTGATGAAATGATGTTTGATTTCTATATGTTTAGTCCTAGAATGTAAGATAGGATTTTTTGAAAGACAAATGGTAGAAGTATTATCACAGAGGATAGGAATGTTACTCTCGTATATATGATAATCTTCAAGCTGACTCTTCATCTAGAGCATCTGAGTACTACACCCAGTTGCAACTATATATCCAACTTCATCAGTTGATAGTGCTATGGTGGATTGCATTTTACTGGACCAGGATATCAAGTTGTCTCTCAGAAACTGGCAGCTTCCAGAAGTTTTTTTTCTTTCTATTTTGTCTCCAGCAAAATCAACATCGCAATATGCTACTAATTTATATTCTTTGGATTTTCTATAACATAGACGAAGATTAGTAGAACCTTTCAAATCTTGAAAATTTGTTTAACTGTTGTTAAGTGAGATTATCTAGGATCTGATTGGAATCTAGCACATAAACAAACGCTATAGAGAATATCGGGTCTTGAAGCGGTTAAGTAAAGCAGAGTACCAATCATACCTCTACAGAGCTTCTGCTCTAATTTCTTATTTACCTATTCCTTTTCTAGAATGCATGTAGGATGCATTGCAGTTTTGGCTGGTTTACTTTCTCACATGTCAAATTTCTTCAGAAGTTCTTTAACATATTTACTTTGATGTATAAAGGTTCCTTCTGGAGTTTGACTAATTTGAATTCCCAGAAAGAACTTGAGTTCTTCCATCAGATTCATTTCAAACTCTACATGCATAGACTTTGCAAATTCTTTGCCCAAGGAGGCTTTAGTAGACCAAAATATAATATCATCTACGTAAATTTGACAAACCAGAATATCATTTTTAAATGTTTTACAAAATAAAGTTGTGTCCACTTTCCCTATGGTAAAATATTTTTCTAAGAGAAAGTTACTTACTCTTTCATACCATGCTCTGGGAGCTTGTTTCAGACTATATAATTTTTTTTTTAAGTTTATAAACATATTCTGGATGTTTAGTATTTTCCAAACCAGGGGGGTTGGTGCACATAGACTTCTTCATCAATATAACCATTTAAAAATGCACTTTTGACATCCATCTGATAAAGAGTGATGTCATTATTTACAGCAAATGCAATTAAAAGTATGGTAGATTCTAACTTGGCGACTGGAGCAAAGGTCTTAGTATAATTTATCCCTTCTTGTTGACTATAAACTTGTGCAACCTCATGCTTTATTTATGATAACTTCTCCTTATTCATTTAGCTTGTTTCTGAAGACCCATTAGTTCAAATGATATTAAATCCTTTTGGTTTCGGAACTAGATCCCATATATCGTTTATGGTAAATTGATTAAGTTCTTCATGCATTGTAAGAATACAATCATTGTCTTAAAGTGCTTCATCTATGGTGGTTGGTTCTATCAGAGATATCAATCTTAAGAGAGACTCTTCAATTGTTTTAAATATATATCTTGTTCTGATGGGATCATTCTTCTTTCCCAGAATCAGAGTGTGCTGATCTGCTTCTTGACTGTCTTTTCTGAATGGGTTCTTCAGATGTTTCTGGGCATTGGTGTTGATTGAACTTATGTCTTTTTAAGCATTGGTCATGGTTTCTGAGCATTGGTGTTGATTGAACTTATGTATTTTTAAGCATTGGTCTTGGTTTCTGAGCTTTTGTCTTCAAAAGATCTGTCTTCAGTACCTGTAATTTCAATATATCTGCAAAATTGTTAACTCGATTTGACTTTTGAGAGCCAAGTTTGTCATTAAATATGATATTAATGGATTCTTCCACAATTCGTGTTTCTGTGTTATATACTCTATAGCCTTTTGAACGTTCGGAGTATCCTAACATGAAGCACTTTTGTACGTTAGAATCAAACTTGTTCACATGTTCTTTTATGTTCAAAATATAACAACTACATCCAAAAGGACGGAAGTAAGAAATGTTGGGCTTTCCGTTCTTCCACAATTCATATGGAGTCTTATCTAGAATAGGTCTCATGGAAATTCTATTCTGAATGTAGCATGCTGTGTTAACTTCCTCTTCCCAGAAGTGTTTAGCAATGTTAGTCTCATTGATAATTATTCTGGCCATTTCTTGTAAAGTTCTATTATTTTGTTCCACAACTCCATTTTGTTGGGGAGTTATATGACAAGAGAATTCATGAGAAATGCCATTTTCATTGAAAAACTTTTCAAAACTTTCATTCTCAAATTCTTCACCATGATCACTTCTGAATTTTACAATTCAAAACTCTTTTTCATTCTGAACTTGGTTACAGAAGGTAGAGAACACATAGTGTGACTCGTCCTTGTGTCTTAAGAACTTTACCCATGTCCATCTGCTATAGTCATCTACGATTAGTAATCCATATTTCTTTCCGCTTATAGATGCAGTTTTCATTGGTCCAAACAGATCTATATGCAGAAGTTCTAATGGTCTAGAGGTAGAAACTACATTTTTAGATTTAAAAGAAGGTTTTGTAAACTTTCCTTTTTAACATTCTTCACACAGAGCATCTGAGCTGAACTCCAGGTTTGAAAGTCCTTTGACCAGATTGAGTTTGTTAATCTGAGATATTCTTCTCATACTAACATGCCCCAATCTTCTGTGCCAGACCCATTCCTCATCGTTAACAGGCATAAGGTGTTTTACATTCAAAATTTTCAAATCACAAAGTTTAATCTTATAAATGTTGTTCTTTCTCTTACCATTAAAAATGATTATTCCATCTTTCTGACTGACAGCTTTGCAGAACTTTTGATTGAAGATTATATCATAACCGTTGTCACTTAATTGACTTATGGAAAATAGATTATGCATTAATCCTTCTACTAAAAGAACATTAGTTATAGAGGGAAGTGTACCATTACCAACGGTTCTAGAGCCATTGATTTTTAAGTTCTGATTGCCTCCGAAACCTACATATCCTCCATATTTAAGTTCCAGAATTTGGAACATATGCTTTCTTCCTGTCATGTGTCGAGAGCATCCAGAGTCCAAGTACCAAGACTGGTGTTTCAACTTTGCTGCTAAAGACATCTGCAACATAGATAATTTTATCCTTAGGTACCCATATCTTTTTGGGTCCTTGTTGGTTAGAGTTTTGAAAATTCTGATTGAATTTTGGTTTATCATAAGAGTTTACAAAATAAGATTCACTAGTGTATTTTATATCATGTGTGTGTCCATATGTGAAATGTGATTTTAGGGGTGTGTGTTTTATGACCATGTCATCAACTTGTTTTGGTTGATATGGTTCTTCCCTTTTTGGTTTCACATATCCTACACCTTTTCTGTCGTTTCTGCTAACTCCATAGATTATTGAGGCCATATTGCTTTTATCTATGTTTCTAGCTAGAAATTTTTGAAAGCTATGATCATATTCTTTTATGATGTTATCAGAACTAGTTGAAACTTCTGAAACCGATTCTTTCTGAGCTTTTTGTAATTCATTTTTAATGAAGGATTTTTTGTTTTTAAGTTTAGAATTGATTTCTTTTAGCTCAGAGTTTTCTTTTTTTAGTTTCCTAGTTTCTTTAGTTTCAGATACTAGACCATGTTTCATGTTCTTGTATTTGATTTGAAGTTGCTGATATCTTTCAAGAATTTCAGACAGACCATCTTCTAATTGAGATCTAGAGAATTTTGAAAATACCTCTTCTATGTCTGACTCATATTCTGATGAATCTGTTTCTTCTGATACGTTGGCTATTAATGCTATACTGGATCGTTCATCTTTTGATTCAGATTCTGCTTCAGAAGATCTGAGTAATCCCATGTTTCCATAAGACTTTTCTTCTTTTCTTTGACGAACTTCTTTTTTGGCTTTTCTTTTTGAAGTTTGGGGCAGTCACTTTTGTAGTGGCCTGGCTATTTGTATTCGTAACAGATGACGTCTTTGTTGCTAGACTTTCTGTATTTAGAGGATGATTCAGAGCGATTACCTGATCTTTTAGGGTTTCTGAATTTCCTTTCTCTGTGCTTCCATAGCTGATGGTATCTTGGAAAGAAGAGATAACTCATCTTCTTTTGATGAGGATCCACCAGAGCTTTCTTTTTCCGCTTGAAAAGTTTTAGTTTCATATTTTTTATTAGATTTAAGGGCAAGAGACTTACCCTTTTTCTGGGACTCATCTTCTTCTAGTTCTATCCTGTGACTTCTCATAGAGATGATTAGTTCCTCTAGTGATATAATGTTCAGATCTTTGGCTAACTTTAAGGTTGTGACCATAGGTCTCCACTTATTGGGTAAGCTTCTGACGATTTTCGTTACATGATCTCCTGTGGAGTACCTTTTGTCTAGAACTTTTAATCCAACAACCAAAATTTGAAACCTTGAGAACATTGTCTCAATAGTCTCATCTTCTTCCATTATGAAGGCTTCATATTTCTTAATAAGTGAAAGAGCTTTGGTCTCTTTGACTTATGTTTGCCTTCATGCATCATTTTTAGAGATTCAAACATGTTCTGAGCCGTATCTCTGTTAGTGATATTCTCATACTCAGCATATGAGATGACACTCAAAAGGATTGTTCTGACTTTGTGATGATTTATGAACTCTTCCTTCTGTTCATTTATCATCTTCTTTCTATCTATCTTATTACCTTTTGCATCGGCTGGATCAATGTAGCCATCAGTTACCATGTCCTAGAGTTCAGAGTTATGAGCTAGAACGAAACTCTCAATTCTGTCTTTCTAGTAATCGAAGTTTTCTCCATCAAAGATTGGCGGTCTACCGTTGATTGTGTCTTTCTCATCATGGTTATCGTTGTTGTTGTTTTGAACTGGTTCCACCATAGTGTTTTTCTTGCTTAGGATCTTTTTCTAACACGGTTAAGTGTTAGCACCCAGAACCATAAGCTCTAATTCCAATTGAAGAATAGAAAAACACAAGAAAAGGGGTTTGAATTGGGGTTTTAAAAAATTAAATCTATAAAACACGTTGGTTATCCTGATTCGCTTTAAACTCAAAGCTACTCCAGTCTACCCGTCAAGGTTATTTTGCCTCTCTCAGTCGAGGTCTTAATTCACTAATCAAAGATAATTACACAAATCACGAAGATAAGTGTCAACGTCTTCTTGAGATATAATCACAACTTGGTTTCTCAAGGAAATACAGTTTTAAGCAAATATACAATGTGTTTACAAATGCTTCTAACAAGCTATATCACAACTGTGATGTTTACATAAATTATAGTATTAAGAATAACTTTATAAGTGATAAAAGATGTGAGAGATTTCGAGCGCTCTTGTTATGTGTGAATGTGTTGTATGATCCATCTTCACCATCCTCTTTATATAGAAGAAGATTTAGATCCGTTGGAGACATACAAACTTATTTTTGGAAGGTTGATTATTTGAGGTGTTAATAGTCTTTCAAAAAATATAGATCTTGTTCCCAATAATAAAGTTCCAGCCGTTACTTTCTTGATTGACATTAATGTGATGTTGGATCAACAGATCTTCAGAGCTTTGAGTGCTTGGTCTCAGAACTTCAGCTAGTTGAGTACGTTGAAACTTATTTGTTCTTCTGGATCTTTCTTATCAGAGTATAGTAGGCAGCTTGGTGCTTCAGAAGTTTGTCTTAGCATCATAACTTCTTTTGCTGGTGTATTTGTTTTATTTTTGGTTCTAAGCTTCTTATAAGAACATTCTCTTTAGAGCTTTACATATGATCATTCACGTCCTTATCTTCTTAGCTATCATCAGAAATTCTCTATACATTTAATCAAACAATTACATAGTATAATTGTTCTTCATAATAATTATGTATTTGTTATCATCAAAACTTATGATTTAGATTTAGAACCAAACTATGTTCTAACAAGTTCAATCTTGACGAAGAATGAACTAAAGATCCTATGGGTAGCATGTCAATATTCACAAGGAAATAAGAATTAATAAAGTAAGCAATCACTTACTTAACCAAGATATGAAAGAAAACACACACCACATGAGAAGTAACCACTTAGTCATAATTAGGCACTTAACCAAGATGGCTAAAGCATACTCACTTAACCAAGTAAGTATCAAACAAACACACATGTTGTAGGTAAGCACAAAGCATGAGCTAGCAAACAAGAATCTAAGGCGAATTTCGGCACGGGAGTCGAAAGACTCTCCTTCCACTAGAATAGCTCAAGCGTAAATCGAGTAAAAACTCGAAGCATCGATGTTTAAGAATCATGAGCTAAGTATCATCGAAACAAAGACAAATGTGGGGGCCAATTGCGAGCCCTCCTTCCACTTTATTGACTCAATAAAAAGAGAGGAGCACAATTCAAAGTATCAACGTAAGACACAAGCTAAGAATGACTAAGGGACTTGAAATTTGGGGGCCGATTGAGATCCCTTATTCCACTTTATTGACTCGATTACAAGCACAAAGTAAAAGAGCACACAAGCTAACAATCACAAAAATATTACCTACAAAGTAGGACTTGACTTCTAGACATGCATATCTATTCCTACTTCTCATGGCAAAGAAATTGAAAAATAATGCGGAAATAAGATAAATGAGAAAAGTACCAAACGGAAAATAAATCCGTTGCTTTTGCCTAACAAAGGGTAAGAAACCCGAAGACCTTCACGGAAGCTTCATCAACAAAAAAAAAATAGTCAGAAATCAAATGTCCGAGATAAGTTTCTGTTGTACCCCAAAATTTTCCCTCTCTTTTCTCAAGACATTTCTCACAAAGATCTTCAAAAGCTCAAGCTTGCACAAGTGTTGACTAGGTCATCCATCTCCTCAACACTGATACTTCAAATTAGGATTTAAGTTTGCACAAGGAAAATTGGATTTCTAATACTTAAAATGAATCTCATGTACAATTAGGGACCCTTAAGATTTCTCATGTCAAGTTTCAAGTCTTGGATCACAAAATTACTTAGTCAATTGATCAGATGACCTAAAATCAACTATATTGGGTAAAAAGTCAACTGTGGTCAACCTACAGTCAAACTTCAACATTTTGGACCAATATCAACATTTTTAGGTCACATGTATCAATTGATCAAGTTTGGATCACAATTCCCCAAGAAAATTGTTCAAATCACAAAAAGGGAAAATGGCCAAAATTAGGGTTTTTACTGAGAATGGCTAATCTTTGACTTTTGACCTAATACATGACTTATTGGTTTGAAATATGATCTCAAGGATTCAAATGCATCATTTTGACCTAATTGCATATCTCAATTCATTTCTCAAGATCAATTAATTGATAGTTGAAATTCAACCGATTGATGAAAAGTCAACTGATACACCAAAAGTCAAACTTTGACTTTTTGATCAAAGTTGAGTTTCAAAGATCACATTTCATCAAGACATTCAAAAATTTGAAACTTGATCATCAAGAAATCAAGAAACTCAAAATTCATCTTAAAAAGTCAAACTTTCCAGACTTAGATTTTTTCTAAGTGTTTTTAAGTCTTATTTTTTCATGACTTCATGCCAACTTTTCACCAAGATGCAAGATGATTCAAAGAAAATTTTCAACATGAAATTTTTATATCTTAATGAGATATACGACTTTGATTTACTGATCAATTCCTAGAAATGCTTGTATTTTGAGTTATAAATTCATGAAGTCATGCACTTTTTCTTAAAACACTTTAGTGAAAATTTGACCTAGTTTAGGCAGATTTTTTATCTAACTTCATGGCAATTTTTCACATAGTTCTTGTGATACAGTGGGAAGAACTGAATATTTTTTGGAATGCTGGTTTACGTTTTGCGTTTGTTTTCTCAAAATGTCGCGGTAAGCAAGAGTCGCCACCGACTTTTATTTTATCCAACAAGGAAAGGAAAAAAGCACAGAAAAATTCCTTTTTTGAGATATTTCTCGGGTTCGGGGGGTAGATTATAGAAAGGGAAAGTGTTAGCATCCTTTCTATCCATGGTTATCCACAGGCTCTTAGGTACTTGCTCATATTATTTTCAAAATTGTTTTCTTTGTGCTTGTGGGTTTTGAAAAGTTTTTGTTTTTAACTTCGATTTAACTCTTGCTTCTGTCTTCAAGAGTGTAATGAAGTGTTTTGAAAACTTTGTTCGAAAAGTGTAAGTGTGAAAAAGATTTTGTTTTTTTTGAAAGAGCAAGTATCTAAGAACCACCTACCTACTCGAAAAAGGAATCGTTCTATGCTAATGTCCTTTAGACAATGCTATCCTACTATTGATGAGTAGGTAGTATCATCGTTGGAGTTTAAGGGTCAATTCGAATGAGGGACATACGGTCACTAAAGCAATGTTAGGACGCCTTAGCGGTAATCCTAATGTCTTAGATCATTTGTTTGAGGCAACAATATCCGAGGCAACCATTTTGAGGCAACTATGATCTTTTAGACAAGAGGGCGGCCTCTAAAACAACATATACTCAATGACCGTTACCGAAGGCAACCAAGTGGGGTGTACCCTAGGAGTGCGCATGTGCGAATGTGTTGATTTCAGATTATTTATCTTTGCACATGTTTAGGGTGATCTAATTTGATTTTAAGATTAGCATTCAGTCTTGTCATGCAAACCCTATTATCAAACATCTAGCAATTATAATTTGCAGAAAATAAAATGCGGAATTTAAATTACAAGGCGTCGGGTATTTACATCGCCAAAGACAAACCCTTTAAAAAATAAAATAAAGCGATAAAAAAAATAATTAAAAGTCTTATTAACTATTACAATCAAGAAGCAGGTACATTATCGGATAAAAAAGTAAATTGCGGTGCAAAATTAAATCGGGCGCATGATTAGGGTATTGACCCTTTTGGTTAAAGAAGATATCTTTTTGTTGTTTTTATTTTAAGAAAGAAATAAATCCTAAATTAATTACTAAATTAAATTAATAAATTAATTAAATGAAAATAAATTATTTTTGGAGTTTTTGATTATTTAGGAAAGAAATTATAATAATTAAATTAATGGTTAAAAATTAGTTAAGTCTAATTAAATTTATTTATTTTTTTAAAAGGAATTAAAGTTCTCTAATTAAAACCTAATTAATTAATAAATTTATTAAGAAAAATAAAAGATTAAAATTTGATTTGAAATAAAAAAAAATATTTTTTTGTGATTTTATTGGATAAATAAAGAATTTTAATTGGTTAGAAATTAGTAAAAATAAAATAAAATTATTAAAATAAATAAACAAAAATAAATAAGAAGAGAGGAGCATTGGGCCTGATTTTAGGGGTGTTGGTAGCAATTTCTTAAGCCTAATATTGCTGGCCTTTTTTGACTTTCTTTGATCTGGTACATGTGCATTGACCAACGCTTTCATGGACCTTCAGACCCTGGCCACCAGATCTGGCCAATGGCCATCTGGCTACTGGATGCATGAGGGAATATGATGGACTGCATATAGGCGCTTGTATGTGAATACCTGAAAAGCAAAATTATTGAGAAAGTGGAGGACCTGGGATTCGAACCCAGGTCCTGAAGGATATACGTTGCTTGCTTTGCCACTACACCACATTGTTTCAATTGTTATTATAATATAAACAAATAATATTATATGAAAACGAAATAATTGCCAGAAAAATAATAAAAAAACGCGCGCTTGGTTTGAATGGCCCAATGATGGGACGCCACGCATCATCCCCAACCTCTCGTCCGTGGCTAAAAGGTCACAAACCTATACCAACAGACAGAAGTCCGTAGCTATAAGCAAGTCCACCTCTAAAATCCTGTACAAGCCATAAAAATGATTTCCAAAGGCATAGTCATGTTCGTCTCAACCTCCCGGTCATAACCATACCCTTCATGGAGGTCAATTGTTCCTGAAATAAAAACGCCCAAAAACTCCAAGCAAAACCTAGCTATGGCGAATTGCAATACAAACCATATAAATGAAATTAAATGATGCAAATAGCTTGGAAATGTTCTTATGATTACAAATAAGCCAATAGTTTTCTCAAATGATGCAAGAACAAGTCAAATCGATTTCAAGAACAGGGCTGTGTTTCGTGAGACTTACAGTGCTTGTAGAGGCCTGAAAATGCTTGCTTTTGATCCAGGTAGCTCGTGTGAATGCCCAGGAAGCGATTGGGACAAGTCTCGTGTCCTGAAACTGTCTCTAACTTGGACTTTGATCTCCAACTTTTTTGTGATTTTTGCAATTCTTGTTCTGCCTCTCTCAACAGTTTTCAACCCTGATTTCGTATGCTTTTGCCTGCTTATGTAATGTGCTTTGCATTAGGGTAAGAATCATGGACCAAATCCCTCCATATCAATGCACATGAATGTGATTTGATCTCCATTGAAAACCTGCCAAATTTGATTTGATTTGGATCTTTTTGCACATGATTTGGCTAGATATGAATTTGATGGTGATGCTAGTTGTGAACAAAGCCTAAAACAATCAGAAAATCATGAGTTATTAATTTTTTGGATTTTACATGATTTTATTTGATTTAAAATAAATTAATTCAAATAAAAATCAAATTAAATAATAAAAATGTGATGTGGACCCATGGCTGAAACTAGGGAACGTGGGCAATGATGAAAACTCAAATCAAGTGGAAAAGAATGGGCCCATTTGAGAAAATTTGAAGTTTTAGGGATAGTTGACTTTTGGCAATTTTGCAAAAAAGTCCAACTTCAACAATACATAACTTCTTCAATTTTGAACTTTTGGAAGTGTTCTTGGACTTTTTAGAAAGCTTGAGATGTCTTATAACGAACCCTTTTGGTATCATCTAATTTTGATATTCCATTCTCAAGTTATAATTTTTGGAAAAAAAGGTGTTTTTGTTGACTTTCAAAAATGACCTATAATGTTCAAATTCATAACTTCTTGTGAGTGCATTTTTTGATCTTGGGGTGTGAAGATGGATTGTAGGGAATTTCATCCTATTAAAAATGAGCTTTGTATGGATCATTTCTCATAAAGTATGAGAAATTTATGCTTGGTCAAAGTTGAGTTGACTTTTCCTACAAAACCCTAATTTAGCAACTTTTGAGTCTTGATGAATTTTGAGAAATCCTTGATGAATCATGATCAACCCTTGATCAAATGATGAAATATCCTTCAAAATGAGAATTTTTACAAAAAATCTTGAAGTTTGACTGTTTGTAGGTCACAGTTGACTTTTTCCCTAACACGGTCGACTTTTGGACCTTTGAGCAATTGACTGAGCAAACTTCCTCTGCAAGGCTTGAAACTTGACATGGATGATCTTGAGAACATATTAGGACATTTGTGAGAACTTGAGGTCATTTGGACTTAAGAATCTTGATGCAACACAAATTCCTAATTTGGGGTTGACTGCCTTAGGAGATAGCTTGTCTGACCAATACTTGAGCTACTTGAGCAACTTGGAGATTTTTCTTGCAATGTCTTGAGAAATATGAGAGGGAAAATTTTGGGGTACAACAGCTTCCCCTGTTCAATCTTCTTAAACCTGAGGATGTAGATTGGCTTTCATGCCTTTCGTGATCCGAAGGTGGAAGATGATTGAACACTAGAGTGCCCAGTAATTTGCACTCGCATGAAGTGGTATCAATCTTGTGATGTCGGGAATGGGCTTACAAATGCCATTTGGAGATTGCTGGCGGTAGGATGGGCTTAAAGATGCCATCTGAAGGGGTGTCGATCGCATAAGAGATTCCTTAGTGAGAACTTGCATAGCTGTTGTTGTGGAAGATTCCGCCTGGGGAAGTCTGATCTTTATTGAGATTTAGGAGCTTGCCCATACTTCAACTGAGAGAACATCTCTGCCGAGTTTTAAGAACTTGTCCGTAATTCAACTGGGGGAACTCTGTCGAGATTTAGAACCTTATCTGTAATTCAACTGAGGATAATTCAGTTGAGATTTAAGAACCGGTCAGTACTTCGACTGAGGAGAACGGTCAAGATTTAGAACCTTATCTGTAATTCAACCGAGGATAATTCTGTTGAGATTTAAGAACTCGTCCATACTTAGACGGAGGAACTTTGTCGAGATTTAGAACCTTATCTGTAATTCAACTGAGGATAATTCAGTTGAGATTTAAGAACCGGTCAGTACTTCGACTGAGGGAAACATCTTCATTGAGATTTAGGACTTGTCTGTAATTCAACCGAGAATAATTCTGTTGAGATTTAAGAACTGTCAGTAATTCAACGGAGGAACTTTGTCGAGATTTAGAACCTTATCTGTAATTCAACCAAGGATAATTCAGTTGAGATTTAAGAACCGGTCAGTACTTCGACTGAGGGAAACATCTTCATCGAGATTTAGGACTTGTCTGTAATTCAATCGAGAATAATTCTGTTGAGATTTAAGAACTCGTCCATACTTTGACGGGGGAAAATTATCGAGATTTAGAACCTTATCTGTAATTCAACCAAGGATAATTCCGTTGAGATTTAAGAACCGGTCAGTACTTCGACTGAGGGAAACATCTTCATCTAGATTTAAGAACTCGCCCGTAATTCAACTGAGAAAACTATGCTGAGATTTAGGAACTGTCTGTACTTCGACGGAGGAAAATTTGTCGAGATTTAGAACCTTATCTGTAATTCAACCGAGGATAATTCCGTTGAGATTTAAGAACCGGTCAGTACTTCGACTGAGGGAAACATCTTCATCAAGATTTAGGACTTGTCTGTAATTCAATCGAGAATAATTCTGTTGAGATTTAAGAACTGTCAGTAATTCGATGGAGGAACTTTGTCGAGATTTAGAACCTTATCTGTAATTCAACAGAGGATAATTCAGTTGAGATTTAAGAACCGGTCAGTACTTCGACTGAGGGAAACATCTTCATCGAGATTTAGGACTTGTCTGTAATTCAACCAAGAATAATTCTATTGAGATTTAAGAACTCGTCCATACTTCGACGGAGGAAAATTGTCGAGATTTAGAACCTTATCTGTAATTCAACCAAGGATAATTCCGTTGAGATTTAAGAACCGGTCAGTACTAGGACTGAGGGAAACATCTTCATCGAGATTTAAGAACTCGCCCGTAATTCAACTGAGAAAACTCTGCTGAGATTTAGGAACTGTCTGTACTTCGACGGAGGAAAATTTGTCGAGATTTAGAACCTTATCTGTAATTCAACCGAGGATAATTCCGTTGAGATTTAAGAACCGGTCAGTACTTCGACTGAGGGAAACATCTTCATCGAGATTTAGGACTTGTCTGTAATTCAACTGAGGATAATTCTATTGAGATTTAAGAACTCGTCCATACTTCGACGGAGGAAGATTGTCAAGATTTAGAACCTTATCTGTAATTCAACCGAGGATAATTCTGTTGAGATTTAAGAACTCGTCCATACTTCAACGGAGGAACTTTGTCGATATTTAGAACCTTATCTGTAATTCAACCGAGGATAATTCAGTTGAGATTTAAGAACCGGTCAGTACTTCGACTTGGGTAAAAGCTTCATAGCTGAGAACTTAACTGCATCCTTCCTGAAAGGTAAAGGCCATTCGTATGCAATGCATGATATATATCAAGCAATGATGTTCTCAAAATAAATGAGATTATGTTGTATGATGCGTATATGCATGTATCATGATGTATGGAAATGTAATGTTTTTAGTTGGGGAACATAAACCCCAAATAGCTGCTGGAGAAAAGAGCTGAATTCTTCGTTTCCGCCGGGGATAGCGAATGAAGATGATTGTGAGAATAAACCTGCAGGAGAGGATAACTCCGTTGGGGGATAAACTGATAAGGAGACTACTCTGTGGGGAAGAGATGCTCTGCTGAGGATTCCACCGATAAGTTCTGCTGGGGGATGAATTACCGTTGCTGGTGATACTGAATCCTGTTGGGGATTGACTTCTTGTTTGTGAAAGGAAAGAATTCCGCTGGGGAAGATCTTTCAGTTGCGACTTCACTGGGGATAACCTTTTAGACTCTTATGGGGATAATCCTTTGAGCTCTGCTGAGGACAATCTTCCAAAGTCTACTGGGGATGATTCTCCAAACTCCATTGGGGAAGCTTTTTTAGACTGCACTGGGAAAAATTTCAAACTCCACTGAGGATATTTTGTATTCTGCCGGGGAATATTCTTATACTCCGCTGGGGAATATTAAGAACTTTCAGTGCTGATGGTAAATAAACTCTGCTTGGGGAGAATATTATCGATTCATTTACAGTTGCAAGTCTCAGCTGGGGAGAGCTATCATTATTGTCTTTTCTTACTCTGCGGAGAGTGAATGTTACTGGGAAGCGTGTTAAGGATATGACGGTGGCTTTGTATTGAGACTTTTCTGCCCCTGTATCTCCGGGAGAAGGTGCCTGCGGAGGTTTTGCGGATCGAGTATTATCCCAACCTATGAGGTGCTTGGTAACTTTCGATTGAAATGACAAGTCTTCTTCTGGTAGGCAAGTGACAAGATGACGGGACATAGGCATACGCTTTGATCCCTAATTTTTTCCTGGATCGCCCTTTCAATTTTTCAGTCCACCGGGATACCCTTTTTTGCCCAAGCCGCCCTTTCGGGTTTTCGACTTGCCGGGTGTACATATCTATTTTTTTTTGTTTTTTATCCCTGATTTTTGCCCGAACCTTTTTGGTTCTCCGAGATGCCCTTATTTTTGCCAAGGCCAGTCGACCTAGCGGGTCTTTATTCATGCACAATATTTTCTGACTATGTCTACGCTCTCAGAGTGTAGGGAGTTGTCACTATCGACATTGTCGTGTTGCCATACTACCAGAAGATGTTTGATCATGCAAGATTCGTTGTTGGAATTCATGTCCAATGCCCCAATTGATTCAGATGGAGATTTGCCCCTGGCTGTTTGGCATTTTGAGAGATTCCTTGAATCTTGACTTGACTGCCCCAGATGATGGACAATGATCATGCTGTGCCCCTTGATTGGAAGTGTTTTTCCACTTGAGGTGACCCTTTTTATTGAAAAGGTTTTTGTTCACTAGATATGCGTCATGCGAATTTCTCTGCTGTTGAACAAATAGTCATATGCAAACAATGTTATTTTAAGAATTCAAAGCTTATGTCTGTTTTGAAGTTCTTTGAAAATGCAATTTTCAATAAAACAAGCGAATTTTGTAAAATGTGATGTCAACTCAGGATTTACAGCAATCCCTACAGGAGTCAGGATACCTTTGTAATAGTATGATTTCAAACTAACCCATGCTTCAACTAGGAATTTTAAGGGTTATAACGTGGCCTGGTTCACGGTTTTAAGAAACAAAGGATAAAGGCTCAAATTTTATTTGTACCCACCCGTTCTTCGTGATGTTCTTCGATCCTAAACTCAGCTAATTGTGCATTAAATCCCGTTTGAGTCTTTGCTATGATATTCCAGTGATGGTTCGGATACTTCCAGATTATTTTGAACAGGCAGTCATTTTGTTGAGAGTTTGTAGGACCTCTTTCTTTTTGATTTTATTATCCCTGTCTTTTGCCTGAGCTGTTTCTTTTTGTGATTACAGTCAGCAGGATGCCCCAGTTTTTTTCTTAAGTCTCCTTCACAGGTTTTGACTTAATGGGCTTTTATTTTTGAGAGATAATGACTGCCTGTCCTTACGATTATACGGAACCATCACCGTCTTTTGTTTCGGGAGGACTTCTTTGATGCCATTCATTATGCACCTGGATTAACTGAGAAAACTACCCTATCCCAGGTTATAATTAAGGGTTTTAATTTGTGAAAATAAAAACTCCAACTTCTTTGGCTCAAAGGGGTTGACTAGGGATTATCTTCCTTATAACTCCACTGTTTAGGATTTGAAACAATGCCTGTACATCGTCAGCAGGGTCTGTTCAAAAGCATACTGTAGAGATATTTGATATCATTTTCTTCATCCTCCCTCTAAAGGCTTAGAATTTTTTAATCGAGAGTTGATCATCACAAAAATGAAAGTAATTTGAATATAGTGAATACAAATGTATTGATTCAAAACAGACATATGCGATGCATTGATAAAGTAACAGAGTTTGACATGAATAAATGTTTGAACAATAAAAATAAAACTACAAATTGAAAATTCTAATGAACAAAAAGTCTTCTTGTCTCAGGACTTGTCACTTCAAATGGTGAGCCTTGAAGGGATGGTAGAAGAACTCAGCCTGACCATCTTGTGTGAATTCCAATGCTCCTTCATCAATCAGGTTTTGAATTTTGTACTTCAGCTACCAACAGTCGTCAGTATCATGCCCTGGGCTGTTAGAATGGTATGCACACCTTGCATCAAGATTGTAGTTGGGTGAAGAAGTCTTAGGATTCAGATGAGGTCCTACCAACGTCACCAGATTTAATCTCAACAGGTGTTGCAAAGCTTGGGACAGCGGCATGTTGAGCTTGGTAAACAGCCTCTGATTAACCCGTTGTTTATGGCAAGGTTGTTGTTGGATCTGTGATGTAGTAGCAATTTGGAGAGGTCCATTCTTCACCATACCAGACCCTTGTCTTCTTGGAGGCTGACCAATGACTTGGTCCCTGGCCTTGACTGTTTGCTTCATACTATTGTATTTGTCTTGATGAAGCTGGTTGATAATGGTTCTCAGCTCTTCTTGTTCCCGAGCCAAGCCTTGGATAAGAGCCATCTACCCCAGCATCTGGGTTCTTATTGCATCTACCTCAGCTTGCAGTTGTTTCAACCACTCGTCCTTATTGTCTTCAGAACTTTTCTTGACCAAGTTCCTAACGAGGAGTGTTTTCAACTCTTCCTGCCCCTTGGATAGGTTTAGGAATATGTCCTTGAGCTGAGCTTCTTGGGTTTGGAGATCTTGGTTGTCTTGTTGGAAAGCCATTGCTGAAATAAACAGCGAGAACATGAGAGACCTGTACTGGGAGACCTGTTATGCAATGTTTTCAAGGATCTCGCGGGGTAAACAAGAAACTGTTAGAATTTGAATTTTGCAGCTTTGATTGAAGAAACTTCGTGTTGTTAAGAGTCCTTCTTCAAGAGTCAAGCTCACCATATCGAGTGGGTCATAGCCACCAACTCAAGTCATCGTGTTTTGATCTCTAGACTACATTGGCTAGAGGAAAATAAATCCCCTTTTCCCCTTACTAGTCATTTGATTTACCATAACCTACATCACAGACCCTTGAGATCCTTGAAATGGTTAAGGAAATGTTAAGGCATGGTGTTATGATGTATATGCTATGCGTTTAAGCAAAAGTGTGAGGTGATGTAAGTAAACCCTGCAGTAAATCCAAATTATTGGATAAGGACTGTAAACAAAACCTGCAAGGAACTCATGTTGTCAGATAACAAGAATGTGCAAGTAGTTCAAGTTTGAAGGCACACAAGTCACACAAACAACCTTAAGTTTAGGCTTGCATGGAGTTTAGGTATTACCCTCTTTCAGTTTAGTTGGTTCAACCTGTCCTAGTAATAGTAATCGGGTTCTAGAGGATCTCAATATCACTGACCACCCTCGATCGGTCATAATTCCAGTTTATCAACCTTTTCTTGCGGCCGGAATCATCGCGAGAGTTTGGTCTCAATGAGTGTAGCATACTGCTACTTTTCTATGGCCAAGTTGGTCAATTATAGGTTCTAAGGTCAGTTGGTGCTTAATGACCCCTTAGCAGACCCATATTCTCCTTGTTGCGCCACAAGGGATATCGGTACAAACTAAAGTATCACACCAACGTAGCTACTGCTTCAACCGTATCGGTCTACGCCGTACAGTTCCCTCACAGTCTATTGCTACTTACCTAAAAGGTATCCCCCAGATCCGAGTTAGGGTCTATAGTAACTCCGATTCAAACCTACAAAGATAAAGCATACAAATCAAGCAATTGAAAACAATATGAACTAATCCTAAGGTACACCCCACTTATTAACTCCCCAGCAGAGTCGCCAGTTCTGTGATACGGTGGGAAGAACTGATTATTTTTTGGAATGCTGGTTTGCGTTTTGCGTTTGTTTTCGCAAAATGTCGCGGTAAGCAAGAATCGCCACCGACTTTTATTTTATCCAACAAGGAAAGGAAAAAAGCACAGAAAAATTCCTTTTTTGAGATATTTCTCGGGTTCGGGGGGTAGATTATAGAAAGGGAAGATGTTAGCACCCTTTCTATCCGTGGTTATCCACGAGCTCTTAGATACTTGCTCATATTGTTTTCAAAATTGTTTTCTTTGTGCTTGTGGGTTTTGAAAAGTTTTTGTTTTTAACTTCGATTTAACTCTTGCTTCTGTCTTCAAGAGTGTAATGAAGTGTTTTGAAAACTTTGTTCGAAAAGTGTAAGTGTGAAAAAGATTTTTTTTTTTGAAAGAGCAAGTATCTAAGAACCACCCACCTACTCGAAAAAGGAATCGTTCTATGCTAATGTCCTTTATACAATGCTATCCTACTATTGATGAGTAGGTAGCATCATCGTTGGAGTTTAAAGGTCAATTCGAATGAGGGACATACGGTCACTAAAGTAATGTTAGGACGCCTTAGCGGTAACCCTAATGTCTTAGATCATTTGTTTGAGGCAACAATATCCGAGGCAACCATTTTGAGGCAACTATGATCTTTTAGACAAGAGGGCGACCTCTAAAAAACCCTATACTCAATGACCGTTACCGAAGGCAACCAAGTGGGGTGTACCCTAGGAGTGCACATGTGCGAGTGTGTTGATTTCAGATTATTTATCTTTGCACATGTTTAGGGTGATCTAATTTGATTTTAAGATTAACATTCAGTCTTTTCATGCAAACCCTATTATCAAACATCTAGCAATTATAATTTGCGGAGAATAAAATGCGGAATTTAAATTACAAGGCGTCGGGTATTTACATCGCCAAAGACAAACCCTTTGAAAAATAAAATAAAGCGATAAAAAAATAATTAAAAGTCCTATTAACTATTACAATCCAGAAGCAGGTACATTATCAGATAAAAAAGTAAATCGCGGTGCAAAATTAAATCGGGCGCATGATTAGGGTTTTGACCCTTTTGGTTAAAGAAGATATCTTTTTGTTGTTTTTATTTTAAGAAAGAAATAAATCCTAAATTAATTACTAAATTAAATTAATAAATTAATTAAATGAAAAATAAATTATTTTTGGAGTTTTTGATTATTTAGGAAAGAAATTATAATAATTAAATTAATGGTTAAAAACTAGTTAAGTCTAATTAATTTTATTTATTTTTTCAAAAGGAATTAAAGTTCTCTAATTAAAACCTAATTAATTAATAAATTTATTAAAAAAAATAAAAGATTAAAATTTGATTTGAAATAAAAAAAAATATTTTTTGTGATTTTATTTGATAAAAAAAAGAATTTTAATTGGTTAGAAATTAGTAAAAATAAAATAAAATAATTAAAATAAATAAACAAAAATAAATAAGAAGAGAGGAGTATTGGGCCTGATTTTAGGGGTGTTGGTAGCAATTTCTTAAGCCCAATATTGCTGGCCTTTTTTTGACTTTCTCTGATCTGGTACATGTGCATTGACCAACGCTTCCATGGACCTTCAGACCCTGGCCACCAGATCTGGCCAATGGCCATCTGTCTACTGGATGCATGAGGGAATATGATGGACTGCATATAGGCGCTTGTATGGGAATACCTGAAAAGCAAAATTATTGAGAAAGTGGAGGACCTGGGATTCGAACCCAGGTCCTGAAGGATATACGTTGCTTGCTTTGCCACTACACCACATTGTTTCAATTGTTATTATAATATAAACAAATAATATTATATGAAAACGAAATAATTTCCAGAAAAATAATAAAAAAACTCGCGCTTGGTTTGAATGGCCCAATGATGGGACGCCACACATCATCCCCAACCTCTCGTCCATGGCTAAAAGGTCCCAAACCTATACCAACGGACATAAGTCCGTAGCTATAAGCAAGTCCACCTCTAAAATCCTGTACAAGCCATAAAAATGATTTCCAAAGGCATAGTCATGTTCGTCTCAACCTCCCGGTCATATCCATACCCTTCATGGAGGTCAATTGTTCCTGAAATAAAAACGCCCAAAAACTCCAAGCAAAACCTAGCTATGGTGAATTGCAATACAGACCATATAAATGAAATTAAATGATGCAAATAGCTTGGAAATGTTCTTATGATTACAAATATGTCAATAGTTTTCTCAAATGATGCAAGAACAAGTCAAATCAATTTCAAGAATAAGGCTATGTTTCGTGAGACTTACAGTGCTTGTAGAGGCCTGAAAATGCTTGCTTTTGATCCAGGTAGCTCGTGTGAATGCCCAGGAAGCGATTGGGACAAGTCTCGTGTCCTGAAACTGTCTCTAACTTGGACTTTGATCTCCCACTTTTTTGTGATTTTTGCAATTCTTGTTCTGCCTCTCTCAATAGTTTTCAACCCTGATTTCGTATGCTTTTGCCTGCGTATGTAATGTGCTTTGCATTAGGGTAAGAATCATGGACCAAATCCCTCCATATCAATGCACATGAATGTGATTTGATCTCCATTGAAAACCTTCCAAATTTGATTTGATTTGGATCTTTTTGCACATGATTTGGCTTGATACGAATTTGATGGTGATGCTAGCTGTGTACAAATCCTAAAACAATCAGAAAATCATGAGTTATTAATTTTTTGGATTTTACATGATTTTATTTGATTTAAAATAAATTAATTTAAATAAAAATCAAATTAAATAATAAAAATGTGATGTGGACACATGGCTGAAGCTAGGGCACGTGGGCAATGATGCAAACTCAAATAAACTGGAAAAGAATGGGCCCATTTGACAAAATTTGATGTTTTGGGGATAGTTGACTTTTGGCAATTTTGCAAAAAAGTCCAACTTCAAAAATGCATAACTTCTTCAATTTTGAACTTTTAGAAGTGTTCTTAGACTTTTTAGAAATATTGAGATGTCTTATAACCAACCCTTTTTGTCTCATCTAATTTTGATATTACATGCTCAAGTTATAAGCTTTGGAAAAAAAGGTGTTTTTGTTGACTTTCAAAAATGACCTATAATGTCCAAATTTATAACTTCTTGTGAGTGAATTTTTTGATCTTGGGGTGTGAAGATGGATTGTAGGGAATTGCTTCCTATTAAAAATGAGCTTTGGATGGGTCATTTCTGATATAGTATGAGAAAGTTATGCTTGGCAAAGTTGAGTTGACTTTTCCTACAAAACCCTAATTTAGCAACTTTTGAGTCTTGATGAATTTTGAGCAATCCTTGATGAATCATGATCAACCCTTGATCAAATGATGAAATATACTTAAAAATGAGAATGTTGACAAAAAATCTTGAAGTTTGACTATTTGTAGGTCACAATTGACTTTTGCCCTAGCACGATCGACTTTTGTACCTTTGAGCAATTGACTGAGCAAACTTCCTCTGCAAAGCTTGAAACTTGACATGGATGATATTGAGAACATATTAGGACATCGGTGATAACTTGAGGTCATTTGGACTTAAGGATCTTGATGCAACACAAAACCCTAATTTGGGGTTGACTGCCTTAGGAGATAGCTTGTCTGACCAATACTTGAGCTACTTGAGCAACTTGGAGATTTTTCTTGCAATGTCTTGAGAAATATGAGAGGGAAAATTTTGGGGTACAACAGTTCCAAATTGATTCTTCAAAAATGAAAAACATGAAGGTTATAGAGGATGTTCTAAGCTTTTCAAAATGTCCAAGAACTCATTAATATTATTCTTGATCTAGGAGAATCGAAGAGATGAAGTTAGGGATTCAAACTTGAATTACAAGTCAATTTTGTGATGAAAACTTAACCAAATCCATAGCCATGATGCATAATGTTTTCTTTTCAGGCCTCAAACTTGTGTTTCACTCCATAATAAATGATTTACACAACTAATTGAGTCATTATCCAATTGATTCAAGCATTATCCAAATCATATTGCCACTTTGGGAAGAAAGTAACCATTCCATTCTTGTAAAGATCACTTTAATCACAAAGTCAATTTCTTGAGCCTCTAACTTATTTCTTATGCACACTCTTAACCAACTAGACCAGAATAAATATGTTTAAAGTGTTCAACCACTCTAGAGGGCCTGATACAAGCATTGGAACCATGTTCATCAATGTTGCTTCAAAAACAAGGCAAATCCACAAACACGTGATTCTTGATTTTCTGACTTCTCCAAGCATCCAAACTGCTTGCTTATAAATAGAGACACTATTTGTGAGCTAAAACACGATTAGCAAGCACTCAAACTCGCCCAAACTGCCTGAAAACTCAGATTACACAAAAACTCCATTATTGTGCAGAATTTGACCAAAAACTCCCGTCTCTCAAACCACTCGTGCGTTTCCTATCCAAATCATCTCAAAAGCTTCCTTACCTTAAATATAACTCACCCCAATCCCTATTTCCAAACTGTAACACCATTTTCACCATTGTCCAAACTCAAAAATAGGGGTCTGCAACTTAACTTCTCCAGGCCATTTCAGCCACTCTCCACTCAAGCCAAGCATTGCATTAGCTTCCTAGGGACTCAAGAAAGCTAACCTGGTCATTGCAGCACCTTGAAACAAGCTCAAACTCAAAACATGAAATCCATTTTTGAGGTAAGCTTTCTGACTTTTGAACTCTTCATATAGGCATTGTTAGCTTTCCATTTGTGAAGATAAAATGTAGACATCATAGCCCCGAAACTAGTCATGTCCTTAGAATTCACTTATATTGCTTGAGTAGTGAGAATTTTGAAGATGAACTTTCTAAAAAAGTTAGGTCAAATTTGGTACCGTTAGAAATTCTCATTCATATTTGATTTATAGCTTATGATATTTATATGGTTGAATTCATATGGAATGATGGAGCAACTTTCATGTTTGCATTTTTCATTTTTGTTAAGAATTGATAAAGTTACAGTTTTCAAAATTGTTGGCGCGAGGAAGAAGATGAAGTCATCTTCAGGAAGTGTTTCAAATATATATTTATGGTTTTGTATTAATAAATGGATGTATAGCCACCCCAGTGGTAAAGCGCGCGCCTCTTAACCTCTGGGACCTGGGTTCGAGCCCCAGTGGTACCCTTTTGTTTTTCTTGTTTTACTTTTATAGATTCAATACACGCAAGACACACACGCGTATGATGCGCCTCTCATCTCTGGCCATTGGATCTTCATCAACACCAATCCAACATATCCCGTGCTGCCATCCATGATGCTCCCTCATCAGCCTCCCCTACTGGATCCAAACAGGCGCTGGAATTTTGCTTTGGGCCTGGATGATTTTTTTTCATAGCACCCCCCATTTTGCTTTTCAACGCAGGCCCAACATACTTTTTTTATTGTTTTCAGCATCAAACAAAAACTAATATCTTGGGCCTAACCCCTTTTACTAACTTTTAACCTCCTTTCTACTTTTTAACACCTAGCCCTATATTTTTATTTTCTTTATATATTTTCTTTACTTTTATTTATTTATTTAGTTTATTATTTTTATTTTTACCCAAAAATATAAAAAATACATTTTTTGAAATAATTTTTTAATTTTTAATTTTTCACCTTATTTATTTTGTAAACAAAACACTGAAAAGTATTTTTTCTTAACTAATTAATTTCTTCTTTTAGAATTGGAATTAAAATTAAACTTAGGTTTATTTAAATTTCCTTTTTTTAAGACTTTAGGTTTGATCAAATAATTAATTGATTTCATTTTATAAATAATTAATTAGTTTTAATTAGGTCAAAAATTACTAAAATTTCTCTTTCATATAAAACTTAAACAAAAAACAATTTTCTTCTCCATTCATATAGCCCTCATACATTCTTGTACATTTTTATCTTGCAATATTCAATATGGTTGTAATAGTAATTATACTTAATTTCTTCTACTTTCTCGTTTGTAACTTGTACCCCTATCCCCTAAATGATGTAATAGCATAAAATTTACATTTATGCAATTTATCGCTTTCAATACAAATGCTAGTAATAAAGGTTTGTATGGAAAAACATAAAATCAACAAGTTGAAAACCATAATTCAAGACAAAAATACATGAAATCAAAACACTTTGCATACTTGCATCTCTAGGGTTGACCTCACTTGTTGCCTAATATAAAAACGATCATGTCCCTCGAATGTGGGATACTTTAGCAATGACCCTCGAATACAAGATCGTAGTCCCTCGATGACCCTTCAATGTTGCCTTAGGTAAACGATCTTAGCCCCTTAAGATAAATTGCTAAGGTATCCTATAACGTTGCCTTCTATGACTGTACGACGACCCACGCTCGTCCCTTCACAACCAATAATAGGGCTTCTTATCAATCAATGTTAAGATAGAAATATCTAAATGAGGAGGAAAAGAACAAAGACTTTTTGAGTAGGTAGAACATTCATAGTTGCTTGTTCATAACCTTTTTTCAAAACATCTTTCAAAATACACCAACACTTTCAAATGAAATATTTTCAAAATTCAACACTAATAATGCATTCTTATAAAGACGAGAATCATTACAAAGTTCGCCTAAACAAAGGCACTTTTTAAAATACTTTAAAAAAAATCACAAACACATTTCAAACAAAGCATTTTCAAAGTGAGATAGCAACTAAGAGCCCTTAGATAACTACAGATGAAAAGGGTGCTAACACCTTCCCTTTTCATAAGCTACCCCCCGAACTCAAGAAAATTCTCAAAAGGTCTTTCCTGTTCATTTCACCCTTTCCTTTATTGGATAAAAGAAAATTCGGTGGCGACTCTTGCTATCTGCAACAATTGTGATAAAACATAAAACACCTAAGTCAGTTCTCCCATCGTATTACAGAACTAACGACTCTTCTAGGGACTTTTCTTAAAAGTGAGGTTACCTTAGAGATTAGTTCACACTTAAATGCTTTCATTGTTTGACTTTCTTGCTTTACTCTTAAAAGGGTTTTTGGGTTCTGAATAGATCCTATACCCAGATCTAGGGGCATTATTAGGTAAGTAGCAATAGATCGTGGGGACTGTGCGGGGTATACCGACATGGTTAAAGCAATGGCTATGTTAGTGTGACATATTTGTTGGTACCGGTATCCCTTGAGTCCAATCAAGGAGAATACGGGGTCACTGTGTGGTGTCATGAAGCACTAACTGACCATAGAACCTTTAATTGAACAACTTGGCCATTAGGAAGTAATGAGGTAGCTGGCTTTGGTGCATTCTAAATTTGGTTGATACTCGATGCTATGCTCATTGAGATCGTACTTTTGGGATATTTCAATCGCTAATTAAGAGGCTTGCGCTGAAACAATGCCTGGTGAAGGAAGATCAGTGATATTGAGATCCCTTAGAACCTGTTTACTTTCTAGGACAGGTTGAACCAATTAAACTTCAAGAGGGTATTTACCTATAAACCCCATGCAAGCCTAAACCTAAGGACTTGTTTGTATGCTTGTATATGATTATTTATACATAACATCATGACATCATACCGTAGCATTTTCACTAACCATTTCAAGGACCTAAAGATTTATCTTTGTTTTGCTTTGTAGGACATGGCTTCCACTTGCAGGAATACTATCCAAATCAACCTCGTAAGAGTACCCCCTCAACTCAAAGAGTTGGCCTCAAGGGTTCCTGAGAATTCTCTGTTCACCAAAAGACATGGTCGACTTCTCAATCTAGTTACATCAAGCCTTGATAAAGACATGATGAAAGTGCTCTTTTAGTTCTTTGACCCTTTACACCATTGCTTTACATTTCCTGATTACCAATTAGTTCCCACCATGGAGGAGTTTTCTCAACTCTTGGGAGTGCCTATTCTTGATTAATTACCCTTCACCGGTATTGAGAAAGACCCAAGACCTGAGGAGATTGCTATAGCTTTACATTTACAACGGTTCGACATTATGGAAAATTGGGAAACAAGAAGTGATGTTAAGGGTTTTTTAGCCAAGTTTCTGTTTGAGAAGGCTCAATTTTTCTGGGATGCTCTGGATTTGAAGGCTTTTGAAGAGATTTTGCCTCTTCTAATATATGGGATGGTACTATTTCCTAACCTAGACTAACTCATAGATGTGAATACGGTCAAAGTTTTTCTATCTCGTAACCCGATGCCTACCTTACTTGGAGACATTTTGCACTCTCTTCACACTCGCACCATGAAGAGAAGGGGGACCCTTATGTGTTGCACTCCTCTGTTAGCTAGGTGGTTTATTTCGCACCTTCCCCGATCTGTTTTGAAGAATGACCAAGGCATGATATGGTCTAATAGGTTGATGTCACTATCATATTCAGATATTCATTGGTGTTCTCGATATTTTGAGGATGTTATCATTATTGGCCATTGTGGGGAATTCCCTAATGTACCTCTCCTTGGAATTAGGGGAGGCATCACTTATAATCCTTGCTTGGCTCTACGGTAGTTTAGGTATGCTCGGAGGGATGGCCCTCATGATGCATTTGTCTAAGGAATTGTATTTGACTATGAGAACAATGTCCAAGGTTATCGTCAAAGATTTGTACAATCTTAGGGCATGGTGAACAAAGTTGATAGCAAGACGTTGGGGCATAAGAACTCCATTCCTTTGGAGCCTTATCTCAAGTGGGTGCGAGCTCGTGCTCAAAACTTCATAATGCCATATGAGGCCATCCTACCTATCATCATGGAGCCGATTTCCGAAGGAGATATTCCCTACACTATTCTTCATCCTGACATGCCTACTACTCTCGAGGAGTTGCAAAGATCGTGGATTAAACTCAAAGGGGAGCGATACACCTTTAAAACCCAATTATACGCAAGCGAGAAGAAGGTTTTGGAGCTCATGAAGAAACTTCATGAAGAGAGAAGTTTGAACGCTTACGTTGCACCGAAGAGGACGCGCTCATGGGAAGCTTGAGTCTTTTTTGTTTTAGGAGTTTATTTTTTTATTTGTGCTTCTTCCATTGTAAGCCTAAAAGGCATTTTTGTAAACCGTTTAAACTTATTAATACAATTAATGTTTGTTCCTTCTTTGTTTAAACAAATTTAAAATCTCAAAGGTCCTTAAAACATTTGCATTCACATTACATGCATCATAATGTAAGCATGTTTTACGACATAGGTTTCCTCATATTTCTACTGTTTATTTTAGTAAGATGGATCTCGAGCAGACTGTGAAAGACTTGCAAACACAAAATTCTCAATTTCAAGAAACCTTGCTCAACTTGGCCAAGGGGCAGCAAGAGCTGATGTCACTTCTGGTTACAAAAAATAAGACCAAGAAGAAAGCTTTGATCAACATGGATAAGAGGTTCAAGGGCCCCGTTCGACAAGTTAAAATCTTAGAAGACTCCTCTGAGGAGGATGAGAATCAGGATGAAGATGCAAGGAGCACCCGTGCTAGGGGTGGTAACAATCCAGTCTTTGAGGATGAAGACTATTTTGACGAACAATATCCACCGGCCAAAGACAAGTATAAGAAAATGGAGGACAAATTGAAGGTGTAATACGGTGGGAGAACTGACTTGGGTGTTTTGTGTTTTATCGCAATTGTTGCGGATAGCGAGAGTCGCCACTGACTTTTCTTTTATCCAATAAAGGAAAGGGTAAAAAGAACATGAAAGACATTTTGAGAAATTTCTTGAGTTAGGGGGGTAAGTTATGAAAAGGGAAGGTGTTAGCACCCTTTTCAATCGTAGTTACCTACGGGCTCTTTGTTGCTAGCTCACTTTGAAATGCTTTGTTTGAAATGTGTCTGATTGTTTTTGAAAGTATTTTTGAAAAGTGCATTTGTTTAAGCGAACTTTGTAATGATTCTCGTCTCTATAAGAATGTATACAAAGTGTTGACTTTTAAAAATATTTCATTTGAAAGTGTTTAGTGTGTTTGAAAGATGTTTTTGAAGATGGTTGTGAGCAAGCAACTATGAACGTTCTACCTACTCAAAAAGCCTTAGTTCTTTTCTTCCTCCTTTAGATAGTGTTTTCTTACTGTTGTACCCCAAAATTTTCCCTCTCATATTTCTCAAAACATTTCAAGAAAGATCTCCAAGTGGCTCAAGGTAGCCCAAGGGTTGGCCAGACAAGCTCTCTCCTAAGGCAGTCTACCCCAAATTAGGGTTTCATGTTGCATTAAGATCCTTGAGTCCAAGTGATCCCAAGTTCTCACAATTGTCCTAATATGTTCTCAAGATCATGCATGTCAAGTTTCAAGCCTTGCAGAGGAAGTTTGCTCAGTCAATTGCTCAAAGGTCCAAAAATCGACTGTGCTAGGGAAAAAGTCAACTGTGACCCCCATACAGTCAAACTTCAAGATTTTTGGTCAACATCCTCATTTTGAAGTATATTTCATCATTTGATCAAGGGTTGATCATGATTCATCAAGGATTGCTCACAATTCATCAAGATTCAAAAGTTGCTAAATTAGGGTTTTGTAGGAAAAGTCAACCCAACCTTGACCAAGCATAACTTTCTCATACTTTATGAGAAATGACCCATCCAAAGCTCATTTTGAAGAGGACGCAATTACCTACAATCCATCTTAAGCTCCCAAGATCAAAATATGCACTCACAAGAAGTTATGAATTTGGACATTATAGGTCATTTTGAAAAATCAACAAAAACACCTTTTTTGTCAAAGCCTCATACATGAGCATGGAATATCAAATTGAGATGATACCAAAAGGGTTGTGTGATACGGTGGGAGAACTGACTTGGGTTTTGCGTTTGTGTTCGCAAATGTTTCGGTTTAGCAAGAGTCGCCACCGACTTTTTTTTTATTCTAAGGAAAGGTCAAAAAGCACAGGAAAGACCTTTGAGATGTTTTCGTGGGTTCGGGGGGTAGATTATGAAAAGGTAAGGTGCTAGCACCCTTTTCATCCATGGTTATCCATGGGCTCTTAGTTACTTGTTTTAGATCATTTGCCTTTGCTTTTCAATTGTTTGAAATGGTGCTTTGTGTGTGTGGTTTTGAAGATGTTTTGAAAAAGATGCCTTGTCTAGGCAACCTTTGTAATGACTCTTGTTTGAGTATATACAAAGGTGTATGTCTTTTCGAAAAGATAATTCAATGTTTTGAAAGTTGTTTGGAATGGTGTTGTGGAGTGTGTTTTGAAAAATGGCAAGGATTTTTTGCAAGATTTTTGATCAAGTAACTAAGAGTTGTCTACCCTATTTTACTCAAAGATCTTTCTTATGTTTTTAACCCTTTTAACATTGTTGTTTCACCATTGTATTTGGTGAACAACCTTGCGTTAGGATGTTAACGGGACAGGCGCGGGTCATCGTATAGACCATGATAGCAATAGTGTCAAGTATCTTTGGCAATTTTCTTGAGGGACTTGATCATTTTGTTTAGGCAACTCCGATAGTGTCATCGAGGGACTATGATCATTTTGATTGTTCTTGTTTTGCCAAAGTACTTGACATGCATAACATGGCCCATTTGTTTAGGCAACCAAGTGGAGATACCCTAAGGGTGCAAGTGTGCGAATGTGTTTTATTTACATGCATTTGTCTTTGATTTTTAGGTTGTCTACTTATTGATTTTATCTTGCCATACACGCCTAATTACTAGCATTTGTACAAAGTAAATAAAATGCAGAAAGATAAAATCCTACGTTATTACAACCATATCGAAAGGAAAGAAAATATGAAAAAATAAAATAAAAGTAAGAAAAGTGAGTGTCTTTCGACCCAGGCAGTAGCAGCCTTCGATTTGCCTTCTGTTGGCCTCCTTTGATTAGGGTTGACAACAACAAAGTCACGTCTTTCGATTGGGCCTTGGCAGGGGCGAGGTCCTGTCTTTCGATTGGGGGGAAGCAGACTTTGATTTGCCTTCTGTTGATTTCCTTCGATTGGGGATGACAATAGCAAAGTCACGTCTTTCGATTGGGGGTTGAAAGAAGTGAGGGAGTGGCTTTCGATTTTCCTTTGTCTCCTTCGACTGGGGGTTGGAGTCAGTGGAGTCATGCCCTTCGATTTTCCTTTGTCTCCTTCGACTGGGGGTTGGAGTCAGTGGTTTTATCTTTTGTTTGAGGCATGGAAACAGAAAGGTTATGGATTTCATATGAGGTCTGGAAACAACAAGGTTCTGGCTTTTCCACAGGCTCCTTGCTGACTCTTTGTAAGCATGTTAGGTCCTCAAATTGTGATTCGAAAGGCTTGTGCAACTAGCCAATCGAAGGGTATAACAAACCTGTCTCAAGTTCTTAAATGCAACAATCCAAACATAACTACAGTCCAGGGGTTAGCACAAAAAAAACCAATGGGTCTCAAAGTCTAAATTCTAACTAATTAAGGTTGAGTTTTCAGCATAAGAGCAGTCAGAATCTAATGCTAAAACATAGTCCATAAATATCTACATTTTTCTTTATTGGCATGTACTCATGATGTTTAAATGAAAAAGTCCCAAGCTGGAGAGAACTTACCTCTTGAAGGGCTTAGTTGAAAGAGCTATAGGTGACCTTTTTTGATGGTGGAGGGAGCCTCGCTGGGGTCTTCCTGAAGCTAGTTCTGTTACTGTTTGGTTTGGGAAGTCACTGAATCGAAGAGAGTATATGATGGTGATACGCGAATCGAAGGTTGCTTCAGTCTAGGGGAAGTAAATCGAAAGGTATACCACTGAGACTTTTTATGAGAAATCTTAGAGTTTTGCAGGTTTGAGAACATTGGAGAGTTTGAGAATATGGGAGAGTTTTAGAATATGGGAGAGTTTTGATGTCTGGAACTGTTTGCAAAGTTTGTTTTGCTCGTGTTAACAGAAAAAATCCCCTCCATTCTGTTTTGCAAATTTTTCTTTTATGAAGCCAAGATGTGTCAGTATTTTGAACATGCCTGTACCAGCCATCTTGTATGCTGCACACAATCCTCTAGCCCCCCCCCCCCCCCCCAATTTTTGGACTTGATTTGCTGCATGAGATATGGACCAATGCTCAAGGGATTCAGTTTTGACATAAAGCACATTTTGGCAAAAATGGAAATGTCACTTTTTCTACTTAGGGATTAATCTTGTATGTAATGACCCAATGGCTAAAATAAAACCTTAGTTCAATGGTTAAGCATTAAATTAAGGAGTGTAAGTTGGTTTTGAGGCCTGCAATCTAGCACCAAACATGCTGATTTGAAAATGCAAGTTTGTATGAACATGCCTTGGTCATGAACAAAAGTGAGTTTTTTGCCAACTTTGAGAATTCGATTCTCTCTAACCACAAGGGTGTTTGAGGAGTTCTTGGACAATTTGGAAAGCTTGGAACATGTACTACAATCCATCTATGTAATGAAACTTGAAACTCCAAGTGGAACCATGTGAAAAGTGGCCAAGAAGATGGGTCAAAATCCTGCCTAGATTAGGATAAATTTTGCCTAAGTTAAAAGTTTTAAGTACCCTTGTTCCAAAAATTATAACTTGAGATACAAGCTTCTTTTGAGGAAACTTTGTGAATAAAAGTTTTAGACTTTGTGATGGACTACAACTTTCATGTTGCAAGTTTTGTTTGAATCCATTTGCATCTTGGTGAAAAAATGGGACAAAGTTGGGAAAAATAAGAAAATTTCATAACTTAGAAAAATTCTAAGTTATGAAATTTTTTTCATTTTAAACCCTAATTTGCATTTTTAGGTTTCTTGATGAACAAGTTTCATAATTTGACATGTCTTGATGAAAAATGACCCTTGGCACTTGATTTTGACTAAAAAGTCAAAGTTTGACTTTTCAGTATACAGTCAAATTTTGATCAGTTGACTGAAAAATTCATCTGTCAATCCTATGCATTTGAGGTCTTTTGAACTTGTTGAATGGGTCAAGACAAAGTCATTGGGTCCTTGAGTCCATATGTGAGCTTGGTTTGTCATTGTTTAGGTCAAACAGTGCAAAGGGGGGGGGGGGGGGTCTTGAGAAGAACAAACCCTAGCTTGATCTTGAGTTTCAAGAGTCTTGTGATGAGAAAGTGTTGATGAAATGAGAGGACAAATTTTGGGGTTCAACAGGTTGGTTATAGGACATCTCAAGCTTTATAAAAAGTCCAAGAACACCTCCAAAGAGTCAAAATTGAGGAAGTTATGCATTGTTGAAGTTGGACTTTTTTTTCAAAATTGCCAAAAGTCAACTATCCCCAAAACTTCAAATTTTGCCAAATGGGCCCATTCTTTTTCACTTGTTTTAAGTTGGCATCATAGCCCATGTGCTTCAGCCCTTTCCACTTGTCCATATAATATTTTTATTAATTATTTGGATTTTTATTTGAATTAATTTGATTTAAATCCAAATTAAATCAAATAAAATCCAAAAACATTGAAACCAAGGATTTGGTGATGATTTCAGGTCTTATTATACAGCTAGGACCAATCAAACTCATATCAAGGCAATTGTGTACAAAAAGATTGCAAAAGAAGCCAAATTTGGAAGGTTGTTAAAAGGAATCAAATTAATATCCAAAGCATTGATGGAGAGGGATTTGGACTGAATTTTCAACCCTAATGCATTGTACAATACATAAGGAGGCGAGGCATATCAAAAACAGGGTTGGAGATCAAGCATAGAGCAAGAACAAATTTTTCAAAAAGAAGCAAAAAGTGTGAGATCAAAACAGAGATTAAAGGCGTCCTCAAGGCTTGGTACTTGTCTCAATCTCTTTCTGGAAATCTCAGGAACCTAAAGCAAGCAAAACCACACGTTTTCAAGCCCTCCCACGCGCTGTAAGTCACTCACGAACTCGCCTTGTTCTTCAATTCGTATTTTGAAATTTAGGCATCGTTGACATGAATTGATGGCATATTCTTAATCTACAAATCATTTGCAAGCTTTTGGAATTACTCAATTGCATTTATATGATCTGTAACGAAATCCACCATTGCTAGGGTATCAGATTTGTTTTTGGGGTTTTTCTTTTCAGGAATAATTGGCCCTAGTAATGGGTATGGTTGTAATCAGGAGAATGAGACGACCTCAACCATGGTCTTAGAATTCGTTTACATGGCCTGTACGAGATTTTGAGAAGGGACATGGTTATAGTGACAGACATTTGTCCGTGGGCATAAGTGTTGCTGCTTTTAGCCACGGTTCAAGGAAGGGTATGAAGGCGTGTCATCCCACCATTCATCCATTCAAACAGCGCACATTTTTTTTATTTCCATCCATTAACTTTTGTTTTATATATTATAATTGATTTGCATTACATTAACAAATAAGAACAAGTGGTGTAGTGGCAAGCATGGCATGGAATTCCCCTCAGGACCTGGGTTCGAATCCCAGGTCCCCCTATTTTCTCTATAAAATTTGTTTTCAGGTAATTCAGTACAAGCGTGGCCAGGAGATCCACCATGGACATTCACCATCCAAAACGCCAGATGGCCAGATCTGGTGGCCAGCATTGAAGGTGCACCAAAAGACCAAGTCAACGCAAACGCATGGGATTATAAAAGTCCAATGGACCTCACAAATGGGCCAGAAAAATTGCTATTGACACCCTTGAAAATTGAGCCCATTCTCTACCTTTTTTTTTTATATTTTGTTTATTTTCATTTAATTATTTATTTATTTAATTGCTAACCAAAATTAATTTTTCTTTTTTATCAAAAATCACAAAAAATATTTTTTATCCAATTAAATTTTAGAATTTTATCTTTCTTTAATAAATATTAATTTTAGATAACTTTCATTTATTTTGTAAATATTTAAAATCGATTAGAATAATTAGGTTTCAACATTAATTTAATTATTTTATTTTATTTCCTAAATTAACAAAACTCCAAAAAATGTCATTAATTATTTTTCATTAATTAATTTAATAACTAATTAATTTAGCATTTTAATTTTAGGAATTAATTTCTTTTCTTAAAAAATAAAAACAACAAAACATTTTCTTTTAATTAGGAGGGTCAAAACCCTAATTTCGCATTTGATTTAATTTCGCATCGCGCACTTTACTTTTTCTTTATTCGATTATTGTATCTGCTCCCGGTTTGTAATAATTAATTAGGACATTTACTTTACCGCTTTTATTTTCAAAGGGTTGCTTTTGGCGATGTAAATACCCGACGCCTTGTAATAATTAGTTTAATTTCCGCTCTTTAATTTCTGCAAATAATCAACGGCTAGATGTTTGATAATAGGGTTTGCATGACAAGAATGAATGTTTAATATAAAATCAGTTAGATCACCCTAAACATGTGCAAAGATAAAAATAACTGAAATCAATACACTAGCACATGCACACTCCTAGGGTACACCTCACTTGGTTGCCTTCGTAAACGGTCATTGAGTATAGGTGGTTTTAGAGGGCGTCCTCTTGTCTAAAAGATCATATTTGCCTCGAAATGGTTGCCTCGGATATTGTTGCCTCGGATAAATGATCTAAGACATTAGGGTTACCACTAAGACATCCTAACATTGCTTTAGTGACCGTATGTCCCTCTTTCGAATTGTCCCTTAAACTCCAACGATGATGCTACCTACTCATTAATAGTGGGATAGCGTTGTCTAAAGGAAAAAAACATAGAATGATTCTTTTTTCGAGTAGGTATATTAGCTCTTAAGTACTTGCTCAAACAAAAAAACAAACTTTTTCACACTTACACTTCTTTACAAACAAAATTTTCAAAAACACTTCATTACACTCTTGAAGATAGAAGCAAGAGTTAAATCGAAGTCAAAACAAATTTTTTTCAAAGCACACAAATACAAAGAAAACAATTTTGAAAATGATGAGCAAGTAACTAAGAGCCCGTAGATAACTACAGATAGAAAGGGTGCTAATACCTTCCCTTTCTATAATCTACCCCCCGTACTCAAAAAATCTCAAAAAAGGAATTTTTCTGTGCTTTTTTCCTTTCCTTGTTGGATAAAATAAAAGTCGGTGGCGGCTCTTGCTTACCGCGACATTTTGCGAAAACAAAACGCAAAACGCGAACTAGTATTCCAAAAACAGTCAGTTCTTCCCACCGTATCACACTTACTATTAGTTAGTAAGCAACCATATCATTGGATGTAAAGGGACAGGTGTGCGTCATTGTACAGTCATAGAAAGAAACATTGTAGGATACCTTAGAAATTTCTTGTAAGGGTCTAAGATTGTTTACTGAAGGCAACATTGAAGGGTCATCGAGGGACTACAATCTTGTATTTGAGGGTCTTTGCTAAAGTATCCCACGTTCGATGGACACAACTGTTTTATTCTAAGGCAACAAGTGTGGGTTATCCCTAGAGGTGCAAGTGTGCCAAGTGTTTGTTTTCATGTTCTTTTGTCTTTGAATTAGGGTTTTCTATTGGTTGATTTTATGTCTTGCCATACAAACCCTAATTACTAGCATTTATATTGAAAGCGATACATTGCAAAAATGTAAGATTCTACGCTATTACATCATTTGGGGATGGAGGTACAAATTTACAAATGGGGGAATGAAGGAAAATAAACCTAATTTACTATTACAACCATATTAAATTCGAATAAACAATGTATAAGTACAATACACTATGCAAGAATATGAAGATAGAGTAAATGGAGAAGAAAATTGATTTTGTTTGTGTTTCTTTGTATAAAAGGGTTTAGCTTAATTAAATTAAAAAAGGAAAATAATTAATTAATTAAAGAGAATTAAACCTAAGTTAACTAAGAAAAGAAATTAGATTTGATTAAGAAAGCAAGTTTTTAGGGTTTTATGAAAATGTTTTAATTTAATTAAACTAGTATATAAAAAAAGAAATTAACTAATTAAAATCCTAATTTCTAAGTTAGTTCAAATTAGAAAGTAAGATTGAAATAAACATAAGTCTAAATGTTTTAATAAGAAAATATTTTTGTCTTTTTGCTTTTAAAAGAAATAAAATAGAAATACTAGACGTTCTAAAAAAAACATAAAATATTTTTGGGGTTTTTGATTAATAATAATAATAATATTGATGATAATAAAAATAAAGAAAAATAAAAATAAAATAAAATACAAAAAATAAAGTCAGGGGGTGGTTTAAAAGTAAAAACAATTTTGTTTTGTGATTAGGCCCATTATGATTTGTTGTAATAAGAAAAAAAAGAATAAAAACAATGGGCTGTATTGTTGTTAGTAAACAAGAGTGTTAGGGGAGTAAAATGGTACAAGGCCCACTTGTTGGAGGCCCAAGCGTGCTGTTTGACAAAGATGGAACAAAAATATTAGAAAAACAAAACAAAAGGGCAGCACTAGGGCTCGAACCCAGACCCTTGGCAATAACGCACGCGCTATCTATCACTGGGGTGGCTATACATTCGTTTATTAACATGAAACTAAAATATTATATTACAAAACCAATCTTAGACCGAAATCTTCTTCTTCCTCACGCTAGACCTTCTTCACCTTTTTTGAATCCTGTAACTTTCTCCATTTTTCATCACGGTTCCAGAAATGTAAATAACTAAAACTACAAATCAAAGATGAGCACGAATTTTGAATGGTACCAAATCTAACCTATTTTTTTCATAAAGTTCAAACTTAAAATTCTCACTACTCAAGCAATATGAATGAATTCTAAGGACATGGCCAGCTTCGGGGAAATGATGTCTACACGTTATCTTTGAAAATAGAAAGCTAACAATGCCTATATAAAGATATTGAAAATAAGAAAACTTACCTTAAAACTGGGTTTCATGTTTTGAGTTAGAGCTCTCCTCAAGGTGCCGCAATGATTTGGTTAGCTTTCTTGAACCTCCAAGAAGTTATTCTAATAGTTACTTTGAGCTGAGAGTGCTTAAATGTCCTAGAGAAGTCCAAGTGTAGACCTCTGTTTTTGAAAATGGAATATGATGATGGAGGTGTTATAGAAGTGTAACAGGTATTGGGATGGTTTATATATGAAGTGAGTAAGCTTTAGAAATAATTTGGCTAAGAAACGCACGAGTGGAATGGAAGTTTGATGTACAAAGTCAGATATTGCACAACAATGGTGTTTTGAAGCAATTTATGACTTGAGGGAGTTTCCAGGATTGTGTATTTGTGTCTTAGCTCATAAATAGTGTCTCTATTTATAAGCAAGAAGTTTGGATGCTTGGAGAAGTCAACAATTAAGAATCACATGTTTTGGCCACGTGACTTGATTTTGAAGCAAACATGAAATGCATAGTTTCAATGTGAAGTACAAAGGCTTGTAGGGTGGTTAACATGCTGTAGATATGTTGCTTCTTACTTTTAGATGTTTTGGAATCAGAAGCAATAATGTATGGGCTCAAGGAGAGTTGACATTATGTATAAAGTCACTTTTCAAGAGTGGCATGGTTACTTTCTTCCCAAAATGGAAATTTGGTTTGGATAATGCTTGAATCAATTGGATAATGGCTCAATCAGTTGTGTAAACAATTAATTATGGATTGAAACACAAGTTTGAGGCCTTCAAAGAAAATATTATACATCATGGTTATGGATTTGGTCAAGTGTTCATCACAAAATTGACTTGTAATTCAAGTTTAAAACCCTAACTTCATCTCTTCGATTCTCTTAGCTAAAAAATGATCTCATTGGGTTCTTGGACATTTTTAAAAGCTTGGAACATTATCTACACCTTTCATATTTTCCATTTTGACAAAATAATCTTGGAGCTTTGTGAAAATTTGCTAAGAAGTTAGGTCAAAAATCTGTCTAAACTAGGTCAAATTTTCACTAAGTGTTTAAGAAAAAGTGCATGACTTTGTGAATATATAACTCAAGATCCAAGAATTTCTAGGACTTGATAAGTAAAGAAAAGTTTTAGATATCATCAATATCTACAACTTTCATGTTGGAAGTTTTCTTTGAATCATCTTGCATCTTGGTGCAAAGTTTGCATGAAGTCATGAAAAAGTAAGACTTAGAAAATTTTCTGTCTTGGAAACTTTGACTTTTCAAAATGACTTTTGACTTTCTTGATTTCTTGATGATCAAGTTTCATGTTTTTGAATATCTTGATGAAATATGATCTTTGAAACTCAATTTTGATCAAAAAGTCAAAGTTTGACTTTTGGTGTATCAGTTTACTTTTCATCAGTTGATTGAATTTCAACTATCAATCAAATGATCTTGAGAAATGTCTTGAGCCATGAAATTAGGTCAATATGTTGTATATGAATCATAGATATTGTGATTCAAGCCATTAGTGATTTGAACAATTTTCTTGGGGAATTATGATCCAAACTTGATCAATTGACACATATGACTTTAAAGGTTTATATTGTTCCAAAATATTGAAGTTTGACTGTAGGTTGACCATAATTGACTTTTTACCAAATACAACTGATTTTAGGTCATTTGATCAATTGGCTGAGCAATTTTGTGATCCAAGACTTGAAACTTGACATGAGCCATCTTAAGGGTCCCTAATGATACATGAAAGTAATTTGAAGTATTAGAAGTCCAATTGTCCTTGTGCGAACTCAAACCCTAATTTGAAGTATCAGTGTTGAGGAGATGGCTGACCTAGTCAACACTTGTGCAAGCTTGAGCTTTTGAAGATCTTTGTGAGAAATGTCTTTGAGAAAAGAGAGAGAAAATTTTGGGGTACAACAACTTCCCCTGTTCAATCCTCTTAAACCTGAAGAGTTATATTGGCGAGTCCTCCATTCGTGACTTGAAGGTGGAAGATGATTGAACACTAAAGTGCCCAGAAATTTGCACTCGACTATGTGCTAGTTAATTATGTTGGGAATGGGCTGAAAGATTCAATTTGGAGAAGTGATAAAGAATTTGTCGGAGATGGGCTTACATATGCCATCCAGAGTGACTGTCGAGGGAGAAGTATCAGAATAAATCTTTGGTCAATTTATACTAAAATTGTAGAGGTCTTTTTCCTGTTTTTAACAGGAAGAGATAAATCTAACCAGAAGAGGTATGTTGTTTGACGACTTCACTGGGGAAATGAACCTAACCAGGAAATGTCTGTTAATTTCCTGTATTTAATCTGGAAGAAATAATTCTAAATGGAAGAGGTCTTCACCATATTTTGCACCAGGTTTTCACCATATTTTGCACCAGGTCTTCACCATATTTTGCACCAGATTTGGTAGCTTCAATCCAATATATATGCATCAAATTTGCATATACAAAAAATCTACATATATATAAATGATGATATATACAACAACAACTTAAAAATTGATGATACAACTTGAAAATTCTAAAAATTCTAAATTGATGTTTAATCTACATATTACTATCTTCGAGAATTTCTAAAAAACAACAACAAAGAACTTGTTAGCTCTATCTTCTACATCTGCACCTATAACCTGAAACAAAACCAAAAGATCGAAATTCATACCATGATAAAACAAAAATTTATTCCAATTTATACTAAAAACTCAAAAATTGTACTCAAAATTCTCATCAATAAAAGAAAGACAATATACCTTATAAAATTCTCAACTCCATAATGAATTGACACCATTCCTCCATAAATTCATCCAATTGATCTTTTGAGTAATGAGCACAATTGAATTCATCAAAGTAATACATAGTAATATAACATAGTATGTGATTTAGTTAAAAGACTATTCCATTTTATGAGAAATATTAAAATAATTCCTAAGTTAGAAATTCATACCGTGGATGGAATCTCTATTCGGTCCAAAAGAAGCGTTTCTTTCATAAACCTCAACATGAAATAACTGAAATCTATACTATTACATTGACGAGGACACGACACATGGAAAGAAAATACAGATATATATCAGGATATACCCCTTAACTTGTTTTATCAAGTATCATCACTAATATAATCAAAATTGTGAAAATATACCCGCACTCTGATCCAAGTAATGTCATTGGCTCTACTCTTTAGTACTTGAATATCTCTTTGTGATTGAAAAGCTTATAGAACGCTATAATAAAATATAAACGACTATTTAGAACAATATCACATAGATAAATAAATATACACACGAATATTTAGAACAATCTCACTTACATATAATCATCTTCTTCAAATCTGGGTATGTTGTCCAATCATTGTATAATGAATCCAGATAGTATACAATCTCTCTAACAGGATTAATTGCAAGCAACAACAAATGTCCACTGTAAAATTAAACAAATGTTTGATGGAAAGTTTCTACACAACGTCAAAAATCCAAAAATTATAATAGCTGAAGTTAGGATGAAAATCTAACCCGTTGCCAGTATTATATGGTAAAAAGAACAACTTCTATGCATCTTTACTGACCATAAATAAACCGAGTACATACGATATGACATTGAAACAACGCGTGGCCGGACCTGTCATCTGGATGTAATGAAACATCAATGAAGTCACCACCGAACATCTTTTATCCCGCCGAAAGGGAAAGGTAAACATCGAGAAAATCTGAAAAGGGAGAAATCACGGTGTTTAGACCGAGAGATCGGGTAAGGGAGTCTGTTACGCGAGGGGAAGGTATTAGCACCCCACACGCCCATAGTACTCTACGGTATCCACTCTTGTTGTCTAATCTAATGGGTGTGGTCAAATCCTATGTCTATGGCTTAAAACTGAAAAAGGGAATGCATGCAAAAGAAAAAGAAAACAATGTAGGGAAAATGAAAGTTATGCTCGATCGGGCCCTACCCCAATGCATACGTATCCCTTTTAAGGAATCAGAGCAGCCGTAGTTCGGCTTATGAATTTTGGTTGGTTTGTGTTTTTTATTTAAGACAACAAAAAACAATAAAGATGGCAAAACATCAAATGAAACAACAAACAAATGAGATGGTTAAACATCGGCTAAATAATAACAAAGTAACATGTCACAGATGGCAGAACATCAAATGGTAAAACAACACACCTAACAATGACATTGAGAGTCAAAGTAGGATAACCAACATCTGTGATGGCGAAACACCGAGTTTAAACAAGATGTGCAATGGCGAAACATCGGCTAAAAGATAGCATGGTATCATGGCAAAGATGGCAAAACATCAATAAAAAGGATAACAAAATATCACACCTAACAATGATATTGAGAATCAAAGTAGGATAACAAACATGTGCGATGGAGAAACATCGGCTTCAAACAAATGTGCAATGGTGAAACATTGGCTAAAAGATAGCATGGTATCATGGCAAATATGGCGAAACATCAATAAATCGGATGGCAAAACATCACACCTAACAATGATATTGAGAATCAAAGTAGGATAACAAACATGTGCGATGGCAAAACATCAACTTCAAACAAATGTGCGATGGCGAAACATTGGCTAGAAGATAGCAAGATATCAAGGCAAAGATGGCGAAACATCAATAAAATAGATGACAGAACATCACACCTAACAATGATATTGAGAATCAAAGTAGGATAACAAACATGTGCAATGGCGAAACACCGACTTCAAACAAATGCACGATGGCGAAACATCGGCTAGAAGATTCAAAAACAAAACCAAGAGGCGCACAAACAAATAGGATTGGTTTGTATCTTTCACCTAGAAGAAGGGTTTGAGTTTATTAGAGGTGTTTTATGATTTGCCAAGAAAACAAATTTTTGTTTTAAGATGCAAAATGCAAAGAAAGGAAAAAACAACTAAGGGAAACTAGCCTAGCATTACCCCTAGTGTTATCATACAACGGTTGACCCTAAGGTTGAGGATAAATGAAAATCCTATCCTATGTTAGCATACATGGATTCCTACCTTAATCAACATGTCAAAGGAAGCTTAACAAAACTATCCTATAGGGAACAAGAAATGAGAGCGAAGTCGTGATCTCAATTTCTAAATTGAGTGACTCATCGATCAACAGTTAAAGAAGAAAAACAGTAAACATCCTATAGGGAACATGCACTGAGAGCGAAGTCGTGATCTCAATTTCTAAATTGAGTGACTCATCGATCAACAATTAAAGAAGAAAAACAATAAACATCCTATAGGGAACATGCACTGAGAGCGAAGTCGTGATCTCAATTTCTAAATTGAGTGACTCATCGATAAAAAGTTAAAGAAAAAAACACAACACATGCACCAAACAAAAACAGAGGGCCTCCTGACATATATCAGCAACAGAGGTCCAATCATGCAACATAGAACCATGCAAAGTAGAAGAAAGGAAATATTGCAATACCAAACGGATAACTATCCGTAGCAACTGAGCAAGAATAAAAGAAACCCAGAGAACTTCTAGCAAGCTGGCATCAGCAGATAAATCAAGTCAGAAATTACGCCATCAGGATGTAAGTAATGGGATTATCATATATGAACAGATCCCATGGGCAATGTATAGCATTCAAAATCACATGTATATATCCTGCATAAACTATCAAATATGCCAAACACAAGAGCAGTGCCAATATAATAAATTACGTCCCACAAATAAAGTGAAACACAATAGCCCCAAGTCAATGACTGGAAAGCTTTTCTCAAAGTACCTCGCACATTCAACAACCAAGTTAGTATTACCATAAATAGAATGATGATTCACATAAGGGATGGATGATGACACCATGATTAAATGAGAAAACATGATAGCAACTATCAAACATTAGTCATGATAGACGAAAATGAAACAAGCATATGCACAACTTGGTCAAAAGAATCAGAGGAATGTTGCTCCTTTCTATCACCATATTGAATTGACAATTGAATATCAATCAAGGATCACGAGAGCTTGAGAAGAATACAATCAAAGACTATGAAGGTCAGTAGCAAACACAATCCAATCATGCACAATTAATTCATCACAACTCACAAGCATAATAGCAGAGGAATTCCACACAATGCATCAAAAGGTTCAAACATTCAAACATAGGGAAATATGTGAAATGACTTGAGTTTATTTGAATAAACATATCCAACATGATCATTAGGTGCCCAATTATAGGCCTCAGTCAAGCTCATTGGCCATCAAACAAATTGCAACAAGATATGCAATATTAATTTGGTACCTTCACTTCAAAAATACATCAAAAATTGAAACAAGGATCAATAATTCAAACAAAAAATCTCTTAGCATCTTTGAAGTGTGTAGAAGTCAGAAAGCAAGCCTTAAGTTCATGAATGATTGAGGAAGAGATCAAGTGAGGCCCAAAGTGCAAAACTAGTTGGCCAAACTAACAAAACTAGACAAGTTTTCAAAATGATTCACGGAAAAATATCAAACCAAGTCAAATAATTCAAGAAAAATGGTTTTCAGATCCTCAATGCATTCATGAACCATAATCAAGACCTAAGTTCCATTGAAAATCCAAGGCATAGTGATTTTGAAAAAGAGACTTGAACCATAAGCAACAAAACCCTAATTTTTGACTTTTAATCTTAAATATTGATTAGATAAGATCAAAATTCAAACAATTCAACCAAGATCATGCAAATCACAAAGAAACCCTAAATATCAGAATACATATTTTTTCACATTTTTTGAATTAAAGAAAAGTCAAAAATAAAATTAAATTCAAACAGTTAATCAATTAAATAAATATTCATATCTCAAAATAAAACTCTAATAAAAAATCAGAAAAATACCCAACCAAAATTATATTCAAATATTAGGATTAAAAACACACATCACTGATTTTGTTTGGAATTTTTGAATTAAAGGAAAAATTAAAATAAAATAAAACAAACAATTAACAGTTAAACTATTATTTAATGGCAAAAATGTAAAGCCTAGCCAAAATTCACAAAAAGGTCCAAATAAAATTATATTCATATTCTATGATTGAAAATAAGCTTGTATGATTTTTTGAGAATTTTTTGAATTAATGGAAGTAATAAAACCAAAATTATGAAACAAATATTTCAAATAAACCTCTCCAATTAAGTTTCTAATCAAAAAAGAAAAACAATGCCAACAAATTTCAGAATCAATTTCTACATTTTTTTGTGAGTTCAAAAATAATTTTTGTGGAATTTTTTAAATCAAAGAAATATTAAAACAAAAATAAACACTAAACAAATAATTAAATAATTTCACAAATTTTTAAACCAATCAAAACATTTTCAAAAATTATTAAAAAAAAACACAAGGTCAGGAATATTATTTTTAGGTTTCCTGAATTTGTTTATAATTTTTTAACCATTTTTGAGCAAGGAATAAAATCATGAAAATCAATTTATGAAACAAAATTCAAATGAATTAAAGAAACAAGCCAACCAACCAGAGGAGGCCACGCAATCATCTTCAACCTCTGGCTAGGGCAAAAACGCGCGCGTGATCAGGTTCATCACCTCATATTCCAGTCAACACAATATGCTCAATTCGACACAATTTTTCATGAAATTTTGTGCAAATTAAAGCCAGCATATCATACTTCAACATGCAATTCGAATCACATCAAATAATTAACCATGAATGAAGAACAGATCGTGCGAAAATGTCAAAAACTCACTGAAGAGAAAAATTTCAGATGCATCATACATGCACATCTCATCAATTTAAAAGCTCTGAAGCTACAAAAGCACTTAATGAACTTCAAACAACATGATTATGAACTCAAATCACACAATGCACGGCTAGAAATCAAGATCAAAGTTAAGAAATCAAACCTTTGAGGCAAAAACGAATCTAATGTCTCCTTCACTCCAGTTGAAAACCAAGCCTCAATCTACAATCCTTATCACTTGGAGAAGAGAATGCAAGAAGAATCAACCAAAACGCGCAAGGGAATTGAGAGAATCGAAGAAAAATGCAGAACAAGTAGTTATGGGGTTTTCTGAGTTCAGGGATGAAATGAAGCACGAACCCCGTTCAATGAGGCTTGCTTCTCAATATATAGAGCATGAAGAGGAGGGTAGGATAGGTTTTTCACACTGAAAGCTGTTAGAAAGAAAGAATTCCTCTTTTTGCCAAAATTAAGTGTGCACATGGAGCCCTCAAATTGTTCGTGCGTTTGCTTGCATTTTATGCGCACTTCAATCAATTTTATCTCAGGAAGAGATTAGCAAAAGAATTAAGGCTTAAATCCTTGTATTAAGCAAGTGTTGGTGATTAGGAATTTTCATGCCACTTTTTGCAAAATCATGAGTTGCCCTTGCATTTGCCCATGTACAGCTCAAACTTTGGCATGATGGGCCTTAGTACATTGCATATTAGTCATGGGCCAAGTTTGAAGTGAAACAAATGTCCACAAATCAAGTTATCAAGAATTTGCAATTTGCATGGTATGTAAGGGTGTTCAAATCCAAACCAATCCAAATAAAAAACCGAAAACCGATCCAAAAAACCGAAAACCGATCCAAAAAACCGAAAACCATAAAAAACTGAAAGTTATTGGATGTGTTTGGATGTTATTTTATGAAAACCGATTGGTTCGGATTGGATTTCGGATGAATTTTTCAAAACCGATCCAAACCAAACCGAACCGCATAAATATATTTTGATACTTATTTACTTTTTATTAGTATGACATGTTATGTGAATTTATTATTAGATGATAATAATTTTTTTAATAATATTTATTAGTTTTGTATAATCTATTTATTTTTATTATTTCAAGCATAATCAATCACTCTCATTTTGTAATATTAACTTTTAATATACTATATGTTATATATTATATCAAATCTATGATTTATTAGTAGTTTTATAATATTAATAAAAATATAATGTGTAATTTGGATATCCAAAAACCGATCCAAATTAAACCGCATAAAATTGGATCGGATCAGATTGGATTTTTTTAAATATATCATCCAAAACCGAACCGAACCTTAAGTGAATTAATCTTTGGATCGGATGAGTTTTTGCTTTAAAACCGATCCAAACCGAACCGCGAACACCCCTAGTGGTATGCATGAATTCAATGAAATGCCTCCAAATTCCAAGGTCTACAAATTGCTCATACTTTTGAATTTTGACACAAATGAGTACAATTTGGAAATTTACTGAAAAGATATACAATCCCTTAGTTTTGAGTTTTTGCAATTGAATCCATTAAGTTTCTCAAAATTGAGCTTGAAATTCACTAATTTTGGAAAATGACCTATAATTTTGTGACTTCCAAAGACCATAATTCTTGATTCCTTGCCAATTTGGACATGAGACCAAAAGGAGATGCAAGATCATCCTCTTATATTTCCAAGCATATTTCATTGGCATTTTTTGATCAAAGGTGAATAAAATGTGAATTTTTGAAATTAAGTCCTTATTTTAAAAAATTAGAAACTTTTAGGGTTTCTTCATGAACAAATTTCAACCCAAACCTCAATATCTTTGATCCAATGATCAAAATGGACTTAAAATATGAAAAGTTCATCCTTGAATTGATGGTTGGCCAAAAGTTCACTTAGTCAACCTTGACTGATTTTGACCAAAATGACCATTTTACCCCTCTGAATCAATTGATCCACTTGCCTTCAAAATTGATGACCAAAACTTCAAACATATGATCTTTCAAACATATAGAGGCCATGTAAAAAGTTTCACTTCAAAATTCTCAAGAAATCTTGATTAAATCCCAAACCCTAGTTTTGGTCAACACCTTAGGAGACTGATGAATCATCTCCAAAACTTCAAATCCTCTGGGCAACTTGACCAATTTCTTGTACAAAGACTTTTCAAATGCCAATGAGATGTTGTAGCTTCCAAATCAAGACTTGTACATTGATCAATAGCCTTGATCAAGCAAAACCCTAATTTGACTGGTGGATCAAAGGAGTGATTCCTTCTTATAATCAAACACAAACTTCAATCCTATGATGATCCAAAGAGATGGATAAAACATCTTGAGATATGCAATAACTTTTGAGCTTGAAAGAATCAGAGGTTTAGATGACAAGGTTCTACTTGAGCAACTTGTCAATATAAACAACCTTCAAAGCTTGAGGAAAACTTGATAACCAAAGTATTTTGATCCCATCACAATGTATGTATGCAATGCAATATGATGTTCATGATGAAACATAAGCCTAAATCAAGAGGGTAAATTTTGGGGTGCAACAACTGCCCCTATTCAAATATCTTCAACATGATAAGTGAGAAAAGTGACAACTTTCGAGCATTCAGAGTTGAAGATGATTGAATACAAAAGAACCCGAAAATTTACACTCTTGAAGAAGAAAGAAAAAGAAGCAGAAAACCCTAAAAAATGCGTCAGAATGAAGCTGTAATGCAGGTTGAAACAGAACGAAAACAAAGAAGAGTAGACACAACTAAACTTCCGGACAAATGTGCCAGGGCAAAACTGGGCTTCAAAAAGAAGGTGAGATAAAACTCAAACCACAGAGTATAGGCGAAACTAAGCTCTGGAAAAGAAAACGTACGCGGGTGAGGAGGAGAAACTCTGAGCTCGACCCAAAGCAAAGTGGATAGAGTGCGTGATTCTAGGAGCACTTGCTAATCTCAACTAAAATAGACAATATGAAGGAACTGAAAGAATCCTAGAAAAGAGGAACAAAAGCGAGACGAAAATCGACTCAAAAACCAGTTAGGCGAAACTAAGCTAGATGAGCACCAGGACGAAACTGGATTTCACGCACGGGGTGAGGAGACGAAACTCTGAGCTCAACCCAAATCAAGGAGATTAGGGTGTACACCTAAAAACCTGCTGAAAGCGAATATCAGGACGAAACTGGTATTCAAGCACATGGTAAGGAGACGAAACTCTGAGCTCAACCCAAAGCAAGGAGATTAGGGCGTACACCTAAAAACCCGCTGAAAGCGAATATCAGGACAAAACTGGTATTCGAAAGGTGAATCAATAGACATTGGAATGGACTGGAGAGGGTAGTGAAGACTAAACCCGAGAAGACCGTGCCAGGGCGAAACTAAACTACAGTTAAGAGTAGACACTCAACGAACAAATGATTGACGATAAAAGGATATTGGAATGGGGGGAAAACTGAGATAATGAGGACGAAGACCTCGCTGGGGATTCAATCCGAAGTATTAGAAAATTCACAGGGGATAACAGAAACAATAATGGCTTATGTTCCGATGCATGTTTGAATTCTTTTTATATAGCACAATGCTCCATATAATGGAAATGCTACGCGTTTTGGTAGATGCAATGTAATGATGCATGCTTAAAAGTTCCACTAGGGGGAATGGCCAACTGCGAAGCCAAACACCAAGAAGTCAGAATCTGACATGACTTGCAAAAATAAATTGCAAAATTCAAAGGAGAGGAGAAAATATGGGGAACCGCTAGAGAGGGAACCCCGAAGAGATGAAGCTTCGCGGGGAATAACAGCCGAGCGACCAGTAGAAACGGGCCACAAACAATGAGAAGAACTGCAAAAATAAATTGCAAACTCCTAGGGAAGATCAGATCGATACTGTAGCTTCTGGAGAGGATTAGACATTGAGGGAGAAGATCAGGGCAAAACTGTAATCTCTGGAAAAGACAGCGCGTGGCCGTGTTGAGGATGACACCAAGACAATAAACCCGACGTGAGGGGTGAAAACATTTGCTGGGGGAACAAAGCTCTGCTGAGGAGACGGGACTTCACCGGGGATACAGAACTCTGTTGAAGATTTTTGTTGGAGAGAGATATTGAATGCAACCATTGGATGGATCATGCAGATAGTCACAGAGTATCGATCTGACTGGGGATAAGGAAAGATCTTAACATAAGGATGCCCCAGTCAGCAGACCAGCTGGGAAATGATAGGTCAAGGTGAGGGATCTCTGTAGGCAACTTCGTTGGGGATTTGAAACTTCTTCAGAATGTGAGTTTCCATTTAAACAACTCTACTGGGGATATGCGACATATCCAAACTTGAAGTCTCAGGATGAAGCTTTTAAAAGAAGATTCCTGGGGCAACAAAACTTCGCCGCGGAAACGAAACTTCACTGGGGATAATAAACTTCACTGGGGATAGGTAAAGTCCTAAACATACACGGGTCCTGTCCAGCAGAAGGAAACTGAATTTCCCTTCCTGAACAATCATTAAGTTCTTTACAGGTGTTCAACGTGTAAACTCTCTTTTGATGTCAAACAAATGTTTTGCATGCAGAAAGATGTTTATTTTTGAGACTGACAGACCTGATGCGATGATTATTTAAGCCTTGAAGTTGAAAATCTTAACAAAGTGTCGCATCTCTGTTGAATGAGTCACTGGCTAGGGTGCAAAAATTTCAAAACTTTTCTTCCCTTTTTGAAAAAAAAAAGAGTCAAGATGCGGGTGATAAGATACCAAAATGAGTATGCAACACATATTCGGGAGTTTAGGAAAAGTTATCCTGTTGTAGTATGCTTTCGAGTTAAGCCCTTGTTTCAGTTAGGACTTTTAAAGGTTGTAACGTGGCCTGGTTCGAGGTTTTTTAGAGAAAAAAAAGTTTTTCAAGGCTCAAGTTATTTGGTTCCCACCCCCTTCGTGATGTTCTCCTGTCCTAAGTTCAGCTGACTTATCACAAGCACTCATATTTCAAAAGGATTAAAAATGGTTGTGTGATCACGACAAATTCTTCAACATGATTGTCACTTAACTTTTGCTGCGTTTGTTTTTGATATTATTGTTCCTCTTCTTTTGATGAAAATTTTATTGAATAATCTCTTTTCGGCCTTTTCGGCTCTCTTTTCCCTAACTTTTGCCTGGACAAAATCTTCTGAATTTCAATTTTGGGAGTCCAGCGGGATGTCCTAACTTTTGCCTAAGCGATTTGTTTTCAAGTTTCGACTTAGCAGGACTTTTTGTTTCTTTTTTTATTCATGCTTCCCACTTCGAAAAAAGTCAATGTGACCTTAGGTCTTTGAACTTTTTCTCTTTTCTTTTCTTTTTTTTGTTGAAGAAAATAAATGCCTCATTCCTTGGTCGGCGAGGGATAACCATTATTGTATCGATTCGATCTCGACCTCAGGACTCCGTGAGGAAATGATCATCGTGTTTTAGACATTTTTCCTGATCTCATGATGCGAAAGATAAAATATGGTGATCCTCAGATGCGACATTCCTTCTGAAATTTGAATGCTTGGTCAAATTAACTGAACATCTACCCTGCCCATGGTTTAAAAATAAGGGTTTTTTTTAACGGAAAAGAAAATCCTATTTCGAAGGCTCAGAGGGGTTAATGAGGGTCTAACTCCCTTATATCTCTGGTGTTTGGGGATTGAAACAATGCCTATACATCGTCAATGGGATTCTAATCAAAAGCATACCACTACAGTCATCGTTTTTAGCTAAACTCCTTCCTCCAAACTCTTGTCTAAGCAAAAGAATTGGCGCAATTGGTATTAAAATGCCTGAAAAAACGATTAAAGAGTGATACTGGATGGATTAAGTAAAATGAAACAATTTCTTCAAGGCAAAAATATTCAACGCATCAAGACTGACATTCGAATATAAACAAAATCCTATATGCAGACAATGCTAAAACCATCAATCAAGATAACACATGAAAGTGCGACAAAGAAACGTAATAAAAACCATTATGGGGAAGAAATATCTCCAACTAGGTTCGCCGATCTCACCGACCTACCGTAATCTTGATATTACTCTGACCCAAATACCTTTACCAACAACACGGAGCTGTGAAACCAATTGGCAAGGCATCCGCCAGTAAAGTGAATGAGAATCCCATCCATCATAGAACTAAACATGCCCCTTGCACAATAATAGTTGTGTTTGTTATCCGTATTTCAAGCGATCAACTGACCATGACTTAGATTACCATTTCCGTGTAAGGCCCACGAAGTTTATATGCACATGCTTATCAAAATATTGGACGTTTTTGCAAACAAAATAGTAAAAAAGGAGAAAAGAAACGTATACGTATACTTGAAAGAAGATATTCTATTGATTTTGAGAAATCAGCCTGTGAAAAAGGCATTTACACTTGGAAGCAAGTAATTACAAAATCAAAGCAAACAAGTGTTTACAAATGGCAATGTGAATGTGAATATCCATCAAGTCCTAACTCTGCTATGACTCTTACGCTCCTGCTTTCAGACAGATCAATCTTGGATTAGCTTCGAGCTTATGCCAGGTGACGGAACAAAGGAAAGAAACAAAGGATCTCATGCTGAGTGTAGTCATTTGCTTTAAGTCCCTAACTTTTCCCTGAACCGCCCTTTCGGGTTTTCGATTCACCAGGACACCCTCTTTTTTCCTAAACCACCCTTTCGAGTTTTCAGTTTAGTGGGATTTTATTATTTTTTTTAATATTTTTTTTAATATTTTTTTTATGCAAAGTATTTTTTAACTACGTCAGCATTCATAGGGAGAGGGAAGTACTCTCCATCCATAGTCGTGAGCATCATCGCTCCTCCAGAGAAAACTTTTCTGACCACGAAAGGACCTTCATAAGTCGGAGCCCACTTGCCCCTGGGATCTCCTTGGGGGAGAATTATCCTTTTTAGCACAAGGTCACTTGGCTTGTAACATTGAGGCCGTACCCTCTTATCAAAAGATTTCCTCATCCTTTGCTGATATACCTGGCCATGACATACAACTGTCAATCTATTCTCGTCAATAAGTTCCAACTGATCCATCCGATTCTGTACCCATTCACTTTCATCCAGCCTAACATCTCCCATGATCCTAAGAGAAGGAATCTCAACTTCTACTGGCAATACTGCTTCCATGCCCTAAACCAATGAAAATGGGGTTGCCCCAGGCGAAGTACGCACAATGGTGCGATAACCATGCAAAGCGAAAGGCAGTATCTCATGCCAATCTTTATAGGTTACCACCATCTTCTGTACGATCTTCTTGATATTCTTGTTGGCCGCTTCGACAACACCGTTCATCTTTGGTCGGTATGGGGAAGAGTTATGATGCTTGATTTTGAAGGACTCACAAAGCTCCTTCATCATTTTGTTGTTCAAATTAGACCCATTATCAGTAATGATCTTTTCAGGAACTCCGTAGCAACAGATAATATTGTGCTTAATGAACCGAGTTACCACCTGCTTGGTGACATTGGCATAGGATGCAACTTCGACCCATTTTGTGAAATAATCGATGGCAACCAGAATGAAAGGGTGCCCATTGGATGCAGTTGGCTCAATTTTGCCGATCATATCAATTCCCCACATCGCAAACGACTAAGGGGAAGTCAAGACATTCAAAGGTACTGGAGGCACATGCACCTTATCAACATAGACTTGAAATTTGTGACAAACCCGTGCATGATTGTAACATTCAGTCTCCATGGTGGACCAATAATAACCTTCTCACAAAATCTTTTTAGCCATGGTATGCCCACGGGAATGGGTCCCGAAATCACCTTCATGTATCTCCTCAATGATTCTAGCTGCTTCTTTCTTGTCAACACATCTGAGCAGTAAGCCGTCATGATGCCTTCTATACAACACGCTCCCACTGAGAAAGAACTTGGCTAGAAATCTTCTCAAGAACTTCTTATCTGTAGCATATGCCTCTTCAGGGTACTCTTGTGTTTCAAGATATCGTTTAACATCATAAAACCAAGGATTACCATCTGATTCCAAACTAGCCTCAAAACAAAAAGCTGGCTCACTCAAACTTCTGATGGTAATGGAAGGTGCCTCATTAGCCCACTTAACCTTGAACATGGAGGACAAAGTTGCCAATGCATCAGCTAGATTGTTTTCTTCTCTGGGAATGTGTTCAAACGTGATCTCTTCGAAGTACAGAATCAACTTCATAACATGCTCACGATAGGGAATTAGGTTCTGATGGCGAGTCTCCCAATCTCCATTAATCTGGATGATAACAAGATTGGAATCCCCGTAAACTTTCAAAAATTTGATGCGAAGGTCGATGGCCGCTTCAATGCCATAAATGCAAGCCTCATATTCGGCCATGTTGTTAGTGAAATTGAAACAAATATGAGCCGTGAAAGGAATACGGTATCCCTTCGGGGAAGTGATAATAGCTCTGATACCGTTGCCCTTGGCATTGGAAGCACCATAAAAAACAAGCGTCCAACGTGATCCCGACTCGGGTCCTTCGTCTGGGTCTGGCATGTTACAATCCCGAATATACACAATTTTCTCATCTGGAAAATCTAACTTCATCGGTTCATAATCGTTCATGGGCTGATGAGCAAGATGGAAGGCCAGTACACTACCATTAATTGCTTTTTGAGTAGTGTATTGGATATCATATGAAATTCTGGTGTATGCCAGTCTTCAGATGTTATACTCAATGTCTAAACATCCGATATGACATAATAAATACACTGCAAGGTAGATACCCAATTTTTATGATTCAGTACTGAAGAGTAACAGAAGCACAGTTTAACCAAGCTTTGCCAGATCTACTTTGAAGATCCAGAGGATAGAACACCGATGTGCCTAGTTCTGCTCATCTGTGGTACATGATCAGCAGAGAGCAAACAGTCTTTGCAGTTCTGTTTCTTCTGCACAGATATCAGCATGAAGTCTTAACATGTTCTGAGACATCATCTGTTACAACATTACAATTTTACCTTGATATATAACAGAAAGAATTATAAAGTGTTGAAGGTAAAAACACAAATCAGTTGTTGACCCAGTTCGGTGAAATACACCTACTCTGGGGGCATACCAAGCCAGGAAGAAGATCCACTATTAGCAATATTAATTCAGGACTAAACTTCACAAGTTTCCATCCTTCACTTAATCATCTACCCAGTGCAACCTATACCTAGGAACTCCTAGATAGAAACCTACCAGTTTCCATTCCTATTGTCGCAACAACAGAAGTCTTACTCCTACTCAAGAAGCAGTGCCCTCCCACTTGATTTCCTACATTACAATGAATATGAAGTAATGCAGAAATACTTAGACTTGCTTCACAGCTTCATCCAAGAACACTCAAACTCTTACCTACAGGTTTCGAGTTACATACATGGTAACCTTGCCACAGACCGACAGGTTTACCTAACAAAACACCCCCAATGTTACATTATGTGTGTATTACAAACCCTAGGTTACAATCTGCTATTTATAACCTATTACCTAACTCAGCAAGTTTTTCTCCTTGCTGTTACAACTCAGCAGCAAACTTCTCCTATAATTAAGGTCTTCAATCTTCTAGTTCCTAAAATATCTCCATATTTAGAAACATTATTTTCTTCAAATATTCTGATTGATTCTTGATTGATCTTCAGATTCTCCACAAGAAACGCCACATATATTCTCAGAGTATTTAAGTACCAGAACTGTAACTGAATTATCAATTCTGTTGACGTGATGTCAAGTCAGATGTCATGACATTACATCTAACATGTTTTCCTAGATGTTGAACTTTTTCAACACAACAAATAACCTCTTTCATAATTTAGATCACTTAGAATAGTTAGGTTATAAGTCACAGCTGTTACAAACATTTAACATATAACATAGTTACTTAATCAGTACTTAGTTTCAGGCGCGATGTCACATGCTGATGTTGTGACATCTTACATAACATGTTGGTCCAGATGTTGAACTTCTTCAACACCACATATTAAAACAACAGAGGGGATCTGGGTAAACTTGATTTCTTATTTGTTTTACAAATGAAGCCAACTCTCCAGCCAGGGCACTTACAATCTCCCCCTTTGGCAAATTTTGGCTAAAACAAATAAGTGCAAGTTGTATTTTGGGACCAGGCCACAACACAGTTGAGATGTTACAACATCTTGTCTAACATCTTCTTTTGTAGAGGCTGATGTCCTTTGAGCAAACAACAAACCTCTATCTTCAACTGTGAGCAACTGCAAACCATTGATGCCCCAAGAGGATTTCTTTTCTCAAGATTATTACTTGTGATCATGTAACTCAGATCACAAGTCACAACTATCCTCTTAACTCAGAACACAAGACACAAACAAAGTCACTTACTTAGGGATCATGTTGCTTTCACCTGAGTCTTGCTGGACATTGCCGTGTGTTTCTTTCACCTGAGTCTCGCCTGAGACTACTGGGTCCCTATCTTTCTCCCCCTTTTTGGCCAGAATTTGACAAAGACTGCCCATACAGATCCATACCCATGCACAATTTTCCCAGATGCTAACAAACTTCATATTGCTGAAACCCTCTGATGAAGAGAAAGAATAGAGAGAGTCTTCATAAATAATGCGATTTTGGCATAGATAGTAACGATCTTGGTACTTTACTCTGACAGTTTCAGTACCCTAGGACTGGTTTTAATGCAGGTACCTACCCTTGGGTTTGACCCTTTGACCATTGTCAGACATTTGTCTTTTAGAACCGACTACACCTTTTAAGTACTCTGCCTCAGTTATATAATACCTTTATTAGATGACAAGTTATCATCTAAACATTCCAGCTCACTAAACAGCTCCATAATGAGACACAACAGCCCTGTTTTCTTAGCAGATGAAAACATGCTCAAGTCCTATGTCGTCATACATTCAGCTAATTTGAAACCATTCCATTTTCACAAAGAGGATGGTTACTCCCTCTGAGTCATACAGCTGTACACACATGGATTTATTAATAATAATCCACACTTCATCCAATTTTCCTCCTGTCTGTAGTTTTAGAGGAAATTAGGAACAAGGTCATTACCAATGTGATGACATTCGGTCAGACATAGTCTTTTTCAGTTTTGAACACATCATTCGAATAGTTAATAAGGTGCCACACTTTATATCCTACGAGTTTGATGAAGACCTTTTGTACAACCCAATACTCCCCCTGTTAGGGACAATCACTTCTCCTCATGGAAACAAGTAGGACACATTCAATACTCAGTTGGACCTTCAAGGTGGTTTCTGATTCAAGGTAAATAGGACCCCTTGATGAATGGAAAACATAAGACGCATCTTCATGTCTTCAAGAGCGCACCCTCTGTTCAATAATATTGGTTGAACGCATTCATACTGTGAATCAAACTTTCTCGATAATAATCAGCTGTCATATGTTGATTATCTTGATTCTTAGAGTCCACTGCTGAGATAGACCAAATGCCACTGTTTGATTATCTCCTTCATGAATCTTAAAAAATCAAATGCCACCTTTTGACTTCTCCATGTTTATCAGACTTCTCCTAAAGATATTCTGATCTTCCAATTGAAATTTGAACTTCAAGCTACAAGTTATCACAAAAGGCTTAGATACACCGAGTCAGGAACATGTAACAACTCCAAAGAGCTGCAAAGAGACGATCTTTTTGAAGGATCTAATTTTCAACTTCGTAGATCATCCTATCTTAAGTTGATGTGCCACTTTACCAACCAAGAATCTGATGTTGAACCAAATGTCACAGCATTATGTTATAACATCTAGTTGTTGAATTTAGCTCCAGACTGATCCAAGTGACCCTCATCAAGATTATGATGTCTTCTTCTTCTTGTGGCTTTAAGTCTGAACATGTTTCTAGGAAACCTTTTCAAGGATCAAATGATTTTGCTGTCACCAAGGAGATAGCTCTAAGGTATCACTCTTCGTGTGTTAATATCTTCTTCTTGCAAGCTCTTTCTTTGAGAGACCAAAGAGTTGAGATATCTAGGTTGCCACCCTTGACTCAAGTAAATAGAATTTTCTCTGAACAAACTCTACTTACTTCAACCGATTTGAGACTCCTACCAGATCAGATTCATCCTTAGGAATGAGAGAGATGAATCCTTCCTTGCAAATATGTCACATAACACCCAGAACCCATGTGACATAGGTCAACAACCAGCTAAACACCAGGCTGAACTAATGTGAGGAGGTGAACCAAATCTTCCCCTCAAGCTATCAGTCATGGAAGCTCCACACAGAATATCCATGCATTGTGCACAAATGTCTCGACATGACATATGACATCCCTACCAGATTTACGAACTCCAAGAGTTATACCTTAACCAAATTCTGAGTCTTCATATTCTTGAAAGGTTTTCCACCTCTAATCACGATGGTTAAATGACAAGACTCATGATCCCAATCTACTTCTATGAAGAAGCAATAATGCTGTACCATCATTGGCTTTTATTAACCAATGAGCTGGTCTTTCTTCACACCATAGTACTCCAGGGAACAACTGTTCAGCCCTGATCAAAGTCATATCTCAACCAGCTTTACTTCTAGAGTTCTGACTTCTAAAGTAACCTTCGGGAGTACACAGACATAGTTGACTTTACCATTGTCAACTTTGCACACACAGATGTCTCCTCTTCCAGGTCAGGAGTAGGTTCCAAACAAAGGTATCCCTTTGTTTGACACCCAAAACATATGCTCTTCAGCTAGTAGCTGCATCCTTGTTCCACCATCACCTAGAACATCAGTTCCATCACCTTGGAACAAGGCCTTCCTTGAAATTCTTCAAGGTCTTCGTATAACACTAATCCGTGATTATGTGATTCTTACCATCCTGAACGAAGACTGTCTTCATGAGTGGGCTTGAGAGGACTCAAGTATCTGTGATATCTTCAATAGATTATCTTGAATACAGTAGTCTTCAATCCATAAGAGGGGAAACACATCAGAGCTTGAGTTTTGCCAAGTATTATGCAGCGGAAGAACATAATACAACTCAATCTTTGCACACACACTCCACCAGACTAGTCTTCAAAAATAGATCAAGTTAGACTATGGTATAAACCTAGCATGACTCCTATACACAACTTCAGGCGTACACACATCCTGGGTTTGAACATAAATCAAACCTAGAGCAGCTACCACACAGCCAGGCCAAATGCCAATCACCAAAGACAGGTACACACAGTTCCTGTCAAGAATAGTCCATCCTCCCACTTCAAGGGACCATTCAGGGAAATAAAAAACCATTCCAGGTTACAATCTTCAGTACTAAAATTGACCTTGCAGATACCAGAAAGTAACACCCATGGATCTCATCCAGAAACAGAACAAGATACCTGCTCTGATACCAATTGAAATTCTGGTGTATGCCAGTCTTCAGATGTTATACTCAATGTCTAAACATCCGATATGACATAATAAATACACTACAAGGTAGATACCCAATTTTTATGATTCAGTACTGAAGAGTAACAGAAGCACAGTTTAACCAAGCTGTTCCAGATCTACTTTGAAGATCCAGAGGATAGAACACCGATGTGCCTAGTTCTGCTCATCTGTGGTACATGATCAGCAGAGAGCAAACAGTCTTTGCAGTTCTGTTTCTTCTGCACAAATATCAGCATGAAGTCTTAACATGTTCTGAGACATCATCTGTTACAACATTACAGTTTTACCTTGATATATAACAGACAGAATTATAAAGTGTTGAAGGTAAAAACACAAATTAGTTGTTGACCCAGTTCGGTGAAATACACCTACTCTGGGGGCATACCAAGCCAGGAAGAAGATCCACTATTAGCAATATTAATTCAGGACTAAACTTCACAAGTTTCCATCCTTCACTTAATCATCTACCCAGTGCAACCTATACCTAGGAACTCCTAGATAGAAACCTACCAGTTTCCATTCCTATTGTCGCAACAACAGAAGTCTTACTCCTACTCAAGAAGCAGTGCCCTCCCACTTGATTTCCTACATTACAATGAATATGAAGTAATGCAGAAATACTTAGACTTGCTTCACAGCTTCATCCAAGAACACTCAAACTCTTACCTACAGGTTTCGAGTTACATACATGGTAACCTTGCCACAGACCGACAGGTTTACCTAACAAAACACCCCCAATGTTACATTATGTGTGTATTACAAACCCTAGGTTACAATCTGCTATTTATAACCTATTACCTAACTCAGCAAGTTTTTCTCCTTGCTGTTACAACTCAGCAGCAAACTTCTCCTATAATCAAGGTCTTCAATCTTCTAGTTCCTAAAATATCTCCATATTTAGAAACAGTATTTTCTTCAAATATTCTGATTGATTCTTGATTGATCTTCAGATTCTCCACAAGAAACGCCACATATATTCTCAGAGTATTTAAGTACCAGAACTGTAACTGAATTATCAATTCTGTTGACGTGATGTCAAGTCAGATGTCATGACATTACATCTAACATGTTTTCCTAGATGTTGAACTTTTTCAACACAACAAATAACCTCTTTCATAATTTAGATCACTTAGAATAGTTAGGTTATAAGTCACAGCTGTTACAAACATTTAACATATAACATAGTTACTTAATCAGTACTTAGTTTCAGGCGCGATGTCACATGCTGATGTTGTGACATCTTACATAACATGTTGGTCCAGATGTTGAACTTCTTCAACACCACATATTAAAACAACAGAGGGGATCTGGGTAAACTTGCTTTCTTATTTGTTTTACAAATGAAGCCAACTCTCCAGCCAGGGAACTTACATCATATTCGGTGAGTATCATCTGCCAATGGGCTACCCTGCCTGTGAGAGCTGGCTTCTCGAAAATATACTTGATTGGATCCATTTTGGATATCAAGTAGGTGGTGTGAGTTAACATGTACTGCCTCAAACATTTGGCGGCCCAGGCAAGCGCATAACAAGTCTTTTCTAGCAATGAGTACCTCGACTCGCATTCCATAAACTTCTTACTCAAGTAGTAAATAACCTGCTCTTTCTTCCCTGTCTCATCGTGCTGACCGAGGACACAACCCATTGAGCTCTCCAACACAGTTAGATACATGATTAGTGGCCTTCCTTCCACTGGCGGCATGAGTATTGGAGGTTCATGCAAATACTCCTTTATTTTGTCAAAGGCCTTATGACAATCCTCATTCCATTTCACTGTCTGACTTTTCTTCAACAACTTGAACAAAGGTTCACAGGTAGCTGTGAGATTAGAAATAAATCTAGAAATGTAGTTTAACCTTCCCAAGAAACCACGCACTTCCTTCTCTGTCCTTGGCTCAGGAATTTCCTGTATCGCTTTTACCTTGGCCGGGTCCACCTTGATACCTTTTTCGCTTACAATAAAACCCAATAGCTTGCCGGATCTCACCCCGAAGGTGCACTTATTCGGATTCAACCTCAGCAAGAACTGCCTCAGTCTCACGAATAATTTTTCCAGATGAACAAGATGTTCCTCTTCCGTGTCAGACTTAGCAATCATATCGTCCACATATACCTCAATCTCTTTGTGAATCAAATCATGAAAGAGAGTGACCATGGCGCACTGATATGTTGCCCCGGAATTTTTAAAACCAAACTACATCACTTTATAGCAGAAAGTTCCCCAAGGCGTGATAAATGTTGTCTTCTCCATATCCTCCGGAGCCATCTTAATTTGATTGTAACCCGAAAACCATCCATGAACGAAAACACTTTAGAATGAGCAGTATTATCGACCAACACATCAATATGTGGAAGAGGGAAATCATCTTTAGGGATGGCACTGTTCAAATCTCTATAATCCACGCACATCCCAACCTTACCATCCTTCTTGGGCACAAGCACAATATTTGCAATCCATGGCGGATAATTGACGACCTTCAAGAAATTCGCGTCCAACTGCTTATGGACCTCCTCTTTAATCTTCTTGGACATCTCAGGATGAGTTCTTTGGAGCTTTTGCTTGACAGGGGAACAACCTTCTTTGAGCGGTAGTCGATGCACCACTATGTCTATATCCAACCCAGGCATATCCTCATAAGACCAAGCGAAGATATCAGAATACACACGAAGTAGCTCAATCAATCTGACCTTTACACTTTCTTCGAGATCTGCCCCTATCTTGACTTCTCTTCTTACCTCTTCTGTGCCAATATTCACCACCTCAATCGAATCCTAATTCGGCTGGATAACCTTCTCCTCTTATTTTAACAATCTTTCTAATTCCTCAAGAAGACCAAAATCCTCATATGCTTCTTCTTCAGCTTGATAAATAGGAGTATCAAAGTCATAATGAGCCATAGCAGAGTCGTTATAGATATAATCAGTGGTGGAAGTGCATCTGCATGAACGATATTTTGGCGTTTTTTAGTGACAGTGTGTGAAAAGAGAAACATTTCCATTCAAATAAAAAAAGAAATGGAGCAAAATTTTGAATGCAAAAACGTCCTTTATTTCATGATAAACTTTTTGAAAATAAACATGGTGGCCCTATACAAATGATCCACCACGCCTTGGGCAGAGCGCAGGAATTATGATATGATAATAAAAGAAAACAAGAAAATTACTCCTCAGTGCTTGAAACTTGGATAACATCCACAGAAGTCAAATTGTTGAGTGTCTGGCCTGGAATACTCGGACAAATCCAATCTTCGATATTATAGCCATCAATCCTATCGTCGCCAACTGCATTGACGTGTCCTTCTTGAGTAGCACAAGGATGGGAAAACTTTAGAGGAGTAGATAAACTAGATGCTCTGGGAGTTGCACTCTGCTGACCTGGGCTAAAACCGAGACCAAATTTATTAAATTTTGGGGTAACGTCCAGCACCTGACCCCAACCTTCAGGGTTTCCACTTTCCACCATAGCTCTCGCATCCTTGAGAGAAGACATAACAATTTCAGGTTTCCTTTTCTGCTATGGAGGAGGAAAATTGACAGCATGAACTGTCTCAAACGCCTGAAACGGTATCTCATGTATCTCGCCTTCAACTTCAACATAGAGGAATGATGTTAAATGACTCACAATGTACTCTTCCTCGCCGCACACAGTTATCACCTTTCCCTCTGTAGGATACTTGAGTTTCTGATGAAGAGTAGAAGTGACTGCCCCTGCTTTATGAATCCACGGCCGCCCCAACAAACAACAATACGCTGGCTGTATATCCATCACAAAAAAGTAGTCGTGAAGGTGCGAGGACCAACCTTGATTGGTAACTCCACCTCCCCAAACACTGACCTTCGAGACCCATCAAACTCCTTCACCATCAAATCACTAGGGCGCAGCTCCAGTCCAGAATAATCAATTTTCATCAATGCTGACTTAGGCAATACATTTAAAGACGACCCTGTGTCCACCAAAACCCGAGATAAAGTAGTGCCCCTGCACTCCATTGAAATATGCAACGCTTTGTTATGGTCTCGCCCCTCCGGAGGAAGATCAAAATCTGTGAAGCCCAGACCGTTCCCGACAGATATGTTAGCACAAACATTCTCAAACCGATTGTCTGTTATCTCATGTGGCACGAACACATTCTTTAACAACTTCATCAAAGCATTTCTATGAGGTTTTGAATAAATCAACAGAGACAAGATAGACATCTTAGAAGGAGTATGGCTCAGATGATCAATTATTCTATAATCACTCTTTCTGATAATTCACATTAACTCTTCAACCTCATCGGGAACTAGAGAAGCTTCTGGTATTGGAATTGATTGAGTCACATTGGCTGGCGTAACCCTTGGATTACCAATCATCGCCTGCTATTTTCCTTTTTCTCTTGCAGAAGCATCTGCCGTATCTTGCACATTGGAAGGACCAAATACTTTCCCGCTTCTAGTCATTCGTCCCACACCCGAAAAATTATGAACTTCCCCTTCATTATCTTCAGCATGTTCTTCCTCCGACGAACAGGTACTTACCTCTTTCTTCACTCCATGGTAATAAACATCGACCTTGTAATGCCACAGGATGGCCTTCTCACTGTATACGGCATAGGACCAGGTACCGTAATCATCAAAGGGGGTGCCCTAGATGGGGCAGGAATGCGCACATGGGTGTAAGGAATAGATATCACAGCAACATCTTCTCCGGTAACCTTACAGTAGCTCGGTTTTCTATCGAACTGCAGGGAATCCTCCTTTATCATCAACTGGATACTGACTTTTAAATCATCACAGCCCTTCAGTTGCTCTCTACACTTAGCACACTCTGAAGTACAACCCGGAAAAATAGAATTGTCAAGCAAATACCTCTTAACATACCACAACGGAGTAGTTACTTGTTCCATATTCATGATTAAATTCAACACTTCACCATTATAGCCAATCATATTCATAACACCCCCTCCATGCCTAGGCATTGGGTTCTGAGTAACATTCGGACCAGTCACTGGAGTAAACTCAATTTCCTTAGCATCCAACAAGTCTTGTATTTTGCACTTCAACGCAAAGAAGTTGTTAGTAGAATGACCAACTCCGCCTGAATGGCATTCACATCTTGCGTTAGCATCATAGTTAAGGGGAAGTCTTGCGGGTGGTGGTGGCATATTTCTCAAACCGATCAACTTCAAATCGAGCAAATGGTGGAGTGCTTCAGAGAGAGATACCGGCAAGGGATCGAATTTTCTCCACTATCTCTGCTGTTGATTATTATACTGACGGGGAGCATCTTGTTGTCTTTCCTGTTGAGGCACTGTGTTCGGTCTCTGATGCGGAAGAGCATTAACAGGAATATAAACAGCGTTGATTTGTTGGTGCTGACGATCCTCTCTTCTTCCTCTATGAGAGTAAACCGCGCTTGCGTCGCCTTCCCTTTTCTTAGGGTAAGTGTTGAATGGTTTCTTACTGCCTCCTGATGAGCCACTAGAACCTCCAATCTGAATTTTCCCCAATTTCACACCTACCTCAATTCTTTCACCAGCCATAACCAAGTCTGCAAATCCTGCCGAAGTACTTCCTTTCATGTGCTCATAGAATGGCCCTTGCAGGGTACTCATAAACATATCAATGAGTTATCTCTACATGAGTGGAGGTTGAAACCTCACAACCAACTCATGCCACTTCTGAGCGTATTCCTTGAAAGATTCTTTTGGTCCCTGTGACATATTCTGTAACTGAGTTCGATTAGGCGCCATATCTACATTGTACTGATAATGTTTGACAAAAGCCCGAGCAAGATCATTCCAACAACGAATATGGTTTTTCTCCAACTTCATGTACCACTCCAGGGATGCCCCAGATAGGCTATCCTGGAAAAAGTGAATCAAAAGCCCCTAATCCTCAGTATGTACCGACATCTTTCGGAAATAAGCAGTTGCATGAGTAACAGGACATGACGTTCCGTTGTACTTTTAAAATACAGGAGGCTTGAACTTTGCAGGAACCTTCACCCCAGATACCAACCCGAGATCATTAGCATCCATACCAAGGACTCCTTGCCCTTCCACAGCCTATAGACGTTCTTCTAACAACTGATACTTCCTATCCTCAACCGGAACTTCCGGCTCTGAACGCCGAACAGAAAACTGATCTTCATCCTGATCAAAGTCATAATCCTGCTCCTGATAGCCCCTTACACCGCCCTGATTATCTCTTCTGTTCCCCACAAGTCGAGGTCCCAGAGACGGGGGAAACTGTCCTACGTTGCGCACAAAAGGGTTTCCAGGCATCCTGTGAAAATTTCCATTAGGATGATCTTGCACAACCCCCACTCCTACAAAAATGTCCTGATAGAGCCCTTGATTTCCACCATCCCCTGGATAGCGGTGCTGGTTGTTGACAATGGCAGCCAGTTCCTCCTGTCGGTGATTCACATTGGTGATGACCTCCATGAACTGGGCCATCTGAGTAGCCATCTGGGCCCTCGTTTCAGAGAGTTCAACTTGAACTTGTTCCATCTGTCTTGGAAAATTGTTTCTGGTGGAATACCGATGAGTAGTCGTCTTGAATTCTGAATAAGAAAAGCAGAAGAATAAGAATACCGTCTTGAGATAACCTGTAATGTTATGAAATGCATGATATGCATGATATGTTTGTCATTTCTCGGTATTCAAGAGTCCTTTTATTCATCAATCACGGCGTGCAACCAAAGATCAAACATATATTCAAAGGAAAAAGGACAAAAGACAAACACTTCAATTATTTACAAACAAAAGAAACGATGTTCGAGTGACTTCGGCCATTTAAGAGTGTAATGATAAATAACAAATTACGAAAAACTGAATAATAAAAATAAACAATGGTCCCTTCCAACAATCCTGGGGGTGACCAAATACACCAAAGGTAAGTAACAAATACTAAATCTCCGAAACAAGACACGCTTTAAGGTGTTGACAATAATCTTCAAGCCCGGCTTTCGCTTTCAAAAGTTGTGATGCAACCACTTTACTTTCTTGAAACCGATCCTCTGCGACATGCTTCTGGGCTACTTCCTTCTTAAGCTGAGCATCTTTGTCTCTGATCTGTTTCTTCAAGTTTTGAATCTTCTTCCTGTAACTATTCTCAGATGTCTGAAGCTTCTGGCACTCTTGCTGGGTCTTACTTAACCCTTCTTCCATTTCAGCATGAGATCTCTTCCTAAAACTGGTTGCATCAGAAGTTTCCCCTTGAGCTTCTTTAAGTTTGCGAGCTAAGTCGGCCCTTTCTTGATCTACCCAATAAAGTTTCATCCCTGCCTTACGGACTTTTGCACGAAGTTGAATGTTCTCAACATGAACCTGGGTGAACACCTCAGTAGGCACCGTGTTACTTAGAACAGTAGGAGGTTTCTCACATATAGGAGCCGACTTTGCGAATGGTAACCGTAAAATCTTAACCCCGTTTCTAATCCATTCCAAGTAAGGAACCCTAGCAATAGGAACCTTCTTGCCCAAAGTAGTTCTATCCTTATTGTGAATTCTCTTCCAAGCACTTGTCACTCTTTTCAACATCATAGGGCCACTTCTTCTAACAAAATACAGTGATTCAGACACCTCCTTAACCTTTGGCGGTCCATCCATTGCATATCCCAATTGACGATAAGAAAGCACATAGTTATAGTTGATACACCCCTTAGTTCCTATGAGGGGAACATTAGGGAAATCTTCACAGCTAGTGATAATACTTCGTACTTCCCCCATGTTGTAATTCCACTGGATATCAAATGAAGTAAGGTTGACAAGTCTTGATGACCATCAGAGAGAATGCCTGGTATCCACAAAAGGGCCACTTACCGGTAGGTGCAACTTAAACCATTGATACAACATTGAATGACATAAGCTTACATTACCTCATTTTCCATGCCTGAAATGAATGGTGTAAAGAGTATCTGCCAAGAGTGTCGGTATTGGGTTCTTATTTCTAAAAATACAAATAGCCGTCAAATCCACGAAATTTTTCTTGCGAGGGAAGAGGATGATCACGTATATCATGAGAGAAAACAGAGAGCTGAAGTCATTCCAATTCCCTTTCTTTGCCCAGTCTTCAGCTTTCTTCACTAAGAAATCCAAACAAAACCATGTAGTATCCTCACTTGACTTCCAATTGTCTTTCACCTCTTTCCAACTCAAATGAAGAATTTCAGCAATAACCTCGAACTTCGGCTTTTCTGGCACTTGGACAAAAGGAACTTCATCGGACAACTTGATATTAAGCAGGTACGCATATTCTTCTAGTGTGGGAACCAGTTGATAATCTTGAAAAGTAAAACACCGCAACTCCTTGTCATAGAACTGGAAGAGGGTGATCAAAGCCATTGAGTCAACTGGAGTGTTAAGGATCAGTAACAATTTGCCATAATTTTTGTTGAAATTAATCAGAACATCACCCTTCAGATAAGAACTCAACCTCTTCAAATCAGACATATCAACAGTAGGAATCTGATAAGAGAATGTATTCCTCGTGGGCTCTTTAACATGAATTGAATCAAACTCATCTGACGGGAGGCCGACCATTTCTGATGGAAAGAAGACTCTCAAATGTCCCTGGAAGATGACATGCGCATGCTAGTTATTTTTTATACATCATTTTTTAGAAATAAATATGCTATGATGGAACATGACAAGATCAAAGTTTCACACTGGATAATGGCTGGACCATTACAGAATAGCACCACTCAAGATCAAAAGAAAATCCCAAAGCTTCAAAACTATCATGGGAACCTGAGTCACCTTCGCAACACAAAGTCACCAACAATACCTGTACCTGTAAGAAAAGTTTTCCCGCCCCTCTCACGGGTGTAGTCTAGGTCAAGGTAAGGTTAAAGGCCAAATCAGAGTACAAAAGCTCGAATGTCGGTATCATCATACGATAACACCTATCCAAACTACCTCTGAAGTCATGGGTCTCATGGTCAGGTCTACAAAGCATCCGCCTCATAGCTGCCATGGCCACTCTATTCCTAGTTCCTATGGAATTCACTCATAGCCTGGGTATGAGGCCTTTTACCTCATGGAACAAACCACCCACCAAGAAAATCCAGAATCCAAACAGTCCAGCCAAATCCAGTATGCAGAAAGTAAAGCACACATAGGATGCAATGCAAACAGATAAATATGCAAAGCAGTAAAATAAACACCCAAAAATAAAACAAACAAGAGCTAGGATCGACTCCGGGATGGACCAGCAAGAGGTCAATCTGTCCCCAGTGAAGTCGCCAGCTGAAACAATGTGTGGCCGGACCTGTCATATGGATGTAATGAAACATCAATGAAGTCGCCACCGAACATCTTTTATCCCGCCGAAAGGGAAAGGTAAACATCGAGAAAACCTGAAAAGGTAGAAATCACGGTCTTTCGACCGAGAGATCGGGTAAGGGAGTCTGTTACGCGAGGGGAAGGTATTAACACCCCACACGCCCGTAGTACTCTACGGTATCCACTCTTGTTATCTAATCTAATGTGTGTGGTCAAATCCTATGTCTATGGCTTAAAACTGAAAAAGGGAATGCATGCGAAAGAAAAAGAAAACAATGTAGGAAAAATAAAAGTTATGCTCGATTGGGCCCTACCCCAATGCCTACGTATCCCTTTTAAGGAATCAGAGCAGCCGTAGTTCGGCTTATGCATTTTGGTTGGTTTGTGTTTTTTATTTAAGACAACAAAAAACAATCAAGATGGCAAAACATCAAATGAAACAACAAAAACAAATGAGATGGTTAAACATCGGCTAAATAATAACAAAGTAACATGTCACAGATGGCGGAACATCAAATGGTAAAATAACACACCTAACAATGACATTGAGAATCAAAGTAGGATAACCAACATGTGCGATGGAGAAACACCGACTTTAAACAAGATATGCAATGGCGAAACATAGGCTAAAAGATAGCATGGTATCATGGCAAAGATGGCAAAACATCAATAAAAAGGATAACAAAATATCACACCTAACAATGATATTGAGAATCAAAGTAGGATAACAAACATGTGCGATGGGGAAACATCAGCTTCAAATAAATGTGCAATGGCGAAACATCGGCTAAAAGATAGCATGGTATCATGGCAAAGATGGCGAAACATCAATAAATCGGATGGTAAAACATCACACCTAACAATGATATTGAGAATCAAAGTAGGATAACAAACATGTGTGATGGCGAAACATCGACTTCAAACAAATGTGCGATGGCGAAACATCGGCTAGAGGATAGCAAGATATCAAGGCAAAGATGGAGAAACATCAATAAAATGGATGACAGAACATCACACCTAACAATGATATTGAGAATCAAATTAGGATAACAAACATGTGCAATGGCGAAACACCGACTTCAAACAAATGCGTGATGTCGAAACATCGGCTAGAAGATTCAAAAACAAAACCAAGAGGCGCACAAACAAATAGGATTGATTTGTATATTTCACCTAGAAGAAGGGTTTGAGTTTATTAGAGGTGTTTTATGATTTGCCAAGAAAACAAATTTTTGTTTTAAGATGCAAAATGCAAAGAAAGGAAAAAACAACTAAGGGAAACTAGCCTAACATTACCCCTAGTGTTATCATACAATGGTTGACCCTAAGGTTAAGGATAAAGGAAAATCCTATCCTATGTTTGCATACATGGATTCCTACCTTAATCAACATGTCAAAGGAAGCTTAACAAAACCATCCTATAGGGAACAGGCAATGAGAGCGAAGTCGTGATCTCAATTTCTAAATTAAGTGACTCATCGATCAACAGTTAAAGAAGAAAAACAGTAAACATCCTATAGGGAACATGCACTGAGAGCGAAGTCGTGATCTCAATTTCTAAATTGAGTGACTCATCGGTCAACAATTAAAGAAGAAAAAAAATAAACATCCTATAGGGAACATGCATTGAGAGAGAAGTCGTGATCTCAATTTCTAAATTGAGTGACTCATCAATCAAAAGTTAAAGAAACAAACACAACACATGCACTAAACAAAAACATAGGGCCTCCTGACATATATCAGCAACAAAGGTCCCATCATGTAACATAGAACTATACAAAGTAGAAGAAAGGAAATAGTGCAATACCAAACGGATAACTATCCGTAGCAACTGAGCAAGAATAAAATAAACCCAGAGAACTTCTAGCAAGCTGGAATTAATAGATAAATCAAGTCAGAAATTACGCCATCTGGATGTAAGTAATGGGATTATCAGATATGAACAGATCCCATGGGCAATGTATAACATTCATAATCACATGTATATATCCTGCATAGACTATCAAATATGCCAAACACAAGATCAATGCCAATATAATAAATTGTGTCCCACAAATAAAGTGAAACACAATAGCCCCAAGTCAATGACTGGAAAGCTTTTCTCAAAGTACCTCGCACATTCAACAGCCAAGTTAGTATTACCATAAATAGAATGATAATTCACATAAGGGATGGATGATGACACCATGATGAAATGAGAAAACATGATAGCAACTATCAAACATTAGTCATGATAGACAAAAAGGAAACATGCATATGCACAACTTGGTCAAAAGAATCAGAGGAATGTTGCTCCTTTCTATCACCATATTGAATTGACAATTGAATATCAATCAAGGATCATGGGAGCTTGATAAGCATACAATCAAAGACCATGAAGGTCAGTAGCAAACACAATTAAATCATGCACAATTAATTCATCACAACTCAAAAGCATAATAGTAGAGGAATTCCACACAATGCATCAAAAGGTTCAAACATTCAAACATAGGGAAATAGGTGAAATGACTTGAGTTTATTTGAATAAACATATCCAACATGATCATTAGGTGCCCAATTATAGGCCTCACTCAAGCTCATTGGCCATCAAACAAATTGCAACAAGATATGCAACATTAATTGGGTACCTTCACTTCAAAAATACATCAAAAATTGAAACAAGGATCAATAATTCAAACCAAAAATCTCTTAGCATCTTTGAAGTGTGTAGAGTAGAAGTCATAAAGCAAGCCTTAAGTTCATGAATGATTGAGGAAGAGATCAAATGAGGCCCAAAGTTCAAAACTAGTTGGCCAAACTAACAAAACTAGACAAGTTTTCAAAATAATTCATGGAAAAATAACAAACCAAGTCAAATAATTCAAGAAAAATGGTTTTCAGATCCTCAATGAATTCATGAACCATAATCAAGACCTAAGTTCCAATGAAATCCAGGGCATAGTGATTTTGAAAAAGAGACTTGCACCATAAGCAACAAAACCCTAATTTTTGACTTTTAATCTTAAATATTGATTAGATGAGATCAAAATTCAAACAATTCAAACCAAGATCATGAAAATCACAAAGAAACCCTAAATATCAGAATACATATTTTTTCACATTTTTTGAATTAAAGAAAAGTCAAAAATAAAATTAAATTCAAATAGTTAATCAATTAAACAAATATTCATATCTCAAAATAAAACTCTAATAAAAAATCAGAAAAATACCCAACCAAAATTATATTCAAATATTAGGATTAAAAACACACATCACTGATTTTTTTTGGAATTTTTGAATTAAAGAAAAAATTAAAATAAAATAAAACAAACAATTAACAATTAAACAATTATTTAATGGCAAAAATGTAAACCCTAGCCAAAATTCACAAAAAGGTCCAAATAAAATTATATTCAGATTCTATGATTAAAAATAAGCTTGTATGATTTTTTGAGAATATTTTGAATTAATGGAAGTAATAAAACCAAAATTATGAAACAAATATTTCAAATAAACCTCTCCAATTAAGTTTCTAATCAAAAAAGAAAAAAAATGCCAAACAAATTTCAGAATCAATTTCTACATTTTTTTATGAGTTCAAAAATAATTTTTGTGGAATTTTTCAAATAAAAGAAATATTAAAACAAAAATAAACACTAAACAAATAATTAAATAATTACATAATTTTTTAAACCAATCAAAACATTTTCAAAAATTATAAAAAAAAAACACAAGGTCAGGAATATTATTTTTAGGTTTCCTGATTTTTTAATAATTTTTTAACCATTTTTGAGCAAGGAATAAAATCATGAAAATCAATTTATGAAACAAAATTCAAATGAATTAAAGAAACAAGCCAGCCAACCAGAGGAGGCCACACAATCATCTTCAACCTCTGGCTTGGGCAATAATGCACGCGTGATCAGGTTCATCACCTCATATTCCAGTCAACACAATATGCTCAATTCTACACCATTTTCATGAAATTTTGTGCAAATTAAAGCCAGCATATCATACTTCAACATGCAATTCGAATCACATCAAATAATTAACCATGGATGAAGAACAGATCGTGCGAAAATGTAAAAAACTCACTGAACAAAAAAATTTCAGATGCATCATTCATGCACATCTCATCAATTTAAAAGCTCTGAAGCTACAAAAACACTTAATGAACTTCAAACAACATGATTATGAAATCAAATCACACAATGCACGACTAGAAATCAAGATCAAAGTTAAGAATTCAAACCTTTGAGGCAAAAACGAATCTACTGTCTGCTTCACTCCAGTTGCAAACCAAGCCTCGATCTACAATCCTTATCACTTGGAGAAGAGAATGCAAGAAGAATCAACCAAAACGCACAAGGGAATTGAGAGAATCGAAGAAAAATGCAGAACAAGTAGTTATGGGGTTTTTTGAGTTCAGGGATGAAATGAAGCACGAACCCCGTTCAATGAGGCTTGCTTCTCAATATATAGAGCATGAAGAGGAGGGTAGGATAGGTTTTTCACACTGAAAGCTGTTAGAAAGAAAGAATTCCTATTTTTGCCAAAATCAAGTGTGCACATGCAACCCTCAAATCCCTCATGCGTTTGCTTGCATTTTATATGCACTTCAATCCATTTTATCTCAAGAAGAGATTAGCAAAAAATTAAGTCTTAAATTCTTGTATTAAGCAAGTGTTGGTGATTAGGCATTTTCATGCCACTTTTTGCAAAATCACGAGTTGCCCTTGCATTTGCCCATGTCCAGCTCAAACTTTGGCATGATGGGCCTTAGTACATTGCATATTAGTCATGGGACAAGTTTGAAGTGAAACAAATGGCCACAAATCAAGTTATCAAGAATTTGCAATTTGCATGGTATGTATGAATTCAATGAAATGCCTCCAAATTCCAAGGTCCACAACTTGCTCATACTTTTGAATTTTGACACAAACGAGTACAATTTGGAAAGGTGTTGAAAAGATCTACAATCCCTTAGTTTTGAGTTTTTGCAATTGAATCCATTAAGTTTCTCAAAATTGAGCTTGAAATTCACTAATTTTGGAAAATGACCTATAATTTTGTGACTTCCAAAGACCATAATTCTTGATTCCTTGCCAATTTGGACATGAGACCAAAAGGAGATGCAAGATCATCCTCTTATATTTCCAAGCATATTTCATTTTCATTTTTTGATCAAAGGTGAATAAAATGTGAATTTTTGAAATTAAGTCCTTATTTTAAAAAATTAGAAACTTTTAGGGTTTCTTCATGAACAAATTTCAACCCAAACCTCAATATCTTTGATCCAATGATCAAAATGGACTTAAAATATGAAAAGTTCATCCTTGAATTGATGGTTGGCCAAAATTTCACTTAGTCAACCTTGACTTTGACTGATTTTGACTAAAATGACCATTTTACCCCTCTGAATCAATTGATCCACTTCCCTTCAAAATTGATGATCAAAACTTCAAACATATGATCTTTCAAACATATAGAGGCCATGTACAATGTTTCACTTCAAAATTCTCAAGAAATCTTGATGAAATCCCAAACCCTAGTTTTGGTCAACACCTTAGGAGACTGATGAATCATCTCCAAAACTTCAAATCCTCTGGGCAACTTGACCAATTTCTTGTACAAAGACTTTTCAAATGCAAATGAGATGTTGTAGCTTCCAAATCAAGACTTGTACATTGATCAATAGCCTTGATCAAGCAAAACCATAATTTGACTGGTGGATCAAAGGAGTGATTCCTTCTTATAATCAAACACAAACTTCAATCCTCTGATGATCCAAAGAGATGGATAAAACATCTTGAGATATGCAATAACTTTTGAGCTTGAAAGAATCATAGGTTTAGATGACAAGGTTCTACTTGAGCAACTTGTTAATGCAAACAACCTTCAAAGCTTGAGGAAAACTTGATAACCAAAGTATTTTGATCCCATCACAATGTATGAATGTAATGCAATATGATGTTCATGATGAAACATAAGCCTAAATTAAGAGGGTAAATTTTGGGGTGCAACAGACATCATCTAGTTTTGTTACAATTAACCCTGTATTGACGGTGTTGGGAGCTAAGAAAGCGAATCTTTCTTCCAATCCACGCGTGCGCATCACTTTGTCATACAAAAACCTTAAATAAAAACATCATTAAAATTATACTATGTTCATTGAAATGAGTAAATAAATTATTCATTTAATTAGACAAAGTTGATCGGAGTATACCTGATGTATGTATCGATAACACCGAGGCCTAAAGTAGAATGTTATAAAACTTGATCAATATCTTCTCTACCAATTTCTTCCATTTATTCATAACCAAAAATGTCTTCCTTCATAGGTATAAGACGAGTACCACCAATTGGAATATCTGTTATTCCTATATATGTCCGAAGGCACGACCTATATTGAGAAGTAGGTTTTTTTCTAGTCGCAGTCTTCTTACCCCTACTGACTTGCTCAATCTCTTTAGCATGCATCTAAATATCATTTAATTAGTTAGGTGAAGTATAAGATCATTTTATGCATAAATATCATATAATTGTGTTATACCTCTTTTTTTGATACAACTGATTCGGTTTGCTGCTTAATCCCCTTATATTTTGATTTGGATTTTGTGGGAGTCTAACATTACCATGAAAAAAATGTACATTAAATGGTCATAAAAAATTTGAATACTCAAAGATTCATAATGGTTTAAAACATACCTCCTCATCTATGCAAATGAGGTTTGACGGCCATGCAACATACGATCTTATTGCCTCTCCCACTAATGTTGCATCTGAAATATCATCAGGAAAAGGTAATGTTGCATCCCTCTCTAAAGCAATATAAATTGATACTTTCATAAATCCAGCAGGGAGCGGTTTTATGGTGAAGTACTTCTCCCAAGGTGTTATGCACTTTTCCCTTGCCAACCATGCGATAAGTCGGTGATGATAAATATAGCTGACAAGATGAAATGCTCTAAACCAATAATAAATATGAAATTGTTAATGTGTATATATGTCAATTAGAAAAATAGTTCTAATTCATAATAATATATATTACCTCGGGAGTTTTCTGTTGGAAATCACAATTGATACTATATTTGTCACTAGTATCCTTGAACCCTGAACCTTTCCTTTCTGACATGTATTTTTCTTTGTCCTTTTCTAGCTCACGAACGTTAGCTTTTAATTTTTCTAATTCTTCCATCACTTCTTTATTGCTATGACCTTTCCTCTTTTGATGGTTACCCAAATATGTTTGAGTTACTCCGAATCCCTTACCCCTCAAACAACGGGTATACTCAGGAACATTTAATACCCGACTAAGTATGCTCTTGCAATCATGGTCTTCAGATTGAGTTAAAGATTGAGATAGACTCTCCTGAAATTCATATGCATAGAGAAATAAATTAGTGGTGATTAAACTCATAATTTCTTTATTTTAATAAGCTCGATATTTAATTAAAGGAATATTGATATACTTACACATTGCTCATAAATTTGTTGCATATCTTCCTTAACAACTCCATCCTTACCCACCCGGGAAACCTTCCACAGAACATGTTCCAGAAGAGATATTTCTTGACTTTTCTCCTCTTTTAACTACACATTAAGAAAAACAATAAAATCAATAATAACACATGATGAACAATTATATCATAACATTTATATATACTTACCAATCTTTGCTATAAGCGTGCATATCCTATACGCCCTTTTTTGTATGGATACGAGGGACTTGATGCTCGTTGGTGATTCACGCCACTCACATCTCGAAAATCTGAGGTTCTTCTTTTTTCTTTAAAGGTTTCCCATTCTTCAAGCGAAACCAAGCCTGCATACGCTTGTGGACGCTCCACATTGATAAAATTGTTATCGGCATTCCTAAGAAACTTGTATGTCAAAAAAGATCGAAACCCTCTTAGTCTTTTTCTGGCCAATTGGAGACAATATGATTTTCGATCTTCATCAATATTTACAAAAAAAAACAATGTAAAAAGCATTAGTAATTTAAAGACATAAGCGCCAATAAAAATGAAAGACATCACATATGGCACCTGTATTTTAGTCCATAATTTTTCTTTAACGAGTTTCAACTCACGCCTTCTCCAATCATCACAAGTGATTGGAACTTCTCTCCTCACAGTGTAACAATGTAACTTGTTAACATTGAACTGTTAGGCTCAATTAGTTATTTGTCTTCATTCCAATGTACGTCAAATTTGATACCTTTATCTCTTGCACGAATGATTGACTTCATAATTGTTATTCCTCATCTAATATCATTCTCCATATCACGAGCTGATTCATTTCCATCATTATTAGAAGCCATTTGACCTGTAATATTAAAGAACAGAAACACCATATAAAATTCAAGTAACATAAACACAATACAAAAACATAAATACAATATGAATTACTAGTACCTTTTTCACTAACATCTCTTTCGTTTCCATCATTATTAGAAGCGGGATGTGATTTTTCCTCATTGGTAGAAATTTGACCTGTAATATTAAAGAAAAACATAAACACCATATAAAATTCAAGTAGCATTGAATTAATAAATACAATATAAAAACATAAACACCATATAAAATTCAAGTAGCATTAAATTAATAAACACAATATAAAAATATAAACACAATATGAATTACTAGTACCTTTTTCACTAACATCTCTTTCGTTTCTTGGTTGGAATATGAATTACTTGGCTCTTAACAACTTGGACGAATGGATTGATCCAAATTCCCTTATTATGATAATTTCTAATATATGTTTCATCCGCTATAATATTCTCGTATTAATCATTTCGTACATACGACTCATTCCCTCTAACATATAACTCATTCTCAACATCAACACCACTTTGATTTACACTGTTATCATCAATCACTTTGTTAGATAAAATCACTATAGACCATTTCGTACTTGTCGGATCAGTGACATAGAACACTTGTTTAGCTTGAGAGGCTAGAATAAAAGGCTCATCTTTGTACCCCACCCTATTAAGACCCACTTGTAAAAATCCCGACTTATCCATTCGGATGCCACTATTATGTACCCACTTGCAACAAAAGATAGGAATCTGAAACTTCTCATAATCAAACACCCAAATATGATTGATAACCCCAAAATATGAGAGATTTGCATATTTGGAGTTTAAGTCATTCATACTTGAAACGTGCATTGCTTCAGTTACAACAGTGACACCACTATTCTGCATAGTGCTTTTATCATCTTGTTCTTTGGTATAAAACATGTATCCATTAATTGCGTATGCGCTATAAGAAAACACGAGCAAAATTAAACCATATGCCAAACATCTCAACCTTTCTGTTATTGAAGCGGGTTCTAAATCAAACTTTGAATAAATATGATCTTTGAACCATTATATAAAACTTTGATTATGCTCTCGTACAATCCAATTTTCATTTCTATTCGGATTTAAACCCCAGAATACATCCTTGTGAATTTCAACATACGACTCAACCTCATTGTCATTGTGCAGAACATATAAATGCACTTGATCCAGTTCAACCCTTGATATTGTCACAATTTTATTTTCGATTAAATTTATTCCTTCATTCCTCTCTAAAATATGAGATTTGGGTAGTCTAATTAATTGAACATTAGTCAAATATTCAGTACAAAACTCAACCACTTCTTCAACAATGTATCGTTTAACCATTCAACCTTCTGGCCGACTTTAATTTTTCACGTACCCTTTTAATATTTTCATATAACGCTCAACATGGTACATCCATCTCATATAAGCTGGTCCACACAATTGTGTCTCTTTCACAAGATGAACAACAAGATGTACCATAATGTCAAAAAATGAGGGAGGAAAATATATTTCAAGCTCACACAAAGTAATAACTATTTATTTTTGCAATATTGGTAAGATCTCAGGATCGATCACCTTACTATAAATTGACCAGAAGAAAAAACACAATTTAGTTATGGCGCTTCTTACTTTTTCTGGAAAAATAGAACATATACCTATTGGTAGAAAATGCTCCATTATAACATGGAAATCATGTGTCTTTAAACTCTTTAACTTGAGGTCTTCCATAGACATAAGTCTTCTAATATCTGAAGAGTAATCTTCTGGAACTTTAACTTCACTTAGAAACTTACACAATATTTTTTCTCCTTTATAGATAAAGTATAAGCAACAGGCGACCAATATGTTCGTGTTCCTTTCTTTATGGGTCCTAATTCAGTTCTTTTTCCCATATCTATCAAGTCCTTTATTGCTTTAAGGTCATCCTTAGAATTTCCTTGTGTATTGAGTAACGTACCAATAACACTTTCAAATACATTTTTTTAATATGTGTGATACGGTAGCAGAACCGACTGTTATACTGGTTTTGAATTTGTGTTTGAAAATGTTGCAGTAAGCAAGAGTTGCCACCGACTTTTCTTTTATCCAAATTAAGGAAAGGGTGAAAAGAACAGAAAAAGACCTTTTCGAGAATTTTCTGAGTAAGGGGGGTAGGTTATGGAAAGGGAAGGTGTTAGCACCCTTTGCAATTGTGTACGGGTTAGAGCGAGGTCAGCATTATATTGGTATTGCCTGTAGAAAGTAGCAGCCAAGTCTTCCCAGGTATGAATATCGGTTCCTTCTAACTGATAGAACTACTCTAGTTGAGTGTCGGCCAAACTTTCTTGGAAGAAATGGTCCCATAACTTTCGGTCAGCAGTGTGAGGCTGAATCCTTCTGACATGTGATCTCAAATGAAGTTTAGGACAAGAGACCCCATCATATTTAGCAAATGTGGGAACATTGAACTTTGGTGGGATGACCATTCCAGAAACCAGCCCTAACTCTTCAAAGTCCAAGCCAAGTATCTGCTGAATCTCCATAGCATTTAGGCGATCTTCCAACTGTTTGTATTTATCATCAGCAGGAGGATATTGTTCCTCAGAGTAATCAACTTCATCTTCATCCGTCCCCGGGTTGCTATCATCTTCATGATTATCCCCCTAATTTGATGGAGTTGAGAGATCTAGAGCGTTTTTGGCTGGTCCTCTAAGTCTTCTTCCCAAATTCAAAATACTAGCTAGTTTCTTTGCCTTGTTCTTCTTCTTCTCTTTGATGACGAGAGCTTTTAGTTCTTCCTGCCCCTTAGCCAGAGCCAGGAACATTTGTTGGAACTGAGCGTTATGAGCTTGAAGGTCTTTTACTGTTTGTTTAAGAGCCATTTTTTTTGCTGAAATAAACAACAAAAAGATAAGAAACCTGTCTTAAGAATACCTGCTATGCAATGACATGTATTCCATGCCTATGCGATATTTTCAAGGATCTTGCGGGGTAAATACAAGAAGATGTTAAGAGTTAACTACAACTTTGATTGAAGAACTTCGTATCGTTGAATGTCCTCCTACGAGAATCAAGCTCACCATATCAAGTGGGTCATAGCCCCTGACTCAAGTTGTCGTGTTTTGGTCTTTGGGTGGCATTGGCTAGAGGAAAATAAATCCCCTTGCCCATTGCTAGGTGTCTGGTTCATCATAACCTGCATCACAGTCCCTTGAGATCCTTGAAATGGTTAAGGAAATGCTATGGTATGATGCTATAATGTGTATGCCATGCATCAAGTAAAAATGTAGGGTGTTGAAGACAAGTGAGTCTTGCAAGAAGTCCAGGTTACTAGATAATGACTATAAACAAATCCTACAAGGAATTCAAGTTGTTAGATAAATGAAGGCAAATAAGTCACACAAATAGCCTTAGGTTCAAAGGCTTGCATGAGGTTTAAAGGTAAGCACCCTCTTGAAGTTTAGTTAGTACAACCTGTCTTAGAAAAGTAAACGGGTTCTAAGGAGTCTCAATATCACTGACCTTTCTTTTAGGTACTGTTCTAGCTCAAGCACCGAAGTATTGCAGCCAGAATATCCCAAAAGTCTAGTCTCAATGAGTGTAGTACCGATTATCAACCAATCTTCGGTCGAAACCAAATCCGTCCATCTCACTACTTTCTAATGGCTTAGGATAAGTCAATTAAAGGTTCTAAAGGTTAGTTAGCGCTTAATGACACTATAAGGAATCCTAATGTTATCCTTGACTGACTCAAGGAACATTAGTACAAGCTAGAGTATCACGCTAACGTAGCCATCACTTCTTCCATATAGGTTTACGCCGTACAACTTCCATGATTTATTGCTGCTTACCTAAAAAGGTGCCCCAGATCCGGGTGTAGGATCTTTTAGTAACAACCCAAACAAACCCTCAAAAGTAAAGCATACAAATCAAGCAATTAAAACAGTTTTAAAATGAACTAACTCTTAAGGTAACCTCACTTTTTATTTAATATCCCATCATAGTCGTTAGTTCTGTGATACGGTAGCAGAACTGACTGTTATACTGGTTTTGCATTTGTGTTTGCAAATGTTGCGGTAAGCAAGAGTCGCCACCGACTTTTTTTATCCAAATTAATGAAAGGGTGAAAAGAACAGCAAAATACCTTTTCGAGAATTTTCTGAGTAAGGGGGTAGGTTATGGAAAGGGAAGGTGTTAGCACCCTTTCTATTCGTAGTTTTCTACAGGTTCTTAAATGCTTAGCTCATTTTTTAAATACCATGTGCTTTGTGTTTTGAAAAAAGTAGTTTGAAATTTTCTTAGTGCGGCGATTCGCTTTATGATAACTCTTGTATCAGTCCTCAAGAGTGTTGACAAAGCGAATGTTTTTGAAAGTGTTTTTGAAATGTATTGTGTAAGTGAAAAAAGTTTGTTTTTGAGCAAGCATTTAAGAACTATCTACTTATACTCGAAAAGGTTCGTTCTTTTCCTCATATCCTTTAGACAGTGCTATCATACTATTAGTGAGTAGGTATCCCTACCGTATGATGTTTGAGGGACATTTGAAGGGATGTTTATACTCACAAAGGCAACTTGGCAATAATTTTTAGTAACTACCCCAGGGTTCTAAGATCATGTTTTTACCGAGGCAACATTGAGAGGGTCATCAAGGGACTTATGATCTTTTTTTGAACCAGAGGATAGCCACTAAAACCTATCACGTTTCGAGAGTTGTGATTATTTTCCGAAGGCAACTGAAGTGGGGTACCCTAGAGGTACGCATGTTCAATTGTATTGTTTTCAGTTATTTATCTTTTTGTATTTAAGTTTGCTAGCGTTTTATTTTATTCTTGCCATACAAACCTAGTTACTAACAGTTAATATTTTGCATAAATTTAGAGTGCGGGAATCGTAAATCCTACGCTTTTACAAGGCTTTGGGGAGGGGGTATTTACATGTTCAAAAAATGGGGGGAAGAAAATAAAGAAAGCAGTAAAGTAATGTCCTAGTTAATTCTATTACAACCCATGAACAATTACAATAACATGAAAAGTGCAAAAATAAATATGCGCGAATAATGTCTAAGAATCCTAAGGAAAAGAAAATCTTTTGGTTGTTTTTATTTATGAAAGAAAACAAAACCTAAGTCTACTTAATTTTAATTTAAAGAAAAGGTTAAAATAATTAATTAATTTATTTAATTTACTTAATTAGAAAAAATACCAACCTAATGTTTTTTTGTGATTTTATTTGATTTATGATTTAAAATAAATGAGTAAAAAAAAAATAAAAAAATAAATGCAAGAGGAAGGATCCTTCAATCAAAGAAGAAAGATGGCCTTCAATCTTAATGAGAGATGGCCTTTGATCTTGTGAAGACATGTGGTCTTCGATCCATGTGAAGGAAAGGGGCTTTCAATTCAGAGGAGGGCGGCTATCCTTCGATCCAATGAAGGAAGTTGTCCTTCGATCTAATGAAGGTTGTTACCCTTTGATCTAGTGAAGGATGTGGCTTTCTATCCAGAGGGAATTGTTGAAAGTGCCTGAGGGGTTACCTGTGAGGGCACTGAATCTGCAAAGATATGTTAGCAAAAATAAAAGCATGACCTGGGTGTCAAACCCACGTCCTTCGATTATGTGCGCATTGGCCTTATTTAGGCTGGATTTGCAACAAAAGCGTTAGAGACAAACAGAAACAAATAAGGACTTGGGTATCACACCCAAGTCCTTCGATCATGGATGAAAATCGAATGACTATGACATGCAAAAAAAATATAGGACTTGATTCCTTACATTTTCCTTACCAACCATGGTATATGAATTTGTAGTGTTGGAGATGCCTAGTGCTTGGGCACGCTCTCTACAAACTTAAGGGAGTGGATTGGGCGTTTGTTGAAGATTTCTTCGATGTGGACCACCTATGAGTTTTTTGATAACTTTGGTATAACTTATGAGGCAGCGTGTGCATGTAGTATGTATGTTGTGTGTAGTGTCTCTGTCTCCTGACCAATGTCCTTTGTATATGTGTCTGGCTTTGTATTTATAGGGATATGAGGGTGCATGGAAATGGCAAGGGAAAACCATTAACTAGGCTTTGAAGGAAAAAATTAGACACATTAAAGGACTTCCATTTTTGAAATATTCATGCCTCTTTGAGCCTTGGGAAGAATCTGGACATGCTTCACTCTTTCGAATACCTTCAGGCCATGCCCTTCGATTAGCCTTGAGTTACCTCCTTCGAATGGCTCTGGTTTCATCCTTATAGCTCCTTCGATTGAGTCTATCTACCTCAATTCGAATTGCTTAGATCTTTGATGACTATGAATTCCAATTGTTCAGAGTTTTCTCTTATCAAGGCTTCTTCTAAAGCCCCTCAGGTCTTTGCTCTTCTGTTGGCTCTGACACTACTCAACTAGCCCAATCGAAAGACTTAATTCTGGCCAGTCGAAGCTTCCTTTGGCATGAATGAACTTGTGCAGGGGCTTGAGCTTGGTAGTATGTTGGATTTTGGTCAGCAAATCTCTTGGACCAAGACTCATCATGAAACAGACTTATTTCCAATGAATGTGTGTCTCCTTCGTGTGGAACACATGTATATCCCGCGAATGGCCCTTTCGCATTCTTCGAATGGGCCACCAATGTGTGCTCATAATGTGGCAACCCTATGCTTGTGAAACGAAGGTAGGCATGAAGAGGAAATCTATGCCTTGTGCACTGAAGGCAAGCCCAGAGGAAGTCATTTTCTTGTGGGTCGAAAGCAAACACAGGGGCAAGTTGAAGGGGCCTTAGTCATGTGGAAGCTTTATCTCCAAGCAATCTTTCTGGAGGTGGAATTTCACCCATGGTTGAATTGTATGACTCTGACTCGGACTCTGATCCAGAGTGAATTGAAGGAACTTCTTCTTCTTGCGGTGTTGAACTTTCTCCTTCAGTCTCCAGTCTGGCTAATCTAGCTTGTCTGAGTCTTTTGTGCAAACTTCTTTCTGGTTCTGTGTCAAAAAGAAAATCAGCTGAGGCTTTACCTTGCATACACAAATTAGACAAGAATTAGCACAATTATAAAATTAACAAAAATAAAATTTTAATTGCAGAGCAATAAAATTTCAAATGAACTATACTTAAAACTTTGTATTTTTTGACAGTCCCCGGCAACGACGCCAAAAACTTGATTGGGAAAATAGCAAGTGTACTATTTAAACCGATGTAGTAATAATGGGTTTACCCCAAAGATCGGTCTTGAGGAGTGCGTAGTAAATACTAAGTTCCCCAGTAGTTCAATTGAACAAAAATATTTGGTTGGTTTGTTTTGATGAAATCGTTGCACAAAGCAATAACGCGAAAATAACTTCACTTTTCTTTAGAAGAACAAAACATGCTAGGGGAAGTGGTTGACCTGGATTACAAAGATATGAATTCTAATGCTCTCAATGGTTAAACTTATATTTTTCAATTACCAACCTCTAGATTCTTTTTCCCTATGTCCGTAGTGAAAAACCCTTGAACATTCACCCTTAATCCCAATACCCATGAAGATAAAAAGTGAATTCAAGCAACTATAATAACAAGGTTATCTGTGGTAATTATAGGGTACCCCTAGTCCTAGGTCGTATCTACTATAATCTAATTATGAAAAAACTCTAACAACTACAATCTTGCACTTGTTAGCCATAGATCATTCCCAATTTTACCAAAAGAGAAAGCATGAACACATTGCATAATTAAATTGAAAACCATGAATTCAAAATTTGATTAACTTAGAAATTCATATCCATTGCATAAACCAATTCAGGACCACCCCCTAGCATTGGAGGATTTAGCCTCTCATAATATTCAAGATAGACAAAATTAAGAAGCTAGACATTACAAGAATAAAGGTGGACTTTGATATTCAATGGTGGAAACCCTTGAATCCCTCCGTCTCCACTAGCCTTGATGAAACAATCTTCTCTCTTGTGTGTTCTCTATTGTACGATGCAAAAAAGTCCCTGCCTCTCACTCAAAAAACACATAAATACCTGGGTACAAATCTCAGCAAACTGAAATGTCTAAAGTGCCCTCAAGGTCCAGATTTAATAAAAAGGGACCAAAATAAAATAGCTGACGCGCAGGCCTACACGGGCCGTGTTGATCCCACACGGGCCGTGTTGCTTCACAAAATGGTTCTCTTTTCTCCTGCTTCTGGCCTTCTGACACGGGCCGTGCTAGGCAGCACGGGCACCCGTGTTGGCCCCCGGGTTCTTTGTATGGGCATGGCTTGCTGTGCTGACACGGGCTGTGTCATGGGACACAGACCGTGTTGGTCTTCATATGTTTTCACCTTTCCTTTTTGGCCTATGTACTCTTGTTCCATGCTCTGCACTCTTGCTTTAGACTAACCCTACTGAACCTGAGATATGCATACTATCAACAAAAAGCATTAAAAGCATCAAAATAACTCAAAGAAAATATAATGCAAGAAAATTACCTAGACATAAAATACTTAAGAAAACAATAAGACTTAACATAAAATGTTACTCAATTGACATACTTTAGACCATATGCATGATGAAAATTAGATAGAAATGGTGACCGATCAAGTATGTATGTTGTGTGTAGTGTCTCTATCTCCTGACCATTGTCCTTTGTGTATGTGTCTGGCTTTGTATTTATAGGGATGCGATGGTGCATGGAAATGGCAAGGGACAACCATTAACTGGGCTTTGAAGGAAAAAATAAGACACATTAAAAGACTTCCATTTTTGAAATATTCATGCATCTTTGAGCCTTGGGATGAATCTAGACATGCTTCACTCTTTCGAATACCTTCAGGCCATGCCCTTCGATTGGCCTTGAGTTACCTCCTTCGAATGGCTCTGGTTTCATCCTTATAGCTCCTTTGATTGAGTCTATGTACCTCAATTTGAATTGCTTAGATCTTTGATGACTATGAATTCCAATTATTTAGAGTTTTCTCTTATCAAGGCTTCTTCGAAAGCCCCTTAGGTCTTTGCTCTTCTATTGGCTCTGACACTACTCAACTAGCCCAATCGAAAGACTTAATTCTGGCCAGTCGAAGCTTCCTTTGGCATGAATGTACTTGTGCAGGGGCTTGAGCCTGGTAGTATGTTGGATTTTGGTCAGCAAATCTCTTGGACCAAGACTCATCATGAAACAGACTTATTTCCAATGAATGTGTGTCTCCTTCGAGTGGAACACATGTATATCCCGCGAATGGCCCTTTCACATTCTTCGAATGGGCCACCAATGTGCGCTCATAATGTGGCAACCCTATGCTTGTGAAACGAAGGTAGGCATGAAGAGGAAATCTATGCCTTGTGCACTGAAGGCAAGCCCAGAGGAAGTCATTTTCTTGTGGGTCGAAAGCAAACACAGGGGAAAGTTGAAGGGGCCTTAGTCATGTGGAAGCTTTATGAACTAAGCTTGATCGGATGAGACTCATCGCCCAATCGAAGCTTGTACGTAGGAGTCCATTGCTGGTGAATTGAAGCACACTTGTAGGGGGCCATATTCCCAAATTAAGCTTGGACCAAGGCTTGCTCGAAGGGGACCCAACGCTCAATCGAAGCTGGTGGGCCAATGCTTGATCGAAGGGTTTTAGATGCCCAATCGAAGCTTGTGAGATAGATATCGCTTGAAGGGTATCAGACATGCAATCGAATCTCCTTGTCTAGATGCCAATCGAAGGACACATGACTTTCATTAAAAAAATTTCACTTCCTTCAGGCAAGTGTTTGTAACCACCCATGTAAGAGAAAACCTTGGGAAACATGAGAGGGAAAATTTTGGGGTACAACAATATGTATAACATCAAGAAAATGTCTTACATACAATGACTTCCAATATGGGAATTCAAAAAAAATTGACCTCTTCTTCCACCCACCTTTGACAATCGTATTTTCAAAAGGCTTGCCAAACTGAGTACTCATATCTATCACCTTCTCAAAAACTTGGTCACCTGTCAACATAGGTGGAGCTCTATCATGTTCTGGATTTCCATTGAATTCCTTTCTCCACCCACGGTAGTGATGATTAGAATTTAAGAATCTACGATGACCGAGAAATACATTCTTTTGACAAAATTATAATCGCTTCCAATTTGTGTGTTCTTCACAAATAGGACACGCTTTTTGACCTTTAATGCTATACCCTGATAGATTTCCGTATGCCGGAAAATCAATAACTTTTCCAAACAATATCGTCCTCAAATTGAAACTTTCTTTCCTATATCCATCATAAACCTCCACACCGTTCTCCCACAAAATCTTTAAATCTTTGATTAACGGTGTCAAGTATACGTCTATGTCATTCCCTGGTTATTTAGGTTCAGAAATTAACATAGATAACATCATGTACTTGCACTTCGTACATAGCCATGGAGGTAGGTTATAAATCATCATAATCACATGCCATGTGGAATGTGAGATACTTTGAAGACCATGCGGGTTCATTCCATCTGTAAATAATGCCAAGCGAAGGTTTCTTATTTCTCCTCTAAAATCAGGATAATCATTATCAATTTTCGACCATTGTGGTGAATCAGCCGGATGTCGAAACTTTCCATCAATAATTATTTCATCTTCATGCCAAGTCAAGTGTCTTGCATCAGTTTCACTATGAAACATGCATCTAAATCTCAGAATTATAGGAAAATACCATAAGACTTTTGCCGGAGACAATTTTTTCTTATATCGAGATAAACCGCATTTAGGACACTCATTTAACGATGCATATTCGTTTCGAAACAAAATGCAATCATTTGGACAAACATGTATCTTATCATAGCTCATGCCAATAGAGCACAACATTTTTTTGGCCGCATATGTTCGATCAGGAAGAACATTATCCTTCGAAAGCATGTCTTTCATAAGAACTAATAACTCTAAAACTTTTCTCCGACCATCTGTTGCCTGCCTTTAAGTTGTACAACTTTAATACTGCGGACAGTCTTGTGAATTTAGTGCAACCTTTATACAATGGTTTCTCTGCATCGCTTACCAACCTCGTAAACATTTTGGGACAATCTTGAAGATCTTCTTCAAGTGCTTCTGCAATCTCTTCGACACGATCACAATCCTATGTATCTCTGCCACTGTCGTCTGAAGCATATGTAGTACTATCCCCCGGTTCAACATTCCCGTTACTTTTTCTCACCATAAAGTATCCAACATGTATAACTTCGATCAATTCCATTCCTCAGTAAATGTGATTCCAATCCAACTGGGTCAACCTGACCCCCATAACAACAACCCAAGCAAGGACATTTCATTCGACTGGGATTTTCGGCATGTTCAACAGCAAACATAATGAATTATAATACCTCGTTCTCATACTCTTTTGACAATCGATAGGAAGACATCCATTTTTTATCCATGGTTTTACTACTAAGTAGCCTAAACAAAAAAATACTTAAAAAAAGGACAGAGACTAAAAAGCTTAATACCAATTAGGCATATTCATCGAAAATAAAAATACTATAATTATTCAAGCAACTATAGCAAATTAAAATAACACTAAATACCTATAGAGAAGTCAGCAACTTCTGAAACCACACAGTGTAATATTCTTGGAAATGCTCAGAAACTCCACTCTTCACAAGTAACCTATATAAATGATCAATTAATTTTATTATAATAAAAAAATCTATAGATTAAGAATTACATTAGAATATTTATACAACATTAAACATATATGTATACACCATTAAATAATGACTAATATTCTTTTTAACATATATTTTACTAATAAAACAATATTAAATATATATATTTAACATATATTAAACAATATTTTTAACATATATATTATCGTTTCTATTCTATATTATCACTAATATTTATATTATCATTTCAACTTTATATTATCATCAAATAACAACTTATATTATAAACTTTACACCATCAACTATATGGGTTCTTTCAATTTCATTTTCAACTATATGTGAAGTGCTTTCAATTTTAACACTATAAGTGTTATTACGACAACTTCTCAAACCAAAATGCATAGCTCGATTAATTGTATAGGAACATATTTTCTCTCAATAAATACATGAAATATTCATTGTGACATTTACACAAACACCTTACATGCAAAACTCATTGTGACATTTTCACAAACACCTTACATGCAAAAACCACATGCCATACAAAACATAGCATAATGCAACATTATCAACACTAAATCAACACTAAATCAACACTATCAACTAAACCAAATGCAACATTATATATCAACATTATCAAATATATCAAATATATCAAAAATCATACCTAGAGGAGAAGAGAACCTTGGTTGTGAATGGAAGAAAGAATGAAACAGTCTTGAATGGAAGAAGGATGAGAATCTTGAAGAAAGAATGCAAAGATTTTGTCAAGAATCAAACAAAAATAGCTCGTGAAAAAGGATTTTGTTCGTAACTGTGTTGTTGTGTGAAAATGGGTTTTGGTAAAATAACAACGTTATTGTAATAGAAATGCTGGGCGCATGTTTTATTTTTTTTATAACATGACTTTAGGAAGCGCTTTGAGAAAGTGCTGCTTAATCCCACCCTTTGTAACACCCCAATTCTATCCGACAATTATAAATGTAAATCAGAGTTATAAAATTCAAACAACTGAATCAGGATGCCACAAATTCAACTTAAAAACCATTGCATTCAACATGGATACATAACACTTTAAAACTCTGGATGAACCAACAGCAAAATAAATTAATCTTTTAAATCAACAACTCGAACAACTACGCAACAGAATCTTAATAACATCTTTATCCAACATTAAAGCAACTTCTGAATGACAAGTACTTAACAATAATCATCTTAAAGTTCAACAATTGAAATAATAAACAACTAAACATCAAGCGTTCATCCCCCCGAGTGTTACATATCAGAGCAATGACACCGATTCGAACTACTAAAGGTAAACTACCTTCACTCTGGATTACTTGCACGTTACCAACACCAGGTGTTGTACCCCAAAATTTTCCCTCTCATTCTTCAGGAAATCATCCTGGATTCTCAGAGTCCCTCTGAAACAAATCCAAGTCCTGAATTATCATTTCTTCCCAAGCAAACCATTTACAAGAGCAAAATGATCACACAAGCTCTAAAGGCAACGCTTTATCTTGAAAAATTAAATTCTAAACATTTGGAATTTTTCTCTAAAAATGGGTGTTTAAGAAGAAAATAGCGCTTCAGAACTTCTGGACCAAACTCTAGACAGAAACGGTCAGAAGTTGCAAGCTTGGCTCAATGCAGTCAGAAGTTGGCTCTTCAGCAGCTACATCAACTCAGTCAGAAGTTGCAAACGTGGTTCAACATGTAAGCCTCAAACATAACATGGCTCTTTCAGCAATTACGCAAGTTCAGCCATAGTTTGCTAGAGGAATGCAAAGGAAGCAAGGAAGTCTGAAGGCTCCTTCAGAACATGCTGAAGTCAGAAGATGAAAGGGTCAGAAGAGTGGGTGTTACACTGACACAGAATCTCTAAGTCCAGGATTTCCAGAAGCAAATCCAAGGAACGTGTCAGAAAGTCAGGAGAATCCCCAAAATTTGCTGAGACAGCAAGAGGCCAAGACCAGAGCATGGTTTACATTGTTTTTTGGTAAAGCAGAACTGCTGGTTCAAGTTTTTCTCCTATTACCAGAATTTTGGTGTTGATAAGTCTCATCACCATTTAATGCTCATTAATGCTCCCAACCACTCCTGAACATTCATCCAAGGGGTCTCTTCACGTGTGGCTTGGTAAACGCCTTTATGCAGGCTTAGGCATGGGTATACGCGCCACCGTCCACCTATAGAGGTCACTTCTCCCCAATCCTTGCCTGCTGTTCCAGCCTAGGCTGAAAGGCTATCCATTATCACAACTTTCCAGGAACTTCTTTCAAAAAACAATTCAACCTCTATTGACGCCTTTAATGTTCAAGAATCCACAAGAGCTTTGCCTATAAATAGAGCACCATTGACCACTAAGAAGGGGGTCAAAAAAACCAGAAAAAAATTTCTAGAAGAGAAACAGAAATTTTTAGCAAGAAAGTACTGTGAAACTCTGTCAAAAAAATCTTAGTGTTTCAAAAGCTTCAAACACAACTTTGAACTTCCTACCTCCAAACTTCTTCAATACCCAGCTTTCTTTGTGACTAAAGAACACCCTTTCATCCTCTGACCATACATACACATACACCTTCATCTGCCCCTTTCAAAAAAGAACCCGTCCAGAACACCATCAGAGCTAAAAGCTAGCTCTCATTCACAAACTTTTCCAACAGCCAGGTAAGCACCTGCTGACCTTCATCACGCTGCTAAGCATCATCCGCTTTGCATGCTCAAATAAACATAATGTAAATATCATGTTGCTGCTGTCTGTGTTCTGAGGATTTTCATACCTCATAACTTTTAAATAGGAGGTGAGTCAGCGTAGAACCTACCTGTGACCTTGTTGGTTCTGTCTCCTGAAACACTTTGACATTTGCTGAAGCTGTTCCAAACTTGTTTTCTGTTTTGTGGAAAAATAACAAAATTGCAGATGTTCTGACTAGCACAGGGAGAAGCCAAGTGCTGACTTTGACGTTAGCACATCTGAAGCCTGTTTTGCTGTCAATAATATCAGAACTTCTGAGAATTATTGTATTTCCAGCAGGATCAAAACTTCTGATATCCCCACTAACAAACTTTTGTCTTGCAGCACATGGGGGTCAGAACTTCTGATCTTCCCACTAACAGGTTTCTGTTTTGCAGGTGCCAGAGTCAGAAGTTCTGACTCATACAGTTTAACCAAAAGGTTGATAATCTGGCAGCGGGCCTGAGTCAGAACTTCTGATGACCTCTCAGTAGCGCGCTGACTCCCTCTCTCTTTCTCTCTATCTTGCTTTTTGTTATTTTCTTGTTTTATCTATTTTTCTCGTTGAACCACCCCATGTACAAATATGTATCCCCACCCCCTAATTGCTGTAATAGCGTAGGATTTTATATTTCTGCTTTTTATTGCTTTCAAATATAAATGCTAGTAATTAGGATGTGTATGGAAAGATAAAATCAATGAAATAGAAAATCCTAATTCAAAGATAAACTCTTGTATGCAATAAAACAAACTTGCACACCTACACCCCTAGGGTTACATCCACTTGTTGCCTTTAAAAATGGGCCATGTTTGCATGTCAAAGTACTTTGGCAAAACAAAAAGACAAAAACAAACAAAAATAATCATAGTCCCTCGATGACACTATCGGAGTCGCCTAAACAAAATGATCATAGTCCCTCAAGAAAATTGCCAAAATACTTGACACTATTGCTTTCATGGTCTATACGATGACCCGCGCCCGTTCCGTTTACATCCTAACACAAGGTTGTTCACCAAATACAATGGTGAAACAACACTGTTAAAAGGGTTAAAAACATAAGGAAAGATCTTTGAGTAAAATAGGGTAGACAACTCTTAGTTACTTGATCAAACTTGCAAAGAAAACATCCTTGCTACTTTTCAAAAACACACATCACAACACAATTTTCAAACAACTTTCAAAACATTGAAACATCTTTTCAAAAAGACACACACCTTTGTAAAACATTCAAACAAGAATTGTTACAATGGTTGCCTAGACAAGGCATCTTTTTCAAAACATTTTTAAAAACCACACACACAAAGCACCATTTCAAACAAATGAAAAAGCAAAGCAAGTGATCTAAGCAAGTAACTAAGAGCCCATGGATAACCATGGATAGAAAGGGTGCTAATACCTTCCCTTTCTATAATCTACTCCCCGAACCCAAGAAAACATCTCAAAGGTTTTTCCTGTGCTTTTTTTAAACCTTTCCTTTAGGATAAAATAAAAAGTCGGTGGCGACTCTTGCTAAACCGAACATTTGCGAACAAAAAACGCAAATCCCCAAGTCAGTTCTCCCACCGTATCATAAAACTGGCGACTCTGCTGGGGAAATACTTTAAAAGTGGAGTAACCTTAGGGCCTAGATCACCCTTTTGCATGACTAATTGTTTGCTTTGATTGCTTTACATTTTGGTTCCCCTGTTTGGGCTTGAAATCCTACACCCGGATTTGGGAAACATTCATAGATAGCATTACGTTGTGGAAACTGTGCGGGGTATACCGACACGGTTGAAGCAATAGCTATATTAGTGCGACATATTTGTGAGTACCGGTAATCCTTGAGTTCAATCAAGGAGAGTACGGGGCCGCTGAGTGATGTCACTAAGCACTAATGACCTAGAACCTTACTTGACCATCTTGGCCTTTTATTAGGGGTAGTGAGATGACCGGCTTTGGTGCAGTCCGAAGTTGGTAGATACTCGATACTACACTAATTGAGGGTTATTTTCTTGGAATATTTTGGTCGCTAGTTAAGTGGCTAAACCAAAACGATGAACATGGAAAACAATCCAATGATATTGAGCTCCTTAGAACCCGGTTACTATTTAGGACTGGTTTTAAGCCAACTACACTCAAGAGGGTACTTGCCTATGAAACCCCATGCAAGCCTGAAACTAGGGATTTGTGTGACTTGCTTGTACATGTGTTTGTGCATACATCATGAACATCATAAAGCATCATATGCATCCACTAACCATTTCAAGGGTTTGGATCTTCATCTTTGTTCTTGTTTTGTAGGTCATGGAAATTCTTCGCAGGAAAACCATCCAAGTCAACCTTGTGAGAATCCCTCCTCAACTCAAGGAGCTTACATCCAGAATTCCGGAAAGTTCTCTCTTCAGTGAAAGACATGGTAGACTTCTCAACCTAGTCAACACCAGCATTGAAGAAGACATGGTGAAAGTGCTGTTCCAGTTCTTTGACCCCCTTCACCACTGTTTCACCTTTCCCGACTACCAATTGGTGCCTACTTTGGAGGAATTTTCTCAACTCCTGAGAATTCCTATTCTTAATCAACTACCCTACAATGGTACGGAAAAAGAACCAAAGCCTGAAGATGTTGCTCAAGCACTACACTTGCAACCATCTGACATCAAGGGGCATTGGGAAACCATAAGTGGTGTCATGGGCTTCTTGGAAAAGTTCTTGTTTGAGAAGGCACAAGAGTGTTGGAATTCTTTGGATCTACAAGCCTTTGAAGAAATTGTGGCACTCCTCATTTATGGGTTGGTCTTGTTCCCAAATCCTGACCAACTTATAGACGTGAATGCTGTCAAGATCTTCATATCCAGGAATCCCATACCTACCTTACTTGGGGACATCCTCCACTCATTTTACACACGAACAATGAGGAAGAGAGGTGTTCTCATGTGCTGTACTCCTCTCCTTGCAAGGTGGTTTATTTCTCACCTTCCACAATCAGTTTTGAAGAACGAGCAAGGTTGAAGGTGGTCACAACGATTGATGACCCTCACACATTCTGATGTACATTGGTGTTCTCGGTCCAGAGAAAATGTCATCATCATCGATCGCTGTGGTGAGTTCCCTAATGTTCCATTACTTGGCATTAGGGGAGGCATTACCTACAACCCCTGTCTAGCCTTAAGACAATTTGGATATGCACGGAGGGATGGCCCTCATGACATGCTGATTCCTGACCTAGTTTTTGACTTCCACAACGATGCACAAGGACTTCGCCAAAGATTCATCAGAGCTTGGAGGATGCCTAACAAGGTGGATAGCAAGACACTGGGGCACAAGAACTCCATCCCTCTTGAGCCTTACCTCAAGTGGGTACGAACCCGCGCCCAGAGTCTTATGATGCCCTAACCTCATATTCTCCCTTTGATTAAAGAGCCTGTTAAGGAAGGATAGGTTCCATACACCATCCTACATCCTGACATGCCAACATCATGGGAGGAAATGCAGAAGAGTTGGATCCAACTCAAGGAAGAAAGGGATACCTTTGAAGCCAACTTCTACGCCAGTGAGAAGAAGGTTTTGGAGCTTACCCGCCGACTTCACGAGGAGGAGACCCTCAACACTTACATCGCACCAAAGAGGATGCACAACGTCTTTTTACCTTAAGAAGTTTTTGTAATATTTGGCCCATGGGGCATTTATGTACTGACAAAATTTCTTCTTATTAACATGACGTGTGTTCTTTTTGTCTGCAACAATTTTGAATTTCTAAACCCTTGAATGCATTACATGAATAAATATATCATTCATCATATGCATAAACAGGTCTTCACACCAGGTTTCCTTATCTTTCTGCTGTTTATTTCAGTAAGATGGATATTGAGCAGACGGTCAAAGATCTGCATGCACAAAACTCGCAGTTCCAACAGCTCCTTATGACCTTGGCAAAGGGTCAGGAGGATCTTAAAGCACTGTTAGGGAATAAAGAGCAAGAAAAAGGAAAAAAGAAGACGAAAAGAGTTGGGGTAGATACACTGGGAAGAAGATTTGAGAATGAAGCTAGGAGAGTTCTTGAATTCCCCTCCACATCTGATGAAGGGACCGGTAAGGGAAAAGGAGCTGCATTACCTTCTGAGTCCGAGGCTGAAGAGGAAGAGGTTGAGGAAGATGAAGATTATTCAGAGCAGCAATACTCGCCAGCGGACGATAGATATAAAAACTTGGAGGATAGACTGGAAGCTATGGAGCTACAAAGGGTTCCCGGGCTAGATTTTGAAGAATTGGGATTGATTGCTGGGATTGTTATCCCTCCCAAGTTCAAGGTGCCAACTTTTGCAAAATACGATGGTCTGTCTTGCCCAAAAATGCACCTGAGGTCGTATGTCAGAAAAATTCAACCTCATTCATCCGATAGAAATCTTTGGGTACACTTCTTCCAGGACAGCCTGTCTGGTACACAGCTGGATTGGTTTTACCAACTTGAGAGGTCAGAGGTGCATAGTTGGGAGGATTTGGCAGCTTCCTTTTATCGCAAGTATCAATATAACGCTGACTTGGCGCCAACCCGTACTCAGTTACAAGGTATGGGGATGGCCACAAATGAGGAATTCAAAGAATACGCCCAGAAATGGCGTGACTTGGCCAGAAGGGTACAACCACCGCTTTCAGATAGGGAGCTAGTTGATATGTTCTTGGGGACCCTATCTGGCCCTTTCTTCAACCATTTGATCGAGAGCTCTTCTGCAAGGTTTACTGAACTAGTTCTGACTGGCGAAAGGGTGGAAGCTAGTATTAAGAGCGGGAAAATTCAAAGGGATGCCTCTGCCTCCACAACTGTTAAGAAACCGTTCCCGGCCAAGAAGGAAGCAGCTGTTGTGTACTCTCAAAAAGGATTGGGAAGAACTGAGCACCGGCCGACTGTAGGGGCCGTGATGATTCAAAATTCGTCAAATGATCAGCCTCGTAACAATCAGTCGAGACCAAATCAGCAACGGGTAGAACGGCCACAACGGCAGTTCACCCGCATCAACATGATGCCTGCACAAGTTCTTCCCCATTTGTTGAAACTAAATCTCACCAGTATTAGAGAAGCACCAAAGGTTGTGAATACCACTTCCCCACATTATCATCCCAACACAAAGTGTGCCTATCATTCTGACAGCGCCGGGCATGACACCAACGATTGCTGGGCGCTTAAGAATAAAATTCAAGATTTGATAGATGCTTAAGAGGTTGAGTTCGACGCCCCGGAGAAGCCGAATGTGATCTCCACTCCGATGCCAAAGCATGGTCGCACTGTCCATGCTGTTGAAGAAGATCTGTTTGTTTCTACTGTTGATGATCTAATAACTCCACTACTGACAATCAAGTTAAATCTGTTGAAGGCTGGGATCTTCCAAGGTTGTGAAGAAGATTGCTACTTTTGTTCCTCCCTACCAACCGACTGTCCATTGCTGAAGACAGGCATCCAATGCCTAATGGACAACCAACAAATTCTTTTCGAAAAAACTCCCGTTACTCCAACCCTTATCAATGATGTTTCAATAATAACCATTTCCACCAATCTTTCCAAGGTCCCCAAAAGGCCTGTTAAGATTACATACGCTCTGAAGATTGTACCCTTGAAGATAACCATGCCTGGGCCCGTCCCATACGAATCTGACAAATAAATACCGTGGAATTATGGCGGAGAAATCTACTACCACTGTGTTAAACAAATCGAGATAACTAAAGAGAGCTCTGACGAAGAAACTGCCGACATTGGAAATATTGCCGGTACGAGCAAAATTACCCGAAGTGGAAGAATTTTCTCTCCAGAGATTGCCCTTCCAAAGGCGATCTTTGGACCCTCAGCTGCTCCCAAGGTTACCCCTGCACCGGTAAAACTATCTGCAAGAACGCCAATGATTGAAGAAGCTGTTACTCCTGTGGTTGTCCCTTATGATGCTGCCAATGATAAGGGGAAAGGGATCCAAGAAGAGCTCGTCAGGACGAGGGCTCAGCCATTGGTCATCCCTGAGACCTCTAAAAAAGAGATGGAGGAGATTCTGAAAATAATTAAGAAGAGTGATTATGATGTGGTGGAGCAACTGGGGCAAACCCCCTCAAAGATCTCCATGTTAGCTTTGCTGCTTTGTTCGGAGGCTCATGCCAAAGCTTTGATAAGGTTTTTGAAGACAACCCATGTGCCCCAAGAAACCTTAACTGATCAATTCCAGGATTGTGTAGCCAGCCTCACCACCGACAACGACCTAGGTTTCTCTGATGCTGACCTGACTCCGAAGGGAAGAAAGCACAATGACGCACTGCATGTGTCAGTTGAATGCCGAGGAACCACTCTCGCCCATGTCTTGGTCGACACTGGTTCTTCTCTAAATGTGATGCCTAATAAGGCTCTGGACCGGTTGGATTGTGAAGGCTTGGAGCTGAAACCAAGTAATATCATTGTCAAGGACTTTGACGGGTCTAAAAGAATGGTGCATGGGGAGGTCGACATTCCCATTAAGGTAGGCACTGAAGTGTTCCACTCAACATTCTATGTGATGGACATCCGCCCATCATACTCTTGCTTGCTAGGAAGGCCGTGGATTCATAATGCTGGGGCCGTCACTTCTTCTCTACATCAAATGCTCAAATACCATGTTAAGGGAAAAATCATAACTGTACACGGTGAGGAGGAGTACATGATCAGTCATCTGAATTCCTTTCGGTATGTGGAAGTGGATGGCGAGTTCATCGAAACACCGTTCCATCACTTTGAGGAAGTTTCTCCCGAGGTGGCAGTAGCAAAGGCAGTAGCTGAGGTACCCAAGCAGGTGGCCAGGATGGCATCTCTGAAAGACGCAAAGGCTGCAATGAAGGAGGGGAAGAGCTCAACATGGGGTCAGTTTCCTGACTTTCCCCACAAGACAGACAAGTTTGGGTTGGGATTTACCGCTGCGGGGCAAAAGGCTATGCGTCGCTCCAAAATTGAAAAGGCACCCATCAAGATTTCTCCTCATGGGATCAATGTTGTGGAAGACAAAGATGAAGAGGGTAACTTTGAAGAGTGGATCTTCCCAACCATTGAAGGGGGACTGCACAACTGGGAGGCGAAAGACTTTGTCCCCATTACTTTCATCAATCAGTAATTTATCTTTCGAACATTTCCTGTTGGTCTGTAATAATTACTCTTAAACAATCTGCACACTATTTTTAACCTCATGCCTTGCCCGGGGCATGTAGGTCCATTTGTAAGGGCTTGATTCTCTTCATAATCATATGCCATGTTTAATGAATCATTGGACGTTTTTCATTTATAAACTGTTGTGTTCATTTTCTTTCCTTTTGCATTTTTGTTTGTTTAAGGATGGCTATCCCTTACACACACCCACACTCACAAATGCAGGTACCCATCCACTCCGGATTCCATGGGTGACTATTCTGTTGTATCCTTCAATAACTATGAAGATTTGGTCAATCAGGCTGAGTATGAAGACGACGAAGATTGTGAAGTACCGGGAGAGCTAGCCAGACTTCTACAACAAGAAGAGAGGGCCATCTTACCTCATGAAGAGTTGTTGGAAACCGTCAACTTAGGAACAGAGGAAGATAAGAAGGAAGTACAAGTGGGTGCCAATCTGGAACCGAATGTCAAGGAGCGCTTAATACAGCTGTTAAATGAATACGTTGAAATCTTCGCCTGGTCTTATGAAGACATGCCAGGGTTAGACACAGATATCGTGGTTCATCGTCTCCCTACAAGAGAAGACTGTCCATCGATCAAGCAAAAAGTCCGCCGAATGAGGCCCGACATGTCTGAGAAGATTAAAGCTGAAGTAATGAAGCAATTCAACGCTGGCTTTCTGGCTATTACATCCTATCCACAATGGGTTGCTAACATTGTGCCAGTTCCCAAAAAAGACGGCAAGGTCAGAATGTGTGTGGACTACCGGGATTTGAATAGGGCGAACCCTAAGGATGATTTTCCGCTACCACATATCGACATCTTGATTGACAACACAACTCAGCACAAGGTATTTTCTTTCATGGACGGATTCTCGGGCTACAACCAGATTAAAATGGCCCCCGAGGACATGGAGAAAACTACCTTTTTTACACAATAGGGTACCTTCTGCTACAAGGTGATGCCGTTCGTACTGAAGAACGCAGGGGAAACTTATCAACGCGCCATGGTAGCTTTGTTTCATGATATGATACATCATGAAATTGAAGTTTACGTAGACGACATGATAGCTCGATCACAAACAAAGGAGGAACACCTTGAACATTTGCAAAAGCTGTTTGCCAGGTTGAAGGAATACAAACTCAGGCTGAATCCAAGTAAGTGCACTTTTGGAGTCAGGTCTGGTAAACTTCTGGGATTTATTGTCGGCAATAAAGGCATTAAGGTCGATCCAGCAAAAGTAAAGGCTATACAAGAAATGCCTGCCCCCCGTACTGAAAAGGAGGTTAGAGGATTCTTGGGACGCTTGAACTATATTGGAAGGTTCATCTCTCACCTGACATCTACCTGTGAGCCAATTTTCAAGCTATTAAAGAAAGATCAGGTAGTCTAATGGAACGATGATTGTCAATTTGCTTTTGATAAGATCAAGGAGTATTTGCTAGAACCTCCTCTTCTGATGCCACCCGTCGAAGGAAGGCCGCTGATCATGTATCTGACTGTTTTGGACAACTCAATGGGGTGTGTACTGGGCCAACATGACAAGTCTGGTCGAAAAGAGCATGCCATTTATTACCTTAGCAAAAAGTTTATCGACTGTGAGACTCGCTACTCACTGCTCGAGAAAACTTGCTGCGCTTTGGTATGGACTGCTCGCCGACTAAGGCAGTATATGTTGACTCATACCACCTTGCTGATTTCCAAAATGGACCCGATCAAGTATCTCTTCGAGAAGCCTGCTTTATCTGGAAGAATTGCTAGATGGCAAATGATCCTGACTGAGTATGACATCCAGTATACTACCCAAAAATCTATAAAAGGGAGTGTACTAGCTGACCATCTAGCTCATCAAGCTATAGAAGATTATCAATATATGAGATTCGACTTCCCGGACGAGGACATCATGACTTTGGACAACATTGAAGGTAACGGACCGTATGACAGACCTGAAAATGGATCCCGATGGACCCTGTACTTTGATGGTGCTTCAAATGCACTTGGAAACAGTATCGGTGCGGTACTCATTTCCCCAGAAGGTTTCCATACACCTTTCACGGCCCGACTTTGTTTCAGCTGTACCAACAACATGGCCGAATATGAAGCTTGCATCTTTGGTCTCAAGGCTGCCATAGACTTGGGAATAAAATCTTTGGTCGTATTTGGGGACTCGGCTTTGGTTATCAGTCAAGTCAAAGGAGAATGGGACACCAAACATCCTAATCTTATCCCATACAAAGAACATGTCCTAACATTGTTACCTCATTTCGAGCAAATCACCTTCGAGCATTTCCCGCGAGAAGAGAATCAGGTAGCAGATGCTCTGGCTACAATGTCTTCCATGTTTAAACTCAATTGGGATAATGAGGCTCCCCAAATTACCATCGAGCGAATGGATGAACCTGCGCATTGTCATGAGATTAATACCGAAGAAGTAGTGGAACAACCCTGGTTCCATGAAATCAAAAGGTATCTCCAGACTAGAGAATATCCTGAAGAAGCTTCAGTCAACGACAAGAAGTTCTTAAGGAGATTTGCTGCCAAGTTCTTCCTAAGCAATGGCATCCTTTACAAGCGTAGCCATGATTGTGTTTTACTTCGTTGTGTGGACAAAGCTGAAGCAGAGTTAATCATGACTGAGATACACAGCGGCACATTTGGCACCCACTTGAGCGGACATACGATGGCTAAGAAGATTCTAAGGGCAGGCTACTACTGGTCTACCATGGAAGCTGATTGCCATTAACATTCCCGTATTTGCCACAAATGTCAGGTCTACGCCGACAAGGTTCATATTCCTCCTGTTCCTCTCAACGTTCTGACAGCTCCTTGGCCATTCACAATGTGGGGCATTGACATGATTGGAGAGATCAAGCCCACGACATCCAATGGACATCACTTCATCCTGGTCGCTATTGAATATTTCACCAAGTGGGTCGAAGCAGCTTCCTTCGCCTCTGTTACAAAAAATGTGGTTGCCCGCTTCATCAAGCAGAACCTCATATACCAGTATGGTGTCCCCGACAGGATCATCACAGACAACGGTACAAACCTGAACAATACTATGATCACCACTCTATGCGAACAGTTCAAGATTTATCATCACAATTCATCTCCCTATCGGCCGAAGATGAACGGTGCTGTTGAAGCTACAAAAAAAAACATCAAGAAGATCATTCATAAAATGACAGTCACCTACAAGGACTGGCATGAGATGTTACCGTTTGCTCTGCATAGATACCCTACCACGACACGTACTTCAACAGGGGGAACCCCATTTTCTTTGGTATATGGCATGGAAGCTGTCCTACCCATGGAAGTTCAGATTCCTTCTTTAAGGATTATGAAGGACTCTGGTTTGAATGAAGACGATTGGATTCAGACCCGACTTGATCAACTCAATTTGATCGACGAGAAACGACTCACTTCTGTCTTCCATGGTCAGACGTACCAAAAACGGATGATCAAGGCTTTCAACAAGAAAGTCAGACGTCAAATATATCAAGTCGGAGATCTTGTAATCAAGCGGATCATCTTACCGCAAAGTGATCCCAGGGGCAAATGGACTCCTACTTACGAAGGACCGTTTGTGATCAAGAGCATCTTTTCTGGTGGTGCAATGATTCTGACCACCATGGACGACGACAATTTGCCACACCCTGCGAACGCAGACATAGTCAAAAGATACTACGCATAAAACAACTCGACAAGTCGAAAACCCAAAAGGGCGACTTGGGCAAAAAGGGCATCCCAGTGAACCGAAAACCCGCAAGGGCGGTTCAGGCAAAAATTAGGGATAAAACAAAAAAAATCTGTACACCCGGCAAGTTGAAAACCCGAAATGGCGGCTTGGGCAAAAAAGGGTTTCCCGGTGGGTCGAAAACCCGAAAGGGCGATTCAGGCAAAAGTTAGGGAATTAAAGCGTATGACTATGTCTCGTCGGATCACTTTAAAGAACAATCTCTTCACCAACAAGCTCCGAGCTTCTAATCAATCCAATCATCGGCGGACGAAGCATTGAATGGACAAAATATTCAGAGTTATGAAGGCTATAACAGAATGGAATCCCATGGAATTGTTACACATAGCCATCTTTATTTTGTATAAAATTTTCAATTTTTACGACAACATCCTCTTACTAGGATGTCTGTCTCCTTTGTACAAAGATACTCATAAAAAGTTAATGCAAACACTTTTCCAAGTACAGAAATTTGCTTTGTCTTCTTTTGGCTTTTTACACTTATGTTTTATTTGAGAAACGTCCAATGTTTTGTTAAATAGGCATATGCATTTGAACATAATCATTTCCTTACAAATCAAGAAAGATGATTGCTGATAGGTTGAAGGTACAGATAGATATCTTGATGCCCTTTCAGAAGAAATCCCCAGCGGAATTAAACTCCAAATTCCTCAATAAAGTTAAAAATCCAGAACTTAATTCCCCAAACAGAGGTAAGCTTCAGGATCCTCAGTAGAACAAAAGCTTTCTCAAAACTGATTTCCCCAGCCAGAGAGCCTTCCAGAATCCAATTCCCCTCAGAGTTAAGTTTCAGTATCCCCAGTGGAGCCAAAGCTGTTAATCGCCGGCGAAACTAAAACTTCCAACTATCAATCCCCAGCGGAACTAGATTAGTGAACATTCTCCCCACAGAGATACTTCCCATCAAATTGAAGATTCTCAGTCTCACTTCTTCAACATGAGTCTCCCAGGTTCTGAATACCCAATAGAGATCATCAGAATTCTCATTCCCCACAAGTCACCAAGGATTTTTAATCCCCAGCAGTGGTCCTAAAATCCCTCAACAACTGAAGATCTTGCTCCCCAAGCAATCAACAATCAACAAGGATTTCTCACCCCCAGTAAACAAAGGATTTTCAATCCCCAGCTTCGGTTATGGGTTTATTTCCCCAACATTTGTCAAGGATTTATTTTCCAAAACAAATTGCATTTCAAATTGATCGGTCGTTCAAAATTTCCTTCATCACCTGCTGGAAGTTGCGGTCATCATCCAAAAAAAATTCCTTCATCACCTGTTGGAAGTTACGGTCGTTGAAATTCTGGTGTATGCCAGTCTTCAGATGTTATACTCAATGTCTAGACATTTGATGTGACATAATAAATACACTGCAAGGTAGATACCCAATTTTTCGTGATTCAGTACTAAAGAATGACAGAAGCACAGTTTATCCAAGCTGTGCCAGATATACTTTGAAGGTGCAGAGGATAGAACAACGATGTACCTAGTTCTGTTCATCTGTTGCACATGATCAGCAGAGAGCAAACAACCTTCACAGTTCTGTTTCTCCTGCACAAATATCAGCATGATGTCTTAACTTGTTCTGAGACATCATCTGTTACAACATTACAGTTTTACCTTGATATATAACAGACAGAATTATAAAGTGCTGAAGGTAAAAACACAAATCAGTTGTTAACCCAGTTCGGTGAAACACACCTACTCTGGGGGCATACCAAGCCAGGAAGAAGATCCACTATCAGCAATACTAATTCAGGACTAAACTTCACAAGTTCCCATCCTTCACTTAATCATTTACCCAGTGCAACCTATACCTAGGAACTCCTAGATAGAAACCTACCAGTTTCCATTCCTATTGCCGCAGCAACAGAAGTCTTACTCCTACTCAAGAAGTAGAGCCCTCCCACTTGGTTTCCTACATTACAATGAATATGAAGTAATGCAGAAATACTTAGACTTGCTTCATAGCTTCGTCCAAGAACACTCAAACCCTTACCTACAGGTATCGAGTTACACACATGGTAACCTTGGCACAGACCGACAGGTTTACCTAACAAAACACCCCCAATGTTACATTGTGTGAGGCTTACAAACCCTAGGTTACAATCTGCTATTTATAACCTATTACCCAACTGGATTTGGGCCTTCAAAATCTCAGCAAGCTTTTCTCCTTGCTGTTATAACTCAGCAGCAAACTTCTGCTATAATCAAGGTCTTCAATCTTCTAGTTCCTAAAATATCTCCATATTTAGAAACAATATTTTCTTCAAATATTCTGATTGATTCTTGATTGATCTTCAGATTCTCCATAAGAAACGCCACATATATTCTCAGAGTATTTAAGTACCAGAACTGTAATTGAATTACCAATTCTGTTGACGTGATGTCAAGTCAGGTGTCATGACATTACATCTAACATGTTGACCTAGATGTTGAACTTCTTCAACACAACAAATAACCTCTTTCATAATTTAGATCACTTAAAATAGTTAGGTTACAAGTCACAGCTGTTACAAACATTCAACATATAACATAGTTACTTAATTAGTACTTAATTTCAGGCGCGATGTCATATGCTGATGTTGTGACATCTTACATAACATGTTGGTCCAGATGTTGAACTTCTCCAACCCAACATATTAAAACAACAGAGGGAATATGGGTAAACTTGCTTTCTTATTTGTTTTACAAATGAAGCCAACTCTCCAGCCAGGGCACTTACAATCTCCCCCTTTGGAAAATTTTGGCTAAAACAAATAAGTGCAAGTTGCATTTTGGGACCAGGCCACAACACAGTTGAGATGTTACAACATCTTGTCCAACATCTTCTTTGTAGAGGCTGATGTCCTTTGAGAAAACAACAAACCTCTATCCCTCATCTGTGAGCCACTCCAAGCCATCGATGGCCCAAGAGGATTTCTTTTCTCAAGATTATTGTTGATAATCTTGATACTGATTACTTGTGATCATGTAACTCAGATCACAAGTCACAACTATCCTCTTAACTCAGAACACAAGACACAAACAAAGTCACTTACTTGTGATCATATTGCTTTCACCTGAGTCTCGTTGGACATTGCCGTCTGTTGCTTTCACCTGAGTCTCGCCTGAGTCTGGGTCCCTATCTTTCTCCCCCTTTTTGGCCAGAATTTGACAAAGACTGCCCATACAGATCCATACCCATGCACAATTTTCCCAGATGCTAACAAACTTCATATTGCTGAAACCCTCTGATGAAGAGAAAGAATAGAGAGAGTCTTCATAAATAATGCAACTTTGGCATAGATAGTAACGATCTTGGTACTTTACTCTGACAGTTTCAGTACCCTAGGACTGGTTTTAATGCAGGTACCTACCCTTGGGTTTGACCCTTTGACCATTGTCAGGATGAAGTATGTCTTGCCCTTTTTAAAACAGACATTTGTCTTTTAGAACCGACTACTCCCTTTATGTACTTGTCTTAGGATCCCCTATCCAATAAACATCGTTGGCATGTTACACTCTGCCTCAGTTATATAATACCTTTATTAGATGACAAGTTATCACCTAAACATTCCAGCTCACTAAACTGCTTCATAATGAGACACAACCGCCCTGTTTTCTTAGCAGATGAAAACACGCTCAAATCCTATGTCGTCATACATTCTGCTATTTTCATATTAGCAGTTTGAAACTATTCCATTTTCACAAAGAGGATGGTTACTCCCTATGAGTCATATAGCTGTACACACATGGGTTTATTAATAATAATCCACACTTCATCCAATTTTCCTCCTGTCTGTAGTTTTAGAGGAAATTAGGAACAATGTCATTACCAATGTGATGACATTCGGTCAGACATAGTCCTCTTCAGTCTTGAACACATCATCCCAATAGTTAATAAGGTGCCACACTTTATATCCTACGAGTTTGATGAAGTCCTTTCGTACAAACCAATACTCCCCCTGTTAGGGACAATCACTTCTCCTCATGGAAACAAGTAGGTCACATTCAATACTCAGTTGGACCTTCAAGACAACTTCTGATTCAAAGTAAATAAGACCCCTTGATGAATGGAAAACATAAGACGCATCTTCATGTATTCAAGAGCGCACCCTCTGTTCAACAATATTGGTTGAACACATTCATACTCTGAATCAAACTTTCTCGATAATAATCAGCTGCCACATGTTGATTATCTTGATTCTCTGAATCCACTGCTGAGATAGACCAAATGCCACTGTTTGATTATCTCCTTCATGAAAAAAAATCAAATGCCACCTTTTGACTTCTCCATGTTTATCAGACTTCTCCCAAAGATATTCTGATCTTCCAATTGAAATTTGAACTTCAAGCTACAAGTTATCACAAAAGGCTTAGATACACTAAGACAGGAACATGTAACATCTTCTCCACCCAACAACTCCAAAGAGCTGCAAAGAGACGATCTTTTTGAAGTATCCAACCTTCAACTTCGTAGATCATCCTATCTTAAGTTGATGTGCCACTTCACCAACCAAGAATCTGATGTTGAACCAAATGTCACAACATTATGTTATAACATCTAGTTGTTGAATTCAGCTCCTTCTCTAATTTACTTCCTTACCTAGATCAGAACCAGACTGATCCAAGTAACCATCATCAAGATTATGATGTCTTCTTCTTCTTGTAGCTTCGAGTCTGAACACGTTTCCAGGAAACCTTTTCAAGGATCAAATGATTTTGCTGTCACCAAAGAGATAGCTCTAAAGCATCACTCTTCCTGTGATTCTTCACAGGGTCTAGAAGAAGGAATGTTCCCACATCTTTAAGAACATCAGTTATCTTGAACTCCAAGGATAATCAATTTAAATACTTGTACTTGTCACGAATAGCAATTGATCATAAATCCTTCCCATTATCCTGTAAGATACTTTCACCATTTGAATACTTTGACATACTCTTCGTGTGTTAATATCTTCTTCTTGCAAGCACTTTCTTTGAGAGACCAAGGAGTTGAGATATCTAGGTTCTCTGAACAAACTCTACTCACCTTAACAGATTTGAAACTCCTACCAGATCAGATTCATCCTTAGGAATGAGAGAGATGAATCCTTCCTTGCAAATATGTCACACAACACCCAGAACCCATGTGACATAGGTCAACAGCCAGCTAAACACCAGGATGAACTAATGTGAGGAGGTTAACCAAATCTCCCCCTCAAACTACCAATCATGGAAGCTCCACACAAAATATCCATGCATTGTACACAAATGTCTCGACATGACATATGACATCCCTACCAGATTCAAGTAATTCCAAGAGTTATACCTGTTCATACTCCAATCACACCAATCAGACTTCAGCTGACCTTAAGTACTTCAGAGAAGACAACAACACCAATCATCAGCAGATATGTATTGCTAGAACATACTACCTTAACCAAATTCTGAGTCTTCAAATTCTCACATCTTGAAAGATCTTCCACTTTTAATCATGATGTTTAAATGACAAGATTCATGATCCCAATCTACTTCTATGAAGGAGCAATAATGCTGCACCATTATTAACTTTTATTAACCAATGAGCTTGTCTTTCTTCACACCATAGTACTCCAGGGAACAACTGCTCAGCCCTGATCAATGTCACATCTCAACCAGCTTCACTTCTAGAGTTCTGACTCCTAACAGTAACCTTCGGGAGCACACAGACATAGTTGACTCTACCATTGTCAACTTTGCACAAACAGATGTCTCCTCTTCCAGGTCAGGAGTAGGTCCCAAACAAAAGTATCCCTTTGTTTGACACCCAAAACATATGCTCTTCAACTAGTAGCTGCATGCATTCTGAACGAAGAACGTCTTCATGAGTGGACTTGAGAGGACTCAAGTATCGGTGACATCTTCAATACCTTATGTTGAATTCTTGAATACTGTAGCCTTCAATCCACAAGAGGGGAAACACATCAGAGCTTGAGTTTTGCCAAGTATTACACAGCAGAAGAACATAATACAACTCAATCTTTGCACACACACTTTAGGCGTACACAAATCCTAGGTTTGAAAATAAATCAAACCTAGAGCAGCTACCACACAACCAGGCCAAATGCCAATCACACAGTTCCTGTCATGAATAGTCCATCCTCCCACTTTAAGGGACCATTCAGGGAAATAATAAACCTTTCCAGGTTACAATCTCCAGTACTAAGATTGACCTTGCAGATACCAGAAAGTATCACCCATGGATCTCATCCAGAAACCGAACAGGATGCCTGCTCTGATACCAATTGAAATTCTGGTGTATGCCAGTCTTCAGATGTTATACTCAATGTCTAGACATTTGATGTGACATAATAAATACACTGCAAGGTAGATACCCAATTTTTCGTGATTCAGTACTAAAGAATGACAGAAGCACAGTTTATCCAAGCTGTGCCAGATATACTTTGAAGGTGCAAAGGATAGAACAACGATGTACCTAGTTCTGTTCATCTGTTGCACATGATCAGCAGAGAGAAAACAACCTTCACAGTTTTGTTTCTCCTGCACAGATATCAGCCTGATGTCTTAACTTGTTCTGAGACATCATCTGTTACAACATTACAGCTTTACCTTGATATATAACAGACAGAATTATAAAGTGCTGAAGGTAAAAACACAAATCAGTTGTTGACCCAGTTCGGTGAAACACACCTACTCTGGGGGCATACCAAGCCAGGAAGAAGATCCACTATCAGCAATACTAATTCAGGACTAAACTTCACAAGTTCCCATCCTTCACTTAATCATTTACCCAGTGCAACCTATACCTAGGAACTCCTAGATAGAAACCTACCAGTTTCCATTCCTATTGCCGCAGCAACAGAAGTCTTACTCCTACTCAAGAAGTAGAGCCCTCCCACTTGGTTTCCTACATTACAATGAATATGAAGTAATGCAGAAATACTTAGACTTGCTTCATAGCTTCGTCCAAGAACACTCAAACCCTTACCTACAGGTATCGAGTTACACACATGGTAACCTTGCCACAGACCGACAGGTTTACCTAACAAAACACCCCCAATGTTACATTGTGTGAGGCTTACAAACCCTAGGTTACAATCTGCTATTTATAACCTATTACCCAACTGGATTTGGGCCTTTAAAATCTCAGCAAGCTTTTCTCCTTGCTGTTACAACTCAGCAGCAAACTTCTGCTATAATCAAGGTCTTCAATCTTCTAGTTCCTAAAATATCTCCATATTTAGAAACAATATTTTCTTCAAATATTCTGATTGATTCTTGATTGATCTTCAGATTCTCCATAAGAAACGCCACATATATTCTCAGAGTATTTAAGTACCAGAACTGTAACTGAATTACCAATTCTGTTGACGTGATGTCAAGTCAGGTGTCATGACATTACATCTAACATGTTGACCTAGATGTTGAACTTCTTCAACATAACAAATAACCTCTTTCATAATTTAGATCACTTAAAATAGTTAGGTTACAAGTCACAGCTGTTACAAACATTCAACATATAACACAGTTACTTAATTAGTACTTAATTTCAGGCGCGATGTCATATGCTGATGTTGTGACATCTTACATAACATGTTGGTCCAGATGTTGAACTTCTTCAACCCAACATATTAAAACAACAGAGGGAATATGGGTAAACTTGCTTTCTTATTTGTTTTACAAATGAAGCCAACTCTCCAGCCAGGGCACTTACAGTCGTCAAAGATCAAATTCTCACAAAATTCAAGTTATGAAGCCCAGATTTGACCGGATAGTATCTTGATCTCTACAGCATATTGTGAAGCCCGGATTACGACCGAATAACAATATCAGACTACCGCAAATCCTGGATTACGACCAGATAGTGGTATCTCCTAAGAGAAAGCTATGAAGCCCGGATTCGACCAGATAATAGTTTAATCCCCAACAAGTTTCTATGAAGCCTGGATTACGACCAGACAGCAGCCAAGAATACTACGAAGCCTGGAATCGACTAGATAGTGGTATATCTTTAACACAAGCCGTGAAGCCCGAATTCGACCGGATAACAGCTCAACAAGTTATTGTGAAGCCTGGATTATGACCAGATAGCAATACAAGTCTCTGTGAAGCCTGGATTACGACCAGACAGCAACCAAGAATACTACGAAGCCTGGAGTTGACCAGATAGTGATATATCTTTAACACAAGCCGTGAAGCCCAGATTTGACCGGATAGCAGCTCAACAAGTTATTGTGAAGCCTGGATTACGACCAGATGGCAATACAAGTTTCTGTGAAAGCCTGGAGATCAAACAGATAACAGTTAATCGTTAACAGAATGAAGACTCTCGTCCTTGAATCCCCAGTAGATTGGCATACAACCCAAGCTCCTGAGTCTCCAACAGTGGTCCCAGGACTTCTCATTTTCAGCGATCAAAAGATTCTTGCTTTCCCCTGCAGCAGTCAAGGATTAACTTTCCCCGGCAGCAGTCAAGATTCTATTATCTCCGGCTATCCAGGATTCATCTATCCTCAGTGAGATGGCTCATCAACTTACATGCGCATTCATTACATTCACATCATAAACGTTGATATAACATATATATTGCATCACACATACCATGCAACATAACTTTGTGTTTTAACTAACATTTTATCCTTTTCAGGATAAGATTAAAAGGCTATCGCTAACAATTAGTCAGATACAGTATGGATACACTCCAGACACGGTGGTCATTCTATTACTCATTCAGAACTTCAAGTCAGATACAGTACGGATACACCCCAGACACGGCGGTCATTCTACTACTCATTCAGACTACAGCAATCAGATACAGACTAGATACGCTCCAGAAACGGCAGCCATTCTATCTCTCATTCAGATTCATTTATCAACTTCAAGGTCCAGTGCATTCCAAACCCGGATACCATTCTGGCCCATACAATTTGATTCTCCCCAGTGCATTCGCCACGGTTGCCATTCTGTCACTCATTCCGAATTTATTCCCAACACACAGTTGCTCCATACACAAATATTCCTCTCTCATCCAAATACATTACAGATACACTTCAGGCACGGCAGTCATTCTGATATTCATTCTACATTCAAACACAGTTACAGCTCAGATACGCCCCAGACGCGGAGGCCATTCTTTTGCTCATATGAATTCAGTCTCCAGATACAGTTCGAATGCATTCCAGACACGGATACCATTTTGATACTCATTCTTTTAACTTACAACATTGCAAGTTACCAAAGATTCTTGGATGGCATCTTTAAGCCCATCTCCGGCAAGATTCTACCGTCTCCAAATGGAATCTTTAAGCCCATTCCCTCAACTATGCTTTGGACGAGTGCAAATTTACGGGCACTCTAGTGTCCAATCCTCTTTTACCTTTGAGTCGCGAAAGGAAAACTTGCCAATCTAACTCTTCAGGTTCAAGAAGATTGAACAGGGGCAGCTGTTGTACCCCAAAATTTGCCCTCTCATTCTTCAGGAAATCATCCTGGATTCTCAGAGTCCCTCTGAAACAAATCCAAGTCCTGAATTATCATTTCTTCCCAAGCAAACCATTTACAAGAGCAAAATGATCACACAATCTCTAAAGGCAACGCTTTATCTTGAAAAATTAAATTCTAAAAATTTGGAATTTTTCTCTAAAAATGGGTGTTTAAGAAGAAAATAGCGCTTCAGAACTTCTGGACCAAACTCCAGACAGAAACGGTAAGAAGTTGCAAGCTTGGCTCAACACAGTCAGAAGTTGGCTCTTCAGCAGCTACATCAACTTAGTCAGAAGTTGCAAACGTGGTTCAACACGTAAGCCTCAAACAGAACATGGCTCTTTCAGCAGTTACGCAAGTTCAACCAGAGTTTGCTAGAGGAATGCAAAGGAAGCAAGGAAGTCTGAAGGCTCCTTTAGAACATGCTGAAATCAGAAGATGAAAGGGTCAGAAGAGTGGGTGTTACACTGACACAGAATCTCTATGTCCATGATTTCCAGAAGCAAATCCAAGGAACGTGTCAAAAAGTCAGGAGAATCCCCAGAATTTGCTGAGACAGCAAGAGGCCAAGACCAGAGCATGGTTTACGTTGTTTTTGGTAAAGCAGAACTGTTGGTTCAAGTTTTTCTCCTATTACCAAAATTTTGGTGTTGATAAGTCTCATCACCATTTAATGCTCATTAATGCTCCCAACCACTCATGAACATTCATCCAAGGGGTCTCTTCACGTGTGGCTTGGTAAACTCCTTTATACAGGCTTAGGAATGGGTCTACGCGCCACCGTCCACCTATAGAGGTCACTTCTCCCCAATCCTTGCCTGCTGTTCCAGCCTAGGCTGAAAGGCTATCCATTATCACAACTTTCCAGGAACTTCTTTCAAAAAACAATTCAACCTCTATTGGCGCCTTTAATGTTCAAGAATCCATAAGAGCTTTGCCTATAAATAGAGCACCATTGACCACTAAGAAGGGGGTCCAAAAAACCAGAAAAAAATTGCTAGAAGAGAAACAGAAATTTTTAGCAAGAAAGTACTGTGAAACTCTGTCAAAAAAATCTTAGTGTTTCAAAAGCTTCAAACACAACTTTGAACTTCCTACCTCCAAACTTTATCAATACCCAGCTTTCTTTGTGACTAAAGAACACCCTTTCAACCTCTGACCATACATACACATACACCTTCATGTGCCCCTTTCAAAAAAGAACCCGTCCAGAACACCATCAGAGCTAAAAGCTAGCTCTCATTCACAAACTTTTCCAACAGCCAGGTAAGCACCTGCTAACCTTCATCACGCTGCTAAGCATCATCAACTTTTCATGCTCAAATAAACATAATGTAAATATCATGTTGCTGCTGTCTGCGTTCTGAGGATTTTCATACCTCAGAACGTTTAAATAGGAGGTGAGTCAGCGTAGAACCTACCTGTGACCTTGTTGGTTCTGTCTCCTGAAACACTTTGACATTTGCTGAAGCTGTTCCAAACATGTTTTCTGTTTTGTGGAAAAATAACAAAATTGCATATGTTCTGACTAGCACAGGGAGAAGCCAAGTGCTGACTTTGACGTTAGCACATCTGAAGCCTGTTTTGCTGTCAATAATATCAGAACTTCTGAGAATTATTGTATTTCCAGCAGGATCAGAACTTCTGATATCCCCACTAACAAACTTTTGTCTTGCAGCGCATGGGGATCAGAACTTATGATCTTCCCACTAACAGGTTTCTATTTTGCATGTGCTAGAGTCAGAAGTTCTGACTCATACAGTTTAACCAAAAGGTTGATAATCTGGCAGCGGGCCTGAGTCAGAACTTCTGATGACCTCTCAGCAGCGCGCTGGCTCCCTCTCTCTTTCTCTCTATCTTGCTTTTGTTATTTTCTTGTTTTATCTATTTTTCTCTTTGAACCACCCCATGTACAAATATGTATCCCCACCCCCTAATTGCTGTAATAGCGTAGGATTTTATATTTCTGCTTTTTATTGCTTTCAAATATAAATCCTAGTAATTAGGATGTGTATGGCAAGATAAAATCAATGAAATAGAAAATCCTAATTCAAAGATAAACTCTTGTATGCAATAAAACACACTTGCACACCTACACCCCTAGGGTTACATCCACTTGTTGCCTTCAAAAATGGGCCATGTTTGCATGTCAAAGTACTTTGGCAAAACAAAAAGACAAAAACAAATAAAAATGATCATAGTCCCTCGATGACGCTATCGGAGTTGCCTAAACAAAATGATCATAGTCCCTCAAGAAAATTGCCAAAATACTTGACACTATTGCTTTCATGGTCTATACGATGACCCGCGCCCGTCCCGTTTACATCCTAACACAAGGTTGTTTACCAAATACAATGGTGAAACGACACTGTTAAAAGGGTTAAAAACATAAGGAAAGATCTTTGAGTAAAATAGGGTAGACAACTCTTAGTTACTTGATCAAACTTGCAAAGAAAACATCCTTGCTACTTTTCAAAAACACACATCACAACACAATTTCCAAACAACTTTCAAAACATTGAAATATCTTTTCAAAAAGACACACACCTTTGTAAAACATTCAAACAAGAATTGTTACAATGGTTGCCTAGACAAGGCATCTTTTTCAAAACATTTTTAAAAACCACACACACAAAGCACCATTTCAAACAAATGAAAAAGCAAAGCAAGTGATCTAAGCAAGTAAATAAGAGCCCATGGATAACCATGGATAGAAAGGGTGCTAATACCTTCCCTTTCTATAATCTACTCCCCGAACCCAAGAAAACATCTCAAAGGTTTTTCCTGTGCTTTTTTTAAACCTTTCCTTTAGGATAAAATAAAAAGTCGGTGGCGACTCTTGCTAAACCGAACATTTGCGAACAAAAAACGCAAAACCCCAAGTCAGTTCTCCCACTGTATCACACCAGGGTAACAATCAAACAGAAGGGGTGAGATATCAAACATTATAATAGAATGTATGATAAATATTATAGTAGAATCAGTTCATACAAAAATCACCACTTCACAACAACCATCTGTTGGCTCCTAAATTCGACACCTTTGTTTTGATTGGTGTCAGCCATTAAAAGCTGAAAGATGCTTTCGACTGGCTAAGCCTGTCGAAGTGCCCGTCGAAAGATGGCAAAATACTTAGAAGATTTCTTCCAAGGAAGAAGGCTGGTTGCCTTCGACGTCGAAGGAGTTTTCGTCGAAGATGTCTCTTGATGAAGGTGTTCGATGGTCCAGAGTGGAGCAGTTTGAAATTCAAAGCTTTGGAGGGAAAATGGTTTCCAGCAGTTACTACGTGCAAACGTGCAAGGATCTGGAGCGTCGAGCATGGAGAACGTGCCAAGTGGCTTGATCTCGAAGCAGTGTAACTTCCCGACGGTTACTTGGAATGTTTTAGTATAAATAGGAGTAGACATGTAGTTTCTCGCGTGTGTTCACAATTCTATACATAGTCACTCATTTAGATTCAAGTACCCAGTGTGTGAGAAAGAATTGTTGAGAAATGTATGTGTGAAACACCAATTTTATCAATTAAAGTCATTTACTTTTCCAGCATTTTACTTGCTTTTCTCCTTTAAATTCCTGTCGAACCTTTACTTTAAAGCCTTGTTTATTTTACCAAGTCTTTCATTTATGCAATTTACTTGAAACCTTTTATTTAAAGCCTTATCCACCTTAATCAAACTTCAAAATCAACCTATGTCCATAGGATCAATCTGATCGATCCTGCGAGTAACCAAATAAGTAACCATTTGGAGGATCAGCGGTTGTTTACCAAAACCCAAGGTAAACAAATTGGCACACCTGATGGGACTGTGTGTTGATTGTTGAAAATTATCTCATCTTTTCGAGTTGTATGTTATTGAGGAGTGGTAGAATATACACCAACGATAACAATACTGTCAGAAGAAGGGAAGAGATGGCGAATCCGCCAAACAATAACGAAATCCCACAAACGAGTGTGGGAGCAACGGTTAATATGACCGTAAGTGAAGCGACAAACGTTGGTTCGACACCAGCAGTGTCGGTCACAACCACAGGGCCAATAACTTCGTTAACAGGCCCCAGAATACCTTTGGGAACTCCCCCACCAAGGGGAAATATAGGCACAAGGCCTGTGGTTCCCCCAGGATTTATTCCATTTTATGGTATGCCAACTTCTGAATTGGCAAGCCTAACGAATGCTGCGTCCACTTTTTCAGACCCTTTCGTGAGTGCTTCTTCGCCACTCCAAGGCTCTGGAGTAGGCATGGCGAATAGAAATAGGACCCAACTCTTAGGAGGAACGTCCCAAGTAGCCCATGGCCTTACAAATGCCTCGACAGCAGTCTTGAGGCAACAGATGGACGAAAGCAACCATGATATGGTGCAAATGTTGGCACAAACTTTGAGTACAATGCTTAATCCTCTAATACAAAACACTACTCAGTCGAATCAGCAAGTTACAGCGCAAATGACGCGTCTGGCTGACTTCTTTGGAGTACCCCCACCTATTCGACAGCCCCAAAGGGCGCAAATAAGGGGAAATCAGGGGATATTTGTAGAGGAAGAAACCACCATTAACCAGGCTCAACAGCCTGTCGAACAACCTGTCGAAGAACCTAGGGTAATAGCCCCAGAGGTAAGGTTAGTTAACAGAAACCAAAATGCTGACGAAGTGGTTCAGCATGTCCAATACCAAAACATGGGTTTGGAAAACAATCTGGCAACCATGATCGAAAGGATCATGAATCAGAATGGAATGAACATGGGCTTTCGAAGGCCCAACTTTACATCTCCATTGTCAGAATATGTGTTACAAACGGACTTACCTCCTAGAAGCAAAGTCCCCAAATTTACTAAGTTTTCTGGGGACACGACAGAATCTACTGTCGAACATGTGGCGAGGTATCTGATCGAAGCAGGAGACATTTCAAACAATGAAAACCTAAGGATCAAATACTTCCCAAGTTCTTTAACCAAGAACGCTTTTACTTGGTTTACAACTCTCCCCCCCAATTCGATCCATCATTGGACCCAGTTGGAAAGATTGTTCCATGAACAATTCTATATGGGGCAAACCAAGATAAGCCTGAAAGAACTGGCCAGTGTGAAGAGACGTTTCACTGAACCTATAGACGAATATCTGAATAGGTTTAGGTTGCTCAAGGCGAGATGTTTTACACAAGTGCCAGAACATGAGTTGGTCGAAATAGCCGCAGGCGGTTTAGATTATTCCATTAGGAAGAAGCTAGACACCCAGTACCTAAGAGACATGGCCCAACTGGCCGATAGAGTTCGACAGGTCGAACGCCTCAAAGCTGAAAAAGCTAAGGCAACGAAAACTCACAAAAGAGAAAGAATAGCGTACGTTGAGATGGATGAAGAAGATCTAGAATCCTTCGACGATACTTTTGCTGTCGAAGAAGGAGAAGTCGATTTAGCAGAACTAAAACAAGGGCCACCATACTCTTGTGAACAGTTAGTCCCCTCAAATGGGAAAAATCCCATTGGTCCAGACAGGACCAACGATAGGTTCCCAAAAAAGACTTATAGTTTTGACATCACAAAATGTGATGAAATATTCGACTTGCTAGTTAAAGATGGCCAAATGATAGTACCCCCTGGGGTAAAAGTGCCTCCTCTTGATCAAAGAAAGAAGAGAGGTTTTTGCAAATATCATAATTTTTTGGGCCATAAAACTTCTCAATGTTTTCTTTTCAGGAATCTTGTGCAAGACGCTATTGAGGAAGGGAGATTAAAGTTTGCTGACAAATCCCCCATGGCTGTCGACTCCAATCCACTGAAGGCTGAAGCCCACTATGCAGAACCCTCTGAGGTGAACATGATAGAGGCAACCAGGATCCAGTCGAAGAAGCCAGGAATTACCATGGTCGAAGTCTCAAAGGACCACATCAACATGCCAATCTTTGGCAGTTTTTCTGGAAATTTATCCAGAAAGACAATTGAAGCTGTCCAGGAAGCGGTCGAAGGCCCGAAGTCGAAGACTGCTGAATCACAAAAAACTGGATCAAAGCCCAGTTCCCACTTGGCCACTGTTCAAGGCCAGACGGAGAATCTGGTGACACAAATGAAGCAGTTAACTCTTGCTACTAAAGATACAATGAATATCAATATGGTTGAACTTTCTGACCCTAAAGCATCAGAAGAGGCCATAAGGCAAGAGCAGGCTAATAAGACGGCTTTCCCACGGGAAAACGAAAACTTGGCAGATTTTTTTACAAAGATGCCAGAAGAAGAAATCAGAGGTAATGCTGTGTCCAAGATGCAGTTCGATCTTTGATAAAAAAGCTGCTGAGCACATTCAAGGTGTGAGAGCAGCAAACAAGAGAAGGGAGAATGCTGACCTTCGACATGATCCCAGAAGGGGTTCTAATCAAGACAAGAGGCCATTGACCTTTAGGCCTCCAACAAATGTACCAGTAGACACTTGGTACAAAACCTCTGGCCGGAAAAGGCCAAGCGAAGAGAAATGGCATTCTTTCGATGTGCCAAGAGGTTCCTCTTTGACTCAAAAGAAAGAGCCTCAAGTTGCTGCACCTAAGGTTACTCAAGTGTCCAGCAACTACAAGGGTAAAAATCCTATGTCTCGATCCCAATGGAGGAGATATCAAAGGAGACGAAAAGCTGAAAGGGAGGCTGCCAACGAACCTAAGGCAGAAACTAGTTCGAATGTTCCTCAAAGGAAACAAAGGAAGCCTTTAGAGAGAGAACCAGTTACCAACAGGCTAGTTTGGCCTAACCAAAGTGAAGTCGAAGACGAAGACGATGCTGAGTCCGACGATACTTTGGATATAATGGTGAATATTGTTTCAGTGCTGCCCAGGGAATTCAATCGACAGGTAGAAGTCGAAGCAAGTGACTGGGAGGTGGAACAAGAAATGGCCAAACATAGGCCAGTGTGCTATTTTGTCATGGACAATGGCACTACAGAGGAACAAAATGGCTTCTTCGAGCCACCTACAGAGGCGATGAAGAATCACCTCAAACCTTTGTTCATAAGGGCTAAGCTCGAAGAGACCACTGTGAATAAAATATTGGTCGACTGTGGGGCAACTATCAATATTATCCCTCATTCTATGCTAAGGAAGATTGGCAAAAGGGATGAAGAAATCAAACCTCACAATATGGTCCTGTCCAACTATGAGGGAGGCATTGGGACCACCATGGGAGTGATCCAGCTAGATATCAAAGTTGGGTCGATCCTTCGACCAACAATGTTCATGGTCATATCGGCCAAACCTAACTACAACCTTTTGTTAGGCCGTGAGTGGATTCATGGTGTTGGCGCTGTGCCTTCATCGATGCATCAAAGACTGCTGCTATGGCGTCCAGATGGGATGGTCGAAAACATAGAGGCGGATCAAAGTTACTACCTTGGCGAAGTGAATCACTTGGGTGTAACAGATTTCGACAAAAACTTGGCTCATATAGGGCCATGTCCAACTCCTGACTTCGACATGGCGCCAGCGCCAAACACCTTTTGTTCCCTATACCTGCATCCTGAGCATGGTTTCCAATAGGACAGAGAAGACTTGTCCCACATAGACTTCAGTGGGCTAACTGATATCCAACCAACTGGTTGGGGAAGTGAATTCAGTGATAATGACTGAGTCACAATCTCTGAAGCGAATTTCGGCTTATGTAGCCGAAACCAAGATGATAACGGCTCTCGAAGCCGAAGTAAAGTATATGGCCACACAGGCCAATGATCAACAATTATCTGCTGTTGGCCCAGGAATGGATTTCGATCCAAGACCTCCTGATATCATGCCAGAAGAAATGCAGGAACAGAGGCTCGACGCTATCTATGACGATGAGCCTTTGGGCTTCGAAAAGGATCCCTTGGCGAACAACATTAAGATGTTAGCACAAGACCCTTTAGAAGAAATCAACTTAGGCGAAGGATCAGAGAAGAGGCCAACTTACATTAGTGCCAAAATTGATCCAGAACTTAGGTTGGAAGTAATCCAATTGCTGAAAGAGTTTAAAGACTGTTTTGCATGGGATTATGACGAAATGCCTGGTCTCGACAGAGGATTGGTAGAACTTCAGTTGCCAATCAAACCTGGAAAGAAGCCAATCAAGCAAAATCCAAGACGCTTCGCTCCAGAAATATTGTCGAAGATCAAAACGGAGGTCGAAAGACTTCTGAAATGCAAATTCATCCGTGTTACAAGGTATGTCGAATGGATTGCAAATATTGTGCCAGTAATTAAGAAAAATGGCACATTAAGGGTGTGCATAGATTTCAGAGATTTGAATGCTGCCACCCCCAAAGATGAATATCCTATGCCTGTGGCGGAAATGCTAGTCGATTCTGCCGCTGGCTATGAATACCTGAGTATGCTCGATGGTTATTCAGGATATAATCAAATATTCATTGCTGAAGAGGATGTGTCGAAAACAGCTTTTCGATGCCCTGGGGCCTTAGGCACTTACGAATGGGTAGTGATGCCTTTTGGCCTAAAGAACGCTGGGGCAACGTACCAGCGAGCAATGAATACTATCTTCCATGATTTTATTAACACTTTTATGCAAGTTTATATTGATGATATTGTTATAAAATCTGTTTCCAGGAAGAGTCACATTGACCACCTTCGACAATCATTCGAAAGAATGAGAGAACATGGTCTGAAGATGAACCCTTTGAAATGTGCGTTCTGTGTGAAAGCTGGAGATTTCCTGGGCTTCGTTGTCCACAAGAAAGGAATCAAAATCAATCAGAACAAGACGAAGGCAATTCTGGAAGCGAAAGCGCCATCGAATAAGAAGGAATTGCAATCTCTCTTAGGCAAGATAAATTTCTTGAGAAGGTTTATATCTAACCTAAGTGGGAAAGCTCAGGCCTTTTCACCCTTACTTCGACTGAATAAAGAGGGGTTCGAATGGGGGCAAGAGCAACAAGAAGCCTTCGACAAAATCAAAGGGTACCTCACTAAGCCACCTATTTTGGTGCCTCCTTGTAGCAATAGGAGTATGAGATTGTACATAGCTGCATCTGACAAAACTCTGGGAAGTATGTTAGCCCAAGAGGATGATAGTGGAGTCGAAAGACCCATTTACTACCTCAGTCGAGTTTTGAATGATGCAGAAACTAGATATAGCGAAGTTGAAAAATTGTGTCTATGTCTGTATTTCTCTTGTACAAAACTCAAGCAATATATAAAACCAGTTGATGTTTATGTTTCGTCTCATTTTGATGTTTTCAAATATATGTTGTCGAAACCTATCTTGCATAGTCGAATTGGCAAGTGGGCATTAGCATTAACTGAATACTCCTTGACCTTTATGCCTCTTAAGGCAGTAAAAGGACAAGTGGTTGCAGACTTCATAGTCGACCACTCAATTCAAGTCGAGGATATTAATTATGTGGAGATAGAACCTTGGAAATTCTACTTCGATGGTTCCAGCCATAAAAATGGAACAGGAGTAGGAGTCTTGATTATTTCTCCAGATAAAATTCCAACAACATTCAAGTACCAAATAGAAGGTTCTTGTTCGAACAATGAGGCTGAGTATGAAGCTCTAATTACTGGCCTTGAGATATTGTTGGAATTGGGGGCAACTCGAGTCGAAATAATGGGAGACTCAGAGTTAGTCATCAAGCAAGTCACAAAGGAATATAAATGCATAAGAGAGAATCTCATTATGTACTTTGTGATAGCAAATCGTTTATTGAAACAATTTGAAAGTGTCAATATTCGACACATACCCAGAGTCGAAAATCAAATAGCCAATGACTTGGCACAAATTGCATCAGGGTATAAGATTTCAAAAACGAGATTACAAAGAGCAATCGAAGTTCGAGAAAAGATAAAAGCAACTTGTCTATCACCATCAGACTTGGAATCGACGAGGCTAGGATATGCTGATCACAGTAACTTCGAGATTTCGTTCATTGATAATTTGTCAGAGCAAGATTGGAGGAAACCCATTGTGGACTATCTTCAAAATCCAGGAGCTCCGACAGAACGAAAAACAAAATACAGGGCGTTGAGTTTTGTGCTCTTGGGTAATGAGTTATTCAAGAAGACGCCTGAAGGGGTGTTGCTGAAATGTTTAAGTGAAACTGAAGCATACATAGCCCTTTCGACTACTCATGCTGGGGCATGTGGGGCTCACCAAGCAGGCCATAAGATGAAATGGTTGTTGTTTCGACAAGGACTATATTGGCCCACTATGCTCAAAGATTGTGTTGAGTTCGCCAAAGGTTGCCAAGAGTGTCAAGTTCATACAGGCATCCAACATGTACCAGCAAGTGAACTTCACTCGATAGTGAAGCCCTGGCCCTTTAGAGGATGGGCGTTGGATCTCATTGGAGAGATTCGACCAGCATCATCAAAGAGTCAGAAATACATATTGGTAGGCATTGATTATTTTACTAAGTGGATCGAAGCTATCCCTTTAGTCAATGTAGACCAAGAAATGTCATTGAATTTATTCAAAAGAACATTATCTTTAGATATGGAATTCCTGAGACAATAACAACTGATCAAGGGTCAGTTTTCACTGGTCGAAAGATGCAGGAATTTGCTCAGGAAACAGGTTTCAAACTCCTAACATCCACGCCTTATTATGCACAGGCGAATGGTCAAGTCGAAGCGGCTAACAAAGTGGTGATTGGCTTGATAAAGAAACATGTTGGGAAGAAACCAAAGAATTGGCATAAGACGTTAGACCAGATTTTATGGGCTTGTCGAACGTCCCCAAAAGAAGCCACTGGGACAACACCATATAGGCTAACTTTTGGCCATGATGCAGTGTTGCCAGCAGAAATTTGTCTTCAATCTGCAAGGGTTCAGAGGCATTATGATATTCCTTCTGAGGTTTATTGGAACATGATGTTAGATGAACTGGTGGATTTAGACGAAGAGAGGTTACGCGCTCTCGACTTACTCAGGCTTCAGAAGAAAAGAGTAGAAGACTCTTATAATAGAAAGGTAAAACCTAAGGTATTTTTGCCTGAAGATTTAGTTTGGAAGGTAATTCTTCCCATGGATCGACGGGATCGAAGCATGGGGAAATGGTCACCCAAATGGGAAGGACCCTTCAGAGTTATCCAAACTTTTTCTGGTGGAGCCTATGAAGTCGAAGAGATAAGTGGAGATAAAAGGCTCTTGAGAGTAAATGGTAAATATTTGAAAAAATACAAACCTATACTTCAAGAGATAAAAATAAAATAATAAAAGAACAAACTAAATTAACCATAAAAATGCCAAAATGGAAATTTTTATTAATTTCAGCCAAGATGGAAATTGTTGTCGAAAACGATTACAGAAGATGGTTACAAAAGGGAATCAATCAAAAAGTAAGAGAATTCTTGAGTCGAAGATACTTGGCGTACTGCAGCTCCAACCTCTTCTTGCACCAGGAGTTTTCTTGCACTAGTTTGGCAATTTGAGCGTCGAGGCTTTGGGCCTTCTCAGCGAATTCCAGGCCTTGTTTGATCTCAGTCTGGCTCTCAGTGTCTGAGATGGTCGAAAGAATTTCCTCCTGGAGTACAGTGTTGGCGTTTATCTTCGCTTCTATTTCTGCAATTTGTGCCCGGAAGGAAACGTTCTCTCGCTCAATGGCATCGACTCTTTCCTGTGCAGACGCTTTTTGTTTCGACAACTCAGCAATTCGAGAAGTCGAATCTGAGACAGCAGTCCACGCAGATGAGCTTTTGCCATGCAGCACTTCAAGCTGACTGTTAAACGCTCTTTGGCGCCTGTAATCCGCTGAAACTTGATCAATCATAGAGTGTAACTCCATGATCAAGTCGGAGATTTCTGGGGCTACAGCTTCGAAGTCGACAGCATTCAAGACCTCTTTTAAGCATGATGGAGCAGTGGGGTCCCCCTCTAAAGTCTTCATCAGGTCCCTCTTGAAGAATTGGGCCTTAACTTTCGCCAATGCATCATCAAGAGGAGAAGTTTCAGTAGACTTCCCCGACAGGGTAGGAATTTCCTGACTAGTGTCAGACGAACTCTTACTCTCGATGATTGCATTGAGGTAGCTAACAGGGTCAGCTTGTTTCAAGCGTTCCAAGTCCTCCTTTGACCTGTGCTTCGAGGAGGTAACCCTTGCAATAGTATTATCTTGGGTTTGGGGTTCTTGAATGCTAAGTGCCTCGACTGGTTGCTCTTCGACTCTGACTGAGGCGGTACCAGCATCGACTTGTGGTTCTTCGTTAGCATCACCCTGGGGTCCTTCGCCAGCGTCATTTTGTGGCTCTTCGCTAGCGTCGCCCTGGTGTCCTTCGCCGGTACCACCTTGGTTCTCTTCGTCAACAACATCTTGATTCTCTTCGCCATTGCCTTGATCCCTTTCTTCTTGATTCTCTTCTGACAAATCCACCACCTGAACCGTTTCTGGCTGGTGTTCCTCCACTGGCTGTTGTTCCTCCACCATGGGTTCCTCTGTTGTTTTCTCCACTGTTTCAGCATTGGCCTCATTCTCAGTATGGGCTTCGTCATTGCCCAAGTCTTTTTCCTGAGGCCTGCTAAGCTCAGCAGATTCCAGCGTTTCTGAGGTCCTTGGTTGAGAACTTTCAGTAGTGTCCTGAAAAAGAGAAAGAAGACAAATTTTCAGATGTCGAAAGAGACACAATCGAATACGGGTACCTATGCCTAAGTTATAACAAAGGTCTAAGGGATTACCTGTGGATTAACTTCAGCCCCAGGGCTGGAATTGTCACTTTCGACAGGCTTGGTAAGAAGAGCGTTCAGTTCCTCCTCAGTTGGCTCCTCGATGATCACTGCAGGTGGCCTAGGCTTTCTCACAGCGACCTTTATTCTGACGGTTCGACCTTCAAGAGCAGGAGCAGGAACAGAAGCATCCTTCGTTAACTTTCGCCTCTTTAAGGGGGCAGGAGGGGAATCACTTTCCTCATCACTCCCAGATTCGACAACCAGAGTTGATCGTTTCTTGGGCGAAGGTGCCTAGAAAACCAATAGGAACTCGATTGAATAATTGCATCGAAAATAAAAAATCAAAAGCCAGAAGAAAAATGAAGAAAATCTGGTTACCGATAAAGGAGGCATCCTCGAAGAGCCTTCCCCCTGTTGGTTGCCTGTTGTCTTCGCCGGCGCTATAGTCTTCGCCGGCGGTGGAGGTTTTGTTGAAGGGACTCCTCCCTGTTGACCTTCTGTAGCCTTCTTGGCTACAGGCTTTCGAACAACTGAAAGCAAAGGAAAAGTTAACAGGATAGCAGTCGAAGAAAAAGACAAAAAGTAATGTGAGAGAACAAACTTACATTTCTTGACTTTGTCCAACACAAGGACAAAAGATTTCTGCAACTCTGCCATGAAGTCCTTCTCGTCGAAGAAGTACTCAGCATAATAGCTTCTCCACCACTCCTCGAAGGATGGTGAGCAAAGGAAATTAAGCTGGTAGTCAAACAGCGAGAGGATTGTTCGACCAGCATATCTTCCGATATGCTTGATGGCAGCTTCTTCTGTATAATCGTTGCAGAAGTACAACATTGACTTCTCCCTTTGGAAAATCGGAGAAGGCAGGGTTTGGATAATACCAAACTGGCGAGATACCAGATTTGGTTGGTAGGCAAGCAGACTCAAATGAGTCTTAGAACTCTTAAATCGAAGAGGCATGATCCTTGGTGTAAGGAACGCCTCCCAAAGTACTGAATGCTCATCGACATTAGGACCACTCGACTCCTTTGGATGTGGCCTTGTGAACCATGCTGGCCCCACTTTCCGTTGAGCAAATGGAGCCATAGTTGAAACAAATTCCTTCCTTCGAGCGAACATCAGAACGAAGTTAGTGAATGTTTGTTGAAACTCTAGTCCATCGTCCGTTGGTGTCAGCAGAGCCAGCCTGATTCCTTCGATGCGTCTATTCGCTATCGCTGGAGCTTGTTCATTTATCTGAGTCCTCTTGGGTAAGAAAGATTCAAAAGTGGCATTGAGCCACAGTTGAAGTAGCCAGAAAGGCCCAGCGAGTAGCAAACTGGCCCTATCCTCGATATGTTTCAGAAGAGTGGCCCCATTGCTGATCGAGTCATAAAGACTGGCCAGAATCAGTTCTGCCAAACAGATGTTTTGGCGGTGATGCAGTTGGGTAGCAAGAGTGACCATCTTTTTGGTCACCTGCAGAGGCTTCGAGCAAAACACAAAGTGAGTTAGCCATAAGGCTAGAAATGCTATGTGTTCGACATCCGACACTGTATCCGTCGACCTGTCATGAAAATGGTTGATAAAAGTGGTGTACGTTGGCTTGGTCTCAGAGAAGCCAATTTGGTCCTCCGACATTTCCTCCGGATCGAAGTAATCTCCGGTTGGTCGAAGGCCAGTAATAGCGGCCACGTCGAAGAGTGTGGGGGTTAACATCCCACATGGAAGATGAAAAGTGAAATGGGAGTAGTCCCAGAACAACAGCGAAGCTATAAGCATCTCTGGGGAGTAGTTCAAGCCTGTCTTCGACAGCATCACTAGGTCGAAGATTCCCATTTCCTTCCAGACTGGAGTTTGATGCTTCTCCAACTTGGTTAGCCAAGCAACATAATCGGAAGTCAGATTAGGGCAAGACCTGAAGACTCTAACCCCTCTGTTGAAGAAGCGGAGGTCGATCTTTTCACGAGTAGGGTCTTCGTTGTCTTCTGCGTCTTTCTTGGCGCAGGCTACTGGCTTGAGTGTCTCGACGATTGGGAAATAGCTCTTGATCTTCAGAGCTTCAGAGATGCTTGGATTCATGGGGCCAGACATTGCGAAGATCTGGTTGGAGTATCCAACCGGGATCATCAAGTGACGCGAGTAAGCATCGCGAACGGAGATATCAGAAGGTTCAGGAACCCTTCGTTTGCCCGAAGAGTTTACTACCGGAGCAGTGACGAAGACTTTGGGTTTAACATGTTGTTCAGTTGGTGCGTTAGCCTTGGGAGCAGTAGAAGCAGAGGCCATTGTTAAGGATGAAGATGAAGTGAAAGGGGAAAAGTTTTCTGCAAAGAGAGCAAGCTTTTACGAAAGCAAGGAAGTTTGAAGGCTAGTTTGCGTAAAAAGTCCCACAATGGGATATTCACTACTATTTATAGTAGTGGGAGAAATCCCCAATAACGAGGACATTAAATGTCATTTAATGCTGCAGGAATTAGTGGGACGCGTGGCAGCATCCTGTTGTTTTGGCCGTTTCTGCAGAAACAGAGGGACGCAGCGTGCGTCCTCGTTTTTGGGATTTGTCATAATGACAAATTCTGAAGTGACGTTTGGTACTGCACGCCGTACTGAAAGTGACGTCCTAGGATCAAATCAATGATGGTTTCTTGGGATTGCCAATAGTTGGTAAAAAGCAACAAAAAGTGCACAAGTTAACTTGTGACTAAGCGTGGAAAGACAGGTGTCGAATGGCGTTTTCAAAGAATGCCTTTTTCTTTCAGAGTCGAAATAAGGCATTCTTGGGGGGCAATTTGTTGGCTCCTAAATTCGACACCTTTGTTTTGATTGGTGTCAGCCATTAAAAGCTGAAAGATGCTTTCGACTGGCTAAGCCTGTCGAAGTGCCCGTCGAAAGATGGCAAAATACTTAGAAGATTTCTTCCAAGGAAGAAGGCTGGTTGCCTTCGACGTCGAAGGAGTTTTCGTCGAAGATGTCTCTTGATGAAGGTGTTCGATGGTCCAGAGTGGAGCAGTTTGAAATTCAAAGCTTTGGAGGGAAAACGGTTTCCAGCAGTTACTACGTGCAAACGTGCAAGGATCTGGAGCGTCGAGCATGGAGAACGTGCCAAGTGGCTTGATCTCGAAGCAGTGTAACTGCCCGACGGTTACTTGGAATGTTTTAGTATAAATAGGAGTAAACATGTAGTTTCTCGCGTGTGTTCACAATTCTATACATAGTCACTCATTTAGATTCAAGTACCCAGTGTGTGAGAAAGAATTGTTGAGAAATGTATGTGTGAAACACCAATTTTATCAATTAAAGTCATTTACTTTTCCAGCATTTTACTTGCTTTTCTCCTTTAAATTCCTGTCGAACCTTTACTTTAAAGCCTTGTTTATTTTACCAAGTCTTTCATTTATGCAATTTACTTGAAACCTTTTATTTAAAGCCTTATCCACCTTAATCAAACTTCAAAATCAACCTATGTCCATAGGATCAATCTGATCGATCCTGCGAGTAACCAAATAAGTAACCATTTGGAGGATCAGCGGTTGTTTACCAAAACCCAAGGTAAACACCATCACAACAGGATATCAACAAAATACAATAATTAATTCATCAACACTACAACTCAATCATACTACTTGGAATGAGACTCAATACTATGCAAATGCATGTGATACCATTGGAGCAGAACTCCCATCTTAAAACTTGCCAATTAATAGAGGCATCAACAAGGCATAAGTCTCCTTCGCAGTTTTCCAATCCAGGCCATCACAGAGTATGAAAATGTATATGAATGCACCATCACATACTCACAACAATCATCATTCATCGCAAAGGCCTAAGCCCACATCACCATTATTACCAATAAATAGAGACAATTCATCATCATCAAAAATTCCCCGCAACCTCGAATTATCAACAGGATTCCATAACAACAATTATAACATCACAACAAATCAACATAAATCAATGATTCCGTCAGTAACATCATCAAATAACAACTAACAATAATTTCACACATCACTGGTAACAACCAAAACACAGCATGTACGGGAAAAAGGGATAGGGAACTACGTGCCCCTCGACATGCACAACAACTAGGACAACATGGCAACTAAATCACACTCCTCGATACACACAAGGAAAACAGGGTAACGACCAACTTATGCTCCTCGACATGTCCTGCAACCTAATACTGCTTGACAATGCAGCACATACCATCCCCGACACGCCTGCAGCCTAATATGCCACTCGGTACTTAACACCATCAACATCCTCCTCAACCACTAGTTTGGCCAACATCACATACACAACACAGCGTCTTAACGACCACACCACTATAATTCCTAACATCCGTCCAGCCGCTCGGAATATAGAAGCAACGAGCAACTATATTACTATCGACAGATTCATCAACATAAAAGTCAGTCACACCAAACCTCCTTAAATGACCACTTTAACAATTATCAACTTTTCCTGCCAATCGCTCGAAATAACCTAACGTCCTAACAACCAGAAATCAACTATCCTAACCTATCCATCGATTAACCGGACAGTCACACAAATACACCATACATCTACAACACACAATCGGGCAACTCCCTATAATATCTCCATTAACCAGTCATACAATATTCTTCCCAACGACCACAACATAAATAAAATGGGAAACTTCGATGGAAATTCAGAAACATCAACGCACATCATGTTTACAAATGGCCAATTGCCACATAATACGCATCATAAGTCCCATTATAAGGTGAGAACCCCACCTTACCTGGATTGAAGGTTGCTCAACCAAAGCTTCAGCTGTAATCCTTGATTTGCTCTGGCTCGACACCAGGCAGCTTGCTCCTTGTCCGCGCAACTCTACCGATCAGCGTACAAAATCCTTATTCTCTAACTAAAATAAATCTTTGTGTTAGCTTCTCCTTATATATCAGTTCTTAATGGGCCTAACCTACACCCCCACTTTACTACTTCTAACCAATAGCATAGGTCCAACACATATTTCATATATTCCCTTAATTCCACATAATATAATTATTATTAATCAACTAATTAATTAATTAATAATAATCTAACACTTATACCAATGATCCTCAACATCTTGCAACTTCACAAATAATCCAAAAATATTAATTTAATTAAATAATTAATTAAATTATGGGTGTTATAACTCTCCCCCACTTAGAATATTTTCGTCCTCGAAAGTTTACCTCATTCGAACAACTCAGGATAGGAGTTCCGCATATTTCTTACCAACTCCCAAGTCATGCTTTCTCCAGCAGCTCCTAACCAGAATACTTTCACCAAAGCAATCTCTTTGCCTCTCAGAATCTTCATTTCATGATCCGCGATTCGTACATGCATCGTCTCAATAGTAAGATTATCCCATACTTTCACATCATCCATATGAATCACGTGAGATAGATCAGAAATATACTTCCGGAGTTGTGACACATGAAACACATCATGAAAATTCGACAGATTAGGCGGTAAAGCCACTCTATAAGCGACATTTCCAACTCTTTCCTAAATATGATACGGACCAATAAAACGAGAAGTAAGCTTCTTAGACTTCAATCTCGCCCAACACTAGTTACATGTGTAACTCACAAAAACACATGATCACCTGCTTGGAATTCTAGGTCCTTCCTTCGCTTGTCATGATAACCCTTTTGTATACTTTGGGAAGTTTTCATCTTTTCTCGAATCAACTTCACCTTCTCAGTAGTCTCACGAACCAGTTCGGGTCGAAGTACTACACTTTCTCCAGATTCATGCCAACATAAAAGGGTTCTACATCTCCGACCATACGACGCCTCAAAAGGTGCCATCCTAATACTAGAATGGTAACTGTTATTATAAGTGAACTCTATCAACGAAAGATAAGTATCCCACGGACCTCCCTACTCAAGAACACATGCGCTCAACAAATCTTCCAACGATTGAATAGTCCTTTCTGTCTGACCATCCGTCTGAGGATGATACGCCGAACTCAACCTCAACTTAGAATCCAACGCTTCTTACAAGCTATTCTAAGAATCATAAGTAAACCTCGAATCTTTATCCGAAACAGTACACAAAGGAACACCATGCAACTTCACAATTACACTAGTGTAAATCTCAGCCAACTTTGACACTGGAAAACTGATGTTAATAGGAATAAAATGAGCCAACTTCGTAATCCTATAAACAACCACCCAAATCGAATCATGTCCTCTTAAAGTATTAGGTAACCCCATCACAAAGTCCATCGAAATACTATCCCATTTCCATTCTAGAACTTCTAACAGTTGCATTAACCCTACAGGCTTCTGATGTTCAACTTTTGACTTCTGACAAGTCAAACATGCATACACAAACCGAGCCATATCACTCTTCATTCCAGGCCACCACAACAAATTCTTCAAATCCTGATACATCTTTGTAGTTCCTGGATGAATACTCAACTTGCTTCTATGGCTCTCCTCAAGAATCACTTTCTACATCTCTACATCATCAGGAATACAAATCTGATTACGAAATCTCAACACACCTTGTGCATCTAACTTAAAATCACTATTCTCAGACTGATCAATCCCAACCACCGAATCTACTAGTTTCACATCCAACATCTGAGCTTCTCTGATACTGTCTAGAAAATTCATTATTAATCTTCAACATACCCAACATAACACTCCGCGGTGTCACCTCACAAACTAAGCTCATATCCCTGAACTGTTCAATTAATTCCAACTCTTTAACCATCATTGCTGACATATGTAAAGTCTTTCGACTCAATGCATCAGCTACCATATTCGCTTTTTCGGGATGATAAATCAAAATGAAATCATAATAATTTTAACAATTCCAACCATCTTTGTTGCCTCATATTCAGTTCCTTCTGATCAAATAAATACTTTAAGCTCTTATGGTCACTAAACACTTCAAATCTATAACCATAAAGATAATGCCTCCAAATTTTCAACACAAAAACAACTGCAACAAGCTCTAGATCATGCGTAGGATAGTTCTTCTCATGAGTCCTCAACTTCCTTGACGCATAAGAAACTACCTTATCATTCTGCATAAGCACACCTCCTAAACCCATCTTAGAAGCATCACAATATACCACAAAAGGTTCTCCTAGATTAGGCAATGTCAAAATCGGAGCCGATGTCAATCTCTTCTTTAACTCTGCAAAAACCACTTCGCACTGAACATCCCACACAAAAGCTATACCTTTACAAGTCAACTTAGTCAACGGAAGTGCCAACTTGGAAAAACCTTCAATAAACCTTCTATAGTAACCAACTAATCCCAAAAAGCTTCTAATCTCAGTAGCTGACTTCAAAGTTTCCCATTGCAACACAACATCAACCTTCAATGGATCTACAACAATGCCACTACCTGAGATCACATGACCAAGAAAACTAACCTCCTTTAACCAGAATTCACACTTAGACAACTTTGCATACAACTTCTTCTCTTTCAAAACTTGCAATACTACTCTTAAATGTTCTGCATTCTCTTCTTCTGACTTAGAGTAAATCAAAATGTCATCAATGAACACCACCACAAATCGATCCAAATAAGTATGAAAGATACGATTCATGTATTCCATGATTACTCCTGACGCGTTGGTAACACTGAAAGGCATCACCGAATACTCATAGTGTCCATAACGCATCCTGAAAGCCATCTTCTGGATATCTTCCTCCTTCACCTTAATCTGATGGTAACCCGACCTCAAATCAATCTTACTAAACACACGAGCATACACCAATTGTTCCATTAAGTAATATATTCTTAGAAGCAGAGACTTGTTCTTAATCGCCACTTTATTCAATTTTCTATAATCAACACAAAGTCTCATACTTCCATATTTGTTCTTTACTAACAACACTGGAGCTCCCCACGGAGATACACTTGGTCTTACAAACTTCTTCTCAAGTAACTCTTCCAATTGCTTCTTTAATTCTGACAATTCAGATGCAGACATCCTGTATGGTGCCATAGACACAGGTCTGGTACCAGGTACAAGATCAATAGCAAATTCAACTTCCCTCTCTGGCGGTATATCAGGAATTTCATCAGGGAAAACTTCAGGAAATTCACGCACCACTTGCAATTTCTTAATTATAGCTCGAGTCTCGACAGATAGCGATGCCATCATATAAAACATCTGAGCTTTCTTCTTGAATCAGCTTCCGCAACTGTATAGCAGACAACATACTATCTTCCTCTTCTTCCGGAGTAGAAAACCTCACAGACTTATTATAACAGTTAATATGAACATAGTTATTCTCTAGCCAATTCATACGTAGAATTACAACCAACCCTCTTAAAGGAAAATAAACCAAATCAACAGCAAAGTCTCTATCGAATATCGATAAATGACACTTTAAACATACAAAAAAAGTAGTCATCGACCCCTTGGATGGAGTATCGACGACCACCTCACCATTCAAATAAGATAACATAAGACCAAATCTTTCAACACAATCAGCAGAAATAAAGCAATGAGAAGCACCAGTATCAATAATAGTAATTAAAGAAGTACTATTAATGAAACATGTACCTCTGATGAGTCTGTCCTCAGTAGCCGTATGATCCTCAACCAAAGCGAACACTTTACCACTAGCTTGCGCCTTCTTCGGTTTCTGACACTAACTACCAATGCGTCCCTCTTCGCCACAATTGAAACAAATCACCTCCTTATGCTTGCACTCAGATACAACATGTCCATTCTTACCACAAAGGAAACACCTCTTCACCTCAACAGTACACACATTAATCTTATGCCCAGGTTTTCCACATTTGAAACAAACCAAACCAGCAGGAGCATATCCCTCACTAGTCTTCTGACCTTGAGCAACTTTCTGTTTACCTTTACCAACTGGGGAATCATAAGGCTTACCACGATTCTGTTGGTGCTTACCCCTCTTCTCACTGATAATCTTGTAATGAGCATTATTATCCTCTTCATAAACTCTGCAACTATCAACCAAATCAGCGAAGACACGAATCTTCTGGTATCCAACTGCCTTCTTGATTTCTGGGTGTAATCCATTCTCAAACTTGATACACTTCGAAAGCTCAGCATTTGTCTTACTATATTGCGGATAAAACATAGCCAAATCAACAAAATTTGTAGCATACTCAACAACCGACATACTCCCTTGCTTCAACTCAAGAAACTCGATTTCCTTCTTACCACGAACGTCCTCAGGAAATACTTCCTCAGAAATTCCCTACGGAACACTGCCCAAGTGACATTTTCACCTGCATCTTCCAACCTCTGACAAGTCTCGAGCAACCAGTCATCATCCTCGACTGCTAGCATATGAGTACTATTGTACCCCAAAATTTGCCCTCCCATATTCTTCAAGATTTGTCAAGATCAACCTCCAAATGGTTCAAAATCTCTCAAGGGTTGCACTGTCCAATTGCCTCCTAACACAGTCAAAATTAGGGTTTTGGTTCTTACAAGGAAGTTGAGGTTTCCAAGGGTCCAATCAGGTCCCATATGCCTATATACATTGTTAAACACCCATATGTCAAGTTTCAAGACTCACAACATCAAGTTGCACAGTCAAAAGCCCTAATTGCTACACAGTCAACTACAGGGGCAAAATGGTCATTTGACAGTCAAAAGTCAAAATTTTTGGTAAACATCCTATTTTGAAGCCACAATCATCATTTGATCAAGTCTTGATCATGATTCCATAAGCATGGCTCAAAAAGTCTCAAGAATCAAAAGTTTCTATTTTTGGACAGTTGAAAAGTCAACTGTAACTTGACCAAGGCATAACTTTTTCATGGTTCATTAGAAAAATCCCATCCAATGCTCATTTTGAAGGGGATGACATTTCCTACAACTCATCTTCACATTCCATGTCCAAGAAATGCTCTCACAAAAAGTTATCAATTTCTACATTATAGGTCATTTTCAAAAGTCAACAAAAAGGCACTTTAAGTCAAAGACCATAACTTGAGATTGGTAAATCAAAATGACGTGGGACCAAAGACATTGGTTAAAATACTTCAAGACCTTTCTAAAATGTCCAAGAAAATGTTCATAGCCTCAAAATTGAGTAAGATATGCATTGGAGAAGTCGGGAAAGTTTTGGGAACTTTCAAAAGTCAACTTTGCCTAAAACTCATTTTTGCTAATGGGCCTCAAATTCCTTCTTGAATCTTTGCCCAAGGCTTATGCACGATCCATTGAACTTAAAATGATTTATTTTCTTATTTTTAATTAATTAATTGAATTTTTATTAATATTAATTCATTTAATTGATTTTAATTGTAGGAAAATTCAAAAGATATGATTTTTAAATCTTTTGTGATGCAAATAAAGCTAGGGCAAGCTGGCAATTCGTGTACATATCAAAGACCTAAAAATCTCCATGATTGGCAAGGTTTTATCAAAGAAAAAGATTGAAAAAGATTTGATTGGCAATCACACATTCAAACCATAATGCCATGGATTGTTGGGCCAAGATTTACCCTAATTCTATTGTGCTATATGTACTGAAGCTTAACCTAAAATCCTACACGTGAAAAAGCTACTGAAACCATAGAACCAAAATTCAAAAAAGTCAAGAAAAGTGTGAAATTGAAATCTCACTTGCAGCATAATTCAAAGCCTAAAAAAGATTCAAACGTATTGCTGACATTGCCAGGAACCTGTTGCCATCAAGAACAAGCCCTAACGCCATCAGAATCGTTCACAACAAGTCACTCGGTTTGCATTATTTTCCAAAATTGCATATCATTATTCATGTGTTTTTAACCATTTTTTTGGATTGATTTATGTTAATAGGGACCTCCTGAAGCGATTGGTATAATCCAATTTGGTTATAGCATCCTGAATCGAAAACCACCATGGAAGAACATTAGGGTTTCGAAGCTTGAATTTTGGGGCTTTGCATATGCTGAAAAATTGGACCTCGCGCTCAATTCATATTACATACAGGCCTAATCGCTATTTTTGGTCGCTTCATTTTGTGGGGGTTCAAAACCCCCGCTAATTGCTTTCTTTTTACAGGGTTCAGGATGAAGACGAAGGACGTGGCAACATGTGGTTGGGACATTCAAATCTACGCGCGTTTTTTTTCTGAATTCCAGCATAGTTATTATTATTAACATATATTGTTTGTTGGTTATTATTATTACAAATACAACACGATGGTGGAGTGGCTGGAGACGTGGCTTGCAATCGTTGGGACCTGGGTTCGATTCCCAGGTCCCCCATATAATTGTTAATATTTTTCATAACGTGTTCCAATGCAGCATTCATCCAAAGTTCCACCATAGGCCTCATGTACCAGCATGCCATGTGTTCCCATCAGCCATCCAAAGGCCAGGAGAGGAGGAATACCATATTCCTCAGTCAATGCACGTACAAGAAACCAGGAAAGTCATCCAGGCTTAGAGTCTTCTTGGGCCAGAATTGCTTCACAAAAACCTCCCCTTGGGCCAACATACTCCCTTGGTTTGCAATTTTATTTTATTTTCTTTTAATTCCTTTAATTTTTATTATTATTATTAATTCACAAATTAATTTTTCCTAATAAAATCAGAAAGCAAAATTGTAAATATATTTTATTATTTATTAAATTCATTAACTATTATTTTTTGTAAATAAATACGAATAATTAACTTAGCTTAATTTAGGTTTCATTTTAATCTTTTTTAATATAATAAATAAAAATTATATAGAATTAGGTTTTGACTTTTTTAATCATTTTCTTATTATAATCATTATTAATTATTATTATTTTTGTACATACAAATGTAAATTAATTAATTAAGTTAATTAGGTTAACTTTGACATTTTTTATTAATAATTAAAATAAACTTAGAACTAGGTTTTCTATTGACTTATTAGCTTCTTTATTTTTATTTTTTATTAAAATATTAAAAAACATAAAAAAACATTTTTCTTGTAAATAATTAAATAATTAATTAAATAATTAGGTTTACTTTTAATTTCAAGCAAAAGGACCAAAAACTCATAATTGCTCAAAAGAGTCAAAAACCCTAAGGACGTCCAATTTAATTCTTTCGCGCGTTATTATTTATTTTGATTATTATGTAACTGTTTCCGGAATGTAATAGTAATTAGGTTTACCGCTTTCTTTACTTTCTGCACTTTATCAAAACGGGTCTTTGTTTTTGGCGATGTATAGACCCGCGCCTTGTAATAGCGTAGCTTTTACCTTTCCGTATTTTATTTTCCGCACTCCTAACTGCTAAATTGCATGAAAGAATGTATGATAATTAAAAAAAAAACAACTCGTAGCTCACAATTGCATGATCAAAGATAAATGTTAACCTGAAAACAACACACAATGCACATGCCACTTCTAGGGTACGCCTCACTCGTTGCCTCGAAAGTGGTCGTCAAGTATAGGGTGTTTTAGAGGTCGCCCTCCTGTCTAAAGATCCAGTCGCCTCAGATAAAAGGATCTAGGACATTAGGGTTACTTCTCAGGTGTCCTACTATTGCTTCGGTGACCACACTGTCCCTCAATCGAATTGACCCGAATACCTCCAACGGTGGTGCTACCTACCTCTCAATGGTGGGATGGCACTATCTAAAGGACTCTTACACAGCCTAATTCCTTAGGGTAGGTAGATGACTCAGGGGTACTTGCTCTCTTCAAAAAAAAAAAACAAAACATCTTTTCGCACTTACACTTTCAAACAAAAGTTTTCAAGCAAACACTTCATGACACTCTTGAGGACTGATACAAGAGTTAAAATGAAGTTTTCAAACGAACTTTTTCAAAACCCACAAACACAAGAAAAACAAACATCTTTTGCAAACATAAGAGCAAGTACCTAAGAGCCCGTGGATAACCACGGATAGAAAGGGTGCTAACACCTTCCCTTTCTATAATCTACCTCCCGAACCGAGAGACATTCTCAATAAGGAATTTTGTTGTGCTTTTGTCCTTTCCATGTTGTAGAACATAAAAGACGATGGCGACTCTTGTTTACCGCGACATTTCGCGAAACCAGCTAAAAACAGTCAGTTCTATTTCCACCGATCACAGAACTGGCGACTCTGCTAGGGAGATTGTAAAGTGAGGTGTACCTTAGGATTAGATCATACTTATGTTTTCAATTGAATGTTTTGTTTGCTTTATTATTGTGGGCATTGTCTTGGAGTTTCATAGATCCTAACCCGGATCTGGGGATACCCTTTTAGGTAGCATAAGCTGTGAGGGACCTGTCCGGCATAGACCGACACGGGTGAAGCAGTGGCTACATTGGTGTGGCACCTTGGTCTGTACCGATATCCCTTATGTTGCAACGAGGAGAATATGGGTCTTCTGAGGAGTCATTAAGCACCAACCGACCTTAGAACCCTAATTTGACCCAACTTGGCCATATAACAGTAGCAGTATGCTACACCCATTGAGGCTAAACTCTCGCGATGGTTCTGGCTGCAAGAAAAGATTGCGACGCTGGAGTTATGACCGATTAAGGGTAGTCAGTGATATTGGGATCCTCTAGAACCCGGTTACTTTTGATAGGACAGGTCTGAACCAACGAAACTGAAAGAGGGTAGTACCCGAACTTCATGCTGGCCTAAACTCTAAGGGCTGTCTGGTGTGACTTGTATGCCTTATCATGTTTGCCTTATGTGAATATTTGTGGTGTGCTTTATCATAACATCATGCTATCATACCATTGCATGCATCCTGCATAAGGACTGACCCATTTCAAAGACAAGAGGGTTTCATCTTTGCTCTGTTTTGTAGGACATTATGATGCCTGTGCGAAGGAATACTATCCGGCTCAACTTTGTTCACCCACCTGATTTGCTTAAAGAATTGGTTGACCGAATTCCAAATATTGCTTCCTTCATCCAGAGGCATGGTTCTCTTCTCGATTTAGTCACTTCAAAGTGGGACCAAAAATTGATGAGTGTCTTGACCCAGTTTTATGATCCCTTGTATAATTGCTTCACCTTTTAAGACTTCCAGCTGGTCCCTACCCTGGAAGAATTCTCTGATTTGCTTGGTATCCCTATCTTGGATCAGACTCCCTTCATTGGTTGGGAAAAGACTCTTAGGCTTGAGGAGATTGCTGCAGCCCTTCCCTTGACCAACAAGGAGGTAATGGACAACTGGGTGACTAGAAGTGGAGTTAAGGGCTTCTTGGCCAAGTTTCTGATTGGTAAAGCTAACAGTTTCTGGAATGACTTAGACTTCAGGGCGTATGAAGACATTCTGGCTCTCTTAATCTATGGTCTAGTTTTGTTTCCTAATCCTGATAACTTCATTAACGTCAATGCCATAAGGATCTTCATGTCTCGGAACCCTGTGCCCACTCTCTTGGGTGATATCCTACAACAACTCTATGCTCGTACTGCCCGAAGACGAGGAACTCTGTGGTGTTGTACTCCTTTGTTAGTGAGGTGGTTTATTTCTCACCTCCCTAAGTTCGTGCTGAAGAACAAAGAAGGAAGAGGCTGGGCTCATAGGTTAATGTCTCTCATTGATAATGACATCATTTGGACTCTCAGAGGTTTGGATGAGGTAGCTGTTATTGATCGTTGCGGAGAATATCCTAATGTTCCTTTGATTGGTACCTAAGGAGGAATCTCTTATAATCCATGTCTAGCTCTCCCTCAGTTTGGGAGAGCCAGAAGAGCAGGGCCTCATGAGATGTTGGTGCCTCACATCAGTTTTGAGTTTCAGGTAGATAGTGACGAGCTGCGTCGTAGATTCATCAAGGCTTGGGAAATAATTCACAAAGCTGACCCACATGAGTTGGGACCGAAGACTTCTCTACCTATGGAATCCTACTACAGATGGGTCTGCGTCCGTGCTCAGAAGTTAGCTATGCCATACGAAGCTGTCAGACCCATCATTCTTGAATTTCCTGATAGAGACGGGGTTCCTCCAACTGTTCTCCCTCCTCAGATACCTACTGATGTTGATACACTAAAGAGGTCTTGGGCGCAACTACAGGAAGAACGGGATTCTTATCGGGAAAAGTTCAATGAACAAGAACAGAAAATCCAGAAGCTGACAAAGCAGTTGGAGAACGAGCGGGTCCTGAATGACTACATCCGTACTGAGAAGAGGCGACCATGGGAGCATTGATGGGCCTTGTATATTTCTTTTACAGCTTTATTTCCTTTTCAGTATTTTCATTCTTGTAACGCCTAAGGGCAATTTTCTTGAACAATTTAAATTCCGAAGTTTAAATCTAATAAAGTGTGTTCCTTTTGTCTACAAAGTTGATTCCCGATTGTCTTTGAAAACATAATTCATACGCATTTCATTCATCATGTGCATCACAGGTACCCTTTTCCTACAAGTTGCTTAATCTTCTTTGCTGTTTATTTCAGCAGTCATCATGAATCCTGAATCATCTACTGAGCAATCCATCAAGGCCCTCCAGGCCCAGAACGCCCAGTTCCAAGAGCTGATCATGAGTTTAGCTCAAGGTCAAGAGGAATTGAAGGCTCTGCTGGTAAAGAAGAAGAAGAAGAGAACTGTACTATTCAACACTGGACGGAGGTTTGGCAATACACTGCAAAATGAGGTTGACCAAGCTGCTTCTTCTGTAGGGAAAGGCAGTCCCCAAGGGGGAAGGGTTCCTAGTCCTGTGGTCTCTGACAACGAGACAGATTTCAATGATGAGCAGTACCCTCCCGCTGAAGACAGGTACAAGCAGTTAGAGGATCGTCTGAGTGCCATCGAAATTCAACAGGTGCCTGGGTTGGATTTTGGAGATCTGGGTTTATCTTCTGGGGTGGTGATCCCGCACAAGTTCAAGGCACCCTCTTTTGCGAAGTATGACGGGGCTTCCTGCCCTAAGCTACATCTCAGATCTTATGTGCGGAAGATCCAACCGTATACTGCAGACAAGAACTTATGGATCCATTTCTTCCAGGATAGCCTTTCAGGGGCTCAACTCGAGTGGTTCTATCAGCTGGATGGAGCCAGTATTCGAAACTGGGAGGACTTGGCTACTGCTTTTTATAAGCAGTATCAGTACAATGCCGACCTTGCTCCTACACGTACCCAGCTCCAGGGTATGTCGCTAGGATCGGGAGAAGGTTTTAAGGAGTACGCGCAAAAGTGGAGAGACCTGGCTGGCAGGGTGCAGCCACCGTTGACTGACCGTGAACTCGTGGACATGTTCTTGGGGACCCTGTCTGGGCCGTTCTTCAACCACCTGATTGGTAATTTTTCTGCAGGGTTTACAGATCTCATTCTGACGGGAGAGAGGATAGAAGCTGGTATGAAATCGGGGAAGATACAGAAAGGTGCATCCTCAAGTTCTGAAAAGAAGCCTTTCAAGAAGGAAGCTAGTGCTGTGTATGGTCCCAGAAGAGAAAATAAACCAGAACGCCGCTAAGCTGTCAACGCGGTGGTGATTTCAAAGCCTGCTGCCGCTCCTCGGAAACCTAACCAACCAAGGGGTGAGAGACCCAGAAGAGAATACACTCGGCTTAGTATGACCTTGTCTCAGATCTTGCCGCAACTGCTGTCAACCAACCTGGTAACTGTCAGAGAAGCTCCGAAGGTGGTAAACACAACCTCTCCGAAGTACAATCCCAACGCCCGCTGCGCTTATCACTCTGATAGCCTGAGGCATTCTACTGATGATTGTTGGGCCCTGAGGAATAAGGTTCAGGACCTTATCGATGCTAAGGAAATACAATTTGAGGCGCCCGAAAGGCCCAATGTTGTGACTGCTCCCATGCCCCAGCATGGAGTAAATGCTATTGAGGAAGACCTGTATGTAGTCTCTGTGGATGAGATTTTTACTCCATTATTGACCGTCAAGAGGAACCTGTTGCTAGCCGGTTTATTTCCGGGTTGTAGCAAAGGTTGCCTTCTATGTGCTGTTTCACCAGCTGGTTATCCGTTGCTGAAGTCAGGCGTCCAAAACCTGATGGATAGCAAAAAGATCTTATTCAAGAAGATTGCTGTTCCTATTGTCCCTACTAAAGAAGTGTCCGTTGTCACCATTTTCAACAATCCTATCAAGGCTCCCTCAAAGAAGCCTGTCAAAACCATGTCCGTTGCACGTATCATCATCACTGTTCCGGGGCCCCTCCCCTATAAATCTGACAAGGCTGTCCCGTGGCATTATGGGGCAGATGTGTATGTGCTCGGAGTAAAGCAAGAGTTCAATACCAGTACCGGCATCAGTAACATCACCGGTCCTACTAAAGTTACTCGCAGTGGCAGGCTCTTCTCGCCTAATATTGCACCTCCAGCTATTCAGAGACCTCTTGTTATCACACCTGCCAGTGTGCCTGTCTCCCCTCCTGATCAAGTTTCTACCCCTGCTGCCGAGTCATCTGACACTCGGGGCAAAGGGATTGCTGATGTGCCTGCCCAGATGGAGGCACCGAAGACTGTTAATGTCGAAGCTTCCCAGCAAGTGATGGAAGAAATCCTTAAAATTATCAAGAAGAGTGATTTCAACATCGTTGAACAGCTGGGGCACACCCCCTCTAAAATCTCTATGCTATCATTGTTGCTGTGTTCAGAGGCCCATGCCAAGGCCCTAATTGCCTTCCTGAAGACGGCTCACGTACCACAAGAGACGTCTGCCGATCAATTTACTGATTATGTGGCCAACTTAACCGCTGATAATGGTCTGGGTTTCTCTGATGCTGATCTAACCGCCAAGGGAAAGAACCACAACGATGCCCTGCATGTCTCCATTGAATGCAGGGGAACTACTCTTGCCCATGTGTTGGTAGACACCAGTTCTTCACTGAACGTATTACCCAAGAAGGCCTTAGACAGGTTGGATTGTGAGGGTTTGGAGTTGAAGCCTAGTAACATTATTGTCCGGGCCTTTGACGGGTCGAAGAGGATGGTACATGGTGAAGTGGACATTCCAATCTGGGTTGGTTCTCAAGTATTTGATTCAACATTCTATGTGATGGACATTCGTCCATCCTATTCTTGTTTGCTGGGTCGTCCTTGGATCCACAAAGCTGGAGCTGTGACCTCAACTCTACATCAGAAACTCAAGTACCCGGTCAGAGGGAAAATTGTTACAGTTCAGGGGGAGGAAGAATATATGGTTAGCCATCTTAACTCATTCCGGTATATAGAGATGGACGGGGAGTTCATTGAGACCCCCTTTCAACACTTTGAAGAGGTTCCTCCAACATTGGCGTCAGCGGAGACTGTGACTGAAGAAGACTCTCCTTTGAAGATGGCTTCCTTAAAGGATGCCCGGGCTGTGATTGAGAAAGGTGAGTGTGCAGACTGGGGCCGACTTCCTAATTTTACTCCGAAGACTGACAAGTTTGGGCTGGGTTTCACTGTAGAGACTCAGAGGGCTGTACGTAAAGCAAGGATTGGAAGACCTCCCGTATTCATCACCAACCCGAGAGTGAATGCTATTGAAGACAATGCGGAGGAATCTGAATTTGACAGTTGGATCTACCCAACGACCAACGGTGGACTGAACAATTGGACTGCCAAAGATTTCATACCTGTTACTTTTGTTACTCAGTAATGAACTCCTTTGTTTTTTTTAATTTGTAACGAACAATAATTTGAAACTTTATGGCCCGGTGTCTTACCCGGGGCACCGTGGCTTCATTTGTGAGGGCTTATTATTTGTCATTTCCATATATCATGAATAAAAACATTGGACGTTTTTCGCATTTCAAATCTTGCGCTCCCTTTCTTTCTTTCTTTATATATTGCAAAACAACTATATTTACACACACTCACCTATACAGGTTTCAATCCACTCTGGATCTCACTGGTAACGACTCTGCTACTGCCGGTTATGACTTCGAAAATCTGATCAACTTAGCCGAAGACGAAGGTGAAGATGATTGCGAAGTGCCTGGTGAGATTGCAAGACTGTTACTCTAGGAAGAGAGGGCCATTCAGCCACATGAAGAGCCAGTGGAAACGGTAAATCTGGGTACTGAGACAGACAGAAAGGAAGTCAAGATTGGTGCCAATCTAGAGCTCAGCGTGAAACAGCGGTTGATTCAGATGTTACATGATTATGTGGAAATCTTTGCCTGGTCCTACGAAGACATGCCTGGGTTGGATACCGACATTGTGGTTCATCACCTGCCTACCAAAGAAGACTGTCCTCCGGTTAAGCAGAAGGTCCGCCGTATGCGTCCAGAGATGACCGAGAAGATCAAAGATGAGGTTATGAAACAATTCGATGCCGGGTTTCTAGCAGTGACTTCTTACCCTCAGTGGGTTGCCAACGTGGTTCCAGTGCCGAAGAAAGATGGTAAGGTCAGAATGTGTGTTGATTACAGGGATTTGAAAACAGCAAGCCCCAAGGATGACTTCCCTCTGCCTCACATTGACGTTCTGGTTGACAATACTGCTCAACACAAGGTGTTCTCCTTCATGGATGGTTTTTCAGGTTATAATCAGATCAAGATGGCTCCTGAAGATATGGAAAAGACTACCTTTGTTACTCAGTGGGGCACCTTCTGTTACAAGGTCATGCCTTTTGGGTTGAAAAATGCTGGGGCAACCTACCAACGTGCCATGGTTGCTTTATTTCATGACATGATCCATCATGAGATTGAAGTATACGTCGATGATATGATTGCAAGGTCTCAAACTGAGGAGGAACACCTTGACCATTTACAGAAGCTGTTTGACCAGTTGAAGTTGTACAAGCTAAGGTTGAACCCAAACAAGTGCACCTTTGGGGTAAGATCTGGAAAATTGCTAGGCTTCGTCGTGAGCGACAAAGGTATTCAAGTGGACTCTGCCAAGGTGAAAGCTATACAAGAGATTCCAGTTCCCAAGACAGAGAAAGAAGTCAGAGGCTTTCTAGGACGACTGAACTACATTGCCCGATTCATCTCGCACCTAACTGCTACTTGTGAACCAATCTTCAAGCTGCTGAAGAAAGATCAAGTAGTAAGTTGGAACGATGAATGTCAGGCCGCTTTCGATAGAATCAAGGAGTATCTCCAAGAACCACCCATTCTTATGCCACCGGTTGAAGGGAGACCTCTAATCCTATACTTGACAGTACTTGACAGCTCAATGGGGTGTGTGCTAGGGCAGCATGACGAGTCTGGCCGAAGAGAGCATGCCATTTATTACCTTAGCAAAAAGTTTACCGACTGTGAGACCCGATACTCACTGCTCGAGAAAACTTGCTGCGCTTTGGTATGGGCTACTCGCCGGCTAAGACAGTATATGTTGACTCACACTACTCTCTTGATTTCAAAAATGGATCCAATCAAGTACATATTCGAAAAGCCTGCCTTGTCTGGAAGAATAGCGTGATGGCAGATGATCTTGACAGAATACGACATCCAGTACACGAATCAGAAAGCAATCAAGGGAAGTGTATTGGCAGACCATTTGGCACACCAGGCAGTGGATGATTACCAGTCGATGAACTTTGAATTCCCAGACGAGAACATCATGGTAGTGACTGATTGTGAAGTACCTGGACCGGATGAAGGACCTGAGGAAGGATCCCGATGGTCTATGCACTTTGACGGAGCCTCCAACGCTTTGGGTAACGGTATCGGCGCTGTGATCATATCCCCAAAAGGCACTCATACTCCACTTACTGCCCGGCTATGCTTCAACTGCACCAACAACATGGCGGAGTATGAGGCGTGTATCATGGGTCTTCAAGCTGCAATTGACTTAAGGATCAAGTTTCTGAGTGTCTTCGGAGATTCCGCTCTCGTGATCAATTAGATCAAAGGCGAGTGGGATACGAAACACCCAAATCTCATTCCTTATAAAGAGTGTGTGTTGACGCTAATCCCCCATTTCACGGAGATAACTTTTGAACACTTCCCAAGAGAGGAGAATCAGTTGGCGGACGCGCTGGCTACGATGTCTTCTATGTTCAAAGTCAAATGGGACAACGAGGCGCCCCGGATCATTATTTGGAAATTGGACGAACCTGCATATTGTTGTGATCTTGAGGTTGAAGAGGTAACTGAAAAACCTTGGTATCATGAGGTGAAGAGGTACCTGGAAGCTCAAGAATACCCCGAGGGTGCATCCATTAACGAAAAAAATTCCTGAGAAGGTTCGCTGCAAAGTTCTTCCTCAGCAATGGCATTCTATACAAGTGAAACCATGATTCAACTTTACTGCGTTGTGTGGATAAGACGGAAGCAGAAAGGATCATGGCAGAGCTACATGAAGGTACCTTTGGAACACATTCCAGTGGACACACCATGGCAAAGAAAATCCTTCGGGCAGGATATTTCTGGTCCACAATGGAAGCCGACTGTTACCAACATTCTCGGACATGTCATAAGTGCCAGATTTATGATGATAAAGTGCACATTCCCCCAGTCCCTCTGAATGTCTTGACTGCACCGTGGCCTTTTGCAATGTGGGGCATTGATATGATCGGCGAGATCAAACCTACGGCATCCAACGGGCATCGCTTCATCCTGGTGGCGATCGATTGCATTACAAAGTGGGTTAAAGCAGCTTCCTACGCTACCGTAACCAAGAATGTCGTGGCACGGTTCATTCGACACAACCTGATCATTCGATACGGTGTACCTGAGAGGATCATTACGGAAAATGGTACCAATCTTAATAACAAGATGATCACTGAGCTCTGCGAGCAATTCAAGATACAACACCACAACTCTTCTCCTTACCGGCCGAAGATGAATGGGGCTGTAGAAGCAGCTAATAAGAATATTAAAAAGATTGTGCAGAAGATAACAGTGACCTATAAAGATTGGCACGAGATGTTACCGTTTGCTCTTCATGGGTACCGTACCTCAGCAAGAACGTCAACCGGGGCGACTCCCTTTTCCTTGGTCTATGGCATGGAGGAAGTCTTGCCGATTGAAGTCCAGATACCCTCTCTCCGGATAATGAAGGATGCAGGCTTGAGCGAAGATGACTAGATCCAGACTCGACTTGATCAGTTAAACCTAATTGACGAAAAGAGATTCACTGCTATTTGTCATGGTCAAACGTACCAAAAATGGATGATCAGAGCATTTAACAAGAAAGTCAGACCACAAGAGTATCAAGTCGGAGACCTGGTAATCAAGCGCATCATTCTTCCTCAAAGTGATCCCAGGGGCGAATGGACCCCCACATACGAAGGGCCATTTGTGGTTAAACATATCTTCTCAGGAGGAGCTATGATTCTAACCACCATGGATGGTGACGACCTTCCTCACCCCACCAATGCAGACATAGTAAAAAGATACTACGCATGAATTAAAGACCCACTAGGTTGACACACCTAGGCAAAAGTAAGGGCTTCTCGGCGAACCAAAAGGGTTCGGGCAAAAATAAGGGATGAAAAAATGAAAAAATCTGTACACCCGGCAAGTCGAAAACCTGAAAAGGCGGCTTGGGCAAAAATGGGTATCCCGGTGGACTGAAAACCCGGAAGGGCGGTCCAGGCAAAAGTTAGGGATTAAAGCATAATACTATGTCTCATTGAATCACCTTGCATCCAGAATCCGGTATCAACCATCAGGCTCAGACAGCATAGATCAGTCAGCTTCATCTTCAACTAAGCAGCCAAGTGATGAGACACTCGAAGATATAAAGGCGATAACAGAGTTGGAACCCAGTGGGATGATCTTTTTCACATAGCTGTTTTGTTTTCCTTTTCACAAAATTGTATAAACTCTATGTTATTCGGTGGCGTTCTCTTACTAGGACGTCAGCCTCTTGTACACAAAGGCCTATTTACAGGCAAATTCCAAAAATCAATACAAATTCACTTTTCAGATAAATTGCCAATTATTTTCCTTTTTCTGTTTTGTTTTGCAAAGAACGTCCAATGTTCATTTTTGATATATGCATTTGACACTAATTGCTAACTCATAAATATTTGCATGCGAAACAAAGGACTAATTACAGGTGACATCATAAATAGGGGCAATAATGAGTTGTCTAAGCGATCTAGTTGCTCTGTCCACCAAGGTACCAAGGTAAGTTCGGCTGAAGAATGTAACCCAGATACCTTCACTCCCCGCCGAGTAAGATAAGACTCAGCAATACTCTCCCAAGCAGTTGGTCTCCAATCAGCCCCAAAAAGGCACAGTATCTCCAGCAAGTCAGCAACACTCTCCCCGAGCAGAGTTAGTCTACTGTCAGCCTTAAGGAAGTGGGTATCCCCAGTAGATCTCAATATTCCCCAGTGGAGTATACAGACATTCTTAACAAAGCATCCCCGGAAATCTTGATCTAAGATTGTTCCCCGGCGGAATACCGGACATCCAGTGGAGCCATTCCCCAGTGCAGTCCAAAGTCTCCCCAGGAGGGTTGAATCAATCTCCCCAGTAGGAAGCTTATCCCCAGTAGATTCTGGAAGCTTATCACCTGCAGAGTACGTACGCCTCTCCCCGGATTTATTCAGAAGGTTATTCCTCACCAGAGCTTATAACTGGGTTATCCTCAGCTAATTACCACGGAAAAATCGTCCCCGACGAAGTTCTTCCTATCCCCCAACGAAGTTCATCAAATCTTCCAACAAAACTTATCAACGGAATCCCCAGCGGAGTTATCATCAAAACCTCAACGAAGTATCTCTTCCCACAGAGTATTTCCCCGCAGAATAATCTCTTCAACAAAGTTTATTCCTCAACGGAGTCATCTTCTCCTACAGGTTTATTCTCGCAACCATCATCCCCAGCGGAGACGAAGAACTCTACTCTTTAACATCAGCCCTGGATTTGACTTCCCGGCATCCGTCAAGGATTTATTTTCCTAGACAAAAATACATTCATAAACATCACATCTTCATACATTATAGCATGCACATACGCATCATGAACATACAATCTCATTTATTTTGAGAATGCCACGCATTTCATACATCATGACATTGCATACAACTAATGTTTTGCCTTTTCAGGAAAAAGGTCAATACAAAGATGATTACTATCAACTGTCGCAATTCCAGATTCGATTCCTGTATCTAGCCAGGGCACGTCTGAAGAGTTTGAAGATTCGATTCCTGTATCTAGCCAGGGCATATCTGTTGACGACTAATTCCAGATTCGATTCCTGTATCCAGCCAGGGCACATCTGAAGAGTTTGAAGATTCGATTCCTGTATCCAGCCAGGGCATATCTGTTGGTGACTAATTCCAGATTCGATTCCTGTATCCAGCCAGGGCACGTCTAAAGAGTTTGAAGATTCGATTCCTGTATCCAGCCAGGGCATATCTGTTGACGACTAATTCCAGATTCGATTCCTGTATCCAGCCAGAGCACGTCTGAAGAGTTTGAAGATTCGATTCCTGTATCTAGCCAGGGCATATCTGTTGACGACTAATTCCAGATTCGATTCTTGTATCCAGCTAGGGCACGTCTGAAGAGTTTGAAGATTCGATTCCTGTATCCAGCCAGGGCATATCTGTTGACGACTAATTCCAGATTCGATTCCTGTATCCAGCCAGGGAACGTCTGAAGAGTTTGAAGATTCGATTCCTGTATCCAGCCAGGGCATATATGTTGACGACTAATTCCAGATTCGATTCCTGTATCCAGTCAGGGCACGTCTGAAGAGTTTGAAGATTCGATTCCTGTATCCAGCCAACGCATATCTGTTGACGATTAATTCCAGATTCGATTCCTGTATCCAGCCAGGGCACGTCTGAAGAGTTTGAAGATTCGATTCCTGTATCCAGCCAGGGCATATCTATTGACGACTAATTCCAGATTCGATTCCTGTATCCAGCCAGGGCACGTCTGAAGAGTTTGAAGATTCGATTCCTGTATCCAGCCAGGGCATATCTGTTGACGACTAATTCCAGATTCGATTCCTGTATCCAGCCAGGGCACGTCTGAAGAGTTTGAAGATTCGATTCCTGTATCCAGCCAGGGCATATCTGTTGACGACTAATTCCAGATTCGATTCCTGTATCCAGCCAGGGCACGTCTGAAGAGTTTGAAGATTCGATTCATGTATCCAGCCAGGGCAGATCTGTTGACGACTAATTCCAGATTCGATTCCTGTATCCAGCCAGGGCATGTCTGAAGAGTTTGAAGATTCGATTCCTGTATCCATCCAGGCCATATCTGTTGACGACTAATTCCAGATTCGATTCCTGTATCCAGCCAGGGCACATCTGAAGAGTTTGAAGATTCGATTCCTGTATCCAGCCAGGGCATATATGTTGACGACTAATTCCAGATTCGATTCCTGTATCCAGCCAGAGCACGTCTGAAGAGTTTGAAGATTCGATTCCTGTATCCATCCAGGGCATATCTGTTGACGACTAATTCCAGATTCGATTCCTGTATCCAGCCAGGGCACGTCTGAAGAGTTTGAAGATTTGATTCCTGTATCCAGCTAGGGCATATCTGTTGATGACTAATTCCAGATTCGATTCCTGTATCCAGCCAGGGCACGTCTGAAGAGTTTGAAGATTCGATTCCTGTATCCAGCCAGGGCATATCTGTTGACGACTAATTCCAGATTCGATTCCTGTATCCAGCCACGGCACGTCTGAAGAGTTTGAAGATTCGATTCCTGTATCCAGCCAGGGCATATCTATTGACGACTAATTCCAGATTCGATTACTGTATCCAGCCAGGGCATATCTGTTGACGACTAATTCCAGATTCGATTCCTGTATCCAGCCAGGGCACGTCTGAAGAGTTTGAAGATTCGATTCCTGTATCCAGCCAGGGCATATTTGCATAAAGAGGTTGAAGATCAATCCCTGTAACAGGCCAGGTAATTATCTTTCTTTTTCAGGTACGCAAGTTCTCGCTAAGGAATCTCTTACGTGATCGACCCCTCCAGATGGCATCTATAAGCCGATCCTCCTATCCATCATATCTCTAAATGGCATCTGTAAGCCCCTTCCCGTCATCATACTGCTGACATTCTACTATGTGATTGCAATTTTTTGGGCACTTTAGTGTTCAATCATCTTCCACCTTCGGATCACGAAAGGCACGCAAGCCAATCTACATCCTCAGGTTTAAGAAGATTGAACAGGGGCAACTGTTGTACCCCAAAATTTGCCCTCCCATATTCTTCAAGATTTGTCAAGATCAACCTCCAAATGGTTCAAAATCTCTCAAGGGTTGCACAATCCAATTGCCTCCTAACACAGTCAAAATTAGGGTTTTGGTTCTTACAAGGAAGTTGAGGTTTCCAAGGGTCCAATCAGGTCCCATATGCCTATATACATTGTCAAACACCCATATGTCAAGTTTCAAGACTCACAGCATCAAGTTGCATAGTCAAAAGCCCTAATTGCTTCACAGTCAACTACAGGGGCAAAATATTCATTTGATAGTCAAAAGTCAAAATTTTTGGTCAACATCCTATTTTGAAGCCACAATCATCATTTGATCAAGTCTTGATCATGATTCCACAAGCATGGCTCAAAAAGTCTCAAGAATCAAAAGTTTCTATTTTTGGACTGTTGAAAAGTCAACTGTAACTTGACCAAGGCATAACTTTTTCATGGTTCATCAGAAAAATCCCATCCAATGCTCATTTTGAAGGGGATGACATTTCCTACAACTCATCTTCACATTCCAAGTCCAAGAAATGCTCTCACAAAAAGTTATCAATTTCTACATTATAGGTCATTTTCAAAAGTCAACAAAAAGGCACTTTAAGTCAAAGACCATAACTTGAGATTGGTAAATCAAATTGACATGGGACCAACGACATTGGTTAGAAGACTTCAAGACCTTTCCAAAATGTCCAAGAACATGTTCATAGCCTCAAAATTGAGCAAGATATGCATTGGAGAAGTTGGGAAATTTTTGGGAACTTTCAAAAGTCAACTTTGCCTAAAACACTTCATTTTTGCTAATGGGCCTCAAATTCCTTCTTGAATCTTTGCCCAAGGCTTATGCACGATCCATTGAACTTAAAATGATTTATTTTCTTATTTTTAATTAATTAATTGAATTTTTATTAATATTAATTCATTTAATTGATTTTAATTGTAGGAAAATTCAAAAGATATGATTTTTAAATCTTTTGTGATGCAAATAAAGCTAGGGCAAGCTGGCAATTCGTGTACATATCAAAGACCTCAAAATCTCCATGATTGGCAAGGTTTTATCAAAGAAAAAGATTGAAAAAGATTTGATTGGCAATCACACATTCAAACCATAATGCCATGGATTGTTGGGCCAAGATTTACCCTAATTCTATTGTGCTATATGTACTGAAGCTTAACCTAAAACCCTACACGTGAAAAAGCTGCTGAAACCATAGAACCAAAATTCAAAAAAGTCAAGAAAAGTGTGAAACTGAAATCTCACTTACAGCATAATTCAAAGCCTAAAAAAGATTCAAACGTATTGCTGACATTGCCAGGAACCTGTTGCCATCAAGAACAAGCCCTAACGCCATCAGAATCGTTCACAACAAGTCACTCGGTTTGCATTATTTTCCAAAATTGCATATCATTATTCATGCGTTTTAACCATTTTTTGGATTGATTTATGTTAATAGGGACCTCCTGAAGCGATTGGTATAATCCAATTTGGTTATAGCATCCTGAATCAAAAACCACCATGGAAGAACATTAGGGTTTCGAAGCTTGAATTTTGGGGCTTTGCATATGCTGAAAAATTGGACCTCGAAACGTGCATGGTTGAATTCGTCAAGGCCAGACGAATTCAACCCAACCCTCGCGCTCAATTTATATTACATACAGGCCTAATCGCTATTTTTGGTCGCTTCATTTTGTGGGGGTTCAAAACCCCTGCTAATTGCTTTCTTTTTACAGGGTTCAGGATGAAGACGAAGGACGTGGCAACATGTGGTTGGGACATTCAAATCTACGCGCGTTATTTTCTGAATTCCAGCATAGTTATTATTATTAACATATATTGTTTGTTGGTTATTATTATTACAAATACAACGCGATGGTAGAGTGGCTGGAGACGTGGCTTGCAATCGTTGGGACCTGGGTTCGATTCCCAGGTCCCCCATATAATTGTTAATATTTTTCATAACGTGTTCCAATGCAGCATTCATCCAAAGTTCCACCATAGGCCTCATGTACCAGCGTGCCATGTGTTCCCATCAGCCATCCAAAGGCCAGGAGAGGAGGAATACCATATTCCTCAGTCAATGCACGTACAGGCAACCAGGAAAGTCAACCAGGCTTAGAGTCTTCTTGGGCCAGAATTGCTTCACAAAAACCTCCCCTTGGGCCAACATACTCACTTGGTTTGCAATTTTATTTTCTTTTCTTTTAATTCCTTTAATTTTTATTATTATTATTAATTCACAAATTAATTTTTCCTAATAAAATCAGAAAGCAAAATTGTAAATATATTTTATTATTTATTAAATTCATTAACTATTATTTTTTGTAAATAAATACTAATAATTAACTTAGCTTAATTTAGGTTTCATTTGAATCTTTTTTAATATAATAAATAAAAATTATATAGAATTAGGTTTTGACATTTTTAATCATTTTATTATTATCATCATTATTAATTATTATTATTTTTGTACATACAAATGTAAATTAATTAATTTAGTTAATTAGGTTAACTTTGACATTTTTTATTAATAATTAAAATAAACTTAGAACTAGGTTTTCTGTTGACTTATTAGCTTCTTTATTTTTATTTTTTATTAAAATATTAAAAAACATAAAAAAACATTTTTCTTGTAAATAATTAAATAATTAATTAAATAATTAGGTTTACTTTTAATTTCAAGCAAAAGGACCAAAAACTCATAATTGCTCAAAAGGGTCAAAAACCCTAAGGACGTCCAATTTAATTCTTTCGCGCGTTATTATTTATTTTGATTATTATGTAACTTTTTCTGGAATGTAATAGTAATTAGGTTTACCGCTTTCTTTACTTTCCGCATTTATCAAAACGGGTCTTTGTTTTTGGCGATGTATAGACCCGCGCCTTGTAATAGCGTAGCTTTTACCTTTCCGTATTTTATTTTCCGCACTCCTAACTGCTAAATTGCATGAAAGAATGTATGATAATTAAAAAAAAACAACTCGTAGCTCACAATTGCATGATCAAAGATAAATGTTAACCTGAAAACAACACACAATGCACATGCCACTTCTAGGGTACGCCTCACTCGTTGCCTCGAAAGTGGTCGTCAAGTATAGGGTGTTTTAGAGGTCACCCTCCTGTCTAAAGATCTAGTCGCCTCAAAACGGTTGCCTCAGATAAAAGGATCTAGGACATTAGGGTTACTTCTCAGGTGTCCTACTATTGCTTCGGTGACCACACTGTCCCTCAATCGAATTGACCCGAATACCTCCAACGGTGGTGCTACCTACCTCTCAATGGTGGGATGGCACTATCTAAAGGACTCTTACACAACCTAATTCCTTAGGGTAGGTAGATGACTCAGGGATACTTGCTCTCTTTAAAAAAAACAAACAAAACATCTTTTCGCACTTACACTTTCAAACAAAAGTTTTCAAGCAAACACTTCATGACACTCTTGAGGACTGATACAAGAGTTAAAATGAAGTTTTCAAACGAACTTTTTCAAAACCCACAAACACAAGAAAAGCAAACATCTTTTGAAAACATAAGAGCAAGTACCTAAGAGCCCGTGGATAACCACAGATAGAAAGGGTGCTAACACCTCCCCTTTCTATAATCTACCTCCCGAACCGAGAGACATTCTCAATAAGGAATTTTGCTGTGCTTTTGTCCTTTCCATGTTGGAGAACATAAAAGACGGTGGCGACTCTTGCTTACCGCGACATTTCACGAAACCAGCTAAAAACAGTCAGTTCTATTTCCACCGATCACAAGTACCATACCCAACCTTCTGCGCTAGAGTGCATTCCATCACACGAAATATTCTCTCAATCTCCTTCAACCAACCCAACGCTTCTTCAGGATCATACTTTCCCTTAAACGTAGGCGGATTCTCCCTCTGGAAATTCTCCAAACTACGAGATCTAGCATTTCCGTCAGCATTCGACTGATTCTCTATTGCATGCGCCATTACTTCCATAGCAGCAGCAAGTGCAGCATCATTCCTTCCAGCCATCTCAACTTACCACTACATCATAAACAACGGTTAGAACTCGAGGTAACAATACTCGATTGTTAACTAAACTATGACTCGACAACTTGGCCGAACGGACCAACTTTGCTTTGATACCAACTTCGTAACACCCCAATTCTACCCGACAATAATAAATGTAAATCAGAGTTATATAATTCATACAACTGAATCAGGATGCCACAAATTCAACTTAAAAACCATTGCATTCATCATGGATATATAACAGTTTAAAACTTTGGATGAACCAACAAAAAAATAAATTAATCTTTTAAATCAACAACTCGAACAACTACGCAGCGAAATCATAATAACATCTTTATCCAACATTAAAGAAACTTCTGAATGACAAGTAATTAACAACAATTATCTTAAAGTTCATCAATTCAAATAATCAATAACTAAACATCAAGAGTTCATCCCCCTAAGTGTTACGTATCAGAGCAATGACACCGACCCGAACTACTGAAGGTAAACTGCCTTCACTCTGGATTACCTGCACGTTACCAACATCAGGGTAACATTTAAACAAAAGGGATGCGATATCGAATATTATAATAAAACGTATGATAAATATTATATTAGAATCAATTTATACAAAAATCACCACTTCACAATAACCATCATAACAAGATATCAACAAAATACAACAATTAATTCATCAACACAACAACTCAATTATACTACTTAGAATGTGACTCAATACTATGCGAATGCATGTGGTATCATTGGAGCAGAACTCCCATCTTAAAACTTGCCAATTAATAGAGGCATCAACAAGGCATAAGCCTCCTTCGCAGTTTTCCAATCCAGGCCATCACAAAGTATGCAAATGTATATGAATGCACCATCACATACTCACAACAATCATCATTCATCACAAAGGCCTAAGCCCACATCACCATTATTACCAATAAATAGAGATAATTCATCATCATCTAAAATTCCCTGCAACCTCGAATTATCAACAGGATTCCACAACAAAAATCATAACATCACACAAATCAACATAAATCAATGATTCTGTCAGTAACATCATCAAATAACAACTAACAATAATTTCACACATCACTGGTAACGACCAAAACACAACATGTACGGGAAAAAGGGATAGGGAACTACGTGCCCCTCGATAAGCACAACAACTAGGACAACATGGCAACTAAATCAGACTCCTCGACACGCACAGGGAAAACAGGGTAACAATCAACTTATGCTCCTCAATATGTCCTGCAACCTAATACTGCTTGACAATGCAACACATACCCTCCCCGACACGTCGCGCAGCCTAATATGCCCTCAGTACTTAACACCATCAGCATCCTCCTCAACCACTAGTTTGGCCAACATCACATACACAACACAACGTCTTAACAACCATACCACTATAATTCCTAACATCCAGCCAACCGCTCGGAATAACGCAACAAGGAGCAACTATATTACTATCGACAGATTCATCAACATACAAGACAATCACATCGAACCTCCCTAAATGACCAATTCAACAATTATCAGCTTTTCCTGCCAATCGCTTGGAATAACCTAACGTTCTAACAACCAGAAATCAACTATCCCAACCTATCCATCGATTAACCGAGCAGTCACACAGATACACCATACATCTACAACACACAATCAGGCAACTCCCTATAACTTCTCCATTAACCAGTCATACAGTATTCTTTGCAACGACCACAACATGAATAAAACGGGAAACTTCGGTGGCAATTCAGAAACATCAATGCGCATCATGTTTACAAACGGCCATTCTCACATAATAAACATCATAAGTCCTATTATAAGGTCAGAACCCCACCCTTACCTGGATTGAAGGTCGCTCAACCAAAGCTTCGGTCGTAATCCTTGATTTGCTCTTGCTCGACACTGGGAAGCTTGCTCCTCGTCCGTGCAGCTCTATCGTTCTGCATACAGAATCATTATTCTCCACCTAAAATAAATCCTTGTGTTAGTTTCTCCTTATATATCAGTTCTTAATGGGCCTAACCTACACCCCCACTTTACTACTTCTAACCAATAGCATAGGTCCAACACATATTTCATATAATATAATTATTATTAATCAACTAATTAATTAATTGATAATAATCTAAGACTTATACCAATGATCCTCAACATCTTGCAACTTCACAAATAATCCAAAAATGATAATTTAATTAAATAATTAATTAAATTATGGGCATTACACCCTTAGCCAGCGCTTGTAGTAGAAAGCACTGCTTAATCCCCCCCTTTAGGCAGCGCTTTAACAAAGCACTTTGTAAGCCCACCCTTTAGGCAACGCTTCTCCAAAGGGCTACAGTACCTACCCCCTTTAGCAGCGCTTTATAAATTCACATTAACCCCCTTTAAGCATCGCTTTCACAAAGCGCTGGTAAAACCCACCCTTTAGGCAGCGCTTCTAAAAAGCGCTTTGTAAGCCCACCCTTTCGGTAGCGCTTCAGTACCCACCCCTTTTAGCAGCGCTTTATCAAACCATATTCACCCCCTTAGGCAACATTTTTTTATAAAGCGCTGTCTAAAGTATATGATAAAATATCCGTGTTTTTAAAATTCACTTTTAGCAACACTTTTGATAAGAAGTGTTGCCTTAGGTGTGCTATCTAATCTTATTTTTGGTGTAGTGTCTTTAATCTGGAAGAAATAAATCTAACCAGAAGAGGTCTTCATTCACCTGTCTTTAATCTGAAAGGAATAAATCTAACCAGAAGAGGTCTGTTGATTGCCTATCATTAACTAGAAGAAATAAATATAATCAGAAGAGGTCCGTTGATTTCCTATCATTAACTGGAAGAAATAAATATAACCAGAAGAGGTCTGTTTATGGCCTATCATTAACTGGAAGAAATAACTCTAACCAAAAGAGGTCTTATGTTTTGTTGATTGACTTTTCCTGCAAGGAAGAGGGTCAGTTGCATGCAGATGTATGCATGGCGTACTGATGTTCTCAAAATAAATGAGACTATGTTATATGCATTTGTCATGTATATGCCATGATATATGAATGTTATTGAAGTGTATGCTTGTCTGGGATATAAATCTTTGACCAATTGTTGGGGAGTTTTGGGAAGCTAAATCTCGGACTGCCGTTGGAGATGAAGAACATGTGTATCTTTAACCTTGTTTAGAATGCTTTCGCTGGGAAATTTGTTTGCTGTTTGAGGAAACTCTGTGGGGAATGTTGATTTCTTCTTGCGAAATAAGGTTCAGGGATCTTTGGTTATCCATCGCTCTATTGGGGAATTTAATTCTTATTTACCCTGACTAAGGATAAAAGAGATGGTTAAACTTTTGTCTTGGAGAGAATAGTTGACTGGTATCTGGTCGAAATCTTGGCTTTGCAGCAACGTTTTAGGGAGGATGAAGTTAAATTGTTATCTACTCAAATTCCAGGCTTCACATCAACTTTCTGAGGAGGATGAAGTTAAATGTTATCTGGTCGGATTCCAGGCTTCACAACAACTTTCTAAGGAGAATTAAGTTAACCATTATCTGGTCGGATTCTAGGCTTCGCAACAACTTTTTAGGGAGAATGAATTTAACTGTTATCTGGTCGGATTCCAGGCTTCGCAGCAACTTTCTAGGGAGAATGAAGTTAACTGTTATCTGGTCGAATTCCAGGCTTCACACAACTTTCTAGGGAGGATGAAGTTAACTGTTATCTGGTCAGATTCGAGGGTTCCCAATAAATTTCTAAGAAGGATGAAGTTAATTGTTATCTGGTCTAATTCCAGGCTTTGCAGAAACTTTCTAGGGAGGATGAAGTTAACTGTTATCTGGTCAGATTCCAGGCTTCACAACAACTTTCTAGGGAGGATGAAGTTAACTGTTATCTGGTCGGATTCCAGGCTTCACAATAACTTTCTAGGGAGGATAAAGTTAACTGTTATCTAGTTGGATTCTAGGCTTCGCATCAACTTTCTAGGGATGATGAAGTTAACTATTATCTGGTTGGATTCCAGGCTTCACAGCAACTTTCTAGGGAGGATGAAGTTAACTGTTATCTGGTCGGACTCTAGGCTTCGCAACAACTTTCTAGGGAGGATGAATTTAACTGTTATCTGGTCGGATTCTAGTCTTCGCAGCAACTTTCTAGGCAGGACGAAGTTAACTGTTATCTGGTCGGATTCCAGGCTTCACGGTAACTTTCTGGGGATAGTATCAACTCCGCTGAGGACAAGGGGTTTTGTCTGTTGACTTGTAATAGTCTGGGAAAAGAACCCGAGCTGAGGAATTTGTAGTCTGTTGGGTAATCTTATAGTTTGTTAAGGAATCTTGTAGTTTGTTAGGGAATCTTGTAGTTTGTTGGGGAATAAACCCCGTTGAGGAAATTATTTTGAAGACCTTATTGGGGATATAAAGTCTTTTGGAGACAAACTCCGCAGGGATTCCTTTGTAGTTTAGGACCAACTCAGATGGGGAAACGATTGTACGAAGATTGGAACTCTAGATGGATATTGTATGAATTCAAATCTGTGGGGATAATTTTGTTGAAGTAACTCTGTGGGGATATCCCAAATTGTAGGTGTTTAGGTATTGGCTTGCATTTTTGGTAAATCCCAAGTGTATGTGTGAATGTCATGACTGATGTCATAACATTCTAGTTCAGGTTGTACTAACTCAATAGGTACATGTGCAGAAAAATATTGTAATTCAAATACTGATGTTTATAAGTGTGTATCTGAGCATGTTTGCAAAATGATCACATTTTGCTAAATCAGTAGACAGGTTTTCTCAGATGTCATAACAGATGTTATGACATCCTGTTCTGAACTAACAGGATTGCAGGATTGGATAAGTCTGAGTTTTTTCAGGAAATAACTCAGTCCTCTCTGAACAAAATCCTGCGTTTTCTGAGGAGTAACCTAGCTCAATCCTAACCTGATCAATAAAGTACTGTGACCTGGTCTTTAGGTCAAACGGAATCAACCCTAGGTTTTTGGAAACCCTAACTGAAGTTACAACTGCTATATATTCAACAGAGCTGCGGTTTTTCAAGCGATCCCTGCTGATTGATTAGAAGATCAATTTTGTAATCTGTATAGATTTGTTTATTGTACTCCAAGCAATTATCATTGTGATAAGTGCCTTGGAATAGGTTTCAATTGTAAGGGTTGTGTAGCACTCAAAGCTTTGAAGCAAGAGTGTTTGAATGTTACTTGACTAAAGCTGTGAAGCAGAGTCAAGTTAGTTGTGTACATCACTCAAAGCTGTGAAGCACGAGTGATTGTGTTACTTGATTAAAAAGCTGTGAAGCTTAATCAAGTGTGTGTTTTGAAGAGTGTCTTCATCAATTCTTGAGTCAAATTGGTTTATGTATCACTGCTGTGATTGAGGGGGAGTGAGTAGGAACTCAGGTTTAAGTTGTACTTAGATTAGAATTGCATTGGGTAGGTCTTAAGTGAAGGAGATAAACTGGTTGGTTTATTCCTGAATTAACATCTCTTATAGTGGATTCTCTCCCTGGCTTGGTAGCCCCCAGATTAGGTGTTGTTGCACACTGAACTGGGTAAACAATTGACTGTGTTATTTACTGCTTTTGTATTTACTGTCATATAGTAAGTCAGATACGGTGTCATAACATTGGACGTGACATTGAGTATCTGCAGCCAGAATTTCAATTGGCATCAGAGCAGGCACCCTGCCTGTATTACTGGGTGAGATCTAGGGATATCACTTTCTGGCACTATGGACAAAGAAGGAGTTTTTGGAAATAGACCACCCATTCTGGATGGAACTAATTATGACTACTGGAAACCTCGTATGATTGCCTTCCTAAAATCTCTGGACAAAAAGGCTTGGAGAGCTGCTGACAAAGGATGGATTCATCCCACCATAACTGAAAGAGATGGGACAATCAGTCTGAAGCCTGAGGAAGATTGGAGTAAAGAAGAAGATGAGTTAGCTCTGGGAAATTCAAAAGCTTTAAATGCCTTGTTCAATGGAATTAATAGAAACATCTTCAGACTAGTACATCAATATGAACTGGCCAAGGAAGTTTGGGACACTCTCAAAACTACTCATGAGGGCACTTCCAAAGTAAAAATGTCAAGGCTTCAGATGTTGACCACTAAGTTTGAGAATCTAAAAATGATGGAAGATGAAACCATTCATGAGTTTCACATGAACATCTTGGAGATTGCCAACACCTCAGGAGCACTGGGAGAAAAAATGTCAGAAGAAAAACTGGTGAGGAAGATTCTCAGATCCTTGCCTAAAAGATTTGCAATGAAGGTAACTGCCATAGAGGAAGCCCAGGACATTAGCAAGTTAAAAGTGGATGAACTTATTGGGTCTCTTCAGACATTTGAGATGGGGATCACTGATAATGGTGACAAGAAGAACAAAAGCATAGCACTTGTATCCAACACTGATGTTGAATACAAGGAGGATGAAGAAGAAAACATATCAGAAGCCATTGCCATGCTTGGAAGACAGTTCAACAGGCTCATCAAAAGAATGGACCCAAAGTCAAGGTCTAATGTTCATAACATTCCTTCTGACATTGACAGTTCCAGCAGAAGACCAAGGTCAGAAGATAAGGGAAACCAAGGCAGAGGTATTCAATGCCATGGATGTGAAGGATATGGACATATTCGAGCTGAATGTCCTACCTTTCTTAAGAAGCAAAAGAAAGGAATGACTGTTACTTGGTCTGACTATGATTCAGAAAGCAATTCTGAAGAAGAAACTGCCAAACTAGTTACTGCCCTAACTAGTGTTTGTACTTCTGAAAGTGACACCAGTGATGAAGAAGTGACATTTGAAGAACTGGCTGATACCTACAAGAAATTGTGTATCAGAAGTGGTGAAGTCTGTGTGCAAAATGAGAAACAATCAAAACTCATTATAAAGCTGGAGGCTGAAAAGAGGGCAAATCTTGAAACTATAAGTCATTTAGAAGGAGAAGTTCAACTGCTGAAGTCACAACTGAATCAAATGACCAAATCTGTCAAGATGTTGACCAATGGAACAGACAAATTGGAAGAGATCCTTCAGGCTGGACAAAATATGGGAAATAAATCTGGCATAGGATTTGTGGAAACAAAGAAATTTGGTACTGGGAAGCAAATGTCAAAACGGATGTCTCAACATTACTCTCAACATCAGGGACAGAGACATATGAAGAAGAGATACCAAAGATGGAGATGTCATCATTGTGGGAAATATGGTCACATAAAGCCCTTCTGCTTCAGATTACATGGATATCCTAATCAGAACTCAGATGTCAAACCTAAGTCTAAAAAGGTACCGCATGCTCCACAATGGAAGAAAAAGGCTACTGCACTGATGGCTCACACTTCCCTGAGGGTCACTGCAAAGGAAGATTGGTACTTTGACAGTGGATGTTCCAGACACATGACTGGATTCAAAAATCTCCTCAATAATGTTATGCCTCACACCACCAGTTTTGTGACCTTTGGAGATGGTGCTAAAGGAGAAGTCAAAGGAGTTGGTAATTTGGACTGCCCTGGAGTTCCAAGTCTGAATAAGGTACTGCTGGTAAAAGGGTTGACTACTAATCTCATTAGCATCAGTCAACTATGTGATCTAGGATTCATGGTCAACTTCTCAAGATCTGAATGTCTAGTGTTTAATGAAAAACTAGATGTTGTAATGAGAGGAATTAAATCCAAAGATAACTGTTATGTGTGGCAGCCTGAGAACACTGATATCTCCACTATGAGTCAAATCATCAAAGAAGAAAAAGAGATGAAACAGTGGCAGCATAAGCTTGGAAGACTGAAAAGAGCTATTCCTATGGAAGCTGTCAGAAGAACTCCAAAACTACAGGCTGATAATATATGTGATGTGGCAAATAAACTTGAAGAAGAATGTGTTGTCAGAACCTTAAGTCATCTTGACAAGGATGTCGGAAAGAACAATTCTCATAAATTCTGTTCAAAACAGATGCTTCCTGAGTACAATGTTACACAAGATGTTGTGACATTGTGGTGTGATAAACTGAAAACATTCAACATTTCCTTGAACCCTATTGACTTTGAAGAGAAGAAGTCATTTGAACTGGAACATAGTTTCTCTAAGCTTCAGCTGACTGATTCTTCTACCAAGGCGCTTGTTTGAAATAAATTTGAAAATTTGAGGGGCAGATTGGGTATTCACCAACATGAGAAATTATAGCAATCAGTTTTGCTAAAAACAAGGGTTGAAGGGATTAATTTTGTTAAGTCTATATTTAGTGGGTTAATCATATTCATTCACAATTCCTTCAAAAGCCTTGAGAAGTTGAAGAGACTCCCTTTTACTCCCTACCTCTCTCATCCTTGCAACCTGTTTCCTCCTCCCAATCAAAGATTTTTCTCAAACTGCTACTATTACTCAAAGTTAAACAAAATGTCTCAGACATCGTCTTCCACCATGGCGGCTTCGTCTTCCTCATCATCGTCATCATCTGATCAAGATTCTAGGGCAATCACTACATGCATAGAATCTGAAGTGCTTGAGGTCACTCCTCTCAGGGAGATGGCAACTGACCCAGCCAGAGTCAAAAAGCTCAGAACCAGACATGCAGGAAGAGCTCAAGCTACAGTCTCTGGTAATTCTTCTCATCCTTCGTCTTCTATACCTAATAGAGAAGGATCAGTTCAAGTACACCAAGCTATTGCTAGGCTGGTTACTAGCATTCTGAGTGGCAACCAATCTGTACCTGGGATTTCTATCCCTTTGAATCAATCAGAAAGTCCAAATGTGGAAGGTTCTGAAAATGTAGATGTCACTGAGGATGTTGTGACACCAAAAGACAACATTCAGAACACCTCTGAAAAGGCTGCTGATCCACCTATCATTGATGTGGATGAAGATTACTCAGATAATGAACTGATTGCTAATGTGAACCCTAGCATTGCTAGGAGATTGATGAAAAGAAAGAGTAGTCAGAATGTTAAACCTGATGCTAAGAAATCCAAGGCTGAAGGGATGGCTGAGAAAATTCAGACAAAAGGAAAGAAGGCACAGGTGCAGACTGCTAGACAACCAATCTCTAAGAAAAGTAAAGAACCTGAAACTTCTGATTCTGATGATGAATCAGAATTTGAGATTGATATTGAAGATACTCCCATCAGAAGGAAGCTCCCCTCCAACAAGATTGCTAGAGTGCCTGAAGTGCCAACAGACAACATCTCCTTTCATCATCCTGACAATGCAAACAGATGGAAGTATGTCTGCTTGAAGAGAATAGCCTTGGAGAGAGAACTCAACAATGATGCCTTGGAGTGCAAGGACATCATGGATCTGATCAGGAATGCTGGGCTAATGAAGACAGTGATGAAGTTTAACAAATGTTATGAAAATCTGGTTAAGGAGTTTGTAGTGAACTTGTCCAATGATTGTGCTGATGGGAGGTCAGCTGACTTTGAGAGTGTGTTTGTTAGAGGAAGAAGGGTCAAGTTCTCTCCATCAGAAATCAACAAGTTTCTTGGAAGAACAAATAAGGACTGTCCTGATCTAGAGGCAACTGACAATGAAGTGTGTTTAACCATCACTGCCAGGCAAGTTAAGTGCTGGCCATTGAAAGGGAAGCTGAATGCTAGTAAACTCAGCATGAAATTTGCCATCTTGCATAAAATAGGTGCAGCAAACTGGGTGCCTACAAATCACAAATCAACCATCTCCACAGGATTGGGGAGATTTATCTATGCTGTAGGAACCAAGACTGCCTTTGACTATGGAAGGTACATCTTTGAACAAACTGTGAAACATGCTGGCAGTTATGCTGTCAAAGGACCAATTGCCTTTCCCTCCCTCCTTTGTGGAATCATCCTTGCACAATACCCTGACATCCTTGTAGCAAGAGATACAGTCTGCAAAAGAGCTCCTGCCCTTGGCCTGCACTACAAACTGTTTCAGGGATCTCATGCTCCAGACATTGTTATAACATCAGCTGAGACATCGTCTGCAAAGACCCAGTCCAAGACATCAGATGTCATAGCTGTTTTAAAAGAAACTTGCAAAGATCTGGATGCTAGAAAAAGGACCCTAGAAGCTCTAATTGCCAGGCTAGAAAAGGAGGAAGCTGAAGGACAGCTCAACATTGAAGAAATTGGCTCTTCTGAGTCTGATGACAGTGCTTGAAGGTTGATTGCTGCTTGGTGGTGTTGCTGGTGGAGTTTGGAAGTATGTTCTGCTGTTGTCAACTGCTGATCTCATTATTTTGTTTTGGATAACTGTATAACTTTATGAACATGTATCTTTGGCCCATTTGTGGCTAAAGAGGGGGAGAATATTTTGTACTTGCTTAAATAGTACTTGACATTCTGTGTTCTATATTTTTCTGCTGTCACTTATTTCTGCTGCTATCTATCTATCTCTGATTGTTTAGGGACTTTAGCCAAAAATCTGCCAAAGGGGGAGTTTGTAGGTGTTTAGGTATTGGCTTGCATTTTTGGTAAATCCCAAGTGTATGTGTGAATGTCATGACTGATGTCATAACATTCTAGTTCAGGTTGTACTAACTCAATAGGTACATGTGCAGAAAAATATTGTAATTCAAATACTGATGTTTATAAGTGTGTATCTGAGCATGTTTGCAAAATGATCACATTTTGCTAAATCAGTAGACAGGTTTTCTCAGATGTCATAACAGATGTTATGACATCCTGTTCTGAACTAACAGGATTGCAGGATTGGATAAGTCTGAGTTTTTTCAGGAAATAACTCAGTCCTCTCTGAACAGAATCCTGCGTTTTCTGAGGAGTAACCTAGCTCAATCCTAACCTGATCAATAAAGTACTGTGACCTGGTCTTTAGGTCAAACGGAATCAACCCTAGGTTTTTGGAAACCCTAACTGAAGTTACAGCTGCTATATATTCAACAGAGCTGCGGTTTTTCAAGCGATCCCTGCTGATTGATTAGAAGATCAATTTTGTAATCTGTATAGATTTGTTTATTGTACTCCAAGCAATTATCATTGTGATAAGTGCCTTGGAATAGGTTTCAATTGTAAGGGTTGTGTAGCACTCAAAGCTTTGAAGCAAGAGTGTTTGAATGTTACTTGACTAAAGCTGTGAAGCAGAGTCAAGTTAGTTGTGTACATCACTCAAAGCTGTGAAGCACGAGTGATTGTGTTACTTGATTAAAAAGCTGTGAAGCTTAATCAAGTGTGTGTTTTGAAGAGTGTCTTCATCAATTCTTGAGTCAAATTGGTTTATGTATCACTGCTGTGATTGAGGGGGAGTGAGTAGGAACTCAGGTTTAAGTTGTACTTAGATTAGAATTGCATTGGGTAGGTCTTAAGTGAAGGAGATAAACTGGTTGGTTTATTCCTGAATTAACATCTCTTATAGTGGATTCTCTCCCTGGCTTGGTAGCCCCCAGAGTAGGTGTTGTTGCACACTGAACTAGGTAAACAATTGACTGTGTTATTTACTGCTTTTGTATTTACTGTCATATAGTAAGTCAGATACGGTGTCATAACATTGGACGTGACATTGAGTATCTGCAGCCAGAATTTCACAAATCCTTAGGAAAATGTTTATTTATGTTTTTAAACATACATTTGTTAATAGTTAATTATGTTCATATGCATATGTTCATTCAATTTTAGTCATTAGACGTTTTTGCACTCAAAACAGAAAAACAAAAAGTTTGCACTTCAAAGTATATTTGTATTGATGTTTTGCCTCTAAATAGGAGTTTTTGGTACAAGGATATAAAGATCCTAGTAAGAGGAAATCTTCGAAAGAATACAAAGTGAAAACAAAAATAATATCCATGTGGAAGTGATCTCATTGTGTTCCAACTCGGCTATTGTCCCTATGTCTTTCAACATCATCCCTTTGAAAGAAGTTGATTGAAAATATCTTACATCCAAGAACTTGGACCTTGGTAATAAAGCGGGTTGTAGTGATTTCACGGGATATAGTCATACGCTTTCATCCTTAACTTTTTCCTAGACTTCCCTTTCGGATTTTCAGCCCACCAGGATACCCTTTTTTGCCCAACCCGCCCTTTCGGGTTTTTGACTAGTCGGGTGTATAATATTTTGTATATATCCCTAATTTTTTCCATAACCTCGTTGGTTCTCCGGGATGCCCTTATTTTTTCCTAGATATGTGTAATACGGTGGGAGAACTGACTTGGGTATTTTGCGTTTGATCGCAATTGTTGCGGATCGCAAGAGTCACCATCGGCTTTTCTTTTATCTAATAAAGGAAATGGTGAAAAGAACATGAAAGACCTTTTGAGATATTTTCTTGATTTCGGGGGATAGGTTATGAAAAGGGAAGGTGTTAGCACCCTTTTCATCCGTAGTTATCTACGGTCTCTTAATTGCTAGCTCACTTTGAAATGCTTTGTTTGAAATGTGTTGGTGATGTTTTTGAAAGTATTTTTTAAAAATTCCTTTGTTTAGGGAAACTTTGTAGTGATTCCCGTCTCTATAAGAATGCATACAAAGTGTTAACTTTTGAAAATATTTCATGGAAAAGTGTTTGTGTTTTTGAAAGATGTTTTGAAATGTTGTGAGCAAGCAACTACATACGTTCTATCTACTCAAAAAGTCTTTGTTCATTTCCTCTTCCTTTAGATATTGTTATTTTACCATTGATTGATAAGTAGCCCTATCATTGGATGTGAAGGGATGGACGTGGGTCATCGTATAGTCATAGAAGGCAACATTGTAGGATACCTTAGCAATTTGTTGTGAGGGTCTAAGATCGTTTACGAAGGCAACATCGAAGGGTCATCGAGGGACTACGATCTTGTATTCGATGGTCTTTGCTGAAGTATCCCACGTTCGAGGGGCATGACTATTTTCCGAGGCAACAAGGTTACCCTAGAGGTGCGCGTGTGAAAAGTGTGTTTGATTGCATGTATTTTTGTCTTTTAGATTAGGATTTTCTAACGGTTGATTTTATCTTACCATACACACCCTAATTACTAACAATTATATTAAAGCAATAAATTGCGGAAATTAAAATCCTAAACTATTACATCACTTGGGGGATGGGGGTACAATTTAGAAATGGGGATGAAGTAGAAGCCTAATTATTATAACCATATTGAATAGCAATGAAGAAAAATATGTAGAAAATATAAAAATAGTGTAAAAAGAAAAGAAAAAAAATTTAACCATTATGTGTCGACACATGCATCTATGCATCGACACATAACCCTTCTTGTTCCTGTAAAACCAAAATCAACTCAGTATGAGTCGATACATAAGGGTATGTGTCGACTCATTTCTTGTTTGTGACGACACATTCATGTTTAGTGTCGACTCATACACCTTTTGTCTTTCTGTTTGGGTTTGGATAGCAGTATGTATCGATGCATAAGGCCTTGTTTTGACTCATACTCTGTTCTGTCACTAAAATGTGTCGACTCATGTGAGTATGTGTCGACTCATGCTGCAGTTTTTTAGCTCTAACATGATTCTATTATCTGTACAAGTCAGTCCTCAACATATAATTGATAAAAATGAACGTTAAGCATGTGATTAGCTTCAAGGACAAATATATCTACATTTTATCTTCACAAATGAACCATTAATGATGTTGTATGAAGAGTTCAAAATCAAGAAAACTTACCTTGAAACTGAAATATGTGCTTTGATTTAGAGTTGTAGAAGCTAAGTTGCAGGTGGCTGTTTTTGGAAAATGGTGATAATGATGTAACATAAATTGTTCTTGTGTTTTAACAACTCCTGTATGAGGTATGTAGAGTGTTTGGATGGTTTGTTTGGATAGAACTTTGCAAAGTGTGAGAGGTTCAAAGATTTGGACTTAAAAACTCAAGAGTGGAAGCTTTGTGGATAATTATGGCTTTTTGAGAGTATGAGATTTTGAGGGCTTATCTACACAACCAAACTTCTTTACCTTTATCTTACAAATGGCCTCTCTATTTATAGAGAACGTTTGAGACTTAAAATAGCTCAAATTTTGAAATCACATGTTATGGCTATGTTGCTTGTTTTTAAAGCAAGCATGAAGAACATGTTTCCAATGTTTGTACCAAGCTATCTAAAGTGGTTGATCACTTTAAACATGTTTGTTCTGACTTGTAGGAGTTGAGTGTGATCAGAACAACAAGTTATAGGCTTGAGAAATTAACTTTATGATTAAAGTGAACTTTTCAAGAATGGATATGTTACTTTCTTCCAAAAATGGAATGATCAATTGGACAAAGGTTCAAACACTTGGATCATAGTTTAATCAGTTATGTAAGACTTCAATTAAGGAGTGATATACAAGTTTGAGGCCTATAAAGTGAAGATTATGCATCATAGCTAGGGTTTTGGTTTATTATTCATCACAAATCTGCCTTGTAAATCAAGTTTGAAACCCTAACTTCTTGCCTTTGATTCTCTTAGCTCAAGTATGATCTCAATGATTTCTTGGACATTTTGGAAAGATTGTAACATCCTCTACAACCTTCATGTTTTCTGTTTTTGAAGAATCCAATTGGAACTTGATGAAAATTGGCCAAGAAGTTGGAATAAAAACCTAACCAAACCTGCTAAAAATTTCTCTAAGTGTTTATACAAATATGCCATGACTTCATGAATTTATAACTCAAAATCCAAGCACTTCTAGGATTTGATCAGTAAAGAAAAGTTGTAGATATCATCAAGTCTACAACTTTCATGTTGAGAGTTTTCTTTGAATCATCTTGCATCTTGGTGAAAAAATGGCAAGAAGCAATGAATTATCATGTATAAAAAACACTTAGAAAAATTTCTAAGTCTTGAAAAGTTTGACTTTTCACATTGACTTTTGACTTTCTTGATTTCTCGATGATTAAGCTTTGTATTTTGAATGTATTAATTAATTGTGATCTTTGAAATTAAATTTTGACCCAAAAGTCAAAGTTTGACTTTTAGTGTATCAGTTGACTTTCCATCAGTTGACCAAGTTTCAATTATCAATCCACTAATCTTGAGAAATGATTTAAGCCATGGAATTGGGTCAACATGTTATATTTGAGTCTTTGAGATTATGCTTCAAGCCATTAGGTCATGTATTAGGTCAAAAGTCAATGATCAGTATTTTTTAGTCAAAACCCTAGTTTATGGTCTCAATTTTTCGGAGGTGATTTTGTCTGATCAATTCCTTGAGAATCCTTGAGCATTAGAGGTCCTTTGTGAAATGTCTTGAGAAAAGAGAGGGAAAAATTTGGGGTACAACAGCTTCCCCTGTTCAATTTTCTTAAACCTGAAGAGGTAGATTGGCGAGTCCGCCATTCGTGACTTGAAGGTGGAAGATGATTGAACACTTAAGTGCCCAAAAAATTGCACTCGCTTGTGCATGAGGTGGAATTTTTGTTGATTATCGAGAATGGGCTTAGAGATGCCATTTGGAGAAGAGATGAAGAGTTTGTCGGAGATGGGCTTACCGATGCCATCTTGAGTGACTATCAAGGGAGAAGTATCAAAATAAATCTTCGGTCAATTTATACTGAAACCGTGGATATCTTTTGCCTGTTTTTAACTAGAAGAGATAAATCTAGCCAAAAGAGGTATGTTGTTTGGTAACTTCACTGGGGAAAATATTCCTAAACAGAAGAGGTCTGTTGATTGTCTGTCTTTAATCATGAAGAAATAAATCTAACCAGAAGAGGTCTTTGTTCGCCTGTCTTTAATCTGGAAGAAATAAATCTAACCAGAAGAGGTCTTTGTTCGCCATTCTTTAATCTGGAAGAAATAAATCTAATCAAAAGAGGTCTTTGTTTTCCTGTCTTTAATCTGGAAGAAATAAATCTAACCATAAGAGGTCTTCGTTAGCCTGTCTTTAATCTGGAAGAAATAAATCTAACCAGAAGAGGTCTTCGTTCGCCTCTCTTTAATCTGGAAGAAATAAATCTAACCAGAAGGGGTATTGGTTCACCTATCTTTAATCTGGAAGAAATAAATCTAACCAGAAGAGGTCTTCGTTTTCCTGTCTTTAATCTGGAAGAAATAAATCTAACCAGTAGAGGTCTTCGTTCGCCTGTCTTTAATCTGGAAGAAATAAATCTAACCAGAAAAGGACTTTTGATTGATGATTGGTTTTTCCTGCAAGGAAGAGGGTTAGTTGCATGCAGATGTATGCATGGTGTAATTATGTTCTCAAAATAAATGAGATTATGCCATATGCATTTGTCATGTATGTGATATGATATATGAACGTGATATGTTTTATTGAAGTGCATCTTTGACAAATGCTGGGGAGCTTTGGGAAGTTAAATCCCAGACTGCTTCTTGAAGATGAAGAGTATGCGTATCTTCGAACTTTGTTTTAGAATGCTTCCACTGGGATTCATGTTTTGTTGAGGAGAACTCCTTTGGGTAACATTGACTTTGGCTCTTTGCTTGAGGAAACTCTGCAAGGAATGTTGATCTCTGCTTGGGGGATAGAGTTTAGGAACCTTGGTTGTCTGTTGCTCTACTAGGGAGAATAAAAGTTAACTGTTATCTGGTTGGATTCCAGACTTCACAGTGACTTGCTGGGGGAAATAAAGTTAACTGTTATCTGGTTGGATTCCAGGCTTCATAGTAACTTTTAGGGATAGCAACGACTCTGTTGGGGATTAAGGGGTTTCGTCCATCGATTTGTAATAGTTTAAGAGACAAACTTAAACAGGGGAATTTGTAGTTTTGTTGGGGAAATAAACCCTGTTGAAGAGACTATTTGACTATCTACTGGGGGAGTGAATTTTTTAGGAATAAACTCCACAAGGCTTCTTTCTTAAGACCAACTCAGTTGGGGAGAGGGTTTTCAAGGGATTGAAACTATGGTTGGGGATTGCATGAATCTGTATTTGTGGGGATAATCTTATCTTTGTGGGGATATCACAAATCCTTAAGGATATGCTTGTTACTATTTTTATGTATACATTTGTTAATAGTATAATCATGTTCGTATGCATATGTTCATTCAATTTTAGTCATTAGACACTTTTGCACTCAAAACAGAAAAAACAAAAAATTTGCACTTCAAAGTATATTTATATTGATGTTTGCCTATAAACAGACGTGTTTTGTACAAGGAGACATAGATCCTAGTAAGAGGAAATCGTTGAAAGAGTGAAAGGAATACAAAGTGAAAACACAAATAATAGCCATATGGAAGTGATCTCACTGGGTTGCAACTCCGCTATTGCCCCCATGTCTTTGAACATCCCCCCTTGCCGTCAAAATAAGTTGATTGAATTGATCTTGTACCATTTGAACTTTGACCTTGATAATAAAGCTGGTTATGGTGATTCGACATGACATAGTCGTATGCTTTAATCCTTAACTTCTGCCTAGACCGCCCTTTTGGGTTTTCAGTCCACTAGGATACCCTTTTTTTCCCAAGCCGCTTTTCATGTTTTCGACTTGCCAGGTGTATAATCTTTTGTACATATCCCTAATTTTTGCCCGAACCCTTTTGGTTCACCAGGACACCCTTATTTTTGCCTTGGCATGTCAACCTAGCGGGTCCTTTTTTATGCGTAGTATTTTTTGACTATGTCTGCATTCACAGGATGTGGAAAATCTTCGCCGTCCATAGTTGTTAGCATCATGGCACCACCAGAGAGTACTTTCTTAATAATAAATGGTCCTTCATAAGTGGGAGTCCATTTTCCCCTAGGATCGCCTTGTGGAAGAATGATGTGCTTTATTACCAAGTCGCCAGTCTGATATACTCGAGGCTTGATCTTTTTGTTGAAAGCCTTGATCATACATTTTGATACATTTGACCATGACAAACAACTACCAGTCTTTTCTCGTCGATCAAGTTCAACTTATCCAATATAGTCTGAATCCATTCGTCTTCGCCTAAGTCTGCTTCTTTCATAATCCTTAGAGAAGGAATCTGAACTTCGACAGGGAGGACGACTTCCATGCCATAGACCAAAGATAAAGGTGTTGTCCCAGTTGATGTTCGTGCCAAAGTATGGTAGCCATGAAGAGAAAATGGTAGCATCTCATGCCAGCCTTTGTAGGTTACCACCATCTTTTGTACAATCTTCTTTATGTTTTTATTGGCGGCTTCCACTGCGCCATTCATCTCAGGTCTGTATGGAGAAGAGTTATGATGCTTGACTTTGAATTGCATGCAGAGTTCAGTAATCATAGCATTATTGAGATTGGTTCCATTGTCCGTGATGATCCTTTCGGGGATACAATAACGACAGATGAGGTTATACTTAATAAACCGGGCTACAACGTTCTTTGTGACTGAGGCATATGAGGTAGCTTCGACCCATTTGGTGAAGTAGTCAATAGAAACAAGGATGAAATGATGTCCATTGGAAGTAGTGGGTGTGATTACTACAATCATGTCAATGCCCCACATTGCAAACTGACATGGAGCAGTCATGACATTTAGAGGTATTAGAGGTACATGAACTTTGTTGGCATAGATCTGACATTTATGGCATGTCCTTGAATGATGGTGACAATCAGTTTCCATAGTCGACCAATAGTAACCAGCCCTCAAAATATTCTTGGCTATAGTGTGCCCACTAGAGGTAGATTGGCGAGTCCGCCAATCGTGACTTGAAGGTGGAAGATGATTGAACACTTAAGTGCCCAGAAATTTGTACTCGCTTGTCCATGAGGTGAACTATTTGCTGATTATCGGGAATGGGCTTAGAGATGCCATTTGGAGAAGTGACGAAGAGTTTTTCGGAGATGGGATTACAGATGCCATCCAGAGTGACTGTCGAGGGAGAAGTATCAGAATAAATCTTTGGTCGATTTATCCTGAAACTGTGGATGTCTTTTGCCTGTTTTTAACTGGAAGAGATAAATCTAACCAGAAGAGGTCTGTTGTTTGGTAACTTCACTGGGAAAAATATGCCTAAACATAAGAGGTCTGTTGATTGTCTCTCTTTAATCTGGAATAAATAAACCTTACCAGAAGAGGTCTTTGTTCTCCTGTCTTTAATATGGAAGAAATAAATCTAACCAGAAGAGGTCTTTGTTCGCCTGTCTTTAATCTGGAAGAAATAAATCTAACCAAAAGAGGTCTTTGTTTGCCTGTCTTTAATCTAGAAGAAATAAATCTAACCAGAAGAGATCTTCATTCGTCTGTCTTTAATCTGGAAGAAATAAATCTAACCAGAAGAGGTCTTTAATCTGGAAGATAAATCACCCAAAGTTGCATTTGTTGGGATTCAACCTAAGCTTGTATTTCTTCAAAATCTTTCAAACAATTTATGTAAGTGATCCAGGTGTTCTTCCTCAGTATGCAACCTTGCAATCATATCATCCACATAGACTTCTATCCATGATGGACCATGTCATGAAATAGGGCTACCATAGCTTGTTGATATGTTGCCCCTGCATTCTTCAAACTGAAAGGCATGACCTTGTAACAAAAAATGCCCCACTGTGTAACAAAAGTGGTTTTCTCCTTGCCTTCGGGAGTCATTTTAATTTGATTATAGCCATAGAAGCCATCCATGAAGGTGAAGACTTTATGTTGAGCAGTGTTATCGACCAAGACGTTAATATGCAGTAGTGGGAAATCATCTTTGGGGCTTTCCCTATTCAAATCTCTATAGTCTACGCACATACAGACCTTTCCATCCTACTTTAGCATGGGGACCACATTTGCCACCCATTGGGGATATGATGTTACTGCTAGAAAACATGCATTGAATTTCTTCATTACCTCAGCTTTTATCTTTTCAGACATGTCTGGCCGCATACGACAAAATTTTTGCTTGAGTGGAGGACAATCTTCCTTTGTTGGTAGATGATGAACCACAATGTTAGTACCAAGTCCCGACATATCTTCATATGATCAAGAAAACACATTAACATAGTCATGCAACATCTGGATCAATCTATCTTTGACACCAACTTCCAAGTTGGTGCCAATCTTGACCTCTTTCTTATCTGCCTCAGTACCCCGGTTGATTACTTCAACTGGCTCTTCATGGGGTTTGTTGTACCCCAAAATTTTCCCTCCCATATTTTCCAAGAAATTTCCAAGTCAAGCTTCAAAATCTCCCCAAGGGTTGCACAGTCAAAGATCTCCTATACAGTCAAAATTAGGGTTTTGAGTCTGATCAAGAAAATGAAGTTTCTAAAGGTCCAATCAAGTCTCACATGCCTACAAATATGGTCAAGCATCCTCATATCAAGTTTCAAGACATTCAACTCAAAATTGCACAGTCAAAACCCTAGATTGCACTACAGTCAACTGTAGGGGCAAAATGGTCATTTGACAGTCAAAAGTTCAAATTTTTGGTCAACATATCATTTTTAAGCCACAAACATCATTTGATCAATGCTTGATCATGATTCTCAAAATCTGGCTCAGAAATCATCAAGATGCAAAAGTTTCCTTATTTGGACAGTTGAAAAAGTCAACTGAAATTGACCAGGGCATAACTTTCACATGGATTATCAGAAAAATTCCATACAAAGCTCATTTTTAATAGAAAGACATTTCCTACAACTCATCTTCATACTTCAAGTCCAAGAAATTCTCTCACAAAAAGTTATCAATTTCAACATTATAGGTCATTTTCAAAAGTCAACAAAAAGGGACTTTAAGTCAAAGGCCATAATTTGAGATTGGTAAATCAAAATGACATGGGACCAAAGGCATTGGTTAGAGGACTCAAAGACCTTTCCAAAATGACCAAGAACATGAGAAAAGCTTAAAAATTGAGCAAGTTATGCCTTGTGGAAGTTGGGAAATATTTGGATATTTTGAAAAGTCAACATTGATTCAAATGACCTAAAATTGCTAATGGGCCCATTTTTCCTCCATAATTCATCATCCATGGCATGTGCACGACCACTTGGCCCAAAGGGAAGTATTTTCTCATTTTTTATTTATTTATTTGAATTTTTATTTATAATAATTCACTTAAATCAATTAAATATGTGAAAAATATTTAACTTAACCTAACAAATCTTTTTGTACATGTTTTAGCCTCAAGATTTCGTGCATATGCAAATAAGGAAAGATTTGGAGAGATTGGAGATGATTTGAACCAAAAACACATGAAAAAAAAGATTGAAAAAATCTTAGAAAATCAAATTTCCAAAATCATTGAATGCAATGGATTTGATTGATTTTTCTTGACCTATTGGACTCAATACAAAAGCCTGAATACAACCCTAGTGCAAGAACACAGAGAGCTGCGCAGAAAGGCATCAAAAGAGCTTGAACTTTTCTCAAAAAAGTCAATTCTGAAAACTCCCTTTCAAGGCGATTCAAGACATAATTTTTGTTCCATTGGCTTGCTGAAGGTCCATTGAACGTGTCTCAATCAAAAACAGTCATCCAAACCTCAAGAATCGCTGTACAGAATCCAAAATTTTCTCATAAAATTGCATACTCGTATCTTAATTTTGAGGCATTTCCATGACATTTAGTTTATGTATTCTTATTCAATAATGCATTCTGATGCTTACCATGTGAACTAATTGCGTTTTTATGTGTTGTACGCAAAGATGCCATTGTTGATATTTAGGGTTCTTCAACCTTAGAATTAGGGCTTTTGAAATAAGGCAAAATTAGAGGCTGAGACCAAGGCCATTGGATTCAATACGTTTGGACGAATAGGAATCAGCAATCGCGATCAATTTATGAGGCCTTGTGGCCTATTCGCTATTTTTTCATATGGTACTTTCAGCAACGCGTGAAAACCGTTGCTTATGTTGTTATTGTTTCAGGAAAAATAAGACACGAGGAAGAAGATGGTGTGGTGGCAAGACGTGATAGGGCTGTTTGAAATTCGCGCGCAGACCCACTAACATTGACATTTTTCTTTTATAATATTTATTGTTTGTTATATGTTAACAATGCGTGCAGTAGAACGAATGGCAAGGCGTATGAGTGTTAACGTCCAAGACCTGGGTTCGAACCCCAGGTCTACCTTACGTCCATATTATTTTTCAACAAGAATTCACGTGCGTTTTCAATATCAAGGCACAGCATGCACCTCCATAATCCAGTCGTCCACGCGTCCAAGGGACTCAAATCAAAGGCTCAGAATTGAAGAACACGATGCACATGAGTCAACGCCTCTGCACGTGGGTGAAAAAGTCCACAAAGTCAGAAATTCAAATGGGCCAGAATTGCTTGGATTCAACCTCCACTTTGGGGACTACCACCCCCCTAGGTTTGCATATTTTTCACTTTCTTTATTTTTTTATTATTGTTTATTTAACTCTATTTCTTTTAATCATTATTTGTTTAAATTAATTACTTATTTTCATAAATATAAAAAATGCATAAAAATCAGAAAAGATAAAAAATATAATAAATATTTTTATTTTAATACTTTTGGTAAATAAATTTGCATGTAATTATTTAGTTTTAATTTAGGTTAATTTTAATTCTTTTAATAAAAAAATCTAAAATAGGCATAGAATTAGGTTTAATGAATTTTTCATCCTTTTCATTTTTTTTCTTTCAAATAATTAAATATTAATATTTATTTATTTTTATAATCAAATTTGTAAATTAATTAGGGTTTAATTTTAGGTTAAAAAACTTCAATATTTTCTTAACAAGTTAAAATAAAATAGAATTAGGGTTAGCGTTTAATTGCAATTAATTTTTCTATTAAGTCCTAAAAAACATAAAATACCAAAAAAAACAAATTCTTGCTTTCTTTTAATTTTAATTAATTCCTCACTCATTTAATTTTGCAAAATGGTCCAACGCCCTCGTTTCGTTCTTAATTTTTATTCTAATTCGCATATTTATTTTATTTTGCTTAAATAATTATGTACCTCTCCCGAAGCCATGTAAATTACTTCTCGCATTTTTCAATTCTTTATTTACTTTGTTTATTTATTTTCTGTCAAATCGGGTCCTGGTTAATTTTGGCGATGTGGACCCGCGCCTTTTGTAATAGCTTAGAATTTATCTTTCCCGCAAATATTTTAACTGTTAATCAAAAGCATGAAAGAATGTATGGACAAAATAAAAACAAACGCATAGATCACCTTGACATGAATAAGACAAAATAACTGAACATGACACATAAATCACACACCACCCCTAGGGTACGCCTCACTGTTGCCTTGCCTCGAAAGGTGATCGTCGAGTAGAGGATGTCTTAGTAAGTCCTCATGATCCGGGAACCTGGCATGAGGGTAGCTTCTAAGGTGTCTTCCCATTGCTCTGGTGATCACCATGTCCCGAACCTCGAATTGACCCGAACACCTCCAACGGTGGTGCTACCTACCTCTCAATGGTGGGATGGCACTACTTTAAAGGACATTTACACAGACGAATTCCTTAGGGTAGGTAGACGACTCTAGATACTTGCTCTAAATTTCAAAACAAAACAAAATACTTTTCACACCAACACATTTTCAAAAAAGCTTTCGAAAGCAATTTTTCAAACACTCTTGAGGACTGATACAAGAGTCGAACTGGAATTTTCAAAGAAACTTTTAAAGCCCACAGTTGAAAAGCAAACAAACCATTTTTGAAAACACAATGAGCAAGTATCTAAGAGCCCATGGATAACCATGGATAGAAAGGGTGCTAACACCTTCCCTTTCTATAATCTACCTCCCGAACCGAGAGCAATCTCTATAAGGAATTTTTCTGTGCTTTTGTCCTTTCCATTTGGAGAAAATAAAAGACGGTGGCGACTCTTGCTTCCGTGACATTTCGCGAACCAGCGTTAAACAGTCAGTTCCAGATCCACCGATCACAGAACTGGCGACTCTGCTGGGGACTATCTTAAAGTGAGGTGTACCTTAGGGCTAGTTTATAACTATGTTTTCAATTGTTTTCCTTGTGTGCTTTAAATTGTGGGTTGCTTGGGAGTTCTATAGATCCTAACCCGGATCTGGGGGATACCTTCTTAGAAAGTAGCAACAAGGCTGTGAGGGAACTGTGCGGGGTATACCGACATGGTTGAAACAGTCTGCTACGTTGATGTGGCACTTTGGTGTGTACCGGTAACCCTTGAGTTCAGTCAAGGAGAGTACGGGGCCTCCGCGTGGTGTCATGAAGCATCAACAGACCTTAGGAACCTTAATTGAACTATCTTGGCCTCTTTAGGGTAGTGAGGTAACTGACTTTGGTGCAGTCCGAGGTTGGTTGATACTCGATACTACACTCAATTGAGGGTTGCTTTCCTGGAATATTTCGGTCGCCAGTTCAGTGGCTAAATCGAAACGATGAACAATGAAAGCAATCCCGTGATATTGGGAACCTTAGAACCCGGTTACTTCTAATAGGACAGGTTGAACCCACCAACTTCAAGAGGGTAATACCCAGACCCCATGCTGGCCTAAACTCTAAGAGTCTCTCTTGTGTGACTTGTGTGCCTTTGTACTTGCCTACTTGCATGCTTGTTAGCTGACACATGAACTACTTGCAGGTTTTGTTTATAGTCCTTAATTGGGACTCATAACAGGGTTTACTAAGTTTCTTGCAGGTTTTGGTTTGCAGTCCTTAATTAGGACTCATAATAAAGTTTGCTAAGTTTCTTGCAGGTTTCTGTTTATAGTCCTTAACAAGGGCTCATAACAGGGTTCACTCATATTACCCCATGCATCATGACATCATACCATTGCATACATCCTAACCCATTTCAAGGATCTCAAGGGCTTGTGATGCAGGTCATGATGAATCAAGCATCTAGCAAGGAGCAAAGAGGATTTATTTTCCCCTAGCCAAAGTTGTCAGGGGCTATGACCCACTCGATATGGTGAGCTTTGACACTTGAAGAAGGTTCCCCTAGCCAAGGTTGTCAGGGGCTATGACCCACTAGATATGGTGAGCCTTTGACCCTCGAAGAAGGACTCTCTACAACAGGAAGTTCCTTCAATCAAGCTACTGGATTCGAATTCTAACAAATTTTCTTGTTTACCCTGCGAGGTCCTTGAAAACATTACATGCATGTCATACACATCGTTGCATAACAGGTATCCTTGTTGCAGGTCACTTACCTTTCTCGCTGTTTATTTCAGCAATGGCTTCACAACAAGATAACCAGGACCTTCACGCTCAAGAGACTCAGTTCAGGGAAATCTTCCTAAGCCTATCCAAGGGGCAGGAAGAGTTGAGGACACTCCTCATGGGGAATCTGATCAGAAAGAGTCCTGAAGATGACAAGGAAGAACAACTGAAACGTCTACAAGCTGAGGTAGACACATTGAAAACCCAGATGCTGGGGCAAACGGCCCTCATTCAAGGTTTAGCTCAGGAGCAAGGAGAGCTGAGGGCCATGATCAGCCAGCTTCCTCAAGGCATGAAGCAACCAGCCCAAATCAGGGACCAGGTCATGGAATAGCTTCCACGAGGGCAAAGGTCGGGTCCAATGAATAGACCTCTCCGAGTTGCTACGACTTCTCAGGTCCAACAACGACCTCGCCAAGAACAACAGGTTGATCAGAACAGGTCGGACGAGCCTAAAAGACAATTCACCAACATTAACATGTCGTGGTCACGAGCTTTGCAGCACATGTTAAGGATGAACCTGATTGCGGTGATCAACCCTCCTGCAAATCCAAAGACTTCCTCTCCAAAATACAACCCAGAAGAAAGGTGCGCTTACCATTCTGGTAGCCCGGGGCACGATACTGAGGATTGTTGGGCACTGAAGTACAAGATTCAGAACATGATCGATGCTAAAGAGATCGAGTTCGAGCCCGCCGAGACTCCCAACGTGATCACTGCTCCCTTGCCAAAACATGGCTAAGACTGAAAAGACTTTTGTTCATTCGAATATTCAAGTTGCAATTTTCTTTTGTTCAAACATTTACTCATTGTTAAAACATTGTTATTTCATTAATGCATCGCTTATGTCTATTTTGAATCAATATATTCGTATTCACTATACGCAAATTATTTTCATATTTTTTCTGATGTCAACTCTTGATCTAAAATTCTAAGCCTCTTGAGGGAGGATGACGAAAACGATACCATAATCTACAGTATGCTTTTGAACAGACCCCGCTGATGAGGTACAGGCATTGTTTCAATTCCTAAACACTGGAGTTATAAGGAAGATAATCCCTCGTCAACCCCTTCGAGCCAAAGAAGTAGGAGTTTTTTCTTTTCACAAAAAAATTAAAACCCTTAATCATAACCTGGGGCAGGGTAGTCTCTCAGTTGATCCAAGTGCATGACAAATGGCACCAAAGCGGTCCTTACAAATAAGCAAAAGACAGTGATGGTTTCGAATAATCACAAAGACAGGCAGTCATTATCTCAAAAAATAAACAAAAGACCCATTAAGTCAAAACCCATGAAGGAGACTTACAAAATTGGGGCATCCCGCTGACTGTAATTCCAAAAAGGAAACAACTCAGGCAAAAAAAAACAGGGATAACAAAATAAAAAAGAAAGAGGTCTTATAAACCCTCAACAAAAAGGAAATGACTGCCTATTCCAAATAAATCTAAACCATCACCGAAAAATCAGAGCAAAGACTCGAACAAGGTCTAACGCATGATCAACTGAGTCTAGGTTTGGAGAACATCACGAAGAGCGGGTGGGTACAAATAATTTGAGCCTTTATCTTTTGATTCTTAAACCATGAACCAGGCCACGTTATAACCCTTAAAAGTCCTAGCTGAAGCAAGGGTTAGTTCGAAAGCATACTGTTACAAAGGTATCCTGACTCCTTAAGGCTTACGGTAAATACGGAGTTGACATCACGTTTTACAAACATTTACTTGTTTTATGGAAAAAAAAAGAATTCATTTTCAAAATCTCCAAGACAGACATAGGCTTTGCATTTTTAACATAACTTTGTTTGCATATGACTTTTTGTTTGAACAGCATAGAAATTCGCACAACGAATGCCTAATGAACAGAAGTACTTCCAATCAAGGGGCAGACATGACCATGGTCCATTATCTGGGGCAATCCAATCAAGATCCGGAGAATCTCTCAAAGGCCAAATAGCCTGGGGCAAATCTCCGCCTGAGTCACTTGGGGCATTTCAACAACGAATCTTGCTTGATCAAACACCTTCTGGTGGCATGACAAAACACTTCTAACAGGGGCAACTCCCTACATTCTGAAAGCACGGACATAGTCGAAAAAATACTACGCAAAATCAAAGACCCGCTAGGTTGACATACCTAGTCGAAAATCAAGGGCTTCCCGGTGAACCAAAAGGGTTCGGGCAAAAATAAGGGATGAAATGAAAAAATCTGTACACCCGGCAAGTCGAAAACCTGAAAAGGCGGCTTGGGCAAAAATGGGTATCCCGGTGGACTGAAAACCCGAAAGGGCGGTCCAGGCAAAAGTTAGGGATCAAAGCGTACGACTATGTCCTGTCATCTTGTCACCTGCCTACCAGAAGAAGGTTTGACCCTCAACAATTATCAGCATCCCACATATGCCTCCCCCATAGAAATAGGGGCAATGAAGAGTTGTCTACACAATCTAATTGCTTTGTCCTCCAAGGTATCAAGGTAGGTTCAGCTGAAGAACACAACCAGGCATTTTAATTCCCCAGAGAGTAAGTCAGCAGTCAGTGCATTCTTCTCCAAGCAGAGTTATCCAATCTCAAAGAAGTTGAGTATCCTCCAATAGATCTCAACGTTCCCCAGCGGCATGTATACATATTCTTAACAAACATCCCGAGCAGTCTTGATCTAAAAGGTTGTTCCCCGGCGGTATACCAGACATTCAAAGGAATCACTTCCCCAGCATATCAAAACTTCCCGAGAGAGTCCAATCTGATTCCCCCAGGAAATTTGGAATTCATCTTCCCCAAGCGGCAAGCTTATCCCCAGTAGATTCTGGAAGCTTATCCCTCGCAGAGCACGAACGCGTCGTCCGGCTTGATTTAAAGAGTTATTTCCTTAACAGGATATAACTGGGTTATCCTTAGCCAAAAGCCACGGAAAGGGCGTCCTCGACGAAGTCTCTTTATCCCCAGCGAAGTCTATCAACACTTCCAGCACAACAAGGATATCCTCAGCAAGTTATCAACAATTCAGCAAAGCATCTCTATCCCCACAGAGTATTGCTTCCCAGCATGGTCGCTAGAGTATCTTTTCTCCCCGCAGAATCTTCCATTTGCCAAGTTTATTCCTCAATGGAGTCATCTTCTCCTGCCGGTATTCTTGCAGTTATCATCCCCAGCGGAAGCAAAATCTATTCTTCAACATCATCCCAGGATATGACTTCCCGGCACCCGTCAAAGATTTACTTTCCTAGACGAAAACATACATTCATAAAACATCACATACATCATTATAGCATGCATAGACGCATTATATCATACAAATCTCATTTATGTTGAGAACATCATTGCTTGATCCATATCATGCATTGCATGTGACTGACCTCTACCTTTCAGGAAAAAATCAGTTAAATTCTAAAACATATTTCAAGGCCTTCTCTAGTCCAGCTAAATCGACTCCCAACAGATTTTTCTGATAAAGACTCAGTAGAAGTTATCCCAGATGGTTCCCTCTCCGACAGTGAGTGAGGTGATAATTCCTTTTCAGACGGTTCCCTCTCCGACGGTGAGTGAGGTGATAATTCCTTTTCAGATGGTTCCTTCTCCGACGGTGAGTGAGGTGATAATTCCTTTTCAGATGGTTCCCTCTCCGACGGTGAGTGAGGTGGTAATTCCTTTTCCTTATGGTTCCCTCTCCGACGGTGAGTGAGGTGATAATTCCTTTTCAGATGGTTCCCTCTCTGACGGTGAGTGAGGTGGTAATTCCTTTCCTTATGGTTCCCTCTCTGACGGTGAGTGAGGTGGTAATTCCTTTCCTTATGGTTCCCTCTCCGACGGTGAGTGAGGTGATAATTCCTTTTCCTTATGGTTCCCTCTCCGACAGCGAGTGAGGTGGTAATTCCTTTCCTAATGGTTCCCTCTCCGACGGTGAGTGAGGTGGTAATTCCTTTCCTAATGGTTCCCTCTCCGATGGTGAGTGAGGTGATAATTCCTTTTCAGATGGTTCCCTCTCCGACGGTGAGTGAGGTGGTAATTCCTTTCCTTATGGTTCCCTCTCCGACGGTGAGTGAGGTGGTAATTCCTTTCCTATGGTTCCCTCTCCGACGGTGAGTGAGGTGGTAATTCCTTTCCTATGGTTCCCTCTCCGACGGTGAGTGAGGTGATAATTCCTTTTCAGATGGTTCCCTCTCCGACGGTGAGTGAGGTGATAATTCCTTTTCAAATGGTTCCCTCTCCGACGGTGAGTGAGGTGGTAATTCCTTTTCCTTATGGTTCCCTCTCCGACAGCGAGTGAGGTGGTAATTCCTTTCCTAATGGTTCCCTCTCCGACGGTGAGTGAGGTGGTAATTCCTTTCCTAATGGTTCCCTCTCCGACGGTGAGTGAGGTGATAATTCCTTTTCAGATGGTTCCCTCTCCGACGGTGAGTGAGGTGGTAATTCCTTTCCTTATGGTTCCCTCTCCGACGGTGAGTGAGGTGGTAATTCCTTTCCTTATGGTTCCCTCTCCGACGGTGAGTGAGGTCGTAATTCCTTTTCCTTATGGTTCCCTCTCCGACAGCGAGTGAGGTGGTAATTCCTTTCCTAATGGTTCCCTCTCCGACGGTGAGTGAGGTGGTAATTCCTTTCCTTATGGTTCCCTCTCCGACGGTGAGTGAGGTGGTAATTCATTTCCTTATGGTTCCCTCTCCGACGGTGAGTGAGGTGGTAATTCCTTTTCCTTATGGTTCCCTCTCCGACAGCGAGTGAGGTGGTAATTCCTTTCCTAATGGTTCCCTCTCCGACGGTGAGTGAGGTGGTAATTCCTTTCCTAATGGTTCCCTCTCCGACGGTGAGTGAGGTGATAATTCCTTTTCAGATGGTTCCCTCTCCGACGGTGAGTGAGGTGGTAATTCCTTTCCTTATGGTTCCCTCTCCGACGGTGAGTGAGGTGGTAATTCCTTTCCTTATGGTTCCCTCTCCGACGGTGAGTGAGGTGGTAATTCCTTTCTTGATGGTTCCCTCTCCGACGGTGAGTGAGGTGGTAATTCCTTTTCAGATGGTTCCCTCTCCGACGGTGAGTGAGGTGGTAATTCCTTTCCTAATGGTTCCCTCTCCGACGGTGAGTGAGGTGATAATTCCTTTTCAGATGGTTCCCTCTCCGACGGTGAGTGAGGTGGTAATTCCTTTCCTTATGGTTCCCTCTCCGATGGTGAGTGAGGTGATAATTCCTTTTCAGATGGTTCCCTCTCCGACGGTGAGTGAGGTGATAATTCCTTTTCAGATGGTTCCCTCTCCGACGGTGAGTGAGGTGATAATTCCTTTTCAGATGGTTCCCTCTCCGACGGTGAGTGAGGTGATAATTCCTTTTCCTATGGTTCCCTCTCTGACGGTGAGTGAGGTGATAATTCCTTTTCAGATGGTTCCCTCTCCGACGGTGAGTGAGGTGGTAATTCCTTTCTTAATGGTTCCCTCTCCGACGGTGAGTGAGGTGGTAATTCCTTTCCTAATGGTTCCCTCTCCGACGGTGAGTGAGGTGGTAATTCCTTTTCCTAATGGTTCCCTCTCCGACGGTGAGTGAGGTGATAATTCCTTTTCAGATGGTTCCCTCTCCGACGGTGAGTGAGGTGGTAATTCCTTTCCTAATGGTTCCCTCTCCGACGGTGAGTGAGGTGGTAATTCCTTTTCTAATGGTTCCCTCTCCGACGGTGAGTGAGGTGGTAATTCCTTCCTTATGGTTCCCTCTCCGACGGTGAGTGAGGTGGTAATTCCTTTTCAGATGGTTCCCTCTCCGACGGTGAGTGAGGTGGTAATTCCTTTTCAGATGGTTCCCTCTCCGACGGTGAGTGAGGTGGTAATTCCTTTTCAGATGGTTCCCTCTCCGACGGTGAGTGAGGTGATAATTCCTTTCCTAATGGTTCCCTCTCCGACGGTGAGTAAGGTGATAATTCCTTTTCAGATTATAATTTCCTAGAGTTCCCTCTCCGATGGTGAGTGAGGTAATTCCCTTTCAGATTATAATTTCCTTTGGTTCTCTTCCCGATACTGCGAAGATGGTAAGTCCCACCAAGATTTTCTCAACGAGCGTTGTTGAAGTTAAAGTCACCCAAGGTTCTCTTACCATTCATGCTAAGGTAGTAACCATCCCTGGTTCATTCATCATCTTTTGAAGCTCCAGACTCAGCTCCTGTAACCAGTCAGGACATATCTATGCCAAGCATCTGAAAACCAGCTCTTGCAACGTGTCAGGTACTCTTTTTTCTTTTGCAGGTATGCAGGTTCTCGCTAAGGAATCTCTTACGCGATCGACATCCAGATGGCATCTATAAGCCCATCATCCTATCCAGCAATCTCTAAATGGCATCTATAAGCCCATCATCTTATCCAGCAATCTCTAAATGGCATCTATAAGCCCATTCCCATCATCACTGCTACTATGTGAGCGCAAATTTCTGGGCACTTTAGTGTTCAATCATCTTCCACCCTCGGATTACGAAAGGCACGTCAGCCAATCTGCATCCTCAGGTCTAAGAAGATTGAACAGGGGCAACTGTTGTACCCCAAAATTTGCCCTCCCATATTTTTCAAGAAATTGCCAAGTCAAGCTTCAAAATCTCCCCAAGGGTTGCACAGTCAAAGATCTCCTATACAGTCAAAATTAGGGTTTTGAGTCTGATCAAGAAAATTAAGTTTCTAAAGGTCCAATCAAGTCTCACATGCCTACAAATATGGTCAAGCATCCTCATATCAAGTTTCAAGACATTCAGCTCAAAATTGCACAGTCAAAACCCTAGATTGCACTACAGTCAACTGTAGGGGCAAAATGGTCATTTGACAGTCAAAAGTTCAAATTTTTGGTCAACATATCATTTTGAAGCCACAAACATCATTTGATCAATGCTTGATCATGATTCTCAAAATCTGGCTCAGAAATCATCAAGATGCAAAAGTTTCCTTATTTGGACAGCTGAAAAAGTCAACTGAAATTGACCAGGGCATAACTTTCACATGGATTATCAGAAAAATTCCATACAAAGCTCATTTTTAAGAGAAAGACATTTCCTACAACTCATCTTCATACTTCAAGTCCAAGAAATGCTCTCACAAAAAGTTATCAATTTCAACATTATAGGTCATTTTCAAAAGTCAACAAAAAGGGACTTTAAGTCAAAGGCCATAATTTGAGATTGGTAAATCAAAATGACATGGGACCAAAGGCATTGGTTAGAGGACTCAAAGACCTTTCCAAAATGACCAAGAACATGAGAAACGCTTAAAAATTGAGCAAGTTATGCCTTGTGGAAGTTGGGAAATTTTTGGATATTTTGAAAAGTCAACATTGATTCAAATGACCTAAAATTGCTAATGGGCCCATTTTTCCTCCATAATTCATCATCCATGGCATGTGCACGACCACTTGGCCCAAAGGGAAGCATTTTCTCATTTTTTATTTATTTATTTGAATTTTTATTTATAATAATTCACTTAAATCAATTAAATATGTGAAAAATATTTAACTTAACCTAACAAATCTTTTTGTACATGTTTTAGCCTCAAGATTTCGTGCATATGCAAATAAGGAAAGATTTGGAGAGATTGGAGATGATTTGAACCAAAAACACATGAAAAAAAAGATTGAAAAAATCTTAGAAAATCAAATTTCCAAAATCAATGAATGCAATGGATTTGATTGATTTTTCTTGACCTAATGGACTCAATACAAAAGCCTGAATACAACCCTAGTGCAAGAACACAGTGAGCTGCGCAGAAAGGCATCAAAAGAGCTTGAACTTTTCTCAAAAAAGTCAATTCTGAAAACTCCCTTTCAAGGCGATTCAAGACATAATTTTTGTTCCATTGGCTTGCTGAAGGTCCATTGAACGTGTCTCAATCAAAAACAGTCATCCAAACCTCAAGAATCGCTGTACAGAATCCAAAATTTTCTCATAAAATTGCATACTCGTATCTTAATTTTGAGGCATTTCCATGACATTTAGTTTATGTATTCTTATTCAATAATGCATTCTGATGCTTACCATGTGAACTAATTGCGTTTTTATGTGTTGTACGCAAAGATGCCATTGTTGATATTTAGGGTTCTTCAACCTTAGAATTAGGGCTTTTGAAATAAGGCAAAATTAGAGGCTGAGACCAAGGCCATTGGATTCAATACGTTTGGACGAATAGGAATCAGCAATCGCGATCAATTTATGAGGCCTTGTGGCCTATTCGCTATTTTTTCATATGGTACTTTCAGCAACGCGTGAAAACCGTTGCTTATGTTGTTATTGTTTCAGGAAAAATAAGACACGAGGAAGAAGATGGTGTGGTGGCAAGACGTGATAGGGCTGTTTGAAATTCGCGCGCAGACCCACTAACATTGACATTTTTCTTTTATAATATTTATTGTTTGTTATATGTTAACAATGCGTGCAGTAGAACGAATGGCAAGGCGTATGAGTGTTAACGTCCAAGACCTGGGTTCGAACCCCAGGTCTACCTTACGTTCATATTATTTTTCAACAAGAATTCACGTGCGTTTTCAATATCAAGGCACATCATGCACCTCCATAATCCAGTCGTCCACGCGTCCAAGGGACTCAAATCAAAGGCTCAGAATTGAAGAACACGATGCACATGAGTCAACGCCTCTGCACGTGGGTGAAAAAGTCCACAAAGTCAAAAATTCAAATGGGCCAGAATTGCTTGGATTCAACCTCCACTTTGGGGACTACCACCCCCCTAGGTTTGCATATTTTTCACTTTCTTTATTTTTTTATTATTGTTTATTTAACTCTATTTCTTTTAATCATTATTTGTTTAAATTAATTACTTATTTTCATAAATATAAAAAATGCATAAAAATCAGAAAAGATAAAAAATATAATAAATATTTTTATTTTAATACTTTTGGTAAATAAATTTGCATGTAATTATTTAGTTTTAATTTAGGTTAATTTTAATTCTTTTAATAAAAAAATCTAAAATAGGCATAGAATTAGGTTTAATGAATTTTTCATCCTTTTCATTTTTTTCTTTCAAATAATTAAATATTAATATTTATTTATTTTTATAATCAAATTTGTAAATTAATTAGGGTTTAATTTTAGGTTAAAAAACTTCAATATTTTCTTAACAAGTTAAAATAAAATAGAATTAGGGTTAGCGTTTAATTGCAATTAATTTTTCTATTAAGTCCTAAAAAACATAAAATACCAAAAAAAACAAATTCTTGCTTTCTTTTAATTTTAATTAATTCCTCACTCATTTAATTTTGCAAAATGGTCCAACGCCCTCGTTTCGTTCTTAATTTTTATTCTAATTCGCATATTTATTTTATTTTGCTTAAATAATTATGTACCTCTCCCGAAGCCATGTAAATTACTTCTCGCATTTTTTAATTCTTTATTTACTTTGTTTATTTATTTTCTGTCAAATCGGGTCCTGGTTAATTTTGGCGATGTGGACCCGCGCCTTTTGTAATAGCTTAGAATTTATCTTTCCCGCAAATATTTTAACTGTTAATCAAAAGCATGAAAGAATGTATGGACAAAATAAAAACAAACGCATAGATCACCTTGACATGAATAAGACAAAATAACTGAACATGACACATAAATCACACACCACCCCTAGGGTACGCCTCACTGTTGCCTTGCCTCGAAAGGTGATCGTCGAGTATAGGATGTCTTAGTAAGTCCTCATGATCCGGGAACCTGGCATGAGGGTAGCTTCTAAGGTGTCTTCCCATTGCTCTGGTGATCACCATGTCCCGAACCTCGAATTGACCCGAACACCTCCAACGGTGGTGCTACCTACCTCTCAATGGTGGGATGGCACTACTTTAAAGGACATTTACACAGACGAATTCCTTAGGGTAGGTAGACGACTCTAGATACTTGCTCTAAATTTCAAAACAAAACAAAATACTTTTCACACCAACACATTTTCAAAAAAGCTTTCGAAAGCAATTTTTCAAACACTCTTGAGGACTGATACAAGAGTCGAACTGGAATTTTCAAAGAAACTTTTTAAACCCACAGTTGAAAAGCAAACAAACCATTTTTGAAAACACAATGAGCAAGTATCTAAGAGCCCATGGATAACCATGGATAGAAAGGGTGCTAACACCTTCCCTTTCTATAATCTAACTCCCGAACCGAGAGCAATCTCTATAAGGAATTTTTCTGTGCTTTTGTCCTTTCCATTTGGAGAAAATAAAAGACGGTGGCGACTCTTGCTTCCGCGACATTTCGCGAACCAGCGTTAAACAGTCAGTTCCAGATCCACCGATCACAGGGTTGAATGGCTTTTTCTTCTTGCATCAAAAGTCTGGCTAATTTTCCAGGTATTTCACAATCTTCCTCGCCTTCGTCTTCAGCTTGGTAGATTGGATGTTCAAAATCATAGGTGGCAATAGTAGAGTCATTGTTTATGAGACCCAGAGTGGATGACGATATTCAAATGCCTGTGTGTGTGTGCATGTAGATACATGACTATTTTGAAAATGTAATAAAGTGAAAGAAAGATAATGAGCACAAAATTTGAATGCAAAAGAGTCCAATATTTTTTCATCAAATGATCATATGGCATATGAAAATGAACAAACCCTTAACAAATGGACCATGGTGCCCTGGGTATGGCACATGGCTTAAAGTCCTTGTTTCAATAAAATTACAGACAGAGTTTTTAAATTAATAAAACAGTAAATGTTAGTTACTCCTTATTGAAAGAGATAGGAATGAAATCCTTGGAACGCCAGTTGTTGAGTCCTTCCTCGGCAGTCGGGTAGATCCAGTCATCAAAATCACAATCGTTGTTGGAGTCTTCAAGAGCATTAACTTCATGATTACTGATGCGAAAAGGTGGTTTTCCTATGCGAGCACGTCTGACCTCCTTTTGGGATTTGACAGTGAAACCCAAACCACTTTTGTCTTATTTGAAAGGGATGTCAGGGAGTTGTCCCCATACGGTACACCTCTGTCTTCAATCACAACACGAGCATCTTTGAGGGAAGCCATCCTAGGCACATCTTTAACAGCTTTTGGAACATCATGAGTAGCCTTGGAAACAACAAATATGGGAAAGACCACTTCAAAGGCTTGACAAGGAGTTTCTATGAACTCTCCATCCATCTCAACATACTTAAACGAATTCAGGTGGCTAACCATAAACTCTTCTTCACTACAAACAATAACGATCTTTCCTTTGACTGGATATTTCAACTTTTGATGAAGAGTGGACGTCACCGCTCCTGCCTCATGTATCTAAGGGCGTCCAAGCAAGCAAGAGTAGGCAGGAAAGATGACCATCACATAGAAAGTCGAGTTGAAAGTTTTAGAACCAACTTTGATGGGGAGGTCGACCTCTCCATGTACCATCCTCTTTGATCCATCGAAAGCTCTTACCACTATGTCGCTTGGCTTCAACACCAAACCTTCGCAATCCAACCGATCTAGGGCATCCTTGGGTAAGACACTTAGAGAGGACCCAATATCCACCAATACACGGGCTAGAGTGGTTCCTTTGCATTCAATAGAGACATGCAAAGCCTTGTTGTGATTTATTCTGGTTGGAGTTAAATCAGTATCCGAGAATCCCAAACCATTATCGGTAGTAAAATTTGCCACACAGTTTTCAAACTGATCAACTATAGTCTCTTGAGGAACATGCGCATTCTTCAAAAAATTTATGTGCATCTGAGCATAGTACTAAAGATAGCATAGAAATCTTCGAGGGGGTTTAACCCAACTGATATACTATCTTATAATCACTTTTCCTTATAATCTTCAAAATCTCCTCCATGTCTTACATAGAGGATTCCTCAGTAATAATGTCTTTGGTGGGAGGCTCTATCCTGGCAGGCTCAATCATCTTTTTTTGCCCCTAGCATCAGTACTAGGTTTATCAACAGTAATGAGAACATGTGTACTTGTGGTGGTTGGAGGTGAAATATTAGGTGAGAAAATTCTCCCCATTCTAGTAACCTTGCTAGACCCAGCAATGTTGGTAATATCAGCAGCTTTGTCTTCATCAATCCAGGAGTCTTGTCTAATACCATGGTAGTATACTTCAGCGCCTTAATTCCAAGGTACCGCCTTATTAGAAGAATAAGGGATTGGCCCCAGTGTGGTAATTATCAATGGAGCTATCTTTGGTTTGTTGGAAATCCTAATAAGACCTTTTGAGGTGATCCTAATAGGTTTGTTAGAGATAGTGATGATGGATATGTCTTCAACTTCTTAAGGTACAACTTTAGTCAAACTTTTTTACGGATGGAGTTCTTTCGAATAGGATCTCATGGCTGTCCATTAAGTGTTGGACACCTCTTTTCAGCCATTCACAGCCATTGATTTGCACAACACAACAACAACAATTTTCAAGGCAACCAGGAAAAACCCCAACTTTCAACAAATTATTTTTAACAAACTTCAGTGGAGTGGTCAAGTCATTAACAAAGGAAACAAAATTCAATGATTTGGCATGATTTGGCACCTTTGCCATGATTTGGCATGGGTGCGGTGATTACATTCGGAGTTGGAGGAGGATAAAATTCAATGGTCTTGTTGTCAATGAGGTCTTGGATATTTCATTTTAATGCCCAACAATGATCATTGTCATGTCCGAGACTATTGGAGTGGTAAACACATTTGGCGTTCGGGTTATACTTTAGAGATGAAACATTGGGATTTGAAGGGGGATCGTGCAATGTTACCAAATTAGCCTTCAACATGTGTTGCAGGGCTTGAGATAGTGACATGTTGATCCTTATAAATTGTCTTCTTGAAATATCAGGTCTTTGATAGCTAACTTGTTGTTGTGGTCTTTGAGTAGAGGTCGGATTGGAGATTAGAACTGCATTTACAGATTGACAATGGTCCTTCTTGATATGGTCCCTTAACCCATACACGACATTAGTTTCCTTTTTACCGGTAAAGGGTTTCTTCACAGTATTTGATGTAGAGACAGAGGCCATGGGAATCTTTCCACTTTTAATACCGCTCTCGACCCTTTCACCAGTCAAGATTAACTCAGTGAAACCAAATGATGAGCTCCCAATTAACAAATTGAAAAATGGTCCAGTAAATGTTCCCATGAACATATCTACACAATCCATATCAGTCAAAGGTGGCTGCACCCTACATTCCAGGTCTCTCCATTTTTGCGCATATTCTTTGAAACCTTCATTGGAACCCATGGTCATTCCTTTTAACTGCACTCTAGTTGGCGCCAGATCGACATTATACTGATATTGATGATAGAAGGCAGTGGCCAAGTCTTCCCAGGTATAGATGTTGGAACCCTCTAACTGGTAAAACCACTCCAATTGAGTCCCAGACAGACTCTCTTGAAAGAAGTGCACCCACAATTTCTTATCAGTGGTATGCGGTTGAATTTTACGGACGTAAGATCTCAAGTGAAGCTTTAGGCATGAAACGCCATCGTACTTGGAAAAGACTGGAATCTTGAATTTATAAGGGATTGCCACCCCAGGAACCAAACCCAAATTACCAAAATCTAGACCAGGCACAGCTTGAACCTCCATAGCCTTTAATCTGTCTTCCAGTTGCTTATATTTGTCTTCAGTCGGTGGATATTGTTCGTCAAAAAGTCTTCATCCTCAGAGACTGGATTGTTACCACCCCAACATGGGTTCTCCTTGCATCTTCATCCTGATTCTCATCCTCCTTGGAGGAGTCTTCTACCACTTGAACTTGTCGAACTGGGCCCTTGAATCTCTTTCCCATGTTGATCAAAGATTTCTTCTTGGTCTTCTTTTTTGCGACCAGAAGTGTCATCAGCTCTTGCTTCCCTTTGGCCAAGTTGAGCAAGGTTTCTTGAAATTGAGAATTTTGTGTTTGCAAGTCCTTCACAGTCTGCTCGAGATCCATCTTACTGAAATAAACAGTAGAGAGATGAGGAAACCCGTGTCATAAAACCTTCTTATGTTATGATGCATGTAATGCGAATGTAAATGTTTTCAAGAACCTTTAGGATTTAAATTCGTTTAAACAAAGAAGGAACAAATATTAATTGTATTAATAAGTTCCAACAATTTACAAAAATGAATCTTGGGCTTATAATGGAAAAAGAAAAAAATAATACAAAATAAACTCCTAAAACAAAAAGGACTCAAATTTCCCATGAGCGCATCCTCTTTGGCGCAATGTAGGCGTTCAAACTTCGCTCTTCATGAAGCTGTCTTGTTAGCTCCAAAACCTTTTTCTCGCTTGCATAGAATTGGGCCTCAAAGGTGTCTCATTCCCCTTTTAATTAAATCCATGACCTTTGCAACTCCTCGAGAGTAGTAGGAATGTCAGGATGAAAAGTAGTGTAAGGAATATCTCCTTTGGAAATAGGCTCCATGATGATAGGTAAGATAGCAGGATACGACATCACGAGGCCTTGAGCGCGAGCTCACACCCATTTTAGATAAGGCTCCAATGGAATGTAATTCTTATGCCCCAACGTCTTTCTATCAATTTTGTTCACCATGCCTCAAGCTCCTACAAATCTTTGACGATAACCTTGGACATCGTTCTTATGGTCAAATACAATTCCTTGGACAAGCGCGTCATGAGGGCCATCCCTCCGAGCATACCAAACTATTGTAGAGCCAAGCAAGGATTATAAGTGATATCTCCCTTAATGCCAAAGAGAGGGACATTAAGGAATTCCCTACAATGATCAATGATGGTGACATCCTCCAAAGATCGAGAATACCAATGGATATGCGAATGCAAGAGTGACATCAACCTTTGAGACAAACTCATACCTTGTTCGTTCTTCAGAACTGATCGAGGAAGGTGCAAAATAAACTACTTAGCCAACAAAGGAGTACAACACATAAGAATCCCCCTTCTCTTCATGGTGCGAGTATGAAAAGAATTCAAAATATCTCCAAGTAAGGTAGGCATCGGGTTACGAGATAGAAAAACTTTGACCGCATTCACATCTATGAGTTGGTCTGGGTTAGGAAATATTACCATCCCATAGAGTAGAAGAGCCAAAGTTTCTTCAAAAGCTTGTAAATCCAAAGCATCCCAAAATTGTTGAGCCTTCTCAAATAGAAACTTGGATAGAAAACCCTTAACACCACTTCTTCTCCATACAGACCTAAGATGAATGGCGCAGTGGAAGCTGCCAATAAAAATATAAAGAAGATTATGCAAAAGATGGTGGTGACCTACAAAGACTGGCATGAGATGCTACTGTTTTCTCTCCTTGGCTACCGTACTTCGGCTCGAATCTCAACTGGGGCAACCCCATTCTCCTTAGTCCATGGCATGGAAGTTGTTTTGCCTGTGGAAGTTCAGATTCCTTCCTTAAGGATTATGAAAGAAGAAGATTTAGGCGAAGACGAACGAATTCAAACTAGATTAGATCAGTTGAACTTAATTGATGAGAAAATATTGGTTGTTATTTGTCATGGTCAAATGTATCAAAAGCGTATGATCAAGGCTTTGAACAAAAAGATCAAACCTCGAGTGTATCAGGCTGGCGACTTGGTAATAAAGCACATCATTCTTCCTCAAGGTGATCCCAGGGGAAAATGGACTCCCACTTACGAAGGGCCGTCCATTGTTAAGAAAGTATTCTCTGGCAGCACCATGATGCTAACTATTATGGACAACGAAGATTTCCCGCATCCTGTGAACGCGGACATAGTCAAAAAATATTGCGCATAAAAATGACCCACTGGGTTGACATACCTAGGCAAAAGTAAGGGAATCTCGGAGAACCAAAGTGGTTCGGGAAAAAATTAGGGATATATACAAAATATTGTACACCCGACAAGTCGAAAACCCGAAAGGGCGGCTTGGGCAAAAAAGGTTGTCCTGGTGGGCTGAAAACCCGAAAGGGTGGTCCAGGCAAAAATTAAGGATTAAAGCATATGACTATGTCCTGTGAAATCACTACAACCAATTTTATCACCAAGGTCCAATTTCTTGGGTGTAAGATCAATTCAATCAACTTCTTTCAACGACAAGGGATAGGTTCGAAGACATAGGCGCAATAACGGAGTTGGAACACAATGAGATCACTTCCACATGGCTATTATTTTTGTTTTCACTTTGTATTCTTTCGACGATTTCCTCTTACTAGGATCTCTGTCTCCTTGTACAAAAACACCTATTTATAGGCAAAAATCAATACTAATATACTTTGAAGTGCAAACTTTTTGTTTTTTCTGTTTGAGTGCAAAAACGTCCAATGACTAAAATTGAATGAACATACGCATGTGAACATGATTAATTGTTAACAAATGTATGTTTAAAAAATAGTAATAAACATTTTCTTAAAGATTCGGGATATCCCCACAAAGTTACTTCAACAAAATTATCCCCACAGACTTGAATTTATACAATACCCATCTGGAGTTCCAATCTCCTAACAATCATTTCCCCTGCTGAGTTGGTCCTAAACTACAAAAGAAACCTTGCGGAGTTCTTCTTCAAAAGAATTCACCTCTCCAATAAGGTCACCAAAATATTCCTCTCAATAGGGTTTATTTCTCGAACAAACTACAAATTCCCCAGCTCGAGTTCTTTTCTCATACCATTACAAATCAATGGACAAAACCCCTTGTCCCCAACGGAGTCAACACTATCCCCAGTAAGTTGCTGCAAAGCCTGGAATTCGACCAAATACCAGTTAACTTTCCTTCTCCCTAGTCAAGTTATAATTCCCCAATCGAGTAATGGACAACCAAGGTTCCTGAACTCTACCCCTCAAGAAGAAATCAACATTCCCCGTAGAATTTCCTCAAAACAATGAGATAGGAATCCCCAGCGGAACACTCTAAACAAAGTCGAAGATACACATGCTCTACATATCCAGCGGTAGTCCGAGATTTTTCTTCCCAACACTCTCCAACATTTGTCAAAGATTTCTAGATAAAGATACATTTCAGTAACATTCATACATCATAGCACATACATGACAAATGCATATAACATAACCTCATTTATTTTGAGAACATCATCATGCCATGCATACATCCACATGCAACTAACCCTCTTCCTTGCAGGAAAAATCAATCAACAAGACAACCTCTTCTGGTTAGATTTATTTCTTCCAGATTAAAGACAGGCGAACAAAGACCTCTTCTGGTTAGATTTATTTCTTCCAGTTAAAGACAGGAATTCAACATACCTCTTCTGGTTAGACTTACTTCTTCCAGATTAAAGACAAGAGAACAAAGACCTCTTCTCGTTAAATTTATTTCTTCCAGTTAAAGACAGGGATTCAACATACCTCTTCTAGTTAGATTTATTTCTTCCAGATTAAAGACATGCAGACGAAGACCTTTTCTGGTTAGATTTATTTCTTCCAGATTAAAGACATGCAGACGAAGACCTCTTATAGCAATCAGCAAACCTCTTCTGGTTAGATTTATTTCTTCCAGATTAAAGACAGGTGAACGAAGACCTCTTCTGGTTAGATTTATTTCTTCCAATTAAAGACAGGCATTCAACAGACCTCTTCTGGTTAGATTAATTTCTTCCAGTTAAAGATAGGAAATCAACATACCTCTTCTGTTTAGATTTACTTCTTCCAGTTAAATACAAAGCAAACAAAGACTTCTTCTGGGTTAGATTTACTTCTTCCAATTAAATATGGGCGAATAAAGACCTCTTCTGGGTTATAGTTACTTCTTCCAGTTAAAGACAGGCAGACAAAGAGCTCTTCTGGTTAGATTTATTTCTTCCAGATTAAAGACATGCAGACAAAGACCTCTTCTGGCAATTAACAAATCTCTTCTGGTTATATTTACTTCTTCCAGTTAAAGACATGAGAACAAAGACCTCTTCTGGGTTAGATTTGCTTATTTCAGTTAAAGACAGGCGAATAAAGACCTCTTCTGGGTTAGATTTACTTCTTCTAGTTAAAGAAAGGCGAACAAAGACCTCTTCTAGGTTATATTTACTTCTTCCAATTAAAGACAGACGAACAAAGACCTCTTCTGGGTTAGATTTGCTTCTTCCAGTTGAAAACAGGAAAAAGACAACTGTTGTTTCAGTATAAATCGACCAAAGATTTATTTTGATGCTTCCTCCAGATTCTATCAACGGTCACTCTGGATGGCATCTGTAAGCCCATCTCCGACAAACTCTTCACCACTTCTCTGAATGGCATCTTTAAGCCCATTCCCGACACAATCAACTAACACATAATCGAGTGCAAATTTCTTGGCACTTTGGTGTTCAATCATCTTCTACCTTCAAGTCACGAATGGTGGACTCGCCAATCTAATTCTTCAGGTTTAAGAAGATTGAACAGGGGAAGATGTTGTACCCCAAAATTTTCCCTCTCTTTTCTCAATACATTTCTCACGGAGATCTTCAAGAGCTCAAGCTTGCACAAAGGTTGACTAGGTCAAGCCATCTTCCTCAACACTGATACCTCAAATTAGGGTTTGAGTTTGCAAAAGGACAATTTTACTTCTAATACTTCAAATGACTTCCATGGATCATTATAGACCCTCAAGATTGTTCATGTCAAGTTTCAAGTCTTGGAACACAAAATTGCCCAGTCAATTGATCAAATGACCTAAAATAAATTGTATTTGGTAAAAAGTCAACTATGGTCAACCTACAGTAAAACTTCAAGACTTTGGACCAATATCAACATTTTGAGGTCATATGTATCAATTGATCAAGTTTGGATCACAATTCCCCAAGAAAATTGTTCAAATCACCAAAAGGGCAAAATGGTCAAAATTAGGGTTTTGACTGAGAATGGCTAATCTTTGACTTTTGACCTAATACACGACTTATTGGTTTGAAACATGATCTCAAGGATTCAAATTCACCATTTTGACCTAATTTCATATCTCAAGATCAATTGATTGATAATTGAAATTCAGTCAACTGATGAAAAGTCAATTGATACACCAAAAGTCAAACTTTGACTTTTTAATCAAAATTAAGTTTCAAAGATCACATTTCATCAATACATTTAAAAATTTGAAACTTTATCATCAAGAAAGTCAAAATTCATCTTAAAAAGTCAAACTTTTCAAGACTTAGAATTTTTCTAAGTGTTTTTAAGTCTTATTTTTTCATGACTTCATGCCAACTTTTCACCAAGATGCAAGATGATTCAAATAAAATTTTAAACATGAAAGTTGTAGATATTGATGAGATCTAAAACTTTGCTTTACTGATCAAGTCATAGAAATGCTTGGATTTTGAGTTATGAATTCATGAAGTCATGCACTTTTTCTTAAAACACTTGGTGAATATTTGACCTAGTTTAGGCAAAATTTTTACCTAACTTCATGGAAATTTTTCACATAGTTCCAAATTGATTCTTCGAAAATGAAAAACATTAAGGTTGCAGAGGATGTTCCAAGATTTTTAAAATATCCAAGCACTAATTAAGATCATTCTTGAGCTTGGAGAATCGAAGAGATAAAGTTAGGGTTTCAAACTTGAATTACAAGTCAATTTTGTGATGAACACTTAATCAAATCCATCGCCATGCTGCATAATCTTTACTTTGCAGGGCTCAAACTTGTGTTTCACTCCATAATTAATGGTTTACACAACTGATGGAACCATTATCTAATTAACTCAAGCAATATCCAAATCAAATTGCCACTTTGGGAAGAAAGTAACCATTCCATTCTTGTAAAGATAACTTTAATCACAAAGTCAATTTCTTGAGCCTCTAACTTGTTTCTTTTGCACACTCTTAACCTACTAGGCTAGAAGAAACATGTTTAAAGTGTTCAACCACTCTAGAGGGCCTGGTACAAGCATTGGAACCATGTTGATCAATGTTTCTTAAAAAATAAGGCAAATCCACAAACATGTGTTTCTTGATTTTCTGACTTCTCCAAGCATCCAAACTTCTTGCTTATAAATAGAGACACTATTTGTAAGCTAAGACACGAATTATCAAGCACTCAAACTCACCCAAACTACCTAAAAGCTCAGATTACACAAAAACTCCATTGTTGTGCAAAATCTGACCAAAAACTCTTATCTCTCAAACCACACGTGCATTTCCTCTCCAAATCATCTCAAAAGCTTCCTTACCTCAAACACAACTCACCCTAATCCCTGTTTCCAAACTGTAACACCATTTTCACCATTGTCTAAACTCAAAAACAAGGGTCTTCATTTTGACTTCTCCAGGCCATTTCAGCCACTCTCCACTCAAGCTAAGTATTGCATTAGCTTCCTAGGGACTCAAGGAAGCTAACCTGGTCATTACAGTACCTTGAAACAAGCTCAAACTCAAAACACGAAATCCATTTTTGAGGTAAGTTTTCTGACTTTTGAACTCTTCATATAGGAATTCTTAGCTTTCCATGTGTGAAGATAAAATATAGACATCATAGCCCTGAAACTAGTTATGCCCTTAGAATTAATTTATATTGCTTGAGTAGTGAGAATTTTGAAGATGAACTTTCTGAAAAAGTTAGGTCAAGTTTGGTACCATTAGAAATTCTCATCCATCTTTTATTTATAGCTTATGATATTTATATGTTTGAATTCATATGGAAAGATGGAGAAACTTTCATGTTTGTATTTTTCATTTTTGTTAAGAATTGATGAAGTTACAATTTTCAAAATTTTTGGCGCGAGGAAGAAGATGAAGTCATCTTCAAGAACGTGTTTCAAATATATATTTATGTTTTTGTATTAATAAACGGATGTATAGCCACCCCGGTGGTAAATCGCACGCCTGTTAATCTCTGGGACCTAAGTTAGAGCCCCAGTGATACCCTTTTGCTTTTTCTTGTTTTACTTTTGCAGATTCAATACACACAGGCCACACACACGTAGGATGCGCCTCTCATCTCTGGCTATTGGATCTTCATCAACACCAATCCAACACATCCCGTACTCCCATCCATGATGCTCCCTCATTAGCCTCCCCTACTGGATCCAAACAGGCGCTGGATCTTTGCTTTGTGCCTGGATGATATTTTTTCATAGCACCCCCCATTTTGCTTTTCAGTGCAGGCCCAGCATACATTTTTTTGTATTGTTTTTAGCATCAAACAAAAACTAATATCTTGGGCGTAACCCCCTTTTACTAAATTTTAACCCCATTTATACTTTTTAACACCTAGCCGAATATTTTTATTTTCCTTATATATTTTCTTTACTTTTATTTTTTAATTAATTTTTTTATTTTGACCAAAAAATATAAAAAATATATTTTCTTAAATAATTTTCTAATTTTTATTTTTTCACCTTATTTATTACAAAACACTAAAAAGTATTTTTTTTCTTAACTAATTAATTTCTTCTTTTAGAATTGGAATTAAAATTAAACTTAGGTTTATTTAAATTTTCCTTTTTTTAAGACTTTAGGTTTGATCAAATAATTAATTTATTTCTTTTTGTAAATAATTAATCAGTTTTAATTAGGTCAAAAATTACTAAAATTTCTCTTTCATATAAATACTTAAACAAAAAACAATTTTCTTCTCCATTCATATAGCCCTCATACATTCTTGTACATTTTTATCTTGCAATATTCAATATGGTTGTAATAGTAATTAGGCTTAATTTCTTCTACTTCCCCGTTTGTAACTTATAACCATATCCCTTAAATGATGTAATAACATAGAATTTACATTTTTGAAATTTATCGCTTTCAATACAAATGCTAGTAATTAGGGTTTGTATGGCAAGACATAAAATCAACAAGTAGAAAACCCTAATTCAAGACAAAAACGCATGAAATCAAAACACTTTGCACACTTGCATCTCTAGGGTTGACCTCACTTGTAGCCTAAGATAAAAACAATCATGTCCCTCGAATGTGCGATGCTTTAGCAATGACCTTCGAATACAAGATCGTAGTCCCTCGGTGACCCTTGAATATTGCTGTGATGCGGTGAGAGAACTGACTTGAGGTTTTGCGTTTGTGTTCACAAATGTTGCGGTTAGCAAGAGTCGCCACCGACTTATTTTTTATCCAAAAGGAAAGGTAAAAAAGCACAGGAAAGAGCTTTGAGATGTTTTCTTAAGTTCGGGGGGTAGATTATGAAAAGGGAAGGTGCTAGCACCCTTTTCATCCATGGTTCTCCATGGGCTCTTAGTTACTTGTTTAGATCATTTGCTTTGCTTTGTTTGAAATGGTGTTTGGTATGATTTTGAAAGTATTTTGTAAAAGAGGCCACTCGTTTAGGCAATCTTTGTAATAATTCTCGTTCGTAAGAATGCATACAAAGATGTTTGTCTTTTGAAAATGTTTTCAATGTTTTGTAAGATGTTTTGAAAAGTGTGTGTGTTTGTTTTTGAAAATAACAAGGATTGTTTTGAAATGGGACAAGTAACTAGAAGCTATCTACCTACTCAAATGTCTTTCTTGTGCATTTTTATTCCATTGACATTGTTGACTTACCATTGATTTGGTAAGCAACCCTATCTTTGGATGTAAACGGGATGGGCGTGGGTCATCGTATAGCCATAATAGCAATGTTGCCAAGTATCTTAGCATTTTTGAGGGACCAAGATCATTTTATTTAGGCAACCTTTGAATAGCGTCATCGAGGGACTATGATCTTATACTTGTTTTGTTTTGCCAAGATACTTTGCATGCGTAACATGACCATTTTATTTTAGGCAACCAAGTGGGAGAAACTCTAGGGGTGCTTATGTGCAAAGTGTATCATTTTCATGATTTTGTCTTGCATTTAGGGTTTTCTATTTTGCTTTGTTTTTGTTCTTGTCATGAAAACCCTAATTTACTAAACATGGTATATAAAGAGAATAAATTGCGTAATGTAAACTAAGCTATTACAACAATTTTTATGGGAGGGGGGATACAAATTTTGAATGGAGAATTTGCACAAATATAAAACTAAATATATTATTACAATCAAATCGAATATGCGCGAATTTAAATAAATAAAGTATAAATATTTAAAATGCAATGCACATGTATGTAAAAGAAAAGATTTTTATGTTTTGTTTTTGTATGAAAAATAATTTAATTTAAACCCTAGAAAAAGGAAAAAAATAGTATTATTTTTGGAAGGGATGAAACCCTAATTTTTGTTCAAAGAAAATAATGCTTCATATTATTATTTTGTACATTTTTGTGTAAGAAAAAATAATAAATAATATTATATGCAAATATTAGAAATTAAATATATATAAAATAAGTATTTATGAGTATAAATAGTATAATAAAAATATTAAGTATTTTTTATTATATTTACAAATTATTTAAGAAAATAAAATTTATTTATCAAAATAAACTAATTTTTATGTAAAAAAAAATTGCAAAAATAAAGAAATTATTTTTTAGGATTTTTTATTACTCAAAAAATAATCAAAAGCAATAAATATGAAAATGTAAAAAAATATGAAAATATAAAAACAAAGCTAGTCAGGGGGGTGCAGTAGCAAATCAGGGGGGTGTGAATAACAAAACCAAAAAGGCCAAGGCAACAAAAAAGCCCAAGACACTTCGTCCCTGTCCTTCGTCCAAGCTTCTGCGCGTGCTTCAGTTCAAACCTGTAACTCTCTTATGCTTGCACAAAAACAAAAACTCATAACATGAAACATGTGGCATTTGAGCTCACGATTTTAACCATATAAATTATGTAATCTAACTCTTAAAGTTCAAAGAGAAATTTTGAGCCCCTAATTCGTGACCTAACTTTTTCAGCATTTTCAATCTTCAAATTCTCTTAGCACAAGTAACATAAATGAAAAGTAATGATATATACAGTTTTGTCATGATAAGGACTACATTTTTTCTTTACAAATCGTGGCTTGAAGTTGCCTATTCAGAGAGATAGAGTTTAAGAAATTACCTCCTTCAGCTGGATTTGTGTAGGGCAATGTAAGGACTTTAATGGAAGCCTGGTGATTGTTTAAGCTTCCTTGAACTCCCCTGAAGCTATTCCAATGCTTATCTTGCTTTGAGGATGGCTGGAACTCTCTGGACAAGTCAAGCTGCAAGCTTCCAAAGTGAAAATGGTGGATGCTGAAAAAGGGGTTACAGAAACAGGGTGATGACTTGGATTGCTTTGGTATGATGTTTATGAGATGCTTGAAGTGTTTAAACACAAAACGCACAAGCCAAATGAGAGTTGGCTGTCCTTTTGCAGAAGCTCTGTATTTAGGCAGAAATTTTGTGTTTTTGAGTTTCAGAGAGTTTTAGGTGCAAGCCAATTGTGTTGTGCATTATAACAAGTTTTCAAATATGTAGAGAAGTGATACAAAGTCATCCCTCACTAGATGTACAAGCTTAGGACCTTTTTGCAACTTTTCTTGCATTTTAATTAAAGTGAAGTGACCAATCCCACATGCTTGTACTAGATGGCTTGAGAGCTGATAAGAGTTGGTACACATTGCTTGAGACCTGTAGAAATTGCTTTTACTAAAGGGACAAGTTCAATGCTCAAGATTGACAAAGTTGCAAAAGTTTCCCTTTATGAAAACGACATTGTAACCTTTTAGCCAAAAATGGAAATGCATCTTGTGTAAAGCTTCAAAAGCAAAGATAAATCCTTTATCTTCTGAGTTTGCATTTAGTTATGGAGTGTATAGCAAGCTTAGGACCTGTAAAGCAAGATACAACCAGCATAGATCTGATTTGCAACTTGATGCTATGTAAAAATGGCTTGAACAAAAGTGATAAAATGCCAACTTCCCTTCTTCGATTCTCCCTACTCAAAAATGATCTTTGAGAGTTCTTGGACATTTTGGAAAGCTTGCAATGTTCTCTATAATCCATCTTTGAAATTAAATTTTAGATATCTCTTGGAACTAGGTGAAAAATGCCCATGAAGTTGGGTCTAAAACCTGCCTAAATTAGGGCAAAATTTCACTAAGTTAAGAAGTTCATGGACTTATATTCACAAATTCATAACTTGAGATCTAAGCATCTTTTGGGAAAAGTTTGTTAAGAAAAGTTATAGATTTCATGGAGGACTACAAATTTCATGTTGGAAGTTTTCTTTGAATCAAAATGAATCATGGTGAAAAAGTGGTGAAAAGTTGGGAAAAAAAAAGAAAATTTTTATACTAAAAAATTCTAAGTTATGAAAATTTTCAAATTAAAACCCTAATTTTCAATTTTGAGTTTCTTGGTGAATAAGTTTCATATTTTGACATATCTTGATGAATTATGACTCTTGGCACTTGATTTTGACCTAAAAGTCAAAGTTTGACTTTTCAGTGCACAATTGACTTTTGATCAGTTGATTGCAAAATTCATCTGTCAATCCAATGAACTTGAGATCTTTTGAACCATGTAATTAGGTCAATATGATGCCATAGAACCCTTGAAATCATGTTTAAACTCAATTGGTCATTGGCTAGGTTAAAAATTAGAAATTTCCCTTTCTCAGTCAAAACCCTAATTTTGACCATTTTGCCCTTTTGATGATTTGATCAAATTTCTTGAGGAGTTGTGATCCAAACTTGACCAAATGCTACATATGAGTCTAAAATGTTGATGTGGATCAAAAATTATGAAGTTTGACTATAAATTGGCCATGGTTGACTTTTTCTCCAATACAGCTGATTTTTAGGTCAACTATCCAATTGACTGATCCAAAATGTGGTTCAAGGCTTGAAACTTAACATGAACAATCTTAGGGATACAAGATGATGTATGAAGGTCACATGAAGCATTGGTGGTCCAAAAATCCTTGTGCAAACTCAAACCCTAATTTTGGGTTATCAATGCAAGATGAGATGTCTTGAGCTGACCAAACCCTAATTTTGTCTTGAGTCAAAGAAGTCTTGAGAAAAATCTTGTTAAATGAGAGGGAAAATTTTGGGGTACAACAACTGCTCCTGTTTAATCTTCTTGAACCTGAAGAGTTAGATTGTCAAGTTTTGCCGTTCGTGACTCGAAGGTAAAAGATGATTGGACACTAGAGTGCCCATAAATTTGCACTCGTCAAAGTGTAGTTGAGGGAATGGGTTTAAAGATGCCATTTGGAGAGGTGATAGAATATTGTTAGAGATGGGCTTGTAGATTCCATCCAAGAGTGTTTGTTGAATTGTAAGTTGTAAGTCAGAAGAATAAGTATCAGAATGGTGTCCGCGTCTAGAACGTATCTGAGTTGTATCTGGAGACTTGAAATATGAATGAGCAACAGAATAGCATCCGTGTCTGGAGCGTGTCCGTACTGTATCTGAAAGCTGAATTTGAATAAGGGCCAGAATAACATCCTTGTCTGAAGCGTATCTGAACTTGAAACTTGAATGAGTATCAGGATGGCATCCGTGTCCGGAGCGTATCTGAACTGTATCAAAAGGTTGAATCTGAATAAGTAACATAATGACTTCCGTGTCTGGAGTGTATCTGAACTGTATCTGAAAGTTGGATCTAAATGAGTAACAGAATTATTTCCGTGTCTGGAGTGTATCTGAACTGTATCTTGAACCTAAGTCTGAATAAGTGTCAGAATGGTATCCGTATCTGGAGCGTATCTGAACTATATCTTGAAGGCTGAATCTGAATGAGTAACAGAATGACTTCCGTGTCTGGAGTGTATCTGTACTGTATCATGATTGCATATTGTTAAACAGTAGCTGTTAATCTTATCATGAAAAGGGTAAAATGTTAGCTGGAACACAAAGTTATGATACGTGAAATGTATGATGCAATATATGTGTTTTGTCAATGTTTATGATATGTGGATGTAATGTATGCGCATGTAAGCTTATTTGTTGTATTGCTGAGGAAAATAAATCCTTGATTGCTGAGGATATGTGGATTCTTCATGTCTTGAAGTTGGAGTAATAACAAAAATTTTGTTGTGAGCAATGCCATATACTGTTTGAGTAATCTGCTTGGGGAATACAGAGAATTTTGATGACTTATACTGGGAATTACACAATGGGAATCCTTGTTCTACTGGAGAATAAAGAAAAGTCTGTGGGGAAGAAAACTTATCCTTGTTTTGGAAAAAAGTTCAGGAGTTTCGGTCGTCTGCCACTCTACTGGGGAATTATCCTAGGTTGGGGAGAAACACAAGTTAACTGTTATCTGGTTGCTTTTCAGGCTTCAAGACAACTTGCTGGGGAATTTGGAGAAATTGAATGGTTTTCGCTGGGGATTGATAGTTTGAAGTTTCAGCTCCTCTGGGGATCTTAATGATGTACTACAGGGATTACTCATGGAATAGCCTAAAGACGTTTTCCTATCCTTTCAACCTGTCAGTAATTGTTCTTTTCCATTCTGTTTATTTGTAAACAGTAATTATGTTCAAATGCATATGTTCATTAATGAATCATTGGAAGTTTTTGCAAATAAAAACACAAGTGTAAAGAAAAGGAAAATAGTTTTCTGTACTTTGAAAGAGATACCTTTGTATTTACTTTGAATAAGTATTTTGTACAAAGGAGACAGACATCCTAGTAAGAGGATGGTGTCATAAAAGTAAGAAAAATTTATACAAAGAAAGATAGTTATATGTGATAATCCCATGGGGTTCCCATTCTGCTATAGCCTTCGTATCTCTGAATATCTTGTCCATTCGTTGCTTCGTCCAAAGATGATTGAATTGATCAGAAGCTCAGAGTTTGTCAGTGAAGAGATTGTCCTTATAGTGATCCGACGAGACATAGTCATACGCTTTAATTCCCTAACTTTTTCCTGGACCGTCCTTTCGGGTTTTCAGTCCACCGAGAAACCCTTTTTTGCCCAAGTCGCCCTTTCGGGTCTTCAACTTGTCGGGTGTACAATTTTTTTTATTTTATCCCTAATTTTTGCCCGAACCTTTTTGGTTCGCTGGGATGCCCTTGTTTTGCCTAGGTGTGTCAACCTAGCGGGTCTCTTATGCGTAGTATCTTTTGACTATGTCTGCGTTCGCAGGGTGTGGCAGGTCGTCGCCGTCTATGGTGGTTAAGATCATTGACCCACCTGAAAAGATGTTCTTGATTACAAATGGTCCTTCATAGGTAGGAGTCCATTTTCCCCTGGGATCACTTTGTGGCAAGATGATGCGCTTGATCACTAGATCTCCAACTTGATATACTTGGCGTCTGACTTTCTTGTTGAAGGCCTTGATCATCCATTTTTGATACGTCTGACCGTGGCAAACAGTAGTAAGTCTCTTTTTGTCAATTAAGTTCAGTTGATCAAGTCGGGTTTGGATCCAATCGTCTTCACTCAAACCCGCGTCTTTCATGATTCCCAAAGAGGGAATATGAACCTCAATAGGCAAGACAACCTCCATGCCATAAACCAAAGAATAGGGTGTTACCCCAGTTGACGTGCGAGCCGTGGTACGGTACCCATGGAGAGAAAATAGTAGCATCTCATGCCAGTCCTTGTAGGTGACTGTCATCTTTTGTATGATATTTTTAATGTTTTTATTAGCAGCTTCGACTGCACCATTCATCTTTGTCCGATAGGGGATGAATTGTGATGTTGAATATTGAACTGCTCGCACAAGGCGGTGATCATAGTATTGTTAAGGTTTGTACCGTTATCAGTGATGATCCTTTCTGGGATACCGTACCGGCAAATAAGATTCTGCTTGATGAAGCGGGCAACAACATTCTTAGTAATGGGCGCGAAGGAAGCTGCTTCGACCCACTTGATGAAATAGTCAATGACCACTAGAATAAAGCGGTGTCCATTGGAGACTGTAGGCTTGATCTCCCCAATCATATCGATTCCCCACATAGCAAAGGTCCAAGGAGCTGTTAAGACACTTAGAGGAACTGGAGGCACGTGCACCTTGTCTGCATAGATTTGACACTTATGAAAGGTCCGAGAGTGTTGATAGCAGTCTGCTTCCATGGTAGACCAATAGTAGCCTGCCCTTAGAATCTTCTTCACCATCGTATTCCCACTAGAGCGAGTGCCAAAGGTACCTTCATGCAATTCAGCCATGATCTTTTCAGCTTCAATCTTGTCCATACAACGGAGCAGAATAGAATCATGATTACGCTTGTACAGGATGCCATTACTTAGGAAGAACTTAGTTGAGAATCTCCTTAAGAACTTTTTATCGTTGATTGAAGCTCCTTCTGGGTATTCTTGAGCCTCGAGATACCTTTTGACTTCATGAAACCACGGCTGGTCCACTACTTCTTTGGTATTAATCTCGTGACAGTGTGCTGGTTCGTCCATTCGTTCAATGGTGATATAGGGAGCATCGTTATCCCAATTAAGTTTAAACATAGATGATATTATAGCTAGAGTATCTGCTAGCTGATTTTCTTCTCGCGGGAAGTGCTCGAAGGTAATCTGCTCGAAATGTGGTAGGAATGTCAGAACATGTTCTTTGTAAGGGATAAGGTTTGGATGCTTAGTGTCCCATTCTCCTTTGATCTGACTGATGACCAAAGCTGAATCCACAAACACAACTAAAGATTTGATTCCCAAGTCTATGGTAGCCTTGAGACTAAAGATGCATGCTTCATATTCTTCCATGTTATTCGTACAATTGAAGCAAAGTCTGGTAGTGAAAGGAGTATGGCATACTTTCGGAGATATGAGCACAACACCAATACTGTTACCAAGTGCATTGCATGCCCCATCAAAGTACAGGGTCCATCGAGATCCTTGTCCAGGTCCGTCATATGGTCTGATCTCTTCGCAGTTGTCTACTATCATGATGTCTTCGTCAGGGAAGTCAAACTTCATGGACTGATAATCTTCTACAGCTTGATGAGCCAGATGATCAGCTAGCACACTGCCCTTTATAGCTTTTTGGGTAGTATATTGTATGTCGTATTCTGTTAGGATCATCTTCCATCTAGCTATCCTCCCAGACAGAGCAGGCTTCTCAAAGATGTACTTTATTGGATCCATCTTAGATATCAGAAAAGTGGTATGAGTCAACATATACTGTCTTAGTCGGCGAGAAGCCCATACCAAAGCGCAGCAAGTTTTCTCGAGCAGTGAATATTTGGTCTCACAGTCGGTAAACTTTTTGCTTAGGTAATAAATAGCATGCTCTTTTCGGCCAGACTCGTCATGTGCCCCAGTACGCACCCCATTGAATTCTCTAAGATGGTCAGATACATGATTAGCGGTCTTCCCTCGACTGGTGGCATCAAGACAGGAGGCTCTAGTAAATACTCCTTGATTTTATCGAAAGTAATCTGACATTCATCATTCCATCTGACTACTTGATCTTTCTTCAACAGTTTGAAGATTGGTTCACAAGTAGACGTTAGGTGAGAAATGAATCTAGTAATATAGTTTAGGCGTCCCAAAAAACCTCTGACTTCCTTCTCAGTGCGAGGAGCAGGAATTTCTTGTATCGCTTTAACCTTGGCAGGATCAACCTCGATGCCTTTGTTGCTGACAATGATTCCTAAGAGTTTGCCGGACCGGACTCCGAATGTGCACTTGTTTGGATTCAATCTTAACTTGTACTCCTTTAATCTGACAAACAACTTTTGCAAGTGATCAAGGTGTTCTTCTTCAGTTTGTGATCGGGCTATCATGTCATCTACGTAGACCTCTATCTCATGATGTATCATATCATAAAACAAAGCTACCATGGCGCGTTGATAGGTTGCCCCGAAATTCTTCAGTCCGAATAGCATCACTTTGTAGCAGAACGTACCCCACTGTGTGACAAATGTAGTTTTCTCCATGTCCTCAGGCGCCATTTTGATCTGGTTATAGCCTGAGAATCCGTCCATGAAATAAAATACTTTATACTGGGCTGTAACGTCAACCAGAATGTCGATGTGTGGAAGTGGAAAATCATCTTTAGGGCTGGCCCTGTTTAAATCTCTATAATCCATGCACATTCTCAATTTTCCGTCCTTTTTAGGCACGGGTACAATGTTGGCCACCCATTGAGGATAAGAAGTAACAGCTAGAAATCCAGCATTAAATTGTTTCATAACTTCTGCTTTGATCTTCTCTGACATATCAGTTCTCATGCGACAGACTTTTTGTTTCACCGGTGGACAGTCTTCTCTCATGGGTAGACGATGTACCACAATGTTTGTATCGAGTCCTGGCATGTCTTTGTATGACTAGGAAAAGATCTCAACATAATCATGAAATAGATGAATTAGGCGCTCCTTGACACTCGACTCTAGATTGGCACCCACTTTGATTTCCTTTTTATCTTCCTCGGTACCCAAATTGATTGTATCCAACAGCTCCTCGTGAGGTTGAATTACTCTTTCCTCTTGTTGTAATAGTCTGGCCAATTCCCCTGGCACCTCACAATCTTCCTCACCTTCGTATTAGGCTTGGTAGATTAGATCTTCAGAGTCACTGAAGGCTATAGCAGTATCGTTACCCATGGGATCCGGAATGGAAGGGTACCTGCATTTGTGAGTGTGGGTGTGTGTAAGGGTATAGCCATCTTAAAACAATAAAATGTAAAAGAAAGACAATGAGCACAAAAAGGTTTATATATGAAAAAGCATCCATGATTCACTGAATGTCATATGTAGATGAAATAAAAACCCTTACAAATGGACCATTGTGCCTCGGGTAAGACACAAGGTTTTTAAAGTGCGAATTATTTATGAATTATTACAAGTCCAACAAAAATGTAAAAGATAAATTACTGAGATATGAAAGTTATTGAGATGAAGTCTCTGGCTTCCCAGTTGCGAAGTCCTCCGCTAACAGTAGGAAATATCCAATCTTCCAAGCTGCCACCTCTTCCTTGTCTTCTACTGGATTGACGCTTTGGTTGCTAATCTTCACAGGCGGCCCCCCAGCACGGGCACGGGCATGGCGCGCGGCCTTCTGACCAGTCGAAGTAAACCCCAAGCCAAACTTGTCTGATTTGTACGGAATGTCTGGAAGCTGCCCCCAGATGGTGCATCCCCCTTCTTCCACTACTGCCTTTGCATCCTTTAGCGATGACATCCAAGGCGAAGGTCTTGTGATCTTAGGAATCGAGGATACCGCCTTGGTTGCCGCCACTTCTGGAGAGACTTCTTCAAAATGTCGGAAAGGGATCTCAATGAATTCACCATCCAACTCTACATATCGGAATGAATTCAGATGACTAATCATATACTCCTCTTCCCCGTGGATAGTTATGATCTTTCCTTGGACCGGGTATTTGAGCATCTGATGCAAGGTAGAGGTGACAACACCGGCATTGTGGATCCAGGGGCGTCCCAACAGACAGGAATAAGAAGGACGGATGTCCATCACATAGAAAGTGGAGTTGAAGACCTGAGTTCCCACCTTTATTGGGATGTCCACCTCCCCATGGACCATCCTCTTCGAACCATCAAAAGCTCTCACCACTATGTTGCTGGGTTTTAAAGTCAGTCCCTCGCAATCCAATCTATCAAGGGCTTTTTTCGGCAAGACGTTCAAAGATGATCCCGTATCAACCAAGACATGGGCTAGGGTTTTTCCTCTACACTCCACTAAGACATGTAATGCCTCGTTGTGTTTTCTCCCTCTGGGTGTCAAGTCAGCATTGGAGAAGCCCAGGCCATTATCAGCTGTCAAACTGGCCACACAGTCCTGGAACTGGTCAGCAAACGTCTCTTGTGGCACATGAGTTGTCTTGAGAAATTTTACCAGAGCCTTGGCATGTGCTTCAAAGCACAACAACAGAGCTAGCATAGAGATCTTGGAAGGGGTCTGCCCCAACTGTTCAACCACATCATAATCACTTTTCTTTATGATCCTCAAGATTTCTTCCATCTCCTTCTTGGATGTTTCAGGAATAACTAGTGGTTGAGCCTTCGTCCTGACAGGCTCTTCTTGAACGTTCTTTCCTTTATTCTCAACAGTGGAAGTAGGGATAGGAATTGTATTGTCTTTGTTGGTGGGTACGCTTGCAGGTACAATCACTAGTACAGAGGTAATCTTAGGAACGGCCACGGGTCCAAAGACTACCGTTGGAGGGGCAATCTCTGGAGAGAAGATCCTACCACTGCGGGTAATCTTGCTAGTTCCGACAATATTGCTAATTTCGGAATCGTCCTCTTCAGAGCTTTCTTTTTCGGCAGTCAGTTTATCCTGTTTAATACCATGGTAGTAGATTTCTCCACCATAATTCCATGGTACTGTTTTATCTGATTTGTATAGGGTCGGCCCGGGCATTGTTATCTTAAGCGGAGTAGTCTTTGGAGCAGGTGTAATCCTAACAGGTCTTTTAGGGACCCTGTAAGGATTGGCGTAAATGGTTATTATTGAAACTTCTTTAACTAGAATGGGTGAAACAGGAGCATTCTCAAACAAAATTTCCTGGTTATCCATCAGTCGTTGGATACCTTTATTCAATAGAGGGCAGTCAAATGATGGAGATAGGCAAACATGGCAGTCTTGCTCATAACCTGGGAAAATACCAGCTTTCAACAAATTCAACTTAATAATCGGGAGCGCAGTTAACAGTTCATCCACGGTAGAAACAAACAGATCTTCCTCAATAGCGTTGGCATTGTGACCATGCCTAGGCATTGGAGTGGAAATAACATTTGGTTTCTCAGGCGCTTCAAACTCACCTTCCTTTGCATCTATCAAGTCCTGAATTTTGTTCTTCAGAGCCCAACAGTTGTTGGTGTCGTGCCCTGGACTTTCAGAATGGTACGCGCATCTGGCGTTGGGATGGTAATGTGGAGACGTAGTATTGGGATTTTTTTAGGCCTCTTTTAAAGTGGCCAGATTCAACTTCAGGAGATATGGTAGAACTTGAGCTGGAGTCATGTTAATCTTGGTAAATTGCCGAACTGGCCTTTCTACCCTTTGCTGATTACTTCTTGGCTGGTCTGATGCAGGCTTTGGAATCATAACGGCCCCCACTGTTGGTCGACGTTCAGTTCTTCCCTGATTCCTCTGTGAATAGACAACAGATACTTCCTTCCTCCCAGTGAAGGTTTTTTTCACAGCTGTTGAGGCAGACGCATCCTTCTGAATTTTCCCATTTCTTATACCAGCCTCCACTCTTTCGCCGGTTAAAATCAATTCAGTAAACCCTGCAGAAGAACTTCCAATCAGGTGATTGAAGAAAGGACCTGATAGGGTTCCCAAGAACATGTCCACTAACTCCCTCTCAGATAGAGGGGGTTTCACCCTTCCGGCAAGGTCTCTCCACTTTTGCGCGTAATCTTTAAAGCCCTCATTGGAAACCATGGCCATACTCTGAAGCTGAGTACAGGTAGGCGCCAAGTCGGTGTTGTACTGATATTGTTTATATAAAGCTGTTGCCAGGTCTTCCCAATTATGGACGTCATCCCTTTCTAATTGGTAGAACCAATCAAGTTACGTTCCTGATAAACTGTCTTGGAAAAAGTGGACCCACAAGTCTTTGTCGGCAGAATGTGGCTGAATCTTCTGGACATATGATCTGAGGTACATTTTAGGGCAAGACACCCCATCATACTTGGCAAATAGTGGCACTTTAAACTTTGGCGGGATTACAATTCCTGACACCAGCCCTAACTCCTCAAAATCTATCCTTGGTACTTTCTGGATTTCCATAGCGCTTAGTCGCTCTTCAAGGTGTTTGTACTTGTCATCAGCCGGAGGGTATTATTATTCAGAGTAGTCCTCCTCTTCCTCTTCTTCTTCTTCAGAATCTGATGGTACTTCCGTTCCTTTTCCTTTTCTTTCCCCTTCATCAGATGTTGTTGGAAAATCTTAGGTCCTTCTGGATTGTCCTTGAAATATTCTGCCCATGATTACCACACCAGCTGGCTTCTTCTTCTTTTTCTCTTTCTCTTTTTCTAGCAAATTCTTTAGCTCCTCTTGCCCCTTGGCTGAGGTTATGAGTAACTGCTGAAATTGTGAGTTCTGAGCTTGCAGATCTTTGACCATTTGTTCGAGATCCATCGTACTGAAATAAACAGTAGAGAGATAAGGAAACTTGTTGCAAAGACCTGTTTATGCTTATGATGAATGATATGTATTCATGCAATGCTTTCAAGGATTTAGAAATTCAAATTTGTTTTAAACAAAAAAGAAACACACATCATATTAATAAGATAGAATTTGAGTACATCAATGCCCCTTGGGCAAAATAATACAGAATTCTAAGGTAAAAAGACATTGCGCATCATCTTTGGTGCAATGTAGGTATTGAGAGTCTGCTCTTCATGAAGTAGCCGAGTGAGTTCCAAAACCTTCTTCTCGCTTGCGTAGAATTGGGCTTTGAAAGTATCGCGCACTCCTTTGAGCTGTATCCAATCCCTTTGTAGGTCTTTGAGTGATGTCGGCATGTCAGGATGTAGGATAGTGTATGGAACTTCTCCTTCCTTAACAGGCTCTATAATCACTGGGAGAATGGAGGGATAAGGCATCATAAGACTTTGAGCGCGGGTTCGTACCCACTTGAGGTAAGGCTCAAGAGGGATGGAATTCTTGTGTCCCAAAGTCTTGCTATCCACCTTGTTTGGCATCCTCCAAGCTCGGATGAATCTCTGGCAGAGTCCTTGGTTGTCGTTGTCGTAGTCGAAAACCAATCCTTGAATCAACATATCATGTGGGCCATCCCTTTGGGCATAACCAAACTGTCTTAGATCCAAGCACAGGTTGTAGGTGATGCCTCCCCTAATTCCAAGTAGAGGGACATTAGGGAATTCCCCATAACGGTCAACAATAATAGTATTCTCTTTGGATCGAGAACACCAATGAATATCTGAATGGTTAAATGTCATTAACCTTTATGACCACCTCAAACCTTGCTCATTCTTCAAGACTGATTGGGGAAGATGAGAAATAAACCATCTTTCCAGGAGAGTAGTACAACACATAAGAACACCTCTTTTCCTCATTGTACGAGTGTGAAAAGAGTGTAGGACATCCCCAAGCAATGTAGGAACCGGGTTGCGAGACATGAAGATTTTGAAAGCGCTTACATCTATGAGTTGGTAAGGATTAGGGAACAAGACCATCCCATAAATGAGAAGAGCTACAATCTCCTCAAAATCTTTCAAGTCTAGGGAATTCCAACAGCTTTGGGCCTTCTCAAACAGAAACTTTGACAAGAAGCCTTTGACACCACTTCTAGTTTCCCAATGAGTTATGACATCAGATGAGTGCAAGTGCAGGGCTTGAGCAATCTCTTCTGGCTTTGGATCTCTTTCCATACTGTTGAAAGGTAGTTGATTGAGAATATGAATCCTCAGAAGTTGAGAGAATTCTTACAAAGTGGTCACAAGTTGATAGTCAGGAAATGTGAAGCAGTGATGCAAAGGGTCAAAGAACTGGAAGAGAACCTTCATCATATCCTCCTCTGTGTTGGAAGTGACCAAGTTGAGTAGACGACCATGTCTCTCGGTGAATGGATAATTCTCAGGGATCCTTGAAGCTAGTTGCTTTAGTTGTGGAGGAATTCTTACAAGGTTGATTTGGATAGTTTTCCTGCGAAGTGAATCCATAACCTACAAAACAAGAACAAAGATGAATCACCAAAATCCTTGAAATGGTTAGTGAATGCATATGATGTTCATGATGTCCATGATGTTATGCACAAGTATATATGTACAAACAAATCAAACAAGTTCTTAGTTTAGGCTTGCATGAGGTTTATATGTAAGTACCCTCTGGAAGTTTAGTTGGCTCAACCTGTCCTAGAAATAGTAACCGGGTTCTAAGGAGCTCAATATCACTGGATTGTTTCCTTGTTCATTGTTTCAGTTCAAGCCTCTTTAATGGCGACCAAAATATTCCAAGAAACCAACCCTCAATAAGTGTATTATCGAGTATCTACCAACTTCGGACTGCACCAAAGCCGATCATCTCACTACATCCTAAAAGCCCAAGTTGGTCAAGTAAAGGTTCTAGAAGTTCATTCGTGCTTCATGACATCACTCAGCGGCCCCGTATTCTCTTTGATTGACTCAAAGGCTACCGGTACCCACAAATATGTCACACTAATATATCTATTGCTTAGACCATGTCGGTATACCCCGTACAGTTTCCACAATGTATTGCTATTTACTTATAATGCTTCCCAAATCCGGGTGGAGGATTCAAACCCAAACAAAGAACCATAATTGTAAAGCAAACAAGTCAAACAATTGCAAGCAAATAAATGTGATCTAAACTCTAAGGTAACCCCACTTTTAGAATATTCCCCAGCAGAGTCGCCAGTTCTGTGATGCGGTGGGAGAACTGACTTGAAGGTTTTGCGTTTGAGTTCGCAAATGTTGCGGTTAGCAAGAGTCGCCACCGACTTTTCTTTTATCTAAAAGGAAAGGTAAAAAAGCACAGGAAAGACCTTTGAGGTGTTTTCTTGAGTTCGGGGGGTAGATTATGAAAAGGGAAGGTGCTAGCACCTTTTTCATCCATGGTTTTCCATGGGCTCTTAGTTACTTGTTTAGATCACTTGCTTTGCTTTGTTTGAAATGGTGTTTGGTGTGATTTTGAAAGTATTTTGTAAAAGAGGCCACTCATTTAGGAAATCTTTGTAATGATTCTCGTTCGTAAGAATGTATACAAAGATGTTTGTCTTTTGAAAATGTTTTCAATGTTTTGTAAGATGTTTTAAAATGTGTGTGTGTTTGTTTTTGAAAATAGCAAGGATTGTTTTGAAATGGGACAAGTAACTAGAAGCTATCTACCTACTCAAATGTCTTTCTTGTGCATTTTTATTCCTTTGACATTGTTGACTTACCATTGATTTGGTAAGCAACCCTATCTTTGGATGTAAACGGGACGGGCGTGGGTCATCGTATAGCCATAATAGCAATGTTGCCAAGTATCTTAGCATTTTTGAGGGACCAAGATCATTTTGTTTAGGCAACCTTTGAATAACGTCATCGAAGGACTATGATCTTATACTTGTTTTGTTTTTCCAAGATACTTCGCATGCGTAACATGGCCATTTTATTTTAGGAAACCAAGTGGGAGAAACCCTAGGGGTGCTTGTGTGTAAAGTGTATCATTTTCATGCTTTTGTCTTGTATTTAGGGTTTTCTATTTTGCTTTGTTTTTTTTCTTGTCATGCAAACCCTAATTTACTAAACATGGTATATAATTGCGTAATGTAAACTAAGCTATTACAACAATTTTTATGGGAGGGGGATACAAATTTTGAATGGGGAATTTTCACAAATATAAAACTAAATATATTATTACAACCAAATCGAATATGCGCGAATTTAAATAAATAAAGTATAAATATTTAAAATGTAATGCACATGTATGTAAAAGAAAAGATTTTTATGTTTTGTTTTTGTATGAAAAATAATTTAATTTAACCCTAGAAAAAGTAAAAAATAGTATTATTTTTGGAAGGGATGAAACCCTAATTTTTGTTCAAAGAAAATAATGCTTCATATTATTATTTTGTACATTTTTGTGTAAGAAAAAATAATAAATAATAAATAATATTATATGCAAATATTAGAAATTAAATATTTATAAAAATAAGTATTTATGAGTATAAATAGTATAATAAAAATATTAAGTATTTTTTAGGCAAAATACTCATTTTGGTCCCTTAACTATACCCTTGGGTTCATATTGGTCCCTTAACTTTTTTTTGTGTCATTTTGGTCCCTAAACTTTCAAAAAGTTTCATTTTAGTCCTTTTTGTCTAAATTCGTAGCTAATTAGACGGAAAAACTTTGAAATCAGCCGCTAAATTCGTAGCTAATTAGACAAAAAGGACTAAAATGAAACATTTTGAAAGTTAAGGGACCAAAATGACACGAAAAAAAGTTAAGGGACCAATGTGAACCCAAGGGTATAGTTAGGGGACCAAAATGAGTATTTTGCCTATTTTTTATTATATTTACAAATTATTTAAGAAAATAAAATTTATTTATCAAAATAAACTAATTTTTATGTAAAAAAAATAAAATAAAATAAAATTTCAAAAATAAAGAAATTATTTTTTAGGATTTTTTATTACTCAAAAAATAATCAAAAGCAATAAATATGAAAATATAAAAAAATATGAAAATATAAAAAAAAGCTAGTCAGGGGGGTGCAGTAGCAAATCAGGGAGGTGTGAATAACAAAACCAAAAAGGCCAAGGCAACAAAAAAGCCCAAGACACTTCGTCCCTGTCCTTCGTCCAAGCTTATGTGCGCGCTTCAGTTCAGACCTGTAACTCTCTTATGCTTGCACAAAAACAAAAACTCATAACATGAAACATGTGGCATTTGAGCTCACGATTCTAACTATATAAATTATGTAATCTAACTCTTAAAGATCAAAGAGAATTTTTGAACCCCTAATTCGTGACCTAACTTTTTCAGCATTTTCAATCTTCAAATTCTCTTAGCACAAGTAACATAAACGAAAAGTAATGATATGTACAGTTTTGTCATGATAAGGACTACATTTTTTCTTCACAAATCCTGGCTTGAAGTTGCCTATTCAGAGAGATTGAATTTAAGAAATTACCTCCTTCAGCTGGATTTGTGTAGGAAAATGTAGGGACTTTAATGGAGGCTTGGTGATTGTTTAAGCTTCCTTGAACTCCCCTGAAGCTATTCCAATTCTTATCTTGCTTTGAGGATGGCTGGAACTATCTAGACAAGTCAAGCTGCAAGCTTCCAAAGTGATAATGGTGGATGCTGAAATAGGGGTTACAGAAACAGGGTGATGGCTTGGATTGCTTTGGTATGATGTTTATGAGATGCTTGAAGTGTTTAAACACAAAACGCACGAGCCAAATGAGAGTTGGCTGTGCTTTTGCAGAAGCTCTGTATTTAGGCAGAAATTTTGTGTTTTTGAGTTTCAGAGAGTTTTAGGTGCAATCCAATCGTGTCGTGCATTGTAACAAGTTTGAAAATATGTAGAGAAGTGATACAAAGTCAGCCGTCACTAGATGTACAAGCTTAGGACCTTTTTGCAACTTTTCTTGCATTTTAAGTAAAGTGAAGTGACCAATCCCACATGCTTGTACTAGCTGGCTTGAGAGCTGATAAGATTTGGTACACATTGCTTGAGATCTATATAAATTTCTTGTACTAAAGGGACAGGTTCAATGCTCAAGATTGACAAAGTTACAAATGTTGCCCTTTATGAAAATGGCATTGTAACCTTTTGGCCAAAAATGGAAATGCATCTTGTGTAAAGCTTCAAAAGCAAAGATAAAGCTTTTAGCTTCTGAGTTTGCATTTAATTATGGAATGTATAGCAAGCTTAGGACCTGTAAATCAAGATACAACCAACATAGATGTGATTTGCAACTTGATGCTATGTAAAAATGGCTTGAACAAAAGTGATAAAATGCCAACTTCCCTTCTTCGATTCTCCCTACTCAAAAATGATCTTAGAGAGTTCTTAGACATTTTGGAAAGCTTGCAATGTGCTCTATAATCCATCTTTAAAATTCAATTTGAGATATCTCTTGGAACTAGGTGAAAAATGTCCATGAAGTTGGGTCTAAAACCTGCCTAAATTAGGGCAAAATTTCACTAAGTTAAGAAGTTCATGGACCTATATTCACAAATTCATAACTTGAGATCCAAGCATCTTTTGGGAAAAGTTTGTGAAGCAAAGTTGTAGATTTAATGGAGAACTACAACTTTAATGTTGGAAGTTTTCTTTGAATCAAAATGAATCATGGTGAAAAAGTGGTGAAAAGTTGGGAAAAAATAAGAAAATTTTTATACTTTGAAAAATTCTAAGTTATGAAAATTTTCAAATTAAAACCCTAATTTTCAATTTTGAGTTTCTTGGTGAATAAGTTTCATATTTTTACATATCTTGATGAATTATGACTCTTGGCACTTGATTTTGACCAAAAAGTCAAAGTTTGACTTTTTAGTGCACAGTTGACTTTTGATAAGTTGACTGCAAAATTCATCTGTCAATCCAATGAACTTGAGATCTTTTGAACAATGTAATTAGGTCAAGATGATGCCATTGAACCCTTGAAATCATGTTTAAACTAAATTGGTCATTGGATAGGTTAAAAATAAAAAATTTCCCTTTCTCAGTCAAAACCCTAATTTTAACCATTTTTCCCTTTTGATGATTTGGTCAAATTTCTTGAGGAGTTGTGATCCAAACTTGATCAAATGGTACATATGAGTCTAAAATGTTGACGTGGATAAAAAATTATGAAGTTTGACTGTAAATTGGCCATGGTTGACTTTTTCCCCAATACAACTGGTTTTTAGGTCAATTGTCCAATTGACTGATCCAAAATGTGGTTCAAGGCTTGAAACTTAACATGAGCAATCTTAGGGGTCCAAGATGATGCATGAAGGTCACATGAAGCATTGGTGGTCCAAAAATCCTTGTGGAAACTCAAACCCTAATTTTGGGTTATCAGTGCAAGATGAGATGTCTTGAGCTGACCAAACCCTAATTTTGTCTTGAGTCAAAGAAGTCTTGAGAAAAATCTTGATAAATGAGAGGGCAAATTTTGGGGTACAACAGTTTCCTTCGGTAAACGATCTTAGCCCCTTAAGATAAATTTCTAAGGTATCCTACAACGTTGCCTTCTATGACTGTACGACGACCCGCGCCCGCCCCTTCACAACCAATGATAGGGCTTCTTATCAATCAATTTTAAGATAACAATATCTAAAGGAGGAGGAAAAGAAAAAAGACTTTTTGAGTAGGTAGAACGTTCATAGTTGCTTTCTCACAACCATTTTCAAAACATCTTTCAAAATACACCAATACTTTCAAATGAAAATTTTTAAAAGTCAACACTTTGTATGCATTCTTATAGAGACGAGAATCATTACAAAATTCTCCTAAACAAAGGCACTTTTTAAAATGATTTAAAAAAATCACAAACAAATTTCAAACAAAGCATTTTCAAAGTGAGCTAGCAACTAAGAGCCCGTAGATAACTACAGATGAAAAGGGTTCTAACACATTCCCTTTTCATAACCTACCCCCCGAACTCAAGAAAATTCTCAAAAGGTCTTTCCTGTTCTTTTCACCCTTTCCTTTATTGGATAAAAGAAACATAGAGGGAGACTCTTGGTATCCACAACAATTACGATAAAATGTAAAATACCTAAGTTAGTTCTTCCACCATATTACAGTGTGAAGCATTGTCAATGTGAAAATAAATCAAAAGCAGAAAGTGCGTCAAGCATATCCGAATACCAAATAATAGTCCTGCATAAAATACAAGTCCAGACAAACAACAACAATCCACGTGTCTCATGGAACGAGAATCCAAGTTCATGCGTGTTAGAAGCAAATCTGAACCAAAAGGAAATGGGATAAAGGCTTTAATCAAATAATCAAGAATTTATTAATCGATTAAATGCGAGCCAAAGATATGACAAATCGCTCTCTTGAACCGTCTTAGGAAGTTTACACAAATAAAAAAATTAGATAGTAATAACAAGAAGGGATAACCCGAAGTTAAACACTCATATCATAACTCAAATCAAGCTTAATTCATGAAGAAATAAGTTCCAAACAAGTTTTGGAGCAACAAAAACAGTTATCGAACAACAACATTTCAGTTCATGAAAATACTTGAAAAGTCAATTTAAAATCATCAAAACTCAACACCGACATCAAGCAATCATCAGATTAAATCAAATCAATTAAGAAATAATTAAATCACAATTTCCATGCATTTGTGGATATCGGGAAGCAACATTTTGACTCATGAAAATCCTCTAAAAGTCCCTTTAAAACCAATAAAACTCAACACCGACATTAAACAATTATCGAGTTGGATTCAAACATGAAGTAAGCAAGAATTAAATCACAATTTGCATGTATTTCTGGATACCGGACAACAACGTTTCATGTGTCGGTGTTCATCAAAAATAATTGGAAATCAAAATTTGAACGCGCAAAATTGAACACCAACACTTGAAACTTCACTTGGAATTCACAAATAAATTGCAAAAATTAAATTCACACCGGTACAATGACTTCCAAGAATCAAAACAAATATTATTGAAGTTTCAACAACAATTAATCAACTCGAAATCAAATATCGACACATGAATTTCAACAATTATCAACAATTATCATTTCGGAATCAAACATCGATGCGTGAATTTCAACAATTATCAACAATTATCAATTCAGAATCAAATTCTGACGCGTGAAATTCAATAAATAACTCAAGTAAATAACCGATTACAACAATTATCAACATCATCAACATGAAGATTTTCAAGAATCACATAATTTCCACAGTTTAAGAATTAATTCACGCTAATTCAACACAAAATCACTTAATTCATCAAATAAAATTCCAAACAACAATTAATTCAAGTAAAATCAAGAATTTACCGAAAGAATAATCAGAGAAATTGATCGACAATGCAAACAGAGGGAGGATCAAGCGTGGACTCGCGGTAGAGAGGAGAGGGTTGCACGTGGTGGCTCGGCCGGAGGGAATGGGCGACGCAGTTAGCTTTGCGGAAAAAGGAGACATGCGGCGCGGCTCGCAGCGAATGGTGGTACGAATCCCGGAGAAGGGCGGTCTGGCATAGGGCGACAAAGTGGCTTTGGTCGTCATGTGGTGGTTCGGTCGAAGCTTCGGTGGTGGTGCATCGGAGCTTCGTCGGAAAGTTGATTGGAACTTGAGAGTGAGTTCTTCACTTGATAGCTTCTTGAATATTTGAGAGTGAGTTTGTAATAATAATGGAATTCATTTTGAATTTGAGAGAAAAACAATAAATAGAGAGACGCTTAAGTCATTTTTGGCATTTGGAAATAGAAAAAAAATGATTTTTGGAGACAAATTTCACCTTTTTGCATGTCAAATTTGGTTGTGCAGCTTTTTCATCATATTTTTGTGTTCAATTTGAGAAGCGAGCCATAAACCTAAACTTTCTGAGCATAATTCGAACTCAAATCATGAAGAAAATTTGTAGATGACGAAATTTGTGATATCGTGCCACGAGAATCATTCTAAAATATTGAAAATCAAGAAAGTTATGATTTTTGCAATATTTGAAAAACAATTGACTGGAAATCTGCTTCACCATATAATTTTCAAAGTATTTGCATTTTCAGAGATCTTCCATACAAAATTGGCTCCCGACCCAAACATATGAAATGGAGAGTATGTCAAGGAGATTCTTATTCCCAAAGACCCACTAGAACATGTTGAACAACGAAAAAGTTACAAATTTCTGAATCTGAATGGTGAAATGCAGATTTTCGGCTTAAACTTTTTCAAATAAACTAAAACGCTTGATTTTCCTAGCAATTCAAGGTATGTTGGAACACATGGGAACTTGAAATGACAAGGACCTAATTAATAAATGATTAAATGGCCTGGGGAAGTGTGCTGAGTTCATTTCAATTCAAAAACCCTGAGTTCATACTTCACTATATTGATTGACGAAACATCTGTCTTTTGTAGCTTGACGAAGCTTAAGAGAAGTGCTTTGACCCCATGACCATAGAATCGATGATATGTGTAATACAGTGAGAGAAATGACTTGGTATGTTTTGCATTTGATCGCAATTATTGCGGTTAGCAAGAGTCGCCACCGACTTTTCTTTTATCTAAAAGGAAAGGTGGAAAAGAACAGGAAAGACCTTTGAGATTATTTCTTGAGTTCGGGGGGTAGATTATGAAAAGGGAAGGTGTTAGAACCCTTTTCATCCATAGTTATCTATGGGCTCTTAGTTGCTTGCTAGATCACTTTCTTTTGTTTGAAAATATTCTTTGTGGTGGGTTTTGAAAGTATTTTGAAAAGGCGCCTTCGTTTAGGTAAACTTTATAATGGTTCTCGTTCGTAAGAACGCATACAAAGTGTCAGACTTTTGAAAATATTTTAAGTTTTGAAAGTTTGTTTTTTGAAAGTGTTTGGTGTTTGTTTTGAAAATGAGCAAATACATTTGTTTTGAAAGTGAGCAAGCAACTAGGAACAATCTACCTACTCAAAAGTCTTTTGTTTATTTCTTCTTTTCCTTTAATATTACCATCTTACCATTGATTGGTAAGAAGCCTTATCTTTGGATGTAAAGGGACGGGCGTGGGTCATCGTATAGTCATGATAGCAATGTTGTGAGATATCTTATCATTTCTCTTTGAGGGACTAAAATCATTTTAAAGGCAACATTTGAAGCGTCATCGAGGGACTATGATCTTGCATTTTTTATTGTTTTTGCTAAGACGTCCCACATGCGTAACATGACCGTTTTTTAGGCAAAAAGTGGAGTTACCCTAAGGGTGCATGTGTGAATAGTGTGTTTGATTTGCATGCATTTTATCTTTTATAAGGGTTATCTATTTGTTGATTTTTATCTTTTCATACAAACCCTAATTACTAGCATTTATATGAAAGCGATAAATTGCGGAAAGTAAAATTACTACCCTACTACATCATTAGGGGGATGGGGTATACAAATTTATAAATGAGGATTGCAAGAAATTAAAGTCCTAATTATCTATTACAACCATAGTGAATAATGTACAAGAAATAAAAATATAATGTACAAGAAGATAAATGGAAAATAAATGATTTTTGTTTGGATTTTGAGGATAGGATTTTAACCTAATTACCTAAAAGAAAATTAATAATTAAATATTAAATTAAACTAATTAAGGAAAAGAAAATAAAGTTAGAAAGTCTTTTTTAGGTTTTTTTAGAAAAAGGTTTTAAGTTTAATAAAAATGGTATGGAATTTAATTAATTAAAAGAAACCTAAATTCTAAGTTAATTTTAAATAAAAAGAAAAATAACTAAACCTAAATATAATTATTAATTTATTAAGAAAAAGAAATTAATTTATTAAGAAAATGTTTTTGTCTTTTGTCTTTATAAAGATAATAAAAATATAAGTGTGTAAATAATAAATAAAAATATTTTTGGATTTTTTATTAATAAAAATAAAAATAATAATAATAATAATAATGAAACTAGTAAAGAAAAATAAAATAAAATAAAAATATAAAAATAAAAGTCTGGGGGATTTGAAATGGATTTTGGGAGTATATTAGAAAAAACAGTTTTGTTAGGCCGACTAATGAGATTTTTGTAATCAGAAAAACAATAAAATAAAAAACTTAGGCATGTGTGTGATAAGTAGGCAGGGGGGGGGGTGCAGCAAAATGGAAAGGCCCAGTGATTAAGCCCAGGCATTGGTTGCGTCAAAAGAGAGAAAAATGTGGAAAAATATGAAAAGTGGCAGCGCTAGGGCTTGAATCCACGCCCTTGACATGAAACACGCGCTGCCTTACCACTTGGGTGGCTATACATTCGTTAACTTAAACAAAACAATAAATACATAACATAAATCCAGTCCTGAAAATGATTTCATCTTCAACCTCTAGCCATGGTTCCTGTAACTTACTCATTTCTCAACAAAAATGAAAAATGTAAACATGAAAGTTGCTCTATTTTTCCATACGAATCCAACTATATAAATATCATAAACTATAAATCAAAGATGAATGAGAATTTCTAATGATACCAAATTATGACCTAACTTTTTTCAGAGATTCAAACCTAAAATTCTCTAAGCTTAATCAATATAAATGAAAACTATGGACATGTACAGTTTTAAGGAAATGATATCTACATTTTATCTTCACAAATGCAAGCTTAACAATGCCTAAATGAAAAGATTGAAGTTCAGAAAAGATACCTCAAAACTGGAAATCGTGAAATGAGTTTGAGTTGCTTTCAAGGAGTTGTGATGATCAGGTTAGCTTCCTCAAATTCCCAGGAAGCTAATGCAATACTTAGCTTGAAAAATGGATGGATGGAATGGCCTGGAGAAGTCAACTTGCAGACTCTGTTTTTTGGTTATGGAGGTTGATGAAAATGGTGTTACAGTTATGGAACAAGGACAAGGATGGAATATATTTGAGGTATAAAAGCTTTGTGATTGATTAAGAATGAAAACGCACGAGGGAAATGTGAGTTACAAGTTCAAAGTCGGAAACTGTGCATCAATGGTTTTTTTGGGAAATTTCTGGATTGCAAGTATTTGGGAGAGTTTCAGGGTGTTTTTTCTCGTGTATTAGCTTGCAAATAGTATCCTTATTTATAAGCAAATGGTTTTGATACTTGTAGTTGATCAGAATTCAAATTCACATGTTTAAGCTCAAATTGTGATTTTCTTGAAAAAACAAGTTTCCATGCCTTTGTACTTGCTATTGTAGAGTGGTTACACTTTAAACAAACTTGCTCCTAACTTTGTAGATAGAGTATGATCATAGGGAACAAATGAGAGGCTCAAGAATTGACTTTGTGCATAAATCTTGCTTTTCAAGAATGGCAATGTTAACTTTCTTCCCAAAATGGAAAATTAACTTGTACAATGCTTAAACCACTTAGATCATAGCTCAAAAGTTTGTGTAATCCATTAATTATGGATAGATACACAAGTTAGAAGGCCTACAAAGTAAGATTATGCAGCATAACATTGAGATTGGATTATGTGTTCATCAAGGAAATGGCTTGTAATTCAAGTTGGAAACCCTAACTTCTTGACTTTGATTCTCTTAGCTCATGTATGATCTCAATGAGTTATTGGACATTTTGGAAAGCTTGTTACATCCTCTACAACCTTCATGTTGGACATTTTTGAAAATTCAGTTTGGAACTAGGTGAAAAATTGACATGAAGTTAGGTCAAAATCCTGCATAACTAGGGCAAAATTTCACTAAGTCTTTTAAGTTTCATGAACATGTCTTCACAAAATCATAACTTGAAATCCAAGAATTTCTAGGAAAAGTTATGCCCTACAATGTTTTAGATCTCATTTAGATCTACAACTTTCATGTTGTAAGTTTCCCTTGAATCATCTTGCACCATAGTGGAAATTTGGCATAAAGTTATGAAAAAAGGTGAACTTTTCAACACTTAGAAAAAATTCTAAGTTTTAGAATTTTGACTTTTTAAAGATGAATCTTGAATTTTTTGATTTATTGATGAACAAGTTTCATATTTTGACATGTCTAGATGAATTGTAATCTTTGAAACTTGATTTTGGTCAAAAAGTTAAAGTTTGACTTTTCAGTGTACAATTGACTTTTCATTAGTTGACTGAAAATCAACTATCAATCAATTGAAATTGAGAAATGTTTTGAGCCATGACATTAAGTAAAAATGATTCATTTGTATCCTTTATATTATGTCTTAAACCAATAAGTCATTGGTTAGGTCAAAAGTCAAAAATTGCACCTTCTTAGTTAAAACCCTAATTTTGACCATTTTGCCTTTTTGATGATCTGATCAAATTTCTTTAGGAATTGTGATCCAAACTTGATCAATTGACATATATGAGTTCATGATGTTGATATGGATAAAAAATTATGAAGTTTGACTGTAAATTGACCATAGTTAACTTTTTCCCCAATACAATTGATCTTAGGTCAACTGATCAATTGACTGAGCAAAAATGTGATCAAAGACTTGAAACTTGACATGAGCAATCTTGAGGGTCCAAAATGATCCATGAAAGTCATATGGGGCCTTAAAAGTCCATTTGTCCTTGTGCAAATTCAAACCCTAATTTGAGTCAGCAGTGCTTTAAAAGGTGTCTTGAGCTGATCAAACCTTGTGTAGTCTTGAACCAATGGAGATCTAATGAGAGATTTCTTGAGAAATGAGAGGGAAAATTTTGGGGTACAACAACTGCCCCTGTTCAATCTTCTTAAACCTAAAGAGTTAGATTAGCATATTCTCCATTCATGACTTGAAGGTGGAAGATGATTGAACACTAGAGTGCCCAGAAATTTGCACTCGGAGATGTATTGGGAATGGGATTATAGATGCCATTTGGAGGAATGATGGTAAATACTGGAATAAATATCAACACAAATCTTTGGTTGATTTATACTAAAACTTGATGTTTTTACTTGTGGGAAAAAGCGTTAGTAAAGTGAAGATGTATGCATGATGTTCACCAGATGAATGGGATTGTGCTAAATGCATTTCGTATGTATATACTATGATGTATGAATGTGGGATGCATATTTGTCCAGGAAAATAAATCCCTGACTACTGCTGAGGAGTTTTGGGAAGCGGAATCCCGGATTGCTGTTGGGATGAAGAATATACATATCTTTAATCTTTGTTGACAGAATGCTTCTGCTGAGAATTATCTATTGCATGTTAGCTGTTATCTGGTTGGGTCTAGGCTTCACAACTTGCTGAGGATAAAGAAGTCAACTATTATCTGGTCGGATCCAGGCTTCACGACAACTTACTGGGGAGAATAAATTAACTGTTATCTGGTCGGATTTTAGGCTTCGCAGAAAATTTCTTGAAATTGAACTGTTATCTGGTCGGATCCAGGCTTCGCAAATTTCTTAAAATGGTAACTACTATCTGGTCAGGTCCAGGCTTCATAGTTTTTTTGAAAAGTTATACTATTATCTGGTTGGGTCCGGGCTTCATAGTGTCTTGCTAGGGATTGTAGCTAGTTGTTATCTGGTCGGACTTTAGGCTTCACAATAATTTGCTCGAATAGACGAAGTTGAACTGATATCTAATCGGATCCAGGCTTCAAAGAATTTTGAGGTCGATGAAGTTAATTGCTATCTGGTCGGATCCAGGCTTCACAATAACTTACTGAAAAGATGAGGTTGAACTGATATCTGGTCGGATCTAGGATATACAGTAACTTGCTTGGAACTTAAATGTTATCTGGTCAGGTTCTAGGTTTCACAATGAACTTCTGAGGGGAATTGTTATCTGGTCGAATCCAGGCTTCACAATAACTTACTTGAAAATATGAGATTGAATTGATATCTGGTAGGATCTAGGCTTCACAGTAACTTGGTGGGGTAGAGGAAAACTCTACTGGGGAAAAGAAGTTAAACCCTGGTATGGTTGAGTCTAGGTTCTTCAATATCTAGAAGAGTTGAAATATTATCTGGTCGGGCCAAGGTTTCATAGTATCTTGAGAAGTTAACTATTATTTGGTCGGGTCCAGGCTTCATAGTAGCTTTGAAAATTATACTATCATCTGGTCGGGTCCAACCTTCATAGTATTTTTTGGAGATATTAAAGGTTTTGTTGACGAATTTACTGGGGATTAGGGGTTGTGGCCCTCTGATTTGTAATAGTCTGAAAGGAAAACTTAAACTGGAGAGGATAGACTCAGCCAGGGTAGACAGACTCAGCTGGTGAGGATAGACTATGTCAGGGGAATTTTCCTGTTCGTTGGTTGTTGTATGTTGGGGAAATAAACCCTGTTGGGGAAATAAACCCTGTTGATGAATACTTGATGAACTGCTGACGAGGTGAGTTCTTTTTAGGAAGAGATCCACAAGGCTTCTTATTTTAGGACCAGCTTAGCTGGGGAGAGAACTGCCAAGTGATTGAGACTGTGACTGGGAATCAAACTATGCAAAGAGACTTTGTGGGTAACTCTGTTGAGGATTGGTTTATTGTATCCTGTCTTGTGGGGATAATGCTAATGAAATAACTCCATGGGGATATTCCATATACATTAAAGAGATGCTTGCTGCTGCTTAGTAGGACACATGTGCCAAATAGTTTCAATTAAGTTCACATGCATATGTTCGTTTAATTTTAGTCATTGGACATTTTCGCATTCAAAACAAAAGCAGAAAGTTTACACTTCAAAGTATATTTGTATTAATATTTTGCCCATGAATAGGCATTTTTGTACAAAGATACGGAGATACTAGTAAGAGGAAATCTTCGAAAGGAAAAAAAAATTGAAAAAAAAGATAATAGCCATGTGGAAGTGATCTCATTGCATTCTAACTCTATTATTTCCCCAATATCTTCGAGTGCCCCTTGTCATTGACAGAAGTTGATTGGATTGATCTTGGACCGTTTAAACTCGGACCTTGGTAATAAAGTTGTGTGGTAATTCCATGGGACATAGTCATACGCTTTCAATCCTTAATTTTTGCCTGGGCCGCCCTTTCGTGTTTTCAGCCCACCAGGATACCCATTTTTGCCCAAGTCTCCCTTTTGGGTTTTCAACTTTCCGGGTGTATAATCTTTTGCATATATCCATAACTTTTACCCAAAACTTTTAGTTTGTCGGGATGCCCTTATTTTGCCTAGGTGTGTCAACCTAGCGGGTCTCTTATGCGTAGTATTTTTTTAACTATGTCTGTGTTCACAGGATAAGGGAAGTCTTCACCATCCATGGTAGTCAGCATCATGGCACCGCTAGAGAACACTCTCTTGACAACAAATGGCCCTTGGTAGGTGGGAGTCCATTTGCCCCTGGGGTCGCCTTGCGGTAGAATGATGCGCTTTATCACCAAGTCACCGGCTTGATATACTCGAGGCTTGATCTTTTTGTTGAAAGCCTTGATCATACGTTTTTGGTACGTCTGACCATGACAAACAAAAGCCTGTCGTTTTTCATCGATCAAGTTCAACTGATCCAATCTTGTCTGAATCCACTCGTCTTTGCCTAGAACTGCTTCATTCATAATCCTTAAAGAGGGAATTTAAACTTCCACTGGCAGAACATCTTTCATGCCATAGAATAAAGAAAAGGGAGTTGCCACAATTGATGTTCTAGATGAAGTACGGTAGCCATGAAGAGCAAATGGTAACATATGATGCCAATCCTTGTAGGTCACTACCATCTTCTGCACAATCTTCTTAATGTTTTTGTTGGCCGTTTCGACTGCGCCATTCATTTTAGGTCTATATGGAGAAGAATTGTGATGCTTGATTTAGAACTGAGTGTAAAGCTCGATAATCATAACATTGTTAAGGTTAGTCCCATTGTCGGTGATGATCCTTTAGGGGATACCATAGCGACAGATGAGGTTATGTTTGATGAATCTGGCTACCATATTCTTGGTGACTGAGGCAAACGAGACGGCTTCGACCCATTTGGTGAAATAATCAACAACGACCAGAATAAAGTGATGTCCATTAGAAGCAGTGGGCTTGATCTATCCAATCATGTTAATGCCCCACATTGCAAATAGCCACGGAGCGGTCATGATGTTCAGAGGGATAGGAGGCACATGGACCTTGTCAACATAGATTTGGCATTTGTGGCAAGTCCTAGAGTGTTGATGGCAATCAGTCTCCATTGTTGACCAATAGTAACCGACTCTCAGGATCTTATTGGCCATAGTATGTCCACTAGAGTGAGTGCCAAAGAGACCATCGTGCATGTCTTTCATAATTTCCCTTGCATCCTTCTTGTCCACACATCGGAGTAGAGTAAAGTCATGGTTGCGTTTGTACAATATTTCGTTACTCAGGAAGAATTTGGTTGAAAATCTTCGGAAGAACTTTTTGTCATTGATGGATGCTCCCTCGGGATACTCTTGTGCTTCAAGGTATATCTTCACCTCATTGTACCATGGCTTTTCCATGTTAGTGTCAAGCTCACAACAGTGCGCGGGTTCATCAAATCTCTCAATGGTAATCATAGGAGCTTCGTTGTCCCATCCGACCTTGAACATAGAGACATGGTTGCCAAGGCGTCAACCAACTAATTTTCTTCCCTAAGGAAGTGTTCAAAGGTGATCTCTTCAAAGTAAGGAATCAGAGATATCACAAGCTCCTTGTAAGGGATGAGATTAGGATACTTAGTGTCCCAATCTCCTTTTACTTGGATAAACACTAGAGCGGAATCTCCAAACACGTTCAAACGCTTGATCCTCAAATCGATGGCATCCTTCAGACCTAAAATGCATGCTTCGTACTCGGCCATGTTATTCGTGAAATCGAAGCATAGTCTAGCAGTGAACAAAGTGTGGCAACCTTTAGGGGAGATAATCAAAGCACCAATTCCATTACCCAAGGAGTTGGAAGCCTCATCGAAGACCATAGTCCATCGGGATCCTTATTTAGGTCTGTCATACAGTCCAGGTTTTGCACAACCGGTCACTAGAATGATGTTCTCATCTGGGAAGTCAAAGTTCATAGACTGATAATCATCAACAGCTTGATGGGCCAAATGATATGCTAATACACTCCCTTTGATGGCCTTTTGTGTTGTGTATTGAATGTAGTACTCAGTCAAGATCATTTTCCATCTGGCTATCTGTCCGAAAAGAGCAGGTTTCTCGAAGATGTACTTGATTGGGTCCATCTTAGAAATCAACAGAGTGGTATGAGTCAACATATAGTGTCTTAGACGGCGAGCAGCCCATGCCAGAGCACATCAAGTTTTCTTGACCAGTGAATATCTGGTTTCATAGTCGGTAAACTTTTTGCTCAAGTAATAAATAGCATGCTCTTTTCGGCCAGACTCGTCATGTTGGCCCAAAACAGACCCCATAGAGTTCTCTAGAACTATCAAGTACATGATCAAGGGTCTTCCTTCAACTGGAGGCAAGAGAATATGAGGTTCTTGCAGATATTATTTGATTTTGTTGAAGGCAGCTTGGCATTCATCATTCCATCTGACTACTTGATCCTTCTTCAAGAGTTTGAAGATTGGCTCACAAGTAGCAATCAAGTGAGATATGAAACGGGTGATGTAGTTAAGATGACCCAAGAATCCTCTAACTTCCTTTTCTGAGTGGGGGACTGGCATTTCTTGGATGGCCTTTAACTTGGCAGGATCAACTTTAATGCCTTTACCACTGACAAAAAAACCTAGAAGCTTTCCAGATCATACTCCAAATGTGCACTTGTTAGGGTTCAACCTCAACTTGTACTTTTTCAACCTCTCGAATAGTTTTTACAGGTGATCGAGATGTTCCTCTTGAGTTTGTGATCAGGTAATCATATCATCCATATATACCTCTATTTCATGATGGATCATATCATGAAACAAAACTACCATAGCCCTTTGATATGTTGCACCTGCATTCTTCAATCCGAACGGCATGACCTTGTAGCAAAAGGTGCCCCATTGCGTAATAAAAGTTGTTTTCTCTATGTGTTCGGGAGCCATCCTAATTTGATTATAGCCAGCGAAACCATCCATGAAAGAGAAGACTTTATGTTGAGCAGTGCTATTGACTAAGACATCAATATGAGGTATAGGGAAGTCATCCTTGGGGCTTGCCCTATTCAGATCCCTATAATCTACACACATATGAACTTCTCTGTCTTTCTTTGGCACTGGAACTACATTGGAAACCCATTGGGGGTAAGATGTCACAGCTAGGAATCCGACATCAAATTGTTTCATCACTTCAACTTTTATCTTTTCAGACATGTCAGGCCTCATGCGATGAACTTTTTGTTTGACAGGAGGACAATCTTCCTTTATCGGTAGACGATGAACTACAATGTCAGTATCCAAACCTGGAATATCTTCATACGATTAAGCAAACACTTCCACATAATCATGCAACATATGAACCAATCTGATTTTGACACTGCTTTCTAGGTTAGCACTGATCTTGACTTCTTTCTTGTCTATCTCGATACCTAGATTGATGACTTCAATTGACTCTTTATGCGGCTGGATAGATTTTTCCTCTTGTAATAGAAGCCTGGATAGTTCTCCCGGTATTTTACAATCTTCCTCGCCTTTGTCTTTGGCTTAGTTAATTGGACATTCAAAGTCATAGTCGGCAATAGTAGAGTCATTGGCAATGAGATCCAGATTGGATGAGGACCTGCAATATTGTGCGTGTGTGCATGTAAGACACATGGCTATTTTGAAAAATGTATTTGAAGAAAAGAAAGGCAATGAGCACAAAGATTTTGAATTCAAAAGAGTCCAATGGTTTGTATTGAATAATCATATGATAAGATGAACATAAGTGAAATCCTTGACAAATGGACCAAAGTTCCCCGGGCCAGACACATGGCTTAAAAGTCGTTGTTTAATATTACAGACAAAATGTTCTTGAATTAAAGGAAATCAATAAACAAGTGATTACTCCTCAATGAAGGAGATGGGCACGAAGTCCTTTGCGTGCCAATTCTTGAGCTCCATTGTAGTAGGATATACCCAATCTTCAAATGCAACTTTATCATCAGAATCACCTACAACGTTGACCTCGTGACTTCCAATACGGAGATGGGGATTTCCTGCACGAGCGCGTCTCACTTCCTTCTGAGCCTTGATATTAAAGCCCAAAACTCACTTGTCCTCTTTGAATGGTATCTCGAGGAGTTTCCCCCAAGTATCACAACTTCCTTCTTCGAATGCAGCACGAGCATCCTTGAACGAAACCATCTTTGGTATGACCTTAACAGCTTTGGACGCATCAGAGGAACATTTGGCAGTAGAAATCATTGATGGTACAACTTCAAAAGCTTGACACGGGATCTCTATAAATTCTCCATCCATCTCCACATATTTAAAAGAGTTAAGGTGGCTTACCATGAACTCCTCCTAACCATAGACATTGACAATTCTTCCTTTAACTGGATATTTGAGCTTTTGATGAAGAGTTGACGTTACTGCCCCAGCTCCATGGATCCAAGGGTGACCCAACAAACAGGAGTAGGCAGGACAGATATCTATGATGTAGAAAGTAGAGTTGAAAATTTATGAGCCCACCTTGATCGGGATGTCCACCTCTCCATGGACTGTCCTTTTGGACCCATCGAAAGTCCTCACAATAATATCACTTGGTTTCAGAACTAAACCTTCACAGTCTAAATGGTCTAATGTCTCCTTGGGTAGCATATTTAAAGAAGAGCCATTGTTGACCAGAACATGTGCTAGGGTGGTCCCCTTACATTCGATAGAAACATGTAGAGCTTTGTTATGGTTATTTCCGAGTGGTGTCAGATCAACATCCGAGAACCCCAAACCATTGTCGACTATCAAGCTTGCCACACAATTTTCAAACTGGTCAGTTGTGGTCTCATGAGGGGCATGAGACTTCTTTAAGAATTTGATTAATGCCCAAGCATGAGCATCGGAACAAAGCAGCAAAGATAACATGGAAATCTTGGAAGGGGTTTGCCCCAACTGCTCCACAATCTTGAAATCGCTCCTTTTTATAATTTTCAAGATCTCGTCCATTTCATGAGTGGAAGGCTCTCCATCAGCAATGTCTTTTGCGGGTATTTCTATCTCAGCGGGCTCAACCACTTTCTCTTTTCCCCTTGTATCAGTACTAGGCTTAGCAGCGGTGATGCGGACAGGCGCCTTTGTAACAACTGGTGGTGAGATGTTAGGTGAAAAGATTCTCCCAGTTTTGGTTACCTTACTTGAGCCAGTTATGTTACCAACATCATCAACTTTGTTTTCTTCAATCCAAGTGTCTTGTTTTATCCCATGGTAAAACACCTCAGCACCATAGTTCCATAGCACTGCCTTGTTGGATGAGTATAGAATTGGTCCGGGATTGGTAATTATCAGAGGGGAAATAGTTGGTTCATTTGAAATCCTGATGGGACCCTTGGAAGAGATCCTAAGAGGCTTGTTGGAGATGGTTATGATGGAGAGATCTTCACACTTATTGGTCAAAATTTTGGGGGACGGAGTCTTCTCAAATAGGATCTCATGGCTATTCATCAGGAGTTGAATGCCTTCCTTTAGCCCTTCGCATCCATTGAGTTGTTTGGCACAACAAACACAATCCTTCAAACAGCCAGGGAAAATCCCAGCTTTCAACAGATTCTCTTTGATGATGATTAATGGAGTAGTCAAGTCTTCGATAGAGGCAACGAAAATTGTATCTTCAACAACATTGACACCCTTGCCATGATTTGGCATAGGCGCGGTGATTACACTCGGAGTTGGAGGAGGATCAAATTCAATAGTCTTATTATCTATCAAGTCTTGAATTTTATTCTTCAGTGCCCAGCATTGGTCAGTCTCATGCCCGGGACTACTTGAGTGATATGCACATTTGGCGTTCGGATTGTACTTTGGTGAAGAGGTATCTGGATTGGCCGGAGGATCACGCAGTGTCACCAAATTAGCCTATAACAAGTGTTGTAATGCTTAGGATAGTGACATGCCTATCCTCGTGAATTGTCTTCTTGGAGTCTCAAACCGTTGATGATTGGCAGATGGTCTTTGAGCAGGAGTTAGATTGGAAATTCGGACGACATTAATAGACGGACGGTCATCCTTCTTGGTACGGGACCTTACCCCATATGCAGCATTGATTTCTTTCTTCACGGTAAAAGGTTTCTTTATAGTATTGGAGGTGGATGCAGATGCCATGGGAATCTTCCCACTTTTGATACCGCTTTCAACCCTTTCACCGGTTAAAATTAACTCGACGAAACCGGATAACGAGAAGCCAACCAATAAGTTAAAGAACGGACCAGATAAAGTGCCTATAAACATGTCAATGTTCTCCCTATCAGTCAAAGGTGGTTGAACCCTACTGGAAAGGTTTCTCCACTTTTGGGCGTATCTTGCAACTGCACTCTTGTCGGCGCCAAGTCGGTATTATACTGGTATTGATAGTAGAAAGCGTTGGCTAATTCTTCCCATGTGTTGATACGGGAACCATCCAACTGGTAAAACCACTCTAGTTGCGTTCCAGCCAAGCTTTCTTGAAAAAGTGAACCCAGAGTTTCTTATCAGTGGTGTGCGGCTGAATCTTGCACACATAAGACTTTAAGTGAAGCTTTGGACAAGAAAACTCGTCGTATTTTGCAAAGACTGGTATCTTGAATTTGTGGGGAATGAAAACCCCATATATTAAACCTAAATCATCAAAATCTAAACCAGGGACAACTTGAATCTCGACGGCCTTCAATCTGTCTTCTAACTGCTTGTATTTGACATCGGCAGGAGGATACTGCTCGTCAAAATTATCATCATCATCAGATGCTTGATCATTAATACACCCAGCCTGGGTACTCCTAGTTTCTCCAATTTGATTCTCGTCTTCCTCAGATGAGTCTTCTACTACCGGGATCTGACATACCAACTCTTTAAATCTTCTACCCATGTTGACCATGGCTTTCCTCTTTGGTTTCTTTTTAGCTTCTAGCAACGCCATCAAGTCTTGTTTCCCCTTGGCTAGGGTCAGCAGAGTCTCTTGAAACTGAAAGTTTTGTGCTTGTAAGTCCTTCACTGTTTTCTCGAGATGCATCTTGCTGAAATAAACAACAGAAAGATAAGGAAACCTATCATGGAAAACCTGTTATGTTATGATGCATGGAAGATGTGTATGCAAATGATTTCAAGGATTTATGAAATTTAAATTTGTATAGACAAAGAATGAACAAACGTCAAATTTCATTAATTAGTTAAAAATGATTACATCATGCCTCTTGGGCTTACAAAATAAATCTCTAAGATAAAAAGGTCGAACGGATCCTCTTCTGTGCAATGTAGGCGTTCAAGCTTTGATCTTCATGTAGTTACTTCATAAGCTCCAAGACCCTTTTCTCACTAGTGTAGAATTGAGCTTCGAAAGTATCTCGTTCTTCCTTTAGCTGAATCCAACCTTTTTGCAAGTCTTCAAGAGAAGTAGGCATGTCGGGATGGAGGACAGTGTATTGGACATCTCCTTCAACCATAGGTTCCATGATAACTGGTAAGATGGAGGGATAAGGCATCACAAGTTTCTGAGCACGAGCTCATACCCAACTAAGGTAAGGCTCAACGGGGATAGAATTCTTGTGTCCTAGCGTTTTACTATCCACTTTGCTTACTATAACACGATGGGAGAACTGACTTGGGTGTTTTGCATTTGATCACAATTGTTGCGGATAGCAAGAGTCGCCACCGAATTTTCTTTTATCCAAAAGGAAAGGCTGAAAAGAATAGGAGAGACATTTCGAGATGTTTTCTGAGTTCAGGGGGTAGATTATGAAAAGGGAAGGTATTAGCACCCTTTTCATCCGTAGTTATCTAAGGGCTCTTAGTTGCTTGCTAGATCACTTTCTTTTGTTTGAAAGTGTGCTTGTGATGTGGGTTTTGAAAGTATTTTGAAAACGTTTTTGTAATGGTTCTCGTTTCTATAAGAACGCGTACAAAGTATTATTTTGAAAATAGTTCAAAGAGGTGTTTGTGGAATGTATTTTTGAAAGTGATTTTCAAAAGGTGTCTTTGTAATGACTCTTGTTTCTATAAGAATGCGTACAAAGTGTTGTCTTTTGAAAATATTTCAAAATGAGAGTGTTGGTGTATAAAATGTTTTTGTTGTGAGCAAGCGAGCAACTAGGAGCAAACCTACCTACTCAAAAGGTCTTAGATGTTCTTTTCCCCCTCCTTTAGATGTTTCTATCTTACCATTGTTTTGGTAAGAAGGCCCATCATTGGATGTGAAGGGACGGGCGTGGGACGTTTGTATAGTCATAGAAGGCAACTCATGAGACGTTGTAGCAATTTCTTTTTAGGGACTAGATTGTTTACCGAAGGCAACATCGAGGGTCATCAAGGGACTACGACCTTTTATCGAGGGTCTTTGCTAAAACTCCCATGTTTGAGGGACATGACTATTTTCCGAGGTAACAAGTGAGATTATCCTAAGGGTGCATGTGTGAAAAGTGTGTTTGATTGCATGCATTTGTCTTTTATTTTTAGGTTGTCTACTTGTTGTTTTTTATCTTGCCATACACACCTAATTACTAGCATTTGTACAAAAGTAATAAAAGATGCAAGAAAATAAATCCTACACTATTACAACCATATTGAAAGGCATGAAAATATAAAGGAAAAAATAAGATAAAAGCAAGAACAATGAGTTCTTTCGATCCAAGCTGGAGCATTCTTCAATTTGCATTATGTTGGCCTCCTTTGATTGGGGGATGGAAATAGCAAAGTCATATCTTTAGATTTGGGATAGCACCAGTGAGGTCATGGCCTTAGAATGGGGGTTGGCACCAGTGAGGTCCTGTCCTTCGATTGGTCTGGAAGTCAGTGTATGGTGAAGCCCAAGGTTCTGCCTTGTTGCCTTGTTTCCTTATTCGATTGAGGTTGGCAGCAGCAAGTCATGGCTTTCGATTATGGCTGGACTTTAGTGCAAGCGTGCCTTTTGATTCTACCTTTCTGCCTTGGAAGTCATCAAGGAAGCCCAAGGCTTCGTTTCATGTTTCCTTTCCCCTGTTTCTTTCATTTAAGGCATTAAATGGCAACATGGCCTAAGGCCATGCTAATATTTGTCTTGCAAACAGTTTAATATTTAATGCATATTTGAGTAAATAAGCAGCAAAACAAAAGGGTTAGTTATGAAAATATGTAAAGGGGGTGGAAACGAAAAGAACCAAAGTGTTATGTACATGTTTTGAAACAAAAGGGAAAACTATTCACATACTATGCCATGAAACGAAAGGTTCAAGGGTAAGAATGACTTACCTTGCTTCAGCCTTGAATATGAACTGGACCTTGAGTGGTGGTTGAAACTACGCAGCCGAAACCTGTCATCTGGATGTTAATGAAACATCAATGAAGTCGCCACCGAATGTCTTTTATCCCGCCGAAAGGGAAAGGTAAACATTGAGAAAACCTGAAGAAGGAGAAATCACGGTCATTCGACCGAGAGATCGGGTAAGGGAGTCTGTTACGCGAGGGGAAGGTATTAGCACCCCACACGCCCGTAGTACTCTATGGTATCCACTCTTGTTGTCTAATCTAATGGGTGTGGTCAAATACTATGTTTATGGCTTAGAACTGAAAAGGGAATGTATGCGAAAGAAAAAGAAAACAATGTAGGGAAAATAAAAGTTATGCTCGGTTGGGCCCTACCCCAATGCCTACGTATCCCTTTTAAGGAATCAGAGCAGCCGTAGTTCGATTTATATATATTTTGGTTGGTTTGTGTTTTTTTAGTTAAGAAAAACAAAGATAGTCAAGATGGCAAAACATCAAATAACACAACAAACAAATGAGATGATAAAACATCGGCTAAATAATAAAAAAGTAACATGTCAAAGATGGCGAAACATCAAATGATAAAACAATCACACCTAACAATGATATTGAGAATCGAAGTAGGATAACAAACATGTGCGATGGCGAAACATCGACTTCAAGAGAACAAGATATCATGGCAAAGATGGCGAAACATCAATAAAACGGATGGCAAAACATCACACCTAACAATGATATTGAGAATCAAAGTAGGATAACAAACATGTGTGATGGCGAAACATCGGCTTCAACATAACAAGATATCATGGCAAAGATGGCGAAACATCAATTAAACGGATGGAAAAACATCACACCTAACAATGATATTGAGAATAAAAGTAGGATAACAAACATGTGCGATGGAGAAACATCGGCTTCAAGATAACAAGATATCATGGAAAAGATGGCGAAACATCAATAAATCGGATGGCAAAACATCACACCTAACAATGATATTGAGAATCAAAGTAGGATAACAAACATGTGCGATGGCGAAACATCGACTTCAAGATAATAAGATATCATGGCAAAGATGGCGAAACATCAATAAAACGAATGGAAAAACATCACACCTAACAATGATATTAAGAATCAAAGTAGGATAACAAACATGTGTGATGGCGAAACATCGGCTTCAAGATAACAAGATATCATGACAAAGATGGCGAAACATCAATAAAACGGATGACAAAACATCACACCTAACAATGATATTGAGAATCAAAGTAGGATAACAAACATGTGCGATGGCAAAACATCGGCTTCAAGATAACACAGACAAAGTAAGATTGGTTTGTATCTTTAATTTTGAAGAAGAGTTTGGGTTCATTAGAAATGTCTTATGATTTTCCAAGAAAACAGTTTTTGTTTTAAGATGCAAAATGCAAAGAAAGGGAAAACAACTAAGGGAAACTAACCTAGTTCTATCCCTAGTGTTATCCTACAATGGTTGACCCTAAGGTTAAGGATAAAGGAAAGTCCTATCCTATGTTAGCATACATGGATTCCTACCTTAATCAGCATGTCAAAGAAAGCTTAACAAAACTATCCTATATGGAACATGCAATGAGTGCGAAGTCGTGATCTCAATGTCTAAATTGAGTGACTCATTAATCAACAATTAAATATGTAAAGCAACAAACATCCTATAGGGAACATGCAATGAGAGCGAAGTCGTGATCTCAATTTCTAAATTGAGTGACTCATTGATCATCAATTAAAGAAGAAAAGAAATAAACATCCTATAGGGAACATGCAATGAGAGCGAAGTCGTGATCTCAATTTCTAAATTGAGTGACTCATCGATCAACAACATAATACATGCATCAGATGAAAACCAGAGGGCCTTCTGACATATATCAGCAACAGAGGTCCCATCATGCAATCAGAGAATTATGCAAAATGAAAATGGGAGAAAGGAAGTAGTACAATACCAAATAGATAACTATTTGTAGGAATCAGGCAAGAATAAAAGAAACCCAGAGAAACTTCAAGCAAGCTGGCATCATTAAACAAATTGAGTCAGGAATATATTAGATATGAACAAGTCCCAGGGGCAATGTATGGCATTCACAGTCACATGTATATATATCCTGCATAAACCATCAAATGTGCCAAACACAAAACAATGCCAGTATAATAGATTGTGTTTCACAAATAAAGTGAAACACAAAAAATCCCCAAGCCAAAAGTGGCAACATTCTTAGAGTACCTCGCACATTCAATAACCAAGTTAGTTATTCCATAAGGTGAAAAAGTGAGAACAAACATGATGGCTTTAGACTCGACAAACAAGAAGAAACAAGCATATGCATAGATTATGTCAAGAAAAGAAGGGGAATGTTGCTCCTTTCTATCACCATGTTGAATTGACAATTGAATGTCAATCAAGGATCATAAGAGCTTGAGAATAAATGAACAAAGGTCATGAAAGTCAATAGCAAACATATTTCAATCATGCACAATTGATTCAAACATAACTTCATGAATAGAAAAGAAGATGAAACCTACATAAGGCATTAGATGGTTCAAAATATTCAAACATGAAGCTTATAAGTGAAATGGCTTGAGCCAAAATGGACAAGTCAGAACCAACATAATCATTAGGTTCCCAATTATAGGCCTCACTCAAGTTCATTGGCCATCAAACAAATTGCAACAAAACATCCAAACATAATTGGTACCTTCACTTCAAAATTATACCAAAAATAGAAACAAGGATCCATAATTCAAACCAAAAATATCTTAACAACTTGGAAGTGTTTAGAAGTCAGAATGCAAGCCCTAAGTTCATGAATGATTGGGGAGGAGGCCAAATGAAGTGCAAAGTTTAAGACTAGTTGGCAAAACCACCAAACTAGATAAGTTTTCAAAATTATTTGTGAAAAAATGTCAAACCAAGTCAAATAATTCAATAAAAATGGTTTTCAAATTCCCAACACATTCATGAACCATAATCAAGACCTGCATTCCAAGAAAATCCAGGGCATAATGATTTTGAAAATAAAACTTGCACCATAAGCAACAAAACCCTAACTTTTTTTGACTTTTTATCTCAAATATTGATTAAATGAGATCAAAATTCAAACAAAATGAGCCAAGATCATACAAATCATCAAGGAACCCTAAATGTCAGAATATACATTTTTTTATATATTTTTTTTGAATTAGGAAAAGTCAAGAAAGAAATTAATATTCAAACAATTATGTAATTAACAAATATTCATATTTCAAAATGATATTTACATCAAAAAGTTATAAAAATGGCCAAGAAAAATTATATTCAAATATTAGGGCTAAAAACACACATCCCTGATTTTTTGTGAATTTTTTGGATAAAAGGAAAGTAAAAAAACAAAAGAAACAAACAATTAATAATAAAAATTATTATTTAATGGCAAGAAAATGCACACCATTACCAAAAATAATAAAAAAGGCAAAACAAAAATATGACCAGATTCTATGATTAAAAACAAGATTACATGATTTTTTTGGAATTTTTGAATTAATAGAAGTATTAAAAATAAAAAAAAAACAAACAAATATTACAAATAAATTTTTGAAATTAATTTTTTAATCAAAAATAAGAAAAATGATAGACCAAAGTCAGAATCAATTTTCACAATATTTTGTGGTTCTCAAATAATTTTTGTGGATTTTTTAGATCAATAGAACTATTAAAATAAAAATAAACTTTGAACAATTAATTAATTAAACATATGCATTTTTTAAACCAATCAGAATATTTAAAAAAAAAATACAAAAATATGTGACAAATACTAGAAAATAATATTGACCTATGGTAATTTTTTTGGAATTTTTCAATGTGTTTTGATCAGAAAACAAAATTAAACAAAATGTCAAATAAAACAAAAATTCAAATAAACCAAAGAATTCAAACAGACCAATCATGATGTGCCACCACATCATCTTCAACCTCCGGATGATCCAAAAACGCGCGCATCTTCTCAGGCTTAGGGCTTAATTTCAGATCAACACAACATGCTCAATTTCACATCATTTTTCATGAAATCAAAAGCAAATCAAAGCTAGCATTTCATACTACAAATTGCAATTGGAATCAAAATGAATCATCAACCACACTGTCTATAATCAAGCCATGAACATGAACAAAATCACTCTGAATCACGAGTTTCAGAACATCCAATCATGCATAATTCATCAAATTAAACGCTATAAAGCTTCAGAATCATTCCATAGACTTCAAACAACATGATTATGAACTTAAATCACATGAGGCATGGCTAGAAATCAGAATTCAAAGATGAGAATTCAAACCTTTGAGAAAAAATGGATCTACTGTCTCCTTCACTCTAGTTGCAATCCAAGCCTTGATCTACAATTCTTATCACTAGAAGAAGAGAATGCAAGAAGAATTGGCCAAAACGCGCAAGGGAGATGGAAGAATCGAAGAAAAATGCAGAGCAACAAGCTATGGAGTTTCTGACTTTGATTGATGAAATGAAGCATGAATCCTTTGCACTGAGGCTTGCTTCTAAATATATAGAGCATCAAGAGGGGGTAGGATAGGCTTTTCGCGCCGAAAGCTCTTGGAATCAAAGAAATCTTCTTTTGGACAAAATTAAGTATGCACATGCAACCTTGAAATCCCTCGTGCGTTGGCTTTCTTTTTGCGTGAATTTTAATCCATTTGTTCCCAGGAAGAGATTAGCAACAAGATTAGGACTTAAATCCTTGCATTAAGCTAGTGTTGGTGATTATGCAACTTCATGCCATTTTTTGCAAAACCACGATTTCCCTTCTCATTTGCCCATGTGAAGCTCAAACTTTGGCATGTTGGGCCTTGGTGCATTTCATGTTGGTCATGGGCCAAGTTTGAAGTGAAACAAAAGGCCACAAATCAAGTTATCAACAAATTGCAATTTGCATGACATGCATGATTTCAATGAAAAGTCTCAAAACTCAAAAGTCCACAACTTGCTCATACTTTTGAATTTTGGCACAAATGAGAACCATTTGAAAAGGTCTTGAAAATATCTACAATCCCCTAGTTTATAGTTTTTGCAAATTAATACACTAAGGTTCTAAAAATTTGGCTTGAAATTCACTAATTTTGAAAAATGACCTATAATTTTGTAACTTAAAAAGACCATAACTCTTGATTCCTTATCAAAATGGACATGAGACCAAAAGGGCATGAAATATCATCCTCTTAGCTTTCCAAGAGTATTTCATTTACATCTTCTTAATCAAGGATGAATAAAATATGAATTTTTGAAATTAAGTCCTTATTTAGTAACTTTTAGGGTTTCTTCAAGAATAAGTTTCAACCCAAACTTCAATCTCTTTGATCCAATGACCAAGATGGACTTGGAATATGAAAAGTACATCCTTGAATTTATGGTTGGCCAAAAATTCACTTGGTCAACTTTGACTGATTTTGACCCAAATGACCATTTTACCCCTATGAATCAATTGATCCACTTCCCTTCAAAATTGGTGATTAAAACTTCAAACATGTGATCTTCCAAACATATAAAGGCCATGTGCAAAGTTTCACTTCAAAATGCTCAAGAAAATCTAATGAAAACCAAAACCCTAATTTTGGTCAACACATTAAGAGACTGATGAATCATCTTCAAAACTTCAAATCCTCTGGGCATCTTGACCAATTCCTTATACAAAGGCCTTTCAAATACCAATGAGATATTGTAGCTCCCAAAATCAAGATTGTACATTGATAAACACCATTGCTCAAGCAAACCCTAATTTGACTGGTAAATCCAAAGAGTGATTCTCCTTGTGGCCAAACACAAACTTAAATCCTCTGATGATCCAAAGAGATGGGTAAAAACATATTGAGATATGCCATAACCTTTGAGCTCAAAAGATCAAGAGATTTGGATGGTAAGATATTTCTTGGGCAACTTGTCAATGCAAATAACCTTCAAAGCTTGAGGAAGACTGATAACAAAAGTGCTTTGATCCCATCACAATGTATGAATGCAATACAATATGATATTCATGATGAAACATAAGCCAAAATCAAGAGGGTAAATTTTGGGGTGCAACAGCTGCCCCTATTCAAATATTTTCAATATGATAAGTGAGAAAAGTGACAACTTTCAAGCGTACAAGGTTGAAGATGTTTGAATACGAAAGAACCCGAAAATTTACACTCTTGAAGAAGAAAGAAACAGAAATAGGAAACCCCCAAGACATGCGTCAGAATGAAGCTGTAACACAGGTAGAAATAGAACGGAAATAAAAGAAGAGTATACGCAACTAAACTTCCAGACAAATGTGCCAGGGCAAAGCTGGGCTTCAAAAAAGGGTGAGATAAAACTCAAGTCACAGAGTAAAGGCGAAACTAAGCTCTGGAACAGAAAATGTACGTGAGTGAGAAGACGAAACTATGAGCTCGACCCAAAGCAAAGTGACTAGAGTGTGTGATTCTAGGAGCACTTGCTAATCTCAACTAAGATAGACAGTATGAAGGAACTAAAAGAATCTCAGAAATGAGGAACAAAAGCGAGACGAAACTCGACTCAAAGACTAGTTAGACGAAACTAAACTAGATGAGTACCAAGACGAAACTGGATTTCACGCACAGGTAACGAGGCGAAACTCGACCCAAAGCGAAGTGATGAGAGTGCATGTTTCTCAGAGCACCTGCTGGTCTCAGATCAATGGGTAAACAGTGACGAAAACTGATAGAAGAATCCAAGGAACAAAAGAGACTGATCTCAAACCTGGGACGCAGTACGAACACTTCACTTGGTAAACGAACACAGTTAAAGGGTCCAAGGTATAAAAGCAAAAACGAGACGAAACTAGACTCGATAACTAGTTAGGCAAAACTAAACTAGATGAGTACCAGGACGAAACTGGATTTCATGCACAGGCGACAAGGCGAAAACTCAACCCAAAGCAAGGAGATTAGGGCGTACACCTAAAATCCCACTGAAAGGGAATATCAGGACGAAACTGGTATTCGAAAGGTGCATCAATAGACATTGAAATGAACCGGGGAGGGTAGTAAAGACTAAACCCGAGAAAACCGCGTCAAGGCGAAACTGAACTACAGTCAAGAGTAGACACTCAAACAAAAGATGATTGACGTCAGAAGGATATTGGCATGGGGTGAATAAAACCGAGATAACGAAGACGAGGACCTCGCTGGGGATTTAATCCAAGGTATTAGCAAAACCCTGGGGATGACGGAAATAATAATGGCTTATGTTCCGATGCATGTTTGAAAAAAAAAATTATAGTGCAATGCTCCATATAATGGAAATGCTACGCGTTTTGGTAGATGTAATGTAACGATGCATGTTTAAAAGTTTCATTGGGGAATGGCCAATTGAGAAACCAAACAAAACCAAGCAGGCAGAATCTGACACGACTTTGCAAAAATAAATTGCAAAATCCCGAAGAGAGGAGGAAATATGGGAATTTACTGGGGAAGGAACCTCAAATATAAGAAGCTTCACGGAGAATAACAAACGGGCAACAAACATTGAGAGGAGCTGCAAAAATAAATTACAAACTCCTAGAGAAAAACAGGTCGACACTGCAGCTATTGGAAAGGGATGAAAACCTTTACTGGGGGAACAAAGCCTTGCCGAAGAGATGGGACCTCACCAGGGAGATAAAACTTTGTTGAGGATTATCTTGCTGGAGAGATATTCTCTTGGAACGCAACCAAAGGATGGATCCTGCAGATAGTCACACGGTATCAAAACTTTACTGGGGAATAAGAAAAGATCCTTAACATAAAGATGCCCCGGTCAACAGATTGGCTGGGAAATGAGAGGTCAAAGCGAGGGATCTCTATTGGAAATCTCAAAGGGGAGTTGAAACTTCTTCAGAATGTAGGTTTCTGCTTAACGATTCCATTGGGAATATGCGACATATCCAAACTTGAAGTCTTGGAACGAGGCTTCCGAAAGAAAATCCCTGGAGCCACAAAACATTGATGCGGAAACGAAACTTCACCGGGGTAACGAAACTTCACTGGGGAAACAAAACTTCACAGGGGGTCAGCAGAGTCCTAATCAAACATGGGCTCTGTCAAAACAGAAGAAAACCGAACATTCCTTTCTTGACCATCATTAAGCTCTTTACAAGTGTTCATCGTGTAAACTCTTTTGATGTCAAACAACTGTTTTGCATACAGAAAAATGTTTATTGAGAATGATAGACCTGATGCAGTGATTATTTAAACCTTGAAGAACTTAACAAAGTGTCACATCTCTGTTGTGTATGAGTCACTGGCTAGAGTGCAAAGATGTTTTAAAAATTTTTATTTCCCTTTTTGAAAAACGAGTCAAAACGTGGGTGATAAGATACCAACACGGCTATCTAACACATATTTGGGAGTTTAGGAAATGTTATCCCGTTGTAGTATGCCTTCGAGTTAAACCCTTGTTTTAGTTAGGACTTTTAAAGGTTGTAACGTGGCCTGGTTCGAGGTTCTTTTGAAAAAAAGTTTTTCAAGGCTCAAGTTATTTGGTGCCCACCCCCTTCGTGATATTCTTCTGTCCTAAGTTCAGTTGACTTATCACAAGCATTAATTTTCCAGAGGATTTATAATGGTTGAGTGATCACGACAAATCCTCTGACCTGATCGCCACTTAACTTCTGCTGCTTTGGTCTTTTGTTTTTTTTTTTGACATTGTTGTTCCTCTTCTTTTGGTGAAAATTTTATGGGATAATCTCTCCGCCTTTTTGCTTTTCTCTTCCCTAACTTTTTCTCGGACAACATCTTTTGAATTTCCATTTTGGGAGTCCAGCGGGATCCCCTAACTTTTGCCTAAGCGACTTGTTTTCAAGTTTTGACTTAGCAGGGCCTTTTGTTTCTTTCTTATTCATGCTTTCCATTTTGAACAAGTCAATGTGAATTTAGATATTTGAACTTTTTTCTTTCTTTCTTTCTCTCTCTCTTTTTTTTTCTTGAAAACAAATGCCTCATTCCTTGATCAGCGAGGGATAGCCTTTATTGTATCGATTCGATCTCGACTTCAGGACTTTGTGAGGAAATGAACATCATGGTTTAGACATTTTTTATCTTATGATGTGGAAGATAAAATGTAGTGATTCTCAGAGGGGACACTCCTTCTGAAATTTGAATGCTTGGGCAAATCAACTGAACATCTACCCTTCCCCTGTTAAAAAAGAAGGTTTATTTTTATTTTTCAAACAGAAAGATAACTCCTACTTCGAAGGCTCAGAAGGGTTAACGAGGGTCTAACTCCCTTATATCTCCTGTGTTTAGGGATTGAAACAATGCATGTACATCGTCAACAGGGTTCTACCCAAAAGCATACCACTACGGTCACTGTTTTTTTAGCTAAACTCCTTCCTCCCAATTCTTGGCCATTGCAGAAGAATTAGCACGGCTGGTATCAAAATGCCCAAAAAGCAATTGAAGAGTGACATTGTAAAAATTTTCAAAGCAAAAACATTCAACGCATCAAGACTGGCATTCAGCTATGAACAAAATCCTATATGCAGACAATGCTTAGAACAACCAATCAAGACGACACAAGAGAGCACGACAAAGAAACGTAATAAAAGCCATTATGAGGAAACAATATCTCCGACCAGATTCACCAGTTCCACTGACTTGCCGTAACCTTGTCATTATCCTGACTTATGATCTCACCAATGGCCCGGAGCTGTGAAACAAAACCGCAAGGCAAAATGCCTAAAAGAGCGAAAGATAAGTCTACCAAACTGAGAAACAAACATGCCCCTTGCATAGCGGTGGTTGTGTTTGTCATCCGTATTTCAAGCGATCAACTAACCATGACTTAGATTACCATTTCTGTGTAAGGACCACGAAGTTCATATGCATATGCTTATAAAAAATATTGGATGTTTTTGCAAACAAAATAAAAAATAAAAGAAAAGAAAAGCATACGTATACTTGAAAGAAGATATTCTATTGATTTTGAGAAATTATCCTGTGAAAAAGGCATTTACAATTGGAAGTAAGTTTACAAAATCAGAGCAAACAAGTGTTTACAAATGGCAATGTAAAATGTGATCATCCATCGAGTCCCGACTCTGTTATGACTCTTATGACTCTCATCTTCCTGCTTTCAGACAGATCATTCTTAGATTAGCTTTGAGCTTATGCCATGTGACGGAATGAAGGAAAGAAACAAAGGATCCCATGCTGAGTGTAGTCATCTGCTTTAAGTCCCTAACTTTTGCCTGAATCGCCCTTTCAGGTTTTCGATTCACCAGGACACCCTCTTTTTGCCTAAACCGCCCTTTCGGGTTTTCAGTTTAGCGAGCTCTCATTATTTTTTATGCAAAGTATTTTTTAACTACGTCAGCATTCATAGGGAGAGGGAAGTACTCTCCATCCATAGTCGTGAGCATCATCGCCCCTCTAGAGAAAACTTTTCTTACCACGAAAGGACCTTCATAAGTTGGAACCCACTTGCCCCTGGGATCTCCCTGGGGAAGAATTATCCTCTTGAGCACAAGGTCACCTGGTTTGTAACACTGAGGCCGTACCCTCTTATCAAAAGTTTTTCTCATCCTTTGCTGATATACCTGACCATGACATACGACCGTCAATCTCTTTTCATCAATAAGTTCCAACTGATCCAGTCGATTATGTACCCATTCACTTTTATCTAGCTCAACATCTCTCATGACCCTAAGAGAAGGAATCTCGACTTCTACCGGCAATACTGCTTCCATGCCGTAAACCAATGAAAATGGGGTTGCCCCAGTCGAAGTACGCACAGTGGTGCGATAACCATGCAAAGAGAAAGGAAACATCTCATGCCAATCCTTATAGGTTACCACCATCTTATGCACAATTTTCTTGATATTTTTATTGGCCGCTTCAAAAACGCCATTCATCTTTGGTCTATATGGGGAAGAGTTATGATGCTTGATCTTGAAAGACTCACAAAGCTCCTTCATCATCTTGTTATTCAAATTGGACCCATTATCGGTAATGATTTTCTCAAGAACTCCGTACCGACATATAATATTGTGCTTAATGAACCGAGTTACCACCTGCTTGGTAACATTGGCATAGAACGCAACTTCGACCCATTTTGTAAAATAATCAATGGCAACCAGAATGAAATGGTTCCCGTTGGACGCAATCGGTTCAATCTTGCCGATCATATCAATTCCCCACATCGCAAACGGCCAAGGGGAAGTCAACACATTCAAAGGTACCGGCGGCACATGCACCTTGTCAGCACAAACTTGACATTTGTGGCAAACTCGTGCATGATTGTAACAGTCAGTCTCCATGGTGGACCAATAATAACCTGCTCGCAAGATCTTTTTAGCCATGGTGTGCCCGTTGGAATGGGTCTCGAAATCACCTTCATGTATCTTCTCAATGATTCTAGCTGCTTCTTTCTTGTCAACACATCTGAGCAGTAAACCATCATGATGCCTTCTATATAACACACTGCCACTGAGAAAGAACTTGGCTGAGAATCTTCTCAAAAACTTCTTATCTGTGACGGATGCCTCTTTCGGGTACTCTTGTGTTTCCAGATATCGCTTAACATCATAAAACCAAGGGTTACCATCTGGCTCCAAACTGGCCTCAAAACAGAAAGCCGGCTCACTCAAACTTCTGATGGTAATGGAAGGTGCCTTATTAGCCCACTTAACCTTGAACATGGAGGACAAAGTTGCCAGTGCATCAGCTAGATTGTTCTCTTCTCTGGGAATGTGTTCAAACGTGATCTCTTCGAAGTACGGAATCAGCTTCATAACATGCTCACGATAGGGAATTAGGTTCTGATGGCGAGTCTCACAATCTCCATTAATCTGGCTGATAACAAGATTGGAATCCCCGTAAACTTTCAAAAATTTGATGCGTAGGTCGATCGCTTCTTCAATGCCATAAATGCAAGCTTCATATTCGGCCATGTTGTTAGTGCAATCGAAACAAATACAAGCCGTGAAAGGAATGTGGTATCCTTAGGAGAAGTGAAAATAGCTCTGACACCGTTGCCCATGGCATTGGAGGCACCATCAAAAACAAGCGTCCAACGTGATCCCGGCTCGGGTCCTTCGTCTGGGTCTGGCATATTACAATCCTGAATATACACAATTTCCTCATCTGGAAAATCAAACTTCATCGGTTCATAATCATTCATGGGCTAATGAGCAAGATGGTTGGCCAGTACACTACCCTTAATCGCCTTTTGAGTAGTGTATTGGATATCATATTTGGTGAGTATCATCTGCCAACGGGCTACCCTGGCTGTAAGAGCTGGTTTCTCAAAAATGTACTTGATTGGATCCATTTTGGATATCAAGTATGTGGTGTGAGTTAACATGTATTGCCTCAAACGTTTGGCGGCCCGGGCAAGCGCACAACAAGTCTTTTCCTGCAATGAGTACCTTGACTCGCACTCCGTAAACTTCTTACTCAAGTAGTAAATAGCCTGTTCCTTCTTCCCTGTCTCGTCGTGCTGACTGAGGACATAACCCATTGAGGTCTCCAACACAGTTAAGTACATGATTAGTGGCCTTCCTTCTACTGGCGGCATGAGTATCAGAGGTTCTTGCAAATACTATTTTATTTTTTCAAAGCCTTCTGACAATCCTCATTCCATTTTGCTGTCTGACTTTTCTTCAATAACTTGAACAAAGGTTCACAGGTGGCTGTGAGATGAGAAATAAATCTGGAAATATAGTTTAACCTTCCTAAGAAGCCACGTATTTCCTTCTCTGTTCTTGGCTCAGACATTTCCTATATCGCTTTGACCTTAGCCGGGTCCACTTCGATACCTTTCTCGCTTACAATAAAACCCAACAGCTTGCCGGATCTCACCCTGAAGGTGCACTTATTCGGATTCAACCTTAGCAAGAACTGCCTCAGTCTCCCGAACAAATTTTCCAAATGAACAAGATGTTCCTCTTCCGTGTCAGACTTAGCAATTATATCGTCTACATATACCTCAATCTCTTTATGAATTAAGTCATGAAAGAGAGTGACCATGGCGCGCTGATATGTTGCCCCGACATTTTTCAAACTAAACGACATCACTTTATAATAGAAGGTTCCCCAAGGCGTGATGAATGTTGTCTTCCCCATATCCTCCAGAGCCATCTTAATTTGATTGTATCCCAAAAAGCCATCCATGAATGAAAACACCTTGGAATGAGCAGTGTTATCAACCAACACATTAATATGTGGAAGAGGGAAATCGTCTTTGGGGCTCGCCCTGTTCAAATCCCTATAATCCATGCACATCCTGACTTTACCATCTTTCTTGGGCACATGCACAATATTTACAATCCATGGCGAATAATTGACGATTTTTAAGAAATTCGCGTCCAATTGCTTCTAGACCTCCTCCTTGATCTTCTTGGACATCTCAGGATGAGTTCTTCGGAGCTTTTTCTTGATAGGAGAACAACCTTCTTTGAGCGGTAGTCGATGCACCACTATGTATGTATCCAACCCAGGCATATCCTCATAAGACCAAGCGAAGATATCAGAATACTTACGGAGTAGCTCAATCAGTCTGACCTTTACACTTTCTTCGAGATCGGCCCCTATCTCGACTTCTCTTCTTACCTCTTCTGTACCAATATTCAACACCTCAATCGAATCTTGATTCGGCTGGATAACTTTCTCTTCTTGTTTCAACAGTCTTGCTAATTCCTCAGGAAGATCACAATCCTCATACGCTTCTTCTTCATCTTGATAAATAGGAGTATCAAAGTCATAATGAGCCATATCAGAGTCGTTATCGATAGAATCAGTGGTGGAAGTGCATCTGCATGAATGACATTTTGGCGTCTTTTAGTGACAGTGTGTGAAAAGAGAAGCATTGCCATTTAAAAATAAAAATAAATGGAACAAAGTTTTGAATGCAAAAACATCCTTTATTTCATGATAAACTGAAAAATAAACATGGTGGCCCTACACAAATGATCCACTACGCCTTGGGCAGAGCGTAGTAATTATGATATGATAATAAAATAAACAAGAAAATTACTCCTCAGCGCTTGAAACTTGGATAACATCGACAGAAGTCCAATTATTGAGTGTCTGGCCTGGAATACTCGGACGAATCCAATCTTCAACATTGTAGGCATCAGCCCTATCGTCGCCAACTGCATTGACGTGCCCTTCCTGAGCACAAGGACGAGAAAATTTCACAGGAGTAGATAAACCAGATGCTCTGGGAGATGCACTCTACTGACCTGGGCTAAAACCAAGACCAAAATTTTCAAACTTTGGAGTAACATCCATAACCTGACCCCAACCTTCAGGGTTACCACCTTCCACTACAGATTTTGCATCTTTGAGAGAAGACATAACAGTTTTCGATTTCCTTTTCTGCCCCGGAGGAGGAAAATTGACAGCATGAACTGTCTCAAATGCCTGAAACGGAGTCTCATGAATCTCGCCTTCAACTTTGACATAACAAAATGACGTCAAATGACTCACAATATACTCTTCTTCGCCGCATACAATTATCACCTTTCCCTCTGCAGGATACTTGAGTTTCTAATGAAGAGTAGAAGTAACTGCTCTTGCTCTATGAATCCATGGCCTCCCCAACAAGCAACAGTATGCTGGTTGTATATCCATCACAAAAAATGTAGCCATGAAGGTGCGAGGACCAACCTTGATTGGCAGCTCCACCTCCCCAAATACCGACCTTCGAGACCCATCAAACGCTTTCACCATCAAATCGCTTGGGCGCAACTCTAGTCCAGAATAATCAATCTTCATTAATGCTGACTTGGGTAATACATTTAAGGACGATCCTGTGTCCACCAAAACCCGGGATAAAGTAGTGCCTCTGCACTCCATTGAAATATACAACGCTTTGTTATGGTCTGGTCCCTCTGGAGGAATATCAAGATCGGTGAAGCCCAAACCATTCCCGGCAGATATATTAGCATATACATTTTCAAATTGATTGATTGTTATCTCATGTGGCACGAACGCATTCTTTAACAACTTCATCAAAGCATTTCTGTGAGGTTCTGAATAAAGCAACAGAGAAAAGATAGACATCTTGGAAGGAGTGTGGCTCAAATGATCAATTATGCTATAATCACTCTTTCTGATAATTCACATCAACTCTTCAACCTCATCGGGAATTGAAGAAGCTTTTGGTATCGGAATTGGTTGAGTCACGTTGAATGGCGTAACCCTCGGATTACCAATCATTACCTATTATTTTCCTTTTTCTCTTGCATAAGCATCAGCCGCATCTTGCACATTGGAAGGACCAAATACTCTCCCGCTTCTAGTCATTCGACCCACACCGGAAAAATTATAGACTTCCTCTTCATTATATTCAACACGTTCTTCCTCAGACAAACGAGTACTTACTTCCTGCTTTACCCTGTAGTAATAGACATCGACACCATAATGCCACGGGACAACCTTCTCACTGGTATACGGAATGGGACCAAGTACCATAATCATCAAAGGAGGTTCCCTAGATGGGGCAAGAATGCATGTAGGGGTGTAAGGAATAGATATCACATCAACATCTTCTTCGGTAACATTGCGGTAGCTCAATTTTCTATCAAATTGCAGGGACCCCCCTTTTATCATCATCTAGATACCTACTTTTAAATCATCACAGCCCTTCAGTTGTTCTCTACACTTGGCACATTCTGAAGTACAACCCGGGAAAATAGAATTGTCAAGCAAATACCTCTTAACAAAGCTCAACGGAGTAGTTACTTGTTCCATATTCATGATTAAATTCAACATTTTACTATTATCATCAATCATGTTAACAACGCCCCATCCATGCCTAGGCATTGGGTTCTGAGTAACATTCGGACCAGTTACCGCAGTGAACTCAATTGCCTTAGAATCCAACAAGTCTTGTACCTTGCACTTCAATTCAAAGCAATTGTCAGTGGAATGAACAACTCCGCCTGAATGGAATTCACATCTTGCGTTAGCATCATAGTTAGGAAGAAGTCTTGCGGGGGGTGGCGGCATATTTCTCAAACCGATCAACTTCAAATCAAGCAAATGGTGGAGTGCTTCAGTAAGAGATACTGGCAAGGGATAGAATTTTCTGGGCTGTCTCTGTTGTTGGTTATTATATTGACGGGGAGCATCTTGCTGTCTTTGTTGCTGAGGCACTGTATTTGGTCTTTGCTGCGGAGGAGCATTAACAGGAATAGAAACAACATTGACTTGTTGGTAATGGTGATCCTCTCTTCGTCCTCTATGAGAGTAGACTGCACTTGTGTCACCTTCCCTTTTCTTATGGTAAGCGTTGAATGGTTTCTTACTTCCCCCTGATGAGCCACTAGAACCTCCAATTTGAATCTTCCCCAATTTCAAGCCTACTTCATTTCTTTCACCAGCCATAACCAAGTCTGCAAATCCTGCTGAAGTACTTCCTATTATGTGTTCATAAAACGGCCCTTGTAGGGTACTCATAAACATATCAATGAGTTCTCTCTCCATGAGTGGAGGTTGAACCCTCGCAGCCAACTCACGCCATTTCTGAGCGTATTCCTTGAAAGATTCTTTCGGTCCTTGTGACATATTCTGTAACTGAGTGCGATTAGGCGCCATATCCATATTGTACTGATAATATTTGACAAAAGCCCGAGCAAGATCATTCCAGCAGCGAATACGAGTTTTTTCCAACTTCATGTACCACTCTAGAGATGCCCCAGATAGGCTATCCTGGAAAAAGTGAATCAAAAGCCCTTGATCCTCAGTATGTACTAACATCTTCCATAAATAAGCAGTTGCATGAGTAATAGGACAGGACGTTCCGTTGTACTTCTAGAATGTTTGAGGCTTGAACTTTGGAGGGACTTTCACCCCAGACACCAACCCAAGATCATTAACATCCATACCAAGGACTCCTTGCCCTACCACAACCTTCATACGCTCTTCTAACAAACGATACTTCATATCCTCAATCTGAACTCCCAGCTCTGAACGCTGTACAAAAAACTGATCTTCATCCTGGTCAAAATCAAAATCCTGATCCTGATAATTCCTTACAACGCCCTGATTAGCTCTCCTGTTCCCCACAAGACGAGGTCCAGGAGACGGGGGAAACTGCCCTACGTTGCGCACAAAAGGGTTTCCCGGCATCACGTGAAAATTTCCAGCAGGTTGATCTTGCACATCCCCCAATCCTACAGAAACGTCCTGATAGAGCCCTTGATTTCCACCATCCCCCGGATGGTGGCGCCGGTTGTTGACAATAGCAGCTAGTTCCTCTTGTCAGCGATTCACATTGGTGATGACCTCCATGAACTGAGTCATCTGAGTATCCATTTGGGCCCTTATTTCAGCGAGTTCATCTTGAACTTGTTCCATCTGTCTTGGCAAGTTGTTTCTGGTGGAATACCGATGAGTAGTCGTCTTGAATTCTGAATAAGAAAAGCAGCAGAATAAGAAAACCGTCTTGAGATAACCTGTAATGTTATGAAATGCATGATGTGCATGATATGTTTGTCATTTCTAGGTATCCAAGAGTCCTTTTATTCATCAATCACGGTGTGCAACCATATAATCCAAAGAGAAAAGATAATAGGATGAACACTTCAGATTATTTACAAACAAAAGAAACGATGTCCAAGTGACTTTGGTCAGTTAAGGGTAAAATGATAAACAACTAAATACATGCCTTAACAAATAAAGAAAAAATAACTGAATAGTAACAACAAACAATTGGTCCCTTCCAACAATTCTGGGGGTGACCAAACATACTAAAAGTAAATAACAAAACTAAATCTCCGGAACTAAACCTGCTTCAAGATGTTGACAGTACTCTTCAAGTCTGGCTTTCTCCTTCAAAAGTTGAGATGCGACTATCTGCAATCGATCTTCTGCAAAACGCTTCTGGGCCACTTCCCTCTCGAGCTGAGCATCTTTGTCTTTGAGCTGCTTCTCCAAGTTTTGAATCTTCTTCCGGTAGCTATTTTCAGATACCTGAAGCTTTCGACACTCTTGCTGAGTCTTACTCAATTCTTCTTCCATTTCAGCATGAGATCTCTTCCTAAAATTGGTTGCATCAGAAGTTTCCCCTTGAGTTTCTCTGAGTTTGCGAACTAAGTTGGCATTTTCTTGATCTGCCCAATAAAGTTTCATCCCCGCCTCACGTTCTTTTGCACGAAGCTGAATGTTCTCAACATGAATCTGGGTGAACATCTCGGTAGGCACTGTGTTACTTGAAACAGAAGGAGGTTGCTCGTATAGAGGAGCCGACCTTGCAAATGGTAACCTCAGGATCTTAACCCTGGCTTTAACCCATTCTAGGTAAGGAACCCTAGCAATAGGAACCTTCTTGCCCAAAGTAGTTCTATCCTTCTTGTGAATTCCCTTCCAAGAACTTGTCACTCTTTTCAACATCTCAGGATCACTTCCTCTAGTGAAATACACTGATTCAGACACCTCCTCAACCTTTGGCGGTCCATCCATTGCATATCCCAATTGACGATAAGCAAGCACGAGATTATAGTTGATACATCCCTTAGTTCCTATGAGGGGAACATTATGGAAATCTCTGCAGCTAGTGATAATACTTCGTACCTCCCCCATGTCATATTTCCACCGGATATCAAATGAAGTGAGGTTGACAAGTCTTGATGACCATCAAAGAGAATGCCTGGTATCCATGAAAGGGCCACTTACTGGTAAATGCAACTTAAGCCATTGATACAATATCGAGTGGCATAAACTTACATTACCCCCTTTCCATGCCTGGAATGAATGGTGTAAAGAGTGTCTTCCAAGAGTGTCGGTATCAGGTTCTTGTTTTTAAAAACACAAATAGCCGCCAAATCCACAAAATGTCTCTTGCGAGGGAAGAGGACGATCCCGTATATCATGAGAGCAAACAGAGAGCTGAAGTCATTCCAATCACCTTTCTCTGCCCAGTCTTCAGCTTTCTTCACTAAGAAATCCAAATAAAACCCTGTAGTACCCTCTCTTGACTTCCAATTGTCTTTCACCTCTTCCCAACTCAAATGAAGAATCTCAGCAATAACTTCGAACTTTGACTTCTCCGGTACTTGGACAAAAGGGATTTCATCGGACAACTTGACATTAAGCAGGTACGCGTACTCTTCTAGTGTGGGAACCAGTTGATAATCTTGAAAAGTAAAACACTGCAATTCCTTGTCATAGAACTGGAGGAGAGTAATCAAAGCCATCGGGTCAACTGGGGTATTAATGGCTAGTAGCAAGTTGCCATAATTTTTGTTGAAATTACTCAGAACACCACCCTTCAGATAAGAACTCAACCTCTTCAATTCGGACACATCAATAGTAGGAATCTGATAAGAGAAAGTATGCATGGTAAGCTCTTTAACATGAACTGCATCACACTCAACTGGGGGGAAACCAGCCATTTCTGATGGAAAGAAGACTCTTGAATGTCCCTGGAAAATGACATGTGCATGTTAGTTATTTTTTCATCATTTTTTTAGAAATAAATATGCTATGATGCAATATGACAGGATCAAAGTTTCACACTGGATCACGGCTAGACCATTACGGAACAACAACACTCAAGATCACAAGAGAATCTTAAGGTTTCAAAACTATCATGGGAACCTGAGTCACCTTCGCAACACAAAGTCACCAACAGTACCTGTACCTATAACAAAATTTTTCCCGCCCCTCTCACGGGTGTAGTCTAGGTCAAGATAAAAAAGCCAAATCAGAGTACGAGAGCTCGAATGTCGATAACACCTATCCGAACTACCTCCGAAGTCATGGGTCTCATGGTCAGGTCTACAAAGCATCCGACTCATAGCTGCCATTGCCACTCTATTCCTAGTTCCTATGGAATTCACTCATAGCCTAGGTACGAGGCCTTTTACCTCATGGAACAACCCACCCGCCAAGAAAATCCAGAAACCAAACAGTCCAGCCAAATCTAGTATGTAGAAAGTAAAGCGCACATAGGATGCAATGCAAATAGATAATCATGCAAAGCGGTAGAATAAACACCCAAAAAATAAAAACAAATAAGAGCTAGGATCGACTCCGGGATGGACCAGCAAAAGGTCAATCTGTCCCCAGTGAAGTCGCCAGCTGAAACTACGCGGCTGAAACCTGTCATCTGGATGTTAATGAAACGTCAATGAAGTCTCCACCGAACGTCTTTTATCCTGCCGAAAGGGAAAGGTAAACATCGAGAAAACCTAAAGAAGGAGAAATCACGGTCTTTCGACCGAGAGATCGGGTAAGGGAGTCTGTCACACGAGGGGAAGGTATTAGCACCCCACACGCCCGTAGTACTCTACGGTACATACTCTTGTTGTCTAATATAATGAGTGTGGTCAAATCCTATGTCTATGGCTTAAAACTGAAAAGGGAATGCATGGCATAGAAAAAGGAAACAATGTAGGGAAAATAAAAGTTGTGCTCGGTTGGGCCCTACCCCAATGCCTACGTATCCCTTTTAAGGAATCAGAGCAGCCGTAGTTCGGCTTATATACATTTTGGTTGGTCTGTGTTCTTTTAGTTAAAACAAACAAAGATAGTCAAGATGGAAAAACATCAAATAACACAACAAACAAATGAGATGATAAAACATCGGCTAAATAATAACAACGTAACATGTCAAATATGGCGAAACATCAAATGATAAAACAATCACACCTAACAATGATATTGAGAATCGAAGTAGGATAACAAACATGTGCGATGGTGAAACATCGGTTTCAAGATAACAAGATATCATGGCAAAGATGGCGAAACATCAATAAAACGGATGGCAAAACATCACACCTAACAATGATATTAAGAATCAAAGTAGGATAACAAACATGTGCGATGGCGAAACATCGGCTTCAAGATAACAAGATATCATGGCAAAGATGGCGAAACATCAATAAAACGGATGGCAAAACATCACACCTAACAATGATATTAAGAATCAAAGTAGGATAACAAACATGTGCAATGGCGAAACATCGGCTTCAAGATAACAAGATATCATGGCAAAGATGGCGAAACATCAATAAAACGGGTGGCAAAATATCACACCTAACAATGATATTGAGAATCAAAGTAGGATAACAAACATGTGCGATGGCGAAACATCAGCTTCAAGATAACAAGATATCATGGAAAAGATGGCGAAACATCAATAAAATGGATGACAAAACATCACACCTAACAATGATATTGAGAATCAAAGTAGGATAACAAACATGTACGATGGCGAAACATCAGCTTCAAGATAACACAGACAAAGTAAGATTGGTTTGTATCTTTTATTTTGAAGAAGAGTTTGGGTTCATTAGAAATGTCTTATGATTTGCCAAGAAAACAGTTTTTGTTTTAAGATGCAAAATGCAAAGAAAGGGAAAACAACTAAGGGAAACTAACCTAGTGCTATCCCTAGTGTTATCATACAATGGTTGACCCTAAGGTTAAGGATAAAGGAAAGTCCTATCCTATGTTAGTATACATGGATTCCTACCTTAATTAGCATGTCAAAGAAAGCTTAACAAAACTATCCTATAGGGAACATGCAATGAGTGCGAAGTCGTGATCTCAATGTCTAAATTGAGTGACTCATCGATCAATAATTAAAGATGTAAAGCAATAAACATCCTATAGGGAACATGCAATGAGAGCGAAGTTGTGATCTCAATTTCTAAATTGAGTGACTCATCGATCAACAAGTCCCAGGGGTAATGCATGGCATTCACAGTCACATGTATATATCCTGCATAAACCATCAAACGTGCCAAACACAAAACAATGTCAGTATAATAGATTGTGTTTCAAAAATAAAGTGCAACACAGAAAAGTCCCAAGCCAAAAGTGGCAACTTTCTCATAGTACCTCGCACATTCAACAACTAAGTTAGTTATTCCATAAGGTGAAAAAGTGAGAACAAACATGATGGCTTTAGACATGATAAACAAGAAGAAACAAGCATATGCACAGATTAGGTCAAGAAAAGCAGGGGAATGTTACGCCTTTCTATCACCATGTTGAATTGACAATTGAATGTCAATCAAGAATCATAAGAGCTTGAGAATAAATGAACAAAGACCATGAAAGTCAGTAGCAAACATATTTCAATCATGCACAATTGATTCAAACATAACTTCATGAATACAAAAGAAGATGAAACCTACATAAGGCATTAGATGGTTCAAAATATTCAAACATGGATCTTATAAGTGAAATGGCTTGAGCCAAAATGGACAAGTCAGAACCAACATGATCATTAGATTCCCAATTATATTCCTCACTCAAGTTCATTGGCCATCAAACAAATTGCAACAAAACATGCAAACATAATTGGTACCTTCACTTCAAAATTATACCAAAAATAGAAACAAGGATCCATAATTCAAACCAAAAATATCTTAACATCTTGGAAGTGTTTAGAAGTCAGAATGCAAGCCCTAAGTTCATGAATGATTAGGGAGGAGGCCAAATGAAGTGCAAAGTTTAAGACTAGTTGGCAAAACCACCAAACTAGATAAATTTTCAAAATTATTTGTGGAAAAATGTCAAACCAAGTCAAATAATTCAAGAAAAATGGTTTTTAAATTCCCAACACATTCATGAACCATAATTAAGACCTGCATTCCAAGAAAATCTAGGGCATAGTGATTTTGAAAATAAAACTTGCACCATAAGCAACAAAACCCTAATTTTTTTTTGACTTTTTATCTCAAATATTGATTAAATGAGATCAAAATTCAAACAAAATGAGTCAAGATCATACAAATCATCAAGGAACCCTAAATGTCAGAATATACATTTTTTTTATATTTTTTTTGAATTAGGAAAAGTCAAGAAAGAAATTAATATTCAAACAATTATGTAATTAACAAATATTCACATTTCAAAATGATATTTACATCAAAAAGTCAGAAAAATGGCCAAGCAAAATTATATTCAAATATTAGGGCTAAAAACACACATACTTGAATTTTTGTGAATTTTTTGGATAAAAGGAAAGTAAAAAACAAAAGAAACAAACAATTAATAATAAAAATTATTATTTAAAGGCAAGAAAATGCAAACCATTACCAAAAATCACAAAAAAAGCAAAACAAAAATATGATTAGATTCTATGATTAAAAACAAAATTACATGATTTTTTTGGAATTTTTGAATTAATAGAAGTATTAAAAATAAAAAAAAACAAACAAATATTACAGATAACTTTTTGAAATTAAATTTTTAATCAAAAATAAGAAAAATGATAAACCAAAGTCATAATAAATTTTCACAATATTTTGTGGTTCTCAAATAATTTTTGTGGATTTTTTAGATCAGTAGAACTATTAAAATAAAAATAAACTTTGAACAATTAATTAATTAAACCTATGCATTTTTTAAACCAATCAGAATATTTTAAAAAAAAATCCAAAACAATGTGACAAATACTAGAAAATAAGATTGACCTATGGTAATTTTTTTGGAATTTTTGAATGTGTTTTGATCAGAAAACAAAATTAAACAAAATGTCAAATAAAACAAAAATTCAAATAAACCAAAGAATTCAAACAGACCAATCATGATGTGCCACCACATCATCTTCAACCTCCGGATGATCCAAAAACGCGCGTATCTTCTCTGGCTTAGGGCTTACTTTCAGATCAACACAACATGCTCAATTTCGCATCATTTTTCATGAAATCAAAAGCAAATCAAAGTTAGCATTTCATACTACAAATTATAATTGGAATCAAAACGAATCATCAACCACACTGTCTACAATCAAGCCATGAACATGAACAAAATCACTCTGAATCACGAGTTTCAGAACATCCAATCATACATAATTCATCAAATTAAACGCTATAAAGCTTCAGAATCATTCCATAGACTTCAAACAACATGATTATGAACTTAAATCACACGAGGCATGGCTAGAAATCAGAATTCAAAGATGAGAATTCAAACCTTTGAGAAAAAATGGATCTACTGTCTCCTTCACTCCAATTGCAATCCAAGCCTCGATCTACATTCCTTATCACTTGAAGAAGAGAATGCAATAAGAATTGGCCAAAACGCGCAAGGGAAATGGAAGAATCGAAGAAAAATGCAGAGCAACAACTATGGAGTTTCTGACTTTGATTGATGAAATGAAGCACGAATCCTTTGCACTGAGGCTTGCTTCTCAATATATAGAGCATCAGGAGGGGGGTAGGATAGGCTTTTCGCGCTGATAGCTCTTGGAATCAAAGAAATCTTCTTTTGGCCAAAATTAAGTATGCACATGCAGCCTTAAAATCCCTCGTGCGTTGGCTTGCTTTTTGCGTGCATTTTAATCCATTTGTTCCCAAGAAGAGATTAGCAACAAGATTAGGACTTAAATCCTTGCATTAAGCTAGTGTTGGTGATTACGCAACTTCATGCCATTTTTTGCAAAACCACGATTTCCCTTCTCATTTGCCCATGTGCAGCTCAAACTTTGGCATGATGGGCCTTGGTGCATTTCATGTTGGTCATGGGCCAAGTTTGAAGTGAAACAAAAGGCCACAAATCAAGTTATCAACAAATTGCAATTTGCATGACATGCATGATTTTAATGAAAAGTCTCAAAACTCAAAAGTCCACAACTTGCTCATACTTTTGAATTTTGGCACAAATGAGAATAATTTGAAAAGATCTTGAAAAGATATACAATCCCCTAGTTTATAGTTTTTGAAAATTAATCCATTAAGGTTCTCGAAATTTATCTTGAAATTCACTAATTTTGAAAAATGACCTATAATTTTGTAACTTCAAAAGACCATAACTCTTGATTCCTTATCAATATGGACATGAGACCAAAAGGGCATGAAATATCATCCTCTTAGCTTTCCAAGAATATTTCATTTACATCTTCTTAATCAAGGATGAATAAAATATGAATTATTGAAATTAAGTCCTTATTTAGTAACTTTTAGGGTTTCTTCAAGAATAAGTTTCAACCCAAACTTCAATCTCTTTGATCCAATGACCAAGATAGACTTGGAATATGAAAAGTACATCCTTGAATTGATGGTTGGCCAAAAATTCACTTGGTCAACTTTGACTTTGACTGATTTTGACCAAAATGACCATTTTGCCCATATGAATTAATTGATCCACTTCCCTTCAAAATTGGTGATTAAAAATTCAAACATATGATCTTCCAAACATATAAAGGCCATGTGAAAAGTTTCACTTCAAAATGCTCAAGAAAACCTGATGAAAACCAAAACCCTAATTTTGGTCAACACACTAGAAGACTGATGAATCATCTTCAAAACTTCAAATCCTCTGAGCATCTTGACCAATTCCTTATACAAAGGCCTTTCAAATACTAATGAGATATTGTAGCTCCAAAAATCAAGATTTGTACATTGATAAACACCATTTCTCAAGCAAACCCTAATTTTACTGGTGAATCTAAAGAGTGATTCTCCTTGTGGCCAAACACAAACTTCAATCCTCTGATGATCCAAAGAGATGGGTAAAAACATCTTGAGATATGCCATAACCTTTGAGCTCAAAAGATCTAGAGATTTGGATGGTAAGATATTTCTTGGGCAACTTGTCAATGCAAATAACCTTCAAAGCTTGAGGAAGACTGATAACCAAAGTGCTTTGATCCCATCACAATGTATGAATGCAATGCAATATAATATTCATGATGAAACATAAGCCAAAATCAAGAGGGTAAATTTTGGGGTGCAACAGCTGCCCTTATTCAAATATTTTCAATACGATAAGTGAGAAAAGTGACAACTTTCGAGCGTACAAGGTTGAAGATGTTTGAATATGAAAGAACCCGAAAATTTACACTCTTGAAGAAGAAAGAAACAGAAATAGGAAACCCCCAAGACAAGCGTCAGAATGAAGCTGTAACGCAGGTCGAAATAGAACGAAAACAAAAGAAGAGTAGACGCAACTAAACTTCCGGAAAAATGTGCCAGGGCAAAACTGGGCTTCAAAAAAGGGTGAGATAAAACTCAAGTCACAGAGTATAGGCGAAACTAAGCTCTGGAACAGAAAACGTACGCGAGTAAGGAGACGAAACTTTGAGCTCGACCCAAAGCAAAGTGACTAGAGTGTGTGATTCTAGGAGTACTTGCTAATCTCAACTAAGGTAGACAGTATGAAGGAACTAAAAGAATCTCAGAAATGAGGAACAAAAGCGAGACGAAACTCGACTCAAAGACTAGTTAGACGAAACTAAACTAGATGAGTACCAGGACGAAACTGGATTTCACGCACAGGTAACGAGGCGAAACTCGACCCAAAGAGAAGTGATGAGAGTGCATGTTTCTCAGAGTACCTGCTGGTCTTAGATCAATGGATAAACAGTGACGAAAACTGACAAAAGAATCCAAGGAACAAAAGAGACTGATCTCAAACCTGGGACGCAGTACGAACACTGCACTTGGTAAACAAACACCATTAAAGGGTCCAAGGTATGAAAGCAAAAACGAGACAAAACTCGACTCGATAACTAGTTAGGCGAAACTAAACTAGATGAGTACTAGGACAAAACTGGATTTCATGCACAGGCGGTGAGGCGAAAACTCGACCCAAAGCAAGGAGATTAGGGCGTACGCCTAAAAACTCGCTGAAAGTGAATATCAGGACGAAACTGGTATTCGAAAGGTGCATCAATAGACATTGGAATGAACCGGGTAGGGTAGTAAAGACTAAACCCGAGAAAACCGCGTCAGGGCGAAACTGATCTACAGTCAAGAGTAGACACTCAAACAAAAGATGATTGACGTCAGAAGGATATTGGTATGGGGTGAATAAAACCGAGATAACGAAGACGAGGACCTCGCTGGGGATTTAATCCGAAGTATTAGCAAAACCCTGGGGATGACGGAAATAATATGGGCTTATGTTCCGATGCATGTTTGAAAAAAAAAATTTATAGCGCAATGCTCCATATAATGGAAATGCTACGCGTTTTGGTAGATGCAATGTAATGATGCATGTTTAAAAGTTTCATTGGGGAATGGCCAATTGAGAAACCAAAAAAAACCAAGCAGTCAGAATCTGACACGACTTTGCAAAAATAAATTGCAAAATCCCGAAGAAAGGAGGAAATATGGGAATTTACTAGGGAAGGAACCTCAAAGAGAAGAAGCTTCACGGAGAATAACAAACGGGCAACAAACATTGAGAGGAGCTGCAAAAATAAATTACAATCTCCTAGAGAAAAACAGGTTGACACTGCAGCTACTGGAAAGGGACGAAAACCTTTGTTGGGGGAACAAAGCCTTGCCGAAGAGATGGGACCTCACCGGGGAGATAGAACTCTGTTGAGGATTATCTTGCTGGAGAGATATTCTATTTGAACGCAACCAAAGGATGGATCCTACAGATAGTCACACGGTATCAAAACTTTACTGGGAAATAAGAAAAGATCCTTAACATAAAGATGCCCCGGTCAACAAATTGGCTGGGAAATGAGAGGTCAAAGCGAGGGATCTCTATTGACACTCTCAAAGGGGAGTTGAAAATTCTTCAGAATGTAGGTTTATGCTTAACGATTCCATTGGGAATAGGCGACATATCCAAACTTGAAGTCTTGGAACAAGGCTTCTGAAAGAAAATCCCTGGAGCCACAAAACTTTGCTACGGAAACGAAACTTCACCGGGGAAACGAAAATTCACTGGGGAAATGAAACATCACAGGGGGTCAGCAGAGTCCTAATCAAACACGGGCTCTATCAAATCAGAAGAAAGCCAAACATTCCTTTCTTGACCATCATTAAGCTCGTTACAAGTGTTCATCGTGTAAACTCTTTTGATGTCAAACAACTATTTTGCATACAGAAAAATGTTTATTGAGAATGATAGACCTGATGCGGTGATTATTTAAACCTTGAAGAACTTAACAAAGTGTCACATATCTGTTGTGAATGAATCACTGGCTAGAGTGCAAAGATGTTTTAAAAACTTTTCTTTCCCTTTTTGAAAAACGAGTCAAAACGTGGGTGATAAGATACCAACACGGATATGCAACACATATTTGGGAGTTTAGGAAATGTTATCCCGTTGTCGTATGCTTTCGAGTCAAACCCTTGTTTCAGTTAGGACTTTTAAAAGTTGTAACATGGCCTGGTTCGAGGTTATTTTGAAAAAAAGTTTTTCAAGGCTCAAGTTATTTGGTGACCACCCCTTCGTGATATTCTCCCGTCCTAAGTTTAGTTGACTTATCACAAGCATTAATTTTCCAGAGGATTTATAATGGTTGAGTGATCATGACAAATCCTCCGACCTGATCGTCACTTAACTTCTGCTGCTTCGGTATTTTGTTTTTTTTTTGACATTATTGTTCCTCTTCTTTTGGTGAAAATTTTATGGGATAATCTCTCCCTCTTTTTGCTTTTCTCTTCCCTAACTTTTTGCTGGACAACATCTTTTGAATTTCCATTTTGGGAGTCCAGCAGGATGCCCTAACTTTTGTCTAAGCGACTTGTTTTCAAGTTTAGACTTAGCGGGGCCTTTTGTTTCTTTCTTATTCATACTTTACATTTTGAACAAGTCAATGTGAATTTAGATCTTTGAACTCTCTCTCTCTCTCTCTCTATCTCTCTCTCTCTCTTTTTGAAAACAAATGCCTCATTCCTTGATCAGCGATGGATAGCCTTTATTCGTAAGAGGTTTCAAATCCAAATGAAGGATCTACCTAAACTTACATTCGAAGAAGGCTTTTGCTCAAAACGAAAGATGTAATCCAAGTGGCATGAGGCCCTTGCTCAACTGAAGTTAGCATGCAGGCACACAGAAGGTGAGTGCCCAAATGAAGACTTGCATGCAAGCACTTGTGTTCTAAATGAAGACTTAGCCTTGCAGGGGGTATATGTGACCAGACGAAAGAACGTACGTGGGGCCCCCAAAATGCCCAGATTCGAAAGAGGTTTCAAATCCAAACGAAGGATGTACCTAAACTTGCATTTGAAGGAGGCTTTTGCTCAAAACGAAAGATGTACTCCAAGTGGAATGAGGCCCTTGCTCAACTGAAGTTAGCATGCAGGCACACAAAAGGTGAGTGCCCAAACGAAGACTTGCATGTAAGCACTTGTGTTCTAAATGAAGACTTAGCCTTACAGGGGGTATATGTGGCCAGCAGGTCATGACCTTCGATTGCAAGCATGCAGGCAACATACTTGTCCAATTGAAAGGCTTGCCCTGCATGGGGCACTTGTGGCAGCAAAAATTGGTTTTCAAAGCAAGCATGCAGGCAGGAAAAGACAAAAACGAAACCTGCAATAAGAAGTCACATGCTCAGGCGAAAGAGGCACGCTAGAAGCCATTTTGAGCAATCGAAGGAGGCTGAGAGGAAATCGAAGAGTGCCAAATCTAAGGAGACTTATTTTTCTCCAAATTTGTCAAAATGTTATTTTTATCTATTTTCTCCCTTTTTGACAGTTTCCTTTTAATTTTGGTACTGGAAAATCCCAATGCACTTGTGAAAACTTAAATCCTGAGAATCTTTGTGAGAAAAGTCTTGAGAATCGAGAGGGAAAATTTTGGGGTACAACAACTTCCCTTGTTAAATCTTCTTACACCTGAAGAGTTAGATGGGCAAATTTGCCATTCGTGACTTGAAGGTGGAAGATGATTGAACACTAGAGTGCCCAGAAATTTGCACTCGATGATGTGGTGGTTGATCATGTAGGGAATGGGCTTAAAGATGCCATTTGGTAAGATGATAGAGATTTATCTGAGATGGGCTTATAGATGCCATCCAAAGGTGATTGGTGACAGAAATTAGACTAAGTCTAAACTTGACTTCAACCGGAAAAGAATCAGAATAAATCTTGGAGCAAATTATCTGAACCAGAGGAAAGATATCTGTGGGAAAGAATCAGAATAAACCGTTGAGGGATTTAAACTGAACCAGCAGTGGTCTGGAGAAGAATCAGAATAAATATTAGAGCGACTTATCTGAACCAGAGAAAATGTCTACCGGAAAGAATCAGGATAAACCGTTGAGAGATTTAAACTGAACTAGTAGAGGTCTTGAATTTTCTTTAACTGGAAAGAATCAGAATAAATCTTGGACCGATTTATCTGAACCAGAGAAAGTGTCTACCAGAAAGAATTAGGATAAACCATTAAGAGATTTAAACTGAACTAGCAGAGGTCTGGAAAGAATCATAATAAATCTTGGAGCGATTTATCTAAACCAGAGAAAATGTCTACCGGAAAGAATCAGGATAAACCATTGAGAGATTTAAACTGAACCAGCAGAGGTCTTGAATTTTCTTTAACTCGAAAGAATCAGAATAAGTCTTGGAGCGATCTATCTGAACCATGGAAAGTGTCTACCAGAAAGAATCAGGATAAACCGGTGAGAGATTTAAACTGAACCGGCAGAGGTCTGGAAAGAATCAGAATAAATCTCGGATCGATTTATCTGAACCAAAGAAAATGTCTACCAGAAAGAATCAGGATAAATCGTTCAGAGATTTAAACTGAACCAACAGAGGTCTTAAATTTTCTTTAACTGGAAAGAATCAAAATAAATCTTGGAGCAATTTATTTGAACGAGAGAAAATGTCTACCAGAAAGAATCAGGATAAACCGCTGAGAGATTTAAAATGAACCAGCAGAGGTCTTGAATTTTCTTTAACTGGAAAGAATCAGAATAAATCTTGGAGCGATTTATCTGAACCAGAGAAAGTGTCTACCGAAAAGAATCAAGATAAACCGTTGAGAGATTTAAACTGAACCAACAGAGGTCTGGAAAGAATTAGAATAAATCTTGGAGCGATTTATCTGAACCATACAAAATGTCTACCGGAAAGAATCAGGATAAACCGTTGAGAGATTTAAACTGAACCAGTAGAGGTCTTGAATTTTCTTTAACTGGAAAGAATCAGAATAAATCTTGGAGCGATTTATATGAACTAGAGAAAATGTCTACCAGAAAGAATCGGCAGAGGTCTTGAATTTTGTTTAACTGGAAAGAATCAGAATAAATCTTGGAGCGATTTATCTGAACCAAAGAAAGTGTCTACTGGAAAGAATCAGGATAAACTGTTGAGAGATTTAAACTGAACCAACAGAGGTCTGGAAAGAATCAGAATAAATCTTGGAGCAATTTATCTGAACCACAGAAAATGTCTACCGGAAAGAATCAAAATAAATTGTTGAGAGATTTAAACTGAACTAGTAGAGATCTTTTTTGATAATGATGTGTGATGAAGGAATCTGAGACGATTGCTACTCCAAAAAAGATGATGAAGGAATCTTAGACGATTACTACCTCAACAGGATGATAAAGGAATCTTGGAAGATTGCTACTCCAAAAAGATGATGAAGGAATCTTGGATGATTACTACTCCAAAAAGATGATGAAGAAATCTTGGGTGATTACTACCTCGGCAGGATGATGAAGGAATCTTGGACGATTACTACCTCAGCAGAACGATGAAGGAATCTGAGACGATTGCTAATCCAAAAAGACGATGAAGGAATCTTGGATGATTACTACTCCAAAAATATGATGAAGGAATCTTGGACGATTACTACCTCAGCAGGATGATGAAGGAATCTTGGACGATTACTACCACAGCAGGACGATGAAGGAATCTGAGACGATTGCTAATCTAAAAAGATGATGAAGGAATCTTGGACGATTGCTACTCCAGAAAGATGATGAAGGAATCTTGGACAATTGCTACTCCAAAAAGATGATGATCTTTATCTATTGACCTTTTCCTGAAAAGGTAAAGAGTTAGTTGTATGCAATGTCATGATGTATGCATTGCGTAATGATGTTCTCAAAAATAAATGAGATTGTGTCGTATGCACTTATCATGTATGTAAATAGGATGTATGAAATGTGAAACGTTTATGAATGTATTTTTGTCTGTGAAAATAAATCCTTGACAAATGCTGGGGAGTCATTAAATCCCTGCCTGTTGTTGAAGAGTAGGTGTGTCTCCAATCTTTGCTTAGAATGTTTCAACTGAGGATTCTTGTTTTTTTGTTTGAGGAGAACCCCGCTGGGGAATATTGACTTTGTTTGAGAATACTCTGTTGGAGAGTGTTGATTTCTGCTTGGGGAAAAGAGTTCAGGAGTCTCGGTTGTTCGTTGCTCTACTAGGGAATTATCTCTTAAAAGTTAGCTATTATCTGGTCGGGTCAAGGTTTCAAAAACTCAAACTGTTATCTGGTCGGGTCCGGGATTCACAATGAATTGATTGAAGAGATAAAGTTGAATTGATATCTGGTCGGGTCCAGGCTTCATAATAACTTGAGAATTTAACTATTATCTGGTCGGGTCCAGGCTTCATAGTAACTGAAAATTTAACTATTATCTGGTCGGGTCCAGGCTTCATAGTAATTGAAAATTATACTATTATCTGGTCGGGTCCAGGCTTCACGATAACTTACTGAATTTGATTATTAATCGGTCGGATTCCAGGCTTCATAACAAATTCTTGAAAGGATGAAGTTGAACTGATATCTGGTCGGGTCCATGCTTCACAGTAACTTGCTGGGGATTGTAGAGTAATCTACTGGGGAGGAGGAGTTGTGGTCCTTTGATTTGTAGTAGTCAGAGAGGCAAAATCAAGCTGGGGAATCCTGCTGTTCATTGGGGAAATAAACCCTGTTTATTAGTCTATTGGAGAGGTGGCGACTTCACTGAAGAAAATCCTCGAGGATTCTTGAGGTCGACTCAGCTGGTGAGAAGTTTTCAGAGATTGAAACTCTGGCGGGGAGTCATCCTATGAGAAGGATTTTGGGGAGTTTTGTCACTGCCCCTAGTAGCAAGTGTTTGTGGCACTGCCAGGAACTAATTGGTTATACGTAACCCTTTGTTGGGATTTGCATTCAATTCCCCACGTGATTTATATGGAGACATGCCCTTGGTATATCAGCATTTCTTGAGATATTTCTTGGAATCTTGACTGGACTGCCCCAGATGTGATGGATAGTGACATGTCATTCCCCCTTATTGATAGGAGATTTGTCATTAGAAGTGTCATCCTACTTGAAGTGATTTTGTTCACCGAGAGAGCTTTCGTTCATCGTATATTCATTGTGTGAATTTCTCTGCTATCAAACAAATAGCCATATGCAAACAACGATATTCAAATAATGCAAAGTTTATGCTTGTCTTGAAGTTTTAAAAATGCGTTTTAGCAAGTAAAGAAATTTTGTAAGAAAGTTCAAACTCAGGATTTAGAGTAAAGCCTTACAGGAGTCAAGATACCTTTTGTAACAGTATACTTTCGAACTAACCCATGCTTCAATTAGGACTTTTGAAGGGTTGTAACGTGGCTTGGTTCACGGTTTAAGAAACAAAGGATAAAGGCTCAAAGAGTATTTGTACCCGCCCATTCTTTGTGGTGTTCTTCAGTCCTAAACTCAGTCAATTGTATGTTTGAACTCCAATTGAGTCTAGAATGACGTTTTGGTGATGGTTCAGACAAGTTTAGTTTATCAGAAGGCAATCATTTTTTGCAACATTTTTCATGTTGTTAAGGATTTGTAGTGACCTCTTTTTGATTTTTATCCCTAATTTTGCCTGACTGTTCTTGTTTTAAGATTACGGTCAGCGGGATTCCCCAGTTTTCTTATGTCTCCTTTGTAGGTTTTGACTTAGTGGGCTTTTCTCTTGAGAGATAATGACTGCCTATTCGGTAGGGAACCATCACCGTCTTTTGATTCTGGAGGAATGTTTTTGAGGTCATTCGTTGTATTATGAAATGAAAGTTTGCGACTGAATGCACATTTGAATTAACTGAGATACTACCCTGCCCCAGGTTTTGATTAAAGGTTTCAATTTGCATAAAAAAAAGAAAAATTCTACTTCCTTGGCTCAAAGGGGTTGACTAGGGATTATCTTCCTTATAACTCCAGTGTTTAGGATTTGAAAGAACGCATGTCCATCGTCAATAAGGTCTGTTCAAAAGCATACTGTATGAGATTATGGCATTGTTTTCGTCATCCTCCCTCTAAAGGCTTGTAACTTTTAGCAAGAGTTAAGTGTCACAAGGAGAGTAAAAAGCATAGTTTAAATGTAATGAAAACGAATGGATCAATTCAAGACAAACATATGCAATGCATTAATGAAACAAAGTTTGACATTAATAGATAAGTGTTTGAACAACAAAAGAGATTACAATTTGAAAATTCAAAATGAACGAGGCACTCTTAATGATTCGGCATAGGAGCAGTGATCACGTTTGGAGTCTCCGGAGGGTCAAACTCAATCTCCTTGGAGTCAATCCAATTATGAATCTTGTACTTCAACACCCAACAATCGTTAGTATCATGCTCGAGATAGCCTGAATGATAATCACACGTTGCACTAGGATTGTAGTTAGGAGAAGAAGTTTTGGGATTTGGATGAGGTCCTATCAACGTAATCAGGTTCGTCCTCAACAAGTGTTTTAGCGCTTGAGACAGCGGCATGTTGATGTTGGTAAACTGTCTTTTGGGATCGTTTGGCCTTCATTGATTTCCCATTTGCTGTTGCCGGTGCAACGTAGAACTGGAGATCAAGACTGCCCCCACATGTTGGTCATGATGACTCTTTTGACCATACACAACATTTGACTCTTTCTTCCCATTGTATGGCTTTTTGTGAGCATCGGAGGGTGTAGCCTCTTGAATCTTTCCGCTTTTGATGTCAGCTTCGACCCTTTCACCGGTCAGTATTATCTCGGTGAACCCGACTGAGGAGCTTCCGATTAGGTGATCAGGACTTTATAAGTCTGTCGGGATACTAACTGCAAGTATACAGTTTATTCGTTCTAGTTTTAAAATATTATCGAACCCACAGAGACTGAGGATCAATCGCATACAATCTAATGCTACAGTTTGTTTAACTAAGCGATGAATATTCGATTTTTGGGGGAAACAGTTTAATTAAAAATAATAGTAATAGTTATACCGGTATGTGATAATCGGACTTAGAGAATTCGGTGAATCGCTTGGCCTATAAAGTATTTCGGTGAAAGCTAATTGTTTAAAAACCTGAGACATACACTCTCGTGTTTATGAAATAAGTCATGCTACTAAACCTAGTGGATGCACTTTAAATTTAATAACACTTTTTGAAAACAATTTGAGTTTAATTAATTTATTAAAACACTCTTGTGTATTTAAAAATCAATGTTTCGTTACCACTATCTGGATTGAACCCCAGCTCTTGCATGCAGGTTCTTGCCTTAATTAATTTCCCACTCTCGTGGAAAAATCGTGTTAATTAACCTCTCACTCTCGTGACAAGGGTAGTTAAATTAATTTTGGAAATTGAAAACTAGAAATTGTTTTATAAATATTTTTGGCCAAGGTATCACTGAATTCTTTCAGTTCTTAAGAGTCACATACCGGTATTAATAAATTAGCCGGACATAATAAATTTTTAACAACAATGCAATTCAAAATATAATTCATAACAATAATTGGCATAATATAAAAAACGAATAAATATTAATTTCAATAAAAACCTGGAATCAAAGTTGCTATGGTAATCTTGAAGTATTACAATAATCCTTGAGCTTGATTGCAGTAAGTAAATAAAGCGGGTTAATTCTTGAAAGAAGAATTAACACTTGAAACTAAAAACTAAAGCTTGGAATGAAAATTACAGCAATGTAGAAAAACTCAAGAAAATAAGAAAATAGAAACAATTGTAGAAGAATAATAAAATTTGCTCTGAGAAGATTCCAACGACCCCTGGTACGTTCCACTTGCACACATATATATAGCAGAAGAAAAATAGCAGTTGCCAAGTCTTGAGGAAAGGTTGAAATGGAGAAAATATAGGGAGCACTATTAGTGGGTGGAGGAAAAATAGTAGAACGAGTCTGCCCTTGCATTGCCCACGTCTCCACTCTTCACAACACCCATCTTCACGCGCGTGACAGTCGTCACAGGAGGGTGACGGTCGTAACGCGCTTAAGTAGCACATTATGCTCGTCAGTGATGTGTGACGAGCGTTACTCCAAGTTGGGGGGTGTTACGCCCGTCACAAGGATGTGACGACCGTCACTGCTCCAAAAATCCAAACTTTGTATTTTTTAGTTCTTTTTCTCTTTGTTTATTGTCTAGCCTTCTTCATGTTGTCCTTTTCCATTGGTTTGAGTTGATAAATGTTATACCTGTAAAAAGACAAATTATCTCGGAATAATCGGGGGTTAGACGACTTAATGAAATATAAAATCGGTAAAAAGCGTGGTAATTATATGATATGTTTTCTCGTTATCAAATTCCCCCATACTTAAACCTTTGCTTGTCCTCAAGCAAATAGTCATTCGAAAGGTCGGACAAGTTTTGTCAAGCGCATAAGCATGACATATCTTAGGTTTTTAAAGTAATTTCGGGAAATCCTCATCGGTTCGGCCAATACTTGAGTAAAACACTAAAGATACGCTAATAACACAAGCAATAAGCTTAGTCGTAGGCTTCCATTTCAAACGAGCTATCCAACAGTTCCGTTATAATTCTGCCCGGAGTTCCTCGTTTCTATTTCACCCGGTTTCGTTCTGGCGCAATCACATTAAGCCCTTTGTCTTAGCACGCACGTAGTGGAGTAACCCGTTAGTGATTTTGATCCTTTTAGCACGGGGTCTGGTACATGAATGTGGCAACCCTACATATGTTATCCACATTGGAGGTTGTGGGGGATCGGGCCGTAGCACGCCCTACCGAGTTCAGAACCAGATACCTCTGAACCAACCAACACTGGATTCCTTCATTATTTGCTCGGTTTCTTATATGTGCCTGTATATTTTGGTACACATATTTTCTTTTCTTTTAGCAGCGATCTAGGAAGGATATTTTTAGAATCAGACATCAAACACTTATATTCATCGATTCTCCACGTGGTTTATGTCAAGACGGTGTTGACTGCTAGTATAAACTACTAGGGGTTACTTCCAGAACTTGAAACTCCAGATATCGGTATAATGGTTATTGAAATGGATCGCGTAAGTAGGAAGTCTACGGTGTCATAACCGTATCGATCTTGTTATGTCGTGTTCGGCTTCCTCAACTGGGATTTCGTTAAAATAGGTATGTCGGGCTAATGCGAAAAAAAAAATTTCGGTATGGCAAAATAAAGCGAAGAATTTGAATCGAGACATATCGTAAGAATTTACTAGTTTATAAAATATTGAAAGGTACCTATCCCACACAAAATCCGACACTGTCCTCAATGTTGCGGTATATAGGCGGGGAAGTACAATTACAAAACAAACGGAAAAGAAATGAAACCGAAAAATAATAAATTACATAGAAATTAAAGAAAGACTACTGGTGGCCACGTCCTCTACTCCTGGTGCGAGAGCGTCTGGTAGGAGTGGCTTCAGTGTCAGTGTCTTGGAACCCAAGGGTGCTGACGTCCATCCGTAAAGCGTTAAGCTCTGACAGGGCCTCATCTAACCTCTCGTTCATGTTGCACTGCCCAGTCAGGATCTGAGTGTTTTGAGCGCACAAAGACTCAAATTGTTCAGCTTACCTCCTTTCAAGTGATGCGTTCATTTGGTTTTGCATATGGAGAGCGCGGAGGATGTCTTCAAGATTAATAGGAGGAGGTGCAGATGAGGATCCGAGAATGTCGTGGACTGGAGGAGCACTATCCAACTCTTCTTGTATTTCGTCTGCGCCGGCTGCAGGTTGGTCTTCATGGGCAGGTGCACGCTCTGCGGGATTGCAGGATCAAACAACCAGTTTGCTCGGTTACTTGGATCGATTCGGTCCCTGCAAGGCAAAATGATGTTTATATAGACAGTGTTCCTGATTACAGGGTGGAATCTGCCATCTTCTCGCTCGTAAATGAGATGTGCGGCTTTGCAGTGATCCAAAGTTAGCAAAGCCGGTGCCATAGAGGGCAAGGTTGCGAGAGCAGCACCGTAGTTCAGACCTATGGCGAGTGAAGTGACCAGCCCTCCGAAGTAAAATGGTTTTCCGCCTCTAGCACAAATAGAGTGGATGTGAGCAAGTAGGAACGAGGCGGCATTGATCTTTTGCCCAGTGAACGCGCAATGTAAAAAGAAGAGCTCCTTGGAGTTGAGCTTATGGTTACTGTCACAGGCGAAGATTGTGTTGCTAAGGATGCGGTGGAAGTAGCGGATGGCCGGATTATGAATGTGGGTGGCATTCAGGTGGTCGTAGGATCCGGCACGGATATTCGTCAAATTGTGCCATAAGTTGAAAGCTTCCTCACCAAAATTATCCGGCACTCGGAGATGAGCACCTTCGTCCGAACAAAAGCCTAGAAGTCTCGCGATGTCGGATTGAGGCAACTCGTGCTCAACGCCAAACATGCGGAATTTTGCCAGGCCTGACAGTTGGTTTGTGGCACCTGGCAGAGTGATGTAAACAAATGAACTCAAGAACTCGAGAGTAAGAGTTTCATAGATCGGTCTTGGTTCGCGGCACAGGTTCCACAAATCCACACTTTGCAATAATCGGCGGACATTGTCAAGCAGTCCCAAACTCCTCAGGAAGTCGATATCAACGTATCGTGTGGGTTGGAGACCTCGACGTTGGAATTTCTGAAACTTTGCCCGTTGATTCTCTCCCTGTTCGCCGATTCTGAAATTAAGGGCGGGGGCGTCTGAGTTGTTTGCCATGGTGTAGGTAGGATTTGATTTTGGAATATGAAAATGGGGTACTGTATGGATGGTAATTTGGTGTAGGGAGTTTAGAAGTTAGAAGAAAAATGGAGTGTAGTGGGTAGTTTTCGTATGATGTGGTAACAGTGGAGAGATGGGTTTATGAAGGAAATGGTTGGAACAGTTCTGTAATAGTCGTTCTGATACATTGTATGCATGACGGTCGCCACGAGGGTGTGACGGTCGTCATGAGGCAAAAAGGCGTGTGACGCTCGTCACAAGGGTGTGACGATCGTAATGCGTTCAACGTCATTAATGAGACGACCGTTACAGGACCGTTGGGGGTGGATATATATATAGTTTTATATTTAATATTTTCTTGGTAATAAGGTTTGAAATTTTTTTTTTGAAATATTTTAATTAATTAAAGTTTTGAATATATTAAAGTAATCTAATAATTAAAGTTTTGTAACATTAGTTACCAGTACGTAGCGAAATAATAATATTGCGGTAAACATAAACAGTAAATAAAAGGAAGTAAACAGTAAGCTGGAAATGAAATGAAAATAAATGAACTTGGTACTTTAAATAATTGAATAAATTCATAAGAAATTGTTTCGAAATAACTAAAAAAAATGATAAAATGCTGAAATAATAACTATAATCCCTCCCACACTAAAACTAAATAGTGTCCCCACTGTATGGACAAATGCGAGAGAGAAGAAGAGGATAACAATGGCAAATCTAGCCACGGGGAGGCGGAAACATATGCTGGTGCATGTACTCCAACTGATCGGTCACCAAATCCATGAAGGCTATGAAGTCCACCCGGAGAGAAGTCAGCTCGCCCCGCATGCTAGTAATTGCTTCATGTAAAGAGTGCAGGGTAACAATAGGTGAAGGTGGTGTAATCTCTGAAGCCTGGGTGGCGGTCTCAGCGGAAGTAGCCTGCTGTTCCCAAGGATCGGGGAACTCATGGTATCCTGGTGGTGTGGCAGGATCTTTATCAGCATTAGTAATGTTGGGGACCTCGTAAATGTCAACAGTAGATGGTGAGGAGGGCGGTGTAGCAGGATGGTGAAGGTCAAAAAGCCAGTTATCTCGGTTATGCACACTGGTGATAGGGTCCGGAAGCTTAAACTGGTGGACGATCTGATGATTAACTAACAGGTCAAATTGATTTGGTCCAAGGTTTCCGATAAAGCTGGTGTTGAAACAGAATGCAATGTCCATCGACTTTATTCCATAAAGCGGGGCTGATCCTAGCATAGGCCTACAAAGTCCAATGGCATTTGATAGCATGGTAACTAAACCACCCAACAGGATTGGTGCATTTGGAGTCTGGATGATATGCTCCATATTAGCGAGCATATAAGCAGCACTGTTTACCGAACGGCTCTGGGATGCACAATACATAATGAATAGCTCATCGCGGGATACAGATGTGACATTCTGATGTTTCCAAAGATGGTGTGGGTGATGATCTTGTGAAAATACCTGATAGCCGGTTATGGATACATTCAGAGTAAAGATCAGATGGCTCAGGATGGTTATTACCAGCGATGCTTCCCCAGAAAAAATCAAGATCAGATTCAGGCAAGAGGTTCTCCTGGGTCATAGTGATAACATCCGGACCAAAAGGGAACCCAAGCAGCTGGCTAAACTCCCGGAGGTTATAAGTGTAATCCATGTTAAACATCCTGAATGTGATCAACCCACGGTTGAATCCTATCCCATGATTTGGAATGAAGCTCAGGGTGCTTAGGAACTCAAGGGTCAGCTTCTTGTAGGTACAAAACCGTATTTGGATAGGAGCAGTGTCCCAGCCAATCTGATGCAGCAAGTACATGACACTCTCATGAATGCCAAGAGCGGTCATAGCATGGTCATCTGCGTAGATAGTAGGGCACATTTCCCGTTCAGCCAGGTCCGCAAATTGTCTTCTTTGGTGTCTGCTTCTCAATTTGACATTCATGAAGTTTACACAATCCATAGCGCTAAATATGAAAGCAAAAGAATTACCCCCTGAAAATATTTGATAAATGTTTGAAAAAAGGAAAAACAAAAGAAGGATAAACTAAGTTAGTATTTTCGGGTTAAGAAATTGCCAAAGTTAAATCAAAAAGAAAAAGAAAGTTTAAAGGAAAAATAAAAACAGAAGAAAAAATAGAAAGGAGCAAGAGATGCAATCATGAAAATGTTTTAAAGATCAAGAAAAAGAAAAGAAAAATAAAAACATGTTAAAGTAGTAAAAATAATTAAAGTAAAACATGGGTTGCCTCCCACGAAGCGCCTTTATTTTATGTCGACGGCTCGACCGTTAATACCTATTCAATTAGGTATTTGGGGTAGGCGGCTCACTTAATTGAATATAAGCTAAATAGTCGATATTTCTGACATTAAAGTAGTGCTTTAGGCGCTGGCCATTAACTATGAATGGTTCGATAGAACTGCCTTTAATTTCTATCGCACCACTTGGGAAAACTTTGTTAATTTCGAATGGTCCGGACCATCTGGAACGTAATTTTCCCGGGAAAAGTTTCAGTCTAGAGTTGAATAGGAGTACGATGTCTCGTTCCTTAAAGTCTTTCCGCGAGATACGCTTATCGTGCCATTCTTTATTCTTTCTTTATAGATTTTAGCATTCTCATAAGCGTCTAAACGCAATTCTTCTAATTCATGGATATCTAACACTCGTTTTTCGCCAGCACTCTTGTAATTTAAGTTGAGGGTTTTTATGGCCCAATAAGCTTTATGCTCTAATTCTACTGGAAAATGATAAGATTTTCCATAAACTAACTTGAACGGCGTTGTTCCGATAAGGGTTTTAAAAGCTGTCCGATATGCCCAAAGAGCATCATTTAGCTTGGAGGACCAGTCTTTTCTGGATGAAGTTACGGTTTTCTCAAGGATTTGTTTTATCTCCCTATTTGACACTTCTACTTGGCCGCTCGTTTGAGGATGGTATGGTGTGGCTATGCGATGTTTAACGCCATATTTTGAAAGTAACTTTTCGAAGATTCTAGAGATAAAATGGGAACCACCATCACTGATTACTAGTCTTGGTACACCGAATCATGGGAAGATAATATGCTTGAATAGTTTTTGTACCACACGTGTATCATTTGTGGGTGCGGCGATGGCTTCAATCCATTTTGATACGTAGTCGACGGCTACCAAAATATACTTATTTCCAAAAGATGTGGGGAAAGGTCCCATGAAATCAATTCCCCATACATCGAAAATTTCTACTTCGAGGATTCCTTTTTGCGGCATTTCGTCGCGTCTAGATATATTTCCCGTGCGTTGACATCTATCGCAGTTCATAATTGCTACGTGGACGTATTTCCATAAGGTAGGCTAAAAGAAGCCAGCTTGAAGTATTTTTGCACAGGTTTTCGACGTACTAGCGTGTCCACCATAAGGGGTGGAATGGCAATGGGAAATGACGTCGTCTATTTCATCGTTAGGGACGCAGTGACGGTAGATACCATTAGCGCCTCTTTTAAAGAGTAATGGTTCATCCCAAAAGTAGTGTTTAAGATCATGGAAAAATTTCTTCCGCTGTTGGTACGTTAAATCGGGTGGTAAAACACCGACAGCTAAATAGTTGACGAATTCAGCGTACCATGGCAGTGTGGTGTTAGTACAAATGGCTTTTACTACCGCAGTTGTTAAAGGTTCATTATGTTGATCTAAATTGTCGGTATGGTTTATCTCCAGCTTAGCAACAAGGCGTTCATAAGGGAAGTCTTCGTTTATGGGAACACTCTCGGTTTGGATTCCATCTAATCTCGATAAATGGTCAGCTACCACGTTTTCAGTTCCTCTCTTGTCTTTTATTTCTAAATCAAACTCTTGTAGGAGTAAGATCCATCTGAGTAGTCGTGGTTTGGCGTCTTTCTTGCTTAGTAAGTATCGGATCGCAGCATGATCCGTGTAAATAATGATCTTGGCACCTACTAAGTAGGAACGAAATTTATCCAATGCGAATACCACAGCTAAGAGTTCCTTCTCCGTAGTGGCGTAATTCATCTGTGCGGGATCGAGCGTTCTGCTTGTGTAGTAGATAGCGTGAAGCTTTTTTTCTTTGCGTTGTCCTAGGACTGCGCCTACAGCATAATCGCTCGCATCGCACATTATTTCAAATGGTAGGTTCCAATCAGGAGGTTGCATAATAGGTGTTGAGATTAAGGCTTCTTTAAGTGTCTCAAATGCATTCAAGCATTTATCGTAAAAAATAAACTCAACCTCTTTCATTAATAATTCAGTTAGTGGCTTGGTGATTTTAGAGAAATCTTTTATAAAACGTCGGTAAAAACCCACATGTCCTAGAAAGCTTCTTATTTCTCTAACTGTTTTGGGTGGTTGAAGGTTTTTGATAATTTCGATCTTTGCTTTGTCGACTTCAATCCCTCTGTTTGATACAATGTGACCCAACACAATTCCTTGTCTCACCATGAAGTGACATTTTTCCCAGTTGAGCACTAGGTTGACATTGACACAGCGTTTCAGTACTAATTCAAGATTTGATAAACATCTGTCAAAACTTTCTCCACAGACAGAGAAATCGTCCATGAATACTTCCATAATTCCGTCTAAAAAGTCTGCGAAAATCGCCATCATGCATCGTTTGAAGGTGCAGGTGCGTTACATAGTTCAAATGGCATTCTTCGGTATGCAAAGGTACCATAGGGACATGTGAACGTAGTTTTCTCTTGATCATCAGGATGAATTGGAATTTGAAAGAATCCTGAGTACCCGTCAAGATAGCAGAAATAGGAATGTTTGGCTAAACGCTCGAGCATTTGGTCAATGAATGGTAATGGGAAATGGTCCTTGCGCGTAGCTTTGTTTAGTTTTCTATAATTTATACACATTCTCCATCCTGTTTGGGTACGTTGTGCTACTGATTCGCCTTTTGTGTTCGTTATAACCGTAACACCTCCTTTCTTAGGCACCACGTGAACTGGACTTACCCAGTTGCTATCTGATATTGGGTATATGATGCCTGCTTCTAGTAATTTCTGCACTTCCTTCTTAACGACTTCACTTAGGATAGGGTTTATTCGTCTTTGATGTTCTCTAGAAGTCTTGCAGTCCTCCTCCAGCATAATGCGGTGCATACAGAGAGAAGGGCTTATTCCTTTTAGATCTGATATATTATAGCCTAATGCGGCTGGATATTTCCTTAACACATTAAGAAGTTTTTCGGTTTCGATCTCTCCTAATTTGGCATTGACTATAACTGGTTGTTCGAGTTCTTTATCTAAGAATTCATACCTAAGATCTTCAGGTAATGTTTTAAGTTCTATACCAGGTTTCTTATTAGTTGGGGCAGGATCGGGTGTTAAGGCTAAACATTCGCTTAGGTCGGCATCTAAGTGTTCTTGTTTCCAGTCCTCGTTCTTAAGGATAGTTGGTGTCTGAATTTTCAGCATCACAGAATAGGTGTCCTCTTGGCATTCAAGTTCTTTGACACATTCATCAATAATATCTAGGAGACAACATGAGTCATCTATAGCAGGGGCTTTAAAGAATTGGGAAAGAATGAATTCTACTTTTTCTTCTCCTACCTCGAAGGTAAGTTTTCCTTTCTTGACGTCTATGATGGCTCCTGCAGTAGCTAAAAATGGTCTTCCTAGTATGATGGGAATGTTTGAATCTTCCTTGATGTCCATTATTATGAAGTCAGTCGGTATGTAAAATTGTCCTATTCGGACAGGAATGTTTTCTAGCATACCAACAGGAAATTTGACTGACCTGTCGGCTAGTTGTAGGGACATCTTGGTAGGTCTCATGTCGCCTAATTTGAGCTTCTCGCAAATAGATAAGGGCATTAGACTGACACTGGCTCCTAAATCGCATAGAGCTTTGTCTATGATAGATTTTCCAATTACACATGGTATGGAGAAACTACCAGGATCTTTTAGCTTTGGAGGCATGTTATTTTGAATTATGGCGCTACATTCGGCAGTTAGCATAACGGTTTCGTTCTCAACGATTTTTTTCTTATTAGCCAATATTTATTTTAGGAATTTAGCATATGACGGCATTTGGTTTATAGCTTCTGTAAACGGAATAGTGATGTTTAATTGTTTCAGAAGTTCTACAAATTTCTTGAATTGTCCCTCGTTCTTGGATTTTTCAAGTCTTTGGGGGTATGGAATTGGTGGTTTATATAGTGGTGGAGGCACATAAGGTTTTTCTGAAGCCTCTTTTTTCTCATTCGCGTCTTCCTCTACATTTTCAGATTGATCTTTCGATTTCTCTATTTCTTTTTCAGGTTTTTGATACATGGTCGGGTTTTGGAGTCTAGGATCTACCGGTCCATCAAGGGTTGTCCCACTTCATAATGTGATATCATTTGCATGTCCTTTAGGATTGGGCTGTGGCTGTCCAGGAAATGTACCAGTAGGTGTGGCAGAACTAGCTTGGTGTTGTGCTACTTAGAAGATTTGGGTTTCTAACATTTTATTGTGAGTTGCTAGGGCATCTACCTTGTTTTCTAATAGCTTCAATTATTCACCGGTGTGAATGTTTTGATTGAGGAATTCTTTGTTTTGTTGGGCTTGATTAGGGATAAAATTTTCCATTAGGATTTCAAGGTTAGATTTCTTAGGAATGTTAGGAACATTAACAGCGGGTTTTTGATACCCTGGAGGTACAACAGGTGCTTGGCCAGGTGCATATAAAGCGTTATTGCTCTTGTACGAGAAGTTAGGATGGTTCTTCCAACCAGGATTATAGGTATTGGCATAAGGATTACCTTGAGCGTAATTTACCTGATCAGCTGATATTCCTGCTAAGATTTGACATTCGGTTCCAACATGACCAGGAACTCCACAAACTTCGCAGCTTGGGGTAACTGCAGCCGCGGTAGCTGCAGGAGGTAAGGTCAAGCTTTCTATCTTTTGGGTAAGAGCATTTACCTTAGCATTAACTTTATCTAGGCTACTAACCTTGTACGTCCCACCTTTGGTTTGAGTTTTCTCCACAGATGTTCTTTCTCCTCCCCACTGATAGTGGTTTTGAGCCATGTTTTCAATGAGTTGGTTAGCTTCGTCATAAGGCTTGTCCATCAGTGTACCACCTGCGGCGGCATCTATAGAGAGTCTTATGTTGTACAAGAGTCCATTATAAAACGTGTGGATTATCAGCCATTTTTTTAATCCGTGATGTGGGCACATTCACATCATATCTTTGTAGCGCTCCCATGCATCGAATAGCGATTCAGTATCCTTCTGCCCAAATCTGTTGATTTGGGCTCTTAGTGCAGCGGTCTTGCTTGGGGGAAAGTATCGTGCCAAGAATACAATCTTCAGTCCTTCCCACGTAGTGACGGAATTTGATGGCAAGGATTGCAACCAAGCCCAAGCTCTATCTCTTAGTGAGAAGGGGAAAAGACATAATCTTATCGCATCTTTACGAACACCATTCGCTATAACTGTGTCGGCAAATTGAACAAATTTGGTAAGATGTTCATTCGGATCCTCAGAAGGATCTCCAGAGAATTGGCGTTGTTGGATAGCTGATATCAATGACGGTTTCAACTCGAAATCGTTTCGGTTTATTGCTGGAGCAGCAATGCTATTGTGGGGTTCTTATTGTGATGGAGCTGCGTACTCCTTCAGTGGACGGGTCCTTTGTTCTTCGGCCATGTCTAATTCCGGATTGGTTTCGGTTTCAAAGGAAGAATTATAATCTATTTCAGAATCAATCTTGATTTTGGGTTTGGGTAAAGGAATAGCGTGATTTAAACAGTAATCCCTGACTGCACCTCTTACGGAAAGAATGCGTTCAGGTTCGTCCATCGATTTGTCAAGTGGTTTGCCTTGTGAGCGAGTCCTTGGCATACAAATCGAAAAAGGGTATATGTTGCCTAGTCTAAATGTGCAACAGAAGAATCGTAATTAATTGACTACCAGTCCCCGGCAATGGTGCCAAAAACTTGATCGGGACTTTATAAGTCTGTCGGGATACTAACTGCAAGTATATAGTTTAGTCGTTCTAGTTTTAAACGATTATCGAACCCACAGAGACTGAGGATCAATCACATACGATCTAATGCTACAGTTTGTTTAACTAAGCGATGAATATTTGATTTTTGGGGGAAACAGTTTAATTAAAAATAATAGTAATAGTTATACGGGTATGTGATAATCGGACTTAGAGAATTCGGTGAATCGCTTGGCCTATAAAGTATTTCGGTAAAAGCTAATTGTTTAAAAACCTGAGACATACACTCTCGTGTTTATGAAATAAGTCATGCTACTAAACCTAGTGGATGCACTTTAAATTTAATAACACTTTTTGAAAACAATTTGAGTTTAATTAATTTATTAAAACACTCTCGTGTATTTAAAAATCAGTGTTTCGTTACCACTATCTGGGTTGAACCCCAGCTCTCGCATGCAGGTTCTTGCCTTAATTAATTTCCCACTCTCGTGGCAAAATCGTGTTAATTAACCTCTCACTCTCGTGACAAGGGTAGTTAAATTAATTTTGGAAATTGGAAACCAGAAATTGTTTTATAAATATTTTTGGCCAAGGTATCACTGAATTCTTTCAGTTCTTAAGAGTCACATACCAGTATTAATAAATTAGCCAGACATAATAAATTTAACAGCAATGCAATTCAAAATATAATTCATAACAATAATTGGCATAATATAAAAAACGAATAAATATTAATTTCAATAAAAACCTGGAATCAAAGTTGCTATGGTAATCTTGAAGTATTACAATAATCCTTGAGCTTGATTGCAGTAAGTAAATAAAGCGGGTTAATTCTTGAAAGAAGAATTAACACTTGAAACTAAAAACTAAAGCTTGGAATGAAAATTACAGCAATGTAGAAAAACTCAAGAAAATAAGAAAATAGAAACAATTGTAGAAGAATAATAAAATTTGCTCTGAGAAGATTCCAACGACCCCTGGTACGTTGCACTTGCACACATATATATAGCAGAAGAAAAATAGCAGTTTCCAAGTCTTGAGGAAAGGTTGAAATGGAGAAAATATAGGGAGCACTATTAGTGGGTGGAGGAAAAATAGCAGAACGAGTCTGCCCTTGCATTGCCCACGTCTCCACTCTTCACAACGCCCATCTTCACGCGCGTGACGGTCGTCACAGGAGGGTGACGGTCGTAATGCACTTAAGTAGCACATTACGCTCGTCAGTGATGTGTGACGAGCGTTACTCCAAGTTGGCGGGTGTTACGCCCGTCACAAGGATGTGACGACCGTCACTGCTCCAAAAATCCAAACTTTGTATTTTTTAGTTCTTTTTCTCTTTGTTTATTGTCTAGCCTTCTTCATGTTGTCCTTTTCCATTGGTTTGAGTTGATAAATGTTATACCTGTAAAAAGACAAATAATCTCGGAATAATCGGGGGTTAGACGACTTAATGAAATATAAAATCGGTAAAAAGCGTGGTAATTATATGATATGTTTTCTCGTTATCATTAGGTGATTGAAGAAAGGTCTTGTAAAAGTTCCCACAAAGATGTCAATCAGCTCCATGTCAGTTAAAGGGGGTTGTACCCTACCAGCCATATCTCTCCATTTTTGGGCGTAACCTTTGAAGCTCTCGTTGGAACCCATTGTCATGTTCTGCAATTGCACATGAGTTGGTGCAAGATCAGTGTTGTACTAGTACTACTTGTAGAAAGAAATAACTAAATCCTCCCAGGTGTGGATGCGAGAACTCTCCAATTGATAGAACCATTCAAGTTGAGTCCCTACTAGGCTCTCTTGGAAGAAATGGATCCAAAACTTTGGATCAGTTGTGTATGACTGAATCTTGCGGACATAAGACTTCAAGTGCATCTTAGGGCAAGAGACTCCACCGTACAGGGAAAAGGTAGGGATTTTAAACTTTGGCGGGATGACCACTCCAGAAACCAAACCTATGTCTCCTAAATCCAAGCCAGGTATCCGCTGAATCTCCATAGCAATGAGGCGATCCTCCAATTATTTGTACTTGTCATCAGCGGGAGGATATTGTTCCTCAGAGTAGTCAGCTTTGACTTCATCAATCTCCAGACTGTTGTATTCTTCATGACTATCCCCCATGTTGGATGGAGTTGAAAGATCTAGAGCTCCCTTGACTGGTCCTCTAAGTCTCCTTCCCAAGTTCAGGACGCCTACTAACTTCTTAGGCTTCTTCTTCTTGTCTTTGAGAAGGAGAGCCTTCAGGTCCTCCTACCCCTTAGCCATGGCCAGGAACATTTGTTGGAATTGAGCGTTTTGAGCTTGGAGATCTTTCACCGCTTGTTCCATATCCATCTTACTGAAATAAACAGTAGGAAGATAAGGAGACTTGTATGGGAGAAACCTGTCATGATATGATGCATGATATGTGGATGCATGTTTTCAAGGATATCGCGGGGTAAATGTTAGTAGTCACTTATAGCTTTGATTGGAGAACTTTGTATCGGTGGATTTCCTTCAACAAGAATTAAGCTCACCATGTCAAGTGGGTTGTAGCCCTTGACTCAAGTTTGTTGTACTTGATCTTTGACGATGTTTGGTTAGAGGAAAATAAATCCTCTTGCCCCTTGATAGACGTCTGGTTCAACGTGACCCTGCATCATAGACCTTTGATATCCTTGACACGATTATTGAAAATGCTATCGTATGATGTTATGATGTTATGTACAAGTATGCAAAGTAAGCAAGTTTATATACAAATAATCATATACACACAAAGCAGACAAGTCCTTAGGTTTAGGCTTGCATGGAGTTTGTAGGTAAGTACCCTCTTGAAGTTTAGTTGGCTTAACATGTCCTAGTTAATAGTAACCGGGTTCTAAGGGATCTCAATATCACTGACCTTTCCTTTAGGCATTGTCTTAGCACAATCAATCTTTTCTTGCGGTTGAGATATCCTAAAAGTCTGGTCTCAATGAGTGTAGTATCGAGTATCAACCAATTTTCAGCTTTCCACCGAAATCGGTTATCTCACTACGTCCTAATTGGCCAAGTTTGTTCAATTAAGGTTATAAGGTCAGTTAGTGCTTTATGACGCTGCTCAGCGGCCCCGTATTCTCCTTGATTTAACACAAGGGATACCGGTACCAACAAATGTGTCACACTAACATAGCCATTGTTTCAACCATATCGGTCTACGCCATACAGTTTCCATAATCTATTGCTACTTACCTAAAAGGTGCCCCAGATCCAGGTAGAGGATCAAAACAATCCCAAACAAGGAACCATAATGTAAAGCATGCAAGTCAAACATGGAAAGCAAGTAAATATAATCTAATACCAAGGTAACCCCACTTTTAAGTATTATCCCCAGCAGAGTCGCCAGTTCTGTAACACAGTGGGAGAACTGACTTGGGTGTTTTGCGTTTGATCGCAATTGTTGCGGATAGCAAGAGTCTCCACCGACTTTTCTTTTATCCAAAAGGAAAGGCTGAAAAGAACAGGAAAGACCTTTCAAGATGTTTTCTGAGTTCGGGGGGTAGAGTAGGAAAAGGGAAGGTATTAGCACCCTTTTCATCCGTAGTTATCTAAGGGCTCTTAGTTGCTTGCTAGATCACTTACTTTTATTTGAAAGTGTGCTTGTGATGTGGGTTTTGAAAGTATTTTGAAAATGTCTTTGTAATGGTTCTCGTTTCTATAAGAACGCGTACAAAGTATTGTTTTGAAAATAGTTCAAAGAGGTGTTTGTGGAATGTGTTTTTGAAATTGATTTTGAAAAGGTGTCTTTGTAATGGCTCTCATTTCTATAAGAACGCATACAAAGTTTTGTCTTTTGAAAATGTTTCAAAATGAGAGTGTTGGTGTATAAAATGCTTTCGTTGTGAGCAAGCGAGCAACAAGGAGCAAATCTACCTACTCAAAAGGTCTTAGATGTTCTTTTCCTCCTCCTTTAGATGTTGCTATCTTACCATTGTTTTGGTAAGAAGCCCAATCGTTGGATGTGAAGGGACGGGCGTGGGAAGTTTGTATAGTCATAGAAGGAAACTCATGAGATGTTTTAACAATGTCGTTTTAGGGACTAGATCGTTTACCGAAGGCAACATTGAGGGTCATCGAGGGACTACGATCTTTTATCGAGGGTCTTTGCTAAAACGCCCATGTTCGAGGGTGTGATACGGTGGCAAGAACCGGGACTGTTTTTAGGAATGCTGGTTTGCGTTTTGCGTTTGTGTTTGCAAAATGTCGCGGTAAGCAAGAGTCTCCACCGACTTTTATTTTATCTAACAAGGAAAGGAAAAAAGAACAGAAAAATTCCTTTTTTCGAGATTTTCTGAGTATGGGGGGTAAATTATAGAAAGGGAAGGTATTAGCACCCTTTCTATCCGTAGTTATCTACGGGCTCTTAAGTACTTGCTCATCATTTTCAAAATTTCTTTTGTGTGTTTGATTTGAAAAAGTTTTTGACTTCGATTTAACTCTTGCTTCTGTCTTCAAGAGTGTTACGAAGTGTTTTTTAAAGCTTTGTTTGAAAGAGGAGTGTAAGTGTGAAAAAGTTTGTTTGGATTGAGCAAGTACTTAAGAACTAATCTACCTACTCGAAGAAGAGAATTGTTCTATGTTTGTTTCCTTTAGACAGTGTTATCCCACTATTAGTGAGTAGGTAGCATTGTCGTTGGAGTTTTAAGGGTCAGTTCGAAAAGGGACGTACGGTCACTAAAGCAATGTTAGGACGTCTTAGTAATAACCCTAATGTCTTAGATCAATTTATTAGAGGCAACAATTCCGAGGCAATCATTCCGAGGCAACTTTCCGAACGGGACTTTGATCTTTGTTTAGACAAGAGAGCGACCAGTAAAGCATCCTATACTTAATGACTGTTTACCGTAGGCAACCGAAGTGAGATTATACCCTAGGAGTGCGCATGTGCGAGTGATTTAGTTTCAAATTATTATCTTTGCACATTTAGGGTTAGCTAACCGTTTTAAAGTTAATCATACATTCTTGTCATGCATCCCTAATATCATACATCTAAAAGTCTAATATTTCACGGAAATTAAAGTGCGGAAAGGAAGCTATGCTATTACAAGGCTTCAGGTATTTACATAGCCAAAAACAAACCCTTAAAAATAAAGCGATAAATGAAAGTAAAAAGGTCCTAATTAAGCTATTACAACTTGTGAACAATTACATTAATATAGAAAAATAATATAATAGAGCGCGCGCGAGGAAATTAAGGACGATAAGAAATTAGGGTTTTGACCCCTTCTTAACCTAATTAAAAGAAAAAAATTGTTTTTGTTGTTTTTGATTATTTTTAAGAAAAGAATTAGGTTTTTAAAAATGAATACGAAATTAATTAACTAATTAAATTGATTAAAGAAAATATTTATTTAACCTAATATTGTGTTTTTGTTATTTTTAAGAAAAGAAAATAGAATTTAATTAGAAACAAAAAAACCTAATTGTTCTAATTAATTTTAATTTATTTACAAAATAATCAAAGTTATCTAAGATCAAATAACCTAATTAATTAATTAATTTTTGATAAGAAATAAACTTAAACCTAATTGGATGAAAAATATTATTTGTGATTTTTTGATAAAAAAAGAAAATTAGTTTATGTTAGTGAAATAATTAATTAAATTAATTAAGAAAAAAAAGAATATAGAAAGAGATATGGGCCTGAAAGAAAATTGAGGGAGTGTAGATAGCAAGTCTTGTCCCAAAACAAGGAGGTCCACGCTGACTTCCATAATCCCATGTATTGCTTTGATTAAGCTTCATGATGCTCCTTCCTTGATGGCCTTTGGATCTAGCCATCTGGCCACTTGGCAAGCTGGATCATGATGGACCATGGTGGTCATTGGCCTTGTGAATTCGTCTGATCACTGAAAAGAAAATAATATGAAGCAATTTGGGGGACCTGGGATTCAAACCCAGGCCCCAAGGCATTTCCCAACGCTTGGAAACCAAATGAGCTGTGTATTTCATTTGTACATAAAATAACAATAATAGATAATATGCAAAATAAAAGGAGTTAGTGGAGAATAATGAAAATGCGCGCCAGAATTCAAATGATCCAATAGAAGGGTGCCACGTAGGTCATCCCCAACCTTGTTCCGTTGGTAAAAGTTGAAATTTTTTACCTACGAACATATGTCCGTCGCTACATCCCTGTAACTTCTCAAAATCATGCATAAACAAGCTAAATAAAAACCAAGGCCATGGATAGATTCGTCTGGACCTGCTGAGCACAATGGTGCCTCTTTCATGGCCCAATTTTACCTACACACAGAAATCCTAAATCAAGCCATAAAACCCTAGCAATGGTGAAATCTTATACAGGCTATGAAAACACAATTAATTGTTACAGAAATCTTGCAAATGTGATGGTGAAAAAGAATCTACAATTATATCATGCTATAAGTATCAGAATGATGCAATTCAAATTCAAGAAAAAGGCAATGTCGTGGTTGACTTACAGTGAGTTTCAGGGCCTGAAAATGCTTGTTATGGATTGGTTTTGCTTGCTGAGGATCCCAGGAAGTGATTGAGATGATCAAAGAGTCTTGTAGTTGCCTGCAACTATGAATTCATGTCTTCACTTTTTTGGTGTTTTTTCAAGTTTTGTTCTTGTTCTTGTGCCTCTCTCTAGCCTTGTTTTAGGTCTGCAAATATTCCTTATGTATTGAGGAATGGATTAGGGTTGCCAACCTCATCTCAATCTTCCTCCATTATTGATTTTGATCTTGATTTGATTCCTTTGAATATCATTCCAAAAATAGGCTAAAACCAATATTTTTGTGCTCACAAAAGCCTTGCATGAATTCCATCATTTGCTAGCTGGATATAGGACCTGAAATAAGTTCAAAATCTTTGAATTTCAATGTTTTGGATTTTCTATGATTTGTTTTGATTTAAAACGAATTAATTCAAATAAAAATCAAAATAAATAATAAAAATAAGATAATGACAACTGGAAAGAGCCAGGGCTCATGGACCATGTTGCCAACTCAAAACAAGTGCAAAAGATTGGGCCCATTTGGCAAAAATTTGCAAGGCATAGTTGACTTTTGACAATTTTGCAAAAAGGGTCAACTTCACCAATGCATAACTTCCTCAATTTTGACTCTTTGAAGGTGTTCTTGGACTTTTTAGAAAGCTTTAGATGTCCTCTAAGCAACCCTTTTGTTCTCATTCAATTTGACATTCCATTATCATGTATGAATCTTTGACAAAAAGGTGTTTTTGTTGACTTTTCAAAATGACCTATAATGTCCAAATTCATAACTTCTTGTGAGTGCATATTTTGAACTTGTGAGATGAAGATGGATTGTATAGCATTGCATCCTATTAAAAATGATATTTGGATGGGTCGTTTCTCATAAAGTATGAGAAAGTTATGCTTGGTCAAAGTTGAGTTGACTTTTCCTTCAAAACCCTAATTTAGCAACTTTTGGTTCTTGATGAATTATGAGCAATCCTTGATGAATCATGATCAAACCTTGATAAAATGATGAAATATACTCCAAAATGAGGATGTTGACCAAAAATCTTGAAGTTTGATTGTACATAGGCCACAGTTGATTTTTGCCCTAGCACAGTCGATTTTCAGGCCTTTGAGCAATTGACTGAGCAAACTTTCTCTGCAAGGCTTGAAACTTGTCATGGATGATCTTGAGAACATATTACGACATTGGTGAGCATTTGGGATCCCTTGGACTCAAGTATCCTTATGCAACATGAAACCCTAATTTGAGGTAGACTGCCTTAGGAGAGAGCTTGTCTGGTCAACCCTTGGACTTCCTTGAGTAACTTGAGGATCTTTCTTGAAATGTTTTGAGAAATATGGGAGGGAAAATTTTGGGGTACAACATCTTCCCCTGTTAAATCTTCTTAAACCTGAAGATTTAGATTGGCTTTCGTGCCTTTCGTAATCTGAAGGTGGAAGATGATTGAACACTAGAGTGCCCAGAAATTTGCACTCGCATGAAGTGGTAATTGTCTTGTGATGTCGGGAATGGGTTTACAGATGCCATTTGGAACTTGATGATGGAAGATGGGTTTAAAGATGCCTTCCGAAGAAGTGTCGATCGCCTAAGGGATTCCTTAGAGAGAGTCAGTATACCTGTTGTTGAGGAAGATTCCGCTAGGGAGTGTTGATCTCTGTCTTGAGAGAAATAGAATTTTAGGAGCTTCGGTCGTCCGTTATTCTACTGGGGAATCATCTCTTTGTTTTGAGAAAATTTGAATTTTAGGAACTTCGGTCGTCCGTTATTCTTGTTGAGGAACCGTCTCTTCGTTGAGGAGGTGAAAATGAACTACTATCTGGTCATGATCCAAGCTTCATAGTAATAGGACTTACTGCTATCTGGTCGTAACTCAGGCTTTACAGTGACTTACTGGGGAGATGAGATTAAATTTGCTATCTGGTCGGGATCCAGGCTTCACAATTTATTGATTCTTATCTGGTCGTAATCCAGGCTTCAGAATGAATGAGTTGTGATTCGGTCACATCCGGGCTTCAACTTGAACTTAGGGCACACTAATATCCGGTCGACTCCGGACTTCTTAGTAATTGTCAAGGTAAACTGCTATTTGGTCTAAATCGAAGCTTCGCAGCATCTTGTACTGTTATCTAGTCGTAATCCAGGCTTCAGAATACCTTACTTCTTATCTGGTCGTAAACCAGGCTTCATAAGAAATCAAGTGGTTATCCGGTCGCCTCCGAGCTTCCATTTGATTTTTGGGCCTACTAATATCCGGTCGAATCCGGGATTCATAGTAATTGGCCGGGTAAACTGCTATTTGGTCGTAATCCAAGCTTCACAGTGTCCCTTATTGTTATCTGGTCGCAATCCAGGCTTCAGTGTAACTTGCATTGCTGTTATCCGGTCGTAATCCGGGCTTCACGACTTGCTAGGGATTAAACTATTATCTGGTCGTTCTCCGGGCTTCATAGCTTAAAGATAAACCAATATCTAGTCGAATCTAGGCTTTGCGGTGTTTGATACTACTATCCAGTCAAATCCGAGCTTTAAAATATGCTGTAGAAATCAAGATACTATCCAGTTGGATCTAGGCTTCATAGCTTGAACTTGGTGAGAATTTGATTGTACCTTTCTTGAAAGGTAAAGGGTTAATCGTATGTAATGCATGACATGTATCAAGCAATGATGTTCTCAAAATAAATGAGATTGTAATGTATGATGCATATGCGCATGCCATGCTGTATGGATATGCAATGTTTTTATGATATTCTCTAGTTAGGGAAAATAAATCCCAGACTGCTGTTGGAGAGTGCAAGAAGTTGAATTCTTCGTTTCTGCTAGGGTTAGTGAATGGAGATGATTGTGAGAATAATCCTGCTGGAGAATAAACCGGCGAGGAAAATGATTTTGTAGGAAAGATATGCTCTGTTAGAGGACCTGTTGATTTGGAGGAACAACCTCGGTTGGGGATGAATTACCATTGCTGGTGATAATGAACTCTGTTGGGGATTGTGTTTCTGTTTGTGAAAGAAATGAACTCCGCTGGGGATAATCTTTTAGTGGCAACTTCACTAGGGATAATACTCTAGACTCTACTGGGGACAATCATCCAGACTCTACTAGGGGTAATCCTCCAGACTCCACTGGGGGTAATCCTCCAGAATCCACTGGGGATAATCTTTTAGTGCGGGCAATAGATAAACTCTTCTTGGGGAGAATATTGCCGACTCATTCGCGATTGCGAGCCTCAGCTGGGGAAAGTGGTGTCCTGTTCGGGACCGCTAATATCGCTGTCTTTTTCTTACTCTGCGGGGAGTTAATGTACCTTCAATCGTTTTCTCCAACTAGGTCTATCCCTATACCCGGTGGATTGAGAAGCTGTACGGTTTGGACAATTTCTTATTTGCCCCTGTTTTTGATATTATGAGTAATTGTCTTTTGTTTCGCATGTAAATGTTTATGAGCAACAATTATTTTCAAATTCATATATCAAAAATGAACTATTGGACGTTCTTTGCAAAACAAAACAGAAAAAGGAAAATAATTTGAAATTTCTTTGTGAAAATGAATTGTATTGATTTCGAAGTTGGCCTGTAAATAGGCGTTTTTGTACAAGAGGCTGACGTCCTAGTAAGAGAACGCCACCGAATAATAGAATATATACAGTTTATGTAAAAGAAAGAAAAACAGCTATGTGAACATTCCCACTGGGTTCCCACTCTGCTATCGCCATTATATCCTTGAGTATCTCATCACTTTGCTACTTGGTTAAAGGTAGATCAGATTGATTAGTGTCGTCTGAGCTTGATAGTTGATACCGAAGTTTGGTTGCAAGATGATCCAATGAGACATAGTGTCACACTTTAATCCCTAATTTTTGCTTGGACCGCCCTTTCGGGTTTTCAGTCCACCGGGATACCCTTTTTTGCCCAAGGCGCCTTTTCAGGTTTTCAACTTGCCGGGTGTACAGTTTTTTTCTCTTCATTTTCATCCCTTATTTTTGCCCAAACCCTTTTGGTTCGCCGGGAAGCCCTTATTTTTGCCTAGGCCAGTCAACCTAGCGGGTCTTTGATTATGCGTAGTATTTTTTCACTATGTCTGTATTGACGGGGTGAGGAAGGTCGTCATCATCCATGGTGGTTAGAATCATAGCTCCTCCTGAGAAAATGTTCTTAACCATAAATGGCCCTTCGTACGTAGGGGTCCATTTGCCCTTGGGACCACCTTGAGGTAATATGATGTGTTTGATCACCAGATCCCCAACTTGATACTCTTGTCGTCTGACTTTCTTGTTAAATGCCTTGATCATCTGCTTTTGATACGTCTGACAATGACAAATAGTAGTAAGTCTCTTTTTGTCGATTAAGTTCAACTGGTCAAGTCAGGTCTAGATCCAGTCGTCCTTGCTCAAACCTGCATCCTTCATAATCTGAAGAGAGGTATCTGGACTTCAATGGGTAAGACTGCTTCCATGCCATACACCAAATAGTAGGGTGTTTCCCCTGTTGAAGTCCACGCTGAAGTTCGGTACCCATGAAGAGAAAATGGTAACATCTCGTGCCAATCTTTGTATGTCACTGTCATCTTCTGCACAATCTTCTTAATGTTCTTATTAGCCGCTTCTACAGCCCCATTCATCTTCGACCGGTAGGGATAAGAGTTGTGATGCTATATCTTAAACTACTTGCAGAGCTCTGTGATCATCGTATTTTTGAGATTCATACCGTTGTCCGTAATGATCCTCTCGGGTACACCATATCGATAGATCAAATTATGCCGAATAAACCGTGCCACGACATTCTTGGTCATTGTAGCAAAGGGAGTTGCTTCAACCCACTTTGTAAAGTAATCAATAGCCACCAGAATGAAACGATGCCCATTGGACGCAGTAGGTCTGATCTCACCAATCATATCGATGCCCCACATTGCAAAGGGCCAAGGAGCCGTCAAGACGTTCAGAGGAACTGGAGGTACATGCATCTTATCAGCATAGACTTGGCACTTTTGACAAGTTCGAGAATGTTGATAATAGTCGACTTCCATGGTGGACCAATAATATCCTGCCCGTAGGATCTTCTTTGCCATGGTATGTCCATTGGAATGAGTCCCGAAAGTACCTTCGTGTAACTCTACCATAATCCTTGCTGCCTCGTTCTTATCCACACATCGCAGTAAGGTTGAGTCATGGTTATGCTTGTAAAGAATGCCATTGCTGATGAAGAACTTCGCTGTAAACCTCCTCAGAAACTTCTTATCATTAACAGATGCCCCCTCAGGGTACTCTTGAGTCTCAAGATACCTCTTTACCTCGTGAAACCAGGGTTTATCTTCCACCTCTTCAGTCTCAATGTCACAGTAATGTGTAGGTTCGTCCAACCTCTCAATGGTAATATGGGGAGCCTCATTGTCCCACCTGACCTTGAACATAGAAGACATAGTAGCTAGCGCGTCCGCTAACGGATTCTCCTCTCTAGGGAAATGTTCAAAGGTTATCTCCTCAAAATGTGGAAGTAACGTCAATACATACTCTTTGTAAGGAATAGGATTTGGGTGCTTCGTATCCCACTCGCCTTTGATCTGGCTGATCACGAGAGAGGAATCTTCGAATACACTTAAGAACTTAATCCTTAGGTCAATAGCTTCTCGCAGGCCCATGATGCATACTTCATACTCCGCCATGTTATTGGTGCAGTTAAAACATAATCGGAGATATGATGACGGTGCCAATGCCATTACCCAACGCGTTTGAAGCTCAGTCAAAATACATAGACCATTGGGATCCTTCCTTAGGTCCTTCATCCGGTCCAGGTGTTTCACAGTCAGTCACCAATATGATGTTCTCATCCGGAAACTCGAAGTTCATAGACTGGTAATCGTCCATGGCCTGATGCGCCAAATGATTTGCCAACAGACTCCCCTTAATTTCCTTTTGGGTTGTGTATTGGATGTCATACTCAGTCAAGATCATCTGCCATCTTGATATTCTTCCGGATAAGGAAGGCTTCTCAAAGATATACTTGATTGGATCCATCTTTGATATCAATAGAGTAGTGTGAGTTAGCATATACTGTCTCAGCCGACGACATCCCATGCCAAAGCGCAGCAAGTTTTCTCAAGCAGTGAGTATCGGGTCTCACAGTCGGTAAACTTTTTGCTAAGGTAGTAAATAGCATGCTCTTTTCGGCCAGACTCGTCATGCTGCCCCAACACGCACCCCATTGAATTATCCAGTACTGTCAAGTATAAAATCAAAGGTCTTCCTTCAACTGGAGGCATCATAATAGGTGGCTCTTGGAGATATTCCTTTATCCTTTCGAAAGAGGTCTGACATTCATCATTCCACCTTACCACTTGATCTTTCTTCAACAGCTTGAAGATTGGTTCACAAGTAGCAGACATATGCGAAATGAATCGGGCAATGTAGTTCAGACGTCCCAGAAAGCCTTTGACTTCTTTTTCTATTCGAGGAGCTAGCATTTCTTGTATAGCCTTCACCTTTGCAGGATCCACTTGAATACCTTTATCACTAACAACGAAACCCAACAGCTTACCAGATCTCACCCCGAAGGTGCACTTGCTCGGGTTTAACCTCAGCTTGTACATCTTCAACCTGTCAAATAACTTCTGGAGATGGTCAAGATGTTCTTCTTCAGTTTGGGATCTTGCAATCATGTCGTCAACGTATACCTCAATCTCATGATGAATCATGTCGTGGAACAAAGCGACCATGGCGTGCTGATACGTTGCCCCAGCATTCTTCAATCCAAACGGCATGACTTTGTAGCAAAAGGTGCCCCACTGCGTAATGAAGGTTGTCTTTTCCATATCCTCAGGAGCCATTTTAATCTGATTGTAACCATAAAAACCATCCATAAAGGAGAAGATCTTATGTTGTGCGGTGTTGTCGACCAAAACATCAATGTGAGGTAGAGGGAAATCATCCTTGGGGCTTGCCCTATTCAGATCCCTATAGTCAACATACATCCGAACCTTACCATCTTTCTTGGGTACTGGCACTATGTTGGAAACCCACTGCGGGTAAGAAGTAACTTCTAGAAAACCGGTATCAAATTGTTTCATAACCTCAACTTTGATTTTCTCGGACATCTCGGGGCACATACGGCGAACTTTCTGCTTCATTGGAGGACAATCTTCTTTGGTTGGCAGGCGATGAACCGCAATATCAGTATCCAACCCAGGCATATCTTCATAAGTCCAAGCAAAGATCTCAACATAGTCTCGCAGCTTCTGTATCAACCGTTGCTTGGCGCTAGACTCCAAATTTGCACCAATCTTGACCTCTTTCTTGTCCTCTTCTATACCCAGATTCACTGATTCCACTGGCTCCATGGGGCTGTATGGCCCTCTCTTCCTATAGTAACAGTCTAGCAAGTTCCCCAGGCACTTCGCAATCATCCTCACCTTCGTCCTCATCTTGGTTGATCGGACTTTCAAAGTCATAGCTGGCAGTAGCGGAGTCGTTATCAGTGGGATCCAAAGTGGATATGGACATGTATTATGATATGTGAGTGTGTAAGACAAATAGTTGTTTTAATAAAGGTGCAAGGTAGAAAAGAAAAACAAGGAGCACAAAATTTGTAATGCAAGAAAACGTCCAATGCTTTATTAATGATATATGGAAATGACAAATATTAAGCCCTCACAAACAAAGCCACGGTGCCTCGGGTAAGACACCGGGCCGTAAAGTTTTAAACTGTCTGTTACAAATTTCAAAACAAAAGTCTATTACTGTGTAATAAAAGAAACGGGCATGGAGTCCTTCGCCGTCCAATTGTTCAATCCACTGTTGGTAGTCGGGTAAATCCAGCTGTCAAATTCTGACTCTTCTACATCATCTTCAATTGCATTCACTCCCTGATCATGTTTAGGCATAGGAGCAGTTATGACGTTGGGTTTTTATGGCACGTCAAACTCGATTTTTTTAGCTTCAATCAAATATTTCACCTTATTCCTCAAGGCCTAGCAGTTTTTTGTATCATGCCCTGGGCTATCGGAGTGATAAGCACATCGAGGGTTCAAATTATACAGCGGTGACGTAGTATTGGGATTCTTCGGAGCTTCCCTCAGAGTTATCAAGTTGGTCTTCAACAATTGCGGCAGAATTTGAGATAAGGTCATACTGAGCCGAGTATACTGTCTTTGCGGTCTCTCTACTCCTTGTTGATTGTTGCATTGTGGGGCAACAATTGGTCTTGATATTACTACCGCATTAATTGCTTGGAGGCGTTCAGGTCGGTTTTGGCTCCTTGAGTTGTAAACTGCACTAGCTTCTTTTCTGAAAGGCTTCTTTTCTGTACTCGATGAAGCACCTTTCTGTATCTTTCCACTTTTGATACCAGCTTCCACTCTCTCCCCGGTCAAAATTAATTCAGTAAATCCAGATGATGAACTGCCAATCAAATGGTTGAAAAATGGTCCAGACAAAGTTCCAAGAAACATATCCACTAACTCCCTATCAGACAGAGGGGTTGGACTCTTCCAGCCAGATCTCTCCATTTCTAAGCATAGTCCTTAAAGCCTTCGCCTGTGCCCATAGACATACCCTAAAGTTGAGTACGCGTGGGAGCAAGGTCGGAGTTATAGTGATATTGCTTGTAAAAAGCAGCAGCAAGGTCCTCCCAGTTGCGGATGTTAGTTCCTTCCAGTTGATAGAACCATTCAAGTTGAGTCCCTGACAGACTATCTTGAAAGAAATGAACCCACAGGTTTCTATCAGCAGTATATGGTTGAATCTTTCTAACATACGAGTGAAGGTGTAGCTTCGGGTAGGATACCCCATCGTACTTAGCAAAGATAGGAGCTTTAAACTTGTGTGGGATCACCACCCCAGATGCTAGTCCCAAATCTCCGAAGTCTAACCCAGGTATCTTTTGAATCTCCATTGCACTCAACCGGTCTTCAAGTTGCTTATACCTATCCTCAGCGGGAGGATACTGGTCTTCATCAAAATCAGTGTCATTATCAGAGACCACAGGACTAGGCCATTTTCTTTCCTCTTGATTCTCTCCCCCTCCATATGAATGGGATAAATCGGCTTCCTGTCACAAATTGTTCCCGAATCTGTGACCCATATTCAGCAGAACCACTCTCTTCTTCTTCTTCTTGTCCTTCAAGATGAGAGTCTTCAAATCCTGTTGTCCTTTGGCCAAATTCAAGAACATCTCCTGAAATTGAGCATTCTGAGCTTGAAGAGCCCTGATGGCTTGATCAGTAGGTGTTTCAGAAGACATGATTGCTGAAATAAACATCGAAGAAGATGAGAAACCTGTAATGGTACCTGTAATGAGGTTCATGGAAATGGAATGCGTATGAAATGATTTCAAGGACTTTGGGAGATTCAAATTTGTAAAACAAAGAAATAAACAAACTTTATTAGATTCAAACTTGTAAAATGTTTAACAATGCCTTTAAGGCGTTACAAAAGAAACAAACTGAAAAGCAAATTTAAACTAGAAACAATAAAAAGCATCAAAAATCCCAGGGTCTCTTTCCCTTCGTGCTGACATAGTCGTTGATCGTCCTTTCGTTCTCAAGTTGCCTTGTGAGCTTCAGGATCTTCCTCTCCTGCTCATGATACTTCTCCCTGTAGGTATCCCTTTCTTCCTTCAACTAAATCTAGGATCTCTTAAATGCCCCAAGATCAGTAGGCATGTATGGATGGAGGACTGTATAAGGAACACCTTCTTCATTAGTATGCTCCACAATCACCGGCAAAACAGTTTCGTAGGGCATCCCTAGCTTTTGAGCACGGGCTCAAACCCATTGAAGATAAGGTTGCATCAGGAGAGAAGTCTTCAGTCCTAGCTCTTGAGGGTCAGACCTGTTCACCCTTCTCCAAGCTCGTATAAATCTTCGGCGATGCTCATTCACGTCCCCTTTGTAGTCAAAGACAATGTCCGTAAGAAGCAGCTCATGGGGACCGTCTCTCTGGGCACGACCAAACTGTCTCAAAGCCAAGCAAGGACTGTAGTTTATACCCCCTCTAATTCCAAGCAATGGTACATTAGGGTATTCCCCATATCTATCAATGATAGCTACCCTCTCCATATCCTTAGAACTCCAAAGGATGTCCGTATGAGCAAGGGACATGATTCTATAAGCCCAACCTACACCTTCCTCATTCTTCAAAACAGACTTGGGGAGGTGCGAAATAAACCACCTCGCCAACAACGGCGTGCAACACATGAGGGTTCCCCTTCTTCGGACGGTACGAGTATATAGAGCATGTAGAATATCACCCAAGAGAGTAGGCACTGGATTACGAGACATGAAGATCTTGACCGCATTCACGTCTATGAAAGAATCTGGATTCAGGAAAAGAACCAAGCCGTAGATGAGGAGAGCCAAAGTGTCTTCAAAAGCTTGAAAGTCCAAGTTATCCCATAACTGTTGAGCTTGATCCATCAAAAACTTAGCCAAGAAACCTTTAACCCTGCTCCGTGTCTCCCAGTTAGACACTACATCAGCCTTTGTCAAGTGTAAAGCTAAAGAAATTTCCTCAGGTCTAGGAACCTCCTCCAAACCTGTGAAGGGTGTCTTCTCGAGAATGGATATACCCAACAAATCAAGGAACTCCTCCAAAGTAGGGACTAGCTGATAATCCGGGAAGGTGAAACAGTGATGCAACGGATCAAAGAACTGGAACAGCACGCTCATCATTTGCTCATCCAATTTTGAAGTGACCAAGCCAAGGAGATAACCATGTCTTCTAACAAATGAAGAAGTGTCAAGAACTCTTGAGACTAACTCTCTGAGTTGAGCAGGGATTTGCACGAAGTTAACTCAAATGGTATTTCTGCGCATAGAAGCCATGATCTGCAAAACAGAACGAAGATGAACCCCCTTGGTCTTTGAAATGGTTAGTCTAATGAAATATGCATGCTATGTCATGATGCACGATGTCATGATAAAACACACAACAGGTATCACAGATATCAAACATGATAAAGGAAAACAAGTCACACAGTAGCCCTTAAGTTTCAGGCTTGCATGGAGTTTAGGTACTACCCTCTTGAAGTTCAGTTGGCTAACCTGTCCTAATAATAGTAACCGGGTTCTAGGGGTTCTCAATATCAATGACCATCCTCCATCGGTCATGGTTTCAGCTCACGCAATCTTTTCTTGCGGCCGAAACTATCTTGAGAGTATGGTCTCAATGAGTGTAGTATCGAGTATCAACCAGTTCCCAGCTCTATGCCGAGGCCGGCTATCTCACTACTTCCTATGGCCAAGATGGTCAATTATAGGTTCTAAGGTCAGTTAATGCTTAACGACCCATTTAGAAGCCCCATATTCTCCTTGTTGCTCCACAAGGGATATTGGTACCAACTAATGTGCCACATCAGCGTAGCTACTGCTTCAACCGTATCGGTCTACGCCGTACAGTTCCCTCACAGTTTATTGCTACTTACCTAAAAGGTGTTCCCCATATCCGGGTTAGGATCTATAGTAACTCTGATACAAAGCCCACAAAAATAAAGCAATCAAATCAAACAATAGAAAACAATATGATGTACTAATCCTAAGGTATACCCCACTTATTAAGTCCCCAGCAGAGTCGCCAGTTCTGTGATACGGTGGCCAGAACTGGGAATGTTTTTAGGAATGCGGGTTTGCGTTTTGCGTTTGTGTTTGCAAAATGTCGCGGTAAGAAAGAGTCGCCACCAACTTTTATTTTATCCAACAAGGAAAGGAAAAAAGCTCAAAAAAATTCCTTTTTTTGAGATTTTTTGAGTACGGGGGGTAGATTATAGAAAGGGAAGTTATTAGCACCCTTTCTATCCGTAGTTATCTACAGACTCTTAGGTACTTGCTCATCATTTTCAAAATTGCTTCTGTGTGTTTGATTTGAAAAAGTTTTTGACTTTGATTTAACTCTTGCTTCTATCTTCAAGAGTGTTACGAAGTGTTTTTTAAAGCTTTGTTTGAAAGAGGAGTGTAAGTGTGAAAAAGTTTGTTTGGATTGAGCAAGTACTTAAGAACTAATCTACCTGCTTGAAGAAGAGAATTGTTCTATGTTTGTTTCCTTTAGACAGTGCTATCCCACTATTAGTGAGTAGGTAGCATTGTCGCTGGAGTTTTAAGGGTCAATTCGAAAAGGGACGTACGGTCACTAAAGCAATGTTAGGACGTCTTAGTAATAACCCTAATGTCTTAGATCAATTTATTCGAGGCAACAATTTCGAGGCAACTTTCCGAACGACACTTTGATCTTTGTTTAGACAAGAGAACGACCACTAAAGCATCCTATACTTAATGACCGTTTACCGAAGGCAACCGAAGTGAGATTATACCCTAGGAGTGCGCATGTGCGAGTGATTTAGTTTCAAATTATTATCTTTGCACATTTAGGGTTAGCTAACTGTTTTAAAGTTAATCATACATTCTTGTCATGCATCCCTAATATCATACATCTAACAGTTTAATATTTCGCGGAAATTAAAATGCGGAAAGTAAGCTACGCTATTACAAGGCTTCGAGTATTTACATAACCAAAAACAAACCCTTAAAAATAAAGTGATAAATGAAAGTAAAAAGGTCCTAATTAAGCTATTACAACTTGTGAGCAATTACATTAATATAGAAAAATAATATAATAGAGAGCGCGCGAGGAAATTAAGGACGATAAGAAATTAGGGTTTTGACCCCTTCTTAACCTAATTAAAAGAAAAATTTTGTTTTTGTTGTTTTTGATTATTTTTAAGAAAAGAATTAGGTTTTTAAAAATGAATACGAAATTAATTAACTAATTAAATTGATTAAAGAAAATAGTTATTTAACCTAATCTTGTGTTTTTGTTATTTTTAAGAAAAGAAAATAGAATTTAATTAGAAACAAAAAAACCTAATTGTTCTAATTAATTTTAATTTATTTACAAAATAATCAAAGTTATCTAAGATCAAATAACCTAATTAATTAATTAATTTTTGATAAAAATAAACTTAAACCTAATTGGATGAAAAATATTATTTGTGATTTTTTGATAAAAAAAGAAAATTAGTTTATGTTAGTGAAATAATTAATTAAATTAATTAAGAAAAAAAAGAATATAGAAAGAGATATGGGCCTGAAAGAAAATTGAGGGAGTGTAGATAGAAAGTCTTGGCCCAAAACAAGGAGGTCCACGTTGACTTCCAGAATCCCATGTATTGCTTTGACTAAGCTTCATGATGCTCCTTCGTTGATGGCCTTTGGATCTGGCCATCTCGCCACTTGGCAAGCTGGATCATGATGGACCATGGTGGTCATTGGCCTTGTGCACGCGTCTGATCACTGAAAAGAAAATAATATAAAGCAATTTGGGGGACCTGGGATTCGAACCCAGGCCCTAAGGCATTTCCCAACTCTTGGCAACCAATTGAGCTGTGTATTTCATTTGTACATAAAATAACAATAATAGATAATATGAAAAATAAAGGGAGTTAGTGGAGAATAATGAAAATGTGCGCTAGAATTCAAATGATCCAATGGAAGGGTGCCACGCAGGTCATCCCTAACCTTGTTCCGTTGGTAAAAGTTGAAAACTTTTACCTACGGACATATGTCCGTCGCTACATCCCTGCAACTTCTCAAAATCACGCATAAACAAGCTAAATTAAAACCAAGGCCATGGATAGATTCTTCTGGACCTGCTGAGCATAATGGTGCCTCTTTCATGGCCCAATTTTACCTGCACACAGAAATCCTAAATCGAGCCATAAAACCCTAGCAATGGTGAAATCTTATACAGGCCATGAAAAGGCAATTAATTGTTACAGAAAGCTTGCAAATGTGATGGTGAACAAGTATCTACAATTATTTCATGCTATAAGTATCAGAATGATGCAATTCGAATTCAAGAAAAAGGCAATGTCGAGGATGACTTATAGTGAGTTTCAGGGCCTGAAAATGCTTGTTCTGGATTGGTTTTGCTTGCTGAGGATCCCAGGAAGTGATTGGGATGATCAAAGAGTCTTGTAGTTGCCTGTAACTATGAATTCGTGTATGCACTTTTTTGGTGTTTTTTCAAGTTTTGTTCTTGTTCTTGCGCCTCTCTCTAGCCTTGTTTTAGGTCTACAAATATTCCTTATGTATTGAGGAATGGATTAGGGTTGCCAACCTCATCTCAATCTTCCTCCATTATTGATTTTGATCTTGATTTGATTCCTTTGAATATCATTCCAAAAATAGGCTAAAACAAATAATTTTGTGCTCACAAAAGCCTTGCACAAATTCAATCATATGCTAGCTGGATATAGGACCTGAAATAAGTTCAAAATCTTTGAATTTCAATGTTTTGGATTTTCTATGATTTGTTTTGATTTAAAATGATTTAATTCAAATAAAAACCAAAATAAATAATAAAAATAAGATAATGACAAGTGGAAAGAGCTAGGGCTCGTGGACCATGTTGCAAACTCAAAACATGTGCAAAAGATTGGGCCTATTTGGCAAAAATTGCAATTTGAGGCATAGTTGACTTTTGACAATTTTACAAAAAGGGTCAACTTCACTAATGCATAACTTCCTCAATTTTGACTATTTTAAGGTGTTCTTGAAATTTTTAGAAAGCTTGAGATGTCCTCTAAGCAACCCTTTTGGTCTCATTCAATTTTACATTCCTTGCGCATGTATGAAGCTTTGACAAAAAAGGTGTTTTTGTTGACTTTTCAAAATGACCTATAATGTCCAAATTCATAACTTCTTGTGAGTGCATATTTTGAACTTGGGAGCTGAAGATGGATTGTATATAATTGCATCCTATTCAAAATGAGCTTTGAATGGGTCATTTCTCATAAAGTATGAGAAAGTTATGCTTGGTCAAAGTTGAGTTGACTTTTCCTACAAAACCCTAATTTAGCAACTTTTGGTTCTTGATGAATTATGAGCAATCCTTGATGAATCATGATCAACCCTTGATAAAATGATGAAATATACTTCAAAATGAGGATGTTGACCAAAAATCTTGAAGTTTGACTGTACATAGGCCACAGTTGACTTTTGCCCTAACATAGTCGATTTTCAGGCCTTTGAGCAATTGACTGAGCAAACTTTCTCTGCAAGGCTTGAAACTTGTCATGGATGATCTTGAGAACATATTAGGACATTGGTGAGCATTTGGGATCCCTTGGAATCAAGTATCCTGATGCAACATGAAACCCTAATTTGAGGTAGACTACCTTAGGAGAGAGCTTGTCTGGTCAACCCTTGGACTTCCTTGAGTAACTTGAGGATCTTTCTTGAAATGTTTTGAAAAATATGGGAGGGAAAATTTTGGGGTACAACAGAGGGACATGACTATTTTCCGAGGCAACAAGTGAGATTACCATAAGGGTGCATGTGTGAAAAGTGTGTTTGATTGCATACATTTGTCTTTGATTTTTAGGTTGTCTACTTGTTGTTTTTTATCTTGTCATACACACCTAATTACTAGCATTTGTACAAAAGTAATAAAAGATGCAAGAAAATAAATCCTACACTATTACAACCATATTGAATGGAATGAAAATATAAAGGCAAAAATAAGATAAAAGTAAGAAAAATGAGTTCTTTCGATCCAGACTGGAGCATTCTTTGATTTGCATTCAGTTGGCCTCCTTCGATTGGGGGTTGGAAACAGAAAAGTCATGTCTTTAGATTGGGGGCTAGCACCAGTGAGGTCATGGACTTTGAATGATGGATGGCACCAGTGAGGTTCTGTCCTTCGATTGGCCTGGAAGTCAGTGTATGGTGAAGCCCAAGGTTCGGCCTTGTTGCCTTCTTCGATTGAGGCTGGCAGCAGCAAGTCATGACTTTCAATTCTGGATGGACTTTAGTGCAAGCGTGCCTTTGGATTCCGCCTTGGAAGTCAGCAAGGAAGCCCAAGGCTTCGTTTCATATTTCCTTTTGCCTGTTTCTTTCGTTTAAGGCATTAAATGGCAACATGGCCTAAGGCCATGCTAATATTTGTCTTGCAAATAGTTTAATATTTAATGCATATTTAAGTAAACAAGCAGCAAAACAAAAGGGTTAGTTCTGAAAATATATAAAGGGGGTGGAAACGAAAAGAACCAAAGTTTTATGTACATGTTTTAAAACGAAAGGGAAAACTATTCACATACTATGCCATGAAACGAAAGGTTCAAGGGTAAGAATGACTTACCTTGCTTCAGCCTTGAATATGAACTGGACCTTGAGTGGTGGTCCTAGGCTTCTCCTGGATTCAAAGGGAAGGGCCTGAAGCTTGGCTTGGAATGTTGATTCGAAGAAGGAAAGAAAAAAGTGTTATGTTTCTTTCTAAGCTGGATTCGAAGGAGTGTAAAGTGTTTGTTCTTCAGAATCGGAAAAAAAGTGACAAAGGGATTTTGGGTTTGTTCTTCACAAGTGCTTAAGGACTTGGGAGATTTTGTTGTGTTTGAGAAAATTTGGGGGATTCGTTCCTCTGGTCCAAAAATCCCCTCTTAGCTTGTTCATGGTTCCTCTATTTATAGAGGAAATGTTTGGGAGACGTTGAAGTAGTCAGCCTTGCAAAAACAATAAAATATGAAAAGTGAAAGGTACGGGCGTGGGGCCTATTGGCAGTTGAGGTGCAGAAGATGTGACTTGTGCTTTTTGGGATTGCTTTTTCTTAGGCAGAAATCAGATTGAAAGCTGCTTTTATGATAAAAGTACTCTCTATGAAAAAAGGGTACATAACTTGTTTCCATTTCGTCCCAGGATGGTAATATCTAATTGATAAAGCTTCAATTTTGTGTGTAACCCTCTGATTATGTGAATATTTGAAAGCAAAGTAGCCTGACAAGTAGTTGGTCATCAGATTTCCTCAGATTTGCTTCAAATGAAATCTGCTTCGAATAGTTCAGCTTGGATTCGTAGGAAGCTAAATTGAAGAGAATCGAAGCTCCAATCGAAGCTTTATATGCAGGTTGCTTCTGTCCAATCGAAGGTTTGCCTTCCCATGGTCATATGTGGCCAAACGAAATAACGTACATGGTGGGGGGGGGGGGGGGGGGGGGAAATTCCCAGATTCGTAAGAGGTTTCAAATCCAAACGTAGGATGTACCTAAACTTACATTCGAAGGAGGCTTTTTCTCAAAACGAAAGATGTAATCCAAGTGGCATGAGGCCCTTGCTGAACTGAAGTTAGCATGCAGGCACACAGAAGGTGTGTGCCCAAACGAAGACTTGCATGCAAGCACTTGTGTTCTAAATGAAGACTTAGCCTTGAAGGGGGTATATGTGGCCAGCAGGTCATGGCCTTCTATTGCAAGCATGCAGGAAACATACTTGTCCAATCGAAAGGCTTTCCCGGCATGGGGCACTTGTGGCAGCAAAAATTGGTTTTCAAAGCAAGCATGCAGGCAGCAAAAGACACAAACAAAACATGCAACAAGAAGTCACGTGCCCAGGCGAAAGAGGCACGCTAGTAGCCATTTTGAGCAATCAAAGGACGTTGAGAGGCAATCAAAGAGTGCCAAATTGAAGGAGACTTATTTTTCTCCAAATTTGTCAAAATGTTATTTTTATCTGTTTTCTCCCTTTTTGACAGTTTCCTTTTAATTTTGGTACTGGAAAATCCCAATGCACTTGTGCAAACTTAAATCATGAGAATCTTTGTGAGAAAAGTCTTGAGAATCGAGAGAGCAAACTTTGGGGTACAACACTTACAATCCTCCAAGCTCGTATAAACTTTTGACGGTAGCCTTGATCATTGCTCTCGTAGTCGAATACCACTCCTTGGATGAGCATATCATGAGGACCATCCCTTCAGGCATAACCAAACTGTCGCAAGGCTAAGCAAGGGTTGTAATTGATACCTCCTCTAATTCCAAGCAAAGGGACATTAGGGAATTCCCCACAATGGTCGATGATAGTAACATTCTCCAAAGATCGAGAACACCAATGGATATCCGAATGTCTGAGCGTCATCAACCTATGAGACTACCACAAACCTTGCTCGTTCTTCAACATAGACTAGGGAAGATGTGAAACAAACCATCTAGCCAAGAGAGGAGTGCAACACATGAGGATCCCTATCTTCTTCATTGTGCGAGAGTGAAAAGAATGTAGGATATCTCCCAACAAATAGGAACCGCATTGTGAGACATGAAGATTTTGACAACATTTACATCTATAAGTTGGTCAGGGTTTGGAAACAAAACAATCCCATAGATGAGAAGGGCCAAGAGTTCTTCAAAAGCTTGTAAATCCAAAGAGTTCCAACAGTCTTGAGCTTTCTCAAACAAGAACTTAGCTAAGAACCCTTTGACACCACTCCTTGTCCCAATTAGTTGTGACATCAGATTGTTGCAAGTGTAGTGCTCGGGAAATCTCTTCAGGTCTTGGATCACTTTCTGTACCATTGAAGGGTAGTTGATTGAGAATGGGAATCCTTAAGAGTTGAGAGAATTATTCTAGAGTAGGCACAAGTTGATAATTGGGAAAAGTGAAGCAAGGGTGTAGAGGATCAAAGAACTAGAAAAGCACCTTCATCTTCTCTTCATCATTGCTAGAGGTAACCAAGTTTAGGAGGCGGCCATGTCTTTCGGCGAATGAATAATTCTCAGGGACCCTCGATGCTAACTCTTTGAGTTGAGAAGGAATTCTTACGAGATTGACTTGGATAGTGTTCCTGCGGAGGGAAGCCATGTCCTACAAAACAGAACAAAGATAAATCCCAATAATCCTTGAAATGGTTATTGAGAATGAGTATGATGTTATGATGTTATGTACATATACACACAAGGCAAACAAGTCCTTAGGTTTAGGATTGCATGGAGTCTTATAGGTAAGTACCCTCTTTAAGTTTAGTTGGCTCAAACTTGTCCTAGAAATAGTAACTGGGTTCTATGGGATCTCAATATCACTGATCTTTCTTATCGGGCATTGTTTCAGCCCAAGCCTCTTTCATGGAGACAGAAATATCCCAAGAAGTCTGATCTCAATGAGTGTAGTATTGAGTATCAACCAACTTCGGACTGCACCAAAGTCGGCTATCTCACTACTTCCTAATGGCCAAGTTGGTCAAGTAAAGGTTTTAAAGTCAGTTAGTGCTTCATGACACCACACAACGGCCCCGTATTCTCCTTGACTACTCAAGGGCTACCGGTACCCATAAATGTTTCACACTAACGTAGCTATTGCTTAGACCATGTCAGTATACCCCGCACAATTTCTACATCGTATTGCTACTTACCTATAAGGTATCTCAAATCCGAGTAGAGGATCAAAACAAGCCCAAACAAGGAACCAAAATGTAAAGCAAGCAAGTTAAATAATGAAAGAAAATAAAGGGGATCTAGCCCTAAGGTAACCCCATTTTTAAGTTTTTCCCCAGCAAAGTCGCCCGTTCTGTAATACGGTGAGAGAACTGACTTGGGGTGTTTTGCGTTTGACCGCAATTGTTGCGGTTAGCAAGAATCACCATCGACTTTTATTTTATCCAAAAGGAAAGGTGGAAAAGAACAAGAAAGACCTTTGAGATTATTTCTTTAGTTCGGGGGGTAGATTATGAAAAGGGAAGGTGTTAGCACCCTTTTCATCTATAGTTATCTATGGGATCTTAGTTGTTTGCTAGATCACTTGCTTTTGTTTGAAAATGTGCTTTGTGGTGGTTTTTGAAAGTATTTTGAAAAGGCGCCTTCATTTAGTCAAACTTTGTAATGGTTCTCGTTCGTAAGAACGCATACAAAGTGTTAGACTTTTGAAAATATTTTAAGTTTTGAAAGTTTGTTTTTTGAAAGTGTTTGGTGTTTTATTTTGAAAATGAGCAAAGACATTTATTTTGAAAGTGAGCAAGCAACTAGGAACAATCTACCTACTCAAAATTCTTTTGTTTATTTCTTCTTTTCCTTTGATATTGCTATCTTACCATTGATTGGTAAGAAGCCTTATCTTTGGATGTAAAGGGACGGGCATGGGTCATCGTATAGTCATGATAGCAATGTTGTGAGATACCTTAGCATTTCTCTTTGAGGGACTGAGATCATTTGAAAGGCAACATTTGAAGCATCATCGAGGGACTATGATCTTGTATTTTTGATTGTTTTTACTAAGACATCCCACATGCGTAACATGGCCATTTTGTAGGCAACAAGTGGAGTTACCCTAAGGGTGCATGTGTGAATAGTGTGTTTGATTTGCATGCATTTTATCTTTGATAAGGGTTATCTATTTGTTGATTTTTATCTTTCCATACAAACCCTAATTACTAGCATTTATATGAAAGCGATAAATTGCGGAAAGTAAAATTACTACGCTATTACATCATTAGGGGGATGGGGTATACAAATTTATAAATGGGGATTGCAAGAAATTAAAGTCCTAATTATCTATTACAACCATATTGAATAATGTACAAGAAATAAAAATATAATGTACAAGAAGATAAATGGAAAAGAAATGATTTTTATTTGGATTTTGAGGAAAGGATTTTAACCTAATTACCTAAAAGAAAATTAATAATTAAATATTAAACTAAACTAATTAAGGAAAAGAAAATTAAGTTAGAAAGTCTTTTTTAGGTTTTTTTAGAAAAAGGTTTTAAGTTTAATAAAAATGGTATGGAATTTAATTAATTAAAAGAAACCTAAATTCTAAGTTAATTTTAAATAAAAAGAAAAATAATTAAACCTAAATCTAATTATTAATTTATTAAGAAAAATCAATTAATTTGTTAATAAAATGTTTTTGTCTTTTGTCTTTATAAAGAGAATAAAAATATAAGTGTGTAAATAATAAATAAAAATATTTTTGGATTTTTTATTATTATTATTCATAATAATAATAATAATAATAATAATAATAATAATAATAATGAAAATGAAAATAATAAAGAAAAATAAAATAAAATAAAAATATAAAAATAAAAGTCGGGGGGGTTTTAAATGGATTTTGGAAGTATATTAGAAAAAAACAGTTTTGTTAGGCCCACTAATGAGATTTTTGTAATCAGAAAAACAATAAAATAAAAAAACTTGGGCCTGTGTGTGATAAGCAGGCAGGGGGGAGGGGTGTTGCAGCAAAATAGCAAGGCCCAGTGATTAAGCCCAGGCGCTGGTTGTGTCAAAAGAGAGAAAAATATGGAAAAATATGAAAAGTGGCAGCGCTGGGGCTTGAACCCACGCCTTTGACATGAAATGCGCGCTGCCTTACCACTGGGGTGGCTATATATCCGTTTACTTAAACAAAACAATAAATACATAACATAAATCCAGTCCTGAAAATGACTTCATCTTCAACCTCCAGCCATGGTTCCTGTAACTTACTCATTTCTCAGCAAAAATGAAAAATGAAAACATGAAAGTTACTCCATTTTCCCAGACGAATCCGACCATATAAATATCATAAGCTATAAATCAAAGATGAATGAGAATTTCTAATGGTACCAAATTCTGACCTAACTTTTTTCAGAGATTCAAACCTAAAATTCTCTAAGCTCAATCAATATAAATGAAAACTATGGATATGTACAATTTCAGGGAAATGATATCTATATTTTATCTTCACAAATGCAAGCTTAACAATGCCTAAATGAAAAGATAGAAGTTCAGAAAAGATACCTCAAAACTGGAAATCCTGAAATGAGTTTGAGTTGTTTTCAAGGAGTTGTGTTGATCAGGTTAGCTTCCTCAAATTCCCAGGAAGCTAATGTTATGCTTAGCTTGAACAATGGATGGCTGGAATGTCCTGGAGAAGTCAACTTGCAGACTCTATTTTTTGGTTATGGAGGTTGATGAAAATGTTGTTACGGTTCTGGAACAAGGACAAGGATGGACTGCATTTCAGGTATAGAAGCTTTGTGATTGATTAAGAATGAAAACGCACGAGGGAAATCTGAGTTACAAGTTCAAAGCCAGAAACTGTGCATCAATGGTTTTTTTTGGGAAATTCTGGCTTGTAAGTATTTGAGAGAGTTTGAGGGTGTTTTTTCTCGTCTATTAGCTTGCAAGTAGTATCCTTATTTATAAGAAAATGGTTTTTAGACTTGTAGTTGATCAGAATTCAAATTCACATGTTTAAGCTCAACATTTGATTTTCTTGACAAAACAAGTTTCCATGCCTTTGTACTTGCTATTGTAGAGTGGTTACACTTTAAACAAACATGCTTTTGACTTTGTAGATGGAGTATGATCAGATGGAACAAATGAGAGGCTCGAGAATTGACTTTGTGCATAAAGCTTTCTTTTCAAGAATGACAATGTTAACTTTCTTCCCAAAATGGCAAATTGACTTGGACAATGCTTAAACCACTTGGGTCATAGCTCAAAGGTTTGTGTAATCCATTAATTATGGATAGATACACAAGTTAGAAGGCCTTCAAAGCAAGATTATACAGCATAACATTGAGATTGGATTATGTGTTCATCAAGGAAATGACTTGTAATTCAAGTTGGAAACCCTAACTTCTTGCCTTTGATTCTCTTAGCTCAAGTATGATCTCAATGAGTTATTGGACATTTTGGAAAGATTGCAACATCTTCTACAACCTTAATGTTGGACATTTTTGAAAATTAAATTTGGAACTAGGTGAAAATTTCCATGAAGTTAGGTCAAAATCCTGCCTAACTAGGGCAAAATTTCACTAAGTCTTTTTAGTTTCATGAACATGTCTTCACAAAATCATAACTTGAAATCCAAACATTTCTAGGAAAAGTTCTTCCCTACAATGTTTTATATATCATTGAGATCTACAACTTTCATGTTGTAAGTTTTCCTTGAATCATCTTGCATCATGGTGGAAATTTGGCATAAAGTTATGAAAAAAAGTGAACTTTTCAACACTTAGAAAAAATTCTAAGTTTTAGAACTTTGACTTTTCAAAGATAAATCTTGACTTTTTTGATTTCTTGATGAACCAATTTCATATTTTGACATGTCTTGATGAATTGTAATCTTTGAAACTTGTTTTTGATCAAAAAATCAAAGTTTGACTTTTCAGTATACATTTGACTTTTCATCAGTTGACTGAAATTCAACTATCAATCAATTGAACTTGAAAAATGTTTTGAGTCATTCCATTAAGTCAAAATGATGCATTTGTATCCTTGAGATTATTTCTTAAACCAATAAGTCATTGGTTAGGTCAAAAGTAAAAAATTGCACCTTCTCAGTCAAAACCCTAATTTTGACCATTTTGCCCTTTTGATGATCTGATCAAATTTATTGAGGAATTGTGATCCAAACTTGATCAGTTGACATGTATGATTTCATGATGTTGATATGGATAAAAAATTATGAAGTTTGACTATAAATTGACCATATTTGACTTTTCCCCCAATACAACTCATCTTAGGTCAACTGATCAATTGACTGAGCAAAAATGTGATCCAAGACTTGAAACTTTACATGAGCAATCTTGAGGGTCCAAAATGATCCATGAAAGTCATATGGGGCATTAAAAGTCCATTTTTCATTGTGCAAATTCAAACCCTAATTTGAGTCATCAGTGCTTAAGGAGGTGTCTTGAGCCGATCAAACCTTGTGTAGTCTTGAACCAATGGAGATCTTATGAGAGATTTCTTGAGAAATGAGAGGGAAATTTTTTGGGTACAACAATATGTATGTATGAATGTGATAATTAAGTATAAGCCAAATATGATTGAAATTAAGAGGGTAAATTTTGGGGTATAACAACTGCCTGTATTCAATCGTCTTAAACATGAAAGCGAGTTTGGCGTCAGCCTTTCGAGCAACAAGGTAGAAGGGGATTGAATACAAATATGAAATCAAAAATTTGCACTCTAAATTAGGACAAGGTGTATCAACACTTGTGACTGTATTTTAGTAAGTTTGTGGTATTGAACTAAAAGGATTGGGTCTACAAGCATGGACAAATAGTGAACACTAAACCCTTATCAAAGAGTGACAATGAACACTCAACTTGAAAAAAATAAGGCCAATAAACATTGGACTAATCCCAAGAAGACTAGTAACCACTAGACTCGAAAGATATCAATAACCATTGGATCCAAAAGAGTATGCCAGTTAACATTGGTCTCGATCAAAAAGGAACAATGACCACTGAACCAAACCATTAGAACATTGGCGGATGTTGGGGACCGAGTAAAGGTAACGAGGGACCACTCTACCTTAGGAGTACTACAAAGAATGTGCCAGGAAAGAAATGGATCACAAACGAAGCAACGAGTGAACACTCGACTTAAAAGGGAATAGTGACCACTAGACCTGAAAGTACTCGATAGGATACCAATGACCATTGGATCCGAAGCAAGGTAAACACCTGTTAGTCTCATCCGGGGAAAACCAGTGACCACTGAATCTAGCCAAGGAATAAGAGAGACAAAGAGACAAGTGACCACTTGACTCAAGAGAACTAGTGACCACTAGACTCTAAAGAATACCAAAACAACGATGTATTCAAAATTGGGTAATAAGTAGCGTTCTTGACCTCAAAAGGAACTGGTGACCACCAGACCTAATAATGTTGTGCCAGGGAGGAACTAGATTACCAACAAGGCAACGAGTGAAAACTAGACCAAATAAGACTAGTGAATAATAGCTTCTAAAAATAGGGGCACCAGTGAATACTAAACATAAAATGAAGTATCAATGAACATTGGATCAAACCAAAAGGGACTAGTAAACACTAGATAAAACAAAGAGCGATCAGTGAACACTAATCGTGAGAGAATTGTAAAGAGGTGATATCATAGGATATGTTCTCTCTAGAGAGACCTGCTGGGAGAATTATGGGATATATGTGGGGATTGGTGAATCACCATGTATATCAACAAACTGAGCTACCTCATTGGGGAAGAAGGAAATAAAATTGGCTTATGCTTCGATGCATGTTTGAATTTTTCTATGGAGTAATATTCCAAAATGAATGGAAACACTACACATTTGAGTAGATGCAATGTAATGATGCATGTTTAGATATTTCACTGAGGATTAACAATATCAAAAAATTAATTGCCGGGGACACAAGGAAATATATGAAGAGATATCTCTGCCACACTTAAACTATATTATCTCATTTCCCATCTTCCTTCATTCGACCCAACCCTTTCCTTTCTCAAATCTTCCCAACTTCCACTAAGCAATCATTATCACCCACTCATGTTTCACTTTCCAAATTCATTTCAACCTTTAAATTCCTTGAATTTCTCCGCATATCATACTTCTCCACTCATATTAACCGAAGCAAACTAAACCCTATTGTATCAACCATGTCTTATCGCTCCCAACAATCAAATAGAAGGGAAAGGCCATCACCAGATTTATCAACAATCATCTTTCGTAATGAGGATTCTGGTTTGCAAAGAGAGAAGCACCTTAAGTTCTACCAACATTCTGTCATCCCTACAAGGTACACTATTGAGTCCTGTTTTCATGAATTAGAACTCTTGGATAGTTTTCAATGGATGCTAACTAATTTGGGTCTAACTCATATTTGCTCGTCGAACCATCCAACCTACGGACCCTTGACTATAGATTTCTTGAGTTTGTTTATTTACGTCACCCCTATGGGAGAACCATATCTTACCGGAATCGCAAGGTTTAGGCTGTTCAACAAAGAATACTCATTAAGCCAAGATATAATACGTGATATGTTACATTTTCCGTGTGGATAGAATGTAGCTTGTAGTTTCCTTTTGAGGTGGATTGGCAAACCATAGAGTTTGATCTTTGGGAAAAGTTAACAGGTGAAACAACTCTAAACTGGGAAGTACTTAATGCCTCCCTAATCCATAAACCAACCATCCGCTACTTTCACCATGTTCTGGAAAGTACAATATTTGGCAGGATTAACAACCATAAGGTTAATTCTAAAGAATTGTTCTTTCTGCATTGTATCTTTACACTAACCAGAATCAATTCCACTCTCTTTCTTCCCACACACATTCATTAAATTTTTGAAAGAGGAACCAATCCTTTCTATATAAGGGCGATAGTCAAATCCATTTTTATTTCCTTGGGCCTAAGCGACAAACTCATTGATTTGCCATCGATACCAGCCATGTACCTTGACATCGACAACTGTCGATCAACTCACTTGATTAAAGTTAGAGAAGATGGAAAATATTATTTGATGGTCCAAAATAAAGTGGTCAAGAGTGTTGTCTTTCCCTGTCGCAATCGAACTAATGCATAAAATATAACTAATTGGATTTATGATCTATCTGCCCCTGAGCCTATTACGCCTACATAAGGTGCATAAGGCGGCCAAACAAATGATGAGTTCGATGAGATAGATCATGGTGCCTCTGAAGTTCAGCCGCAACCCACACATGTTCCATCTGAAAGCGTCGCTGGAACATCATCAAGACGCCGAAGATGACATGAAGACACTTATGGCCCTTCTGATGACATTCTTGCTGAAATAAGGTGGCGTAATGATATGGATGCTCAATGCGACCAAAGACTTAAGGATATTCATACTCATCAGACTGAGAGGATGTGCCTCATCCAGTTGATTCATCAGGATCAACGTGACTAAAATGACATGAATGACCAAAGAACGTCAGGCATCATTGACCAGATGACAACTTTGACAGTGCGTGTGAACGACTTATATGAGTATATTTATCATGTAGGTATTCCACCTTACCATCCTTGTAATGGTGGTCATGCACGAGCACATGGAATAGGTCACCAGTAACAGATATCCCAGGTTCTACCTTTCTTTTTAACCTTCATTCGAAACATTGGGGACAATGTTTGATTTAAGTGTGGGGGAGAAAGCTTTACCGCTTTTGCTTATCGTCTTTTGTTTTTCGTTTTCTAGGTAGTTTTATTTTTCCCCTTTTTCTCATTTAGTGTTAGTGTAAGTTGAGATAAATTCTTGCGATGTCGAGTCTTTGTGCATGTTTTTCTGCTATTTGTTGATTCCCCCAATTTTCTTGAGCCATAACAAAATTTTCTGGTTTGACCCATAACACGACACCTTAATAAGTATATAGGTTGTTTTACACTTAGGATATGTTGGATTGATTTGAGAAATATTCACCAAAATAGATATCGTTTTGACACCCTAAACTCCCTAGTTATTTACAATCAATTTGAATGCCTATTATACCGAGACCTTACATTTGAGTTTTTAAGTAGCCCCGAGTAGTTTATACTAGCATTCATCACTATCTTAAGCATAAACTACGTAGGGAGTTGATGAATATAAGTGGATGATCCCAAAATTTCTATATATACATGCCATAACTTAATAAAATTAGGGAATGCACCTATTAAGTTAGATGACCCTCACCCAGTCACTTAATCCAACAATTGTGGAACCTAAAAAAGTTTTCATAAAATCTGTTGTTAGTTGGTTCAGAGGTGTCTGGTGCTGAACTTGGTAGGGATACTATACTTCGATCCCCCACAACTTGCAATTGGTTAAATAAAGGGGTTACCAAACTCATGTACTAGAACCCCATGCTAAAGGATCAGAGTCACTAACCAACTACTATATTATGTGCATGCAAGGATAAAGGGCTTAATATGATTGCGCTCAAATGAAAACAAATGAAATAAAACGAAAGAAATAGGTTGATCTATAATAGAATGATTCAAACTGGTTTAGATTAAGGAGGGAGTTTTTGATTGTGTTTGCGGTTCTGAGTCGCTATGGTATCCTTAGTGTTGAATTCAAGTATCTATCATTCCAACAAAATGTCTCACAACCATGTATAATTTAAGTTATGTCGTGTATTTGTGTCGAACCCGTTTTTAAATTGATTTTCATGATGATTATTTTCTTGAGGACAAGAAAAGGTTCAAGTGTAAGGGAGTTTGATAAAGAAAAATTTCATTGTATTTTTGACTCGACTAACAAGGATTATTATACCATTTTTATCCATTTATGTCATTTTATACTGGTAGTGTTTCTATATTTCAGGTATTTTTCCTCCTTGAGGCTTGCATGAGAAAAGAAGAGGAATTGGCAAAGAAAGAGAATGAAAAGATGAAGTAACAAAAGAAATGATGAAGATCTGCGCGCAGAAGGCTATGGCCCTCGCCACACCTTTCGTATCCCTCACCGCACATGTTTAGTCTTTGGCCCTCACCATGCTTCCTATAGCCACCGCCATAAGTTGTTTTATAATAGGCCCATTTTTCCTTCCATGTCAGAGCCACGAGTCTCTCATTTTTCCTATTTCCTCTCTGCAAGACCAGGCATGACGAGAATATCTCCATGAAGGAAGTTGTTCCTGATTTTTCTCGATGGAGTCACATACAACAACATTCTATAAAAGGAGGAAGAATTGACAGTTACAGGGTCAAAGAATTTACTGTTGTTCAAAGCACTTTTCTTTCTAGTTTCTAAGAAGAAAAATCACTACTTTAAAGTAATAGCTTTCCACATCGGGGAGCTATTGCAACATTAGTTTAGATTTATAGTTTTAGTTTTTCTTCAATTGTGTATTTTCAAAAGCGAATCCTTTCGACATCTGTGGAGGATCGTGGAGATTAATTTTTAAGTTGCAGTCAATTCTTTTGTAATAGAGATTTATTTCCAGGTTTTTAATATAAGCTTTATTTATATTTATGTTATATAAATCATGTTATATTTTATGATTAATTACTGTAATAGCATGTCTCTATTAAAAACTATGTTCGACTAATTCCCTTAGATACCGGTATGTAACATAATCTAATCGAAGGGATTCGAAAACCTATTGGTATAAATATTTATAAACTACTTTCCTGGTTTTTGTTTCTAATTTAATTAATAAAACTATTTTTGTTACGAGAGTAAAAAAACCAACAAAGGTTAAAATTAATACAATGAGAGTTTGAGATTTTTAATTGGATAGTAGTAACTGAACATTGATTCTAAATACTACGAGAGTGCTTTAGGATATATTAGATTTTATTGGTTTCCAAAAAGTGTTTTTAACTTCAAATGAGACAGCGAGAGAAAACAATTAGATTTAAGAATGCAGTCTAAGTCAATAAACACGAGAGTGTGAGATAAGGATTTTTAACTAATATTTTCTACTGAAAAGTGTTTTTGAGAAAAACAAAATCATTGGTTAGTCGGATCCCTGAAGTCGGACAAATTACATACTAGTATCCCTTATTTCGCATATTTTATTAAACTTGAACTACTCCCTAATACCCTAAAAAAACCTAACATTAATTTCCATCCTTAGATTACATAGTAACATTAAATAGAATTAGTTTGATTAACAGTCTCTATGGGTTCGATATCTTTTTAAAATTACGTGATTAGGTTGTGCACTTGTCGTCAGTAAAGTCACAGTCAAGTTTTTAGTTTTATAACGCAAAATTTCATCATATTTTCGACTCGAGTAGCAAGGATTATTTTACTGTTTTTAGCCATTTGTATCATTTTATGCTGGTAGTGTTTCTATATTTCAGGTATTTTTCCTCCTTGAGGCTTGAATGAGAAAAAAAGAGGAATCGGCAAAGAAAGAGCAAGAAAAGATGAAGTAACAGAAGAAATGATGAAGATCTGCGCACAAAAGGTTGTGGCCCTCTCCACGCCTTATGTGTCCCTCGCCACACATGTTTATCTCATGGCCCACGCCACACTTCCTGTGGCCACTGCCACATGTTGTCTTATAACAAGCCATTCTTTTCTTCCACATCAGAGTCACGAGTCCCACATTTTTCCTATTTCCTCTCTACAAGACCAGGCAAGACGAGAATATCTGCACGAAGGAAGTTGTTCCTGATTTCTCTCGAGGGAGTTATATGAATACAACATTCTATAAAAGGAGAAAGAATTGATAGTTACAGGGTCGAAAAAATTTCTATTGTTCAGAGCACTTTTATTTCTAGTTTCTAAGCAGAAAAATCACCACTTTAAAGTAATAGATTTCCACATCGGGGAGCTATTGCAACATTAGTTTAGATTTACAATTTTATTTTTTCTTCAATTCTGTACTTCTAGAAACGAATCTTTCTGACATCTGTGGAGGATCGTGAATATTAATTTTCAAGTTGCAGTCAATTATTTTTGTACTAGAGATTTATTTCCAAGTTTTTAATATAAGATTTATTTATATTTACGTTATAGAAATCATGTTCTATTTTATGATTAACTATAATAATAGCATGTCTATGTTGAAAACTATGTCCGGCTAATTCCATGAGATACTGGTATGTAACATAATCTAACCGAAGGGATTCGAAAACCTATTGGTATAAATATTTATAAAGTACTTTCCTGGTTTTAGTTTCTAATTAAATTAATAAAATTGTTTTTGTTACGAGAGTAAAAGACAAAAGGTTAAAATCAATACAACGAGAGTTTGAGGTTTTTAATCCGATAGTAGTAACTGAACATTGATTCTAAATCAACGAGAGTGCTTTAGGATCAATTAGATTTTGTTGGTTTCTAAAAAGTGTTTTTAAATTCATATGAGACAGCGAGAGCAAACATTTAGATTTAAGAATGCAGTCTAAGTCAATAAACACGAGGGTGTGAGATAAGGATTTTTAAAATAATATTTTCTACTAAAAAGTGTTTTTGAGAAAAAAAAACCAATGGTTAGTCAGATCCCTGAAGTCGGACAAATTACATACTGGTATCCCTTATTTCATATATTTTATTAAACTTGAATTACTCCTATTTCCCTCGAAAACCTAAGATTAATTTTCAGCCTTAGATTGCATAGCAACATTAGATAGCATTAGTTTGATTAACAGTCCACGTGGGTTTGATATCTTTTTAAAACTACACGATTAGACTGTGCACTTGCAGTCCGTAAATCCGACAGACTCATGAAGTCGCGATCAAGTTTTTGGCGCTGTTGTCGTGGACTGATTTAGTCAATATTATGATTCCTCTATTACGTAGTATAGACTAAGGAAACAAATTATATTCCCTTTTATCCGTTGATTGTATGTCAAACACTCGCTCCCAAGGTGAAGAATTAGAGAAACCAATCGATGAGGTCAAGCGTTTTGTTAGTATAACATGCCAAATTATAGAATACCAAATTAAGTACAATCTTCCCGAATTCAATCTTCCCAATTTACATCTTCCCGAACCTGAATCAAGAATGGATGAAGGACCCAAAAATCATCTTTTAAAGGATTATGCTGCTTCATCACTGGAAGAACCTCACAACAACATTGTTGCCCCCGTTATCGCTCAGAATGATTTCGAGTTGAAACCTTTATTGCTACAAGTTGTCCAACAAAATCAGTTTTCAGGATGTCCTACAGACGATCTGAACTTACATTTGTCCGTGTTCGTGCAGTACATAGACACAGTAAAAGCAAATGGTGCCAGCCTCGAAGCAATAAGACTATGTCTTTTCCCTTTCTAATTATGTGATAGAGCTAGAGCTTGGCTCTAGTATCTTCCATCCAACTCTATTACCACACGGAAAAAGTTGAAGAAATTTTCCTAGCACGATATTTTCGCCGAGTAAGACGGATATGCTAAGAGGCAATATCAATGGTTTTAAACAAAAGGAAATCAAATCTCTTTTTGAAGCATGGGAAAGATACAAACACATGTTGCAACTTTGTACACATTACGGTCTACAAGAATGGATGATCATCCACACCTTTTACAATGGTCTCTTATATAACACAAGACTAACGATTGACGTTGTAGCTGGCGGCACATTGATGGATAAACCGCATCATGACACTTATCAACTTATCAAAAGTATGGCTCAAAATCATTACCAGTGGGGAAGTGATAGAACCATTATAGAGAAACCTCAAACGTAAGGCGGTATGTACGAAGTTAGCAATTTAGACTAAGTTAACGCTAAGGTAGAAGCTCTTACCCAAAAGATAGAAAACTTGACCACAACTCCTGCAACCACCGTGGCTGCAGTAGCTCTAACCTGTGATTTATGTGAACTTCACGCACATGCTGCACCCGAATGTACACTTTAATAGGAGTACCAATTGATCAAGTGAATTATGCCCAAGGAAACCCATACGACAATACCTATAATCCTACCTAGAAGAACCATCCAAACTTTTCGTAAAAGAACAACAATGCATTATATGCACCTGGGCAAGCTCCTACTACACCACCAAGATACCAGAAAGCCGCCCCAATTGCTCCAAATGTTCCTAAGAAATCCAATATAGAGATCATGATAGAAAATTTCATAGCCACTCAAGCTCAACAAAACAAAGATTTTCTAAATCAAAACATACACACTAGTGAACAACTAAAGCAACTATCAAACAAGGTTGACGCCCTAGCCAATCATAAAAAAATGCTTGAAATGCAAATCTCTCAAGTGGCTCAACAACAAGAAGCTATAGTTGCTCCAGCTGGCACTTTTCCTGGCCAACCAAAACCAAATCCGAATACTTCGGAGTGGAACTGTGATATGGTGGGAGAGCTGACTTGAGGGTTTTGCGTTTGTGTTTGCAAATTTTGCGGTTTAGCAAAAGTCTCCACCAACTTTTCTTTTATCCAAAAGGAAAGGTGAAAAAGCACATGAAAGACCTTTAGAGATGTTTTCTTAAGTTCGGGGGGTAGATTATGAAAAGGGAAGGTATTAGCACCCCTTTCATCCATGGTTTTCCATGGGCTCTTAGTTACTGTCTAGATCACTTGCTTTTGTTTGAAATTATGCTTTGTGTAGTTTTTTGAAAGTATTTTGTAAAGGCGTCATCATTTAGGCAAACTTTTGTAATGATTCTCGTTCGTAAGAATGTATACAAAGGTGTTGAACTTTTGAAAATATTTTCAATTTTGAAAGATGTTTGAAAATGTTGGTGTTTGTTTGTGAAAATAGCACGGATGTTTGTTTTTAAATTGAGCAAGTAATTAGGAGCATTATACCTACTCTAAAGGTCTTAGGTGTTCTTTTCCTCCTACTTTAGACGTTACTATCTTACCATTGTTTTGGTAAGAAGCCCCATCGTTGGATGTGAACGGGACGGGCGTGGGACGTTTGTGTAATCATAGAAGGCAACCCGTGAGACATTTTAGCAATGTCATTTAGGGACTAGATCGTTTACCGAAGGCAACATTGAGGGTCATCGAGGGACAACGATCTTTTATCGTGGGTCTTTTGCTAAAACGCCCATATTCGAGGGACATGACTAGTTTTCGATAGGCAACAAGTGAGATTACCCCAAGGGTGCTAGTGTGCAAGTGTATTTGATTGCATGCATAATTTTGTCTTGAATTAGGGTTTTCTAAACATTAGTTTTAGTCTTTCCATACACACCCTAATTACTAACAATATATGAAAGCAATAAAAGTGCGAGAAGTAAAGATTCTACGCTATTACAATCATTATGGGGATGGGGTGTACAAATTTCAAATGGGGATTTCAAATTAAATCCTAAGTTACTATTACAATCACATTAAATGGATAACAATGTATAGGAAATGTAAAATGTTTGTTTCGTTTAAGAAAAGAAATAAGTTTGGTTCAAGAAAATATTTTGATCTTTTTATGTTGAAATAAATAAAATATAATATGTGAATATGAAATATTTTTTTGGTGTTTTTTGATTAATGAAAAATAAAAGTGATGGTAAAAAATAACAAAGAGAAGGAAGACAGGATCAGCGCAAATGCTGAAATAGAAGAGGTCAGAAGTTCTGACTCTGACATGCTGCACAAATAGAAACAACATTAATAGAAATAGGGAAAGTCAGAAGTTCTGGATCCGCTGAGAACAAAGAAGTTTTCAGAAGTTCTGATGCCACTAACAGAACCTCGTCTCCCTCTCCATGCTAGTATGAACATCTGCAACTTAGTCATTTCTTAACATAATAGAAGTTACGCATATATCAGTTATGACAAGTTTCATAATGTTCAGAAACAAGAGATATCAGAAATATAAATTAGAAACAAACATGAATTTGCTAATGAAGATCTAAACTGGAATTCCCTCTACTTAGGAAGGTAGATGCAAGAATTCTCAGAATATGTACATTATCAGAATCAGAATATCTACATTGTATTTTTAAACATGCAAATCTGGTAATGCCTAAGTAATATGATGAGAGTCAGTAGAGGCTTACCTTACAGCTGGAAAACACTGTGAGTTGGAACCTAGTTCTGACCGCTTGTGATGTTCTAAAAAACTTCCTCACGTGTTCAGCAGGCTGGAAACCTTCAACTTGGGCTGGAAATGATTAGAGAGTTCTCATCCAAGGGGTAAAGTTCTGACTTCTTTGAGGTGGATATTGATGGAAAGGGTATTACAGTTTGACTACAGAAATTAGGATGGCTTTTGAATGCATATCAGAAACTGTATGGGTGGTTTTGGTCAAGAAACACTTGAGGAAAAATGGAGTTTTAATGCAAGAATCAAATGCTAACAGGTTTTGTATTTTTGTGTTTACAGTTTTTTGGACTCTTGGAATTTTTGCAGGGGTTCAAGGCTTTCCTTTCTCAAATTTTTCGACCTGTTTACAGTGGCCAATGAAGTTCAATTTATAGGAAAAGGTTTTGTAGTTTGGAGAGGTCAAGTGGCACCAACGTCATACGCTAGACGCTGAATTACTCTTGAAGTAAGCTTAAACAAGCATGGTTCAAGGCACAAAGTAGGATGGTTAGCAGGTTTAGCAGCGCCTAAGTTGGATTTGTCAACAGGAATTAAGGAAAAGCAAAAGCAACACATGGGCCTAGCACACTTTTGCATAAAAGTTTTCTTTCCCAAGACAATAGAGGTACACGTGGGGGAAATCCTTTGGATAAAGACTCAAAAGTGGTTGTGAGCATTAAATAATGATGAGATTTATCAAATCAGAAATCCTTCCATGTGAAATTCTGGATCAATGCTTAATTCTGGATCAGAAGTTCAGCTTCAGCGTAGCTTATAATAGACATCCAATCTTCTGATCCTTTTATCTTTTTGCTCCAGCATGTTTTGAAGGAGTTCCCAAACTTTCCAGGAATCTTGCAGCATGTTTTGTAACCTTTTTTGAATTACCCTTGCAAACTCTGACCGAACCTTTGTGAAAACTGGCCCAGAAGTTCTGACCAAACTTTGTCTTGAAAGTGTCCAGAATTTGTTGAGTGCTTTAGTTTCATGGACGTGTCTTTGAGAAGTTATAACTTGAAATTCCAGCATTTCTAGGAGAAGTTATGTTCTGTAATGTTTTAGATCTCATTGAAATCTATAACTATTGAATCAGAAGTTCTTCCAGAATCAGCTTGCATCATGGTGAAAATATGGCCAGAAGTTTTGAGCTTGTCATATTTCTTAAACACTTAGAAAAATTCTAAGTATTTAGAATTTTGACTTCTCCAAAGTAGTTTTTGACTTTTGAATTTCTTGATGAAATACACTTCATATTTCAACATGTCTTGATGAAATATGATTTTTGAAATTTGATTTTGATCCAAAAGTCAAAGTTTGACTTTTCAGTGTGCAAATGACCATTTTGCCCTTGTGAATGACTTTCTTGGAAAATTGATAATTCAAGGCCTGGAAATAGATGGAAGCAAACCTGGGATCGAGGGTGATCCATTATGAAATGAGAGGGCAAATTTTGGGGTACAACAACTTCCCCTGTTCAAACTTCTTGAACTTGAAGAGTTAGATTGGCGGATCCACCATTCGTGATTTGAAGGTGAAAAAAGATTGAACACTAGAGTGCCCAGAAATTTGCACTCGAAGATGGATGGTGAATGGGCTTATAGATGCCATTTGGAGGAATGTTGGTAAATGCTGGAAGAAGTATCAGCACAAATCTTTTGTTGATTTATACTAAAACTTGATGTTTTACCTGTGGGGAAAAGAATTAATAAAATGCAGATGCCTGCATGATGTTCACCAGATGTGGTATTATGCAAAATGCATATGGTATGTACACGCTATGATGTATGAATGTGAGGTATATGTTTTTGTTCGAGAAAATAAATCCCTGACTACTGCTGAGGAAATTCCGGGAGGTTGAATCCATGATTTCCATTGGAGATGAAGAATATGCATATCTGCAAATTTTGTTGAACGAATGCTTTTGCTGGGAATATCGTTCTAAGGTCAACTGTTATCTGGTCGGATCCATGCTTCAAAGTTGCTAAGGATGAAGTAGTTGACTGATATCTGGTCGCATCCAGGATTCATAGCAACCTAATAGGGATACTGAAGTTAACTGTTATCTGGTCGGATCCAGGCTTCGCAGTAACTTGAAATGGTAATTACTATCTGGTCGGGTCCAGGCTTTGCAGAAAATTTCTTGAAATTTAATAGTTATCTGGTCGGATCCAGGCTTCATGGTTTTTGGAAAGTTATACTATTATCTGGTCGAGTCCAGGCTTCATAGTGTCTTTCTGAGGATCATAGTTAATTGTTATCTGGTCGGGCTCCAGGTTTCACAATAGACTACTTGAGAAACTGTCATCTGGTCGGGTCTAGGCTTTGTAGCTTTCTAAGGTTGATGAGGTTAATTGTTATCTAGCCGGGTCCAGGTTTCACAATAAATCATTTAAAAAACTGTCATCTGGTCGAGTCCAGGCTTTACAAATTTCTGAGATTGATGAGGTCAATTGTTATCTGGTCGGGTCCAGGTTTCACAATAAACTGTTTGAAAAACTGTCATCTGGTCGGGTCCAAGCTTTATATATTTCTGAGGTTGATGAGGTCAATTGTTATCTGGTCGGGTCCAGGTTTCACAATAAACTGTTTGGGGATTCAGTTGTTAGCTGGTCGGATTCCAGGTTTCACGATGAATCTCTGAGGATGATTGCTATCTGGTCGGATCCAGGTTTCACAACAACTTGCTTGAAAATATGGAAACGAAAACTAATATCTGGTCGGGTCCAGGTTTCTCAGCAATTTGTTGGGGATGTGGAGGAAACTCTACTGGGGAAAAGAAGTTAAACCTTGGTCGGATTGAGTTCAGGTTCTTCTATATATTTGAAGAGTTAGGCTATTATCTGGTCGGGTCCGAGTTTCATAACATCTTGAAATTGAGATCAACTATTATCTGGTCGGATCCAGGTTTCAGATACTCAAACTGTCATCTAGTCGGGCCCAGGTTTCAGTAATTGAAGAAGCCAAACTGTTATCTGGTCGGGTCCAGGCTTCAGTAATAACTTGAAAATTGTGCTAATATCTGGTCGGATCCAGGATTCATAGCATCTTTAAATTGAGATCAACTGTTATCTGGTCGGGTCCAGGTTTCAGATACTCAAACTGTCATCTGGTCAGGCCCAGGTTTCAGTAATTGAAGAAGCCAAACTGTTATCTGGTCGGGTCCAGGCTTCAGTAATAACTTGAAAATTGTGCTTATATCTGGTCGAATCCATGCTTCATAGCATCTTTTGGAAATAGTAAAGGCGTTGCTGACGGCTTTACTAGGGATCAGGGGTTGTGGCCCAGTGACTTGCAATGATCTGAAAGGGAAATTCAGACTGGAGAGTGTCGACTGAGTTAAGTAGGACAAACTTAGCTTGGGGAGGATATACTCGGCTGGGAAAATACACTCAACTTGGGAAGATAGGTTCAGGTGGGCAATTCGTGGTGTCTTGATTGTTGTATGTTGAGAAATTTGAATTCGGCTGAGGAAATAACTTCGTCGGGGAAATAAACCCTGTTGAGGAGGTGAATTTCCTTTAGGAAGAGATCCCCAAGGCTTTAACTTGTAAAAAAAATTGACTTTGCTGAAGGGAGAGATGCCAAGAGATTGAGACTCTAGTCAGGGATTATTCTATGCAAATAGAGTTTGTGGGTAACTCTGTTGGGGAGAGGTTTATTACCACCGTCCTTGTGGGGATAATGATGATGAGACAATTCTGTGGGACTATTTCATATACATTAAAGAGATGTTTGCTTCCGCTTAGCAGGACACGTGTGCCAAATAGTTTTAATTATGGTCATATGCATATGTTCATTCAATTTTAGTCATTGGACAAATTTGAATTCAAAACAAAGACAGAAATTTTGCACTTCAAAGCATGTTTGTATTGATATTTTGCCCATGAATAGGTGTTTTTGTACAGAGACGAAGGTCATAGTAAGAGGAAATCGTCGAAAGGAAAACAAAATTGAGAATGAAAACAAATAGCCATGTGAAATGATCTCATTGCCTTCCAACCCTACTATTACCCCTAATGTCTTCGAACGTCCCTTGCCGTTAATCGAAGTTAATTGGATTGATCTTGGACCATTTGAACTTGGACCTTGGTGATAGAATTGACTGTGTTGATTCCACGAGACATAGTCGTACGCTTTTAATCCTTAATTTTTGCCTGGACCGCCCTTTCAGGTTTTCGGCCTACCAGGATACCCTTTTTTTCCCAAGTCGCCCTTTCGGGTTTTGAACTTGCCGGGTGTATAATATTTTGCATATATCCCTAATTTTTTCCCAAACCTTTTGGTTTACCGAGATGCCCTTATTTTTCCTAGGTGTGTAAACCTAGCGGGTCTCTTATGCGTAGTATTTTTTAACTATGTCCGCGTTTATAGGATGTGGGAAATCCTCACCGTCCATGGTAGTCAGCATCATGGCACCGCCAGAGAAAACTCTCTTTACAACAAATGGCCCTTCATAGGTGGGAGTCCATTTTCCTCTGGGGTCGCCTTGTGGTAAAATGATGCGTTTTATCACCAAGTCACTAACTTGATATACTCGAGGCTTGAACTTTTTGTTGAAAGCCTTAATCATTTGTTTTTGATACGCCTGACCATGGCAAACAGCAACTAATCATTTTTTGTCAATCAAGTTCAGCTGATCCGATCTCGTTTGAATCCACTCGTCTTCGCCTAGGCCTGCCTCGATCATAATCCTCAGCGAGGGAATTTGAACTTCCACTGATAAAACAACTTCCATGCTGTAGACTAAAGAAAAGGGAGTTGCCCCAGTTGATGTTCTAGCTGAAGTACGGTAGCCATGTAGACAAACGGAAACATCTCATGCCAATCCTTATAGGTTACTACCATTTTCTGCATAATCTTCTTGATATTTTTGTTGGTCGCTTCGACTGCACCGTTCATTTTTGGTCTATACGAAGAATAATTGTGATGCTTGATTTTAAACTGAGTGCACAGCTCCCTGATCATAGCATTGTTGAAGTTAGTCCCGTTATCGGTGATAATCCTTTCGGGGATACCATAACGGCAAATGCGATTATGTCTGATGAATCTGGCTACCACATTCTTGGTGATTGAGGCAAACGAGGCGACTTCGACCCATTTGGTAAAATAGTCGATAGCAACAAGAATGAAGCGATGTCCATTGGAGGCGGTAGGTTTGATCTCTCCAATCATTTCAATGCCCCACATTGCAAATGGCCACGGGGCGGTCATGACATTCAAAGTGATAGGAGGCACATGGACCTTGTCAGCATAGATTTTGCATTTGTGACAAGTCTTTGAATGTTGATGGCAATCAATCTCCATCGTTGACTAATAGTAACCTGCTCTTAATATTTTCTTAGCCATCACATGTCCACTTGAGTGAGTACCAAAAAGACCATCGTGCATGTCTTCCATAATCTCCTCTGCCTCTTTCTTGTCCACACATCGGAGTAGAGTTGAATCATGGTTGCGCTTGTACAATATCCCGTTACTTAGGAAGAATTTGGCCGCAAATCTTCGCAAGAACTTTCTGTCATTGATAGATTCCCCCTCTGGATATTCTTGTGCTTTAAGGTATCTCATCACCTCATGGTGCCATGGCTTTTCCGCATCAATGTCGAGCTCATAGCAATGTGCAGGTTCATTTAATCTTTCAATTATAATCATATGGGCTTCATTGTCCCATCTGACCTTGAACATTAAAGACATGGTTGCCAAAGCGTCAGCCAACTGGTTTTCTTCCCTAGGGAAATGCTCGAAAGTAATCTCTTCGAAGTAAGGGATCAGGGATAGCACAAGTTCCTTGTAAGGGATAAGATTAGGGTGTTTAGTGTCCCAATCTCCTTTTACTTGGCTGATCACTAGGGCGGAATCACCAAATACATTCAAATGCTTGATCCTTAAGTCAATAGAAGCTTTCATACCTAAGATACATGCTTCATACTCTGCCATATTGTTTGTGCAATCGAAGCATAGTCTGGAAGTGAAAGGAGTGTGGCAACCTTCAGGAGAGATGATCACAACACCAATTCCGTTACCTAAAGAGTTAGAAGCCCCATCGAATACCATAGTCCATCAAGATCCTTGTTCAGGTCTATCATACGGTCCAGATTTCGTGCAGTCGGTTACCAGCATAATGTTCTCATCAGGGAAGTCGAAGTTTATTGACTGATAATCATCCACAGCTTGATGGGACAAATGATCTGCTAGTACACTCCCTTTGATGGCTATTTGAGTCATGTATTGAATGTCGTACTCAGTCAATATCATTTTCCATCTGGCTATCCGTCCGGAGAGGGAGGGTTTCTCAAAGATGTACTTGATTGGGTCCATCTTAGAGATCAACAAAGTGGTATGAGTCAACATATATTGTCTTAGCCGGCGAGCAGCCCATGCCAGAGCGCAACAAGTTTTCTCGAGCAGTGAATATCTGGTTTCGCAGTCGGTAAAATTTTTGCTCAGGTAATAAATAGCATGCTCTTTTCGGTCAGACTCGTCATGTTGGCCCAAAACATACCCCATAGAATTCTCTAGTACTGTCAAGTACAAGATCAAGAGTCTTCCTTCAACTGAAGGCATGAGAATAAGAGGTTCTTGCAAGTATTCTTTGATTTTGTTAAAGGCAATCTGGCATTCATCGTTCCACCTGACTACTTGATCTTTCTTCAAGATTTTGAAGAGTGGCTCACAAGTAGCAGTTAAGTGTGATATGAAACGGGCAATGTAATTGAGACGACCCAAGAATCCTTTGAATTCTTTTTTAGAATGGGGGACTGGAATTTCTTGGATGGCCTTTACATTGGCAGGATCAACTTCAATGCCTTTATTGCTGACAACAAAACCTACAAGCTTCCCAGAGCGTACTCCAAACATGCACTTGTTAGGGTTTAATCTTAGCTTGTACTTCTTCAGTCTCTCGAATAGTTTGTGCAAGTGATCGAGATGTTATTCTTCGGTTTGTGATCTGCCAATCATATCATCCACATATACCTCTATCTCATGATGAATCATGTCATGAAATAAAGCAACCATAGCTCTTTGATATATTGCCTCTGCATTCTTTAATCCGAACGGCATGACCTTGTAGCAGAAGGTGCCCCATTGCGTAACAAAAGTAGTCTTTTCCATATCTTTGGGAGAAATCCTTATTTGATTATAGTCTGAGAAGCAATCCATGAATGAAAAGACCTTATGCTGAGCAGTATTATCAACCAAGATGTCAATGTGCAGTAGAGGGAAGTCATCCTTGGGGCTTTCCCTATTTTGATCCCTATAGTCTACGCACATGTGAACTTTACCGTCTTTCTTTGGCACTAGCACTATATTTGCCACCCATTGAGGATATGATGTCACAACTAGGAACCCTGCATCAAACTGTTTCATTACTTCGGCTTTGATCTTTTCAGACATATCAGGCCTCATAGGACGAACTTTTTGTTTAACAGGAGGGGAATCTTCTTTAGTTGGCAGACGATGAACTACGATATCAGTATCCAACTCAGGAATATCTTCATAAGACCAAGCAAATACTTCCACATAATCATACAACATCTGAACCAACCTGCTCTTAACACTTCTTTCCAAATTAACGTTGATCCTGATTTCCTTCTTATCTGACTCAGTACCCAAGTTGATAATCTCAACTGACTCTTCATGTGGTTGAATAGCTTTTTCCTCTTGTAATAGAAGTCTGGCTAGTTCTCCTGGTATGTCACAATCTTCCTTGCCTTCGTCTTCGTCTTGGTTGATAGGATATTCAAAGTCATAGTCGGCAATAGTAGAGTCATTGGCAATAGGATCCAGAGTGGGTGTAGACCTGCAAGAGTGTGTGTGTGTGCATGTAAGATACATGGCTATTTTTTGAAAATGTATTTGAAAGAAAGGAAAGACAATGAACACAAATATTTGAATGCAAAAGAGTCCAATGTACTGAATGATCATATGATTAGATGAACATAAATAAAACCCTTGACAAATGGACCCAAGTTCCCCGGGCTAGGAACATGGCTTAAAAGTCATTGTTTGAATATTACAGACAACAAGTTCTTGAATTTATGGAAAAGCAATAGAAAGTAGATTACTCCTCAACGAAGGAGATGGGCACGAAGTCCATTGTATGCCAATTCTTCAGCTCCGTTGTAGTTGGGTACACCTATTCCTTAAATGCAGCTTCTTCTTCAGAATCACCCACGGTGTTGATTTCGTGTCTTCCAATTCGAAGAGGTGGCTTTCCAGCACGAGCACGCCTCACTTCCTTCCGAGCTTTAACGGTGAATCCCAAACCAAATTTGTATGCTTTAAAAGGGATATCGAGGAGTTACCTCTAAGTATCACAGTTTCCTTCTTCAATTTCCGCACGGGCATCCTTGATTGAAACCATCTTTGGCGTGGCCTTAACAGCTCTAGACTCATCAGAAGAACACTTAGTAGCAGCAATCATCGGCGGTACAACCTCAAAGGCTTGACATGGGGTTTCAATGAATTCTCCATCCATCTCTACATACTTGAAAGAGTTAAGGTGGCTCACCATAAACTCTTTTTCCCCACAGACGGTGACTATTTTGCCCTTGACTGGGTATTTGAGTTTCTGATGGAGGGTTGAGGTCACTGCTCCAGCCTTATGAATCCACGGGCGACCTAATAGACAAGAATAGGCCGGACGAATATCCATAATATAGAAGGTGGAGTTGAAGGTTTGGGAGCCCACTTTGATTGGAAGATCTACTTCCCCATGAACAATCCTCTTTGATCCATCAAACGCCCTTACGATGATATCACTTGGCTTCAAGATTAAATCTTCACAGTCGACACGGTCTAATTCCCCCTTGGGTAATACATTCAGAGAAGAACCAGTGTCGACTAGCACATGTGCTAATGTAGTCCCTTTGCACTCGATAGAAACATGTAAAGCTTTATTGTGATTCTTCCTGAGATGCGTTAAGTCAACATCTGAAACCCCAAGCCATTATCAGCTGTTAGGCTAGCCACTCAATTCTCAAATTGGTATGTTTTTGTCTCATGGGGGACATGAGCTTTTTTCAGGAACTTGATTAATGTCCGAGCCTGGGCATCAGAGCAAGCAGCAATGACAACATTGAAATCTTAGAGGGGGTTTGCCCCAATTGTTCTACAATTTTGAAGTCGCTTCTCTTGATGATCTTCAAAATCTCGTCCATTTCACGGGCGGAAGGTTCTTTGTCAGCTACATCTTTGGAAGGTACCTCAATCACATCGGGCTCACCAACCTTCTCCTTCCCTCTGGTATCGGTATTTGGCTTGGCAGCAGTAATGCGGATGGGCGTTTTTATAACTACTGGAGGTGAGATATTGGGTGAGAATATTCTCCCAGTTCTAGTTACTTTTCTTGAGCCAGCTATGTTGCCAATATTGTCATCTTTTCCCTCTTTTATTCAGGCATCTTGTTTAATCCCATGATATAACACTTCGGCATTGTAGTTCCATGGTACCGCTTTATTTGAAGAGTAGGGAATTGGTCCGGGATTGGTAATGATAGTGGGTTCATTTGAAATCCTAATAGGACCTTTGGAGGTGATCCTAAGAGGCTTGTTGGAGATGGTAATAATGGAGATATCTTCACATTTGTTAACCAAACTCTTAGCAGGCGGAGTCTTCTCAAACAGAATTTCATGGCTATCCATCAGGCGTTGTATACCTTTCTTCAGCCCTTCACATCCATTGGGTTGTCTTGTACAACACACACAGTCTTTTTCACAGCCATGGAAAACCCCATCTTTCAACAAATTGTTCTTGATTATATCCAGCGGAGTGGTCAATTCTTCAACAGAGGCAATGAAAATTGTATCTTCGACAACATTAACACTTTTGTCATGCTTCGGCATTGGAGCGGTAATTACATTCGGTGTTGGAGGAGGATCAAATTCAATAGTCTTGTTGTCAATTAAATCATGTATCTTGTTCTTCAAGGTCCAGCATTGATCAGTCTCGTGCCCGGGGCTGTTTGAATGGTAAGCACACTTTGCATTTGGATTATACTTTGGTGACGAGGTGTCAGGGTTGGCGGGAGGGTCGCGCAATGTCACTAAATTAGCCTTGAGTAAATGTTGAATGGCTTGAGATAGAGACATGCCTAAAATCGTAAATTGTCTTCTTGGAGTTTCAAAACATTGATGATTTGCAGATGGTCTTGGAGTAGGAGTTGGATTGGAGATTCAGACAGCATTGACAGACAAATGATTATTCTTCTTGGTATGGGCCATTGTCCCATACACAACATTAACTTCCTTCTTTGCAGAAAAAGGTTTCTTGACAGGATTGGGAGTGGAGGTAGATGCCACAGAGATCTTCCCACTTTTGATGCCACTCTCAACTCTTTCACCTGTTAAGATTAATTCGGTGAAACCAGAAGAAGAGCAGCCAACCAACAGATTAAAGAAAGGACGAGATAATGTGCCCATGAACATGTCCATGTGCTTCCTATCAGTCAGGGGGGGGGGGGGTTATACCCTATTAGCAAGGTCTCTCCACTTTTGCGCATATTCCTTAAATCCCTTATTCTTCCCCATGGTCATATCTTACAATTGAACCCTTGTTGGCGCCAAGTCGGCATTGTACTGATACTGATGGTAGAAGGAAGTAGCTAAATCATCCCAAGTGTTGATACGAGAACCATCTTACTGATAAAACCATTCAAGTTGTGTTCCAACCAGACTCTCTTAGAAAAAATGAACCCATAGCTTTTTATCGGCAGTGTGTGGCTGTATCTTATGCAAATAAGACTTCAAATGGATTTTTGGATAAGAAATACCATCATACTTGGTAAAGATTGGTATTTTGAATTTGTGGGGAATGACTACCCCAGAGATTAAGCCCAAATCATCAAAATCTAAGCCGAGAACAGCTTGGATTTCAACAACTTTCAATCTGTCTTCTAACTGCTTGTATTTGATGTCAGCGGGTGGATACTGTTCGTTGAAATAATCATCATCAGATTCTTGATCATTGGCATGCTCAGCCTGAGTACTCTTGACCTCGCCAACCTGGTTCTTATCCTCTTTAGATCAGTCTCCTCCTACTGGGATTTGACGGATTGTCTCCTTGAACCTTCTACCCATGTTGAGTAGAGCTTTCTTCTTTGGCTTCTTCTTAACGGCCAAAAAATCCATCATATCTTGCTGCCCCTTGGCCAGGGCGAGTAAAGCTTCCTGAAACTGAGAATTCTGGGCTTGGAGTTCCGTCACAGTTTTCTCTAGACCCATCTTGCTGAAATAAACATCAGAGAGATAAGGAAACCTATTATGCGAAAACCTATCATGTTATGATGCATGAATATGTACATGCAAATGATTTCAAGGATTAATGAAATTTAAATTTGTATAGACAAAAGAATGAACAAACGTTAACTTTCATTAGTCAAAACAAGAAAGATTACATCATGCCGCTTGGGCTTACAAAACAGTTTTCTAAGATAAAAAGACCGAACGCATCCTTTTTGGCGCGAGATAAGCGTTCACATTTTGCTCTTCTCGTGGATGTTTCGTAAGCTCCAAGACCCTCTTCTCACTAGCATAGAACTGAGCCTCGAAAGTATCTCGTTCTTCCTTCAGCTGATCCAACCCTTTTGTAAGTCTTCGAGAGAAGTAGGCATGTCGGGATGGAGGATAGTGTAGGAACCATCTCCTTTGACCACAGGCTCCATGATGACTGGTAAAATGGAAGGATAAGGCATCACAAGTGTCTGAGCACGAGCCCGTACCCACCTAAAGTAAGACTCGAGAGGGATAGAGTTTTTGTGTCCCAAAGTCCTACTGTCCACCCTGTTCACCATTCTCCAAGCTCGTGTAAACCTCTAGCGGTAATCTCGGTCTTCTTTGTCATAGTCGAACACCAGACCTTGAATGAGCATCTCATGAGGGTCGTCTCTGTGGGCATACCCAAACTATCGAAGAGCTAAACAGGGATTGTAGGTGATACCTCCCCTAATACCAAGCAAAGGGACATTAGGGAATTCCCCACAGCGGTCAATGATAGAGACGTCTTCAAAGGCTCTTGAACACCAACGAAGGTCAGAATGGGTGAGGGACATTATCCTTTGAGACCATGTCAGTCTTTGCTCATTCTTCAATACTGATTGAGGCAGGTGTGAGGTGAACCACTTAGCGAGTAAGGGAATACAACACAAAAGAGTACCCCTTTTCTTCATGGTGCGGGTATGAAGGCAATGCCGGATGTCTCCCAATAAGGTAGGTACGAGGTTGCAAGAGAGAAATACTTTAATGGAATTAACATCTATGAATTGGTCCAAGTTTGGGAACAAAATCAAACCATAAATGAGAAGAGCCAGGATGCCTTCAAAATCTTGGAAATCCATGTCATCCCAGAATGAACGAGCCTTCTCCAATAGAAACTTGGCTAGGAAACCTTTGACCCTGCTTCTTGTTTCCCAATTGGTTATGACGTCAGCTCTTCTCAGATGCAAAGCTTCGGCGATGACTTCAGGTTTTGGAATCCCTTCTAGATCGATGAATGGTATTTGATCAAGCACAGGCACCCCTAAGAGTAGAGAGAACTCTTCTAGTGTAGGTACTAACTGATAGTCCGGAAAAGTGAAACAATGATGTATGGGATCAAAGAATTGGAACAACACACACATCATATCCTCTTGGAAGTTGGATGTAGCCAAACTAAGGAGTCGACCATATTTCTTGGTAAAAGGATATTCAGATGGTGTTTCTTCGACCGAAATTCATGACCTATAAAACAAAAACAAAGATAAATCTCTAAATCCTTGAAATGGTTAGCGAGCATGTGAATGATGCTTATGATGTTTATGATGTTATGTGCAAGTAAGTATATACACACAAAGCAAACAAATCCCTATGTTTTAGGCTTGCATGAGGTTTTATAGGTAAGTACCCTCTTGAAGTTTAGTCGGCTCAACCTGTCTTAGTAATAGTGATCGGGTTCTAAAGGATCTCAATATCACTGAACTTTCTTTTAGGCATTGTCTCAGCACAATCAATTTTTTCTTGCGGCCTAGATATCCCAAAAGTCCAGCCTCAATGAGTGTAGTATCGAGTATCAACTAATTTTCAGCTCTACACCGAAACTGGTTATCTCACTACTCCCTAATGGCCAAGTTTGTTCAATTAGGGTTCTAAAGTCAGTTAGTGCTTCATGATGCCACTCAACGGCCCCGTATTCTCCTCGATTCACCACGAGGGATATCGGTACCCACAAATGCGTCACACTAACGTAGCCATTGCTTCAACCATATCGGTATACACCGTATAGTCTCCACAATCTATTGCTACTTACCTACAAGGTGTCCCAGATCTGGGTGGAGGATCAAAGTAAGCCCAAACAGAGAACCATAATGTAAAGCATACATATCAAACAAAGAAAGCAAGTAAATGTGATCTAACCCTAAGGTAACCCCACTTTTGTAGATTCCTCAGCAGAGTCGCCAGTTCTATGGTACGGTGGGAGAGCTGACTTGAGGGTTTTACGTTTGTGTTTGCAAATGTTGCGGTTTAGCAAGAGTCGCCACCGAATTTTCTTTTATCCAAAAGGAAAGGTGAAAAAGCACAGGAAAGACCTTTAGAGATGTTTTCTTGTGTTCGGGGGGTAGATTATGAAAAGGGGAGGTATTATCACCCCTTTCATCCATGGTTTTCCATGGGCTCTTAGTTACTTGCTATATCACTTGCTTTTGTTTGAAATTTTGCTTTGTGTGATTTTTTTAAAGTATTTTGAAAAGGCACCATCGTTTAGGCAAACTTTTATAATGATTCTCGTTCGTAAGAATGTATACAAAGGTGTTGATCTTTTGAAAATATTTTCAAGTTTGAAAGATGTTTGAAAGTGTTGGTGTTTGTTTGTGAAAATAGCACGGATGTTTGTTTTGAAACTGAGCAAGTAATTAGGAGCATTCTACCTACTCTAAAGGTCTTAGGTGTTCTTTTCCTCCTACTTTAGACATTTCTATCTTACCATTGTTTTGGTAAGAAGCCCCATCGTTGGATGTGAACGGGACGGGCGTGGGACGTTTGTGTAGTCATAGAAGGCAACCCATGAGACGTTTTAGCAATGTCATTTAGGGACTAGATCGTTTACCGAAGGCAACATTGAGGGTCATCGAGGGACTACGATCTTTTATCGTGGGTCTTTTGCTAAAACGCCCATATTCGAGGGACATGACTAGTTTTCGATAGGCAACAAGTGAGATTACCCCAAGGGTGCTAGTGTGCAAGTGTATTTGATTGCATGCATAATTTTGTCTTGAATTAGGGTTTTCTAAACATTAGTTTTAGTCTTTCCATACACACCCTAATTACTAACAATATATGAAAGCAATAAAAGTGCGAGAAGTAAAGATTCTACGCTATTACAATCATTATGGGGATGGGGTGTACAAATTTCAAATGGGGATTTCAAATTAAATCCTAAGTTACTATTACAATCACATTAAATGGATAACAATGTATAGGAAATGTAAAATGTTTGTTTCGTTTAAGAAAAGAAATAAGTTTGGTTTAAGAAAATATTTTGATCTTTTTATGTTGAAATAAATAAAATATAATATGTGAATATGAAATATTTTTTTGGTGTTTTTTGATTAATGAAAAATAAAAGTGATGGTAAAAAATAACAAAGAGAAGGAAGACAGGATCAACGCAAATGCTGAAATAGAAGAGGTCAGAAGTTCTGACTCTGACATGCTGCACAAACAGAAACAACGTTAATAGAAATAGGGAAAGTCAGAAGTTCTGGATCCGCTGAGAACAAAGAATTTTTCAGAAGTTCTAATTCCACTAACAGAACCTCATCTCCCTCTCCATGCTAGTAAGAACATCTGCAACTTAGTCATTTCTTAACATAACAGAAGTTGTACATATAACAATTATGACAAGTTTCATAATGTTCAGAAACAAGAGATATCAGAAATATAAATTAGAAACAAACATGAATTTGCTAATGAAGCTCTAAACTGGAATTCCCTCTACTTAGGAAGGCAGATGCATGAATTCTCAGAATATGTACATTATCAGAATCAGAATATCTACATTGTATTTTTAAACATGCAAATATGATAATGCCTAAGTAATATGATGAGAGTCAGTAGAGGCTTACCTTGCAGCTGGAAAACACTGTGAGTTGGAACCTGGTTCTGACCTCTTGTGATGTTCTGAACAACTTCCTCACGTGTTCAGCAGGCTGGAAACCTTCAACTTGGGCTGGAAATGATTAGAGAGTTCTCATCCAAGGGGTAAAGTTCTGACTTATTTGAGGTGGATATTGATGGAGAGGGTATTACAGTTTGACTACAGAAATTAGGAAGGCTTTTGAATGCATATCAGAAACTGTATGGGTGGTTTTGGTCAAGAAACACTTGAGGAAAAATGGAGTTTTAATGCAAGAATCAAATGCTAACAGGTTTTGTATTTTTGTGTTTACAGTTTTTTGGACTCTTGGAATTTTTGCAGGGGTTCAAGGCTTTCCTTTCTCAAATTTTTCGACCTGTTTACAGTGGCCAATGAAGTTCAATTTATTGGAAAAGGTTTTGTAGTTTGGAGAGGTCAAGTGGCACCAACGTCATACGCTAGACGCTGACTTACTATTGAAGTAAGCTTAAACAAGCATGGTTCAAGGCACAAAGTAGGATGGTTAGTAGGTTTAGCAGCGCCTAAGTTGGATTTGTCAGCAGGAATTAAGGAAAAGCAAAAGCAACACATGGGCCTAGCACACTTTTGCATAAAAATGTGATTTCCCAAGACAGTAGAGGTACACGTGGGGGAAATCCTTTGGATAAAGACTCAAAAGTGGTTGTGAGCATTATATGATGATGAGATTTATCAAATCAGAAATCCTTCCATGTGAAATTTTGTATCATTGCTTAATTCTGGATCAGAAGTTCAGCTTCAGCATAGCTTATAATAGACTTCCAATCTTCTGATCCTTTTATCTTTTTGCTCCAGCATGTTCTGAAGGAGTTCCCAGACTTTCTAGGAAGCTTGCAGCATGCTTTGTAACCTTCTTTGAATTACCCTTGCAAACTCTGACCGAACCTTTATGAAAAATGGCCCAGAAGTTCTGACTAAACTCTGTCTTGAAAGTGTCCAGAATTTGCTGAGTGCTTTAGTTTCATGGACGTGTCTTTGAGAAGTTATAACTTGAAATCTCATCATTTCTAGGAGAAGTTCTGTTCTGAAATGTTTTAGATCTCATTGAAATCTATAATTATTGAATCAGAAGTTCTTCCAGAATCATCTTGCATCATGGTGAAAATATGGCCAGAAGTTCTGAGCTTGTCATATTTCTTAAACACTTAGAAAAATTCTAAGTATTTAGAATTTTGACTTCTCCAAAGTAGTTTTTTACTTTTAAATTTCTTGATGAAACACATTTCAGATTTCAACATGTCTTGATGAAATATGATTTTTGAAATTTGATTTTGATCCAAAAGTCAAAGTTTGACTTTTTAGTGAACAAATGACCATTTTGCCCTTGTGAATGACTTTCTTGGAAAATTGATAATTCAAGGCCTGGAAATAGATGGAAGCAAACCTGGGATCCAGGATGATCCCTTGTGAAATGAGAGGGAAAATTTTGGGGTACAACGGGAACAAAAGTAGATAGACCAACTGACCCGAGAACCAAAAATCTAGCCATGTATCAAAGTACTGGTAAACAAACTGAGAAGGAAGAAGAACCAAAAGAAGATGAGAAGGAAGCTGTAAGCGTAGAGGAAAAAGAGAGAGAAAAATCCTATGTGCCTCCGCCCCCGTATAAACCACTGATATCGTACCCTTAATGGTTAGCTAAATCTAAAAATATAGGGACATTTAAGAAATTCGTTGAACTTATGAAACAATTGAATATCACTATACCTTTTACATAATCCATCATGCAAATGCCCTCCTATGGTAAGTTCCTTAAATAAATCTTATCCAATAAGAAAAAGCTCGAGGACAATGAAACTGTTATGCCTACTGCAGAGTGTAGCGCTATAATCCCAAACAACATGCCCCCTAAGATAAAGGACCATGGTAGTTTTTCTATACCACGTGTAATCGGAAAATTTATCATAGACAAAGCTCTATGTGACTTGGGAGCTAGTATCAGTTTAATTCCTTTATCAATTTTCAAAAGGATAAACATCGGAGAATTGCAACCAACAAGGATGTTTGTGCAACTAGCTGATTGTTCAGTGAAGTTTCCTTTAGGAATCCTAGAGAATTCTCCAGTACGTATTGTAAAATTCTATATTCCCACTGATTTCATTATTATGGACATCAAGGAAGACTCCAACATTCTTATTATATTAGGAAGACCATTCCTCACCACCGCCGGAGCCATCGTTGATGTAAAAAGGGGTAAACTCACATTTGAGGTTGGCAAAGAAAAAGTCGAATTTATTCTCTCATTATTCTTGAAGGCACCAGCTATAAATGATTCATGTTGTTTCTTGGATGTCATTGATGAGTGCGTTAAAGAAATGGAGAAATAACAGATCAAATATTCAGAAGCTTTAAAAAATCCAACACCTCATATCCTCGAAGAAGATGATTAGTGTAATGAATACAGAGATGACAATCTAAGTGAATGTCTCGCGCTAACTTCTGACCCTATGCCTTTCCTAAAGAAACCAACCGTCGAACTTAAAACATTACCAAAATATCTAAGGTATGAATTCCTAGATAAAGAACTCAAACAACCCGTTATAGTCAACGCAGATTTAGGACATATAGAAACATAAAAATTATTACATGTCCTAAGGAAATACCCAACTGCTTTAGGCTATAACATCTCTTAATAAAAGGAATAAGTCCCTCAATTTGCATGCATCGCATTATGCTTGAGGAAGACTTCAAGACTTCTAGAGAACATCAGAGAAGATTAAATCTAGTTCTGAGTGATGTAGTTAAGAAAGAAGTATAAAAGTTATTAGAAGTAGGAATCATATACCTGATATTTGAAAGTAAATTGGTTAGCCCAGTACACGTTGTACCAAAGAAGGGAGGTGTTACAGTCATCAGAAATACAAAAGGAGAATCTGTGGCACAATGTACTCAAACAGGATGGAGAATGTGCATTGACTAAAGAAAATTAAACAAAGTCGCTAGAAAAGATCATTTTCCTTTACCTTTCATTGATCAAATGCTCGAACAACTTGTTAAGAACTCCTACTTCTTCTATTTAGATGGCTATTCAGGATTTTTCCAAATCCCTATACACCCCGAAGACCAAGAAAAGACTACATTCACTTGTCCTTATGGTACATTTGTCTATCCACGAATTCTGTTTGGACTATGTAACGCTCCCGCAACACCCCAAAGATGCATGATGTCAATTTTCACTGATTTTATAGATGACATCAGGGAAGTATTTATGGATGATTTCCCTGTCTGTGGGCAAAGTTTTGAAGGATGCTTATCGAACTTAGAAATGGTACTTGAACATTGCGTAAAAGTTAACCTCGTATTAAATTGGGAAAAATGCCATTTCATGGTTCGACAAGGAATCGTGCTTAGACACATAGTGTCTGATAAGACGATTGAAGTTAACATAGTGAAAATAAAAGTTATAGAAAATGTTCAACCTCTGAAAACCATAAGAGAAATACGAAGTTTCTTAGGATACGCCGGTTTCTACCGGCGATTCATTAAAGATTTCTCTAAAATTACCAAACCGCTAACTTGCTTGTTAATGAAAGACGTTGAATTCAATTTTGATGACAAATGCTTAAAAGAATTCGAACAATTAAAAACATCTCTCATTACTGCACCTATTATGCAACCACCTGATTGGAGATTACCATTTGAAATCATGTGTGACGCTAGTGACTATGTCGTAGGCGCAATTTTAGGACAAAGAAAGGATAAAAAGCTTCATGCGATTTATTATGCTAGCAGAACCTAGATCTTGTGCATATGAACTATGCCACCACTGAAAAGGAACTTTTATATGTCATGTTCACCCTAGATAAATTTCGTTCTTACTTAGTAGGAGCAAAGATAATCATCTATACCGATCATACTGCAATTAAATATTATGCTGCGGTGGGAGAACTGACTTAAGGTTTTGCGTTTTATCGCAAATGTCGCGGTTAGCAAGAGTCTCCATCGGCTTTTCTTTTATCCAAAAGGAAAGGTGAAAAAGCACAGGAAAGACCTTTGAGATGTTTTCTTGAGTTCGGGGGGTAGATTATGAAAAGGGAAGGTGCTAGTACCCTTTTCATCCATGGTTTTCCATGGGCTCTTAGTTACTTGCTTTAGATCACTTGCTTTGGTTTGTTTGAAATGGTGTTTGATGTGGTTTGGAAAGTATTTTGTAAAAGAGGCCATTCGTTTAGGCAATCTTTGTAATGATTCTCGTTCGTAAGAATGTATACAAAGATGTTTGTCTTTTTGAAAATGTTTTTAATATTTGTAAGATGTTTTTGAAATGTGTGTGTTTGTTTTGAAAATAGCAAGGATTGTTTGTTTGAAATGGAGAAAGTAACTTAGAAGCTATCTACCTACTCAAATGTCTTTCTTGTGTATTTTCTATTCCTTTGACATTGTTGACTTACCATTGATTTGGTAAGCAACCCTATCTTTAGATGTAAACGGGACGGGCGTGGGTCATCGTATAGCCATGATAGCAATGTTTCAAAGTATCTTAGCATTTTTTAGGAACCAAGATCATTTTGTTTAGGCAACTTTTGAATAGCGTCATCGAGGGACTATGATCTTAAATTTGTTTTATTTTGCCAAGATACTTCGCGTGCGTAACATGGACATTTTGTTTTTAGGCAACCAAGTGGGAGAAACCCTAAGGGTTCTTGTGTGCAAAGTGTATCATTTTCATGCTTTTGATCTTGCATTTAGGGTTTTTCTATTTATTTGTTTTGTTCTTGTCATACAAACCCTAATTACTAATCATGGCATATGAAAGCAATAAATTGTGTAATGTAAATATACTAAGCTATTACAACAATTTTATGGGAGGGGGGAATACAAGTTTGAATGGGTATTTGCACAAATATAAAGCTAAATATATTATTACAACCAAATCGAACTTGCGCGAATTAAAATGAATATAATACAATATTTAAAATGTAATGCAATATGTATGTAAAGAAAAGATTTTTTATGTCTTGTTTTTTGTATAAAAGAATATTTAATTTAAACCTAAAAAAATATAAGAAAAAATATTTAATTTTTGAAAGGGATTAAACCCTAATTTTCATTTAAAAGAAAATAATGTTTTTATATTATAATTTTGTGCATTTGTTTTGTATAAAATAATAAATAATATTATACATAAATATTAAAAATTAAATATGTGCAAAAAATAGGTATTTGTAAGTATGAAATGTAAAATAAAAATATTAAGTATATTTAATTATATTTATAAGTTTATTAAGAAAATAAATTACATTTTATCATATTAAATTAAATTTTTATGTGAGAAATAATTAAAAAAAAAGTGTAAAAATAATTAAGTTATTTTTTAGGATTTTTTATCATTAAAGAAAATAAATAAAAGTATTAAATATAAAAATGAAAAAAAAAATGAAAGAGTTAGCAGGGGGGTGTAATAGCAAAACAGTGGTGATGATGCTAGCAAAAACAAAAAGGCCCAAGAAGCAAAAAGTCCAAGACAGCTTCGTCCCTGTCCTGCCTTCTCTTCCTCATGCCATTTGAACTCACGATTCCAACCATATAAATTATGTAATCTAACTATCAAAGATCAAAGATAATTTTGAAATCCCTAAATCGTGACCTAAAATTTTCAGAGATTTCAAACTCCAAATTCTCTTAGCACAAGTAATATAAATGCAATATAATGATATGTACAACTTCGTTATGATGAGAACTACATTTTTTATTCACATAAGGAGATAGAGTTTGAAAAAATACCTCCTTCAGCTGGAATCGTGTATGGAAATGTAGGGATTTTAATGGAGGCCTGATGATTGCTTGAGCTTCCTTGAGCTTCCCTGAATCTATTCCAACTCTTACCTTACTCTGAAAGTGGCTAGAACTCCCTGACCAAGTCCAACTGCAAGCTTCCAAGTTAACAATGGCAGGTAGTGAAACAGAGGTTACAGAACAGGGATGATGGTTTGGATGAGTTTGATATGGTCTAAACACAAAACGCACGAGCTAAATGGATGTTGGATGTGTATCTGCAGAAACTGTATGTTTGGGCAGTTTTTTGGTGTTTTGTTGCTTGAGAGAGTTTCAGGTCCTTGCCAAGCGTGTTATGTGTTGCATATTCTTTGCATATTAGTATAGAAATTATCTAAAGTCATCTCTCTATCAGCTGTACAAGCCCTAGCCTTTTTGCAACTTTTCTTGTACTTGAAGCAAAGTGACAAGACAAAACCCACATGCTTGTACCAACTTGCTTTAGGATTGGTATGAGTTTGTATAAGTTGCTTGAGACCTGTGTGGTTTGCTTGTATCAAGGGGACATGTTCAAAGCTCCAAGTTTGCAAAAGTGCTTCTTTATGAAAATGGCAATGAAGCCTTTTTGCCCAAAATAGAATTACAAGTTGTGTAAAAGTTCAAAAGCATGGATAGAGGCTTTGTCAACTGTGTAAGAATTTAATTAAAGAGTGTGTAGCAGGTTTAGGACCTGTAAAGCATGAAATAGCCAGCATAGGTTTGATTTGCAACTTGGTTCTTCATGAAAATGGCTTGAACAAAAGTGAGAAAATGCCAACTTCCTCTCTTTGATTCTCTTTACTCAAAAATGATCTTGGAGATTTCTTGGACATTTTCGAAAGCTTGCAATGTGCTCTATAATCCATATTTTAAATTCATTTTGAGATACCTCTTGGAACTAGGTGAAAAATTTCCATGAAGTTGGGTCCAAAACCTACCTAAATTAGGGCAAAATTTCACTAATTTAAGAAGTTCATGACCATGTATTCACATATTCATAACTTGAGATCCAGGCATCTTTAGGGAAAAGTTTGTGAAGAAAAGTTTTAGATTTCATGGAGATCTAAAAATTTCATGTTTGAATGTTTCCTTCAATCATTAGGCATCATGGTGTAGAAGTGGTGTAAAGTTGAGAAAAAATAAGAAAATTTTTATACTTAGAAAAATTCTAAGTTAAGAAAATTTTCAAATTCAAAACCCTAATTTTGAAATTTTATTTTCTTGATCAACAAGTTTCACATTTTGACATATCTTGATGAATTATGACCCTTGGCACTTGATTTGGACCAAAAAGTCAAAGTTTAACTTTTTAGTGTACAGTTGACTTTTGATCAGTTGACTGCAAATTTCATCTGTCAATCCAATGAACTTGAGATCTTTTGAACCATGTAATTAAGTCAAGATGGTGCCATTGAACCCTTGAAATCATGCTTGAACTCAATTGGTCATTGGCTAGGTTAAAAATCAGAAATTGCCCTTTCTTAGTCAAAACCCTAATTTTGACCATTTTGCCCTTTTGATGATTTGATCAAATTTCTTGAGGAGTTGTGACCCAAACTTGATCAAATGGTACATATGAGTCTAAAATGTTGACGTGGATCAAAAATTATGAATTTTGACTGTAAATTGGCCATGGTTGACTTTTTCCCTAATACAATTGATTTTTAGGTCAACTGTCCAATTGACTGATCAAAAATGTGGTTCAAGGCTTGAAACTTGTCATGAGCAACCTTGGGGGTCCAAAATGATGTATGAAAGTCACATGAAGCATTGATGGTCCAAAAATCCTTGTGCAAACTCAAACCCTAATTTTGTATTATCAGTGCAAGATGAGATATCCTGAGTTGAGCAAGCCCTGATCTTGTCTTGAGTCAAGGAAGTCTTGTGAGAAAAGTTTTGATAAATGAGAGGGAAAATTTTGGGGTACAACAAATACCTATTAAGAAAAAAGGATGCCAAACCAAGATTACTCAGGTAGATCTTACTCCTACAAGAGTTTGATTTAGAAATCAAAGACAAAAAGGCACTAAAATTGTAGTAGCTGATCACTTATCTAGAATGGAAGGCATTAAGCCTGAACAAGTGCCTATCAATGATGATTTCAATTACGAACAAATCAGAGCTAAGTTGGAAAATAACAACATTGAATGCTCTATAATTTATAATGATGTCGAAACAAATGAAGTTGTGGAGGCAATCAATACTAAAACCACACTGCCATGGTATGCTGATTTTGTCAACTACTTAGTAGTTGGAGTGCTTACACCAGATCTAACCTACCAACGAAAGAATAAATTCTTCCATGATCTTAAACATTATTACTGGGATGAACCTCTAATTTTAAAAAGAGGCGCCGATGGTGCATCAAGCATATCTGAATACCGAATAATAGTCCCGTATAAAATACAAGTCCAGACAAACAAAAACAATCCATGCATCTCATGGAATGAGAATCCAAGTTCACGTGCGTTAGAAGCAAATCCGAACCAAAAGGTAGTGGGATAAAGGATTTAATATAATAATCAAGAATTAATTGATTAAATGTGAGCCAAAGGTATGACAAATCACTCTCTTAAACCATCTTAGGAAGCTTGCACAAATCAACAAATGAATTAGTAATAACAAGGAGTGACAACCCAAAGTTAAGAATTCATATCATAACTAAAATTAAGCTTAATTCATGAAGAAGCAAATTCTAAACAAGTTTCATAGAAACAAAAACAATTACCGGACAACACCATTTCGGTTCATGAAAATACTTGAAAATTCAATTTAAAATCATCAAAACTCAACACCGAGATCAAGCAATCATCAAATTAAATCCAATCATGAATTAAGCAAGAATTAAATCACAATTTGCATGCATTTGTGGATACTGGGCAACAACATTTCGATTCATGAAAAGTTCCTTTAAAACCAAAAAAACTCAACACCGACATTAAACAATTATTGAGTTAGATTCAAACATGAAGCAAGCAATAATTAAATCATAATTTGCATGTATTTGTAGATACCGGACAACAAAGTTTCATGTGTCGGTGTTCATAAAAAATAATTGGAAATCAAAATTTGATGCGTAAAATCAAACACTGACACTTGAAACTTCACTTGGAATTCACAATTAAATTGCAACAATTAAATCCATACCGGTACAATGTTTTCCTAGAATCAAAACAAATATTATTCAAGTGTCAACAACAATTAATCAACTCGAAATTAACCATTAACGCGTGAATTTCAACAATTATCAATTCAGAATCAAACCTCGATGTGTGAATTTCAATAATTATCAACTATCAATTTGGAACCAAACTTCGACGCGTGAAATTCAATAAATAACTCAAGTAATCAACTGATTCCAACAATTATCAACATCATCAACATGATGACTTTCAAGAATCACATAATTCCCACAGTTCAAGAATTATTTCATGCTAATTCAACACAAAATCACTTAATTCATCAATCAAAATTCCACACAACAATTAATTTAAGTAAAATAAAGAATATACCAAAAGAGATGATCAGAGAAATTAATCGAAGATGCGAACAGATAGGGGATCAAGCACGGACTTGCGGTGGAGAGGGGAGGATGGAGTGTGGTGGCTCAGTCAGAGGGAATGGGCGGCGTGGTCAGCTTTGGGATGGAAGGTGGCGCGGCGACTTCGGTCGTCATGCAGTGGTCCGGTCAGAGCTTCAACGGTGGTGCGTCGGAGCTTCGTCAGAAAGTTGATTGGAACTTAAGAGAAAAAGAGTTCTTCACTTGAGAGCTTCTTGAATATTTGAGAGTGAATTTGTCATAATGATGGAATCCCTTTTGAATTCGTGAGAAAAGAAATATATAGAAAGAGGCTTAAGTCATGTTTGACATTTGGAATTAGAAAAAATGGTTTTTGGAGCCAAATTTCCTCTTTTTCCATGTCAAATTTGGTTGCGTGGCTTTTTCATCATATTTTTGTGTTCAATTTGAGAAGCGAGCCATAAACCTAAAATTTATGAGTATAATTCAAACTCGAATCTTGAAGCAAATTTGTAGATGACAAAATTTGCAATATCGTGCCGCGAGAATCGTTCCGAAATGTTGAAAATCGAGAAAGTTATGATTTTTGCAATATTTGAAAAATAGTAAACTGGAAATCTACTTCACCGCATAATTTTCAAAGTATATGTATTTTCGAAGATTTTCCATACATAATTGGCTCCCAAAGACCTACTAGAAAATGTTGAACCGTGAAAAAGTTACAAATTTCTGAACCCGAACTGTGAAATGCTGATTTTCGGCCCAAACTGTTTCAAATCAACTGAAATGCTCAATTTTCTTTGCAATCCAAGGCCTGCTGGAACACAAGGGAACTTGATATGATAAGGACCTAATTAATCACTGATTAAATGGCCTGGTGAAGCGTGTTAAGTGCCTTTCAATTCAGAAATCCTGAGTTTATGGTTCACTACATTGATTGACGAAACAACTGTCTCATGTAGCTTGACGAAGCTTAAGAGAAGTTCCTTGATCCCACGGCCATAGAACCAATGATATGTATGTATGCATATGATAGTTAAGTATAAGCCAAATATGATTGAAATGAAGAGGGTAAATTTTGGGGTACAACAACTGCCTTTATTCAATCCTCTTAGACCTGAAAGCGAGATTGGCGTAAGCCTTTTGAGCAATAAGGTAGAAAGGGATTGAATACAAATATGAATTCAAAAATTTGCGCTCTGTATTAAGACAAGGTGTATCAACACTGGTGGCTGTATTTCAATAACATTATGGTATCGAACCAAAAGGACTGGGATTACAAGCATGGACGAATAGTGACCACTAAACCCTTATCAAAGAATGCTAGTGAACACTTGACATGAAAAAAAATGAGGACAATAAAAATTGGACTCATCCCTAATGTTTTCTGAGATTTTTGGTCAACATACAGTCAAACTTCAAGATTTTTGGTCTACATTAGTATTTTGAAGTCAAATTCAATATTTGATCAAGGGTTGATCATGATTCATCAAGAAAACTCAAGATTCATCAAAAGTCAAAAGTTGCCAAATTAGGGTTTTCTTAAGGAGAAGTCAACTGAACTTTGACCAAGCACAACTTTCACATGCTTCATCAGATTTTTCTAAACTAAATCTCATTTTTAAGGAAATTCAATTCTCTATAACTTTTTCTCTCTAAGCTAAAGTCCAAAAAATGCTTCATTTGAGAGATATGGGCCAAAACATTATAGGTCATTTCAAAAGTTAACAAAAGACACTTTTTGTCAAGGCAACTAACATCAAGATAAATTCTTCAAATGAAAAAATGATCAACATAGAGATTGTAGGGGAGCTTTTGAGATTTCCAAAAAGTCGGAGATCACCTTCATATGATAAAACTTGAGAGAGTTATGAATTGTGCAAGTTGGGAAATTTTGAGAAAATGCATGAAACCTAAAGTAACCAAACTTGAATTTTTTGGCTAGTGGGCTTATGTTTCAAGGTCCATGCATGTTATAGGTCTGAATATGAACTTCTGAAGTTATTTATACACCCCTTGGATTTTTATTCTATTTATTTTATATTTTATTTATTTAAATTCAAAATTCAAAAAGATAAAATCAAGGCTTTCATGACAAAGTTCCAAGCCCACTCTTGTTTGACCTAATTCATCTCTATATATTCCATGTATTTCAGACAAGGCATCACATGAAAAACCTTGCAAGAAACACCATTCCAAAAATATCAAAACTAGGGAAAATCGAAACCCTACCTTGCAGCCTCCCTCAAGGCCAAATACTTGTCCCATTCACTTCCAGAAGTATTATAGGGTAAGATTGGATCGATTGTGATGATCCAAAGGGAATAAAACCAGTATGCATGCATCATCAGTTTCATTTTCTTCATAAAATTCATACTGTCATTTTCATTTTGTTTCAATGTATACTAACCTTATTAATATGCTTCTGAGATATTAATGTGTAGGATTGAACCATCGTATGGACCCCATGATGGCTTAATCACGTTTGGCCATGTTTACATTGTTTGAGGTTGTTCATGTTGTATCTCACAATACAGTAAGTTTTAGCCCAAACTAAGGGTTCCATTGAAATTAAAAGACCCAAATTAGGGGGTAGGGTACCACTGAGTCATTAAAATTTTCTATTTTTTAAAGATTGAAGAACAAGCTCGCCGGAGAAGACGACCGGAGCTAGGCCTCTGACGTTTCTCCAGCCTAATGGTTTTTGTTTATTATTTGTTTAATTGTTTTGACAATGTTATCGGATGACCCAGCCACCCCAATGGCAAGGAAGCGTGCGTTAGGCACTTGTGTACAAGGGTGTGGGTTCGATCCTGCCTTTTGAGATTTTATTTTTCATTTTTTTCCATATTTTGCAGGTTTTAACATGTAACGTATGGTTTCCATTCTCCTAACACATGCGTACGCTTGGCGCAGTGGCAAAGCGTGTTGTGGAAAGAGCTAAGGGCGTGGGTTTAACACCCACCCCAGGAATTTTGCTTTATTTTGCTTCTAACTTGTTTTTCTTCCTTAATTTCTTCCCCGACCCTAGTTTTAGTTAACCCTAATCTTTTTAACCTAACTTTTTCACTTAAGCATTAACAACAAAACCCTTTTTTTACAAACCCTAATTATTTAGGTTTTAGTTTTATAATCAATTTAATTAATTAACTATTTTATTAACTAAAATTAATTAGCTTTTTAGGTTTATTTTAATCATCATCAATAACCTTTTTTTATTTATAAAAAAATCACTAAAAATATTTTCCTTTTCTATTTTTATCTTACTATTATATTTCTTAGATCGACTGTATAAGTTTCGTGAATGTAATAATCTAGATTTTATTTTTCGCTCTATTTTATTTTCATGTAATTTCTCTAGAATGTAATAGTTGTAGGTTTTAATTTCCGCATTTTATTTCCAAGCATCTCTATTATGTATCTGCCCCAAAGCATTATAATAGTTATAGGTTTACGTTTCTGCTTTCATCTGCTGCTACTATACTTCTATGCTTCTGCTTAGTAACTAGGGTTTGTATGGAAATATAAAAAATGAACGATAGAAAACCCTAAATTCAAAGATACATAACAGAATACAACACACTTGCATACTCACACCTCTAGAGTAACCTTTCTTGTTACCTTCGGAACAAAACGGTCATGTCCCTTAAAAGTAGGGACGCTTTAGCAAAGTCCCTCCGATACAAAAGATCATAGTCCCTCAATGACCCTTGACGTTGCCTTTCAAAAAATGATCTCGTCCCTTACGAAAATTTCTAAAGTATCCTTACAAGTTGCCTTTAATGACCGTACGATGACCCTACGTTGTCGCTTCACATCCAATAGATGGGGATACCTACCAACTAATGGTATGGATACTACTATCTCTAAAGGAGTAGGAAAAGTACGAGAATAACCTTTAGTGGGTAGCATACTGTTAATTGCTTTCTCACATATCTTTTCAAAATAAAAACATTTTACATCAACACTTTCAAAGATATTTTCAAAACACTTTGTACGCTTTCTTGAGGACTGATACAAGAATAATTACAAAGTTTCTCCTTACATTGGCAAATTTTCAAAATATTTTCAAACACAAACAAAGCAATTTTCAAAGTGAGCTAAGCGATTAAGATTCGTAGATAACTACGGATGAAAAGGGTGCTAACACCTTCCCTTTTCATAACCTATCCCCTGAAATCAAAATATTCAAGGTCTTTCTTGTTCTTTTCACCCTTTCCTTCTTGGATAAAAGAAAATTCTGTGGCGATTCTTGTTATTCGGAACATTTACGATAAAATGCAAAACAAGTAAGTTCTCCCACCGTATTACAGAACTGGCGACTCTGCTGGGGACCCACTTAAAAAAGAGGGGTTACCTTAGAGTCTATATCACTTTATTTTCTTTTACTTGTCTGCCTTGTTTACTTTAAATTTGAGGGTTGCTCGGGTTTATATTTCTTGCAAAATTATACACCTGAATATAGGGACCTTAGGTAAGTAGCAATAGATCATGGAAACTGTACGACGTAGACCGATATGGTTGAAATGATGGCTATGTTAGTGTGACAATTTGGTTTGTACTGATGTTCCTTGAGTCAGGCGAGGATAACATTGAGCTGTCGCATGGTGTCATAAGCACTAACTGACTTTTAGAACCTTAATTGACCCATCTTGGCCATTAGAAAGTAGTGTGATATCCGAGTTTGGTGCAGTCTTGATAAGTTCAAATTGTAGCTATTTTTGTATATACTTATTATTGCACTTATCGACTCTTTGTTGTTAATATCGTTGAATAAACCCGACTTTTATGTGAATACGTTTAGTATATGTTTATTTGTGTTTTTGTATACATAGTTTATCGTTTGATGTTTTTCTATTCATTTTATAAGTATTGATGCGTATTTGGATCTTGAGCAATAAAGTGTTGAAGACACGGCTCCAAACGCACGATTTTGAGCAACTCGTCAATGAATAAGGCTCAAAATCAAAGAATAAGGAATCATCAATTTGGTTGATATTTAGGCATTGTTAGATACATAATTTAATAATATTTCCAATGCTTCGAACCGGGTGTAAATCAAAGTTACGGTTCTCAAAATATGGCAAAAACAAAATGCTGATTTTTTCTCATGACAATAGAGCGCGCTTAGCAGGATTTTTCCGCTTAGCACGGTCCCCAGGAAAGAATTACGTTAAAAGGGGGTAAAAAAATCACTTTTTTTTAGGTTATGTTTGGGATATTTTTTATCCCAACTCATCAAACCTTCAATTTTTGGTAGAGAGAGCTTAGAAAACAACTTTGGAGCTTGCATACGGATGATCCGGGGTGGATTGATCATCAATCGGAACTGACAAACCGGGAGATTTTTGGTTCACTTATCTTCCTCTTTGTTTATTTCTATATTGGTTGGGTTTGTATGTATATTTTCTTTGAACTGATGTATATTTGTCGCCCTTGGCGTTATATTAAACTTGCTTTACGAATCTTTGTGGATTGTTATCCTGGATTTTTACTTTGTGTTAGGGATTTGAGTTGTTATAGACATATACTGCTTAGATTCTTATCTAGGATGATTATCTGTTAGTTTCTGAACTCTAGAGATAGATTTAGAGTTGACATCTACTTGGGTATCAAAGCTTAATTCCTCTTTGTTGTTTATGTCACTTTGAGAAATCGTCGATGCAAGCGAGCACGGTTGACTTCTATGTTGTTGAGGTGGTTTAGAGATCACTACCAGGTGATGCAGTCGACCTCTCAATTTGGGTTAGAAATGACTTAGGTTGTGAGGGATACGTAGTGACATTGATGAATATTATAGGTTGAGTATAACAAGTCGATAGGTTTAAGTCTGTGAGAAGTAGTATATATGCATGCTTGATAAGTTATTCCTTTTTCCTATTTATACATTTATTTTTTGTTAATACATTTTCTTTCAACCCATTTAACCTCAAACTCATAAACACGAAATTTTTCGAACGGTGAATTAATAACCAATCTTTGTGGACACGATACGATATAACCTATATAACCGGTAAATTAATAACTTACTTTTTGCTTACCGCTTTACCGCAACAACAAAATGATGCCGTTGCCGGGGATTGATGTTTATTATTTTTGCATTGCGATAGTTTTTTATTTTATTTTTTAGTTTTGTAATTAATGTATATGTTGTATATAAATTGTACATTAACTTGTATATCATACTTGTGCATATACGTGTTTTTTCTTTGTTTTCACGTATTGTTGTGAATTGTCTCATTTTCGTAATGTTTGTTGTGTGGATGTTAGGACACTTTCTTTAAGTTTATGCGGTGTGACAATACCATGGCATGACGAGAGGAGGTTACTAGCTCTCACAATAAAGGCATCGAGCTTATGACATAAAACAAGCATGTTTTTCTTTATATTCGTTTATGTATGTGTTAACTTGTGTTTTAACAAGTTGAAATAGGACTTGTTTTAAATTCTCAAATTTTCACTTTTCAACTTGTTTAATTCATTTTCACCCGTTAGTTTTGTTATGTCAATTTGTGTTTTTCCGTAAGCTTATCGTGTTTAGCTTTTGAAAGTGTGTTTGTATGTTATAAATATTGTAAATATGTTTGAGATTGTGTAGGTGAATATGGAGGCTGCGTTGTTGTCTGCTAAATTGATTTTTGTTGTTTTGCTTGACCGCGCTTAACACGCTCTCCTGTGCTGTGCCAGTAAAGTTTTTATTTAGTTTTCGCTTGGATTTCCATTTTCCCACTTAACCTAGGCTTTAAATAGTAAATAATATTAGTATAATTAATTCTTTTGTTGTTATTTGGGCTCAAATTTTGGTTCGATAGCTTGAAGTTGCTTTTGGTGATTTTCCTAGTTTGAGTGTTTCAACTTGCGAGTGCATGGTAATGATTTTGTTAAAGTTTTGTACATGTTTAAGGTATATGTGTTTATCGCTTTGTATAATTTAGCAAATTCATGATACTTAGACTTTTTACAATTTTTATGCCATCCATTATTTTGTATACTTGTTCATTTATGAATCACTTTAGTTCCTACCCTTTTTGTGAGGTAGCTTTCCATTGTTCACATATGTTGGAGACCATAATTCTTGTTTTAACTGGATTTTATTATGTTTAGTATTTTGTTTGTATTGATTGTATGAAAGCTTGAACACGATCAAGGCATTTTTTATTCCATTTTGAGCATAGCTACCTTGGCCAAATAGTCAATTCACCTTGTGAGTGTGTGATCATTAGTAACCCATTTGAGCTTTTTATCGATATCCATGTTGTATTTGCTAAATGCTTGTCTATGAGTGTTTAGTTTCATTTTTTGCATGGATATTGATTTTTTGTTTTCTTGAACCCTCAACTATAATTTTTAGTTGAATTTTTATCTTGCCTTAGAAAGTAGGGAGTGTTCACTTTAATGTATGGTTGAATTCAAGTTGGGGAGAAAAATGATTGTGTACTTATTGGTTGATTTCTATGAGGTTAAAAAGAAAAAGAAAAGAAAAAAATGTGAAAAGAAGTGAATAGAAAAAGAAAGAAAAATAAATAAATAAAAAGCTTTGAAAAATAAAAACAAAAAGAGTTGGAATAATGTTGTGTTAATAAGCGATGTGTGTTGGTTTTAAACTTGGGATGAAGAAAAAGTTTGTTTGAAATTCTATTGTTTGAAACTTTGGTGAATTGATCACTCCCTTAGGTTTAGGCAAGTTTTGTTTCAATTAGCTTTAGGACTTATCATTTTTTTTGTTAACCAAGTCACATTACAACCTTGAAAAGCCCTTGAGATTCTTGCTTTTATATTTTCAATGTAAATTTTTGGATGAATGCATAATTTAGTCTATTATTTGTAAGATTGTTGGATGAGTGAAAATACCCTATTTTTATTTGTTTTTCATCTACCGGTGATTGTGTTTGCTAGGTGTGATTCATTTGTGAACTAGTATTGTTTTAGAATGTTTGGCAAAAAATTTGTATTTAGCATTTGTTTCAAGTTTATGTTATCGTTGTATTTTAGTGGTAGGTATTGTTAGAACATAGTTTGATTCTACAACCCTCGTAAGATTTTTGATGATAACAAACACAAAGAACAAATATGCGTCCTAAAATTATGTTCTATTTTGTATAGAAGTTATGAATGGAAGTGGATCAGAATTTAAGCTACAAAGGTGTTCATGTTGTGTATGTAGACTAATATCAGAATGTTCTGATGAATGAAGATCAGAACTTGCGCTAAGAGAAAGACATCTTAACTCTAAACGGAAGTCTAACGCTGTAAACAGGACCTTATGATTCTGACCTGTCATGTTATGAAGCAAAGCAGCAAGAAGATTCCTTATGTTCTGAAGCGTTACTATTCCATCAAAGTTGTATCAATTGCAACAGCTACAAACAGACAAGGATCTTCATATTATGGAAAGTGCATTAACTGCCAATTATCAAGTTTCCATTTGCACAGATTGTTGTGCCTATTTAAACAAGCAACAATGTTAAATCATTCACGATTTACATCACTTCTATTTACAATCTCAAAACACTGCAACTGCATATTCATACTATTCTCTAAAATAATGTAATACATGACAAGTTTGTGATACCTTTTTTGTAACGAAAAACATCTTGTACACAAATTAATTCTTACTTTTGTTAGTGAAATTCCTTGAGATAAATTGGGTTGTGGTTGTAATCAAGAAGACTTTGGCAGTTGTCGAAGTAGATTTGTAATCAGTTTGATTAGTGAATTAAAACCTCGTTGGAGAGAGGCGAAATCACCTTGGCGGGTGGTATGGAGTAGTTTGAGATCTAGCGAACCAGGATAAAAATCATCGTGTCATTTGCATTTGATTTTAAAGTTTCAACTCACCCCCCCTTCTTGTGTTTTTCACTTCTTCAATTGGCATCAGAGCGTCTGGTTCTGAGTTCAAGCACTTAATCGTGTCAGTACAAGATCCAAGCTTAGAAAAACACTATGGTGGGACCAAGTCAGAACATCAACAATGACTATCATGATGATAAAGACAGAATCAGCGGCAAACCTCCAGACTTTGATGGAGAGAACTTTGACTACTGAAATGACAAAATTGAAAGCTTCTTTCTGGCTCATGATGTTTATTTATGGGATATGGTAATTGATGGATACATGCATCCTGTGGATGAAAGTGGTCAGAAGATTGATAGAAAAATAATGTCTGATCATCAAAAGCGTGACTTCAGAAATCATCACAAGGCCATAACGATTCTCCTGAGTGCCATCTCATATTCAGAGTATGAGAAGATCACAAACAGAGAGACATCTAAAAGCATGTTTGATTCTCTGAGAATGACACATGAAGGTAACATGCAAGTTAAAGAAACCAAAGCCCTTGAACTCATTCAGAAATACGAAGCCTTCAAGATGGAAGAAAGTGAATCCATTGAAGCAATGTTCTCAAGATTCCAGATTCTAGTTGTTGGGGTAAGAGTTCTTGATAAAGGGTATTCAACTGCTGATCATGTAAAGAAGATCATCAGAAGTTTACCGAAGCAATAGAGGTTAATGGTCACTGCTCTCAAGCTGGCACAAGATCTCAACAAGATATCTCTGGAGGAACTTGTCAGCTTACTCAGAAGTCATGAGATAGAGCTAGAATATGACGAGCCTCGGAAGTAAGATAAGCCTTTAGCACTAAAATCTAACAAAAAATATGATTCTAAAGTTTTGCAGGCTATGGAAGAAACCTCTGATGGATCCTCATCAGAAGAAGACAAATTGTCTCTTCTCTCTAGAAGAGTCAATCAGTTGTGGAAGCAGAGGCAAAGAAAATTCAAAAACTCCAGAAGAACAGGGAAATAGAATGATTCGTCCTCTGGATACAGAAAGTCTGAATCCTCCTAAGGACATAGAAAGTCTGAATCTTCTTCTGGTCACAGAAAGTCAAGCAACAGGGACATCGTCTGTTATAAGTGCAATGAACAAGGGCACTACAAAATCGATTGTCCAAGGCTTCAGAAGGAGACACCCAAAAAGAAGTTCTTCAAGGAGAAGAAGAAAGGTATCATAGCAACATTGGATGACTCAGATACTTCTGACGCAGACACAGAGTCATAAGATGAAAGATCCAACATTGCTCTTATGGCCAATGTGACAGAAGACAGTGAATCATCTGGGTCTGAATCAGAATCAGACACTAAAGAGGTGTTTCTTGACTTTACTGTTAACTTTACTAAAGATGAATTAGGAGAAAGTCTGAGTGAAATTATGGAAAGATATCAGCAGCTTCGAGCCAAATTCAAGAACCTGAAAAAGGATCTTATTTCTGACTCTGAAGAAACTGAGAGTCTGAGATTAGAAAATTCTGAGTTAAAAGAAAAGATTTCAAAACTTGAAATTTTTTTACAAAACTCTCAGAAGGAAACAATCTCAGAGGTTCCCAGTAATGCTGATAAGATCATAAAGGAATGTGATCATAGCTTTCAGAAGTTTCTGGCTAAAAACATAGATAAAAGCAAGATGGCTTCAATGATCTATGGAGTTAGCAGAAATGGCAGAAAAGGTATAGGATACATAGGTAAAGTATCCCAACCTAAGAAATTCATGGACCTAGTTATTGAACGCACACCTTTAAAATCTCATTTTACTTATAGGCACACACGCGACTTGAAATATACTAGTAATGATTATTCTACTAAACAAAAATTCAAACAGAATTTTAGTAACACTAACAAACAAGGACCCAAAAAGATATGGGTACCTAAGGAAAATATTATATATGTAGATGTGATACGGTGGCAGAACCGACTGCTATACTGGTTTGCATTTTGTATTCGCAAATGTCGCGGTAAGCAAGAGTCGCCACCGACTTTTATTTCATCCAACAAAGGAAAAGGAAAAAGAACAGAAAAAACCTTTTTCGAGATGTTTCTGAGTACGGGGGGTAGATTATAGAAAGGGAAGGTGTTAGCACCTTTTCTATCCGTGGTTTTCCACGAGCTCTTAGGTACTTGCTCATTTTGAAATTTCTTGTGTGTGTTTTGAAAAGTTTTTGTTTAACTTCATGATAACCCTTGTATTTGTCCTCAAGAGTGTGAGGAAATTGTTTTTGAAAACTATTTTGAAAGTGTTTGTGTAAAAGAGTTTTTATTGTTTTGAGAAAGTACTTAAGATTTTCTACCTACTCGAAAAAGGCTGTTCGTTTTCTCGTTTCCTTTAGACAATATTATCCTACTATTAAGGAGTAGGTAGCCCCATCAATGGATTTTGAGGGACTATCGAAAGGGACGAAATGGTCATTGAAGGCAACATGTAAGGATACCTTACCATTTCGAAGGGACTGTCATCATATATTTGTAGGCAACATCGAGGGACAAGAACATTTCTTGTAGGCAACTCGAGGGACATTAAGGTACCATAATCTTTATGATGACTTTTAGATTGAGGGTCTTTTGCTAAGATATCCCTACGTTCGAGGGACATGACCATTATTTTTGGAGGCAACCAAGTGAGGTATACCCTAAGGGTGCTTATGTGCAAGTGTATTTTTTCAGTTAATTATATTTGCACAATTAGGGTTTTCTACCGTATTAATCATTTATCTTTCACATGCAAGCCTATTGTCTATACATCTAAATAGTTCATAGTTGCAAAAATTTAAAAGCGAGAAATTAGAGTCCTAGCTATTTCATGGCTTTGGGCAGATACATAATTATTTCGACTGAAAATAAAATGCGGAATTAAAACCCTATTTAAATCTATTACAAACTCGAACCATTTACAAATAATCATAAAAAAAAGAAAATTAAAAGCGCGCGGAAAATTAAATGCGACAATTAATTCGGCGACCTAAAAATATAATTTAAGAAAATATTTATGTTGCTTTTAAGGAAAAATTAGGTTAAGTATAAAATTAACCCTAATTCTAATTATCTTGAATTATAATAAAAAACATTAAATTACCCTAATTTAATCTAACTGATTAATTAATAAAATATTTATGAAAAAAATATTTTTGGTGTTTTTATGATTATTTGATTAAATAAAAAAATGATTTATTTTTGGTGTTATTAAAAAAAACATAATTAATAAATAATGAGAAAAGAAAAGAATTAAAATAAAAAGGTGAGAAATTGGGCCTGCATAAGCACCCAGGGGGATGTGTTTCTGAATTTCCAAGGCCTAATATGGATGAGCCCAATTTCTACGCCAGATCCTGTGTTGGCATGCTTGGAAGGTGCACCATGGTCTCTCTTTGAATTGAACATTGGATTGTGAGATTTGGCCTGATGATGGATCTCGGGGTTGAGATCTGGAGGTACACGGAAGGCGCTAAATCATGAGGCACGCTGGATCTACACTTAAATGGTCAAAAAATAAGAAAACGTTTGGACCTGGGATCGAACCCAGGTCCTTGGCTTCACATGCTACTACCCCTTCCATCTACGTTGTGTTGATTATTTCATATAATAATAAAACATAATCATAATATATCCAACAAGTGGCTAGGCTGAAGAAAACAAAAAAAACGCATGAACGTTCAAACTGACCAATGGAATGGTGACGAGTCATCGTCTTCTTCCTTGTTCGTCGTCTTAGGTATCAGGTTTATACCTACGGACAAAACTCCATAGCTATACACCTTCAAACTTCAAAAATCCATACCATGCATGATAAATTAATTCTAAAGACACCAATCCATTCGTCTTGATCTCACGAGCATCATGGTATCAATTTCTTGGCCTAATTTTACCTGTCTAGAGAAGCCCCAAAATGCCTTCTCAAACCCTAGCCATGGCAATCGTCAGTATATTCATCAAAACATCAATTAAACCATTCAAACATGTTACAAATACGTTAAAAATCATAAATGTATCATTCAAACATGCTTAAGATGCAAGAATTAACGTAATCGATTTTAAAAAAAAGAAGCAAATTGTATGAGTGTTGTGGGGTGATTCCAGGCGTTTTGACACTTGCAATTGATTGTGTTATCTCCAAGAGAGGTCTAGGAAATGATTAGAAGCTTCAGCACGCCTTGAATTGGTCTATGGAAGAAGCTATGTCTCACACTTTTTGAACAAAATTTGAACTTTGTTTCTCTGTTTTCACGACTGCAAAACCCTCTTTCTTGCCTTGTTTTTGTTCACTATATGTAGTATGATGCATTAGGGTAACAAAAACGAACAAAATCCTTTAGAATTATGGATATTGAATGAGATTTTATAGCCATATGATATCTTTCCATAACCATGCAAATCATGCTCTTTTTGTCTCCAATTACCTTGATTCGTTTTGATCTGATTTGGCCATCATAATTAGATTTGATTTCCATCAAAATCGGATCTTCAAAACAATTTTTGGTATTTTTTTGTTATTTTTTTGATTTAATGTGATTTTTAATAAATAAAAATCATAATAAAATAAATAAATGGAGCAAATAAGATGTGGTTGCTGACTTGGGTCGTGGACCATGTTGGAAGTGAGGTGCAAGCCTAAAAGGTTAGGCCCATTTGGCAAAAAAATGCATTTTTGAACACATTTGACTTTTGGCAATTTTCCAAAAATGGTCAACTTTGACAATGCATAACTCTTCCAATTTTAACCCTAGAGAGGTGTTTTTGGACTTTTTAGAAAGCTTAGGATGTTCCCTAAATAAAAAGTTTATTC